>JAEOAD010000001.1:15692500-16917500 GCA_036365145.1 Orientallactaga sibirica | reverse complement strand
TCTCCTCCTGGTCAGGAGACAGAACTAGACTGAACCAGAAATGAGACTTAGGTGTCCAATTGTGTAATGTGACCCAGTGCTTAGAGGTGAAGTCTTAACAAGGAAGGATGACAAGGAGGGAATTTTCTTTCTTTCTTTCTTTCTTTCTTTCTTTCTTTCTTTCTTTCTTTCTTTCTTTCTTTCTTCTTTTCTCTTCTCTTCTCTTCTCTTCTTTTCTTTTCTTTTCTTTTTTTTTTCTGAGGTAGGGTCTCACTGTAGCCCAGGCTGACATGGAATTCACTATGTCATCTCAAAGTGGCCTCAAACTCACAGTGATCCTCCTACTTCTGCCTTCCAAGTGCTGGGATTAAAGGCGTGCACCACCATGCCTGGCTTTTCTTTCTTTCTCTTTTTTTTCACTTTTTTTTGAAGTCTTGTCTAGCAAGATTCTATAACTTTTAAAAAATATTTTATTTATTTATTTGAGAGAGAGAAAGAGAGAGAGAGAGAGAGAGAGAGGGGGAGAGAGAATGGGTGCACCAGGGCCTCCAGCCACTGCAAGAACTCCAGATGCATGTGCCCCCTTGTGCATCTGGCTTACGTGGGTCCTGGAGAGTTGAACTGGGATCCTTTGGCTTTGCAGGCAAATGCCTTAACTACTAAGCCATCTCTCCAGCCCCAGGAGGGAATTTTCTCAGGGACAGAAAAATCTCCCCACCCTGTCACAGCTCCCAAGGTCAAGGGATATGAGCTAGGGATGGGGTTTCCATCTAGGAGAAATGAATGCTGTGTTTTGTTAAACAAAACTAGCTCCCCTTTATTGGTAATTGGCTTTCATACTTTCTTCTTCCTACAACCACCCTGCAAAGGAGAGAAGGCTTGGGGCTCAGTGTGATGAAGAGCAGACCCAAGTCTGTATAACTGGAAGGCCCGGCTTGGAACTCAGCTGTGTGATGACACAAAAGGCCACAGCACATGCTCTTCAGACACATAGAGACACATGTTGGAACTCCTTAGTTCTGGACAAAGTGGGACCTGACCAAACTTCACAAGCTTGTTCAATCCAGAGAAAGGGGTTGGGGAGAGAGTTAGTTCTCTGGTCTCAGTGAAACTGGGGTTTCTGGGTAATGAAATCTGAGGGGATGTGCTCATCCTGGGCACACCCAGAGTGAAGGAAGCCACTGGATGGAATTCTCCATTCCTGATTAGGGACTGTGGAGCCTGCTGTGGGATTCTTGGCCTGTTTATTCATGGATGAGTCATGTGTTTCCCCTCTGCTCTCATGGCCCAAGAAAGGAGAAGCTTTGCACCTTCCTTGGCCACCTCTTCCTTCTCCCTTTCTGGTCAGTTCTCTGTTCTGGTCCCCTAATCCTCATGGAAGGCCCTCCTGGGTAAGAGATTCTCTCTGGGAGTCGTGGTGTTGAGATGGGGCGGTGGACCAGCTCCTCTCTGGCATTTCCTGGGTGTGAGTAGGGCAGGCCCTTGACCTGGTAGCCTGAGGGAAGCTGGGGACCTGTGACAACAAGAGCTGGCGAGAGGCCTCGAAAGTCCTGGGATTCTCCTTGGGATTGTCCTTTGTGACATCCCCTGTCCAGGCACCTGATGAATCCAGCTTGGCATGGTTCATTTCAGAGGGTCTCATTCCCTCTCTCTCTCTTCAGGATGCTGTGAGCCAGAGCCTGACTCCTCTCCTGAAGTCCTTGCCAGCCTAGGGCTCATTGTGTGAGCCTCTGGCTTCTGCCCAAGGTCCACACCAGGGAATTCTGTTTTCAAAGGACCGCTGCTGTTTACAGATGTGCTGGCGCCCTCACCCTGCTGTAATTCATACTGGCCAGAGACAGAAGGCACCGGTTTACAAACCCGCACCTCTCCAAAGCTCTTCTTGGGGTTCTGGCTTTTGTTGTTGTTGTTGTTTGTTTGTTTTTTTTTCAAAAATTTTTATTGTTCATTTTTATGTATGTATTTGAGAATGACAGACAAAGAGAGAAAGAGGCAGAGAGAGAGAGAGAGAGAGAGAGAGAGGGGGCACAGCAGGGCCTCCAGCCACTGCAAACGAACTCCAGATGTAATGCACCACCTTGTGCATCTGGCTTACGTGGGTCCTGGGGAATCAAACCTCGAACCAGGGTCCTTAGACTTCACAGGCAAGCGCTTAACCACTAAGCCATCTCTTCAGCCCCTGTTTGTTTGTTTTTTGTTTTTCGAGGTAGGGTTTCACTCTAGCTCAGGCTGACCTGGAACTCATTATGTAGTCTCAAGTGGTCTTGAACTCATGGTGATCCTCCTGCCTCTGCCTCCCAAGTACTGGGATTAAAGGCATGCGCCACCATACCTGGTTTGGGTTCTGGCTTTTTTTTTTTTTTTTTGGCAGGGGGTGTTTCGAGATAGGGTCTCACTCTAGTCCAGGCTGACCTGGAATTAACTATGTAGTCTCAGGGTGGCCTTGAACTCACAACAATCCTCCTACCTCTGCCTCCTGAGTGCTGGGATTAAAGATGTGCGCCACCATGCCCGGCTTGGCATTTTAAAAAATATTTTATTTATTTATTTATTTGAGAAAGAGGGAGAGAGAGAGAGAGAGAGTATGGGCACGCCAGGGCCTCCAGCCATTGCAAATGAACTACAGATGTATGCTCCCCTTGTGCATCTGGCTTACGTGGGTCCTGGAGAGTTGAACTGGGATCCTTTGGCTTTGCAGGTGAATGCCTTACCTGCTAAGCCATCTCTCCAGCCCCTGGCTGGGCACTTTTAAATATATATGGAAGCATAGACAGAAGGAGAAACAGAGAGAGAATGGGCATGCCAGGGCCTCTAGCCACTACAAACAAACTCTAGATGCATGTGCCACCTTGTGCATCTGGCTTATGTGGACCCTGGGGAATCGAACTTGTGTCCGTAGGCTTCACAGGCAAGTTCCTTAACCAGTAAGCTCTCTCTCCGGCCCTGGCATTCCACACCCCCCTTTTTAAAGCATGGTATTTATTTGAGAGAGAGAGAATGGGCACGCCAGGCCTCCAGCCCCTGCAAATGAACTTCAGATGCATGTGTGTATCTGGCTTGCATGGATCCTGGGGAATCAAACCTGGGTCCTTTGGGTTTGCAGGCCAGTGCCTTAACTGTTCAGCCATCTCTCTAGCCTCCCTGGCATTCTCTCTCTCTCTCTCTCTTTTTTTTTAGATTTTATTTTTATTTATTTATTAGGGACAGAGAGAGGGAAAGAGAGATAGAGAGAGAAAGAGAGAATGGGCGCGCCAGGGCCTCTAGCCACTGCAAACGAACTCCAGACACGTGCGCCCCCTTGTGCATCTGGCTTACATGGGACCTGGAGAATCGAACCGGGGTCCTTAGGCTTCACAGACAAGCGCCTTAACCGCTAAGCCATCTCTCCAGCCCCCTGGCATTCTCTTATGAGAGTCTTTCACATGCTTTGGTCTGGACTTAGTCTTGCTGATGCTGTCACTGAAGTTTTACCCAGGTTGGTCTGGACTTCAGAATAATTGAAAGTGACCAGGAAGCCATGTGATCTGTTCAAATATCATTATGGGGCAGGAAGGAGAGCTTTGACAGAATTCCTTTGAAGGTTAGTAATTGGTCCAAAAAATTATACTTATGCCCTGCTGACTTCAGAGTGTTCAATAAACTGGTCAAGCATTTAAAAACATAGAGGCAGAAATCCCAAATAAAACAGTACTCAATACGTTGTAAGAATAACACATTATGGCCACGTCAGTTTTATTAAGGGAAGTAAAGGTGACATAGTAATAGCAAATGCATTAATGTAATTTATCACAGTGACAGGTCAAAAAATTTTGGCAGTAGTTTGGGAAAGTTTTACTTACCTAGTGCAGTCTGCCAAACAAAAGCCAACAAGACAGAAGCCATGTTTGTTTGGGACAGCTTTTTATGTTACTTTGACAGATTTATCCTTAAGCCATTTGTGACAAGGCTGCTGCAAGTGACTGAAAATCAAGTTGCATCATTCTGTGGTTTGTGAGTTTGGAAGAGTTCAAAGTCCAAGGTGACGAAGACTCACATTTGAGAAACTCTTCAGGGCCCATGTCTGCCTCTCAGTCGAACTTACTGCAGTACTTTGGAGACCAGGCAAAAGAGAAGGCTGATCACAGAGCTGCGCGCAAGGCGCTGTCTAAGGAGGCCAGAGAGTCACAGAGCATTAGAGCACACTGGAGGTATGACGTCTAAACACACTAAGACTGAGTGATTTTACTATTTGATTCTTTCTTCTTCTCCTCCTCCTTCCTCCTTCTTCTTTTTTTTTTTGGTAGGGCCTCACTGTAGCCCAGGCTGGCCTAGGACTCACAGTGATCCTCCTACCTGTGCCTCCCCAGTGCTAGGACCAAAGGTGTGTGCCATCATGCCCAGCTGTTTGGTTCCTTCTTTTTTTTTTGGCAGGGGTGTTTTTGAGATAGGGTCTCACTCTAGTCCAGGCTGACCTGGAATTAACTATGTAGTCTCAGGGTGGCCTTGAACTCACAACAATCCTCCTACCTCTTCCTCCCAAGTGCTGGGATTAAAGGTGTGCACCACCATGCCCGGCTTGGCATTTTAAAAAATATTTTATTTATTTATTTATTTGAGAAAGAGGGAGAGAGAGAGAGTATGGGCACGCCAGGGCCTCCAGCCATTGCAAATGAACTACAGATGTATGCTCCCCTTGTGCATCTGGCTTACGTGGGTCCTGGAGAGTTGAACTGGGATCCTTTGGCTTTGCAGGTGAATGCCTTACCTGCTAAGCCATCTCTCCAGCCCCTGGCTGGGCACTTTTAAATATATATGGAAGCATAGACAGAAGGAGAAACAGAGAGAGAATGGGCATGCCAGGGCCTCTAGCCACTACAAACAAACTCTAGATGCATGTGCCACCTTGTGCATCTGGCTTATGTGGACCCTGGGGAATCGAACCTGTGTCCTTAGGCTTCACAGGCAAGTTCCTTAACCAGTAAGCTCTCTCTCCGGCCCTGGCATTCCACACCCCCCTTTTTAAAGCATGGTATTTATTTGAGAGAGAGAGAATGGGCACGCCAGGCCTCCAGCCCCTGCAAATGAACTTCAGATGCATGTGTGTATCTGGCTTGCATGGATCCTGGGGAATCAAACCTGGGTCCTTTGGGTTTGCAGGCCAGTGCCTTAACTGTTCAGCCATCTCTCTAGCCTCCCTGGCATTCTCTCTCTCTCTCTCTCTTTTTTTAGATTTTATTTTTATTTATTTATTAGGGACAGAGAGAGGGAAAGAGAGATAGAGAGAGAAAGAGAGAATGGGCGCGCCAGGGCCTCTAGCCACTGCAAACGAACTCCAGACACGTGCGCCCCCTTGTGCATCTGGCTTACATGGGACCTGGAGAATCGAACCGGGGTCCTTAGGCTTCACAGACAAGCGCCTTAACCGCTAAGCCATCTCTCCAGCCCCCTGGCATTCTCTTATGAGAGTCTTTCACATGCTTTGGTCTGGACTTAGTCTTGCTGATGCTGTCACTGAAGTTTTACCCAGGTTGGTCTGGACTTCAGAATAATTGAAAGTGACCAGGAAGCCATGTGATCTGTTCAAATATCATTATGGGGCAGGAAGGAGAGCTTTGACAGAATTCCTTTGAAGGTTAGTAATTGGTCCAAAAATTATACTTATGCCCTGCTGACTTCAGAGTGTTCAATAAACTGGTCAAGCATTTAAAAACATAGAGGCAGAAATCCCAAATAAAACAGTACTCAATACGTTGTAAGAATAACACATTATGGCCACGTCAGTTTTATTAAGGGAAGTAAAGGTGACATAGTAATAGCAAATGCATTAATGTAATTTATCACAGTGACAGGTCAAAAAATTTTGGCAGTAGTTTGGGAAAGTTTTACTTACCTAGTACAGTCTGCCAAACAAAAGCCAACAAGACAGAAGCCATGTTTGTTTGGGACAGCTTTTTATGTTACTTTGACAGATTTATCCTTAAGCCATTTGTGACAAGTCTGCTGCAAGTGACTGAAAATCAAGTTGCATCATTCTGTGGTTTGTGAGTTTGGAAGAGTTCAAAGTCCAAGGTGACGAAGACTCACATTTGAGAAACTCTTCAGGGCCCATGTCTGCCTCTCAGTCGAACTTACTGCAGTACTTTGGAGACCAGGCAAAAGAGAAGGCTGATCACAGAGCTGCGCGCAAGGCGCTGTCTAAGGAGGCCAGAGAGTCACAGAGCATTAGAGCACACTGGAGGTATGACGTCTAAACACACTAAGACTGAGTGATTTTACTATTTGATTCTTTCTTCTTCTCCTCCTCCTCCTCCTCCTCCTTCTTCTTTTTTGAGGTAGGGCCTCACTGTAGCCCAGGCTGGCCTAGGACTCACAGTGATCCTCCTACCTCTGCCTCCCCAGTGCTAGGACCAAAGGTGTGTGCCATCATGCCCAGCTGTTTGGTTCCTTCTTTCTTTCTCTCCTTCCTTCCTTCCCTTCCTTCCTTCCTTCCTTCCTTCCTTTCTTTCTTTCTTTCTTTCTTTCTTTCTTTCTTTCTTTCTTTCTTTCTTTCTTTCTTTCTTTTTTTTTTTTTTTTTGAGGTAGGGTCTCACTCTAGCCCAGGCTGACCTGGAAATCACCATGTAGTCTCTAACAGTGATCCTCCTACCTCTGCCTTCTGAGTGCTGGGATTAAAGGCATATGTCACCATGCCTGGCCCAGCTGTTTGATTCTTGAAGACATGAAGTCAAGAAACCATATGTTAAAATAATTACTTATGAAATATGATCTACATATAGTAAAATTTACCAATTTTAAGTGCACAATTCAATGAGTTCTGACAACTATTTCCAGTTCTGTAGCTGCTGCCATAATCACGACATAAAACTTTCCCATCAGCCAAGTGTTTCCTGGTGTCTAAGCCACCAGTCCTTCACAGGCCTCTGCCCTGGGCAAGCATGAGCTGCCTCTTAGGTGCATCTGTTGTGGGCTTCCGGAGCTCTCTAATGCATGCCTCTACTTCATCTTTGCTGTTCGTCCTGGCAATTTATTTTTCTCTTTTTGTATGTGTATGTGTGTGTGTGTGTGTGTGTGTGTGTGTGTGTGTGCATGCACGTGTGTGTGTGTATGCATGTTCATGCCTGGCTTTTATGTGGGTGTTGGGATTTGAACTCAAGTCCTCATGCTTGCACAAGGCCCAAGCTGGCCTTGAACTTGGAATCCTTATGCCTCAGCCTCCAGGGCATGTATGCCAGCCATCATGTCTGGTTGTCTCTGGCAAGTCCTAGCTTCTTCCATTTCCCTGGATTCGGATCTGGCTCTTATCTACTTCTCTGCTTTTTGCCTGTACTCTCAGTTGAGTTTCTGCTGGGTTATTAGGTGCTTGTAGTAGGGGGACAATTTCCAGAGTGGCTCTTCCTTGGAGAGTTCACTCCGGCTCTACGGTTTGCCTGGTGACCTAGAGCCAGCAGAAATATACACTCCTTTCAGACAGGTGCACAGCTTCAGCCAATGTGGAGCCACTGTATTTCTAGCTCACTATCCAATGCCTCCTTAAGGCATGAAGAAATACATAGATGGGGCTGGAGAGATGGCCTAGTGGTTAAGGTGTTTGCCTGCAAAGCCAAAGACCCAGGTTCGAATCCCCAGGACCCACATAAGCCAGATGCCTAAGGTGGAAGGAATGTCTGGAGTTCATTTGCAGTGCCTGGAGACCCTGACACACCCATTCTCTCTCTCTCTGTCTGTTTCTCTCTCTCAAATTAATAAATAAATAAAAAGAAGTACACAGATGGCTCTTTTTGTTTGTTTGTTTGTTTCGAGGTATAGTCTCACTCTAGCTCAGGCTGACCTGGAATTCACTATGCAGTCTCAAGGTGGCCTCGAACTCATGGTGATCCTCCTACTTCTGCCTCCTGAGTGCTGGGATTAAAGGCGTGAGCCACTATGCCCGGAAGATGGCTCTTTTTTAATTTAAAATTTTATTTATTTTTTATTTGTGCATGTGTCACAGATGACACTTGATAATCATTCATTTTCAAATAATTTCAAACTTAGTGAAAGCTTACAAGACCAGTAGCACAGAACTCTTCTTGTTGCCATCTTTCCTGGACCCAAGAAACTCTGATCTGGATCCATTGCATTTAGTAAGCCTGCCTCTTCCTCTCCTTTCAGTTGGACTGGTGTGCCAGTCTGTCCTGCTCCTTCAGGACCTGGACAGTTTTTAAATGACAGGCCTTTCCTTGAGCAGAGTCTCCTCACATCCAGACTCAGGCTACATTTTCTTGGCAGGACTCACACAGAATGATGCTTGGCTCTGTCAGCGTACTGCATCAGCAAGCACATAGCATCCCCCGCTTCCCCTCCCCCCCCCCAGGTTGATCTGATTTTAATCCCTGGATAAATTGTGTGTCAGCTTTTTCCACATTTGTTTTTCATTGTCCCCTAGGTAATTTGTGAGGATATACTCTGAGACTGTGTCAACATTGACTGGTGCCTTTTGGAGGGAGGGAGTGAAACATTTCTGATTGACCCAGAACAACAGCATGACAAGAAGTCTCATTTAATGGCACGAATTTGCTCAAGGCGCTGTGCTAAGCACAGACACACCTTAGTTGGATCCTTGAACCCTGAGAGTTGGGTCTCTTGTCAACTCTCTTCCAAATAATGGAACTGAGCCATATGTAATGATGAACTTAGACCAGGGTACCATGGATACCACCTACTTAGTCTACTTTTTTTCCCTTCCATTTAGTGTAAAAAACAACAGCAACAACTGAGGAAGACATTAGCTAAAGAAGAGTTAAAAGCCCCAAACAGAAGTGGTTTGAATTTTCCTCTTGCAGCTTAAATGGTTCTGTTTGTGGCAACTAATGACTCAGAGGTTCCATTTATGTGCTAGTAGATAATGTACCTTAAAATCTGCAGCCATCTTAAAATTGGGTCAAAGAAATTTACTTAAAGCCACCAGAGTTGTCAAAAATAAACGCTACCAAATCTCATTATTTCTGTCCGTAATAGGGCAGCTAGTGCAAGGAAAATGAAGGCTAATGACTAAAAATGTCAACCCAGTCAAAGCCATTTGGAACTTTGCCAGTGCAGAGACCAACCCCAAAGAGACCTGGAATCTGATTTTTATGTACAAAGGAAAGAGCCACTGTAGGCAGGGGTAAAATGCGAGAATGTGGGGGGATCAGATCTGATGCTGGTCAAACACTATGAGAATGAAAGAGTCTCAAATACCTTAGAGAAAGAGACTGTAATATTCTCATGCATTAATTATAAATTAGACACTGTCTATCAATCTTGGTTTCAATTCTTAATGAGTGTTTTTATCTGAGTTCATTTTTATTAAATCTCCCTTGGGAGGATGGTGGATTTACAGATATTTTACTAGGGCTCATTTATTATGGGCAATTTGCTATGGTCATAAATTTTCCGGTTGAATGGGAATAATAAGGAGGGAGTGGAGCAAGAAGAGGGGTGAGGCTGAGAAATAAGGTAGGGGTAAAAAGGTAGATTGTGCAAAATGAGTTTTTACATTCTAATTCGGCCTCAGAATAAAAACAGTAACAGGGCTGGAGAGATGGCTCAGCAGTTAAGACACTTGCCTGCAACACCTACCAATCCAAGTTTGATTCCCCAGTACAAAGTGGCACATGCACCTGGAGTTTGTTTGCAGTGGCTGGAGGCCCTGCTGCACCGGTTCTCATTCTCTCTCTCTCCCTCCGCCTTTCTCTCTGCTTACAAATAAATAAACATAAAACCAAGCATGGTGGTGCATCATGCCTGTAGGGTTAGAAGACTCAGGAGTTCAAGGTCATTCTCAGCTACACAGAAAATTCAAGACCAACCTGGGCCATGTGAAACCTTGTGTCACAAAAACAAAACAAAACACCAGGCATGGTGGTGGCTCATATCTATAATCCCAGCATTTGGGAAGCTGAGGTAGGAGGATTGCTGTGAATCTGAGGTCAGCCTGAGGTAGACTAAGACCCTACTTTGAAAAAAAAAAACAAATAAAACCCAAACACAACAAAAACCATTCTGCTATATCTAAAAATGATGCAGGTAAGTATCACATTAGCATATTTTTTTGCATGAAAGTAGCCCCTTCAAATGCTTCAAGGACCTATGACAAACGTGTGTGACATGCAGTGTCAACTCTTCCTAAAGACCCCTGTAGCAGACAGGTTCAGGTTCACTGAGATGACCAGGCACAGTTATGGAGGAAGGAATTTATTATAGCTTACAGATCCAGGGGAAGTTCCATAATGGCAGAAGAAGCTAGCCTGCTTTCACAGGACTAAACACACAGAGAGAAGCCACAAGCCAAAACAACACATAGCACATCACACTTCAGGAACTCCTACTAGGCACACTTTGCATATCTTTAGTTTGAAATACTAAACCCACCACCACACCTTAAGATCCACCCAGAGACACTGCCTTCAGCAAGGCGGCTGCAGATGCAAACTATTAACTAATAAGACACTGAATATATTGGGGGGCATCTATTCAAAAACTACACATTCCATCCCTGGCCCCCAATAGATTCATAACCATCACATATTTTAAATTGTACTCAGTCCAATTTCAAAGGTCTCCACAGTCTTTACCAACTTAAGATAGTAAGTCCTGTAAAATTAAACAAGTTAAATACTTTCAACATATAAAGGCACAGAGTAAACATTTTCAACTGGTATAAGGCATAGCAAGGAGAGACTAGAACAATGCAAACTTAACCACCTTCAGCAATCATCAAACGTCTGCAGTTCAAGTTCAATATAACCAGAGACTGATAGTCTCCAGGTTTTCCAATTCTGCCCCTCCAGATGGACAGAGCAGCCAGGGAAAACTTCCATCCCAGGCCAACATTTCACTCTATGGTAGCACTTTTGCACAGTCCTGGTATATCCAAAATGTCTTCAGGTCTCTATACAAACCACGGCCCATCTTCCAAAGGCTCTTCAAGCCTATCAGGGCATCATGCCCTGCCTCATGCCGCATCTCAGCAGTGGCTCCCGGAACCATGTGCAATTCATGACCACTCCACACATTTTTCATGTTTCCAAAACTAATACCAGGTGTGCAGGACACAGTCATATTCTCAATTCAGGGATGAAATAAATTGTAACCTTGAAAAGCAGGTTCCTTCTCCATTCAACTGTTTCCAAAAGAGTTCGCATTTCTAACAGTCTTTTCTCAGGAATCTTCTCCATTGTTTTAATGTAAAGTACTTGGGCCACCTTCCTTAAGATTGCTAATGTGTTGACAATAACAGCTTCAGTAACCCAAAACCAGTCTCAGTGCCTATAATTTTAACTTGCTTGAGGTTTTCCAACTTAAAATCTTAAATTTCTCAGTCCAATATCTTTAGCCAAACACACCAGTCCATTACAAATTTAACTGTGATCAAACTTTGGGCCCAGGCAGGAGGACACACCCAGCCCTTATGCCAGAAGCCTAGTTCCAACAAAGTCCCCTGTACTCTTTCCTTCCCCTTAGAAAGCTCATAAGCCAAGCCTTGAAGTTCAATACTGTCTGCACTTAGCATTCTCAGACTCTCATCAGAATAGTCCATGATACTTGGCTTACCACTCCAGAAGGCATCTTCAGTTGCAAGCACCAAGTCCATGCCTATTCCTCCAAAACAAAGGTTCCAAAAGACGAAAATCCACATGGTTAGGTTCATTTCAGCCCACTCCTTGGTACCACTTTCTGTAGCAGACAGCTTCAAGTTCACTGAGATGAACCTCAAGACCAGGCACAATTATGGAGGAAGGGATTCATTATAGCTTACAGATCCAGGGGAAGTTCCATAATGGCAGAAGAAGCTGGCCTGCTTTCAGGACCAAACACACAGAGAGAAGCCACAAGCCAAAAAACACATAGTACATCACACTTCAGGAACTCCAACTAGGCACACTTTGCATATCTTTAGATTGAAATCCTAAACCCACCACCACACCTTAAGATCCACCCAGAGACACTGCCTTCAGCAAGGTGGCTGTAGATGCAAACTATAAACTAATAAAACACTGAATATATTGGGGGGGCATCTATTCAAACTATCACAACCCCAAAGGCCAGGGATTGGGATCCTGACTTGGATGCTGTATTGCTAAACCAAGATAGGGAACTAATGAGTGAAGCCAGCAGGCTGCCAGGTCTGGAGGAAAGATTACATTTCCCACATGTCTCTGGAGCTACTGCTCCTACCCAACTTTATATGGGAGGGCCAGCAACATCCCACTTATTCAAGCTACTGTTGGTCTGAGTTTCTGATGCCCTGTTTGTGCCTGTGTCTTAACCAATATTGTAGGTAAGGCAAGAATCTACTGTCATTGTTTCTGTGTTAGTCAGACTTTGTATCCCTGTGACAAAATCCTTGACCCAGTTTGAGGAGGGGAGGAATTATTTTGGCTCACTGTTTCAGAGGTTTCAGTCTGTAGTTTTTGTCTATAGTGACTTTGGGCCCATGGCAAGGCAGAACATGACGGAAGCAGGAACATGTGGTAGAGGCCACTTACCTCTTAGACAGGAAGTAGATTTTCTGAATTTCTTTGGTATCTGTTGTAATGGCACCTTTTTAATCTCTAATTTTATTGATCTGTGACTTTTCTCTCTTTCTTTTGGTCAGATTTGCTAAGGGGTTATCAATCTTGTTTTTCCTTTCAAAGAACGAACTCTTTGTTTCATTGATTCTTTGGGTTTTTTTTTTTTTTTTTTTTGGTTTCTATTTTATTAACTTCTGCCCTAATCTTTATTATTTCTCCCCATCTACTGATTTTTGGTTCACCTTGTTCTTTTTCCAAGGCCTTAAGGTGAAGCATTAAATTGTTTACTTGTTTACTTGTGACCTTTCTGATTGTTTTTTTTTTTTTTAATTTTTTGCAGTAGAATCTCACTCTAGACCAGGTTGACCTGTAATTCATTTTTATGTAGTCTCAGGCTGGCCTCAAACTCACAATGAGCCTCCTACCTCTGCCTCCCAAGTGCTGGGATTGAGGTGCCACCACACCTACCTCTTTCTCTTTCTCTGTTTCTTTCTTTCTTTCTTTCTTTCTTTCTTTCTTTCTTTCTTTCTTTTTTTTTTTTTTTTTGAGGTAGGGTCTCACTCTAGCTCAGCCTGACATGGAATTCATTCTGTAGTCTCAGGGTAGCCTCGAACTCATGGTGATCCTCCTACCTCTGCCTCCCTAGTGCTGGGATTAAAGGCATGCGCCATTATGCCCGGCACTCTGATTTCTTAATATAGACACTTAAAAATATAAATTTCCCTCTTAGAACAGCCTTCATTGTGTCCCAAAGGTTTTTCTATGTTGTATTCTCATTATCATTTTATTCTATGAATTTTTTGATTTCCTTCCTGATTTCTTCATTGACCCATTCATCATTTAGTAGTATATTGTTTAGCTTCCATTATTTTGTGTATGCTCTACAGTTTTTCTTATTGTTGATATGTAGTTTAATCCCAGTGTGATCAGATAGAGTGCAAGGAATTATTTCAATTTTCCTGTATTTGTTAAGGTTTGCTTCATGACCTAATATATGGTCTATTTTAGAGAATGTTCCATGTACTGATGAAAAAAAGTGTATTCTGCAGCATTTGGATGAAATGTTCTGTAGATATTTGGTAGGTCCATTTCTTCTATGACCTCATTTAATCCAGATGCTTCTCTGTTTATTTATTTATTTATTTATTTTTGCTGGGATGACCTGTCAATTGATGAAAGTGAGGTGTTGAAGTCACCCACTACAACTGTGTTTGGTGTTATTTGTGACCTTAATTCTAATAGTGTTTGATGAATTTGGAAGCCCCCATGTTAAGTGCACATATGTTTAGAATCATCATGTCCTCCTGCTGTAGTGTTCCTTTAATCAATATAAAATGACCTTCTTTATCTTTCCTAACTAATGTTGGTTTGAAGTCTACCCTGTTAGATATTAGGATAGTGACACCTGCTTGCTTTCTAGGCCCATTTACTTGAAACACTGTCTTCCATCCATTCACCCTAAGATAGTGTCTGTTTTTTATGAAAAGGTGAGTTTCTTGGAGGCAACAAATAGAAGGATCCTGATTTTTAACCCAGTCTGCAAATCTGTGTTTTTATTGAAAGGTGTGTATTTATTTTTGCCATTCTTCTTGTATTATTGTTCTTCTGGTTTTTCCTTTACTCTCTTGTATTATCTATTATTTGAGTATTTTTTTTTCTGTTTCTTTATGTGTGTGCTTTGCTTTCTCTTCACCATGGAAGATCCTTTCAAGTATTTTCTGTAGAGCTGGTTTAGTGGTCATATATTCCTTCAGCCTGTTTTTGTTGTGGAATGTCCTTATTTCTCTGTCAATTTGAATGATAGCTTTGCTGGATCAAGTAATCTTGGTTGACAGTTACTCTCTTTCAGAACTTGGAATATATCTTCTAAGCCCTCTGGCTTTTTAAAGTTTGTGTTGAGTAATATTCTGTTATCTTGATGGGCTTGCCTTTGTAAGTGACTTGATTTTTCTCTCTAACAGCTTTCAGTATATTTTCTATGGTTTGTGTGTTTTGTAGTTTAATTATAATATGACAGTGAGAGGTTCTTTCCTGATTTTGTCTGTTTGGCATTTGATAGGCTTCCTGTATCTGTATTGGCATTACTTCCCCTATTTGGGGAAAGTCTTCTTCTATGATTTTGTTGAAAATACCTGTTTTGCCTTTGGAGTGCAATTCTTCTCCTACTATGCCCTGAATTCTTATGTTTGATCTCTTCATAGTGTCCCAAATATCTTGAAACTCCCATTCATGCCTTCCCAATTAGTTTGTCTTTCTCTTTGTTGGACTGTCTTAGATCTGCCACCTGGTCTTCTAGTTTAGATATTCTGTCCTCTCTTTGATCCATTCTACTGGTGAGGTTTTCTACAGAGTTTTCTATTTGACTTACTTTGTTTTTCATTTCTAGTATTTTTGATTGGTATTTTTCATTATTTATATTTCCTTACTCATGCCTTGTATTGACCTCCTTATTTCATTAAGTTGGGTTCTTGTGTTCTCATGGGATTCCTTCAGGAGTTTGTTTTCTTCTTTGAACATAGATACAATCTTGTTTTTGAAATTTTTTGTCAGGAATTTCTTCTAAAACAGTCTCAGTGGAGGTCATTTCTGATGGATTTATAATTTTTGATGGGATTATATTGTCTTGATTTTTGTGTTTCTTGTATTATAATGTAAAGATATTTGCTTCTTGAGTTAATTTGATGCTTGGATTTTCTAATTATCTGCACTGTTCTTAGCTGTGTATAGCTTTATATAGCTTCAGGATAGGAGTTTAAGGTGCCAGGTGTAGCTGTTATACTCCAAAAGAAACAGCAGAAGTGACCCTAGGTGTTGAGTTTGCCTGCTATTCAAGTATTGTAGTAGACTGGGTGGAACAATTTACTGGCAAATTCTAAAAGTCAACTGAGCAATATACACATTCAGTCAAAAGCAGTAGTGGGGATTAAAACAAACAGATAATATAATAAAGCCAAAGTCCTAAAGATGTGTGTTGCCCCACACCCTCAACTGGGAGGTTAAGATTTCTGGCCTGAAATGGGTTCCAGGTCATCCTGGGGCTGAATCAGACCCTGCCTCCAATAATGACAGAAGAAAAAGGCTCTATAAATCAGAACACATCTAAGGCAACAATAGTCAATACCAAAACACAGCTTATTTGAGAATGGTAAAGCCAACCAAGAATATGTAACACATAACCTGCCCTGACATAGTAAGAGAGATTAGCACTTCCAGTGTAGGCCTATGTACCTGCCTTTTGGGGTGGCTTCCAATCTCCCCAGTGCTGAGTGCCCATCTTGATCCCTCTCTGTTGCGCTGTGGCTCTGGTGTTCAGACCAGCTGTGCTGGATGCCCTGCGGTTGGGGGCTGAATGAGTTTTCTGGTGGTTCAACACAGCACTGGCATTTGGGGGTGGGAGACTGTGCAAGATACCTGGAGTTGTACCACAGCTGCTCAGCTGGTTGCATTTGTGTTCTTTCAGCAGCTGCTCAGCTGATCCCTGTTGTCTTCCCCTTCAGGTTTCTTGACTTAGAGAGGAGGCTGATTTAACTGGAAAAATCCCTCTACCTGGTTCTGCCCTTGTATTCTGTGCCAGCCTGCCCAGGGCCGCTGGCGCCTTGGTGTGATTCTGGCCAGTTTCCTCCTTTCTAGAAGATCTGAGTTGCTCCTGTTTCTTTGGTAGGAGAAGAGTGTATCTTGCTGTTTCTTTGCTTCTTTCCCTCCATAGGCTGCCTTAGCATGGCTACTATGCTGCCATCTTACCCAAAAGTAGACAGGAAGTTGAGATAGGCAAAAATGGGCCAGGACAAGACATGCCCTTCAAAAACACCCGCTCCCCAGTGGCCCACTTCCTCCATCCAGGCCCTACCTTCCTCAGTTTCCACAGTCTCCTGATAGTCCACCCAAACTCTGTATCCACCAATGGATTCAACTATTACTTCAATCAGAGGTCTTAAGATCTAGTGGTCTTCGGAAACACTCTTGGGTACACTTTACTAGTACTCTGGGCAACTCTCAATTCAATCAAGATGAATATAATGATTAATAAGTCCGTTCCTGAGTTCAAGAGTTCTTCTGCCAAGCCTGCCCCACATTCTTCTCTAGTTCCTCCCTGTGGGCACAGCAGTATTATGGAGCTTGACACAGACAGGTTCTTGTGAATATTTATTGGCTGAATAAATGAATGGGTGAGTGAATAAATAAATAACAAAAATAAATGTGTGTGTAATGGGAGGTTAGATGGAGATATGAGAAAGGCTGTGGGGTAAGAACCACTCATATTAACCCCAATGGAATTTTCACCTAAGAATTTGTGTTTATCTGCTTATAACAGGAACCTCAAATAATGGTGAATTAACCAAATAACAATTCACTTGCTTTACATGGTGAGGGTATGGGGTATTGTTTCTGAATTGGGTTTAGGGGTTCAGTGTAGTGAGCCTTAAGTTTCTGCCATTCATTTGATCTCTATGGTCACAACATATACTCAAACTCCAACTGTCATGCCCCTTTCCAGGGAGGCAAAGGGAGGGAGGACAGTCAAAAAAATGAAAGGAAGGGCTGGAGAGATGGCTTAGCGGTTAAGGCACTTGCCTGTGAAGCCTAAGGACCCTGGTTCAATTCTCCAGGCCCCAGATACACAAGGGGGCGCATATGTCTGGAGTTTGTTTGCTGTGGCTAGAGACCCTGGCTTGCCCATTCTCACTCTCCCTCTCTGTTTCCCCCTCTCTGTCTCTAATAAATAAATAAAAATAAAATCTAAAAAAAAAAAAAAAAAGATGAAAGGAAGAATCAACCAAGCTGGTCTCTTCCAGAGAACTCAGGCCACTGTTGGCTTTTGCAGGGCTCAGGATAAGAAGACACAAGGCGATTTGAGTATTTACTTAATGGGCATCATTCAAGCCAACAGACTATTAAAGCACATATGCTTATCTTTATTGTCTTGTCAATTATACCCTTGAATGACAAGAACAAAAAAATGCATGTCAAGTTATAATTTTATAATTTTTATATGAGTAAAGATCATCAAAGTACCAAAGGCAACTGAATTTAATGATGACTGAATGTGTCTGGGCATTCTGTTGGTGAGCTGGTGGGATCTGAACAAGTAAAGAACTCAAGGTGTACATAATTCATAGCTCATTATATATTTATCTCAGTTTGTTTTTCTTAACATTGGCTCAGCAAAATTCAATAATTGTGTTATTGTCCAGATTTTTTGCAAGTTGTTGGTTTTGAGAGAGTGGCCTTGAACTCATTTGCTATGTAACCAAGGATGATCTTGAACTCTTGATCTTTCTATCTTCATCTCCTGCGTGTTGGGAATTAGAGATGTTTGTCACGACTTCAGTGTCTTCAACAATGTTGTCTATGTCTAACCTCTCCTGGCATATTAAGACCCACAGAACAGCAAAGACAAAAAGGAAAGCTGTACTTCCTCCCCCTGCTCTGGCTTCTCAGCCCTCAGGCCAGACCTTCCTTCACAGGGCCAGGTGGCTGGAAGGAACCAGCCTAGGTCAACCTTGACTGAGGTGAGAGCAAGCTAAGAAATTAGCGAGGATGTAAGATGATATCTAAGGGAAGGAAAGCCACCCGAGGGGGAGGGTGGGTAGGAGCTCAGCTGCTCTGCATGTCTGATCCCTCCCATGCCCCCTTGGGTAGCTCTAGCTCTTGCTGCCGAAGGCTTGTTTCCACTGGCAAAGTCACGTGGACCTAAGAGATGGCCCAATTCCCTTCTAATGCCTACTCCCTGGGGTCTGTGGATATTCATAGCACAAGCAGCTCAAGGCTGGGCCTGGACTTGTGAGAGGGAGGCACAATTCCCCAACCTGCCAGGCCTCTGTCTGTTTGCACCACGGAGAGAACCACGGGTGAGAGGGGGCTACACATGTGGGCGTAGTGGACGTGCCTGTCATCCCAGTGCGGTAGAGGCTGAGGTCCATGTGACCACACAGACCGGGGGTAGATTCTGCTTCAAGAATAGCTGGAAAGAGGCGTTCAAATAATGTTGCCGGCATGCCCTTCTGTCTCTGATTCAGTTCTTCTTCCTCAAAGTTCACTCATTCTCAGACAGGCTTCTAGCAGCCCCCTGAGCTCTTATGTTCAAACCCATGGCAAAAGACAAAAATCTTGAGCCAGCATTCCCAGCAGAAGTTCTGGTGTTTACTCTGAGTGAACCACCTTATGTTAAGGTATCAGAGCAACCCAGTCACCATGGCTCAAGGAGTGCAATGTCCACTGCTGGTCTGAGACTGGAAGACTACACAGAACACCTAGACTAAGAATAGGAGTCTCTGCATCCCACAGGAAAACCTTGGTTGTGTCGTGTAAGGAACAGTTAGTATGCAAGCCACTCCATTTTCTTTCCCAAAGTGTTCTCCAGGAAAAGGAAAGAAGTGATTTTCCACACTTATGGTCAGTTATTATAAGCAAAAGTGATAAATTCACAGAAGTTCACTTTGGGTGACTTCTGCCCTGACTCTCTACCTGCCTTACTGAGTCAGGGTCTCTCATTACACCCAAACTCACTGAGCTAGTTGAGCTGGCCAGTTTGCCTCCAGGGATCCCGCTATCTTCACCTCCCACGTGCTGGGATTACAGGCACAGGGTGGCATGCCTGGCATATTATGTAGGTGCTGGGGATCCACACTCAGGGTCTCACAATTGCATGGTAAGTATCTTACCAACTGAGCCATCTCCCCAGATTCACATTTATTTTTTAAAAGCTTTATTTGTTTATTTATTTACTTATTTGAGAGAAAGACAGAAAGGCAGAGAGAGAGAGAGAATGGACATGCCAGGGCCTCCAGCCACTGCAAACGAACTCCAGATGCATGTGCCGCCACCTGGTGCATCTGGCTTTATGTGGATTCGAACCTGGGTCCTTTGGCTTTGCAAGCAAGTGCTTTAACCACTAAGCCATCTCTCTAGTTCACATTCATTTTTTAAAAACTTTTTTTTGGTTTTTCTTTTTTTAAAAATTTTAAAAATTTATTTGCAAGCAGAGACAGAGAGAGATAGAAGAGAGGCAGACAGAGAGAATTGGCACTGCAAATGAACTCCAGACGCATGTGCATCTGGCTTATGTGGGTCCTGGAAAATTGAACCAGGATCCTTTGGCTTCGCATTCATTTTTTTTTTTAAAGGAACACATATTCTGTTATAGTTTACAATGCTTATTATAAAGGAGGTGATAAATGATACTGCATATTGGGCAACATCTGCATCTAGAACCACAGAGTTGCATTTAAGCCTGAGGTGCCTGATGGCCAGGGAAAAAGAGAAACTCCATCAACTCGCAGAGTTGACTGAAGCAAACAGATCCACGGCACAGGAATTCTGCACCTGACTAAGGGACATTGCATAGCAAAATGACAATGTCTAGATTGTTGGTTGCCATGAAAGATACTGGAATGTTCTCCTGTATATGTCCTTACAGTCTTCCTTCCTCCTGCTGAGCAGACAGACAGTCCAGCCCAGATCACAGTTCCGGGAGGGATGATGTCACAGCCCACACCGGTTTTTGTGGATTTATTCAATGCAGATAGGATGCTGAGAGAATCCAGGGAATAGCTGGTTCACTATGAGGTCCTCAAAGAGCTTCTTGGACAGTGGGGGTTGCTCTGCCAATGATGGTACATGAGTGCAAGGCTCTGTCACTGACGGTACACGAGGACAAGGTAGGTAATAAATCAAGCTGCAGTCAGAGTGCAGTGAGCTCCGGTCTGTTCTGAGCACATTAAACAATATGGCGCCCACAGCGAGCACTGGGCCTGGGAGAGACCTGCCAAATTGGATTAGCGAGAGAGTGTCTGGCCTACTGCCTGAGAGATGGACGCGGCACTTATTAAATGATCCGCAGGCAGGGATGTTTCGAGTACTTAATCAACTCTTCATTTCCCTCCTCCAGGGAACAGGGAGGCCTCAGTGCCACCCACGGTGAGAAATTACCAATCCCGGCAGGATCTCTCTCTGCCATTTTCACTGCAGAGTGTGCAGGCACCCCGGGAAAGGTCCAAGGAAGAAAGAGTAAGATACTGGACCATGGGGCAGGGTGAACTGTTTATGTTTGGGGGTGGGAGGGCCGGTGCAGCCCAGCTCTGCCTCTCCCGCTGCTTCTGGCAGAGAACATTTCCTGTCTTGTAGCCTCTAACACTCTGCCCGGAGCTGCTGGAAACAGTTCTCCCTCCATGCTCATGCAGTGGGCAAAGGGACTGTGCAGCCAGTGGTCCTATAGTGTGGTGGTCTTGATGTGTGTGGTGGGGTAGGTGTTCCTTGTGGCTCTTATGTTATAGAGATGGAGTCTACTCTCGAGTGCAAGGGGCTTCAGTGTCCTGCCTGGGCTTCTCAAGTGCTAGCATCGCGGGTCTGGTTGGGATCATAGGCCCGTAGCACCAAGCCCAGCTTGCTTTGTGGTTTCAGATTAATTTACCTGCCTCTGCTTTCTGCCTGCATCCTCTCATTATCTCTCCATATTTTTTCCTCCTTACAGAAACTGAAATGTCAAGACTCAGCAAAGAGGTCTTCTGTTGACATCTTTGGGGAATCTCTTGGGATTGGTGTGATCCCTTCTACAATGGCTTTTAGGTGGATTTGCCTCTCTGATGCTTCCTACTCAGCTTGCCCGAGGGTGGGCATCTGTGGGACCTGCCAGCTTTCTAGCATCTGCAGCTTTCTTGGAGGAAGCTTAGCCAGATTTCTATACCACTCTTTATTAAAACGGCCCAACATAAACGTGAGAGCCAGGGAGATGAGATCTTTGGAAGAAACTCACGCAGCCAGTCTGTAAACTTCCTGTTTGGCCTCACAGGACTGGGGATGCAGCTCAGTGGGAGAGCGCTTTCCTAGCACACACCATGCTCCCTGAGTTCAGTGTTCCATTCCCAGCCCAGCGAAAAAAATAAATGAATAAACAAAATGTGTGCGCACAAGGTGGTGGGGGAGCTTGCCTCTCCTCACCCAGCATCCAGTCCTTTTATTATGAGTCAACATGGAGTCTAATCCGCCCTTATCACCATACTTAACCAGAACACTTCTTTCAGGCCAGCCTTATTTTTCTTTCAGGCGCCAACATTTTTACCTTTGTTGTTCCTGCTAACGAGGGGTCCTAGTCATATTCTTTACTGAGGAGGTGCCAAGCCTGGCTTCCACTTCCCAATCTCTCTTACTCTACAGGATGAGGGATGAAATAGTGGGAAAGAGAGTGAGTAGCCAGGGCGCTCCTCAGCCTCTGGCTGCCCTCTTGCACCAGAAGATGACAGAGCACCTTTCCTTGACGGGGAGGGGGGCGGGTGGTGGGTGGCCCTGTGCTCTGTCCTCCCTGGTAGGAGCCAGTTTCTTACCTGATTTATTTACTACCCTGGTCCCCTTCTCTTCTTTCTGATTAATAGTTTAGTTGGGGGTTCTGGGAAATTTACATCCAATGGTTACCATAGCAACCAGCTCTTTTTTTTTTTTTCTTTCTTTCTTTCTTTTTTTTTTTTTTGGTACAAGATCCCACAGAAAATGCATTTGAGGCCTTCCAAAGGATCTGGATTTATAAGGACCTCAGCTTATACCAGAGGAGTCTAGGCAGGCATAACCCACGGATACGAATAAGAATTATGGGCAAGGATGAGCAGTCCTCTTCGCCATACTGCAAATTGGGAAGGGCTGTTTTAGAGCCTCCTCTGCCCACCTCTCCCCCACCCCCCGCTGCTTTGTCTTTCACTGAACACCTCTGCCCATCGGTATTCTCTCTAGAAAAAGAGTTCCCCACGGGACTAGGGCAGGACCAGCAGAAGGAAGAACCTGTAGCGTAGCAGGCAGAACAGGTTGCAGATGTGGTTGGCAGCCCTGGGAGACGGTCATCTCTCTGTCACGGCAGATGTGCAAAGGTCTGAACCTTTTGGGGACATTAGAGAAGACTGAGCAAAGGATAGGACATGGGGAGTCTGCGTGGGACCTCTGTATTCCTTTCAGCTGTAGGAAGGGGCAGTGGAACTGATGCCACCTGTGAGACCAGCTCGCACTGTCTCACCGAGGCAGAATAGCGGATTCAGGCACTTCAGCCCCCTACCATGTTCTCGTCACACAGTGCTGAGCACCCTTTCTGGCCCATGAGTGAATGAATTAATTCCTCAGTGTTTTATATTATTCTATTTTCCTTTATTTTTTGGTTTTATGAGGTTGGGTCTTACTATAGCTCAGGCTGATCTGGAATTCACTATGTAGTCACAGGGTGGCCTTGAACTCACGATGATCCTCCTACCTTTGCCTCCCGAGTGCTGGGATTAAAGGAGTGTGCCACCACGCCCAGCTATTTTACTATTTTCGAGAGTGGGTCTGTAGCCTAATCTGGCCCAAACTCCCTATGTAGTCAAGGATGACCTTGAACTTCTGATCTTCCTATCTCTACCTCCCAAATGCTGGGACTAGAAGTGTGTGCCACCATGCCCAGTTTTCCTTGGGGTTTTATTAAGTATATGGGTACAATTTACTAACCCCATATGTGTTCTTTCATCATGATAATAAAAACATTTTGAGCTGTGGTCAAATCTCAACCTGAACTGAGAATGGGGGGTAAATGACATTGCTTATAAAACCCCATCCCACATGGAGTCAGACCCCATGTCAGGTGACACATAGAGGTGTTTGTCTTTAACAAATCATAGAAGTGATGAGGGGGCCCTGTGATATGGGACACTGTTTTGCCAAGGGAGCAGAACAGCTCTGCTTGTTCAAGCCCTTAGCCTCTCCGAGCCTTCACTTTCTCTTCCATGTAATGGGAGCAATGGAAACCTTCAGGAATGGACAAATCGCTTCATTCACAGGCTGACTGACTGATGAGCAGAGGCTCAGCTAAAGGATGTATGTTAGTAATCAATTAGCAATGTCTTCCCTCACCGCCAGATTGTGGGTGGGATTCACGTGCTACAGATTTGCCATCCTTGAACAAGTTGATCTCAGAGAGCCTTGATAGCTCTGGGGGGCCAGACTCTATGATGTGAGGTCACATCAGACAATCTCGTCTTCACCATTCTTGGTCTTTCTTTACGCCCAAAGTCAATAAAATTGTGACATTACTTTGTTAACTTCTCAACCTCATTCCATTTTCTGTTCTGAATAAATTGGTCTATGTAAATGACTTCAGGGCTTTCTGGAAGCAGGGGAGCGTCTGAGCTTGCTTGTACAATGACACAGATTAGTAGATGGATGAAGGATGGAGAGTCTAGGGAGCCCCTGGCCTGCAGCACTTAGAAGCAGCGTACAGACAGATGGGGGTGTGGCAGGCTTTTTCCTTCTTGTCCTTGAGATTCTGTGCTGAGGGCCTCCCGCCTGTTAGGCAAGTGTACCACCACTGAACTACCTTCTCTAGCTCCCTCTCCTGGTTTTTCCCTTTCTTTTCTTTCTTTCTTCCTTCCTTTCTTTCTTTTCTTTCTTTATATATATATGTATTTTTTTTTTTTTTTTGGTGAGAGACACACAGAAAGAGACAGAGTCAGAGGGAGAGGAAGACAGATAGAGAATGGGCACGCCAGCAGCCTCTCAGCTGCTGTGAACGAAATCCAGATGCGTACGCCCCCTTGTGGGAAAGTGTGGCATTGCGCCCTTGCATCACTTTGCATCTGGCTAAACATGGGACCTGGAGATTGGAACTGGGTTCTTAGGCTTGGCAGGCAAGCGCCTTAACTGCTAAGCCATCTCTCCAGCCCCCTTCTTTCTATTTTTTAACTTTTTTATTTTGAGATAGGTCTCATGAGATTGCCCAGGTTGACCTTCGAACTTGCTCTGTAGCCCAGGCAGGCCTTGAACTTGCAACCCTTCTACTTCAGCCTCCTGAGTCGTTTTAATTACAGGCATGTGCCACCAGGTCTAGCTTGTTACAGGCTTTTGAGGACAGTCGAAGAGCTTCCACAAGGAGTGAGCAAAATTAGCTTTGTGGGTTTCTGCTGGGCACCCAGCTGTGCTCTAGGTTGGGATATCTCTATGGCATCAGGAGTTTCACTTCCCCAGGGATAAAGATCCAGCTGTGACAAACCTCTGTCATGATTTTATCTAGTCTCCCTTCCACCTCGTTGCCTCTACTCTTCCCTTGCTTCTGTGGCCTTAATTACTTTGGCCTGTGTACCATGTCTCCTTGGCCCCTCGTGCCAAGCCACCTTCTGTATACTTTGAACCCAATAGTCTCCTATTCATGCTTCAAGATCCAACCTTAAAGGGTTGATACATCCCCAATCTCCAGAGTCCTGCTTCTCCATGTCTGCACTGCCAGTGCTGATTGGCTGTGGTTTCCCCCCCCCCCCCGAGGTAGGTTCTCACTCTAGCTCTGGCTGACCCGGAATTCATTATGTAGTCTCAGGGTGGCTTCAAACTCATGGCAATCCTCCTACCTCTGCCTCTGAGTGCTGGGATTAAAGGCGTGCACCACCACACTCCCCCCCTCAAAGTATTTTTATTTATTTTAAAACAGAGGGAGAGAGAGAGAGAGAGAGAGAGAGAGAGGGAAAGAATGGGCAGACCAGGGCCTTCAGCTGCTACAAATGAACTCTAGATGCATGTGCCTCTTTTGTTCATCTGGCTTTAAGTGGGTTTGCAGGCAAGTGCCTTAACCACTGAGCCATTTCTCCAGCCCTCATTTTTTTTTTCTTTTTGGAAACAGGGTCTCACTGTAGCCCAGGCTGATCTGGAACTCATTCTTTTGCTCAGACTGATCTTGAACTTGTGGCAGTCCTCCTATATCAGCCTCTCAAATGCTAGAATTATAGGATTGAGCCACCAAGCTCAGCAAGGAGCACACTCATTTTGTGAAGGACCACAAAGCTGGCTCAGTTTTTGAACGAGTACAGGAAATGCAGGTTTCACAAGAATCTTCCTGTGGAGTTCCTCTCTCTGAGGAGGATAAGGATGAGCAGGAAGAGGAGGAGGAGGAAGAAGAGGAGAAGGAAGAAGAGGAGGAGGAAGAAGAGGAGGAGGAAGAAGAGGAGGAGGAGGGCCTCTTGAAGGCATAGGATTATTTTCTTTGTCTCATCACAAGTCTTTTATGGAGCTGGGCTGCGGTGGCCTGTAGATGAGCTTGACTTCAGGATTGGCTGCGTATTTAATATCCTGATGTTACACCAACAGGGCTGATCTGCCCCAGTTCAAAGGTACCAAGATCCAGGGCTGGAGACATGGCTTAATGGTTAAGGCGTTTGCCTGCAAAAAAGCCAAAGGACTTCAGTTCTATTCCCCAGGACCCATGTTAGCCAGATGCACAAGGTGGCACATGAGTCTGAAGTTCATTTGCAGTGGCTGGAGACCTTGGTGCACCCATTCTCTCTCTCTTTTTCTGTCTGTCTGCCTCTCTCTCTCTCTCTTAAATAAATAAATCAATAAATAAATGGTACCAAGATCCAAGTAGGGATGTTCACAAGACAAAGTGGCATTTGCAGGGCTGAGCCACATCACTTGTAGCCCACAGTATGTGAGTATGCTTTTAAAATAAATACCATAATTATCTTATTAGCAATTACATCACATTGCCTTTATCATATGGCCACTGTTTCCTCATAGTACACTAGGTTGGTCTACCAGGCACCTCAAAACTTGGATGTGGTCAGGCTTCCCTTAGCTCCTGACAAGCTCCACTCACCAAACATATGTTTGTATGAAATCCTGTACAATAGCTATGTGACCTTAGACAAGTGGCTTAAATAGTGTCACCAGTCTCCGTTTCCCCATCTCTCTTCTGCACAATGGTGGGAATAACTTCTGTGAAGGTTGCAATGGTGAAGTCAGGTGTGCAGAAGTATCTAGGCGTGCTTCGGTGCACAAGGTTCCTGGTATGCAGTAGGTGCCCAGTAATTAGTACCAATTATGATCTTTTTATTCAAATCCCAGTGGATATGTGTTGTGAGCAAGAACGCACACAGGTTAATTATCTATTACTGTGCAATAAAGCATTGTAAAGCTCAGGGTCTTAAAATAACAGCCATTTCAAGTTCTAATAGGTTGGCTGTTTGGGTTGGCTCTGAGGGCAAGTTTGTGGACTCACTGGGGTTCCTTGGGCTTCCTGCAATGACCTGCTGGCTGGCTGTAGACTGGCTTTGCTGAGTTGGGCTGAACTCTCACACATTCAGGGCTTGAGTTATGACAAATGGGCCGATTCACTAACCCTCACCCTCCAGCCACACAGCCTAAGTTTGGTCGAGGTGGGGGGAGAGAGAGAGAGAGAAAGAGAGGAGGAGAGAGAGACCATAAGGCTCAGAACTAGCACGGTGTCATCTCTAGTACATTTTATTGGCTAAAGCGAGTTACAGACTCTGAGGTTTGGAAATAAACGGCACTCTTGTTGAGGACAGCTATAAAGGTATTGTCAAGCAGCAAAGAGGGACACACCTGAAGTCATTGTTGCAACCAATCTACACCAGTTTCCCCTTTGTCAACACAAAACAGCGCCTTCATTGTTTATCCCCTGGGTGTTCCAATGAAGAAGGGGGAGGGTGATAAATTCTCTTCCAGCCCCTTGTTCAATCTATTCATAGCTGTGTTCACACCTGGCCTATTCACCCACTGACACGCACACATGGGTCTTATTGATGACTGGGACAAACACTGAGCCAGCCTGGATTTCAAGTTCTATTACCTCCAAGTACAATAATTGTTAATTACTTGCTTTATTTGGTTCTGTTGCATTTGCCAATAGTCAATTATCTACGTTAAGTTTTCCTGTGATCAGTGGTGCTTATCCAATATTGCAGCTCAGGCCTCTTTGTTGTTTTTGTTTTTGTTTTTGTTTGTTTCAGAAATAACTTTTCCAAGGGAGTTAAAGAAAACTCTTGTTCACTAGTTGATTGAATATTAGCCTTTATCTGCTTATTCTGAAGGTTCCTTATTCACATCTGCAAACTCCAAAGTGCTCAGGTTGAGCTCTTAGAATCAAACTGAAGATAAGCCTCCCCCTTGCCACATCTGACTAAACTCTGGAATGTGGATTAGAGAACAATGTGGATTGTGAGTTCCCCAAGATGGAACTTTGAGGACAATAGCCCTCCTATCTTCTTCAGGGCCAGCCCTTGAAGAAACCGGCTTCATTCCTAGGAACTGTTGTTTCCTGAGTATTAGCTTTGAAGGCATGAGCAGCCTGGGCTGTTATTGCTTTCTTCTCTTTTCCATCTTTCAGTATACGCTACCTTGATGCGTGACTTATGTCTTACACAGACTTCTCTCGGTCTAGGGTCACCCTAATTTATATCTCCTAATTTGTGCCCATTCTGGGTGTACTCTGAGTGAAGCTGAGGCAGGGTAGAAAAATAGGGCACCTCATGAGGAGGCCATGCGATGGGAAAGGAACCTTCCATTGCAGAGTCTGGTGGAAGCCTGAGGTCAGCTGAGGAGCAAGAATTCCAGCACAATGAACAACGTTCACAGTGAGGGTTATCAACATGGAGATATTCCTCCCAAATACAGGCATTTTATGTCAAAATAGCAATGAACCAGGCTTAAGGCCTGAATGTCTATGACCTTCAGTAGTGCCTCATTCCTTTTCCTGGTACATTTTCTAATCTAAAAAAAGCTAAAACAAGGGGCTGGAGAGATGGCTTAGCAGTTAAAGCATTTGCCTGCAAAGCCAAAGGACCCCAGGTTCAATTCTCCAGGACCCACGTAAGGCAGATGCACAAGGGCCACATGCATCTGGAGTTCGTTTGCAGTGGCTGGAGGCCCTGGCACACCCATCCTCTCCTTCTCTTTCTCTCTCTGTCTCTTTCTCAAATAAATAAATAAATAAAATATATATATTTTTAAAGTTAAAACAAGACTGTTAACTTTGTTTACTATAAAGATATCTTACCTTCCTGTATCCTATCTATTGTAATCCTGTCAAGTGCCTCTCCCCCTCCTGAACTACTCTGAGATCTTATTTAGGTTTCTTAGCAACCCTTTGAAGATAATAGCTTTCAAACCCACCAAAATCCCATCTAGGACTATCATAGACAATAAAGTGTGATTTGTCTTTGAGAAGTCCACACCCATGCCCATGGGGTGTGGCTTACTTTTCTTCTCAGTGTCTCTCTCTTAATGCTTGTGCTTAAATTCTATATTAAAATACCTTTAATAAAACCCCAGCTCTGCTTCATACTGACTGGTACTGAATTCTTTTCTTTATCAAAGCCACAAAGCCTAGGTTTACCTAAGTCGGGGTCCCTAAAAGATTAAGGGAACTCCTTCCTCAAGCTTCTGAGGGTGAGTGTGGAGCTGTGCCTCTGCCCTCTGCACTGATGATGCTGTCTAGGAGGGATGGGTTCATTTTCTCTGCCCAGTAAAGAATTAAAGGGCAGGAAAGTGCTTAAAAGAGTAACATTTAAGCCAGGTATGATGGCACATGCCTTTAATCACAGCACTTGGGAGGTAGAGGTAGGAGGATGACTGTGAGTTGAAGGCCACCCTGAGACTACAGAGTGAATTCCAGGTCAGCCTGAGACCCTACTTTGAAAATCCAAATTAAAAAAAAAAAAACAGAATAAAGTTTATTCATTTTAAGATAAGAGGGAAAGAAAGCAGGAAATGCAGGCAAGAGGTGATTTCCAGAAGATGGAAGATCAGTCCCAGTGGGAACTGAACTTTTTTTTTTTTTTCCCTGAGGTAGGGTCTTACTCTAGCTGGCCTTGAACTCACAGAGCTCCCCTACTTCAGCCTTCTGAGTGCTGGGATTAAAGGTGTGCACCACCATGCTTGAACTGAACTTTGATTAAATGGGAGAAGCCTGCCCATCCAGAATCCATTATTGGTCAGCTTAAATGAGGCGAAGGTGCTGGTTGGTCCATGATGCATCCAGTACTGTGCGGGTCCTGGAAAGCCTGCGGAGCCAGCCTGCCAAGCCAGCCCACCTTTGGGAAAATTCACCCAGGTCTGGAAGAAGGAGAAAGCGAAGTCACCCCTTTCTACATCTTGGGCCACCAAGGGTCCCGTTTCCCTGTCTGCCTAGCCAAGAAAACTGTCTGGTTCCTATAGTGGTTCACTAACAGCCACATACCAAAAGAAGATGGCTGTATCACATGTCCTTTCTTTCCTTTAAATCCGTGCGATGGTCATAGCTTAGGTCATTGAACTTCTGGCCTGACTCCACTGTAGAACCAATGAGACCTTGGTGCTATTGTCTCCGAGACTGTGCACTTCCTCCTCAAAGGCTGAATCTTGGTTTGTCATCTCTGCACCTCTAGTGCCAACATCATGCCTGTGCACAGGCAGTTTCAGAAAATCTGTTTATTCAAAGGATCTCTATTTCTGGAACATCCATCAAGTGCCAGATACTGCTCTAGGGGCTGCAGATGGGCTTGGCTGTAAGGGTTCAAGAGAGCTGTCTCCTCTGCCTCTCTGCCCTTCTCTCCCACCTCCAACTAGCCATGCTTGGACTAGTTCTGGGATTCTGGAATTACCTACTTGCTGTTAGAATAACTGAGTATTTCTGGGTCTTTCCCCAGCTCCCGTCTCCGTCACATTATGAAAGGCTCCCTCACTCACAGTGCCATTTCCCTCCTCCTTTCTCCAGAAACCCCTAAAGCTACTTCCTCTCCTTACCTAAGGTTCTAGACTCCCTCTCCTCCACCCTCTCTTCCCTGTTTCCTGCTTTTTTCTCCTAGTATTAAATATAAGTTTGGGGCCCAAGAATCAGTTTTATTCTTCTCTATCTTGAACCCTGAAGCTGACATTAGCCACCAGGATTGTCCACGCAGGTTCCTGTCTCCCCAGAGCATGTGTTCCAACTGTAGAGGCAGGAAAAGGAGAACCAATAACTTAATCAAATAAAGTGATTTGATTCCCCACCCCCCCCCCCCATGGCTGGAGGAATTTTCTTCCATCCAATGGGATGGTAAGTGTGTGAATGTTCAACTTTAAAATTTAGCCAGATCTTAAAGGTTCTGAGGAAGCAGAGGAGGAATCTCAGAGAGGTAAGCAGCTGGTCTTTCTGCAGAAGAGTGGGTCCTGGGTAGAGCGGGAGGTCTGCGATGGTGGCTGATTCTGTCACTGGCTATCAGATGGGGAGGGCGCAGAAGAGAAAGATGGTGACGAACAGTGGTTTTGAATATGAGCCCTGTCGTGCAAGGCTTTAGGGCACATTCCAAATAGCAAGCGCTGATTTGCAGTCGAGCTGTTTTTCACTTGGACAACTTTATATATTACGCTCCAGGGTGAACAGCAATGGGGATGTATTTACTTAATGATGTGGGAAGGCCAGCCAGCAAATAAAATAATTACAAAGAGTGACAAGCACTTAATAAAAAGGCTGGAGATGAGGATAGGGGGAAGGCAGGGACTTGAGACCAGAGAAGGTTTGCAATTTTTTTTTTGTTTGTTTTTGTTTTGTGAGTGCATAATATGATAGGGGAGCATAAGAATTTGATTTACCTTTAAGGGAGATCACGTCTGGGTTGGGACAATAGTTCAGTTAGTCAAGTATTTGCCACACAAGCATGAGTCTCTGAGGTTAGATCCCTAGCACCCATGGAAATGCTAGACATGACCACATGTGCCTGTAATCCCAGTGCCCAGTATTTGCAGGGAGTGAAAGGGGGTGGACACAGGAGGATCCCTGGGGCAAGCTAGCTAGCTAGACTAGCCAAACCAGTGAGCCCCAGCTTCAGTGAGGAGACCCTAAAGAAGGTGGCTAAGCAGACATGAAGTTGAGAGGGAATAAAGGATGGACACAACTTCTGGCTTTGTGTGTGTGTGTGTATGTGCGTGTTTTGTTTTTTTTGGGGGGGTTTTGTTTGTTTGTTTGTTTGTTTCAAGGTAGGGTCTTACTTTAGCCCAGGCTGACCTGGAATTCACTATATAGTCTCAGGGTGGCCTCAAACTCACGGCGATCCTCCTACCTCTGCCTCCTGAGTGTTAGGATTGAAGGCGTGCACCACCACACCTGGATCAACCTCTGTTTTCCTGGCAACATTACAGGAAGAAATATCATGATTGCTCCTCCATAGGATTTAAGCTTCCCAAAACATTAGATTATGGTTCCCTCACTTAAGAATTATCCAACTAGGGGCTGGAGAGATGGCTTAGCGGTTAAGGCACCTGCCTGTGAAGCCTAAGAATGCCCATTCAATTCTCCAGGTCCCATGTTTAGCCAGGCACAAAAAGTGACACAAGGGTGCAATGCTGCACTTGCCCACAAGGGGGTGCACACATCTAGAGTTTGTTCACAGTGGCTGAGAGGCTGCTGGCACACCCATTTTCTCTCTCTCTCTCAAATAATAATAATTTTAAAAAGAATTATTCAACTAAGTCTGGCAAAAAGAACAGCCTTCATCTAGAGACTCCCTACAAAGGTGGGAGGAATAGGTATTTCCTTGTGGTGGTTTGAATTAAGGTGTCCCCCATAAACTCATGTGTTCTGAATGCTACCCCCAGCTGGTGGCAATTTGGAAACTGAAACCTTGCTGGCGGAGATGTGTTGCTGGGGGTGAGAGGGAGTCAGGTAGCTTTGTTAGGGGACCAAACTCATGCCATGACAGGCCTCAGTAAGGTGCTCCCCTGACTAGGCCAAAGTTTCAATTTCCAGGTGGGGGAGCTCTGGGGGCTGAGTATGTATAAACGTAACTGCTGCTTGTTTAGCCAATCACGTTAGAAGGTTACCTCCTCTGTCTGAAATTACCCTAGACCTGGCCGCCAAAACCTTAAGACCAATCAAAAAACACAAGTACAGTTACTGTTCAAATTATCCAATCATGTTAAAAGACTAAAAGCACACCAAAATTCCTTTAGCTGTGCTTAAAAGGGAGCCTGTGAGTGCCTCGGGTCATCGCCATTTTGTAAGAGAGGTTGACCCCAGCATGCTGGCTAATTCTGCAGAATAAAAGCTCTATGCTTTTACATACTATTTGGCTCTGGTGTCTTTCTTCAGCGATTTTTGGACCCTCACACTTTGTTAGGTACTTTAGGGTGATTGGGGCCCTGAAAATCAAAAGCAGGAAAGTCTTGGGCCTGTCCTTACCATCTGTGCTTTGCTGGAGATCAGAGAGGAGTCTGGCTTCTCCTTATCTCTTGCCTGTAGGAGTTCCCTAGACTTGTTTTTCCATACCTGAGCCCCTCCCTGGGATGGACGTCTCCCTTCCTAGAATTCAGATCGAATCTTGGCCTTGTGGTTGGTCAAGCTTAGACCCAGAACTTGGTGTCATGGCTGGCCTCTTCCTGAATCAGCCTCTAGCCCAGACCAATCAGCCAGCTCCCTGGGCTGGAATGGGGGGATCTCTCTCTCTCTCTGGGCAGCCTGACCATCACTCTTGAACGTCCAGATTCTGGTGAGTTTTCCCTCAGCTAGGCTGAGACAAGGATAGAAACTCCCTGACCCCTACTCTCACCTGGGCTCTCTGCCCTCTCCTGCCTTCCACATGGCAGGAGCTCTCTGCACTTTCTTCTCTTTCCTCCCTTTTCACATTTCTTCCAGGCCCACAACACGGGCTCTCAGGCCACGTGGATGTATTCATTTTCCTTCCCTTGGTTTTGTACTTCCTTCAATAAATGTGGTAATTTAGTAATTATCCTTTTCAATTTGGTTTACCTAATTCTTTGCTTAAATACAAACATGAATTCAGGGTTTGGAGTTCAAGGACTTTATGTCCAGAAACAGTGGCAGGTTTAGGGGTGTTATAGCCAGTTCCCCCTCGTCAGTGTTCCGTTCATTCTCATGTTATGGTGTTTTACATGCTGTGGCAGAGGTGACGCCCAGTCTCTGCTCATGCCACATTATCCCCTGTCATCAAGGAGCTTCCTCTTGAGTCTGTTAGCCAAAAAAATAATTTTCTCCCATCAGCTGCTTTTGGTTGGTTTTTGTGCTTGTAACTACAACACCCCTTGAGTGAATGATGTATTTAAACCCGAAGAAGCCCTTCACTCACAGCCGCCCACGGACTCTACTGCAAGCCTACCTATTTTCCTGAGTTCTAACTCAAAAAGTGTTACTTTTTCTTTGTTTGCCACTTTCTTTTCTTTTGATGCCAGCTGAAGTCCTAAGCATGCTTGCTGTGATATTTTAGGGCTTTTCCACCCTTTTCTCAACAAATCTCTTCGCCTTCCTCATGCCTTGCCATCTCTGTGTCTAGTTTTTGGTTGTGAGACAAAGAATTCAATAATATGAAAATCTGCAAAATCTCAATGAATAAGGCAGATGAGATAAATGCCTGACATGGACCTCTGGTCTCCACATGTACACGTGTGCCCACATACATATAAACATCATATACACATTCACGCACACCTTACACATATACCATACATATGCAAAAAAAAAGTGATCAATTTTGTTGTCCTAGGGAGCCAATTTTGATTTAATTGAACCAAATATTTCCGGAAAGCATCTAAACAACTCGCTTTTCTTGAAGCCATCTACCATCCTTCCTTATTTCCTTAGCACTAAGGCCCCAGTCCCAAATTTCCCCAGAAGACAAACATTCTATTTCTGGTTTAGATTTGCATTAGAAAGAGGTCTTAATTACTCTGATCTCTCACACCTCGGAGGAGCTGATTTGAGCTTTTCAGAAGCAAAGAGTGTTAATTGGCTAAGAGGCCCAGCTGAGCTAAACCACCACCGAGAAGGGAGGAGGTGGAGAGAGGAGGGCGCACCACACACTTGTCAAGTTTCCGGGAGATCTGAGAAATTGACATAACCATTGTCTAGTTTTCCATCCTTCAGGTCTCCTCCCACTCATCCTTCAAGATCCCCTCCACTCATACTGTCTCTAAGAAGCCTCCCACCCTCTGTGTCTTACCCCATGGCTTCTTGAGCCCTGCTGGGTTCCCTGGGGTCCCGGTTTCTAATTACAGCACTTCACGAGCTGCTTGATGGTTGGCTGGGAACTGGATGATCCTTTTTGCTACGAGGACTAGGGTCTCATGTCAAGAAGCTTTGTCTCTGCACAGCCCAAGGTGGATGCCTAAGAAATGGGAAAGGAATGAATAATAAGGCAGATTGTAATGTTAATAATATAAGCCATCACTTATCTAGTTCTCTGTGACTCTGTGCTGTGTAGTCTCAGAAGACATTTACTCCTAGTCTCCAGTTTCTGCCAGAGTAAGTCTGCATGGATTACCATTGCTAATTATATATTTGTAAGATTATTTAACATTCACCTTCCTCATGAAGACAAGAAGCTCTCTTGCTCACTACTTTATGGGCAGTGTCTTCATATAATGATGAATATACAGCTAAAGATTTCAAATGTGGAATGAATCCCGAGAACAAACAATAAGACCACATGACATCAAGGCTCCAAACTATTGATGAAGAAAAGTGTTTAAAAAGTAGCACAAGGGCTGGAGAGATGACTTAGTGGTTAAGGTGCTTGCCTGCAAAGCCTAAGGACCCATGTTTGACTCCTCAGATCCCACGCAAGCCAGACACACAAGGTGATGCCTGCACCTGATCGCACATGTGCACAAGGTGGTACTCCCGTCTGGAGTTCGATGATGTAGCTGGAGGCCCTGGTGTGCCAATTTTCTCTCTCTCTCAGTCTCTCTTAAAAAAGGCCAGTCTTAGCCGGGCGTGGTGGCGCACGCCTTTAATCCCAGCACTCGGGAGGCAGAGGTAGGAGGATCACCAAGAGTTCGAGGCCACCCTGAGGCTACAGAGTGAATTCCAGGTCAGCCTGAGCCAGAGTGAGACCCTACCTTGAAAAACCAAAAAAAAAAAAAAAAAGGCCAGTCTATTGGGCTTGCCTCAAAAAAAAAAAAAAAGAAGGCTTGAGAGATGGCTTAATGGTTAAGCCACTTACCTGCAAAGCCTAAGGACCCAGGTTTGATTCCCTAGTACCCACTTAAAGACAGATGCACAGAGTGGCACATGCATCTGGAGTTCATTTGCAGTGACTAGAGGCCCTGGCATGCTCATTCTCTCTCTCTCCCTCTCTCTCTCTGAGCCTCTTTCTCTCTTTTTGTCCCGCTTTCTTTCTCTCTCTGTTAAATAAATAAATAAATAAATAATTTTTAAAAGTTAATAAAAACATATTCAGGAGATGGCTCAGTGGTTGAAGGCACGTGCTTGCAAAGACTGCTGACCCAGGTTCAATCCCCCAGCCATCCACATCAATCAGGAAGGGCATTCATCTGCAGCAGCAAGAGACCCCAGCATCCTCTCCAGCCAACATACATGTGCAAATCAATAAAAATTTTTAAAAATTTTAAAATTCCAACCTGTGAGGATGGCTCAGTGGATAAAAGCACTTGCTGTACAAGCACAAGTACCTGAGTTTAGATTCCCAGAATGGATGCAAAAACCAGACACTACAACAGGAATCTGTAATCCCAGCATGCCTACAGTAAGAAGGGAGGCAGAGACAGGAGAATCTGCCAGAAGCTCATGGGCTGGGTAGCCTGGTGTATAGAACAGAGCAGTGAACAGTGGGGTGGAAATGAAAACCAACTCCTGAGGGCTGGAGAGATGGCTTAGTGGTTAAGGCGCCTGCCTGCTAAGCCTAAGAACGCAAATTTGATTCTCCAGGTCCCATGTTTAGTCAGAGGCAAAGTGACGCAAGGGCGTAATGCTGCACTTACCCACAAGGGGGTGCACGTGTCTGGAGTTTGTTCACAGCAGCTGAGAGGCTGCTGGCGCGCCCATTCTCTATCTGTCTCTCTCTAGCTCTCTCCCTAAAAAAACAAACAAACCCTGAAAGTCATCCTCTGACCTCTTCATGTGCACTGTGTCACATGCACACACACACTCATATGTATGACCACGCACACTAATATTCAATAGCAAGGACAAAATAAAACTGTTCCAGACATATAAAATCTGAGGGAATTCAAAACTAACACATCAACACTAAAATAAATGCTACAGGAAGCTGACTAGACAGAAGAAAAATAATAGAATCATTATTTCATAGAAAGTAATAAAAAGTATTAGAAATGGGGGCTGAGCTTAGATAGCTTAGTCAGTATAGTGCTTGCCTTGTAAGCATGAGGACATGGGTTTGAACTCCAGTACCCATGTAAAAATACCAGGCACTGTAAGGTAGAGGAAGGCAGATCCCTGGGGCTTGCTGACAATCCAGACTAGCCTAATTGGTGAACTCCAGGCCAATGAGAGACTCTCTCAAAAAAAAGGTGGACGCTGTTCCTGAGGAACAACATCTGAGGTTGCCCTCTGACCTTCACAAGTGTGTGCACACGCACATACATGCAAACATATGCAATAAAAAAGGAAAAGTAAGCTGTGTGGTGGTGCATGCCTTGAATCTCAGAACTCAGGGGGCTGAGGTGGAAGGATCACTGTGAGTTTGAGGCCAGCCTGGGACTATAGAGTGTGGGCCAGATCCACCTGGGCTAGAGTGAGAGTAAAGTAGAAAGAACCAGAAAAAAGGAAAAGTATTAGGAATAGTAACTGCATGGTAAATATATTTTCTTCACATTAATTAAAATTCTTTTAATTAACATACTAATTACAGTGTAACATAGGGTTTATAATATGTATAAAAAGTTAACCATAGCACAAATATTAAGAGCAGGGAAACATGCTATTGTAATGTTTTATCCTATACATTAATGAAGAAGTGGTATAATATTATTTGACAGTGGGCTATAATCAGTTTGAGATGTATTCTAAGCAGAAGGCAAGAAAGGTGTAACATATCTGTCATCCCAACACTCGGGATACTGAGGCAGGAGAATTGTGAGCTTGAGTATGATATGGACTACTTAGTGAGAACCTGTATCATAAAATCAAAATTAAGTCAAACCAAAAGATGTATTTTATAATTCCAAAGCCGTGACTAGGCCATGGAAACAAAGCATCGTAGCTGCTATGTGAACCAAGGTGATCAGCAAATCATATAACATTTAGCTAACCAAACAGCCAGGAAAAGAAGAGAAAAGAAGAACAACAAAGATCTGGATGAAATAGCAAAGAAATAATAGACTGATAAATTGAAAACTAGCCATGTCAACACACACATAAAATGGTGTTCCGGTTTGAATGTGAAATGCTCCCCATAGGATCCTCTTCAAGTTTGAACACTGAACAGCTGGTGCTATGGAGATGGGACCCCCTGCCTCATGCACTCTCCACCTTGGGCAAGTTGTCCCACAGCCACACCTTCCCAGCCATGATGGACTGTGTCCTCCGATCAAAAATAAATCCCTTCTCCCTTAAATTGCTTCTGTCACGTATTTTGTCATCATGACAAGAAACGGAGCTGATACAAATGTAAAGGATCTAAGTGCTCTAAAAGGCACAGCTTCCTATATTTCACAAAGAAGCAAGCTCCAGTGAAATGCCAACTAAGAAACAGGGTGAAAGTGAACATGAGGCAGGCAAGCGAAGGGATGGTTTAACAACCTGGGCCCCTGCTTGGCTTGAGCTGCACACACCCTTTCCCCAACAATGCACTTAGTAAACCTGATTCCTCACTTACATCAAGCTGCATGTACATCCCACTTCAGACAATGTACTATGTCACTCCACCCTCACAAACCCCTTGGTAACTTCCCTTTTGTGGCCAAACACATTTTGAAACAGATCCCAAAACTAAGTCCAGCCTTACTTGGTTATGGGTGCCCTTGCAGCATGGTATACTGTGTCCTCTGAGTGAACTTTTTTGCTTATTTTTATTTATTTATTTATTTACTTGAGAGAGACAGACAGAGAAAGAGGAGAGAGAGAGATACATGTGATACCTTGTGCATCTGGCTTATATGGGTTCTGGGGAATTGAGCCTTGAACCGGGGTCCTTAGGCTTCACAGGCAAGCGCTTAACCACTAAGCCATCTCTCCAGCCCCTCTGAGCAAACTTTTAGGGGGAAACTCCTCTATTTGCTATCTTATGCCTACAAGTCTGTATATTAAGTTTATATATAAGTTTATATAATCATATGAACTTGCTATTCATATGATTGAAATCAGCTCAATCATAGGAAGGAGATATGCAGTGAAGGCTTATTATAACCTAAGCCTGTTGATCAAAGCAGAAAGATTACACCTACCCTACCCCTAGCAAACGACTCTTTGTCCTCCTGGACTCCATAAAAGGAAGGTCCAGGTGATAAGCCACTGCTCCCTTGCAGTACACCCTGTATTGGCTCTTTAAATAAAACTTCAGCTGCTTTGCTATTTATATGTGCTGTTTTGATTCTTTCAACAAGAGACCAAGAACCTGGAAACACCCCACTCAGACAAGACCACCAGCAACAAATGGACGAAGGCAAAAAAAAAAAAAAAAAAAAAAAAAAAAAAAAAAAGATACTTTCCAAGGTGATAGTCAAAAGAAACCTGGAGTAGCTTTATTAATATCTAACAAGGAATATTTTAAAGCAATGAATGGGTTGCTTATTGACAAAAAAGGGCTCACTTAATCAAGGACGTTTAATCCTGAATTTTTTTTTGAGAGAGACACACAGAGAGAGACAGAGAGAGAGGAAGAGGAAGACAGCTAGAGATGGGCACGCCAGCAGCCTCTCAACTGCTGTGAATGAAATCCAGATGCGTGTGCCCCCTTGTGGTCAAGTGCGGCATTGTGCCCTTGTGTCACTTTGCATCTGGCTAAACATGGGACCTGGAGATTGGAACTGCTGGAGATTGGAACCGGAGTTCTTAGGCTTAGGAGGCGGGTGCCTTAACCACTCACTAAGCCATCTCTCCAGCTCATTAATCCTGACAGGAAAGCTTGAAAATCTATGATGCAAAGCTGAATCAGCTGAAAGGAAAAGTAGAAGACTTCATAATTATTGTTAGAAGTTTCAATAACTCTCTTTTGTTTTGTTTGTTTTCTTTTTCGAGGTAGGGTCTCACTCGAACTCAGGCTGACCTGGAATTCACTATATAGTCTCAGGGTGGCCTCAAACTCACAGTGATCCTCCTACCTCTGCCTCCTGAGTGCTGGGATTTACTGTAGCAGACAGCTTCGGGTTCGCTGAGATGAACTTCCAGACCAGGCACAGTTATGGAGGAAGGGATATTATTTATTGAAGCTTACAGATCCAGGGGAAGTTCCATAATGGCAAGAGAAGTGGCCTGCTCTCCACAGGGCCAAGCAGAGAGAGAGAAACCAACCAGCCACCACAGCACACAGAGCAAAAACTACAGCCAAAAGGTCACACAGCACACTTCAGGAACTCCTGCTAGGCACATTTGCATATCTTTACAATGGAATCTCAAACCCACCATTAACATCTTAAGACCGGCCCCCAGTGACATTGCCTCTAGAAAGGTGATTGCAGATGCAAACTATAACTAATAAAACACTGAATATATTGGGGGACATATATTCAAACTACCACATTCCGCCCCTGGCCCCCAATATATTTAGCTCCTGGCCCCCAGTAGATTTATAACTATCACACATTGTAAATTGTACTCAGTCCAATTTCAAAGGTTCTCACAGTCTTGATCAACTTAAGATAGGGAGTCCTGTAAAATCAAACAAGTTAAATACTTTCAACATGTCAAGGCACAGAGTAAACATTTTTAACTGTATAAGAAATAGCAAGGAGAGACTAGAACAATGCAAACTCAACCACCATCAATAGTCATAAAACTTCTGCAGTTCAAGTTCAGTATAACCAGAGACTAACAGTCTCCAGGTTTTCCAATTCCGCCCCTCCAGCTGGGCAGAGTCGCCAGGAAAAAACTTTCATCCCATGCCAACACTGCACTCCATGGTAGCCCTTTTGCACAGTCCTGGTATATCCAAAACATCTTCAGGTCTCCATGCAAACCACGGTCCATCTTCCAAAAGGCTCTTGCAGCCTATTCCTGAGGGTCTTCATGCCCTGCCTCATGCCGCATCTCAGCAGCGGCTCCTGGAACCATGTGCAATTCATGACCATTCTATGCATTTTTCATATTTCCAAAACTAATACCAGGTGTGCTGGACACAGCCATATTCTTAATCCAGGGACAAAATAAGCCATAGCCTTGAAAAGCAGGTTCCTTCTCCAGTCAGCTCTTTCCAAGAGTTTGCATTTCTAACAGTCTTTCCTCAGGCATCCTCTCCATTGTTTTAATGTAAATCAAGTCAGGCCACCTTCCTTCCACCTTCCTTAAGATTGCTAATGCGTTGACAATAGCAGCTCCAGTAACCTAAAACCAGCCTCAGTGCCTCTGCTTTTAACTTGCTTCAGTTTTTCCAACTTAAAATCTTAAAATCTCAGTCCGATATCTTTAGCCAAGCACATCAGTCCATTACAAATTTAACTTTGATCAAACAGTCTGGGCCTGGATAGCTGAACGTAGCCATCCCTTATGCCAGTAGCCCAGTTCCAACAAAGTCCTCTGCAGTCTTTCCTTCCCCTTAGAAACCTCATAAGCCAAGCCTCGAAGTTCAGTACTATCTACACTTAGCATTCTCAAACTCTCATCAGAATAGTCCATAAAACTTGGCTTACCACTCCAGAAGGCATCTTCAGTTGCAAGCACCAAGTCCATGCCCATTCCTCCAAAACAAAGGTTCCAAAAGACGAATATCCACACGGTCAGGTTCATCTCACCCCACACTCCTCGGTACCACTTTACTGTAGCAGACAGCTGGCATCTCTCTTTCTTACAAAGTGATAAAATAATCAAACAGGGGCTGGAGAGATGGCTCTGTAGTAGGAGCTTGACTGTAAAGCCTAACCACCCAGGTTTGATTCCCCAGTTCCCATGTAAAGCCAGATGCACAAAGTGGCACATGTATCTAGAGTTCATTTGCAGTGTCTACAGACCCTGGTGTACCCATTCTTTCTCTCTTGCTGTTTCTCTCTCTCTCTGTCTCTCACTACTTGCAAATAAATAAATAAATAATATAAAAAAGTTTAATAAAAAGCAAACAGAACATTAGTGAGGATATAAAAAACTTAAACAACATTATTATCAATTTGACCCAACCTTTTTAGAATATTCCTCCCAATGACATATTTCCCAAGACAGACCATATTCTGGGCCATAAAAGAAGTCTTAATATAATAAAAACTATTCACTTAATACAAACTATCTTCTCAAATTACAATATAATTACATTTTAAATCAATGACATAAAGATCTCTGTCAAATCCCATGGGGAAAAACAGGCTGGAGAGGTAATTCAGTGGTAGAGTGATAGCATGTGTGAGACCCTTCGTTCAATCCCAGCACTTAAAACAAGAACAAAAGACATGATTGTCTCAATAAATACAAGGAAAAAATAGACAAAATCCAAGTGATTCCTGATTTACAAAAAACAAACACACAGGGCTGGAGAGATGGCCTAGCGGTTAAGGTATTTGCCTGAAAATCCAAAGGATCCCGGTTCGATTATCCAGGACCCACGCAAGCCAGATGCACAAGGGGGCGCATGCATCTGGAGTTCGTTTGCAGTGGCTGGAGGCTCTGGCATGCCCATTCTCTCCTTCTCTCTCTTTGCCTCTTACTCTCTATCAAATAAATAAATAAAATATATTTAAAACAAACAAGCAAACAAAAAACCCAAACACACAAACAACAACACTCTTAGTGAAGTACTAAGGAAGAGATCTTCCTCAACCTGCGTGGGAACATCTACCACATCTGTGCAGAGAGCATTGTAGTTAAACATGGCACACTGAATGCTTTGTTACTAAGTTCAGGAACAATACAGGGGTGTCTGTTCCTGCTATGTCTATGCAACATTGATCTAGAGATGCTGACCAATGCAATCAAGCAAGGCAAAGGACTAAGAGGCACCCAGTTTGTGAAGTAAGGCCTAAACTGTTCACATACAACATACTCATTTATGTGGAAAATCTAATGGGATAGACAAAAAGCCACTAGAAGTAATAACTGTTTTGGATACAATATCAATCTATAACAATTCAATGTTTATTACATACTAGCAATGAATAGGTGGAAAATTGAAATAAAAAAGACCACTTCTACTAGCATCAAAAGACATTTTTTAAATGATTTGTGACATGTTCTCATGCTGTTTATTTGTGGCCAAACTTGACAATGAAAACTAAATATAGATTAAGCATTTTAGTGGCTTTTAACTGCTCATTTAATTAACTTAAACCAGAGTTTTGAAGGTAAAAATCAACTTATTAATACAATATTTAAATTATAATAGTATTCCAGATAAAATTATGGCAAGCTCAAATTAAGGCAAACAATTTTATGTTTTTGAGGTACTATCTAACCACAGTCCTATGAACATTGAAAAATATCTGGCCTTACTTTAAGAAAAAAATTTTTATTAGTTATATAATGTTTATACAGTCATGATGGTACCATCATTAGCCTTCTCCCTGTCCTCCCCACTACGGGATTGTGGGTCTTGCATTGTTGGGATAACCATCAGTTATGGGGGTGAGGCAATGTCTCTGTGCATAATGACCCAACTTATGGCTCTAACAATCTTTCTGCCCCCTCTTCTGTGAATTTCCATAAGCCATGTTGGGTTCATTTTAGGTCTATTTCAGTGATGAGGTCATGGGAGTCTCTATGTCTCTGGATCTCTGGTTTGGTAGGGGTTGAGTGTTCTCTGTGTCTATCTCCTTCACCCCTCTGCTGATACCAGGCTCACCAAGAAAGCAGCACTCTTTCTCATTTCCCCAATTATTCTATGGCTTCAGCTGGTGCCCTGGTGAGATGTAATGGGTTGATTCTCTCCTCAGGTTCTATGTCCATTTGAAAAAGAGAAGCAAATTCTCCAAAGGAGAGTGAGATCAGTGCAAGATACATGGATAACCATTATTGTTTTAGAGAGAATTTAATAGGTGTAGGCCCTCTTGTATCCCACTATTGGTAGGACCTTGATATTGGAGAGCGAACTCATTTTTGGATATGGTTCTGATTTGTTTCCCAGTTCCAGGTATGGGTTCCATTCCACTGAATGGATCCGTTAGCCAAATCAAGAGCAGTTGGTAACCCACCATGGCTGTGTGCCACTATTGCCCTTGTGTGAGCATCACGTTAGGTTGATTGCTTCTGAGTAGTTTAGACCACCAGTTGCTTAGACAGATGTTGGTCATTTTCCCCCAGTCGCTCATGTAGCACCTTCTGGCACTAGACAAGCTAACTGTCTGGGGACTGACTCTTCCAGATTCCAGCCAGGTCATTCTATATTCCATCCCAACAGCATATGGTGTCTTTGGCAGTAGGGTCTTACCATTAACCTTTGGTGGGTCATCAAGCACTCCGACAGAAATCTGTCTCCTTTTGGGAAACCTTGTAGGTCTCATGGATCAACAGCTCATTGTGGATGTTAACCACATGCTGGTACTGGGAGTTACAGGTCAGTGCCACAGGAAAAGACGGAAGAAAAATATAGGTAGTATGAAAGAGAGAGAGAGGGAAGAGAAAGAAGAGAAAGAAGAGGGGGTGAGAGAGAGGAACAGGAGAAGGTTGAGGTTAGTCTTCATCATATCCTCTCAAGGCCCCTGTGATTCAGGTGTTCTCTCTAAGCACCTGATGAAGGTTCAGCCTTTTAGTATGTCTTTCAGGATATAGGATTTTGTGGTACCATTTCCAATGGGGTCCAGTTTTTTGTCCCCCTCCCTTACCCTTACCCTTCCTTCCCACCCCATCAAAAGACATTTAAGGAAAAAAAAAGAAGAAGACATTTAAGGGGCTGAGGAGATAGCTCAGTGGTTAAAAAAGCATTTGCTATACACGCCTGACAACTGGACTTTTGATCCCCAGAATCAATGCAAAGCACGGTGGTGCGTGTGCATATTATCCCAGTGCTATAGGAAGTGGAGTCAGGAGAATTCACAGCAGCTAAAATTAAGAGAGACCTTTCCTCAAACAAGGTGGAAGGAAACCCACCACCTTGAGGTTGTTCTCTGCCCTCCACACAGGCGTTGTGACATGCACACACCCAAACACACACAAGAACACAGAAACCAAGCAAACAAAAAAAAGATTTGAAAACCTAAGGTAAGTTGAAAAAAAAGTTTTGAAAACCTGTATCCTGAAACTTTAAAATATTACTGAGAGAAATTAAACATAAAAGTAAAATTAGCTGGGGTGGTGGCACACACCTTTAATCCCAGCATTTAGGAAGCAGAATTTGGAGGATCACCTTGAGTTCGAGGCCACCCTGAGACTACATAGTGAATTCTAGGTCAGCCTGGGCTAGAGAGAGAGAGACCCTACCTCAAAAAAACCAAATTAAATTAAATTAAAAGAGTATTAACTGGGCTGAAGGATTCTGTAGTTAAGATGCCTGCCAGCAAAGCCAAAAGACCAGATTCAATTCCCCAGTACCCATGTAAAGCCTGATGCACAAGGTGGTGCATGGGTCTGGAGTTCATTCGCAGTGGCTAGAGACCCTGGTGTGCCTATTCTCTCCCTATCTGCCTCTTTTTCTCTCTCAAGTAAATAAATAAATAATTTAAAATATTTTTATTTTGAGAGAGAGAGAGAGAGAGAGAGAAGATGGGTGCACCAGGTCTTCCAGCCCCTGCAAATAAACTCCAGGTGCATGCACCACCTTGTACATCTGGCTTACATGGGTCCTGGGGAATTGAACTTGGGTCCTTAGGCTTTGCAGGCAAGCTACTTAAACACTAAGCCATCTCTCCAGGCCCCATTTTTTTTTTTTCCAAAAAGTTAATACTGTTTAGATGCCAGGTTTTTTTTTGTTGTTGTTGTTTGTTTTTTGAGGTAGGGTCTCACTCTAGTCCAGGCTGACCTGGAATTCACTATGTAGTCTCAGGGTGGCCTTGAACTCATAGTGATCCTCCTACCTCTGCCTCCCGAGTGCTGGGATTAAAGGCATGTGCCACCATGCCCGGCTTAGATGCCAGTTTTTTTTTTTTTTTTTTGCCAGTTCATTTGTAAATAAGCACAATTCCAATAAACTTTCCAGTTTATTTTTAGAAATTAATACTTTGATTCTAAAATGTATACGTCAATGCTCAGCCATCAGAATAGTCAAAGCAATTTTGAGAAAGGACCATTACTACACACAGGCTCCGCCTGCTTGCCTTTGACAGTCAAGAGGAAAGAGGGAGGCAGAGAAAGAACTTGATTGCAATGGGCTAGCTGATCAGGAGACAGTGAACAGCTCTCTGCGGGGACCATCTTGCCAGGTAGCTGTTAGGGGCAGTTTATATAGTAATCACAGGCTGGTGGTGCCTTCTTACAGGTGATGACATCTAACGCTAAGGCACCTCATCACAAGAGCTTTTGTAGTTCTGCACATCTCAAGACAAAGATCGTTATTTCCTTGGGACGTTCTTGTTAATTGGTTTGCCCACATGCAGTTCCTGACATATTTGATAGATCACTGAAGGAGGCTGCTCAGAGGTCTTGGTGCTGATAGCCAAACGCTGTGATCTCTGACCAACTGGTTGTTAGGCAAGATAAGGGTCACATGAAACTGAATAGGGAATCCGGAGCAGCTCTGGTCTCAATGCTTAGTTTCAGAACAAAGTTAAGAGCAGGAGTGATGGCTCAGTTGGCAAAGTGCTTGCCTTGCAAATGTGAAGGCCTGAGTTTGGATCCCCGATATCCATGTAAAAATACTAGCTGTGGCAGGGCACGCCTGTCATCTCAGCACCTGAAGAAGGAGGGTTGTAGTTCCCTTCTCATTGCTGGACAAACCCCTAACCAGAAGCAGCTTACAGAGGAAAGTGTTTTATTTCAGAAGCTTCATCATGGTGGAAGAAGCTGGCTCACTTCACAGCAGACAGAACAGACAACCAGAGCTCAAGCTGGCTCAGAACACACCTTAGGGCTAGACCTAAGATCTGCTCCCAGTGACATATCTCCTCAAGCAGGACTCTGCCTGCGAAGACTAACTAGGAAACTTAATCAAAAATACCCAAGGGGACTGGAGAGATGGCTTAGCAGTTAAGGCGCCTGCCTCCTAAGCCTAAGAACCAGGTTCCAATCTCCAGGTCCTACGTTTAGCCAGATGCAAAGTGATGCAAGGGCGCAATGCTACACTTGACCACAAGGGGGCGCACACATCTGGATTTCGTTCACAGCAGCTGAGAGACTGCTGGTGCGCCCATTCTCTATCTGTCTCCTTCGCCCTCTCTCTGTCTGTTTCTCTCTGTGTCTCTCTCTAAAAATAAAAAAATTAAAAAATTAAAAAAATACCGAGGGGGCTGGAGAGATGGCTCAGTGATTAAAGGCATTTGCTTTGCAAAGTCTGATTGCCTGGGTGCAATTCCCCAGTAGCCACATAAATCCAGATGCACAAAGTGGTACATGTGTCTGGGTTCATTTGCACTTGCTAGAGCCCCTGGCATGCCTATTCTCTCTTTCTCTGTCTGTGTCTTTCTCTTTGTCTCTCTCTCTCTCAAAGAAAAAAAAAATACCTGAGATTAGGAAGGCCATCTACATTCAAACCACCACAAGGAGCCAGGCAGACTCGCTGGGGAAGTTGGCTAGCTAGATATGGTGGTTTGAATGTAAAATGTCCCCCATAGCCTCAAATGTTTGTAATTAAGCCTCCTACTTAATCCTCAGCTGGTGGAGCCTTGCTGGAGAAGGTGTGTTGCTGGGGGTGGAACTTAAGGTTTATTGGTCCAGCCCACTGAGTGTTCAGAGTTAGCTTGTTCTTGCTGGTCTCTCTCTCTCTCTTTCTCCCTCCCTCCTGCTCCCTTTCTCTCCTACACACACAGTGATGTATGAAGATGTAAACTGGTTGACATACTTTCTCCACCATGAAAAAACTTCCCCTTGAGACAATCAACCCTTTCCTTCCCCAGGCTGCTCCTGGCTGGGTGATTTGTCCCAGCAATGAGTCAGTGACTCCTACACTAGACTAGCTCAATCAGTGAGCTCTGGTTCAGTGAAAAACTCTGTAAAAAAAAAAATAATAATAATAAGCAGAAGAGTCTGGGTGACAGTGTTGGCAGTCACATTGTGACAGTCCAGGGTCTTATATAGCCTAGGCTGGCCTCAAACTTGCTATGTAGCTAAGGATGGCCTTGAACTCCTGGTCATCTTGCCCTAGCCTCCTGAGTGCTAGGATTATAAAACTGCACTACCATACCTGGTTTATGTGGTACCAAGGATGGAAGCCAAGGCTTTGGACATACAGGGCTACTTGCAGAGATTTTAAAAACGGCAACAAATGAAAGAACTGGCATATTTTTGTGCAGTGCTGATGTCTGTGGTGTGTGTACATTCTCTGTTACCTGAAAACCATCTGAAAGAACCATTTAAATATATTTTAAATATTTTATTATTTATTTATTTGAGAGAGAGAGACGAAGAGGCAGATAGAAAGAGAGAATGGGCATGCCAGGGCCTCTAGCTACTGCAAATGAACTCCAGATGCATGTACCTCTTTGTACAGCTGCCTTACGTGGGTTCTGGGGAATCGAACCAAGGTCCTTAGACTTTGTAGGCAAGTGTCTTAACCACGAAACCATTTCCTCAGCCCTGCAAGAGCCATTTAAAAACGCTTACAATAACATGTCAAAGAATTACACAGAGTTCCTGATTGCACATGGGGATCCCTTATAATTCATAAATTCACTTACTTATTATTTTTACATGGGTTTTTTAATTTCAATTTATACCTTACATGAGAAAGTACAAAATTCAAAAGGATAGAACAGAAAGAAACATTGGCAGGCCAGTGGAGATATTTGTTGATCACTTTTGTATTCAGCTGCCTGTGATTTGTGGAACCTCTTATTTTATAGTCTTTCCACATTTGTTATGATTGGGAAAGAATGCCAAGATGGCACTTGCTTTTGGCAAGGTGTTAAGGCTGTGCAGGCATTGAGGCTACCTGGCTCTATTTCCTGCAAAGACTCCTTCTGGTGCCGACAAAAGGATATATGAATATTTTCATAGAGTTCATTGTGAGTTTCAGGCTCTGGTTAGGAGGGAAACTGAATATGCACATACATCCTTTGCAAACTGCAACTCTTGGAACTGGGTTTTTCCTTGGACTTGTGCTCTCATGTTATTTGGGCATGGCTGACCATTTGTTTGCTAGAAACTATTGACATGTGTAGTGATTCTAGTTCATCAATGCTTTAAACTTTGGCCCTTTCTATGTAGGTTTTGGCACCATAGCTTTCACTACAGAAGTTTCAGTGGGAATTATGCACCAATATTTATGTGTTGGGATGGAACTTGTGTAACAGATGTCCAGTTTAATGCCTATAATGAAAGGACAAAGAAGCTTGTGAAAGACTGAATAAACATTTCTCATCAATCTTCCGGAAGACACACATTTCCTGATTTGAAACTAGTAGCTAACATTGCTTCTGGGGAGTAGAAATAAGCATGTGTCTTGGCTGCCAAGTGAGAAAAAGAATAAACAACCTTTCTCTTCCTAATGGGAACTTTCCTATTTGACATTCAAGTTCTGTATATGTAGGAATAAGTAAATAAACATTTAAGTTTTCATAAGGACATTTTACAGGCCACGTGGATACTTATGAGATGGTTTTAAATAATAAAGGAAATATTAATATAGGACCTCCACCCTGCCCTGTGCCACCAGAGTACTGACGTTGACATTGGTCTTCAAGTAGTATAGATATAAATTGTCATTTCAAAGTGTTTCAGTAATGATGCTGGTCTCACATTAGACTTTACATATTTTTCCGAATTTTCCTAACATGAAAATGTTATGAATTGAGCTACAATGAGTGGATACGATGAGTGACGGAAGCTGTAAGTCGGGAAGGAGTTACACCGCAACTTTCTGCTCTTGTCTGGAGCTGACCAGGTTAGGGTGATTCTTTCTGTGAAGGGTCATTTTGGGTTGGAGTACATTATTGGCATCTACGAGTTAAAGCATTTCGGACATGATGAAAGTGGATTATAGTCTAATTTTTCAAATACTTCAGTTTTATTTGAGTTTTACTTATCCTGTTTACTGCTTCATTTTTGTATATCATGTTTTTGTTAGAGTTATATCTTGAGCCTTTGTGAACTGATTTGCTATATTTACACTTTGAACTGTTGAAAAAATATGATTCTAACTGATTTAACAAATAAGGTACCCATTCTTCTCTCTTTCTCTCTCTCTGCCTCTTCCTCTGTCTCTCCCTATCAAAAATAAATAAATAAATAAATAAATAAATAAATAAATAAATAAATAAATCCTGGGGCTGGAGAAATGGCTTAGTGGTTAAGGTGCTTGCCTTCAAAGCCAAAGGACCATGGTTCTATTTCCCAGGACCCACGTAAGCCAGATGCACAAGATGGCACATGCATCTGGAGTTCGTTTGCAGTGGCTGGGCCCTGATGTGCCCATTCTCTCTCTCTTTCTCTCTCTCTCTCTGTCTGCCTCTCTCTCAAATAAATAAATAAGTAACTAAAATAAATAAATAAATAAATATTTTTTAAAAGGTTGGAGAGATGGTTTAGTGGCTAAGCCACTTGCCTGCAAAGCCAAAGGACCTAGGTTCAATTCCCCAAGACCCACATAAGCCACACGCACAAGACAGCACATGCATCTGGAGATTGTTTGCAGTTGCAAGAGGCTCTGGTGTGCCCATTCTCTCTCTCTCTCTCTGCCTCTTCCTCTGTTTCTCTCAAATAAATAAATAAATAAATAAATAAATAAATAAATAAAATATTTTAAAAAATATAAGGTTTAGAGTGAGTGAGGAGACACTGAATATCAACCTCTGGCTTACACATGCACACACATGTGCACCCACCTCCACATGTGTGCCCACACACATATGAGTATGTATACATACCCCAGACACTCATACACTTGAAAAGAAAAGAACTACAGAACAAAATTAAAGGATTTACATGAGGAAGAATGCCAAGACACTTTGAGGATGGTGGGCACAGTATGTTAATGGTAACAAGGCTTTCTGGATATACAGATATGTCAAACCTTATCAAAGAATATACCATAAATATGCAGTTTATTGTATATAAGTGATATCTCATGAAGCTATTTGAATGTTAATAAAGCACATGCATGTATACATACACACACGAGCGCACACACACATGCATGCACACATACAAGCATGCACACGGTCCCGAAGGGCTTCCATCTCCTGATTCTGATTGTCTGGGAGGAGGCCTTGGTCTCTGGTTTTCAGTGCTGACACACACCAGGTACTAGCCATTGCTCAGGAAGCTGAAAATCCTTCTCATGGCCTGCGGGGCTGCTCTCCTTCCCTGCCTGCTTGCCTTAAAGATTCACTTCTCCTATGTCTCCATCCCACTTGTGTGTGACCTGCGGTGAGCCTGGCAGTCTGCACTTCTCTGACAGGCCCAGCCTTTGAAGGCTCTGTGCGAGCTCCCGTCCAGCTGAATGCTTCCTACTCAGGCTTCAACACCTTACTCTTGGCGCTCCTCCTCTGGGAAGTCTGCTGGGCACCCTGCTGTGGCTGAATAACGTCTTCCCCTAGGACCTCTCTGAACACTGGCTTCTTCATCTATCAGATGGGCTTAAATATAACGCCTACTTCACAGGGTTCTTTGGAAGACTCCAGAACAACTAGTTAGCCTAGTTTTTTGCGTATATTAGAATTCAACACAGGTGGCCATCATTGTGTGGTGACTTTACCAATGTTGTCAGCTTCTCCTCCTTGTGTCCCCAGACACAATCATGTCCCCACAACTATGACTCTCCTGCACGTTCCACATAGCCTCTCACATAGTGGCGTGTACTGTTGGATCACTTGTCTGTTGCCTCTCCTAGACTGTGAATCCCCTGAGGGCAGAAGTATGCAACAATAAGCGAGAGGTGCCAAATCCTATTCCGGGTGTGGAAGACACAAAGATTAGGAGGAAGAGACTGAAATGGGAGATGAAGGTGGCAGAGTGGTACTGGAGGGGCGTGTGAAGGACACAGACTTCTGAGCCATCTGCAACATCACATGCTGCGGTGTGGCCTTGGGTAGGACTCTTAACCTCCCTTGATCTTCAGCTTCCCCAGCTTTAAACTAGAGGTAAATAGGCTGGAGTGATGGCTTAGCAGTTAAGGCATTGCCTGCAAAGCCAAAGGACCCCAGTTTGATTCTCCAGGACCCACATAAACCAGATGCACAAGGGATGCACACATCTGGAGTTTGTTTGCAGTGGCTGGATGCCCTGGCACGCCCATTCTCTCTCTTTCTTTCTCTGTCTCTTTCTCTCAAATAAATAAAATGTATAAAATAGAGGTAAATGATACCTATATCACTAGGCTGTTGCATCATTTCATGTTAATCACATAGGTGTGGTGGCACACGCTTTTAATCCTAGCACTCAAGAGGCAGAGGTAGGAGGATTGCTGTGAGTTTGAGGCCACCCTGAGACTACATAGTGCTTTCAGGTCAGCCTGAACCAGAGGGAGGGAAGGTGGTCTGTGGTGTGAGTAGGGGGGTATGAAAGAGCACTCTTCGTTCCTTCTTCCCTTCCTTTCTTTCTCTTTTCTTCTCCCTCCCTTTCCTCTCCTTCCCTCCCTCCCTCCCTCCTTTCCTTTCTTCTCTTTAATAGAGTATTGCTATATAGTCCCAAACTCCTGATCCTCTTGCCTCTGCTGGGAATATAGGTGTGTATGACCCCACCTGTAGGATAGTCTTGGGGTCAGCTACAAAGAAAGGTGATAGGAGGGGCTAAGCAGAGATGAGATCTGGAAGGGGTCTTTCAGAGAAGGCCAGATGGCCAGAAGGACCCAGCTTGTTTTGGTTCACCTAGGACCCACTCACTATATATATAATTTGAAATAGATGGGGGGGGGGCAGATAAGATAGAGAATGGGCATGCCAGAGCCTCTAGCCACTGCAAACTAACTCCAGATGCATGTGCCACCTTGTATATCCATCTTTCCATGGGTACTGGGGAATTGAACCTGGATCCTTTGGCTTTGAAGGCAAACGCCTTAATGGCTAAGCCATCTCTCCAGCCCAAGGATGCAGTCTTTTTGAAACTGAAAGTCCCCTGTCCATGAATCCTGCAGGCCAAATCTTCAGGAAGAGTTGAATATACTACTATGAAACCATGGACGCCAGGGCTCTGTGGTGCTGGACCCAGTGTTGTGTGGAAGGGTGGCATAGGGGTCCAGGAAATAAGCCAGAGAACGACATTCACCTGTCTTCCTAATGCCTTCAGCTGAGTACTAGGTAAACATTTTCTCAGAGACTAATTTGGGCTGTAGTCTCATAGCTTCTGTATTAACTTAATTTTCTGTAAAATCAGCTCCTTAATACATGTGTCTAACAGAAAACAATCTTCCCTAAATGGGCAAAAACAAAGAACCCATACACTGCAGCCCCTCCTGCTATGCTTGGGTTGTGATTATGGGGCTGCCGCTTGACAAAGGACCCAAGCCATTCCTGGGGCCCTGGGAGCTGAGCCAGCATAGGCATCAATGTGCTTCCCACCTGTTCAGTCTCCTCCTTGGGCTTGCTTGAGAGGAGATTTGAAGGGGACACCGCTTTGTGTGTCATTGAAATTTGCGTTCCTCCTGCTAAAACCACCTCTTTCCCCTGACTTTGGGAAATGCCTTGAAGTGATGAAGCCTGTGGGTCTCTTGTGTTCATTAGAGCCAATGGCAGATGTGCACTTCAATATCAAGGACTGCATTTGGATGGAACTTTTCTGCAGTCATGTCTAGGCTCAGAGAATGTGGTTCTAAGGGTTCACCTGGTCTGATTCCCCACTCTGTCACTTTGCATTTATTTTAATATTCATGTTTTTTTTTTTTTTGAGACAGTCTCTAGCCCAGGCTGGCCTCAAACTCCTTTTCAAAAAAAATTTTCTGAGCTGGGCGTGGTGGCACATGCCTTTAATCCCAGCACTTGGGAAGCAGAGGTAGGAGGATCACCGTGAGTTCAAGGCCACCCTGAGATTACATACTGAATTCTAGGTCAGCCTGAGCTACAGTGAGACCCTACCTTGAACCCCCTCCCCCCAATTTTTTTTTCTGAGAGAGAGAAAGAGAGAATTGGCATGCCAGGGCCTCTAGCCACTGCAATTCCAGGTGCGTGTGTCACCTTGTACACATGTGTGACCTTGTGCACATGTGTGACCTTGTGCACATACGTCACCTTCTGTTTCTAGCTTATGTGGGTTTGGGGGAGTCAAACCTGGGTCCTTAGGTTTCACAGGCAAGCACCTTAACCATTAAGCCATCTCTCCAGCCTTAAAACTCTTAAATTTTTTTTTATTTCTCTCTCTCAAATAAAAAAATAAAACATAAAATATTTTTTAAAAAGGGCTGTAGGGATGGCTTAGTGGTTAAAGCACTTGCCTGCAAAGCCAAAGAAACCAGCTTTGATTCCCCAGGAACTATGTAAGCCAGATGCACAAGGTGGCACATGCATCTGGAGTTCGTTTGCAGTGGCTGGAGGCTCTGGTACATCAATTCTCATTCTCTCTCTCTCTGCACCTTTCTCGCTTTCTTAAATAAATAAATAATAAAATATTTTTTAAAGTTTTATTTGTGTGTGTAGGCATATGTTCATATGTGTGAATGTGTGGGTGTGTACAGTATATGCCACCAAGCATGTGTGGCAGTCAGGGGACAACTTTTCGTGTCCACCTCATTTGAAGCAGGGTTTCTCGCTCTGGATTCTCAGTGCCCACCATGAGCTTTTGGGAATTTCTCTTGTCTCTGCCTTCCATCTTGTAGTCAGTGTGCTGGAATTACAGACCTCGACCACAGCTTCCAGCTTCTTATGTGGGGTGTGGGGATCAAACTCCGGTACTCCAGCTTGAGCCCGAGCACTTTATCCACTGAGCCATCTCCCCAGATCCCTGGCTTCAAACTCTTTATGAAGCCGAGGATGACCTTGAATTCTGATCCTCTTGCTTCCACCTCCTAAGTGCTGGTATCACAGACTTGCACCACCGTATCTGGCTTAGCCTTGTGCACGCCAAGAGAGTACTTTAACCACTGAGCTACATTACTAGCCCCTCTTTAAAAAAAAAACCAAACATTTTTTTAAAAGCAGAGGTAGAAACCAAAGTCCCTAGAGAGCAGGACTCACCCAGGGTCGCCCTGCCAGAGTTGGGACTAGCCTCTGCCCGCCTAGCTCTGCCATCACACCTGCTTGCTCGCTTTTTCTTACCCTTTCTCCACTTTGCCTTTGGAGACAATTTTGCTTCTTGATTTCCGACTCCTTGTCAGCTGTGATTAATGAGGAAGGCTCCCACATACACGATTTTCAGCTGTACCCAGTTTACGACAAACAGATTAGACCATTTAAGTCAGAATAATGCTATTTAGCAAAGCCGGATTTAGTGCTGGCAGAAATTAAGGAGATTAATTTAAAGGTAAAAAGAGAGTGACAATCATAGATCAACACCTGAAAAATTTCACCGCCTGTACACATCCCTAATTGAGAAGTATGTGGAAGATTCCATCCGTGAAATTCAATTATCATGCAAGCCGAGAGGAAGCAGCTTCCCTGGGGGAACCAAACCAGGCAGGCGAATCAAAACGACCCCACCTGTCTGTTTTCATGTCAAAAGAGTGAGAACGCCTGCCTGGGTGATGGTGAAATATGGACAGTATATGCATCAACTTAATGAAGATTTCCAGGGGTCCCTTCCCATAATGGAATCACCCTCCCCCAGCTCCTCCACCCTAAGTCAACACAGGGAAGTCTTTGAGGCTCCTTGAAGCTGCTGGAGACTGACAGCTGCCTGCCAGGGCACCCCATTCCTGACATTCAGTTGCCACAGCTTCAAGGGAGGGCAGGACGGGATGGAGTTCTCAGACAAAAGCTCTTGAGCCTCGTTGCCCTTCCACTGATTAGGGGCTTCTTAAGCAAGCAATCAGCAGAAAACCTCCAGACAACAACTGTAACGATTACAAATGAGCCAGTGGTAATTGACCCGCCTTTTAGCCATAGGGAGGGGGTGTAAGGCAGCAAGTCAGGGGGGCCTTCTCCAGCTCTGGCTGTGTCTCTGCCCTTCTGTCACCCCTGAACTGGATAGAGATCGTTTTTGGTTAACTGCCTCGCGGTTCTGGTGGTGAATAAAATCCCGTTCCCTTCTGGGGCTCAGAGACCTATAATCTGCAAAGTGCTTTCACATCCATCAACTCAGAAAACCCCGAGATAATGTTTCCCATTATACAGAGGAAGAGGCTGAGGTTAAGCAATTGATTGGCCTCATCTATCTGAAAGATCGTTGCTGGATTCCCATCTAATGTGTGTGGCGCCGCGCTGTCCATTTGGAGGGAGGCGCAGGCTCGGTCTTTGGGGAGTTTTATTCTGGTGGGAAGGATTAGACACAGATGGATATGAAGGTCATCGAAGGTCAAGTGCCAGAGGTCCATGGGAGAGGGGTGTTTTGGGAGAAGTCAAACATGGGAGATTATAGCATGATACGGTAAACTCTGAGGTCTGGGGTGAAGCGTCTATCTTGATTACTGTTGTAGCTCCGTGGTTTGTCATACGCGGGTTTCAAAAATATCTGCCGACTAAATGAATGAAAGATGATGATGATGGTGGTGGTGATAATGCTTGTTGAGACAGACCTTGAAGGATGCGAGGCTTCTGGGGATTTGGAGGAGAGCAGGTAAGCCACAGAATAGTGATCAGAACCGAGGATAGACGGCCCTGGCTGATGCCAAACTGTGAGGGACCAAGGAATCTCTCTGCTGCCTCCTCTCAGCTTGTGCAGGGTGATAGCCAGGTCTCTCCTTCACACCCAGCCCCCTTCTCTCAACATCATGGGAGCATTGCTTTGCAGACCTGTTTGTGCCTCTTCCTGTGACTTTGAAGTTTCAAATTAGTTTCTCTTTCCAAGAGTGATTTTGAGTTTTAGGGGCGAATCCCACATAGGGATAGGACTAAAGGAGAAGCTTCAGGGTGCGTGCATCGGGGGTGGGCGGCTGCAGGAATCTGTGTTTAATTGGAGATGTGCAATGTCCAGTGTCCAGAGACAGGTGGCTCGTCATGTTTATGTGTGTCATGAGTGCTTTGAGTCCTAGTCTGGAAGAGACATGTGTTAGTTCCTATTCTCATTGCAGTGACTAAACACCTGATGAGAAGCAACATAAGGGGACAAGCGAAAGATTTATTTTGACTCTCAGGCTGAGGGCACCATCCATCACGGCTGAGAGGACATAGTGACAGGAGGCTGCTTGCTCATGTATGGGTGGGTCAGGTGGTGGACAGATAAATGCTGGGCTCCTCTGGCCTGCTCCCTTTTTCCCTTTTTAGTCACCCCTCAGCTTTTGGGATGGTGTCTCATGTGTTCAGGGTGGGTGTTCTCTCTTCAGTTAAATCTCTCTCAAAGCTCCCTCCAGTCAAGGTGACAATCAAGATCCAAGAGGGTTTGGTGTATGGGCAGGCTCTGATATTCCTTCCCCCAGGACTTCTGCTGTATTCTTTTTGGACATTCTGATGCAAGATTCTGGCTGTAGATACTAACTACTAGATACAGAAGTCTTAGTCTCCCAGGAGCCTTCGTGGGTTAAGCAAATTCCTGCCCGCCATGTTTCCCTCATCTTTCAGCCAGCAGTGTGGGCCTCCTCTTGAACCCTGGTGTATAGATCTTTCCTTTGGGCTGGACATGGCTGTCACCATCTTGAATCTGAGTAGCTTTGATCATCAGCAAGTGACCCTCACAAGGTCAGGTCTACTGACATTCCTTATGAAGGGAGGGGGAGGCTCACAAGACCCCTTCCATCCCCTGTCTGGGGTTATAGAGGAGGTTGACTGGGGATTGGGGACTCTTTGGTGGTGTAGCTGCCTGAGAGGGACTGATGCTTCTGTAAGAAACTCTAATAAACTCATTGCTTCACCAAGCTGGGATCCTCTTTGCTCTGTCCCTGCCCTCTCTATTGGGGCAAATAATGTTTGTAAAAGCCCCATTCACAGGCTGCACCGGGCACATCAGAAATCAGCTGGCCAGTGCACACCCCTCTGGATCCTTGTGGTGTAAGCTGGAAGCTGCCAGGAGCCTAGTTCTGCCATCTCTAGAAACAGCAAGCATACTGTGTGGCTTCCGTGGGGCAGCTGAGGGAACCCAGACAATGAGGACCTACATTTCAGTTGAGCATGCCCATGCAGAACCTTGCAGCTCTCATGGGAAAAGGAGGAGCTGACTCTTAGGGTTGAATTCAGCTGGGTTTCCTTCCTGGGTCCTCTTATAAGCTGGGTGGCCAATGAAGGCCACTTCTCTTTGTCTCTTTTCTCATGTATAAAATGGAGTGATACTAGTTCTAATGCTTCAAGGTTGTGATAAGGCCTGTGTGTGGTGAGGGCAGGACAGGCTGGGACACTGGGCTGGTCCTCAGCCTGGTACTTGCTCATTCTCATCCCTGACCCCCACTCCTGAGGAGGGCACTCATAGAAAACATGGCTTCCCCATCTCCGCTTTCCTCTCTTCTACAAAGCAGCTTCTAAAATGTTGTCTCCAGGCCTGAAGAAATGGCTTAGCAGTTAAGGCACTTGCCTGTGAAGCCTAAGGACCCTGGTTTGATTCCTCACTACCCACGAAAGCCAGATGTACCAGGTGGCACATGTGTCTGGAGTTCGTTTGCAGTGGTCTTGCTATGTCCATTCTCTCTGCCTCTTTCTCTATCTTTCAAATAAATAAATAAAATATTTTTTAAAAAAATGTTGTCTCCTAAGGGCAGCCTTTAATGATAAGACTGGCCTCAAACCTCTGTTTCCATTCTGAGCAAAAGCTGATGGTCCCTAACATTTCTATAAATTCTGAGTATGTTTCCTGTGGCTGCCTTTGACTTTGATTCCTAGATCTTTTTTTTTTTTTTTTTTTTTTTTTTTTTTTTTTGTTTTTCGAGGTAGGGTCTCACTCTGGCCCAGGCTGACCTGGAATTAACTATGTAGTCTCAGGGTGGCCTCGAACTTGCGGCGATCCTCCTACCTCTGCTTTCCGAGTGCTGGGATTAAAGGCGTGCGCCACCACGCCCGGCCCTAGATCATTTTTTAAGCTCGTTTCTTACTTGCAAGGTTAATAAATAGAAAATGATGCGCTGTTCCACCTCAACCCCGCCGCCCCCTTTTTTTTGAGACAGGGTCTTGCTACGTAGCCCTGGCTGGTCTTGAACTCCAGATCTTCCTGCGTCTGTTTCCTAAGTGCTCCACTACGCTGGCGCTTGCACTATTTTCACAAAAAAAACCCAAAACAACAAAAACCACACAGAACAAGACCTGTACTTTGCCTCCGTTCCCATTTTTGTTTTGTTTTGCTTTGTTGAAGCAGAGTCTTGCTGTGCAGCCCAGGTGGCCATCAAACTCAAGGTAATTCTGACAGGGTCTCAGTCTCCCAGGTGCTGACATTATAAGTAGCAGGAGCCATCACATTTGGCTCCTGGTCCCCATTTCTTCCCTGTTTACCCTCCCTCCTGGATTGTCTGCCCTCTAGGAACTCCAGATTCTCACTGTGGTGCTGGGCCCTGCTGCCTGGCTCCCACACTCTGCTGGAGCCCCCTGCGCCTGCCTGAGTCTATAGTGAGAGAAGAGAAGGACTGTTTGTCTCCTGCTCTGTGCATGGGAACAGTAAGATCCCCTCCAGGAGGGACACGATGAAACCTCCAGGGTAGATTCCAGTTCATCCACCCTTTTCTGCCCTTCTTCTGCCAAAGTTGGAGGTGGGGGCAAGCCCAGAGGATAATGGGAGCTGCTTTTCCCCCTTCTAGTTCTGGGTTCTATTTCTACTTCATTAATGGTTGCATAAGTGACCTGAAGTCACTGTCTCAGTGTTTCTACTGGCAGGTGAAGGGCCCAACTCTGACAGCCTGGCCAGGACCCCAGAGGCTGGTGAGTTGGCCAAAGTCTGGGCTGAGAGCTCCAACAGTGCACTGTCATGGGGAGTTTGTGTTTTCTCCTTCATCATGTTTTCTCCTCCCCTTGTCCTATGTCCCTGGATAGGATCCCATCTGTCACACTGTGCCATCTGCTTCCTCTCCTGCCATCTCTGCTGCCCAACTGTAAATGAATTGAAAGACAAAGAGGCAGGAAGCTGCTGGCAGTGGGAGCTGAAGGGTTTGCCTTCCTGGGTCTGCATACACACAACATCCCGACTACAGATGATGCCATGGGTGTCCATAAGCATGCCAGCACCTGGGAAGGAAAGAATTTGAACCAGGGCACTGGTGGAAATTGCAATTGGGTAACCCTGGATTCTGGTCTGGCTTTCTGCCTTTTATGTGTTTGACCCTGGACAAATCATTTACTCTCTATGCCCCTCTGTTTCCTCGTCTGTGAAATGGGTGTGATCAATATCCTGACCACAAAGAGTAGTTGAGAAACAATAAGTGAGAGGTTGATAGCGGCGTGCAGCAGGGGATCCTTAGAGAATTTTGGGTGGTGCAGAGGAGGACAGGGTCAGCCACTTGTTTAGGGAAGGGAATTTGGGAGGAATTTGGTGACCTGGATCACTTCTGGAGACCCGAGTCAGTCTCTGCATCTCCAAATGAGACTAGCTCAGTGGGGACAAACCCTAGGGAAGGCGTAGAAGGAGCCAGAGAGTTGTAACAGATGGGGAGGGGGCAAGTCCAGAGGACAGTGGGTCAGAGGACTGGGACAGGGGCTTTTTTCAAATAATTTTTTTTTTAATTTTTATTTTTTACTGACAACTTCTTTAATTGTAGACAATATCCCCCCACTTTCCCCTTTGAAACTTCACTCCCCATCATATCCCTTCCTCCTCTCAATCAGTCTCTCTTTTCAGTTTGATGTCATCCTCTTTTCCTCCTATTATGATGGTCTTGTGTAGGTAGTGTCAGGTAGTGAGGTCATGGATATCCAGGCCATTTTGTGTCTGGAGGAGCACGTTGTAAGGAGTCCTACTCTTCCTTTGGCTCTTACATTCTTTCTGACCCCTCTTCTGCATTGGACCCTGAGCCTTGGAAGGTGGGTTTGAGATGTTGCAGTGCTGAGTACTCCTCTTTGGGACAGGGGCTTTTGTGGTGCCTGTCCCTGGATGGCTCTGTCATAGGTTACTGTTTTCTGTTCTTTTCTGCCCTCTTTGTGAGAGGATTATAACTCCCCATACCATTGGCATTGGATTTGGTCATGTGACTTGCAGTGAAAGTGACAGAAGGCAGTTTTGAGACCTTGCTTTGAAAGACAACACATACTCCTGTTTTGCTTTCCCCTCGACCAAGAGACCAAAACCAAGATGTCTTAGATTGTCTAGGTCATGCAGTGAACATGGCACAGGCTTGCAGCAGGTTCAATTCCCCAGGACCCATGTAAACCAGATGCACAAGGTGATGCATGCATCTGGAGTTTGTTTGCAGTGGCTGGAGACTCCAGCTCACCCATTCTTTTTCTCTCTTTGATCTATCTCTTTCTCAAATAAATAAAAAAAAGGTAAATTCCCTTTAAAAACAGACATCAGAGAGAGATCAGGAAATATGGCTGAGCAATAAATCCTCAAGACCTGCCCACACTGATACACTTCCTCCAGTGAGTCTCTACCTCCCAAAGTTCCCATCATCTTTCCAAAGTGTCACCAGCCAAGAACCAAGTGCTCAAACGTATGAGTTCTTTTTTCGGTGGTGTGGTTTTTGAGGCAGGGTCTCACTTTAGCTCAAGCTGACCTGGAATTCACTCTGTAGTCTCAGGGTGGCCTCAAATCACGGCGATCCTCCTATCTCTGCGTCCCAAGTGCTGGGATTAAAGGCATGCACGACCATGCCTGGCATCAAACATATGAATTTATGGGGGACATTTCATAGTCAAACCACAAGCCCCAGTTCCCCAGGGTCCCCCATACCTAGCCAGGTATGTGGCATGAGCCTGTTTTCTTCATGTTCTTAGTGCCACCCCATCACAACTCTTAGGGTCCAGATGCAGGCCTCTTTCCTCCTTGGCCACACGACCACAGAGTGAGGCCTCAGAACACACGGTGTGGATGATCAGCTCAAAACCTCCCTGGATGTGTGCACTGAGGTCACTCATCCCAGGCCTGGCCCAGCAGATCATGTAGGAGTCATTTTACTCAGCTTTGAGAGGAGAGACTGGCCATGTATCTACAGGGAAGGGAGTTCTTGCAACAATGCTAACCTTCTTTCTGTTGTCCTGCAATATTTACTTCTGGCTCCAAACTTGACCTTTCCATTCTGTAAGGACAAAGCCCTGGCATCTCAGTGCCATGCCTGTGTTTGGGCTGATGGCAGGACCTTACTCTATGGAAACTGTAGGGCTGGACACTCACTTCCCAGGTCTCCTTTACAGACAGGCCTCAGGTGTTCAGACCACCTGTTCTAGTGACCCAAAGAGATGGCAGGGGCTCCATCCTGGCATAGCAGCAGCATCTAGCCTCCAAGGTCCCTAATGGTAGTGACAGCACACAGGGCCAGTGTAGCTTTGACTAGCAGGATTTGGTAGCCACAGTGGAGTTCCTTCGCTATTATTTATTTGTGAGTGTATGCATGTGTGTGTGTATGGGCACAGGAGTGCCATGGTGTGCATGGAGAAGGAGACAGCCTCAAGCTATTTCTCCTCAATTTTCACCTTGTTTTGATGCAGGGTTTCTGCCTTTCTTTTTGCTTTGGTGTGTGTGTGTGTGTGTGTGTGTGTGTGTGTGTGTAGTGTAATGTGTGGTGCCCCATACACTTGCCTATGGAATTGGGTACTCACCTATGGTGGCTGGAACCAAATGTTGAATGTCCTGTTCCATTGCTTTTCTGCTCAGTCACCTGGAATTCACTATGTAGTCTCAGGATGGCCTCAAACTCACAGCAAACCTAGTACCTCTGCCTCCCAAGTGCTGGGATTAAAGGCGTGCGCCACCATACCTGGTCAGTCTTTGTTTTAAATTAGTCTCTGTACTGATTCTGGAGCTTGAAGAGTGTGATGGTTTGAGTCAGATACATCCAACCTCCATAAACTCATGTATTTTGAATGCTTGGTCCCTGGCAGATGGTAATCTGGGAGGTGGATACTTGCTTGAGAGGAGGTGTGTTGTTGGGGGCAGGCTTAGGGGTGCTACAGTCAGCTCATCCTTGCTAGAACTTGGCTCACTCTCCTGGTGGCTGTGTCAAGGATGTATTGTCCAGCTTCTGCTCGTGCCATACTTGCTTTCCCCAGCTATCATGGAGCTTCCTCAGGAGGCTGTAAGGTAAATAAACCCTGTCCTCCCATCAGCTGCTTTTGGTTGGATGCTTTGTCCCAGTAACAAAAATGTAACTACACCAGAAAGTTGGTGCCAGAGGAGGGGGTCATCACTGTTGAAAACCTGACTGTGTGGCTTTTGGTCTTTTGGAACTAAATTTCAGGAAGAATGTGGAAGGATTTGAAACCTTGGACCAAGAGACACCTTGAAGTGCTCTAAGCAGAGCTTGACAGGCCCATTCTGATCAGAGAGTTTAAAGATCTAAATGCAGAAAGAACTATAGACTGTGCAGGCCTGGATTATGAGGGGAAGAAAGAACTTTGCCTGGACTGGGTTAGAAGCAGTTTGTATGGGAGGCTTGCTGTGTTTTGCCTGTGTTCCTGAGCACTTGGGGCAGGGTTGAATTTATTAGAAAAAATAGACTGGTGTGACCAAATGGATATGTCACAGAAAGAAATAAAAGTTTGGGCTAAAACTGCTGCCCATCCAGCTTCAATTGTTTGAGAAATCACCACTATTGAGAGTGGGCCAGCTGTTTTGCATTGGGACAGCAGGAAGAATGCTGACTCTGTTGAAAGTAAGGGGCCAGAATGCTAAAGGCATTTTCTTCCTTTTCAAAGTCAGCCCTATTCCCCCAGATTAACAGGTTTTGTAGCCCACCTGGTACTATGGGAGTATAACAAGTGCAGAAAAGAAGGTGTCATTGGATTTGCAATGTGGTTTGTTTTCTGGAAGTGGCTATTTGGTGAAGTGAGGCAGAATTCTTGGAGGCCTAACATGGAGGCCTCATGGAACCATGAGGATGAACTATGGTTGCACTGGAGACTGAGGGACTTTGGACATGCCAGGACTATGATACAGCTGCCAAGGAGAGCTGCTGGCTCAGGATTGATTGTTTCCTGGGCTGTGGGGAGCCCAGTTGGAGGGATATAACTGGAACCTCAGAGACTTCATTGTGCGTCTCAGGTGGACACAAAACTGCAGGATTTGATGTTTGTGTTGTTTGTTTTAGATTTTCCGTGGGTTCAGTCTTTCCTTGCTATGTCCAGTGTCATCTTTTGCAGGTTGAATGTTTACTTTATGCCATTATGTTTTTGGTTTTACTGGATCACAGTTAAAAGACTTTGGATTATGGCAATATTTGAACAGTGTTGGGATTGATAACAACTATGGGGTAGAATAAGAAAAAAAAAAAAACAAAAAAAATCAAAAAACAGGAAAAAAAAAAAAAAAACTATGGGGACTTTTAAAACTGGAATGAGGTCAGGAGAGATGGCTTAGTGGTTAAAGGTGCTTGCTTGCAATGCCTGGCGGCCCAGGTTCAATTCTCCAGTACCCATGTAGAGCCAAGTGCACAAAGTAGTGCATGTATCTGGAGTTTGGTTGCAGTAGCAGGAGGCCCTGGCACACCCATATTCATTCTCTCTCTCTCAACTTAAAAATACTGGGCTGAATGCATCACATTTTATTTCATGGATGGTCATCGATTTATGGGAGCCAAGGGCAAAATGTGGTGGTTTGGATTAGGTGCCCCACCCCCATAAGCTCCTGTGTTTTGAATGCTTGGTCCTCAGCTGATGGCAATTTAGGAGCTGGAGATGTGCTAGAGAAGGTGTGTGTTTCTGGGGGTGGCTTAGGAGTGTTACAGCCAGGTTCTCCTTGCTAGAACTTGGCTCACTCTCCTAATGCTGTTTGTCACCTGTTGTGGCAAGGATGTGATGGCTAACCCTCTGCTCTACCATCTTTTCCTACCATCATGAAGCTTCTCCCTGAGACCGTAAGCCAAAATACACAACTTTCCTCCTCATCAGCTGTGGCATGTGGCCACACCCAGCACTTTACATGGGATCTGGAGACTTGCACTCTGGCAGTTTCAGTACCTCTCATGCTTGCAAGGAAGCACACTTAGCTGCTGAGCTATCTCTCCAGCCCCAGGGCTTCTCTTGTTTGCTGCTGCTATTTGCAGTTTCCAGAGTCAGGCTAGAGAGATGGCACAGCAGTTAAAGGCACTTGCTTGCAAAGCCTGATGGCAAGGTCCAGATTTTCCTGGCTCTGCTTCCTATTACCATAGGCGCATTGGCCCATCATAGATGTGACACTTTGCATCCTGTTTTATTCTTTTTAAGTTTTTTTTTTAATTTTACAGAGATAGGAGAGAGAGAATTGGTGTGGTAGGGCCTCAGCCACTGCAATCAAACTCCAGACACTTGTGCCACCTAGTGGACATGTGAGACCTTGCACTTGCCTCACCTTTGTGCATCTGGCTTAGGTGGGATCTGAAGAGTTGAACATAGGTCCTTAGGTTTTGCAGGCAAGTGCCTTAACCTCTAAGCCATCTCTCCAGCCCTGTGTCCTAATTTGACATGGGTGCTGAGGAGGCTTCATCTTGGGTCAGAAGGTTTGAAACTGCTGAGCCATCTTCCTGAGGGCTCTTGATCCTCTGCTCTGTGATGGTTTGGGGCTATGTCCTACTCCTTGGTTACAGCTTCATAGATATCAATCCTAAGGAGGACCCCAAGAGTCTCTCATGTGTGATTTTCAGAAGGGTGCCAGCACACCCAATGCATCAGGCTTACTATGCATGACCAAGTGTCATCTGCTGAATCAGAGGCGCTCAGGAATGCACATTCAAACACAGCTCAGAAAGAACCCAGGTCTCCTGACCCTCAATCCACATCATGACCCCTTTGTAGTCCTTCAAGCAGATGCTACATTTCCTAGGTGACAAAACCTAGTCCAGGATGCCTGCCAGTAGGGACAATGTGACAAGAAGGACTGCTGTTCTGGGGAAAAAAGAAAAACTGTGATGAGCACAGAATTTATAATCTGGCGATTTCAGCAGATATTTGTATGCTATGCTGAAAGGTGCACTTTCCGATCAATTCCACACTGCATCTTTTTCCAATTATTATTCTAAGCTTGCAAAATGGAGTTTATTACTGATGTAAAAATAATAAACTCCAGTATTATTCATTACTCTCTGTGCTCTGGAGTTTGCCTGGGTTTTTAAGAAGTCAAGGACTTCTTGCCAAGGGACTAGAGGGCTGGTGTTGGCTCCAGTCACTGCTGTGGGACTCAGTGGGGGATGGGGGAAGGTTTGGGGATGTTAGTTCTTTTTCTCAGATTTGTGACCAAATAAAGATGAACTTAAAGGAGAAATCGTTTATTTCATTCATGATTTCAGAGCATTCCGTTCATGCCATGGGTGTGTGTGTGTGTGTGTGTGTGTGTGTGTGTGTGTGGTGTGCACACATGTGCTTGTGTGAGAATCTCACTTGAACCTAGGGCTTACCGATTTGGCCAGCCTGCCCCAGGGATCTCCTGCCTCTGCTTCCCAAGAACTGGGATTAGAGGTGACCACCCCAGGCAGCATCTATGTCGGTGCTAGAGATCTGAACTCTTCTGCAGCAAGCACTTTATCCACTGAGCCATCTCCCGAACCCTTGGGTTTTTTTTTTTTGTTTGTTTGTTTGTTTTTTTTCGGTTTCACTCTGGTCCAGGCTGACCTGGAACTAACTATGTAGTCTCAGGGTGGCCTCGAACTCTCGGCGATCCTCTCCTACCTCTGCCTCCCGAGTGCTGGGATTAAAGGCATGCATCACCACTCCTGGCTACCCTTGGGGTTTTAACAAGATTTAGTTTTATCTTATTGTATTGTATTGCATTTTTTTTTTCTTTAGCTTTTTGAAACAGGGTCTCATGTAGCCCAAGTTGACCTTAAACCTGCTGTGTTAGCTGAGGATAGTCTTGAATTTCTCATTCTTCTGCTTCAGCCTCTCAGGTTCTGGGATTGGAGGCATGTGCCACCATACCCAGTCAGCCTAGACATGACCTTGGGCAGAACCATTGCTGGTGAGCTCGTGGTGGCAGAGGACCTTCACCAGATGGCAGCACAGGAAGACACATCCCCAGTGACCCACTTCTTCCAGCTGGCTAGGCTAATCATTGGTGGATAGAGGTCAGGGAGGCTTGGAGCTTAGGGGAGAGGTCTGGTTTAAAAGCTGTGGGAACGTTTAAAATACGGGTGCATTGATTCAGAGCTGGTGTGTTCTCAGAGGAGTGATAACAGTTCTGAGCTGCTTGAAACTGACAGCAGGGTAGGGAAGCGAGGGCAAGTGGTAAGACACTAAGCAGGTTTAATAAACCCTGTCCAGCACCAACATCATGCAGCTTTGTGCCATAAACAGTTGTCAGCGCAACTCAATTCAGTTCAGCTCAAAAGCCCCAGTCATCGTACTGATCCCAAGCCAGTACAATGGTCCTCATCCTGCATTGATGTCAACTTGTCATATTTGGAACTGTGTCAGGATGGGTGTGATGTAAAATGTCAGGACTGACATCCAGAGAGTGAAAGGAATATTCCCGAGGCGATAGAACAAACATGATCCCTGACTCCGAGCCCAAGGGGGTGGATTCCTCCGAAGTATGGTACAGGCAGGAAAGATATGAATGACGTGTAAAACTCCAATTAGCACTTAGTGATTTGTACAGGTGAACAACTGGGTTGGGTCTGGAGTCAATGCGGCTATGGGTATTCTGGGATCACTATAGTGATTAAGGGCTTCCTGAGATGGTTGGATGGTTGAGAGACCCCCAAGGTCTCAAAGGCCATCCCACTCAGAGTAGGTAACTCAGGTTGGTGAAAGATGCTTAGTCAACTATGAAATCTGGTTCTGCCTCCTAGGGAAATCAAACAAAGGCTCAAGGTGTGTGGACATGGAACATGGACAGGGGATGATCAGCCATCTCCTATTGAATCTTTTATTTTTTAGTTTTTTTTTTTATTTGAGAGAGAGAGAGAGAGTGAGAGAGAGAGAGAGAATGGGCACTCCAGCCACTACAAACCAACTCCAGATGCATGTGCCACTTTGTGCATCTGGCTTACATGGGTCCTGGGGAATTGAACTGAGGTCTTTTGGCTTTGTAGGCATGCACCCTAACCATTAGACCATCTCTCCAGCCCCATCTCCTATTTAAAACAGACTTGCACACTATCATGCCAGGCATCTCGTCTCTTATTTGGGCAGCTGACTCTTGCGATCTATAGGTTAACCAAGTGAGAGATCTCACCTACTGTGGTTCCACCCCATGGGCAAATCTTGGCCTGGCAACTGGGTACCATAAGCTGCATCTCCTTGAGTTGTCCTATGAGACTTAAAGGTGACTAAGTCCCAATGAGCCTGATCATCTCCTGATCCTTCAGTCATTGACAGTCTCAAAGTGCAATCCTGTCATGTGACACTAGATAACTTGTAATTCATCACTGGCTCTCTCTTTTAGAGCTGAGGACAGCACTGTAGATGCTGGGTCTAGGCACACCCTCTAATAAACATGTTCCTTTAATGCTTATTGTAAGCCCGGGAGCTGTCTGTACATCAGGCACATGCCCTTGTGACCCACTATCCATCTACTAACGGCATTTTGCGTCCACATAAGGACGTCGTTGCCTCCTGATTTCTTTGTGTATGCGAGAAAGGGATGGGAAAGGCAGGGAAAAAGCTTTCAGTCCTGTGCATGTGAAGACCTGGCATGCAGGGGCGAAGGGTAGTTAGTCGCTATAAATTTATGGCCCCAATGGCTGAACTGGCAAATAGCTTTAGTTCTGTTGCTCCTCGCCTTATGGGCCATGAGCCAGCAGTATCTGCATCTGGAAGTTTGCTGAACTGCAGAATCAGTCCATTCTAGACCTTTAAACTCTTTAAACCAAATCTCTGGGTGACCCATACACTTTAAAAATTTTTTGTATGTATGAATGAGGAATTGAACCATGGGGCATTGGACCCAGGTCATTAAGCTTTGCAAACAAGTGCCATCACCTCTGAGCCATCTCTCCAGCCCCTCGTCCAACTTTTTCTTTACCCTGTATAGGTAGGGTCTCACTCTAGCCCAGACTGACCTGGAATTCACTATGTAGTCTCAGGCTGGCCTCAAACTCATGGTGATCCTCCCGAGTGCTGAGAATAAAGGCATGCGCCGCCATGCCTGGTACCAGTACCAACTATTTGCCTAGTAATTTTTTCTGTGAGGGTCTTTCTGGATGAGGTAGATATTTGAATCAATAGACTGAGTGGAAAAGACTTCTTCCCCAGTGTGGCTTGAACCTGTTGAAGGTCTGCATAGAACGAAAGGTCAGGTAAGAAATAATTCTTTCTCTGTGTCTGCTGTTCTTTGGGATATTGGTCTTCTCCTACCTTCAGGCTACAGCCTTACCACTGGCCTTCCTGGGTCTCAGGACTTCAGACTTGGACCGGAACTGCACATCAGCTCTCTTTGTCTCTCATTTCCTTCTAGCAACTCCTAATCTCAATCTCCCTCCCTCTCTCTCTCTCTTTTTCTCTGTCTCTTTCCTGATGAATACACTATGGTGACCCTCCAGCAAAGCATGCTATACAAATACATTGTGCTGTCATCACAGATACACTCACATCTTTCTCACTAGATTGTGAATTCCCTGGGGCAAAGTCTGTGTCTGGTTTATCTCAAGACCAAGCACACTGGTGCTCAATAAATACTACACTGCTAAGGCAGTCAGCAGAGGTCCTGGTGTCCACAGAAGAACCCACGGAGAGGGGAAGACAGACGAAGAAAGTTTCTCTGATCCCCACATAGGAAAGTGAACCCTCTGCCATGAAGAATCCTGTATTCATACCACCACTGGGAAGTGCCAGGATCCTCTGAGTGTCCTAGATCCTGGTGATTCTTTGAGCTATCCCACTCTCTGACCTGTTTGTTACAAGCTGGGCTTCAGTCCCAGGAAGCTAAGGTGGAACAGATCAATTCCCTATTTTTGAATAGTTCATGGTTTGGGCATGGGAGACAGGGTCAAGTGAGTGGCAAACAGTGCTCTGGAGGTTTGGAAAATGGAGTTTCATATGGCTATGATGTGACTACGGAGAGGCTGGTGGGGCACAAGAGCAGAGGAGGAAGCACAAGCCAGGACCTAGTATAGGACACAGATGCCCAGCTGGAGCAGAGGGTACGTGAAGGCAGCAAAGGTAGGGTAGAGGCCCAAAGCTAGGTGGCATTGCACCCAGGCTCCATTGTGCAAGCTGTTCATTTCATTTTGCATGATGATTTTGGCCCCACCCCCTTTTTTGTTTTGTTTTGTTTTTTTTCCGAGGTAGGGTCTCACTTTAGCTCAGGCTGACCTGGAATTCACTATGTAGTCTCAGGGTGGCTTTGAACTCAGGGCGATCCTCCTACCTCTGCCTCCCCAGTGCTGGGATTAAAGGCATGTGCCACCACGCCTGGCCCCCTGCCCCCTTTCTTCCCCTTATCCTACCAGTTTTGCATACAATATGTCAGGCTGGTACTAAGAAAATTAATTTGAACATGGATGTTTCTGAGAGTACATCTGAGGATTGCATACTTCAATCAATATTTTCATAAGCTAGGAATCTCCACTATAAAATTTATTTCTTCTTCAGAACTGCAAATAGGACAATATGAATCAATCCTGTTAGAATAAGATATTTTATTTCTATCTGCCAGAAAACTGTCCTAAATATATAAATCAACCATCTTTAGAGTAAAAAAAATTGTAAGAAAAATATGTTTTCATTTTTAAAGCACTGAAGTTGTTTGCAAAGCAAATGGCACTCAGAACCATGACCCCTTACACAGGATGAAGATGGATCATTCCTGGGTGGTCACCAAAGCCTTCTCTTTCACTGCCAGGCCTGTGAGTTGGGAATGTTAGGTCTGGGCTTGTTGTTGGGTATGTTGAGATACTTTAGGAGGCAGAAAGTTTCCCTGGCTACACAGACAGCTAGGGAAAGGGGCCGCTGGTAGGTGGCAGTATTCTAGAGAATCCCAAGATGGTGACCTAACTTGGTACAGGGGTGGTTCAGTTCCTACTTCTTCCCTGTGTAAATGAATTTTCCCACCAGTGGGCATGCTTGACAGGTTTTCTGAGACCTGTGCAGTCCAAGATGCATCGCAGACCAATCAATGCCCTCATTTCTGGTTTAAGCTGACCAATCACAGACTCTAGACAGGAGAGCTTTCCTCATTCAATAAAAAGTTCAGGGACTGGAGAGATGGCTTAGTGGTTAAGGCGTTTGCCTGCAAAGCCAAAGGATCCTGGTTCGATTCTCCAGGACCCATGTAAGCCAGATGCACAAGGGGATGCAAGCATCTGGTTTGCAGTGGCTGGAGGTCCTGGCATGCCCATTCTCTCTCTCTCTCTCTCTCTCTCTCTCTCCTCTTTCTCTTCCTTTCAAAAAAAAAAAAAGTTCAGCTCCCACTGGGGTGGTGGGTCTCCAGCTCCGGGATGCCCTCCTCCATGAGGAGTCCTGTTTTTTCTTTGCTTCCTTTTCTTTACTTTGTATTTTAAAATAAGCTTTGCTCTTTTAAACTCTTTCCTACCTTTTAAATCTTTAATTGGCAGAGAAAAAAGAACCCTAGATGGTAACAATGTCCTCCCTAAAAACTTCATCAGTATAGTTGGAAGTGCCTCAGCAACCCCACAATCCTCAGACTGTTTCTTTTGTAATATTCTGCCTTGATGGCCAACTGATCACCTGACGTGCAACAGTTACTTGATTTCAGGGACTAACATAAGGGAATGTTTGGCGACTTTGTGTCATGGATTGTGACATAGCTATAGACTCATGCAAGTCTTCAATTCTAATACGAATGAAGGAATCCCACATTCCCATTCTTCACAATTGGTTTCCCTGGACCACTGGTGGTTTCTGTCAGAACAACAGAGCCTGACAAGTATGGCAGGGATGAAGCGGTTCACGTGCAAATTTGGAAGCAGCTGTGAATGATTCTCGACTCCCAAGCACAGGGGCTGATGGGCATGTAAGAAACTCTATGCATCTGGCCTGCCAGTGCAGGTTCACGGAGTAAGAGCTGGTGGGGAGATTACAAGGCCTGCCAAAACTGTCCCATCTGGTGACACTGCCACAGGGACCGACTGCTACAGCGTCTCAATCACAACGGCCTCCATTTTGCTTCTCCTAAGTTTTGTAGGAGTTCTTCTGTTTGGCATCTCCATGCTGTAACTATTCAGCAAGCAGCACACTGAGTAGGGTGGTGCCCACTTGAAACAGGAGCAGTGGTGCCAGGCTGACAACAGACTAATCCAGCTTGAGTCCCTTCATCAGAGGTCGGCTAAGTAACTTATGGTGTAGCCATATAACCAAACCTGATGAACGGGATCCAGTGGAAAACTTATATAATAAAGATTATGTGCACAGGGCCTGGAGAGATGGCTTAGTGGTTAAGTGCTTGCCTGTGACGCCTAAGGACCCTGGTTCAAGGCTCAATTCCCCAGGACCCACGTTAGCCAGATGCACAAGGTGGCGCATGCATCTGGAGATCATTTGCAGTGGCCAGAGGCCCTGGTGCACCCATTCTCTCTCTATCTATTTGCCTCTTTCTCTCTCTGTCTGTTGCTCTCAAATAAATAAACAAAATAAACAACAACAACAAAAGATTATATACGCAAATGCATATACAGCAGTTTCCACATCAGTGGGTTCTGCATATGTGTGTTCAACCAACTGAGGATCAAAAATATTCAGAAAAAACTTGCATCTGTATTCAACTCAACATGTGCAGACCTTTTTCTTCCCATTATTCCCCAAACAATACAGCATAACAACCATTTACATAGCGTTAGATATTATAAGCAGTTTAGAGATGATTTAAAGTGCGTAGGAATATGTGTGTAATGTATATTCAAATGCTATGGCATTTAATACGAGGGACTTGAGCATCTGTGGATTCTGGCATCCTAGAACCTCTTCCCTTCAAATACTGAGAGATGAATGCATATATAAGAGAGGAGAGGGAGAGAGAATGAATATTTAGTGTATTGCAAGGCATTGGCTTGAGGGAAATGGTGGGAGCTACTCACATGAATGGTCTGAAATCTTTAATGTAGCCCCCAGGCAAGGCAGCCTGGCCACAGGAGAATTTCTTCTTCCCAAGGTCAGCAGCAACACTTTTGCTCTTCGGGCCTTTTTGTCTAGGATAATCTCCCTTCAAAGCCAACTTTTTATGACCTTTAATCATATCTGCAAAAACCCACTTCAATATCTAAGTTAGTGTCTGAATGAAATATGGGGACTAGAAGCCAAGTCAAGTGGACACCATCCCAGGGCCATTTGGGAGTAAAGTAGATGTAGCATGGCGATTAGTCATGTTCTAAAAGAACATATAATGGTATGGAAAAGTGTCATGAAATACTATGTTACCAAGGCAGGTTATAAAACAGTGGGCTGGGAAGATGGCTCAGTCACCAAAACTCTTATTTCACAAGTGTCACGACCTGAATTTGGATCCCCAGCACTTTTAGAAAAGTTGGGCCAGTGTGGCAGCCCACCCCAAATCCCAGTGCTTGGGTGATAGAGACAGGGAATCCCAAGCAAGCTTACTAGTGTGGCTAGCCAAATCAGCAAGCTCTGGATTCAGCGAGAGCTTCTGTTTCAATAAATAAGGTGGAGAGTGATAGAAGGCCACACCCCGTGTATGCATACCCACATGCACCAACATACATACTAACATGCACACACTCACACACCATACACATACATGTGGGGAAAAAAAAAAAACAAAACAGTTTGTCAAGTGTTGTAGTCAATTCCACGTGGCTGGGATGAACTTGCAAACAGACACGGTTTATAGGAGGAACGGGATTCATTTCAGGCTTACAGATCCAGGGGAAGTTCCATTGGTGGCGGAAGAAGCTGGCCCCCTTTCACAGATCCAAGCAAAGGGACACAATCAAATAGCCAGCACCACAAGCAAGCAAAACCAGACAGCAAATTAGTGGGTACCTGGCAGCCAGCAGCGGGACCCAGTCAGAACTCAGACTGCTCTGCATAGCTTTAGGCTGGAAAATCAGAACTGTCCCCAACACAACTTGGGGGCTGGACCCCAGGATCCATCCCTAGTGACACTTCCACCAGCCAGGTGGCTGGAAATCCAAGTTTTAATAAAACACCTGAGTCTATTGGGGAACGCGCATTCAAACTACCACATAAGTATTATTCCTTTTGTATAACAGGATATCAAAGCACGGAGCAAACAGACTGAACTACCACAGGAGAATGTTCAGAGAGGTAATTACTGAATGCTGAGAGAATAGGTAATGAAAACTTCTCCTTTTTGCTCATGTGTATTGCCTAAATGGTTTACAGGGAATAAATGATACTCTATAGCAAGAAAAAATAGAAACATTCCATTTGAGGCACATGAGAAACCTTGCTAATGAAGGAACAAGAAGCCCCTCCTGAGCTTAGAGAGTGCAGGCAGGGATTTTCTATCTCCTCCCCACTCCCCCAGCTTCTTCTTGCTAGCTCCTGATAGCAACCAGTCGTTGGCAAGGCAGGTCTGAGGATAGCAATGCCTCCCTCTTGGTCCTCTCCTTAGCAAGAATGAGTGGATGCTGTGGGCACGATGTCGAAAGTAAGCGTTTAATTTAGTATACACAGTGGAGAGAATCTTTACTATAATATTATTCTGCATATGTGTGTTCAACCAACTGAGGATCAAAAATATTCAGAAAAAACTTGCATCTGTATTCAACTCAACATGTGCAGACCTTTTTCTTCCCATTATTCCCCAAACAATACAGCATAACAACCATTTACATAGCGTTAGATATTATAAGCAGTTTAGAGATGATTTAAAGTGCGTAGGAATATGTGTGTAATGTATATTCAAATGCTATGGCATTTAATACGAGGGACTTGAGCATCTGTGGATTCTGGCATCCTAGAACCTCTTCCCTTCAAATACTGAGAGATGAATGCATATATAAGAGAGGAGAGGGAGAGAGAATGAATATTTAGTGTATTGCAAGGCATTGGCTTGAGGGAAATGGTGGGAGCTACTCACATGAATGGTCTGAAATCTTTAATGTAGCCCCCAGGCAAGGCAGCCTGGCCACAGGAGAATTTCTTCTTCCCAAGGTCAGCAGCAACACTTTTGCTCTTCGGGCCTTTTTGTCTAGGATAATCTCCCTTCAAAGCCAACTTTTTATGACCTTTAATCATATCTGCAAAAAAAACCCACTTCAATATCTAAGTTAGTGTCTGAATGAAATATGGGGACTAGAAGCCAAGTCAAGTGGACACCATCCCAGGGCCATTTGGGAGTAAAGTAGCATGGCGATTAGTCATGTTCTAAAAGAACATATAATGGTATGGAAAAGTGTCATGAAATACTATGTTACCAAGGCAGGTTATAAAACAGTGGGCTGGGAAGATGGCTCAGTCACCAAAACTCTTATTTCACAAGTGTCACGACCTGAATTTGGATCCCCAGCACTTTTAGAAAAGTTGGGCCAGTGTGGCAGCCCACCCCAAATCCCAGTGCTTGGGTGATAGAGACAGGGAATCCCAAGCAAGCTTACTAGTGTGGCTAGCCAAATCAGCAAGCTCTGGATTCAGCGAGCTTCTGTTTCAATAAATAAGGTGGAGAGTGATAGAAGGCCACACCCCGTGTGCATACCCACATGCACCAACATACATACTAACATGCACACACTCACACACCATACACATACATGTGGGGAAAAAAAAAAAACAAAACAGTTTGTCAAGTGTTGTAGTCAATTCCACGTGGCTGGGATGAACTTGCAAACAGACACGGTTTATAGGAGGAACGGGATTCATTTCAGGCTTACAGATCCAGGGGAAGTTCCATTGGTGGCGGAAGAAGCTGGCCCCCTTTCACAGATCCAAGCAAAGGGACACAATCAAATAGCCAGCACCACAAGCAAGCAAAACCAGACAGCAAATTAGTGGGTACCTGGCAGCCAGCAGCGGGGACCCAGTCAGAACTCAGACTGCTCTGCATAGCTTTAGGCTGGAAAATCAGAACTGTCCCCAACACAACTTGGGGGCTGGACCCCAGGATCCATCCCTAGTGACACTTCCACCAGCCAGGTGGCTGGAAATCCAAGTTTTAATAAAACACCTGAGTCTATTGGGGAACGCGCATTCAAACTACCACCGCAAGTATTATTCCTTTTGTATAACAGGATATCAAAGCACGGAGCAAACAGACTGAACTACCACAGGAGAATGTTCAGAGAGGTAATTACTGAATGCTGAGAGAATAGGTAATGAAAACTTCTCCTTTTTGCTCATGTGTATTGCCTAAATGGTTTACAGGGAATAAATGATACTCTATAGCAAGAAAAAATAGAAACATTCCATTTGAGGCACATGAGAAACCTTGCTAATGAAGGAACAAGAAGCCCCTCCTGAGCTTAGAGAGTGCAGGCAGGGATTTTCTATCTCCTCCCCACTCCCCCAGCTTCTTCTTGCTAGCTCCTGATAGCAACCAGTCGTTGGCAAGGCAGGTCTGAGGATAGCAATGCCTCCCTCTTGGTCCTCTCCTTAGCAAGAATGAGTGGATGCTGTGGGCACGATGTCGAAAGTAAGCGTTTAATTTAGTATACACAGTGGAGAGAATCTTTACTATAATATTAATTCATTGTGCAAATTAGCAAGGTTTAATAACCACGCGAGCCATCGGGAATCCTGGTGTGACTCAGAATGACATCGGCATTAATGGTCTAATTAATAATGTATATGTTAATAAGAATCTCATTAAAGCAGGGGTGCAATTATCAATGCAGGATGCAATTCCTGAGTCTCTATGAGCTGAGGTAGTGGCTTGGTGATTCCAGTTGCAATTTCCAATGATAAATGACCTTTTTAAGTCTCATTAATTGATTTAGAAGGTAGTGATTAGTGTAAAAACTCAACTTCTTTGAAAGCTCAGACACCACGGGTGTGATGGTGAAGACTGCCAATCAGGAGGGAGCAGTGTAGTTCATCACAGGAGCGGAAAGTGCACAGTGGGTAGTAAGAGAGGCAGACAGGTAAACCAAGGCCACTCTTCCATGTCCCCTCGTTGTCTCCCAGGACTGGGCCTTTGCCTCTACTGCAGTCAACCTTCCACTAAGATTCTTATCAATGCTGATGAATTTTTATGGAGAAAGCATTTTTAAAAGCAAGCACCAGGGCTAGAGAGATGGCTTAGTGGTTAAGCTCTTGCCTGTAAAGCCTAAGGACCCTGGTTCAAGGCTTGATTCCCCAGTACCCAAGTAAGCCAGATGCACAAGGTGGCACATATGTCTGGAGTTCGTTTGCAGTGGCTGGAGGCCCTGGTATGCCCATTGTCTATCTATCTGCCTCTTTCTCTGTCTGTCTGTCTCTCTCAAATACATAACTAAAAACAAACAAACAAACAAAAAATATTTAAAATGATAAAAGCAAGCACCATAAAATTAATTGACACTTTTGGTCACTTTCATCTTTGGTTTAGTTTCTAGGTTAGCTTCACTGGAATGATTCCTAGCAAGGCTGGTGTTTCACCATGATTGGCCTCTTGATTACTTTTGTCTTGCTTTGTTTAACTGACTGTGGTGCTTTGATTCAGGTGTCACCCAGAAACTTAGGTGTTCTGAATACTAGGTTCCCAGCTGATGGAGATTTGGGAATTAACACCTCCGGGAGGGAGTGTATTGTTGGGGGTGGGCTTATGGGGATTATAGCCACTTTCCCCTTGCCAGTGTTTGGCACACTTTCCTGTTGCTATTGTCTACCTTATGTTGGCCAGGGGGGTGATGCCCACCCTCTGCCCATGCCATTGTTTTTGCCTGCCATCATGGAGCTTCCCCTGGAGTCTATAAGCCAAAATAAACCTTTTTTCCCCAACAGCTGTTCTTGGTCGGGTGATTTCTGCCAGCAATGCCAATCTGACTGCAACAGTGACTCTCAACAGCATCTACCATTGTGGCTTTTCTTGATGTCCTCTATTTCCAACCAAGTTTAAGTTTCCTGGGCTATAGTGAGCAAATCAGAATAGGGTCAAAAGATGTGATTCTTGAGTCAATTTTCAGTCAATATCAGTCAATAAAAATTTCCATTAGATGGCCTTTTAGCTCATGTCAATTGTATTTTATGTTAATTATTGTTACCAGATATCTCGATCAGATGTTAGGTGTGGAACCTATAACTTATTTTTATTTCTAAGCTAATCCATGGGAAAAAATTGTAAGCAAATTTCTGAACTAGACATCGAGAGAGAAGAGGGGAAGGAAAGTGTGTTAGTCAGGATTCTCTAGAACAACAGAACCAGTAGAGTGAGTATTCACAAAGGGGACTTATTCAATTGGCTTACATCATATGAGCTGGGGAGTCCAGTAATGGTCGTGTACATACCGGCAGTTGCCACGTCTGCAAGGCTGTATGCCTCAGCAGTCCCAATCTGGCGCTGAGGGCCTGGAGGATTCCTGGAGAGCCACTGGTCTTCAGTGCACATTGGAAGGCTGAAGACGCTGGGTTCCAGTGTCAGCCAAGCATGGCAGCCGCAAGAACATGCACTCGCCAGCAAGGGGTGAAGGCAGGCAGGCAGGCAGCAGCAGTTTTTCCTGTGACGGCTTATGTATGTGCTGACATGAGAAGGCCTATCCAAGATGGGGGGAGAAACTTCCTCCCTCAGTTAATCCTTCCTGGAAACGCAGACTAGCCCAGAGGAGGGAGGATCTCTTACTAATTTCTGATCCAAGCAAGTTGACATAGACATTTGCCATCACAGAGAGTGACAGGCATGGAGAAGGCAAGGATCAGAAAGATGGCGACAGACACACATCAACAGGTTACGGCCATTCTGGAACACTGGCTGATGTGGTTTTGACTTTTCATCCAGGTCAGTCTGATATGGTGGCACACACCTGTAATCTCTGGGAGGCAGAGACAGGAGGATCATGAATCTGAGGCCAGCTGGAGCTACATAACAAAACTCTGCTTAAAAAACCAGTGCTGGAAGCAGGGCGTGGTGGCGCACACCTTTAATCCCAGCACTGGGGAGGCAGAGGTAGGAGGATCACTGTGAGTTTGAGGCCATCTTGAGACTACAGAATGAATTCCAGGTCAGTCTGGACCAGAGTGAGACCTTAGCTTGAAAACAAAACAAAACAAAACAAAACAACCCAGTGCTGGAGATGTTGCTGTGTTGCTGAGTGGTAAAGCACTTGCCTTGCATGTGCAATGCCCTGGGCTCCAATCCTGGCACCGACAAAGATCTTCTTGGGAATCAAAAGCAGAGCCCAAACACTTGCTTCTCTGTTCACCTAATCCCATGGTCCCCGAGGCATGGCCCTGAGCTGGACTTGGTGCCACAGGGAATGACCAAGGGAAGCAGTGTGGCAGTTGCAAAGCCATGGAAGCTTCTAGCCACGGCAAGAAGCCTCTCTGACACATCTCCATGCTTCAGCCCCCGACACGGGAACTGGCAGAGAATGTGCCCACTAATAAATGAGCCTGGCATTCATTCATGTGTATTTCTGGAGACTCTAGTATGTCTCAAGTACTGAGTTAGGATTTGAGGGTTCAGCAGGGGGAAAGAGGTACAAAGAGAAAGGAAAAGAAAGAGACTGAGAGGGAGCAAACATGTTGAATGCAGAAACTTAAAATTTGAAAACATAGCTAGTTTAGTAATTTTTTTTTAAATTTTTTATTGGCAACTTCTATACTTATATACAAAAAACCCATGATATTTCCCTCCCCTCCCCCATTCCCTTTAGAACTCCATTCTCTGTCATCTCCCCTCCTTCTCCCCATTAATCTCTCTTTTAATTTGATGTCATCATCTTTTTCTTCTATTATGAGGGTCTTGCAAGGGTATTGCTAGGCACTGCAAGGTCATGGATATCAAGGCCAATTTCTGTCCGGACAGCTTAGTAATTGTTTTTTTAAAAAATCTTTTATTTATTTGAGAGGGAGAGAATGGGCACACCAGGACCTCTAGCCGCTGCAAATGAACTCCAGATGCATGTACCACTATGTGCAGCTGGCTTATGTGGGTACTGGGGAATTGAACTTGGGTCCTTAGGCTTTGCAGGCAAGTGCCTTAACCACTAAGCCATTTCTCCAGCCCCAGTAATTTTTTTTTTTTTAACTTTGACGCCAGTGACACTAACATGGCTGTTTGGAGACAGGGCATGGCATAGGTGAGCTGGGTGCATGGAGGAACAGCAGTGTTTGACTCCATCCTTGCTAAGGTCTCTTTTTCATCAGCTCTTGGGACTGGGTGCCTGAAGCTGTCACCCTGCCTTCCCTGCTGGTATCCTCTTTTGGGAGTTAGCAAGTAGCCAGGAAGACTCAGATTCCAGACTTGCCTGTGAGTGCTTACCTTCTAGGTGTGCCTCCGTTTCTCCATTTGTGAACTAGGCATTGGTCAGCTTTTACTATTGGGAAGCACTAGGTGGGTCCTGCTCAGAGTGCAGGGCTCTGTCCCTGAGTCCTGTCTCTGAGGTCTGGCCAGCTCAAGGGTGGCTCTAGATAATTGAGACTGCCTGATGGCAAGATTACAACTCTTAATCTCTGCCACTCAGTAGGGGATTTCAGGTCCCTGTCACTTGGTCCAACTGCATTTCTCCTGGCTGCTCTCAGACTCCCTCCTGTGCCTGCTTGCTCTGCTAGGATACATTTTCACTAAGCATGTCTCAGGGTGGACCTGGGGTTCTTTGAAGAAAAAAAAACCAGGTTCCTGGAGTTTTTGGGGCGATGTCCAAGGCTGCTCTGCTCAAATCAGCTGAGGCTCTTGAGACAGCAAGACTTAATACTTTTAGATACTTGGTACATGCCAGGCTCTGTGCTAGATTTTTTAAAAATATATTTTATTTATTTATTTGAGAGAAAGAAAGAGGCAGAGAGAGAGAGAGAGAAAGAGAGAGAGAGAGAGAAAGAGAGAGAATGAGTGCACCAGGGCCCCCAGCCACTGCAATCCAACTCCAGATGCATGCGTCCCCTTGTGCAGCTGGCTTAGTGGGTCCTAGAGAGTTGAACTGGGATCCTTTGGCTTTGCAGGCAAATGCCTTAACCACTAAGCTGTCTCTCCAGCCCCTAGATTTATTTTTTTGTATATGTATGTGTATGAGTGTATGCATGTTTGGATGGTAGCACGTGTGTGTTGCAGGTGTGCATATATGTGTATGTGCATGCATGTGGAGGTCAGAGGTCTTTCTCAATTGCTCTCCGCCTTATTAGAACTCACTGCTTTTGCTAGACTAGCTAACCAGCAAATCCTGGGGCTTTTCCTGTCTCTGCCTTCCCTGTGCTGAGATTTCGGGTGTGTCCTGCCACACCCTGCATTTTTACATGGGTGCTTGTGCTTGACTGGCAAGTGCTTTACTCATGGAGCCATCTCCCCATCCTGTGCTGGGCTATTAATGTCAAAACCGCAATGACCCAGCAAAATGGAATTTGTTGTTCACATTTTCCTGACAGGGAACCTGAGGATTCGGGAATTTTAGTTATTTCATCCCTATTTCTCATTGCCTCAGGGAAAGTCTCAGGCTGATGCTGGGTTCTAGCCAGCTACAGGGAGGGATCTCCAGTGGCCTCAGAGCATTAAAAAAAAAATGTTTTATAGGGCTGGAGAGATGGCTTAGCGGTTAAGGCACCTGCCTCCCAAGCCTAAGAACACTGGTTCCAATCTCCAGCGGTTCCAATCTGCAGGTCCCACGTTTAGCCAGATGCAAAGTGACACAAGGGTGCAATGCCGCACTTGACCACAAGGGGGCACACACATCTGGATTCATTCACAGCAGCTGAGACTGCTGGTGCGCCCATCTTTATCTGTCTTCCTCTCCCTCTCTTTCTGTTTCTCTCTGTCTCTCTCCAAAATATATATATATATTATAAAGGGGTTGTAGAGATGGCTTAGCAGTTAAGCACTTGCCTGTGAAGCCTAAGGACTCTGGTTCAAGGCTCAATTCCCCAGTACCCACATAAGCCAGATGCACAAGGTGGTGCATGCATCTGGAGTTCGTTTGCAGTGGCTAGAGGCCCTGGTGTGCCCCCCTCTCTGTCTATTGCTAATAAATAAATAAAAATAAATAAAAATTTACAAATATTTATTTATTTGACACAGAGAGAGAAGGCACAGAGAGGGAGAGAGAGAATGGGTGCACCAGGACATTCAGCCACTGCAATCAAACTCCAGCTGTATGTGCCACCTTGTGCTTCTTGCTTATGTGGGCCCTGGGGAATTGAACCTGGGTCCTTTGGCTTTGCAGGCAAGTGCCTTAACTGCTAAGCCATCTCTCCAGCCCCTCAAGACATTTTGTAGGACCTTATCAACCCATTACTTCCAAGCTTAGCAAGAGCAGCTATGCTAATGGGCTCTGGATGGTGACTCCCAGCTTATCCTTTTTCCTGCTGGAGGCCAAAGCAGTGGGGTGGGTGTCATATGAGTGAGACCCAACCTCTAAAATCAAGATAAACAGAGAGAGAGAGAGAGAGAAAGAGATAGAGAGATGCTCTCACCCTGCTACACAAACAGAGTGTCTGCCCTCCCTTCCCCTTTGCAGCAGCTCCACACTTGTACAGTCACAGGTCCAGGCTCTTCCCTCTCCTTTCTGCAGCTCCACATTCCTTTCCTTTCTGTCCCATACCGGCTGGCCCTCACTTGTGAGGATGAAGTGTCGGAATGAACTATAAGAATGAACCATGAGAACAAACTATGGGAAAGAACTGTGGGACTATTTCTTACGGACCTCACAAATAACTTTTCTGAGATTATTGCTGTGAGATACTAAAGTCCTTACTTGTGACTTGACCTAAAGTTAATCTGACTACTGTGTAAACCATCTGCATAAAGCAATGTGACTAGGTTTCCTCTGCCTTGCTGGACCTTTGGCCTGAACAGCACAGATGACCAATATTGACAAGGACTGTTTAGAGATGCTGACTCATGTTAAGCTGTGCTCTGCCCAACTTCCTCAGTGACCTTATTGAACTCTCATATGAGAGCAAGCGCACATGCGTAAGAAGTGCTGATCATAGCACTGAAGACAATGAGGTCAGTCACTGTGGGCCTACAGATCTGTTGAAGACAACAGTTGGGCTTAATGTAACTGCACTTGTGACTGGAGCATATGTGTGTTGTGGATCAGCAGAGTCCAGTAGGTCACACCTCTAAATCCCTTCCTTTAACAAATGTTTACGGGTTATCCAAAACAAGAGCAGACCGTAACTTGAAAAACCAATAAATAGATAGATAGATAAATAAATAAATAAATAAATAAATAAATAAATAAATAAATAGTTCATTACCTTTTTTTTTGGTCTCACTCTGGTCCTCCAGGCTGACCTGGAATTAACTATATAGTCTCAGGGTAGCCTAGAACTCTTGGTAATCCTCCTACCTCTGCCTCCCAAGGTGTGTGCCACCACGCCCGGCCCTTACTCTTTTTTTCATACAATGAATGTACTACTTACTGATTACTGGGTTTTGGCTTGTTGATAAAAAGGCCAGCGAGTGCCTGTATGCTGAGGGAGCCACAGGCGCAGTGACATCAGAGCAGCACTGACGGCAGATGCAGCAGGTTTGCTAACGGCTTAACCAAACTTCTCTCCAACTTCATTTTTCCTCAGGCTGCTGCTTAAAGCAGTTTTCCCACCCTTGGGTAGGAAAATTCCAAGCGTTAGTCTATTTTTCAGGCTCTACTCCTAAAAGCAGTTTGCCAACTTCTAGACAGGAAAATGCTAGGGGTTGGTCTTCTAAATTCAAGGCTGTGTCCTCCAAATAGGTCAGGCCCTCACCCTTCTTCCCACTGAGTGTTGGGGACTCAGCCTCCTAGGCTGAGCTGAGGGCTTTGTGACACGGTCCCTACCCATACTTGCAGATGTACCTGCTGCTCTCTGGAGCTGTCAGAGTGCCCCGACTTTCTGTACCTATATGTAGAGGCTCGAGCTTGGAGTGTGTGTGTGTGTGTGTGTGTGTGTGTGTGTGTGTGTGTGTGTGTGTGTGTGTGTGTGTGGCTGCTGAGGGGTCTTGAGGCCTTTGAACTTCATCCTAGGAGTGCCATGCTCATCCTTCAACCTTAGCTGTGCTGCAGAGATGTGGCATCCAGCATCCAGCCTGAGAGGAGTGGGAACTGAGTACACCAAAGGGCAGGTATGATGATCACACATCATTTGAGCTGAAAAGTTGGTTGCTCACACCTTAGACACACGGTCAGCCCATGACACATCTCACAGGTGAGATGAGGGTAACTAGGGTTCCCTACCTGCTTGGTAGTTCACTCCTGTGAGTACCTGAAGTTCCTGTCCTCAGCCCCAGATGCAGTAGCATAACCAGCCTACAAGGTCCTATGCCTTGGCCTGCTGTTCCGGGGGCAGGGGTTGCTTTTTCACCAAGGGTGCCTTAGTGTGTATCACCCTGGGGAAGTCAACTTCTCTCAGTCCTGACAGGCTAGGTGCAGAATTTGCCCAGTGAGTCCCCCACCATTCTTGCCTGTTCTTTTCCAGGCAGAAAGGGTCCAGCCAAGGGTCCTCTCTTACATTCCTAAATCAAAGTCTTTGGCCATGTGTCCCAGCTGCCCGCCTCTCAGCCTCTGCAGCTTTCTCAGAGGACTCCTGGGCTTTCTGACCAGCACTCCCTCTGCTCTTCCCCTCTGGCTCTGCCCTCCTGGCTCAAGCACTCTTCTTCTTCCAGCATCACAGCCGGTACATGAAGTTGCCTCAGGCTAAGGCTAAGGGTGGCCCTGGGCCACAAGGAGTAGAGACAGTGACCGGAGAAGAGGGAGGCCTTAAGGAGCTGGGCATGTGTCTGGAAATGTGGGTGACTGGGTGGTATGTGAAAGGCTACGTGCATGGTTGGAAAGGGCCACCCAGACTCTGCCCAAACTGCCTATGTCTGTGACCCAGCTGCCCACAGCATCTCCCTTCCATCTTACCTTTCACAGTCATCAGCTGTCTGTCTCCTTTTTTCCTGGTGTCAACTGGCCATGCACACACAGGCATCATTTCCTTGGCCTCTGCCAGGGTCAAGGGGGTTGGAGGGGTTGTTCTCGCATTACCAGCTCTCTTTCTTTTGTCTCTCCCATTCTGTCTTGGCTTTCTCTCCCACTGTCAGTCCAAGTCTGCCCTGTCCTGAGAGGCCCAGGCCACTCTCTGATCTCCAGCCAGATCCCTCCAAGTCCTTGGAGGTCCCCATTACCAAGTCTGCCTGCACAGAAGTCCTGTGATGCCACACTGGCTGCTCTGACCCAGATTATCCCCCTCATCTGTGTCTTAGTGCATTCTCATAGTGAGCTGACACTTCCAGTGATGATGGCAGTGAAATCTTCTGCCCCTCTGTGGTGTTGCTCCTGCCACATTTTGTAAATGAATATTCATAAGTATGCACACAAATATGGCTGACACAGCCTCACCTGTAGAGTTGGTAATCAAACACCATACTGTCCTATTAAAGTTTTGTGGCCCAACTACACGTGTGCGCTGTCACCTTGACTTTCACCTCCCCAGTGTGCCACCTCTGGTGAACCACCATGTCCTGTGGGCCTGGGGAGAACCATACTCTTGGCCAAGTCCAACCCTGCAGCAGGGGCTCTGCACCAGCAGCTGTGCTGTTCTCTGACTTCCACGAGTCTGCGCTGTCTCATGACTGAGAAGAAACCCATTTTTGGGACTGGAGAGATGGCTCAGAGATTAAGGTGATTGCCTGCAAATCCCGTGCCCACGTAAAGCCAGATGCACAAAGTCATGTATCAACCTGCAGTTTGTTGGTAGTGGCTAGAGGCTCTGACAGTCTCATTCTCTTTTATATCTCTCTCTTTACTTGCAAATAAATAATTTTTTAAAAATCCACGTTTGGATAACGAGGCACCATTTGTCCTCTGCAGCCTCCTGTTCTGTATGGAGCTCGGTGGGTGCAGAAGGTGTAAACCTTGGGTGGAGGCTGTGGAGGACCTTGCTAGATCCTGTGAGGTGAAGTGATGTGAGAAGAAGCTGGAGGTCAGCAGGTCCTCATCCTGCAAACCCAGCTCCCACCAGTAGGAGGCAGAACCATGAACTGAGGCTGAGGAAGGATATCAGATGAGGCCTGCAGGCTGGAGAAAGGAGGAATAGGACCAGGGGTGAACAGGCCAGGACAGCAGAGGGATGGAATGGATAAAGCCTGGCCTGGAACTCGGCACCCTTCGGTGCTGCATGCTATGTTCCCTCCACACCATACATCAGGCATGAGTCAGATGTGCACTGGAGAAACCCTGCCACTGTAGCTTAATATTTCTCACCCAGAAACCCCAGGCTTCACCGACCAGTGTTTGGCGACAAGGTGCCAAACAGCGCTGCCACGCACATCAGACACCTGGGCTCCACACAGAAAAGGACCTGCCCTCTGCTGGTATGACTATGACTGACCCCAGGACTCTGTGAAAGAAACAGGAGCACACAAGGACCAGCAGGATGGATAATCCAGTTATTGATAATGAAATGGCCGAATAGAAGATACATCAACAAGATGCCCCAAACTATGCTTTCCTACAGGGGTCATCCCTACTGCAGAATATACAAGTAGTACAATATGCACACTGTGAGATTGGAGGCCCAACCACACAGTAGCGTCTTTTCTCCCCCAAAATGCCTCTAAATGATGTAGAACTAGGACAGCCTAACTCCACTCTGCCTTGCCTAGTCTACAATTAACATCCTCTGCCTAGAGGCCCATGAGTATGGTGACCATCCCCTGCTCAAAAGTACCTCTTAGATGACCAGAGGTGGACTGGGGGTGCTGGACCCTTGATTCTACTCCAAGCATCACCACATACAAAGGGGTAGGGAGTGGAGGGGATGTGGTTCAGTTCATAGAGCAATGGCCTGGAATACACGAATCCAAGTTTATTCTACAGCAGTGCCTTAAGTGGGCATGAAGGCAAATGCTTGTGATCCCAAAATTTGGGAGGTAGAAGCAGGAGAATCAGAAGTTCAAGATATAGATGTTTCTAGCATGGCCAATGATGAATGTGGCAGTAAACCAAGAAGAAAGAATGAAAGGCATGGAAATAAATGTCAAAAAGAAACTGGGAAAGAAAAAAATTGCATAAAGGGTATAGAGAGATGGCTTAGTGGTTAAGGCATTTGCCTGCAAAGCCAAAGGATCCTGGTTTGATTCTCCAGGACCCATGAAGCCAGATGCACAAAGGGGTGCATGCATCTGGAGTTTGTTTGCAGTGGCTGGAGGCCCTGGTGCACCCATTCTCTCTCTCCCTCTCTCTCTCTGCCTCTTTCTCTTTCTTAAATAAATAAATAAAATATACTTTAAAAAAGAAAAATTGCATAAAGTAAAATAAGAATAGAGAAAATGGAAAAGAAAAAGGGAAATTTGTACAGGAAGGGGAACTTTTGGGTCTATACCAAAGCCATAACAAAGCAGTCTAGGGAAGGAAATAAACAGAAACACAGCAAAATATACTCTTCTACTGAAAATTGAAGGTGTATCAGTTGTTATCAACCACAGCAGAAAAGCAGAAGAGACCAAGATCTTTCAGAAAGGAGGAAACCAGCCAGAATCCTGCCAAGACACCAGGAGCCCTGATATGCAAATCTGTCTGGCCTTTGGCTCAGAGCAGAAGGATCACAAACAAGGTGAAGGGATTTTCCACTCACATCAGCCTCCTTGCAAAGGCAAGAAACCTGAAATAAAAGTCAACAGAGATCAGCTGAGCAGCTGCTGAAGGAGATACAAACAGGACCAGCTGAGCAGCTCCAGTACAACTCCACTCACCCTGCAAAGTCTTTTAACACCCAACTGTTAGGGTCAAGAACATCCAGAGAACTCATTCAACCCTCCACCCAGCACCAAGAGAGATCAAGGTAGGCACTCAGCTTGGTGAGATTGGAAGCCATCCCAAAAGGTAACAGGGCCTACCTATACAAAGCCAGATACATAGGCCTGCACTGGAAGTGCTAATCTCTCTTTCCATGTCAGGAAAGGTTATGTATTACATTTGAATGGTATATTTTTGGTTGGCTTTACCCTTCTCAAATAAGCCATATTTTGGTGTTGACTATTATTGCCTTTGATGCTTCCTGATTTTTAGGGCATTTGTCTTTTACTTCTGTCATTATTGGAGGCAGGGACTGACTGGACCCAGGCTGACTTGGAACCCATTTCAGACTAGAAATCTCAGCTTCAAAGTTGACAAGATTATGGCTGTGGGGCAACACATACCCTTAAGAACTTTGGATTTGCTAGATTATCTGTTCAGTTTAATCCCCACACTTGTAAAAATATTCTGTTCTGGTTTTGATAATGTCTATATTGCTCAGTTGAATTTTAGAATTTGCCAGTAATTTTCTTCACCCAGTCTACTACAATGCTTGAATAGCAGGCAAAGTCAACATCTAGGGTCTCTTCTGCTGTTTCTCTTGGAGTATAACTCCTACAATGAAGATATATAAAGTCAGCCTTATGTGGCTAAGAACAGTGCACATACTTAGAAAATCCAAGCATCAAATTAACTCAAAATGCAAAAATTTCTACATTATAATATAAGAAACACAAAAAATCAAGACAATACAATCCCACCAAAAATTATAAATCCATTTGACCTCTAGTGAGACAATTTTAGATGAAATGCCTGACAAATATTTTTTAAAAAATGATTATATCTATGTTCAAAGAAATCAAAGGAATCAAAGAATAAAACAAACTCCTGAAGGAGAACACAGGAAACCAACTTAATGAAATAAGGAGTCATTATAAGACATGATTAAGGAAACAGAAATAATGAAAAAATACCAATCAGAAATACTGGAAATGAAAAACAGACTAAGTCAAGTAGAAAACTCTAGAAAGTCTTACCAATCGAATGGATGAAGGAGAGAACAGAATATCTAAAGTAGAAGACCAGGTGGCAGATCTAATATAGTCCAACAAAGAAAAAGACAAACTAATAGGAAGGCATGAATGGGAATTTCAAGACATGTGGGACACTATGAAGAGATCAAACATAAGAATTCAGGGCATAGTAGAAGGAGAAGAATTTCACTCCAAAGGCATAACAGGTATTTTCAACAAAATCATAGAAGAAAACTTCCCCCAAGTAGGGAAAGTGATGCCAGTACAGATACAGGAAGCCTTTAGAACACCAAACAGACAAAATCAGGAAAGAACCTCTGATTGTCATATTATAATTAAACTGCAAAACTCGCAAACCAAAGAAAATATATTAAAAGAAGTTAGAGAGAAAAATCAGGTCACCTACAAAGGCAAGCCCATCAGGATCACAGCAGATTACTCAACACAAAGTCAGAAGGGCTTGGAGTGATGTATTCCAAGTTCTGAAAGATAACAACTATCAACCGAGGTTACTTTATCCTACAAAGCTATCCATTCAAATAGATGGAGAAATAAGGACATTCCACAACAAAAGCAGGCTAAAGGAATATATGAAGACCAAACAAGCTCTACAGAAAATACTTGAAAGGATCCTCCATGCTGAAGAGAAAGAAAAGCACACATGTAAGAAACCTGGAAAAAACAAACCATACCCCAATACTACTTAATACAAGAGAGCAAAGGTAAGACCAGAAGAACTACAAAACAAGGAAAATGGCAAAAATAAATACATACCTTTTAATAAATAACTCTTAATATCAACAGCCTCAATGCCTAAACCAAAAGACACACGTTTGCAGACTGGGTTAAAAAGTAGAATCCTTCAATTTGTTGCCTCCAAAAACTCACCTTTCCACAAAAGATTGACACTCTCTTAGGGTGAAAGGTTGGAAAATGGTATTTCAAGAAATTGGGCCTAGAAAATAAGCAGGTGTCACTATCTGACTATCTGAAAAGGAAGACTTCAGACCAATGTTAAGAAAGATAAGGAAGATCACTTTATGTTGATTAAAGAAACACTCCAACAGGAGGACATTACAATCCTAAACGTATATGATCTAACATGGGGGCTCCCAATTTCGTCAAGCAAACACTATCAGAACTAAGGTCACATATAACACCAAACACAGTTGTAATGGGTGGCTTTAACACCCCACTCTCATCAACTGACAGGTCATCCCAGCAAAAAAATAAACAAAGATGCATCTGTATTAAATGAGGTCATAGAACAATTGGATCTAACAGATATATACAGAACATTTCATCCAGATGCTGCAGAGTACACATTCTTCTCAGCAGCACATGGAACATTCTCCAAAATACAGCATATCTTAGGACACAAAGCAGATCTTAACAAATACAGGAAAATTGAAATAATTCCTTGCACTCTGTCTGATCACAATGGGATCAAACCACAAATCAATAGCAAGAAAAGCTATAGAGCATACACAAAACCATGGAAACTAAACAATACACTACTAAATGATGAATGGGTCAATGAAGAAATCAAGAAGGAAATAAAAAAATTCATGGAATCAAATGATAATGAGAATACAACATACCAAAACCTTTGGGACACAATGAAGGCAGTCCTAAGAGGAAAATTTATAGCTTTAAGTACCTATATTAAGAAATCAGAAAGGTTGCAAATAAACAACTTAATGCTTCACTTAAGGCCTTGGAAAAAGAAGAATAAGGCAAACCGAAAATCAGTAGACAGGAAGAAATAATAAAGATTAGGGCAGAAATTAATGCAATAGAAACACACACACACACACAACAACAACAACAACAACAACCCAAAGAATCAATGAAACAAAGAGTTGGTTCTTTGAAAGGATAAAGAAGATTTGATTAAACCCTTAGCAAATCTGAACAAAAGAGAGAATAGACACAAATTTAAAAAATTAGAGATGAAAAAGGCACCATTACAACAGATACCAGAGAAATTCAAAATGTCATAGGGACATACTATAAGAACATATAGTCCACTAAGTTTGAAAATCTGAAAGAAATGGATGATTTTCTTTATTTATATGACCTACCAAAATTAAATCAAGATGAGATTAATCACTTAAATGATCTATAGCAAGTATGGAGATCCAAGCAGTTATCAAAAATCTCCCAACTAAAAAAAGTCCAAGCCCAGATGGATTGACTGGTGAATTTTACCAAACCTTCATGGAAGTACTAACACCAATGCTTCGTATACTTTTCCATAAAATAGGAAAGGAAGGAATCCTACCAAACTCCTTTTATGAAGCCAGCATCACCCTGATACCAAAACCAGACAAAGATAGAACAAAAAAAGAAAATTATAGACCAATCTCCTTTCATGAACATAGATGCAAAAATTCTCAACAAAATATTGGCAAACAAAATACAAGAATATATCAGAAAGATCATTCACGCTGACCAAGTAGGCTTTATCCCAGAGATGCAGGGATGGTTCAACATATGCAAATCTATAAATGTAATATATTATATAAAGGGACTGAGGGAAAAATTACATGATCATTTCATTAGATGTAGAAAAAGCATTTGACAAAAATCCAACATCGCTTCATGATGTTTCCTACAGAAACTGGGAATAGAAGGAACTTATTTCAACATAATAAAGGCTGTTTATGACAAACCTACAGCCAACATAATTGCAAATGAAGAAAAACTTGAAGCTTTTCCACTAAAATCAGGAACAAGACAAGGGTGTCCACTGTCCCCACTTTTTTTTTTTTTTTTTTTTTTTTTTTTTTTTGAAGGGTCTTACTCTAGCTCAGGCTGACCTGGAATTCACTATGTAGTCTCAGGGTGGCCTCGAACTCACAGTGATCCTCCTGCTTCTGCCTCCTGAGGGCTGGGATTAAAGGTGCCACCATGCCTGTCTTCACTGATCCCATTTTTATTTAATATAGTTCTGGGAAGTCTTAGCCATAGCAGTAAGGCAACAGACACACATAAAAGGGATACTAATTGGAAAGGAAGAGATCAAGTTATCATTATTTGCAGATGATATGATTCTGTACATGAAGGACCCTAAAGACTCTATAGCATACTGTTAGAGCTGATAAAAACTCTGAAACTGTGAGAAGAAAAAGTAGGGGAAAGCCTTCAACATATTGGTATAGACAAAGACCTTCTGAATATGACCGCAGTTTCTCAGGAAATAAAACCACTAACCTCATGAAATTACAAAGCTTTTGTACAGCAAAGGACACTATAAATAGAGCAAAGAGACAACCTATAGAATGGGAGAAAATCTTTGCCAGCTATACATCTGACAGAGGATTAATACCCAGGATATACAAAGAACTCAGAAAACTAAATAATAAGAAATCAAACAATCCAATTACAAAATGGGCTATGGAACTAAATACAGAGTTCTCAAAAGAAGAAATACAGATGGCATATAAACATCTAAAAAACAGGTCTACATCCCTAGCTATCAAGGAAATGCTATTGAAGGCACCCCCACTGGGCACATGTGGTGAGGATTCGTGAGGGTGTCTGGGGACAGAGACGAGGCGGAGCGCAGGGAGAGGAAGAGCCATGCTGCATACTCTGTGCTCTGGGTCCATCCAGCCGACACCAAACGCCTCTCCTATCCCATTCCCCTAACGCAGGGTCCCAGCCCCTTTCTTCAAAGCTCCCAGGGGAAACTGCAACCCAGGACTGGCAGGGGGAATCTGGGGAAGTGACTAGATTCTTAGCAATTCCTTTATACTGCTACTTGAAGCCTTGACATTCTGTGCCTCAGAAGGGATGCCTGGCTCTGAGGACAAAGAAAGCAGAAGAGAGAATAAAGAGAGGATATGGTCCTTTGAGGAGGAGGAAGAGGGGGCGAGCAGACAGGGGGCTGTGGGAAAGAGGAAAAGGCACAAACCTGAGCTGAGGCCACACTAGTGAGATCACCCTCAGGACAAGGAACACCACCAGGATACACAGGATCATCAGCGGGTGGTACAGGAGCAGTGTGGTCTTCAGGCTACTGTCAGAGAACAGGGCACAGGGTTAGAGGACTAGGTGACAGAGAGGAGCCTCAGTGCCATAGACAGCAGAGGAGGGACAAGCAGGATAGAGCTGATTTTGTGCGGGGACTGTCACACAGCTGGAAGCTACTGTGAGAATGGACACAGCTCGCTCAGGCCTCAGGTCTCTTGACAGCGTGGTGGACTGCCAAATCTCAAAGCAGGACTGTAGAGCCTCTTTCCTGACCACCCAGGAACCGTGTTCCTCCTGCTCTGACCTGTGGCTGCCACAGCAGCTGCAAGGAAGTGCCCAAGTCAGGAAGGCAGCCAGCCAGGCTGTGTCCTCAAGCAACCTTCTCTAGGGCCCTGCAGATGAGATGGACTAGCCCCCATGCTCCACGTCACTACGTGCCCTCTCCTTTGCTTTCCTGCCCCACTGTCCCCAAGCACTGGCTGTGTTTCTTGATTCAGAAACAGCCTGGGAAGGCAGAGAGCAATGTCTGCCCTTGGCTCGGGACTGTCTGGAGTTCCCATGGCCTCGTACCTAGGAACACCACCTAAGGACCATGCCAGGATTTAGGACATGTGGCCACCTGCATGTCTTTCCCTCTTGCCAACTGGACCTATTTGCTTGACCCGCTGAGGTGAGTCACTCTCTGGGCTCTGGCCTAACTCTTAGAGCAGCTCTCTGTTTAGAGAATGGGAAACTTGTGGTTTCAATGTAAAATGTCCCCCATAGCCTCATGTGTTTTAAAGACTTGGTCCTCAGCTGGTGACAATTTGGGAAGAGTGTGGAGCCTTTGGAAGGTGGAGCCTTGCTGGAGGAGTTAGGTCAGTGGGAAAAAACCCTGAGGTTTATTAGTCCAGAACCACTGGGGGTCACAGCTCAGCCTACTGCTATTTCCCCGTTGATATGTGACAACGTGAGTCAGCTTCCTGCTTGTGCTGTGCTTTCGACACCATGATGAAGCTTCCACTCAAGTCTGAGCTGAAATGAATCCTTTCCTCTCATAAGCTGCTTTGGCTCAGGTGTTCTGTCCCAGCAACAAGAAGTAACTTCAACACAGAAGAAGATCAGGAAACCCTGACTGCCCAGGAGACAGGTCTGGGGAGGAAGTGGCCATGCTGCTCTCCCAGGAGAGCTTTCTAGACTCTCCACCCCAGCCTCAGAACACCTCACAGACTTGCCTCCCCTGAACAGGAGCCTTGATCCTGCCTTAGCCAACTAACAATGAGCTTGCACATTGCAGGTTTACTGTACCCATGGCCCTGGAGTGGTGGGAATATTAGCCTTGAATTGTCCATAGCTGTTGCCTTGACCACAGCCCCCATGGAATCACTGGGTAAGATCATGGACACAATGGGTGGTCAAACATGAGGAGCCAGTGGAGCTTGACACGCTCAGCCACACACATTCCCAGGTTTCTGAGTGCTGGAATTACAGCATGTACCACCACACCTGCTTGTTTCTTTTCTTTTCTTTTCTTTTCTTTTTTTTTTCTTTTTCTTTCTTCCTCTTTCTTTCTTTCTTTCTTTCTGTTTAGCTAAGTTCCTTTGCTATTAATAGCCTAGTGAATATAACCATTGGCATGGTTAAGGACAGGCACCAACTCCTTCAAGTGCAAATGTTAAAACAAGCGCTGGGGGAGAAAGAGCTATGTGGTTTAGAGAGAGGCAGGAAGTCAGGCAAGGGAAAGAGGTGGTTTGGGGAAAGGGAACCCTGCACAGCAGAGGAGATCAATACCAGGGTCTGTGCCATCCTCTCAAATGGTCACTTGCTGCCTGCCAAAGGCAGCCATCAATGTAAACAAGTAGAAAGTGACACAGTCAAGTCACTTGGCCAATGAAGATTATTGTGGTTACCTTGCATTGCTGAAACAAAACATCAGAACAAAAGCAGATCGTGAGAAGAAAGGGCTTATTTCATCAGCATTCATCCATATCAGTGAGAGAACAACCCCAGAGTTCAAGCTGGCTCTGAACACACAGCAGGCTATACTTAAGATCTGTCCCCAGTGACATACCTTTTCCAGCAGGGCTTTGTCTACTAGAAATAAAAAATACCTGAGGGTGAGGGGTTTCTTACACTCAAACCAATACATTCTGCCCCTAGCACCCATAGACTCATGACCATCTTGCAATTCGCAATGCACCCAGTCCAACTTCAAAGGTTCCCATTGTTTTTACCAACTTTAACAGTGTTCAAACTCCAAAGTCTCAGATGAGATTCAAAACATTCTTTCTGTTTTTTCGTTTCATTTTGTTTGAGGCAGGGTCTTGCTCTAGCCCAGGCTGACCTGGAATCTACTATGTAGTTTCAGGGTAGCCTCAAACTCACAGCAATCCTCCTATCTCTGCCTCCTGAGAACTGGGATTAAAGGCATTTACCAACACACCTGTCCTAAGACATTTCCTTAACTATGAACCCTTTAAAATCAAAACCCAAGTTATATACTTCTAACACATACTGGCAGATAGTAAGCATTTCCAATGGAAAAAAAAAAGGCATTATAAGGAGTGACTGGATCAAAGTAATATCAACAACTAGCAGGTGAACCTAAAACATCTGCAGGTCCATATCTGGCATCTGGGATCCATGATGAAATCCTTCGACTCTAAAAGGCTTTGACCACTTCCCTCCCCCCCCCACATTTCTGCGCAGCTTGCTCTCCAGGAAGATCCACCTGAACCAGAGCTAGCAGCTTTTCTTGGCACCATCCCACAGTCCTGGCATCTCTAAATTACTGTGGTCCCCATTGCAACCCACATTTCCTAGCTCCATACAATGACCTTACTGGGTCTCCATACAGGGATTTAAACCCTGTTTCATTGCTGCATTTTAGCAGCTCCTTGACCCATGTGCATTTCATGCCTTTCTTTCCTGCATTTCTCATGCTTCCAAAACCAGTACCAGGTAGGTAGCATATCCAAATTTGTACATCCACGGGGAGTAAAGCTTGACCTTGAAGAGCAGAATACTTCTTCACCAGTATTCCTTCAGGCCGTCTCTTTCAAAAGAATTTGAATCCATACTAGCTTGAGCCTTCCATGGGTGGGTTTCACCCTCGGGGCATCTTTATCATTGTCCCAATGCAAAACAGTTGGCTGATCTTTAGCAACTGCAGCCTGAGTGGCTTAAAACCAATCTCTGTGCCTCTAATGCCAAACTTGCTTGAATTTATTTCTGTGATAAACTGTACATCATTCTTATCTTTCTGTTCTGTACTTTTACCAAGCAAGTGTGGAGAACGTCATTTCGGCCCATAAGGAACGCTGTAAGGATCCTAAACTGGCTCTTCAAAGTTCGTTCCTCCCAGCCCCCTCCTACGGTAACTCGGATGAGGAGGAAGTCAAAATTTTACATTACAATAGGCCACCACCACAACCCCCTCCTGCTACAGCCACACTGGCAACCACCCCTCCCTCTCATTACCCTTCCAAGGACCTCCCCCCGCTCAGCCCTGGACACACCCAGGTGACTGCCGGTTCCAGGACACGCCCCTTCGCCGCCTTCCCTGTTAACGTAGGGCCGGATGCGACAATCAGGCCGTGGCTCCCCACCCCCCTTGTTGATCTGGCCCTCATCCGTAAGGCAGCCCAGGAATCCGGCGTTGATTCTGCTTACTTTAAACAAGTCCTCTTACAATGGGCCATCCATCTTCAGACTTACTATGACTGGTATTCCGTCCTCAAGGCAGTTCTTCTCGCCCCCCCCCCCCCGAATTCCTCCAATGGAAAGCCGCCTATAGTGACCTGGCGGAATCCCAGGCCCGCCAAAATCTTAGGGATGGAATTCCAATTACCTTGGACATGCTCCTTGGCACAGGACCTTATACAGACCCTGTATCACAAGCCACAGTGGGCATACACGCCTACTTTGACCAAATTAAATCGTTATCTCTTCAAGGGCTTAAGGCCTGCCTCCCACAAAAGCCGGATACCTATTTTCATAATCTGGTCCAGGGCGCGTCTGAGGGCTTCACAGATTTCCTCTCTCGTGTGACGGAGTCCGTGGACCGACGCACTCCCCCTGGCCCCGCCAGGGACGCTTTAGTTAAACAACTGGCATGGGAAGGAACATCCGCAGCAGCGCGTAATACTATTGCTGCCGTGCGTAATGAGGACCTCCATAAATGGATTGTAGCTACCAAACATATCAATCCTGTGTCTGCCCCCCTTGAGGCCCTGGCCACCTCAAATATGTCCATGTCATTGTGGACACTTACTCTAAGCTTACTTTTGCTATTGCTCTCTCTGGGAAAAAGGCATCCCATGTTATTAAGGCAACAAAAACCGCTATGTTGGTCATGGGTGTGCCCTGGTCAATTAAAACAGACAATGGCCCTGCATACACATCTACCCAATTCACATCCTTCATGGAATCTTGGGGAATAAAACACTCCCTTGGGATCCCCTACAACCCACAAGGACAGGCCATCGTGGAAAGAACAAACTGGACCCTAAAGGAACTAATTATAAAACACCCAAGGACCCCCACTTGACCCTAGTGGAAGCTCTTTTCACCCTCAATTTTCTCACCTTTGATGAGGCAGGACTCTCCCCAGCCTACAAACATTGGAGATCCCAACCAACCACGACACCCTTACCCTTAGTCCGCTGGAAAGATCCTCTTACTAATATTTGGAAGGGGTCCCACCCTCTTTTAACGCAGGGCCGAGGGTATGCTTGTGTCTTTCCAGAAACTTCACAGATCCCAGTTTGGGTTCCTGCCAGAAACGTCCGTCCAGCCACTGACTCAGCGACCAGCCTTACTGAAGAAGATGATGCCAGACCCCTCAGACTACATACGGGACTTTAAACTTATTTCCCTCCACCAGCCACTGACTCAGCGACCAGCCTTGCTGAAGAAGATGATGCCAGACCCCTCAGACTACATATGGGACTTTAAACTTATCCCCCCCCCACCTAGCTATAAATTCCTTTCCAACTCCTTTCATTACATTGAGCTGCTACCATTAAGGACATTCAATGCTACTGACTATGACGCTAGGGTGAACTCACCCAGCAACCTGTCCTACCCCAGTTCCTCTTCAGGCTCTCTAGTTGATTCTCACTCGCTGGGACTGTTCACATGCCACAGAGCCACGCCAACTTGGCCCTTCCATGCCTCCTAGGCAACAGCCTCATATGTATGGTACAATACAGGTCTAGCCCCTAGCCAGACCTCATGCTAAAGGCCATACCAGGCCATACCCCTCGGGTTTTCTCACCAGGATGGCAGCCAGCCCAGGACGGGTAAGATTCCATGAGATGGGGCAACCTAAGACAGGCACTGTCACATGTGATGATCCCTTGGGGCCTGGGTTCAACAATGGCTTTCCAAAAGCCATACCAGGCTATCCCCCTCGGGTTTCCTCACCTAGGTGGCATTTGGCCCATGACGGGTAAGTCTCCATGAGATGGATCAACCTAAGACAGGCACTGTCACGTATGATGATCCCTTGGGGCCTGGGTTCAACAATGGCTTGGCAATAAACCATACCTCTCAGGGTTGCCAATAATAAAAACAAAAAGGAGGATATGTATGGCACAATACAGGCCTAGTCCTAGCCAGACCGCATGGCAAAAGACAACAGGAAGTGGCTTCTGTAAAAATGGCGTTTTGCGCAGGCTTGATGTGACAAGAGTTACAGCCCCATGCTCGCGAGAAGCCTACTACGAGATGTCCTGTCCAGAGACAAGCTGTCATTGGTCACCAAAAGGGGACCGCCCCATACAAGGATTAACAGCCCCTTAAAACCCATGTACGCTTCCTGAATAAATGAGTTTGTGGGTTCTCGCTCCCACTTTCACCCAACTCCCGGAGTCTGTGTCGTGACTCCGCGCTGCTCACCCCAATTCGGCAGAGACCCTATCGTCCCTCCTGAGCTGGCCTTGGGGGGGACCCCAACAAGCAAGCACACCAGTTCATTACTTTTAAAATCCAACTTTGCTCAACTTCTCAGGACACGGGCAGAGCTTAGCCAGCTTTTCCACCAGTAACCCAGTTCCCACTAAACCCTTTCATTCCCCTTTGCAACTTCATAAGTCAAGCCTTCACAGTCCACAGTTCTCTCAGCATTTATGATTTTTAAACTCTCGACAGACTTTCCCATCAAGGTCTGCTTATAGCATTGGAAGGCTTCTTCAGTCCAAAGTACCAAATCCTTCCATATTCCTTCTGAAAACACATCCCAAATAACCAAAAACTGAGTAGATTCACCAGAGCAAGGACCCTACTCCTCTGGTTCCAAGTTTATGTTGAAGTACCTTCTCAGTGCTGAGACAAAACACCTGATCAAAAGAAGCTCATGAGAGGAAAGGGTTTATTTTGTCATCCTGCATCCATACCAAAGAAAGAACAAACAGCCTGAGTGCAAGCTCACTCTGAACATACAGTAGACTAGACTCAAAATATGTCCTAGTGACACACCTCTTCCAGCAGACCTCTGCCTGCTGGAAACACAGTAAGAAAGCTTAATCAAAAATACCTGAGGTTGGGGGCTGGAGAGATGGCTTAGTGGTTAAGGCGCTTGCCTGAAAAGCCAAAGAACCCTGGTTGGATTCTCCACAACCCATGTAAGCCAGATGCACAAGGGGCACATGCATCTGGAGTTTGTTTGCAGTGGCTGGATGCCCTGGCATGCCCATTCTCTCCCTCTCTTTCTGCCTCTTTCTCTCTAGCAAATAATAAATAAAATATATTTTTTAAAACCTGAGGTTAAACAAATAAACAAACAAAAAAAAAACCCTGAGTTTATGGAGGCTATTACCTTCCAGTTACCACACAGATGCTCTTGACTAACTCATGGGACTCTCTTCAGGCCCAGAATGTGAACAAGCTGAAAAGGCACCAGAGCCCCACATCCATTTTAAAAATAAGACTCTCAAATAAGGCTTTTCTTTAAATCAAGTTTGTAAGACACTAACCTAATACAACATCATCTTGTAAGGGAGGGAAACAGGTCCAGGGGAGAAAGTGATCTCTCTGAGGTTAGCCAGCAAGCCCATGGCAAAGATGGACTCAGACTCAGATCTCCTAGTACTGCTGGTGCCTGGGGCTCTCCTCACTCATGGCCAAATCCCCTGTCCCACACCTCAGCAGCAACTCTTCCATTAATCAGTGTTGACTCCAAACCAGATGCCCTATTAAGAAATGAATATGAAAGTATCAAACACCATTTAAACTTTGTAAGTATACCCAATGAGTATCACCTCTATTTTATGTGGGGGGAAAAAAAGCATAAAGAGTTAACCCAACTTTCCCTCAGTTGTGTCATTTTCCTACCAGACAGAGAGGTCAGATTGATTCCTAGAAATGTTTTCCTTTCTGTGCTGATTTGGAACCCAAGGCCTCTTGCAAGCAAGCTAGGCAAGCGATTAACCACCGTGGTGTGCTGCCAACCCTCAACACCAGAATTCTAACCAGCACCTGACACTTGCTTCACCTTAACCACTACCCTGAGGGCTTCTCCTTGGCAGCGTGTCAGCCAAGACACAAATCCTCTGGTCAGTGACAGTCCACATCAGTGGTTCTCATAGCCCAGGACTGGGGAGCTCACAGGACCTAGCTGGGGACCTACTCCTGTTGTTTTCCTCGATGCAGAGGCTGTCAGACTGCCTTGCAAACATTCATGCTTATGCCCATCGATCAGCACTATCATCAGATTTGGTCAGAGAAGGTTCTCTGTGCCATGGGCAGCATTTACTGTAGAGATTCGAAACTGGTCAATGTGCCGAGAATAAGTGACTGTTGAATGTTCAGCCCTAAAGGGAACATCTAAACCACCCCCTCCAAGGTTCAGGGAACATTCCAGAATTGTGACTGAAAAGAATATTAAGAGGCAGATGATGGGGAAGAGTATGGAAGAACAGTTTTCTGGATATGACACGGCTGGTGCACTCATGAACACATAGTAGGTCTGGCTACCTGCACAAGACCTGCACAAAATTAGGCTTGTCACCATTCCCTCATGGATGGTGGAGGGGCTCATGAGGCCCCTCCCTTCACTGAGGAGCAATTAATGATTACTGGGGGAGGTGGAGATATTTTCTTCCATCCTACGGCCACTGGTAAGTTACCCATATTCTGGTAAATAACTCTATGCCCATAATCAACTCATCCCCCCAGCTCACCCCCACAAAAAAGGCATCAAAGTAGAAACAGCACTAGTTGGCAAGAAAGAGGGGTTTAGTAGGTGGGAGTGGGAAAAGAGAAGGTATGTGGGGGGAGTGAGTGTGATCAAAATATATACATATATAAAATGCCAAAAAATAAAATAAATTTTAAAGAGAAGAAGACAGAGAGAAAACTCTTTACAAGTTAATATAGAACAATGTCCTGTACTAAGTGAACAAAGCCAAATATAGCCTGGCATGGTGGCACACGCCCTTAATCTCAGCACTTGGGAGGATTGCTGTGAGTTTGATGCCAGCCTGGGACTACAAAGTGAGTTCTGGGTCAGCCTGGGCTAGAGTGAGTGAGACTCTACCACCAAAAAAAAAAAAAAAAAAAAAAAAAAAAAAAAAAAAGGAGCACCCTCCAAAAACCTGAAAAAAAATAAAACAAAACAAATCCAAAGGAAGCTGGATCATAAGCTTTAGGCCAGTGTGAGCTACACAGCACGATGTCAAAGGGAGAGAGAGAGAGAGAGTATATAATGCATGATTCATTGCTGTCAAGTAAAAATAATCCACAGTGGGAATGGGGAGATGGCTCAGTCAGCAACGTACCAGCTTAATGAATTCAGATGCCCAACATGTATGTCAAATGTGGTGTGCACCTGTAATCCCAACCCCGCTGAGGCAGAAGCAGGGGGTCCTAAAGGCTTGTTGGTTAGGTTGTCTAGCTGAATCTATGGGCTCTGAATTCAATGAGACCCTATCTTAAAAAATAAGGTAGAAGCCAGGCATGGTGGCACATGCCTTTAATCCTAGCATTGGGAGGTAGAGGTAGGAGCATCACTGTGAGTTCAAGGCCAGCCTGTGACTACATAGTGGATTTCGGGTCAATCTGGGCTAGAGCAAAACCCTACCTTGAAAAAACAAACAAAAAACTAAGGTGAAGAGTGATTAAAAAAAAAAAGAAAAACATCCTACATAGACCTCAGGTATGCAATACTTTTCAGGTCACTTGCTGTTCTGTGCCCATAGCATTCCGGGATCTTGTTACACGCAGTTCAAGGATATGACCTAGGCATTGTAATTAATTTTGTTTTGTTTTGTTTTGTTTTTCAAGGTAGGGACTCACTCTGGCCCAGGCTGACCTAGAATTCACTATGTAGTTTCAGTGTAGCCTTGAACTCACGGTGATCCTCCTACCTCTGCTTCCCAAGTGCTGGTATTAAAGGCATGCGCCACCACACCCAGCTATAATTAATTTTCTTTTAATTTATAATTTAAAAAATTTATTGACAACTTCTTTAATTGTAGACAAATCCCATGGTACTTCCCTCCCTCCCCCCACTTTCCCCTTTGCAACTCCACTCTCCATCATAACTCCTCCCCCTCTCAGTCTCTCTTTTATTTTGATGTCATGATCTTTTCCTCCTATTATGATGGTCTTATGTAGGTAGTGTCAGGCACTGTGAGGTCATGGATATCCAGGCCATTTTGTGTCTGGAGGAACACGTTGTAAGGAGTCCTACTCTTCCTTTGGCTCTTACATTCTTTCTGTGCCTTCTTCCGCAATGGACCCTGAGCCTTGGACGGTAGGTTTGAGATGTTTCAGTGCTGAGAGCTCCTTTGTCACTTCTTCTCAGCACCATGGTGCCTTCTGAGTCATCCCAAGGTCGCCACCATCTGAAAAGAGAAGCTTCTCTAACCATAAGTGAGAGTAGCATTAACATATAGGTGTGAACATTAAGAGAAGTGCTTACTGGGCAGTTTGGTGAGCATAGTACATACATTTGGCTGACACTAGCAGACATTATACCTCTAGGGCTCATGACTACCCCTGTCGTAGGTTTTCAGTATCAGGGATGTATTCCCTCCCATGGAGCGGGCTTCCAGTCCAATTAGAGAACAGTTGGTTTCCCCCATAACAGACATGCCACTATTGCACCCGTTGGCTCATTTGTCCTGGCTGACCAAATTTAAAGCTTGCAGTGTTCACAGTTGAGTACCTTCACTGGTGTTTTCTCTCTCCCCTTGAACTGCATGCAGTGTAAACTTTCTGTCAGCTGGTCCACCTACAGGAGGCTTTCAGTTCAGCTCCAGCATGATTTTTAATTTATTATTTTTAATTGACACAAAAAAATGTACCCACTGGGGCTGGAGAGATGGCTTAGTGGTTAAGGCGCCTGCCTCCTAAGCCTAAGAACACTGGTTCCAATCTCCAGGTCCAACGTTTAGCCAGATGCAAAGTGACACAAGGGCGCAATGCTGCACTTGACCAAAAGGGGGCGCACGCATCTGGATTTCGTTTGCAGCATCTGAGAGACTGCTGGCACGCCCATCTCTGTTTCTTCTCCCTCTCTATCTGTCTCTCTCTGTCTCTCTCTCAAGAAAAAAATATTTTTTTAAAAATGTACCCACTTATGGACTACACAGTGTGAGAGTTCAACCCATGTTTACACTATGTAATGACCAAGATCAGTGTAATTGGCATACCCATTATCTCAGCCGCTTATCATTTCATTGTGTTAGGAACATTCAAACTCCTGTCTGCTGTTTGGAAATATTCAATTTAATGTTGTCTGTATTTACCCCACCAAGGGACCCAGGATTCATAAAGCTCTACAGCTGATGCTGTAGATGATGTAGTTCCAGGGGACTTAGCAATTAGCAAGGTATGCACAGGTCCGTGTGTCCCCATGCTTGTATGCCTCTCCCTCCTTTCCTCTTTTTCTCTCTCTTCCCTTTCTCTCCTTCCCCCTCTCTCCTTTCCTGGCCTAGACTTTTAAGTATCAGACTTCAAACCAAGAGGAATTTCCATTTCCCACTGAGGACAATGAGAGGATAATGGGGCTCCCCCACAGAAACACTGTCTGCTGATAGATTCAGAGGCACCTGGGGCAGAGATGGGACTGGAGCGACACAAGCAAGATGCTACAGCACATTTATAGAGATGCTCCCTGTCGGGTTCTTACAGGCGCTGACCTGCATAAACGTGTGAGTCTATGCCCCTTAAGTCAGCCTCTCTCTTTCCTTACTCCAGCCTAAACTTCGCAGGGAGCCCTTCTCCCCTGTCCACATGTCTTCCCCTGAGGTCACCCACCCTAGAACCTTCCAGTGCTTTTACCTGTGCTGTCTATTTCCTTCTAGAAGTCAGGGCCTTCCCGGTTCTTATTCTTGGGCTCTATTTCACCTTCCTCAGAACAAGTTGTCAGCTTCCTAGAACAATGGCCTTCAGTGTGGTCCCTGGACTGGCAACATTCAATACAATTCAATACAAATCCTCTGGCCTGACACCAGAGTCACCGACATGAAACTTGGTCCTTTCGCTCAAGTTCCGGACCTGCTGTCATTGGAGGAGGGCAGTCAGCTTACCTAGATGGCAGACTTGGTGACAGGGGCCTCTGGGCCTTTGTCCCCTTGCTCAACATAGGAGGTGGCTGCAGGAGATTCATGCAAAGACTCCTTCAACCCTGACTTCCAGACACCCCTGCCTTCTTGGGATGTGCTCACAACCTTGCTTGACTTCAGCCTAAAGTGCTCCTGGCAAGCTGCTCTCCAGGGCATCTCCCGGGCCAGGATGTGCATGCAGCCTCCATTGTCTCCATGGACATCATTAGCTGAAGAATGCCTGGCTGAGGTCTGACTTTAGAAATAAGAATTTAAACAAACTGCGAAATTTCTGCAGCTACAGCCTCAGCCAGAGAGGCTGTGTGTGCTCCAAACACAATGGGCTCTACGAAGAACACACTGTGGCTCATCCTGATGGGGTCAGGACAGCTAGGAAGGGGCTTGGGAGAAATGAATATTACTGTAGCCAGAGGTGGGGTTAGCTCCAAGCATGTATCAGTAGACTTGCTGGACTTGTTCTTCTCAATACTTTGAGTGCCAAAGCTTGAAATAACACAAAGACATTGGTGCATTCTCTTACTCAGCAACCAGCCCCAGGCACTTGCAGTCCTGGACCAGCTGTGTGTGTGTCGGGGGGTGGGGTATAGGTAGAGAGAGGAACACAGTCCTTTCTTCCTAGACTGAGGGGAGGCGTCATGCTAATACCTGCCATTTATGGAACACCTGTTGTTCTAATACATTCTTGCTTCTATAACAGAACATCTGAGACTGGGTAACTAACACAAAAAAGCAGAATTTTGAGGGTGGAGAGATGGTTTAGCAGTTAAGGCACTCACCTAAGAATGCATGGTCAAATCTCCAGGTCCCACGTAGTCAGATGCACAGTGATACAAGCGTGCAATGTTGCACATGTGCACGAGGGGGTGCATGCGTCTGGAGTTTGTTCACAGTGACTGAAAGGAGTGCCCATTCTTTCTCTCTACCTCTTTCTCTCTCTCTCTCTTTCTTAAATAATAATAATAATACAAATAAGAAACAAACAGATTTTTTTCTTTCTTACAGTTTTGGGTGCTGTGGAGGCTAAGATCAAAGTACTGGCAGCTTAGGGCCTGGTCTCTCTGATTCCCAAGACAGCACCTCAAATGCCACAACCTCTGGAGGAGAGGAACACTGTCCTCACGCTGTCCTCCTATGGCAGGGGAGTAGAGAATGGAACAGTTCTCACAAGACTTTATAAAGCAGCATCAATATGTCACCTTTGCTGGGTGAAAACTGAATCTCACCAAGGCTGGGTGCACTCATGTCCCCACTCAGGCCCTGTGGTCTCCTGCAGATGGTGACCCCTCTGCAGATATAATGGGGGATGTTCAATGGCTCTGGACCTAAAGCCTTGGATCTGGCCACCCCATAAATCAAGCTGTTTACCTCCTCCTTGTGGATCCTGCCTAACCATTCTCAGGGAAGAACTCAAACTGGTAGACATGAGTTCCAGACCCACTCATGGAATTTTGGGGCTCAAGAATGGAACCAGCTTAGAGGACAATATCATTTCCATTTGGTGTGTGGTTGGGGGGGTAGTCTAGACTCTTCTGGGGAGAGATAGAAACATTGACAAGGAAGCAGTAGACCCTGGAATGAAAGAGATGGAGATGTCCAGCTGTCCCCTATGGATGTCACAATTACTTAGGCATGCCAAGTGCTCTGGATTAGTCCTAAGCAAGGCTTAGTGACATCAGTGAACAGGGGAGGAGGGACTAAGAGGATCCACCATGAATGGATGGACAATACCAGGTTGGCCTTTACGTTCGGACAATGAATGAGAAAGGTACAGGAGCCCCTGGTGTGGGAGGTGAGCAGAATTGAGTCTTTTTTTAAAATCTAAGTATTAGGCTGGAGAGATAGCTTAGCAGTTAAGGCACTTGCCTGCAAATCCAAATGACCCAGGTTTGATTCCCCAGGACCCATGTAAGCCAGATACACAAGGAGCATGCATCTGGAATTCATTTGTAGCAGCTGGAAGCCCTGGCACACCCGTTCTCTTCTTTCCCTCTATCTGCCTCTTTCCCTCTCTCTCTCTCTGTCAAATAAATAAATAAATAAAAATAAATTTAAAATCTAAGTATTTGGCTTAGAGAGTTGGCTTAGCGGTTATGACATTTGTCTGCAAAGCCAAAGGACCTAGGTTCAATTCCCCATTACCCACATAAGCAAGATGCACAAGGTGATACATACGTCTGAAGTTTGCAGCAGCTGCAGGCCCTGGAATGCCCATGATATCTCTCTCTCTCTCTCTCTCTCTCTCTCTCTGCTTTTCTCTCTCTTTCTCAAATAAATAATTTTTTTAAAAAAATCTAAGTATTAGCTTCCCTTATAAACCAGAAAAATCTAGTCTTAAGGTTTTACCAAAGACAAACAAAAACATGACCACAAAAAGAATTGTTTAAGATATAAAATGTGTAATAGTTCAAAGCTAGAAATACCCCACATGTATATTAACAGGTAAACTATGGTCCATCCACACAATGGAACCCCACTGGATAAAAACAAAATCCAAACTGTCGATTACACACAACATCATCGACGCTCTTTAAATTAGTGGGCTGACAGAAGGATGCCTTCTTACACAGTAGAACTAAATTTGTAGAATATTCTAGAATAGACAAAATTAAGGCCAAGAACCAGAACAGTGCTTGCAGTGAAGGGAGAGGCAGTGGGGATCAAACTGGAACGAGCACACGAGAAATTTCTGGAGTTCTCATATTCTATACCTCGATGGGAAATTTGAATTACACAGGTGGATGAGCTTGGCAAAACTCTTGGCAAAGCAGACATAAAACCTGTACATTTGATTATATGAAAATTTACCTTACATGTCAACACAGATGGAACTCTAGTTAATGCTATTCATGTTGGAGTGTTTTTAGGTAAAACATATTGCTATGTGTACCTTACAAGGAAATGTATACAAAAGTCAGGTGGATAGACAGATGGATAGATGAACAGATGACAAAGAAAATAAGGCCAAATGTTAGTGGGCGTGTGGGTGTTTACGTCATAACTTTTTCGACTTTGCTGTATGTTTGAAAATGTGGGTAACAGGATGTTGTTGGGGAAACATTTGGTGCTAATTGCGCTCCGTAGCTGGACCCTGACTGACAGTCTATGCGCTTTCTGTGCTGATTTATTCAAAGATCCTTCCGCTGATTGACATTTAGGCTGACATTGCTCACCAAAGCTAGCAAGGAGACATCCTCATTTGTGTCTTTTTGTGTACACGAAAGAGGACATTTCTCACAGAGTTGGAAATGGTTTTGTTGAATGAAAGGGGTCTCCGTTGCTTTTTAAGGACCTGGGGGAGGGGGCGGAGGGAGGAACCAGACCGAGAGACGAAGGCTGCCGCACGCAGGCTCCCGTAGCAAGTCTGCAGTAGAGCTTGAACTGGGCTCTTGCTCCCATGCTCAAACTGCAAAAGAGAATCTTCCCTTGCTTACTTGGCTTCCAGTGGATGCCCAGACGTGGTGGAGGCTGCGTTAAACGAGGATGATGACATCTTTAGATGGGAAGTTATCAGCCAGGGGTGGGAAGTCCAGAGAAGGTAGCCACTGCTGCCCTTACCATAGTGATGGCTTCCATGGCTGACTCAGAGCTATAGCAGAGAAGTAGATGGCAGAGGTAGGTGGGTCTAGGCCAATCAGTGACCTCTGGCATTAAGAGCCAGCTGTTTCACGGAGATAACAGTGCCCCTGGAGAGGAGGTGTGATTTGGAGGGAAGTACTACCTACAGGAGCTATGGTTACCTTTGGCCAGCAGATAGAGGCTGAACTCCACTTTCCATTTAGCAGTGTCTTTGCAATTCTCCTAATAAAAAGAAAGAAAGGAAAGATAGATAAAAAGAAAGAAAGGAAATAGGAAGGAAGGAAGGGAAGGAAGGAAGGAAAGGAAGGAAGGACAGAAGAAAAGACCAGATTCAGGGAGACCCCTATGAGGTGGGTGAACAAGCTGGGCGAGGACTGATGCTAGTAGAAGAGGAGTCAGGAGGGCAGGTCTGAGGACAAGAAGGAGGCGTAAGGAACATGTTGCCATTTATAGTGGAAAGGAGTGTGTAGAGTAGCATGGTTCACCATTCAGTAACTGCGTGTGGGGTGGAAAGCGATGATGGCTGTATTCGCAGGCATCATGAGTGTCAGAGGGAATTCTTGATGACTCGAAGATAAGGTTTTTGATGCAGAAAAAGTAACGAACCCCCCTCCCCCATTTTCCTAAGCCCTTAAGCTTAATTTCAAATTTGACTATCCTAATTACAAATCCAAATTCCCTTAACAGTCTCATTACGACTCATTTTATTAAATTCCTTTAAGCATTTTGAAGTACATTTATAAATGCATGCATCCTGTTTTCATTTGGAACACTTTGCGTGCCTGACCTTACAAGCAAAACCTTTCCAAGCACTTAAATTACTCTTGTAAACTTAATAAATCAGAATCATAAATGTGGTGAATCTTAGGTTCTCATAAACATTCCAATACTGTTTACAAAACTAATCAAATTCTCTTACAACCTTTAATTTAAAATCACAAGCCTAAAATCAATTACCCAATTACACATTTACAATATAATCTATGTCAAATTCTCTTACACATCACAAACTCTGAAAATACCAAATAGCTACAGATTATTCCCAAATTTAACAGAAATGCACTAATATCATGGGTTTCGTTAGCTTCATTAATTCTGCATTTAGCTTACACCTTCAGGGGACTTTTAAAAGACCCGTTTTTGCTAAAAGTATGGCTTTCCCATCACAGGAGAATTGAGGTTGCTGTACAACACCACCCCTCATTTCAAGTGAGCTGAAGTTCATGGCCATAGTGTAGTTCTCATCTCATAGTACCTTGGCTGCTTCTTATGATTTGGATGTGAAATGTTCCCCCATAGGCTCATGAACACTTGATCACTAGCTAGTGGTGCTGTTTTGGGCGGTTGAGGAACCCAATGGACATGAACCCTCACTAGCAGACACAGGGCTATAAGGGAAGAAACTCGACATTTCTAGGTCAACTCCAGTTCTGGTCTAAGCACTTTCTGCTTCCTGGTCCACTAAGATGTAAAAAGCCCTGTTGCAAGCTCCCGCCACTTTAGATGGAGGCCCGACTGTCACCTTCCAGGTTGGAGTGTAGCCCCTGTCTCATGAGCCAAAATGAACCTTTCCTCCCTTACGTTGTTTCTGGCAGGAATTCTGTCACAGTGGTGAGAAAAGTCACGAAGACATTGCTCTGACCCACAGGTACTAGACACTTGAGCCATAATCATCCTGGCTCGTTTTTCTCATGGACTTTTAAATATGATGTTAGTGGATTCCAAGATCATAGTGCTCAAATGCAATTGTACTGACAATTGAGTTCCCTTTATATTCAAGTCACACCATTAACTAAATTATATGCCTACTTTGACCTTGCACCATCTCCTTGCCCCACTGTGACCATGCTACATCCAATTTCATCCAACTAATCACTTGGTTCAATATCTCCTGGAATTCTCTCTTCTCTTCTAATTTCTCCTTTCTGGCAGGGGCACCACTTGTAACAAGATTTAAAATAAGGCCTGATTGGATTTAGCCCGACTCCATGCCTTTGTTTGGCTCAAAGATCAATAAACTAATTTAAATGGCATTGTCTCAAAGGTGGGACAAGCCAGTGGAGATATTTTATAGTGGCCATGGAGGTCATTTAAGAAAGCCAGTGGTGGAATAGAATTGACTGACTGTTGACCCCATCCTGATAGTCACACTAAAGCTTTGCTTCCTTGGACTGTCCCTAAAGAATGAGCAGAGTGGGAACACTGGAGCTGGCCCCTTCCTTCTCATCATGGAATTTCTCTAAAAAGCAGGTTTTTCCTGGGAACTGCATTGGATCTGACACTCTTCCTTCCTGACCATCTGCCCTTCCCCTTGTCTTACCGTAGGTGTCAGCCCTGCATCGTCGTTGGAAGGCTCCCCCTCTCTACTTCTCCTGAGCCCCTTATGTTTCCTGGGAAGGAGTTTCTTCCAATAAATCGCTTGCATGTCTAACCCTGTCTTGATGCCTGAAGCCCTTGACCTAGCAGAGATGGAGTGCAAGAAAAGAGGCAGCAGGGTGTGGGAGTTGTGATCTGGCTCATTCACTGCTGGTGGTGTCAAGGAATTCCTGTCTTGAGTGAAATGTGGAGCACTGATTGTCGTCGACATGAGGTGGATGACAATTTCACAATTACACGTGTGATGACCTTGGAAAATGTCCCAGTGAAGAATAACACCCTTGATGGCACGATGCACTTGAAGGAGATAGAGGGAACAGCGCCAACAGGGAGGATGGAACTGGCTGGTTTTTAATAAGGTGTGACATCCTGCAGAGGGATAATGAGAAGTCATAGGCAGTCAACCAATAGTTGAGAGATGAGTGTGAGAACCAGAGCTTTCTCATTGGTGGAGTGCAAAGAAATTCTGATCTTTGCAACGAAAGCAGACTCGGGGCTGTAGACAGCGGTGGAGGGATGTAGATGGCCATATGGTCAGTGAAGGCAGGTCTGTTATGCTCTGGCTGGGAATCCTTGAAACACAGGTGGGAATTTGGGTAATATTCCCAGGAATTTGGACCCTGAGGAGCCCCATGAACTGCCAGACTTTCCAGAGGTGGCACATCCCCTTCTGTAGTGTGCGAACACTTTATTCTCTTGAGAGAAAAATACTACCTTTGTTTCCTCTACCCATTCCTCGAGGAAACAGGAGCTTTCTCCTTCTGAATTTTCCCTCTGTTTCCTCAGCTGCCAGGTTGGGTCACCCAGGCTTAAATCTTGGCAGAACCTGGTGTGGATCCATGCGGATTCGGATTTAAGTGAGAAAAAGAGATTGAGTGTCAAGTATGTGCAAGAGTTAGTGAGCACACACTTGTCCAACGCACTACCCCCAAACCGCTTTAGCAGAGCTGAGATTTGAACTTACTTCTGGCAACGTCCCAACCCAGTGTTCTTCTTCTCTCTCTCTCTCTCTCCCTGTGTCCTCCTGAAGCAGCTCTGAGCAGCAGAACGAGAAGACTGGCAAAATGCAGCCTATAGCTGCTCATTCTGGCTGCATCACTTAATTAATTCATCCACCAACTGGCCAGGAGGATGAACAAGTGAGTCAGCTGGCACGATGAGGAAGCCTCCCCACCCCCCCACCCCCCAGCTGCCTCCCTCCAGCCAGAGCTGCGCTATATTTGAAGGTCAGACGTCAGAGTCCAGCTGTCTGTGTGGAATTTAACCGTGAGGGCCCACGTGACTGCAAGCAGCCAGACAGAGGGAGGGGACAGATACCCACAGACTTGGGGTCCCAGGCGGCTCAGTCACCTCCCTATCTTCCCACGTGCGACTCAGATGATTTTTTAAAAAATCACAGTCACAGGAGCCAGACACACGTTTCAATGTCACCCCAATTAGGGGGAGGGGGGAGGCTGGCAAAGTTGGATGGGCCCTCCAGGGGAAGTACAGGGATTGTCTAGTGGATGAAAGAACGAGGGCCCACAGCCACAGAGGCCCGGCACCGGAGGGTTCTGAGCAAAAAGGGAAACTTCAGGGTGCACGTGTGCTGCTGAAAAATAGACTGCCAGGACCTTACCAGCTATATGGCACAGCATCCTTCTGAGGACCAAGAGCCAAACGAAGGTGAAAACACTGGGAATGGTGAGGAGGGCAGCATTGCTACTTTTACTAACTGGGCCTGCAAGGCAGCAGTTACTAGCAAAGGCGGATGGATGTGTTTTCTAAGGAGTAACATACTGTTGCTGTTCTCACTCCACGAGAGGGGAACAGAGCCGACCCCAAAGCTCCAGAGGCAGATGAGGGCTGTTTGGGTACCAAAAGGAGAAAGACTTTTGTAGCTAACCAATACAAAGGCAGAGGGACCTTCATTATCGCTAGGCATGTGCAAGCCAAGGCTAGGCTTGGCCGGGGACGCTGACAGCGCCAGGCAGCTGATGGAATGAGGGCATTTGTACCCAGTCCCCTCTTAGGTCCCTTTGAGACGTCATGTCCTTAATTTAGATTTGGTAGCAAGTAGGGATAAACGTGAGATGTTGAAAACAGGAATTCCCGGTCCAGGACTAGCTTGGTCTCAGTTTGCAGACCCTTCCCCCACTGGCTGCTCCCCGTCCTCTCGCCTTTCCCCATCTCCTGACCCAGGCGCTACAGCACAGAGAGGTAGCTTCACTAGCTCTGTTTGAGACTCTTCCAGTCTCACATGTCTTTCAGCTGGCCATGTATGTGGAAAGCAAAAGTTTAAGAGCTAAGCTAGGGCACTTGCCTGCAGTGTCTAATGACCCAAGCTTGATTCTTCAGTGACCAAGTGGAGCCAGATGCACAAAGTGGTGCATGCATCTGGAGTCCCTTTGCAGTGGCTGGAGGCTCTGGCATGCCCATTCTGTCTCTCTTCGCTCTCTGCTTGCAAATTAATTAATTAATTAAAATTTAAGAGCTAGCCTAGAGTTTTGCTCCTGCCCTTTGAGTGACCTTGGTGCACAGGAGGGCTTAAATGAACATAGTTTAGAAACTACTTGGAATCAAAGAGCCTTCCTTGGCTCTGGCTGTTCATGAGCTTCCCATAGTATTAGATCTGGGTTCCTGTTGAACAGGGAAGCCAGGAATCTTCACAGATTCCCAGTCCTGTCACATAGGCACAACTTCTCATGGTCCTAGCTCCTGGTCCTTGCCAACCCCATCTTTCGGGCCTTTGAGAATCAAAGGTTCGGCAGTGTGGGTTTGCACAGGAAATGACTTGGCCCTATTACATGAAGGGTGAAAGGAGATTGTCAGAAATATAAAAACGTGCCCAGATCCCCTGGGGAAATCAGTCCAGGTTGAGCTCTTGGGCTTGCAATGTAGTCCATGGGGAGCCAAGACCCTGTGATTCCTGAGGTGTCCTACCCATCTAGGCTGTCTGAGCCATCTCCTTGGCTGGTGCCATACTTGGCTGTGGGCGGATAGTGAGCCACCAATCAGGCTTGACAATCCAAGCTCAGCCCCTCCCCGCCACAACAGGAATCTTCCTTTATCACTCCCTGCTGTGCAGGTGATAGTCAGAAGCCTGACAAGCAGGTAATTACTCAGGATCACAGATGAGACTGAATTCACCTGGCTGCATATCTGTTTCTCCTCTGGGAGCAGGATCAGTGCTAGTCTCTAAGGTCGACTTCGTTAGGAGCCTCTCAAGTGCCTTTTGCTGGGCCTGGGGTGCCTCCCCTGTCATTGCGTGCAAGAGCTTCCTGTGGGCCGTACACGTGACTCTATTTCAGCAGCCTGCCTGGGCTACTGCAAACTTTTCCTGTATGCGCAGACAGACTAAAGTGTCTGGGAGTTCACTTCCCCTTGGCTAATGACTGGCAAGTGCAGTGTGGATTTGGCACAGGACAACCGGAGACTTCAGGGCCCAGAGGAATCCACAGCTGCCTTCTGAGGGAACCCCTTGTTTAGCATTCTCCTTTCTCTCTCCTGCATTTAGTTTGCCTGGGAGCATTGTTCTTGATAAGTGACTTGCACATGAATCCTTTTGTCTCATGAAGTCCTTTTATGTTCCCAGACGCTAGGTCAGGGCCTGCTTGGGGTAGGGGTTCAGTGACTGTGGCGTGGAGTTAACCAAAGAAGTTATAGGAAGGACTCCAGATACAGCCCAGCTCCTCTCCCATACATGAACATGCATACCCAGAACAGGGAAGGGGCTTGCCCAGAGTCTGAGCCCGATCCACAATCCTGCTTTCCCTGCCAGATCAAGGGGTCATCTCAATGCAAGCACCTTCCAGAAATTCTGTCATAACTGAGGCAGGAAGTGCTCAGAACCTCCAAGGACAAAGAAAAGGACCATGAGGGCTCACAGAAGGGGAGGTCTCTGCCAACATAGGGAGGAGGGTGTTGGGCAGGACTTCCTACAGGAGGAGCATGTGGGCTGGACCTGGAAGGAAGGGCCTTCAGTAGGCAAGGTCAAGGGCATGATGGCATTCTAGCAGAGAGAACTGCACGAGCCAAGGCAGAGAAGCTAGAGTGCGTAGGTCATGTTTGGTGCATTCGTCTACTTTCTTTTGGATAACAAAATACCTGAGGCTAGAATGTCTTCTGGAATTACTTGTGAGAAAAACCACCGTCCCAGGTCAACAGCTCTACTCTCTTTCCAGAGCAGCTCCCCCAGGGGTCTGATCACTTTCCATTAGGCTCCACCTCTTAAAGGTCTCACCTCTTAATGTTGAACCACACTGGAACCAAGCTTCTAACACACGAACCAGCAAAGGACAGACTCAGACCACAGCATTTAGTCAGAGACTCTTCACAACTCACATCTATGGGACTTCTCAATCAAGACTTCGTCATACAATGGCTCATCAGTGGGGGAAGGTACCAGAGCCTGAAAGGGCAGCATTTACAGGTACGTATCCCTTCCTGCTAGGTGGCTCCACCCTGTTGAGGCTTCCAAGTTTCTTTCTGGGCCTGTCCCTGTTGTTGGAAGTCTGAAGAGGGGCTTTGGGCACGTAGGAGGCCTCACAAGAGTTGCAATTTCTAACACTTAAAGACTGCTGGGCCAAGCCTAGTAGGTACGGCTGTTGAGGGAGACTGGCAGGGCTGTCACAGGAAGAGAGGTGGGGAGAGAGGGAGAGGCCTTGTCCCTTCTATTCCCTGTATCCCGTCCTCCCTCCACAGCAGGTTTTGTGTTCACTGTTTATAAAGTGGGGGCAGGGATGGAGAACAACTCAAGCCTTTTTCTGGGATTCACTTCCAGTGGTCTTGTTCTGTATTTGAACCATAATTCTGAAGCGCTTCCCTTTTGTTTGTTCTGGTTTTTCAAGATAGGGTCCCACTGTGTATGGCCTAGAACTGGCTATACAAACCAGGTTGACCTTGAACTTGTGGCGCTCCTTCTATCTCCACTTCCCAAGTGCTAGGATTATACTGAGCTTCTATGCCCAGCTCAAAGATGCCTTTTTAAAAACAGCCCAGAATTGAGCTAACTTCAGAAATGCTAAGATTTTGGTCATAAATCCATGGGCCGAGGGAAGTTGTTATTGAAGCTAGAGAAGAAGATGAGGAAGAGGCCCTTCCTTGGCCATCTTAAGAAGCCTAGAAAATATAAATAATTAGATGATCTCAGCTCTGCGGAGGGCTATGGCCAAGTGGCCCATCAGCTGAGGTAGACATGATGGGTGACTCAAACAGGGTCTTGTTCAGCTTTGCTAGCCACTAAGTACGGCAGGCTTCTTTGGGGTCAAGTTCCTATCTTAATGCAACTCCAAAATTTCCTTTCCTTTTTTCACCTAAAACTTTATGATGAAAGCTGAGCATGCCCAGAAGTGATCCCATCAACCATTTTTGTGATGCAAGTGGAGCATGCCATTAAATGCTCCTGTCCACCATTTTAACCTTTCAAATACATGCTCCATGATCTTGAGTCAAGCATGTCTCCAAATGAGTCTGCCATCTTTCCTTCTTGAACTATATAGCTTTTTTGTTGTTGTTGTTCGATGTAGAGTTTCACTCTAGCTCAGGCTGACTTGGAATTCACTATGTAGTCTCAGGGTGGCCTCGAACTCACAGCGATCCTCCTTCCTCTGCCTCCTGAGTGCTGGGATTAAAGGCGTGCGCCACCACGCCCGGCTTCCTTTGAACTATAACTTTAAACCCGCGCATGCTCAGTAACGTGTTCCTCAACTGATCATCCCTGGGAATGCATCACCTCTAAAGTCCTTTCCTATCTGAATATGTACGGGCTCCCTAAACAAAATGCCCATGCTGCTTTCCTTCGTTTGAGGAGGACATTGCTCTGGAAATAACTCCCCAGTTCTCCTTACCTGCTACGTGGGATGGTCTTCCTCTCCTCTTTATTCCTTTGCTGTGATTGTTCAGGTTTTGTATCACCGAGCTATGAATCTACTGCACTTGGTTACAGGTTCTCACGTGAGATTAAGGGCAAGGCTGCGAAGGTCCTGCCCCTTCCATATCTCAGGCTGGTGTCCTGTCACTTTGCACTGAGACTGTCATTGCAGAGGGTCTTCCAGGCCTCTTCGTGTTTGGGTCATCAGTTCCTTGGGATGACACAGTTCGGAAGTTTCCACAGCTGCAAGTGTTCCAGACACTATGATTGCCTGGGCTGAAAGGCCTTTAACTTTTCCCCAGTGTGGTAGTTTGAATATATGTCCCCCAATATATTCAGTGTTTTACTAGTTATAGTCTGCATCTGTAATCACCTTGCTAGAGGCAATGTCACTGGGGCTGGTCTTAAGGTGTTAATGGTGGGTTTGAGATTCCATTGTAAAGATATGCAAATGTGCCTAGCAGGAGTTCCTGAAGTGTGCTGTGTGACCTTTTGGCTGTAGTTTTGCTCTGTGTGCTATAGTGGCTGGTTGGTTTCTTTCTCTCTCTGCTTGGTCCTGTGGAGAGCAGACTGCTTCTACTGCCTTTATGGAACTTCCCCTGGATCTGTAAGCTTCAATAAATAATATCCCTTCCTCCATAACTGTGCCTGGTCTGGAAGTTCATCTCAGCGAACCTGAAGCTGTCTGTTACACCCAGTGAAGCTGATCGTGTCCAGAGATGACTGCTGTCAATCTGCTTCCTCTCTGTGAGCATGTGGTATACCACCATCCTGGGGTGGAGTCTTTCTCTTTCCCTTGAATATAAACTGAGCCTTGGGCTTTACTCTGAACAATTGGATGTTGCAGAAGTTCTTTTAAGTCCTTCACACTTAAAAGCACTAGAGCTTTGTGATGGCTAATCTCTGGTTGTCAACATGGCAAGATTTAGATTCACTGTTGCAGTCAGGTTCGCATTGCTGGCAGAAATCACCTGACCAAGAGCAGATTTTGGGGAAGAAAGGGGAGTGTTATTTGGGCTTACAGACTCAGGGGGAAGCGCCATGGTGGCAGGGAAAGCGGTGAGCAGAGAGTGGACATCCCCTCCTGCCCAGTGTCAGGTGGACAACAGGAACAGGAGAGTGTGCCAAACACTGGCAAGGGGACACTGGCTGTATGCCCACCCCCAACAATAGACTGCCTCCAGGAGGCTTGAATTCCCAAAATGCCATCAGTTGGGGACCTAGCATTCAGAACACCTAAGTTTATGGGGAACACCTGAACCAAACCACAACAGTCACCATGAAAACAAATCTTTGGTCATGCTGTGAGCAATTTCCTAGATTAGATTAGTTGAGTTGGGAGGATTCACAGTAACTGTGGGCAGCATTATCCCATGGGCTGGGTTCCTGGGCTATAGAAATAGGAGAAATCAGCTGGGCGTGGTGGCGCACACCTTTAATCCCAGCACTTGGGAGGCAGAGGTAGGTGAATTGCCATGAGTTCAAGGCCACCCTGCGACTACATAGTGAATTCCAGGTCAGCCTGGGCTAGAGTGAGACCCTACCTCAAAAAACAAAAAACAACAACAACAAAAAAAAACAGGAGAAATCTAGCTGAGTGAGCACATTCATCATTACTGCCTCCTTACTGTTGTGATGATATGACACTGGCTCCTGCTAGGCCTTCCCCACCATGACGTACTCTCCCTTAACACTGTATGCCAGGAGCTGGAGAGATGACTCGACAGTTAGGGCACTTGCCTACAAAACCTAACAACTGGAGTTTGATTCTCCAGTTCCCATGTGAAGCCAGATGCACAAAGTGGTACATGCAACTGGAATCTGTTTGTAGTGGCTAGAGGCCCTGGCCTGCCCATTCTTTCTGTCTCTCTACCATCTCTCTCTGCTTGCAAATAAATGCATTTAAAACAGTGATATGCAAAAATCAACTCTTTCCTTCCTTAAGCTGCTTCTGCGCAAGTATGTTTTTCTCCAGCAACAAGAAAGTGACTGACACAAGGCTTCTACCCTCCTTCTTGAAAGCCAGTCTTATAAGAATTGCTCTGAGACCACCATGCAATGTCAGCCTAAACTGACCATGTGGCAAGGTAACATGGAGGACTCCCAGGGATGACAAGTGAGAGAGTCTTAGGTGTTTTTATGACAACTGAGCCATCAGGTGCACATGACATCTCAGTGAGTCACCTCAGCTGATTCCAGAGATAGCAGGATTCACCAGCTAGATTCAACTAACCCACAGAAACATGAGTACAATACCTAGTTGAGAGGTTTGTTTTTGGTGTTGATATTTTAAAAAATAGTTTTTTTATTTGAAAGAGGAAAGAGAGTCAGGTAGAAAGAATGGATGCCCCAAGGCCTCTAGCCCTGAAAATGGACTCTAGAAGCATGCTCCACTGTGTGCATCCAGCTTTATGTGGGTATTAGGGAATCAAACCTGGGTTCTTTGGCTTTGCTGGCAAGTGCCTTAACTACTAAGCCATCGGTGGTGGTCTGATTCAGGTGTCCCTCATAAACTTAGGTGTTCTGAATGCTAGGTACCCAGCTGATGGAGATTTGGGAATTAACGCCTCTTGGCGGCAGTGTATTGTTGGGGGCGGACATATGAGTGTTATAGCCAGTGTCCCCTTGCCAGTGTTTGGCACACTCTCCTGTTGCTATTTTCCACCTTTTGTTGGCCAGGGGTGATGTCCACCCTCTGCTCATGCAATTGTTTTCCCCTGCCATGATGGAGCTGCCCCTAAAGTCTGTAAGCCAAAATAAATCCTTTTATCCCACAAGCTGCTCTTGGTTGGGTGATTTCTGCCAGAATGCGAACCTTACTGTAAGAGTAAAGTTGGAGCCGTTAGTGGTGGCGCACGCCTTTAATCCCAGCACTTGGGAGGCAGAGGTAGGAGGATCGCTGAGAGTTCGAGGCCACCCTGAGACTACGTAGTTAATTCCAGGTCACTCTGGACCAGAGTGAGACCCTACCTTGAAAAAAAAACAAAAACAAAACAAAACAAAAAAAAGAGTAAAGTTGGTACCAAGAGTGGGGTTGCTGCTAGACACCTCACTGTGGGCTTTGGCCTTTTGGAGCTGATTTCAAGAGAAATGTGGAAGGGTTTGAAACATTAGCCTAAGAGATGCCTTGCAGTGCTGTAAGTACAGCTTGATGGGCTATTCTGGTCAGAGTTGCAAGACCTGAATGTAGTAGGAACTAGGGACTGTGAGGTTTGGCTTATGAGGGTGAAAAGGAGCTTTGTTTGGACTGGGCTAGAAGCAGTTTGTGTGAGCAGCTTGCCTGTGTCCTGAGAACTTGTGCAGGGTTGCTTTGCATAGAAATGGACTGTTGTGAGCAGAGGGATATGGCAAACCTGACTGCAACCCCATCTCTTCAGTCCTGTTGGTTTTGGTTTTGACCAGGAACCTTTAGCAACTGAGATAAGTGGTGACAGGACACTGCCTGGAATCCAGAATGGCAGGACCTGCCGGTTTGTAACACATTCCTCACCCTGCCTGAGAAGATGCTACCCCACAACTGATCTGCCTCCAGGCTCTTCCTTGGAGGAGGGGGGACTCAGACTGTGGGCTCTGCTGGTAGAGGACAGGGTGGAGGCTGGAGGGCAATTCCATGGCAACTCTTAGCTCAATACTAGGATCTGGCCATTGGTGAACAATGTTTGCCACCAATAGACTGTGTGGAGGGTCCTGGGAATGCTGGCAAGTTAGAACAGAGCAGGCCTCAGCCTCCAAAGGGTGCTCTGAGGAGAGAAGCCGAGAAACAGCACAAATTGGGTAAAAGGCTGAAGTAGCCTAGAGAAGGGAGGACTAGAACTGACTCGGGCAGCTGAAGGAAAGTCTATTAATTACTGTTTGTGTCAGAACTTTTTAAAAAATTTTATTTATTTATTTGCAAGCAGAGAAAGAGAGAGAGAGAGAGAGATTCAGAGAAGACACACACACACACACACACACAGAATGGGTACTCCAGGGCCTCTGGACACTGCAAACGAACTCCAGACGCATGCGGCCCCTTGTGCATCTGACTTACATGGGTTCTGGGGAATTGAACCTGGGTCCTTTGGGTTTGCAGGCAAATGCCTTACCTGCTAAAGCCATATCTCCAGCCCCTGTCAGAAGTATTCAAGGGAATGGAGATTTATTTTGGATCATGGCTTCTGGGGGATTTCAGTCCATCATCATGGGGAAGGCACAGTGGGTCAACTCTGACCAGGGAGTAGAACGCAAGACCAGAACCAGGGCCTGGGGTAATCTTCAAAGGCCTGCCCCAGATAATCCATTTTCACCAGCCAGGCCCCACCTCCCATAGACTTCAGAGCCTTCAAAATAGTACCACAAGATGGTGACCAAGTGTTCAAAACACAAACCTCTGGGGGAACATTTCCTGTCCAAACCATGGGAGGTAACGCGGAGGTAACATTTGACTTGGTCTTGAAGTGGAAGGAAACATCGTCTGGCTAGAACAGTGGCGGGAAGATACACTGGAGGTAAATGAATACAGATTAAGGCCCTGAAGGAGAAGCCAGGCTATATTCCCTGGGGAAGAGGCTGCCAGTGTGGATAGGAAGGGAGGTGGGAGCCCTTTGCAAAGGACTTCAGCCATTCTGAGCAAAGAAAAAAGCAGAAGGCCTGGGTAGGAAACATCAGTGTCTGGAAAGGAATGGAGAATGAGCCTCGCCTAGGGGCCCCTGGGGGTTGAACTCAGAGGAGGGAGCAAGTGTTCTGTCCCTAGCTCTGGAACTGACCACCTGTATGAGTTTGGGTACAACCCTTGGCTTCTACCAGTCCTTCTCAGCCAATGTCAAATAAATCCTTGGCCTCAGGCCCTGGGCATCCCAAAGTGTTAAAAACAAACCAAACCAAACCAAACAAACAAACAAAAAACATTGCCTGAGAGGGATTCCTAGGCCAAGGGGAGATAGGAGATTCACAGTCCATTTAAACACAGGGCAGGGAGGGTGGGGCCTGGCGTAAAGGGAAGGTTGCCTGGTTGGCTGTGAAGATCTGCGCTGTGGATATGAAATTAGGGAGATAATCACAGGTTTGGTTTTCCCGAAATCCTGGATCCCATTGTAGCAGGCACTTGGGCCACCTCAGAGTCATTGCTTTAGTGATTGGGTCTAAGTGTGTGGTAGTGGTGGTTAGTATTGGTAGCATCTGGAAGTTGCTAGAAATGGAAACCTTGGGCTCCTTGCCAGACCTTATGGATCAGACACTCAAGGGGAGCTGGGAGCTGGGAGCTGGGAGCTGGCAGCTGGCAGCCTGGAATATCCTTCAGCCTTCTCATGACTGATGCCCTGCAGACTGCAAGCCCCTGTGCCTGGTGATAATTGTGTACTGACTAGAGGCTTGGGAAGCAGTATTTGGTATTTGCGGTTTATAACAAGCGATCAGAGGTTATTGTTTAATTCAGGACATTTTGGAGTTTGTTGTATTTCACTACCTAGTACTTGGTTTATTGGTCTGATATTAACCTCTGAATCTGTGGTGCACTCGTCATCTGAGAAGGGTTTTTGTTTGTTTTTTGTTTTTTCAAGGTAAGGTCTCACTCTAGCCCAGGCTGACCTAGAATTCACTACAAAGTCTCACGGTGGCCTTGAACACATAGCCTCTGCCTCCTGAGTGCTGGGATTAAAAGCATGCACCACCACGCCTGGCCAAGAAGGGTTTTACTGGCCCCTGCTCTGTGGCTAAGGCCAAGCCTGTTACCTGTCCTGGCCTCAGTTTCCCTCTGGGCATGATTGCAGGTGTTCTGGGTGCTGGTGACTGCACTGATGGAATTAGGAGCTATGTGTTGTTCTGACAGACAGGAAGAGAGGGCAGGCAAGGAACACACCAGAAGCACGTGGGCTCTGCTATAAGACCAAGCCAGGCCAGATGTGGAAAGCATACAGGAGGAGGAGGAGAACTCTGTCCTGGGGCTGGATGCTCTGGAGCTACCCTGATGCAGCTATTCCCCAGTGAACACACAGCCTACTTGAAGACCATCTATAGTTGTCACTCTGGAGCGTCATGGTGGTGGCTTCTGGGGAGAAGAGACAAACAAGGTAGGCCTGAAAAGTGCAGGAAATGTCTCCCAGGCAGAGCAGTGGCTTGAGCCATGGTCCCAGAGGTCTACACCAGCAGGGCACACTTTGCAATACCAAAGGCCACTGTGGCTGGCACAGTGGACAAATAAATGGACAGGGTTGGGAGAGGGGCTGAGATAGGACACACACACAGAGAAGAGTGCTTCATATGCTAGGACAGCACTACATTTACCTTCCATGGCACAGTTTTTGTTTGTTTGTTTATTTTGCCTCACATTCTTTAGTAGCCAAATCCTTTAAAGAAAAAAACAGGGCTGGAGAGATGGCTTAGGGGTTAAGGTGCCTGCCTCCTAAGCCTAAGAACACTGGTTCCAATCTCCAGGTCCCACGTTTAGCCAGATGCAAAGTGACGCAAGGGCGCAATGCCACACTTGACCACAAGGGGGCGCACACATCTGGATTTCATTCGCAGCAGCTGAGACACTGCTGGTGCGCCCAACTCTGTCTTCCTCTCCCTCTCTCTCTGTCTCTCTCTGTCTCTCTCTGTGTCTCTCTCCAAAAAAATAAAAAATAAATAAATAAAGAAAGAAAAAAACAAAAACAACTTGGAAGCTGGGTGGGGTGGCACATGCCATTAATCCCACCGCTCGGGAGGCAGAAGTAGGAGGATTGCAATGAGTTCAAGGCCACCCTGAGACTACACAGTGAATTCCAGGTCAGCCTGAGCTAGAGTGAGACCTTACCTCGAAAAACCAAAAGAACAAAAACAAAAAACAAAACAAACAAAACTCCTTGGGCTAGAGGGATGGGATAACACTGCTCGCTGTAAGCATGAAGGCCTGAGACTGAGTTTAATTCCCCGAAACTCATGTAAACAGCTGGATATGGCCACACACGTATGTAACCTCAGTCCTGTGGGGAGCAGAGACCAGAGAACTGGTGGGTCTCAAGAAAAGTGCAGCTCCATGTTCAGAGAGGGATTTCATCTCAAGGAAACACGCAGATGAGCAACACAGGAAAGACACCTATGTCCTCTTCTGGTCTCTGTAGACCCGCAAGCGTATCTGCACATACATGGGCATACCACACACACATAGTACACATTCCCCACACTTCCTATCTATTCTTTACTGTCAAATAGGCTATTTGTGTGCCTCACATAAATGGGTTTCCTCAATTCTAACACCACTGTGTAGGTGTTAGTACTGGGAAGAGGGGTGGAGGTGTAGGCTTTGAACCCAGACATCCTTTCAAGGTACCAGGGCCAGTGAGTGCAAAGACCACTGTGCACGAGCAAGACTGCTTCGTTGGAAGGAGCGGGGGTTGGGCTGTGCTGGTCCAAACATTCCTTCCCCAAACAGGCTCTTCCCTATGACAAGTGAATCCAGGGAGAAAGGCTCAGATCAACCTTGTGACCTGCCCCGGGAGTCACAGCTTAGACCGCGTGGAGAAGGATGAATGGGAGAGGGAAGGACAATCCAAGGGACATCCTGAGAGGCAGGCCCATGGCAGGCAGAGGCAGGAGGCATTGTCCCCATGGCCTGCATGGAGGTTGGGGAATTCTTCACTTAAGTCCAGCTCTGCTGTCCACTCACTCTGTGGCCCTGAACATGCTGCTGTTCCCTTTGTGGTCTGTTTCTAGATTGTTCCATGTCTAGGTTTGACTAGGTCAGTGGTTTCCAACCATTTCATCCGTAATATTCCAACACATTTGTAGGCTGAAATCCATTACATCAAGCTGACAAGAGTGACATTGTTATAAATTTACATTTCAGTTCAAATTTATAAGCACTACTTATAAAACCAACCAATGAGAATAATGAGGTTATTTCAATAACCCAAATAATTTGACATTGGACATGATAAATAATAGTTGCAACCCAGTTTCAGCATCAATATCCAATTCACTTTAGCATTTAGATTGCTTTTCCTGGATTATAGAAAGCCTTCTCCACCCTGAGATGTAGGGGCACATGGTAACGATTTTTTTTTATCTATACCCTTAGACTATTCTCTAATTAGATGCATGCAAGAACTTCAAGAGGAATAATAGGCAATTAGTTTGTTTCAGGGTTGAATTATTAATAATACCTGAGCCCCGCTCTCATCCCTTAAATGGTGAGTATTCAATTTTAAGGGAGATGAGGGGTTGCTTTCTTAGTTTAAGTATTCATTCTTTGGCAGAAAACCACCCTTCAAATATAGCTTGAAGGATGTTCGAGATTGTCATTTAAGAAAATCTCACGTCTCAGCGCCCTTGCCTGACAGCTATTCACTCAAAACTCCTAAACAGTCAAATTAATTCTGTTTGCATGTTAAATCCAAGCTTTTTTTGGATTTGGATTTACCCTAAACATATTCTGCAGTGTTGCCAGCAAGGTGACAAGGTGACCCTACATGGATAAACTGGACTCATGCAAGTCAGCAAATCAGACAAGAGGCGGGCCATGGGCTGGAGGGATGGCTTAGCAGTTAAGGCATTTGCTTGCAAAGCCAAAGGACCCAGGTTCGATTCCCCAGGACCCACGTTAGCCAGATGCACAAGGGGGTGCATGCATCTGGAGTTTGTTTGCAGTGGCTGGAGGCCCTGGTGCTCCCATTCCCTCTCTCTTTCTCTCTCTCTCTCCTCCTCTTTCTCTCTGTTAAATACATAAATAAATAAAATAAAAAATAAACTGATTTTAAAGAGGTTGGCCAAGTTCACAGGGAGCCCTGATGGGCTCTTCTCATCCGATGGGGCACAGCATAGGACATTTTTACTCATGGCTCGGTTGTCCTCAGCATGTCCAGGGTGTGCAGAACCAGCTTATTGCTGGGCTGGGTTCTAATGGAGCACGACGTGAAGTCGGCTGGTTGTGGGCTCACATAGTGGAACATGCGTGCTCATGTCGAAGCCTGCAAGCCCTAAGAGGGAGCAGCGTGCGTGAGCAACCTCCCCAAGCGATGGTGGGTGCACAGAGGCTCGGGGCCCGCTCCAGAGGCTTTGTGCAGAGAGGTTTACGTGATAACATCTGCAAGGCAGCAAGAGGGCAGGCATTTTGCAGCCCTGGGGAGCCTGCCTAGCATTTTTGTCTGAGATTTAAAATAATTTAAAAATATATATAGATTTCGGCATTGCTTGGTGATGAACCTGCATGTCTTCTTTGGGACGCTGGAGTCCTCAAGTAGCCTGATTTGGAAACTCTAAGGCTGGGAAGGGCGGGTGGTGGGGGGAACTGTTCTTCAAGGTCCACCCACTGGGCCCTGGATGGTAACAGGGCATTGTCATGATTGATTCGATGTTGTCCTCCCATCCCCCACCCTGGGTGTTTTCAGGAACAGAACCCCCCTCCCCCACCAACCCCGTCCCCGCCCCCTCCCCCCCAGCCTGTGGGATTCCCTTCTAGAAAAGTCATTACTGTCTCTCTTGGTCGTCTGCCAGCTCTAAAGTGTCTTTTTAATTGCATCTAATTTGGCCTCATCTCATTAAATCCTTAATTTAAACGGGAGTGATCCCTCCAGCTCTGACTGCCTAATGACAAAGGGCCCGAGCCGCCCTTCCCCCTCCGCTGCGGCGCCCCAGTCAGGGCTGCTCTGGTTTCCAGGTGCTCTCTCCCGGGAGGGAGGCTTCTGACAAGTGGCTGTCGTAGTCCTTGTCGTCCTCACCACACTGGGCATGGAGCCGAGCCAAGAGGGCTTCCCGGGAGCGGTAATTACTGGGAAAGGCTCAACCCGCCACCCTGCTGGCACCCCAGTTTACAGCCCCAAAGTGGCTGCAACCAATTCTACAGGTGCGGGAATGAGCGATGCCTAAGGCGGAGACCCTGAGATCTTACAACAATAACGCATCATTGGACCAACCACGGGGACACCCTGCTTTAGTCACAGGATCTCCACGGGGAAGCTGTCACTGGCCTCATGCCATACACAGGAGGGCATTCAAGCCCATGGATGAAGTGACAGGCCTCGTGCGTAAGCACAGATTTATCTGGCCTCCACAGAGGCGTTCTTCCTCTTCTCTCTCCCAGTCCAACCTCATAGGCCAGGCTCACTCTAGTCATTCCTTTAATGTCCAGGAACATGCCTATACATCTGCTTTGTTGTGGCCCCTGTCTAGAATGTTCTTCCCTACATGCTATCTGGCTTACTTCCTTTTTCCAGCATCTCAGACTTCCTCTCCTCAGAGAGGTCTTCCTTGCCTCTCCTTTCTTCACCTTGTCCCCTGTTTGGTGTCTGTTGGTGTATTGTTGGTTATCGCTGCCAGCATTTATCTGAATTCTTAAGGTGTGTTTGTTTGTGCCGGAGCATTGTAAGAGCGGAGCATTTTTCCCTGTCTTGTTCATTGCTCAAGGCCAGCATATACTAGGTTTTGGTTCTTTTTTTTTTTTTTCCCTTGGTTTTTCAAGGTAGGGGCTTGCTATAGCCCAGGCTGACCTGGAATTCACTATGTAGTCACAGGGTGGCCTCGAACTCATGGCCATTCTCCTACTTCTGCCTCCCGAGTGCTGAGATTAAAGGCGTGCGCCACCACGACCGGCATAGGTCTTTGGTTCTTATTTGATGCTTGACTCCACAGAAATGTCTAACCATTTCAAAATACCCACATTCCAGCAACTCTAACTCCGATGCTCATCCAAGTTTAGTTAATTCAAACCTTTTATAGTGATCTAAAAATGAAGCTATCTTTGCCCCAGAGCAGAGACATTGTCTTTATTACATAGGACTGCAAACAAATCTGCCCTCTGCTCTGGAGAGAGAAATGCGAGCTCTGAGAAAAGTTAGTCCAGAGTTAAGGCGACCAGTGTCTCTGCTTAGAAGAGTATGAGAAATCTATGGAAAGCTGAAGGTGTTGGCACATGCTTGGATTTGTGTCACTTGGGAGATAGAAGCAAGAGGATCAGGAGTTCACGGACAGTTTTGGCTAAATAATGATACTGAGTTTGAGCCTGGGCTATATAAGGACCTGTCGAAAGAAAGAAGAAAGAAGAAAAAGAAAGAAAGAAAGAAAGAAAGAAAGAAAGAAAGAAAAGGAAGGAAGGAAGGAAGGAAGGGAGGGAGGGAAAGAAAAGAAAGAGAGAGGGAAGGAGGGAGGGAGGGAGGAAGGGAAGAAGAAATATATGAATAATACAAAGAAATTTTTTAAAGAAGCACGTTCTGGGAGGGAGGGAGTTACAGTTTACCTCTGGAATGTCTTTCCTGTGTTAAGGTTTGGTTCCTGCTGAGGTGCTACTGGGAAGCAGTAGGACCATTAAGAGGTGAGGCTTGGAAGGAAGTTTTAGGTCACTGGGGTGTGCATTCAAAGGGGATTATGGAACTGTAGTCTTTTCTCTTTTTCTTGTCCAGACTGTGAGGTACACAGCTTGTCACTGTCACGCACTGTCCACCATGATGGGCAGCCTCATTATAGGCCCCAGAGCAACAAAGTTAACCCACCATAAACAGAACCTTCAAAACCGTGAACCAAACAAATCTTTTCTCCTTGTAAGTTAGTTATCTCAGCTATCTGTTACTCTGCCCAAACGTTGGCTAACATAGAGAATCTCCTTGCATTCGGTTCTTTCCAGAATATGTTTCCAGGATGTGCCTGTGTGGCATGCCTCATGGGCCCTCCTGTGCACAGCCCCACCCTCCATGGGTTCATACACCTTCAGAAATCCCAGCTGAGGGCTTTGGAACTGTGTCCTGTGGCCATCTCGAAGGGGCATGAATAACGTGCTCAAAGACCACCGACGCCTGTCTCATGGGCTTCCCAAGCCAAACTGCCCATGATCACAGGGCCTATCAGCATGGCAACACCCCCAAAATTAGCTGACCTGTGGTATCCCAATTCTAACCATCTGCAGGTATGTGGTGCAGTGCAGGCACTAGCCATCTAATCCCTCCCCCCCCCCCCGAAGAGGGGAGGGGCTGACATTGTCCACCGTTTATTGAGCCAATAACTAATGAACACCAGCTGTGTACCCTGGCTTGAGCCAGAGCCACATGCATCAGGCCTGGTTCCTGCCTGTGGTGCTTCCAGACTGGCTGGGAGGACAGATGTAGGCACAGCCATTGGAACACAGGGTCAAGGGGGACACAGTAGAAGTGAGCAAGGAGGGGAGAAGTCTCCGAGAAGGGCATTTCTGAGTCAAGCCTTGAAGGCAAGGACAGGAAAGGACAACACAAATAAAGGATAAATTCAGGGAGCTTGAAAACTAAGCTAAGGAGCCAGTTATGGTGGTGCACGCCTGCACACTCAGCTCTTGGAAGGCTGAGACAGAAGGATTATGGTGAATTTGAGGCCAGCCTAGGATACCTAGTGAATTTTAGGCTCAGCCTCCGAAACATGAGAACTAGAAAGAGAGAGGGGGAAGGAATAGGGGTCGAGGAGAGAGGGGGAGAGAGAAGGAGAATGAAAGGTTCTCTCAAGGGTTCTCAAGTTTAGCCTGCATGTGGTGAGGTAGAGAATGTACATCAATTCTAGTTGCTTTTCCTAGTATTAAAGCAAAAAACCCATTGGAGAAGACTTATAAAACATGTTATGAAAAGCACAGAATATCAGGGCATGATAGTGCATACCTGTAATTGCAGCACTTGAGAGGCAGGAAGATGACCACAAGTTTAAGGCTAGCCTGTGTACATAGCAAGTTCTAGGCCAGCCAGGGGCTACATAGCAAGCCCCTGTATTTAAAAGCTTAGCAGTTAAGGTGCTTACCTGCAAAGCCTAAGGACCGAGGTTTGATTCCCCAGAACCCATGTCAGCCAGATGTGCATGGTGGCATATGTGTCTGGAGTTCATTTGCTGTGCCTAGAGGCCTTGGTGTGTCCATTTTCTCTCTCCCTCTATAATAAATAAATAAATACTTTTTTTTAAAAAAGGAACAGAATACGAATCACCCATATTTCTTTCACTTAGGGAAAACCACCACCAATATTTAGTGAATTTCTTTTCCCCTATCTTCATACAAGTAACCACTCCCCCCCAGTCAATCCTGAAACAGCTCATTCTTGTTCCATTGTTTTTTTTTTTAATTAGGGAGAGCAAGAGAGAGAGAGACAGAGAGGAAGAGGTAGAGAGAGAATGGGCATGCCAGGGCTTCTCAGCCTCTGTGAACAAACTCCAGACACAGGCACCCCCTTGTGCGCATGTGAGACATTACGTGCTTGCATCACTTTTTGCGTCTGGCTAAACATGGGTCCTGGAGATTCAAAAGGGCATTCTTAGGTTTCACAGGTTGGTGCCTTAACCTCTAAGCCATCTCTCCAGCCCTCTTGTTCCATTCTTCACATCCTGCATCTTCTTTCAACAACTTGTACTTGCAAAGCAAATTATGCTGCTTGCTTTTCTCTGAAACAGGTTCATGACCTCAGCCTTCCTGCACTCCCACTAGGATGGTAGAACTTTGCAGAGGGAAGGAAGCATCTCACCCTCCCTAGGACCACGGGTGCAGGGGAAGGGTCTATGTGCTTAGAGTCCTCCTCCTGACATGGCTGTCCCTTTGTCTTATGTGTGGTCACTGGCCATCCATGGTGTCCAGGATCTTTGCTGAGCCTGGCTCCTAGTCTCCATGTAGACTCTCAGCCATTGCCTCTGCATTGGCATGGCTGGGGATTGGGGCCTCTATCAGTTATTTTCTCATTGCCGTGATCAAATATCTGACAAGAAACAACTTACGGAAGAAAAAAATGTTAAATTCAGCGTACAGTTCTAGAGGGTAGCATCCATCATTGTGGGAAAAGTACAGCAGGCCAGGGTGAGAGCAGAGCTGGTCACACTGTCAGGCAGGTAGCAGAGGGCAAACAGCATGTGGACAGGCTACATCACCTCATATGACCCACCTCCTCCAGCCAGGCTTTACCACCCCAAGGTTCTCCAACCTTCCCAAACAGTGCCATCAGCCGGCGACCCAGTGTTCAAACACAAGAGCTTATGGGAAGCATTTCATAGTCAAAGCACAAAAGAGCCACTCCAGGTCATGGACAATCTCTCTGTCATAGGCCAGTCCTTCTTCCTGTCCTCCCTTGCACAAATCCTTCCAGCAGCTCAGATATTGGGAAAACAAAAGCAGAAAAGGAAATCACGCTTACAAAGTAAAACAAACAAACAAAACCCCCAAATCAAGAGAGCAAAGGTTTTTTTTTTTTTTTTTTTCCTTGAAACTGAGAAGAAAAATATATTTAGAAGAGATCCAGGCAAATATTCAAACAAATTAGTTTTCAGAAACATACATATATTAAAAACTAAGCCCTCGGGCCTCTGGCTCATTGTGACGATGGTGCAGAGCAAGCCTCCTTCCTCGCAGAGGGTAAAGAAGCCACAGCATGCTGCTGCTCTCCTTGATCCTCCAAGCTGAGGGGAGCAGGACCAGGCTCCCCCTCTCTTGGCTGCTCGAGGGGAAGGTAATGAAGCTGGGGCTGATTTCACACTTCTTCCTGATAATTGCTCACCCCTTTCCAGAGCAGGTGGCGCTGATGTGGTAATTGGCAGGGGGCAGCGCCTGGCACCTGGAGACTGGGAAGGTGTTAATTGCTGTCCTCCCTCCTTCATGCCCATCCATATTTGGGAGGAGACCAGAAGGATAAGGGATGTTCAGGAAACTCTCAAGTACCCAAGGGCAGGGGGCATTAGGGAGAGGGTGGCATAGAAGGCAGTGAGAACTCATAGGGACTCACAGACCATGGCTGGAAGACCTGGAAGCATGTAGTTTGCCAGCCAGGTATTGTTTTCCTTGAGAGGAATTGACCACAGGGCAGGCCTAGCTGTGGAGATGCCTGCAATCCTGTCCCAGCGAGGCTGGCAGCTCCCCCAGTCTGGGACCTGGAATCTGGCTCAGCTGCTCAGGTCCTCCCACCTCAGAGGTCCCCTCATGAAGTCAGCTTGGCGGGTGGCTCTGTTCAAATAATGCTCCAGACTCAACACATTGTATTCATTGGAAATTGGATGTTTTATCAACCTAACCCAGGTTTTGGGGAACAAGTAGGTTTTCTTCACCCACAATCTGCCCTGGACATTATGCATCACATTCCTCTCAGAGGGCCGGGGGGGGGGGGTCTCAGCCTACAGGGGATGGATGTGCGCCTGGGGCCCAGGCCCTATTTGGCAGATGGGGTACTGAACCCTGGTGCTTGGTTCTTTAAGGGCAATGTCTATATCAGTGCATACGTGTGTACATACTCACAGCATTCTGGACACTGGGCATCCCAGTGCAAGGAGTCAGCTCTGGCTCTTCCCTGAGGAGTCCAGTTCTGCTCTCCACGTGATCATCTGAGCCAGTGTCCTGAGAGTTAGTTTTCTCAGACTTTTGCTCTTCACACCTATACCCAACCACTCACCATGCCTCCTGCCTCCGTAATTAATGTCACAGCCAACAACTTAGCTCAGATCTACATCAAGACCCCTACAGCGGGCTGTTTGCTGCTATAGCAGTTCCCTTCTCATTGGTGGAACAGAACACCCAACCAGAAGCAGCTGATGGGAGGAAAGGGTTTATTTCAGGCTTTCAGTTTCGAAGGGAAGTTCCATCATGGCAAAGGAAGCATGGCATCTGGCTCATATCGTCCTGCATCAGCAGCAGGGCAAGAGAGTAGCAAGAGCCATTGGGCTGGACTAATGATCGTCAAGGCCTGCCCACAGTGACACTCCTCCTCCAGCTAGGCTCCACCACGCAGAGGCTCCAGCTGGAGACTATGTAGATGACTCAATCACAAACACTTGAGGCCATGGGGCATTTTACATTCAAACCACCACAGCTGCTGTCCCTGACCTTCACTTATTCCCACCTATTATGAACCCCTACCTTGTAGCCAGAATGACCTTTATGAAATTCAATTCCCATCTCATTGTCCTCTTGTTTAAAATTCTTCTGTGGTTGCTCAACTCAAGTATGGCACGTCCTGACCTCTGCCGCCTCTCTACCATCCTCCCATGGGGCATCTCCAAACATACTCTACCACCTGACACCATCTGGCCTTTTGCCTATTGTTTGTTCTTGTTGTTCTGGAATGTTCCTTTCCTTTCTCCAGAAAGCCAAGTCCTACCCATGCTTATAAGGTCCCACTTTGTACCTGGTGCTAATTGCAAAACTTCTGCTTTTGTAATCATGCTTGTTTGCTTTTGCTAAGGACAATTTGTAAGGTCCCACTTAGCCTGGCTGACTCCATTTTGTTGTTTTCTTTCTTGTTGCCCACTATTTCCTAGCTATGACCCTTGAATGAATTGCCCCACACCCCTGCCTGGTAGTTCCTGGAATTGTTTACTATGCTTGTAAAACCTGCTTGTAATGCTTGTAAAGGTTATCAGCCAAAAACACTCCAACAGATGTCCTGTGGTTCCCACCTCAGTTTCCCGCCTCACTTTGAATTCCTAGTTTGTGCATGCCTATTTTTAAACTTTTAAACCAGCCAATTATTTTAAAAGTCAACCCAATATCTCCCACCTTGTAGTATTGATCTCCCACCTTGTGGTTTTTCCCTTTATAAACCCAGCTCCCCAACCCCCCAGGGCTGCAGCTTCAGCTCCCAAGCCTGACTGCACCCTGGTCGATCAGTTCTGGTTTTCTCCATGGCTTCAATAAAATCTTTTGTAAGTTTGAGCTCAAACCTCTGCCTCTGTCTCCATTACTGCGTGTTTCTCAGACCCTAACAAGCTTATAGATCCGAGGGAAGTTCCATAATGGCAGAAAAGGCTGGTCTGCTCTTACAGGACCAGAGAGAAGCCAAAAGCCACACAGCACAGCACACCTCAGGAACTCCACCTAGGCACACTTTGCATATATTTAGATTGAAATCTCAAACCCCCTACCACACCTTAAGATCTGCCCAGTGACATTGCCTCCAGCCAGGTGGCTGCAGTTGCAAACTTCAAATTAATAAAACACTTAATATATTGGGGGACATCTATTCAAACTACCACAACGTATTAGCCTGTTTTCTCTTGCTGCAACAAAATATCTGAGTTTGGGTAACATCAAAAGAAAAGAGGTTCATTTAGCTCACAGTTTTGGAGGCTCTAAGGCATTCCATTGGCATTGGCTCAGCTCTGGCAAGTGTCTCCTGGCAAATGACATCACAAGGGCAGGTAGTCCATACAAGAGGGACAGGTCACATGTGAGATAGGAAATAAGAGAGCGACTGGGGTGGGGTCAGCCTTCTTTAACAACTTTCTCTAGAGAATTGACCAGGTCCCATGAGAGCTATTTTGCTCTATTCTGAGGGTGGTGCACCAAATGACCTAACAACTTCCTACTTGGCTTCATCGCTTAAAGGTCCCGACACTTCTTAACATGGCCACACTGGGAACCAAATTTCCAAACCATGAACCCTTGGGGAACAAACTACATAGCACATGACAAAAGGGATTTTGGACATGGTTAAGAATATCACGATGGAGAGGTCATTCTGAACGGCCTTGATGGGCCCAGGAATTCACAAGGGTCCTCCTAGTACAATGGGGTGAGAGGCAGAGAAGGAGAAGAAACTGGAAACAGGAGAGATGTGAGGTCACCGATCGCATAAATCTTGCAGCCTGTCAAGCTGGAAGATGCAAGTAAATGAATTTCCCTTACAATCCTCAGAATGGGCAGCCAACCTGTTAGAACCTTGATTTCAGCCCAGCAGATCCCATAGTGGACCTCTGACCTGCAGAACCGTAAGATAGTACATTTGTATCATTTGAACCCACTGTGTTGGCAATGAGTTGTTACAGCAGCCACCGGAAACTAATACATTATATTGGAGTTGGTTGTTCATTAGATGAGTCCCTGGGGGGGCAGGCCAAGTTGGGGCCAGTCCATCCCTGTGTCTCTATTTCCAGTACAAAGTGAGGCACAGAAATGAAGCATAGTTAACTCTAGGGGAATGAATAAATGAGTGAAGGAGGGTAAGAGGCCTTACCCAGCCAGCAGCTCCACAGTGCATACCAGGCCTTTGAGATCTGTTAGGGTGAAATGAATGGGAATGGTTTTATTTATTTATTTATTTATTTATTTATTTATTTATGATTTTTCGAGGTAAGGTCTCATTGTAGCCCAGGCTGACCTGGAATTCACTGTGTAGTGTCACGCTGGCCTTGAACTCACAACAATCCTCCTCCCTCTGCCTCCAGAGTGCTGGGATTAAAGGCGTGCGCCACCACGCCCAGCAGGAATGATCTTATTTTACAGCTTGAAAGCATGGTTTTCTGTGCCCCTCACCAGATCCCAAACCATCAGTTACATGGTTTCAAAGCCAACCTTCCCTGGGTTGTTCCCAACTCATATCCAGGAACTCCCACGCACATCAGCTAGGAAGTCAGGCGCAGACACCAAGGGAACGTCCAGGCTGCAGGAGCGTTCAAGATCACGTCATCTTGCAGTGGAAAGACTGAGTCCAAGAGAGGAAGGGGGCAAAATGGTCAGACTGTGGAACTGAGGGGCCAAGACAAAAACCCAGGCTGACCTCTTCCACCTGCCCCTCCCAGGGGCCCAAACAACTAAGATCAACAACCCCATTCCACAAATGAAGGAACTGACTACAGGGAGTCAGGTCCCTTGAGCTCTGGCTGTCTTCTTCACCTCTGCATTATACAGAGAGATGGGGAAACTGAGGCCCAAGAAGGTGCCCTAGAATAATGTTTGAACAGAAAACGGGCTGTGCTTAAGTTCAAGTGAGAGCCCTTTAAAGCCACAGGGGAGGAAATGCCTGAGCTCAAGGAAACCTTGGGAGCTTGCCTTCTTCAATTAGGTTGTTTGCTTTTCTGACCAGAGGATAATTTAACTAATGGCACTGGTTTTCTGACACTATCGATCGGCCAAGATTAAATATGTTTGTCACAGTCAAGTGAACTAATCACTTTATTGTATTTCAAATACTAATTTCATCAGATAGATGTTGGGGGGTGACCCAGGGGAGGTGCGGGGAGATGGGCACATGCACAGAGTGGGTGCTGGCAGGGGTGGGGTGGGAGAAGGGGGGGAGCACAATCAATGCAGAGGCTCTGCAAAGAGGTGTCTGGAGCACTGGGCTTTCCTGATGCCCTGGCTGTGCCGCTCAGCCATGGGGAAGCTGCATCTCCTCCACCCTCCAGGGCCACTTGAAATTTCTCTTCTCAGGAGAGGCAATTTCTCAAGCATTATTGGAAAATGGTAGATGTTTCCCAAATAGCTATCCTAAATCACCCCTGAGCCACGCATCCCACAGCTGCTCTGACTCGGCTGGATGCAAATGCTGCCTCTCTGAGCCATTAGCCATTCCAGGAACCACCGATTCACAGCCCCAGCTGAAAATGAACTCATCTGTCTTCCGGGTTTGGCTCTGTCATTTCCAAAGCTCAGCATGTTGGACAGAGGACATCAGGCTTCTTCAATCATCTCTGGCCTGGAGCTCAAGAAAGTGACCCTGTGCACATACGCTCATGGACACACATGCATGTGCCTGTGTGTGCTCAGGCACAGGCAATCACACATGTGTAAACACATACACAACTGCTTACTCAAGTCCAGCACATTCACAGAGCATGTATGCACGCACATCATACATAACATATGGATATCATGCACCTACATATGTATGCCCACGCATGCCTACACCTACCTATTCATGTTCATATACAAGATACAGACATTCCCAAGAAGTAAAATGATTCTTTTGAAAATCTTTGTTCTTATTATTTGTGTATATGTGCACGTTGGTGCCTGTGTGCATGTTCGTGTGTAAGTGTATGCCAGTGTGGGGATGAATTGGCCATGGCACCTGTATGGAGGTCAGAAGACACCTCAGGTCAGTCATGCCTGTCCACTTCATTGAAGCCATGGTTTCTTGCTTTGCAGTTTCCTTGCTGGGCTCGCCACAAGCTTCCAAGAACTTCTCCTGTCTCTGTCTCCCATCTCATCATCAATGTAAGCTTTAACATGCCGGGGATGTAGAAGTTTGCCATGGCTTCTGGCTTTTTATGTACGCCTGGGGATCGAGCTCCAGTACTCCAGCTTGAGTGGTGAGTACTTTACCCACGAAGTCATCTCCGCAGGCACAAAGAAAAATGTTTCTAAAGCATCCAAGTCTTGTTTGTTTCCCTGCACACAGAAAAAAATACAAAGCTCTTCTGGATTGAGTAGATTTAACCACACTGAAGGTAGCACATTCACTGTCACCCTTGTAGCTAAAAAAGTGGGTAGCCCTCCTCTATCCTTGGGCTTCTGGGAGGAGGGTCTTAGGGGATCAGACATGGGAAGAGCTGGTTTCTGGTTGGGCTCCGAGTGCTGAGAAGTAACTCCCACCATCTTCGTGAGCACACAATGAAGAAGGAAATATGCTCCTGTGAGGAGGGACCCTTTAAGCTGCCCAGAGGAGTGAGAGGCAGAAAGAAAGAAAGAAAGAAAGAAAGAAAGAAAGAAAGAAAGAAAGAAAGAAAGAGAAAAGGGGTGTTCCAGGGCCTTCAGCTGCTGCGAATGAACTCCAGAAGTGTGTGTCCCCTTGTGGCACATGTGAGACGTTGCACACCTGTGTCACTGTGTGTCTGGCTACATGGGACCTGGAGATTCGAACATGAGTCCTTAGGCTTTGCAGGCAAGTGCCTTAACCACTAAGCATTCTCTCTAGCCCAGGAGTGAGTTCTCGTGCTTGGATCCTTAATGCTTCACATCACTAGATGGATGCCTCCAAATGTTAAATGCAAGAAGGCTCTGATGCCTCCCAGTCCTATTTTATAAACCGGAGCACTGAGGATGCTGGAGAGGGGAGAGACTCGCTAGGGACAACCACACCACCAGTTGCCAGCTGGAGTTGGGGTTTCCTGACTCTTAACACTAGTATCCTGGCCTCTAGTGGTCAAGCCCACCCAAGCCTCCAGAGCTGGCCAGTGCTCCCTTCTCTTTCCTATCTGGTCCTTGTGGCTGCGTTTCCTGACCACAGTTTGCCCTTGAGCAGAAGCCCTCAAATCCACCACAATCTGTCCTTTGCAAAGTACTCTAGGCCTGTGTGAGAAAGGCTGCCTGGTTGGCAAGGCTGAGTAGGCCAAGGCCTTATCCTTGCCAGGTACTCTCTATTTTTAGAAGTGCATTTTTGTGACTTGGAATTGGTGAGATCTGGAACCTTCCTGGGGGGTTTGTACAGGCTTCAGAAGATCATCTATCTCCAGGAATCCTAGTGGGTTAAACAAGACAGAAAAAACTAGCAGCATCTCCCCAGGGGAACACTGAAAGTCAGAGCAGCAACAAACAGATTTGCTGAACACTTCAAATCTTTGAGCATCATTAAAACCCAGAGAGCCGTGGGTTAAGCGTGTAACCTGGCCTCTTAGTCTCTTTTCATGCTATGCAGTTCCAGATGTTTTACCTCCTGAAAAGATCTGTTTTTCTACATGATGGAGTACCCAATTTGCAAGAAAATATCCTGGTTCCCCCCTCCAAGCCAGCAAAATGTCGGCAGCATGCCAACCTCCAAGGCGTTTGTTAAAAGCCAGACCTAGGAAATGTTCCACACTTGGATTCTTGAGGCCTAATGGATTTAGAATCTGAACGCCTGAGTGTCAGCTCTGGTCTGCCTTTGTCAGGTGAGTTGCCCAAGGCCCCATGGAACCCAGACACAGAGCTGGCATCGAAGGCTCAAGTCCAACAAGGTCAATAAGCATGCCTCGTGAGCATGAGCTGGGACCAGGGAGAAGTGTGTGTCCAAAATATCTTCTTGTCAGGCCCTGTGGGGACAAAGACACTCCACCTCTCTGCTGTCGTCTCTACAATGCCTTCTGAGAGTTACTTGGGAAGCCTATGTCGTAGGGGTGGGGGCAGGGGACGGTAGGACCCTTGATAGAAGGAACTTGACATTTCAAGATGGAGTCATCAGTGCTCTCCGTTTGGTCCTCCTCAGAATTACTGCCAAGTTCTTGTTTCAGTGGTGCCATAAGCTCTCGGTTGTGTTTACTATTGACCACTTGTCACTTCCCAAGTCCCTGCCTCCCTTGGCTCCTAGGAACCCAAGTTCTCTCCCTCTTCCTTCCTTCCTTCCTTCCTTCCTTCCTTCCTTCCTTCCTTCCTTCCTTCCTTCCTTCCTTCCTTTCAATATATTTTATTTTATTATTTATTTGAGAGAGAGAGAGAGAATGGGCACACCAGGGCCTCCAGCCACTGCAAACAAACTCCAGATGCATGTGCCCCCTTGTGTATCTGGCTTACGTGGGTCCTGGAGAATCGAACCTGGATCCTTTGGCTTTGCAGGCAAACACCTTAACCACTAAGCCATCTCTCCAGCCTCCCTCTTTCTTATTGTTCCCTCTGCTGGCACCTGTTCCTCAACTTGCTCCTTGAATGTCAATGTTCTCAGGACTGCCTTTTCTGTCCATCCATCCGTCCATCCAACCTTTATCTATCAATCTATCATCAATGTATTATCAGTATCAATCATCTGTTTATCCATGTATCATGTCTCTTCCTCTATCATCTATCTATCTATCTATCTATCTCTATCTATCTATCTATCATCTATCACCTATCTATGTTCTATCCATCCACCCCCTGTCCTCTATCACCCCACATAATTACTGATGGCCCTCCAGAACTGCACACTTATCTGTCCACCTGTCTACATAACTTTTCCACTTGGTGCGCTAAAGACATTTCTCGCGTTTCCAGAAGCTTGCAGTATCTGGCATTTACTCAGCGCCTCAAACCTGTCAGGCTTAGGTCTCTGTAGTCATCTTGGCTTCTCCCTTATGGCCACCCCTCCTATCTGCACTCTGGGCAAAGAGAAAGAAGATGTGGTGAAGGGAGGGGCAGTCCCCATGTCTTAGTATTCTCTTCTAAAGAGTACTTTAAGAACCTCCATCAACAATTTCCTCTATATCTCAGCAGCCATGTCCTCCTGTCAGGTGGCAGGGTTTCCTGTCTACATAGAGTTTTATTGGGCATGCTGTCGGTCACTGTCCTAGAAGCAATGAAAGATCAACCGGAGCTGACTTCTCCCTAGAGTTGTCCTCAGATCCCTCCCCTTTACTCCTTTCCCTCAGCCCCTTTACTGAGTCCCCGCGCATGGCAGTGTGACCTTGCTAACTTGAGACTCTATTCTAGATTCATCTCCCTCACCAGCACCTCCACTAGGAGCCTACGCCTTAGTGCTCCTAGATAAGACCAGCTCTAGGGTAAAATTCCCAGGTTGACATATAAGACTCTGAACTCTGGAGAACGAGTGGGTTGTTTTTGTTTGTTTTGTGCCACTATGTTGCTGATGGATTTAAAAAAAAGGGGGGGGGCGGTGGAAAGCAATGCTTCTGCGGAAAGGGTGGCTGATATTGGAGTGAGCAGACACATTAGCTCTGGCCTGCCCAGATAATGAATAGAGGAGAAGCTTCCTGGTCGTTCTGATTTATGTTGTTTTGGTTTCTTCCCCAGGCCAAGGCGGGCGCATCCTTACACCTCCCACCTTCCATGTTTGCTGCAGCAAGGGAATCACGTTTTTCATGACCCTATGGGAATTTCTGAACTGCCACGGCTGTGTTTGTGAAGAATTGAGCCCAGCCATTTCTCCTATCAGGGCCGAGTCCCGCTGTTATGCACAGCTTCTCAGCTAGAGAGACACTGCAGAAAAGACATCAAGACGAGGAACTCCATGCCACAGCCACAATCTGGCAGGGTCCCCAAGACCTGAGGGCTAATAGGGTCTCACAGCAGGGAGGACCTGACACAGCTGGGCTGGGAAGAAGCAAGGGTGAGGCTTTGAAAAAACAAGTGGAAGAATTGTATCACTTCATAAAAGCACCATGAGCAGATGAATTAAAAACCATCATATGCGAGCTGGCCAGGCCTGCACCACAGGGGAGCTCAGGGCTTGCTGGCCTCAGGCTGTGGCTAGGATTTACAGGGGCGCATGAACCCATGAACTTGAGTGTAAATTTTTCTATGCATATATGCATTTCCCTGGGGTCGCAGCTTAGAGCGCTCATCAATTCTCAAAGGTTAAGAAGTACTGGTCTGGTTCAACCCTCTCTCCACAGGGAAAGGGAAAATCATGATGTTCTTGGAAGAGAAGGGACAGGCCATATTGCTCTCGTGGGAAGGAGGCAGGACTGGGGATTTTGGGTTAGGATATTCAGGTCCCACTGTGTGACCTTGAGGTAGTCACCTCACTTCAGTGAATATTCTGCTACATATACACTTAAGAAGTCATCAGCTCAGGCTGGAGAGATGGCTTAGCGGTTAAGGCGCCTGCCTGCCAAGCCTAAGAACACCCATTCAATCTCCAGGTCCCACGTTTAGCCAGACACAAAAGTGACACAAACGCACAATGCCACACTTGCCCACAAGGGGGTGCACACGTCTGGAGTTTGTTCACAGCAGCTGAGAGGCTGCTGGCTCACCCATTCTCTCTCTCTCTGTGCCTCTTCCTCTCTTTCTCTCTGTTTCTCTCTCTCTCTCTCTCTTTGTCTTTCTCAAATTAAAAAAAAAAAAAAAAGAACTCATCTGGTCTGAGGAGATGGTTCCATGAGTAAAGCACTAGCTGTGCAAGCATTAGGACCGGAGGTCAGATTGCTAGAACCCATGTAGAACATTGGATGTGGGGTATACACCTGGGATCCTAGAGCCGGAGAGGGAGAGGGCTTGCTGGTGAGCTAGTCCAGCTGGATTGGTGAGCTGGTGAGCTCTAGGGTTAGTGAGAGACCCTGTCTCAAAGAATAAAGTGGAGTCTAAGTGTGGAAGACACCTGATGTCAGTCTCTGGTCTCCAAATACATAGACACACACACACACACACGAAAAGGAATTCATGAATTTCAACACCCACTCATAGCAGGTGAGGCAATTTCTTCCTTCCTTCTTCCTTCCTTCCTTCCTTCCTTCCTTCCTTCCTTCCTTCCTTTTATTTTCTTTCTTTTTCTTTTTTTTTTTTTTTTTTTTTTTTTTTTTTTTTGTTTTTTGAGGTAGGGTCTCACTGTAGCTCAGGCTGACCTGGAATTCACTCTGTAGTCTTAGGGTGGCCTCAGACTCACAGCAATCCTCCTACCTCTTCCTCCTGAGTGCTGGGATTAAAGGTGTGCACCACCACACCTGGCTCAATAAATACACTAATGTGGCAGTTTCCTTCTTGTTGCTGGAACAGAACATCTGACTGACCAGACCAGCTTTTGGAATGAAACGGTTTATTTCAGCTGACAGTTTCAAGGGGAAAATTTTTTTTGTTTTTTAAATAATTTATTTATTTGCAAGTGTGTGTGTGTGTGTGTGTGTGTGTGTGTGTGTGTGTGTCACGTGCACTAGGGCCTTATGGTAGTTTGAGTATATGGCCCCTGTTGACTCAGTTGTTAAAATTAAACTTGTCACTTGAATCTCCAGCTGCCTGGTGGGAGGAGGTACCACTGGGGCAGATCTGGAGTACAGCCCTAAGTTTCACTGGGGGTGGATCTGAATTCCAGCCCAAAGGTGTACAGAATAGTTTGAGCTCTGGGGGTTCTGCTTGCTGCCGGTTCTGGGCTTGCTGCTTTTTGGTGTTTTATTTTGTTTGTTTTTGGTTTTGGTGTTGGCTTGGTTGTTTGTCTCTGCTTGTAACTGTGAAAGGGAGCTATCTTCTTCCACCATTAGTGGAACTTCCCTTGGATCTGTAAGCTTGAAATAAATCCCTTCCTTTCCTCTGTGTCTGGTTAGATGCTCATTCTAGCAGCATGGAACTGACCACAACAGGCCTCTTCCTCTGCAAACGAACTGCAGACACATGCACCACTCTTTTTTTAAAATACTTTATTTTATTTTGAGAGAGCGAGAGGCAGATAGTGAGAGAGAGGGTGTGCCCATGGCCTTTAGCCACTGCAAACGAACTCCAGACATATGCACCACCTGGTGTATCTGGTTTATGTGGCTCCTAGGGAATTGAACCTGGCTCCTTAGGTTTCACAGGCAATCGCCTTAACCTCTAAGCCATTTCTCCAGCCCGTGTGCCACTTTTTGTGTCTGGATTTACATGGGTGCTAGAAAATGAAACTTGGACCAGCAGGATTTACAAGCAAACACTTTTAATTGCCGAGCCATCTCCCCAGCCCCCATCCACCCTTTGGTGAGGAAAGTATGGCAGGAGCAGACAGCCAGGCATCACACCTCCATAGCAGCAGGGAGAAAACAGGTGAGCTAAGTGCCACAGTGGGGCTGGGTTATAACCCTCCAAGGGATACATCTCCTCTAGCAAAGGCTTCACCTCCCAAAGGCTCATCAAGTAGGAGTCTTAAACATAAACACATGAGACTATGGGGGGCCTTTTACATTCCAACCACCACACTGAATAGCTTTGAAAAGTATTCTTGTCAACTATCTTCCCTTTGGCAAGTCTACATTGTCTCATATACAGTACAAATGGACAGGGCGAGGGCACAGTCCCCACTCTCTTGGAGCAGAGAGTTCCACAGGAGACAGAGACCATTGTCACTGCCATCACAATGCATTATTTATTTCTGGACAGTAAGGGGAAAAGGCTGAACCTTAAAACCATGGACTCTGGGGCTGGAGAGATGACTTAGCGGTTAAGGCACCTGCCTGTTAAGCCTAAGAACCTGGTTCGTAAGAACCAGGTTCCACGTTTAGCCAGATGCAAAGTGAAGCAAGAGTGCAATGCCACACTTGCCCACAAGGGGGCGCACACATCTGGATTTCGTTCACAGCAGCTGAGAGACTGCTGGCGCGCCCATCTCTATCTGTCTCCCTTTCCCTGTCTGTCTGTCTCTCTCCAAAAATAAATAAAATAATTTTAAAAAAATTAAAAAAAAAAACCCACCATAGACTCTGGCCAGTAACTCCCAGGCCCAGAATTGGGTTGACCCCCACAGCAAGCTGTTGTCCAGGGAGACACATGTGGTTTCTAAAGCAATGTTGGCTATTGTCAAAACACTTGATTTCCTGCCAGAGCTAAAAGGTAAGACTCTATTTCTGAAGACACCACAGGCTGCAGTCCTAAGGACATTGGAATATCATGTTGGAACCGAAAGGAAAGCTAGCTCCCTCTTGGTTAGCCCTCATAGTGTTGGAAAGCCCTATGGGAGCTGCTAGAGGACAATCATCACCAGCCACAGGAATGAGTGGGAGATTCTGCAATCTACAAAATCAACCAGCCAGACAAGAAGTACATGCTTGTTCAACAGTGGCACACAGGCTCTGAGTGTAACCAACTGTTCTCTGACTGGACATGAGGCTCACTCAGTGGGAGAGAAATCATACCTGGTACTAGAAACCAAGTCAGAATCCCATGCTCAGAAAACTCAAGACTTTAGAGAGAAGCCCCCACTGCTCTCTAGAGAGAAGAGCGGGCTCGTATACCAAAAAAAAAAAAAAAAAAAAAAAAAAAAAAATCTCTTAAATAGCTTTGCTTATCCTCTTTAACCCAAGCTACTCTCACTCTATTTTGGATCATCTGCTTTATTTTAAAAGGGCAGAGAAAACAGAGGAGAACCATGATCCTGATAAGACAAGAAGACAGCTGACTGCCCACCATGAGGTGTTCCACCTCTACCACATCGTCCAGGGCCCAGGAGAAATTGCAGAGGAAGCAGAGATGTGAATGCTGCTCTCACTGCTCTCCTGACACCTAGCCCCAGGGTGATGGTGACAGACACAATGATCAACCAAAACCTATCAGAGGAGACATTCAGAGGCTACAGAGAACTCAATACCAAATCAGACAGCCAACAGGCCTGCCATGGCTCAGGGAACATTGCTGAAGAGGGAGCAGAAAGATTGTAGTAGTGACAGAGTGGGTAGGAATAGCCTGAGGCATGCCACCTACTACTGCTATCCCACAGGGACCGAGACCTTCATGACCCCACCGTGAATACCATAACCCCACTGAGGAGGGCCTCCAGGGTAATGGGAACAGGGGCAAGGGGATAAAAGAACATAACCTGTTAAAATATACATAGAAGATTAAAAATAAAAAGAGGAAAAAAAACTCACAATGAGGTCAGCACAGGAACCTGTGGGAGTGGGGACTGGAAGTATCTCACTGGAGGTAAGGTGAGGTGGAGGATGAGGGAAGGCCTTGCAGAGGGGGCAGTAACTAAGCTGAGGCCTAAAGGAGAAGCAGGAGCTGGCCAGGAAAGAGAGGGCTGCCACATGGTCCTGGGGAACAGCATATGCATAGGTCCAAAGAAAGCATGGTGCAGTTCTCCATGACAGTGAATAGAGATTCACCCCTTGCTGTGTCAGAGGCTACAGGTAAACAGAGGAAGCTGTGCTGAGACCCACAGAGAGCCAGCACGCCTGCGTCCCCGTCACCTATCACCAGTTGGTCATTGCATGCATTTATTTAGTGTTGGATGGGTCAATGACTTTCTCAGGTGATTCTGCAGTGAGTGCCCAGGTGGAGTGGCCTAGCAAGGTCCCAGTAACAGAGGCAGACAATCACTGTGTGGCTTCCCAGGTTGTCCCTGGCTGGTGGAGTTCCCAGGGTGGCAGTTCCACCAGGGACATACTGAGTGATCACCTCTGAGATAATTGATGCTGCCTCCCTGGCCAGCCCTGGGTCTGCAGCCAAGGGCTGCTGTCATCTCTTTATACTTCCGCTCCACCATTATTGAAAATCAATAAGCTGTCCCAGCCGGATGAAGTTCAGTGACTGGGACCGAGTCCATAAATCAAATAACAACTAAATTATATTTTAAAAGGGAAATAGGAATAAGATGGCTGTGTTGGGGTATGGCTGGAGGGCCCAAAGGATTAGCAAGAAATGCGCACCACTTGGCTGGAAGAGGGAAACGCCGGAAGCCCCTGAGAGCACCTCACCCAACCTCCCTACTGCCCAGAACAGACCAAACCCAGCTGGGAGAATTGCCCTCTGGTCACACAGTATGAGGCCCATTTGACTCTAGGCCCAGGCTTGGCGCCCCCCCGCCCGCCCGCCGCCCCTGTACCCCAGGGCCTACTGCTCTTCTCCCTCTCCCAGCTAGCCTCAGATCAACTCAGTACAACAGCTGAAGTGAAGTGATTGAAGAGAGCTTATGTTTCTGTGTCATCAAGCCCAACATTCTTCCTTCACGGATTCTGCCTTCCACGTTATGTGTGAACATCTGCTGCCAGAGAGTCACCAGAATCATTCCTGGAGCTCACGCCAAGCTGGGAATTCCCTTTCTTTCTTTCTTTCTTTCTTTCTTTCTTTCTTTCTTTCTTTCTTTCTTTCTTTCTTTCTTTCTTTCTAAATATTTTTCCTTCCAGTGAGTTGTTGGCCAGGGAGGTCCCTGATGTTTCCCCAAAACATTACAGGCCATTGCCAAGGCTCTTGGATTCCCACCAGGGATAGATAGTAAGACCCTGTTGCTGAAGACTTCACATGCTTGGGCTGCAAGGTCACTGAGAAATCCTGCTGGAGTTGAGCTGAAAGCCTCCTCCATGTGGACCAGCTGACAGAAAGCTGGAAGAAGCTACACTGCATGCAGTTCAATGGGAGAGAGAGAGAAGTCAGTAGAAATAAACAACAGTGGACACTACAAGCCTTAAATTTGTTCAGCCAGGCCAAATGAGCCAACTGGTGCAATAGTAGCATGTCTGTTATGGGGGAAACCAACTGTTCTCTAATTGGACTGGAGGCCTGCTCTACAGGAGGGAATACATGCCTGATACTGAAAACCTATGATGGGAAGTCGTGAGTACTAGGGGTGTAACACCTGCTGGTGTCTGTCTAAATTCATATATTATGCTCACCAGACTGCCCAGTAAGCACTGTTCATACCCATATATTACTGCTACTCTCACTTTTGGTTAGAGAAGCTTCTCTTTTCAGATGGTGGTGACCTTGGGATGACTCAGATGGCACCATAGTGCTGAGAAGAAGGGACAGAGGAGTGTTCCACACTGAAACATCTCTATCACACCTTCAAAGGCTCAGGGTCCGTTGCCGAAGAGGTGATAGAAAGATGTAAGAGCCAAAGGATGGATAGGACTCCTTACAACGTGCTCCTCCAGGCACAAAATGGCCTGGATATCCATGATCTTGCCATGCCCAACATTACATACACAAGACTATCATAATAGGAGGAAAAGATGATGACATCAAAATAAAAGAGAGATTGATTGAGAGGGGGAAGGAATATGATGAGAATGAAGTTGTAAAGGAGAAAGTGGGGGGAGGGAATTAGCATGGTTTATTGTTTATAATAATGGAAATTTTCAATACAAATATATATAAAATATTTTTATTTAGTGATGAGAGGATGCAGGCAGAAAGTATAGGTGCACCAGAGCCTCCTGACACTGCAAATCAACTCTAAATACTTGTCCACTATGTGTGTCTGGCTTTACATGGGACTGGGGAATCAAACTTGGGCCATCAGGCTTTACAAGCAAGTGCCTTTAACTGCTGAGCCATTTCTCCAGCCCGAGGCTGGGAATTCTTTCTGTTCCTCCAACCCAAATAGCAAGAGTTCTCAACATCCTGACCAACAGTAGGATTCTTTAAAGGTTTTTCCTCACTAATAAGGCCAACTTAACCCTAGACTAAAGGCTCTAGAAGCCTCGAAACAATCCCAGTGATTTGTTCTCCAAAACAAAGTTCAGTGGTATTTAAAGGAACACAGAAGAACTGTGGATACAGCTCAGAGGTTAAAGAAGCTTGCTTGCAAAGCCTGCTGCCTCGGGTTCAACTACACAGTAGCCACATAAAGCCAGATGCACAAAGTGGTGCAGTCATCTGGAGTTTGTTTGCAGTGGCTAGAGGCTTTAGTCCACACATATACACACTCTTTCTCTCTCTTTCTGGAACACAAGAAAATCTTGTAACTTTCAATGTAAAATGTACAGTGTCTAACTTCAAGAAAAAAAAAATTACCCAGTACTCAAAGAAGTAGGAAAATATGGGTTGTAACTAAATACACACAAAAAAAAACTAATTAATAAAAATAAACCAAGAAAGATGGTCAATGGAATGAACAGATAAAAACATTAAGACAATAGTATAATCCATAAGCCCACAAGTCCAGGATAAAATGTGATCATGACAGAGAGAGATTTAAGATCTGAGAGGAGGGCTGGAGAGATGGCTTAATGGTTAAGGCACATGCCTGCAAAGCCTATGGACCCCAGTTCGATTCTCCAGGTACCATGTAAGCCACATGCATCTGGAGTTCGTTTGCAGTGGCTAGAGGCCCTGGTGTTCCCATTCTCACTCTCCCTCTCTCTCTCCCTCTCTCTGTCTCTAATAAATAAATTAAAAATAAATAAATAAAAGATCTGAGAGGATAAACAAGATAGGTGACATCTATGTAAGTATACTTCTTCTTCTTCTTCTTTTTTTTTTGGAGAGAGACACACACAGAGAGAGAGAGAGAGAGAGAGAGGGGAAGACAGATAGAGATGGGTGCACCTGCAGTCTCTCAGCTTCTGCGAACGAAATCCAGATGGGTGTGCCCCCTTGTGGTCAAGTGTGGCATTGCACCCTTGCGTCACTTGCATGTGGCTAAACGTGGGACCTGGAGATTGGAACCAGCGTTCTTAGGCTTAGGAGGCAGGCGCCTTACCCACTAAGCCATCTCTCCAGCCCTGTAAGTATACTTCTTATCAATAAAAGGAATGAATTATTGATGTTTGCAACCATATGAACAGATTTCAAAAACATTAAGCCGATTGCATGTATATGAAATTCCAGGAAAGGTAAAACTACAGTAATAGAAAGCAGACCAGTGGTGGCCTGGGGTGGAGAATGAGTGGGGGAGGGGACTGGCTACAAAGGGCATAAGGCAACTTTTACGGGGTGAAGGAAATGTTCTTATCATAATTGCGGAGATGGTTCTATGACTATACATCTGTCAGACTTCATTGTGGGGAGGATATGGGCATGATTATAAAAGGACAACATAAAAGCCCTGTAGTTCAGAACTCATCAGCAATCTGACCGTGGTGATGGACAACTACACAGGCGTTGACGTGGTGTAGTCCTAAAGACACTCACACAGATGGACACAAGCACAACTGGACAGAAGCGAGTAGAAGCCGTGGATTTTGTCCATGTCAGTGACTTTATAGTAGTGTTAGAACATGCTGGCCTTAGGGGAAGCTGGGCATGGTAACGGGTACATGGGCTCTCTCCCGTGTCAGGAGCTGTGGGAGGGGGGCAACAAACCAACACTGTAGTATTTCTTCCAACTACATACAAATCTACCATTGTTTCAATAGAATCTTCAGTGAAAAGCACATTTCAATTTTATCGTATGTACATTATGATGTGTGTGAACTGTTGAAGATGGTTCTCCTTACACCTGCTCTGCCATGTCATGTCAGCTTCCATAGGCATTTGCTGCATTGAGCTGACACACCAGGGAGATGCAGGAGCCCTGCATGTATTTTTTGAGCCCCGTGGAAAATGACTGGTGTTTTTTTTTTTTTTTTTTTTTCTGTTACCCAGGGAGGACTGGAAAAGTTGAAGGACACACCCAAGGTGTTTTTCAGCTGCTGCGAATGAAATCCAGATGCGTGCGCCCTCTTGTGGTCAAGTGAGGCATTGTGCCCTTGCGTCACTTTGCATCTGGCTAAATGTGGGACCTGGAGATTGGAACTGGTGTTCTTAGGCTTAGGAGGAAGGCGCCTTAACCACTAAGCCATCTCTCCAGCCCAACACACCCAAGGTTTTATCCAAGGGCTGGGGAAGTAATGAACTACAAAGAACCATTCTGAAGGGACACTGGAGAGAGAGAAAAATTAACTTATTTTCTACTTATATCCTATAGAACTGCTCAATAAGACAGCTATGGTTTCTTACGTATGGTAAAGAAGATGACATCCATAATTCCTACATTTTGAAATTGTTAAATTTCTTTCACAGTTGATATACCCCAGGAGTAGACATTAACTCTTCTTTTAGCTGTTCAGTATTTCAATTCCATTTCTGTATTTGGTATTAAGTGGGTCCCAACATAGTCAGCATTCCATATCTATGGGTTTTGCATTCACAGAATCATTTAACTCTGAATCAAAAAATGACTGAACATGCACAGCTTCTTAAAAGCTTGCTATTATTCCCTAAACAATATTTCATAAGTGCTACTTACATAGCTTTTACATTCTATTAGACATAAGTAATCTAGGAATGACTCAAGGTATATGGGGAGATTGTGTGGGTGGTTGTACCTGCTTTCCCAGACTCTCTTGCTACTGGTGCCCAGGCTCAGCCAAGTCCATGTAGCTGCCTTGGGCAGAGCCTATTTTTATAATGAAATAGAAGGAAGCTTTGAAAACCAGGTCCATCCAGGTACAATGATGGGGGCTGTGTGGTCTTCTCCAGGCTGGAATCCTGCCCGCTATGTGGGCTTCTTTTTCCTTGCCTGTCCTTCAATCCTTATTGAAATTCTTCCTGACAATGACAGTGGAGGGAGACAGACAATAAACATGATAAATAAATGACAGGGTACATTTGAAAGTAAGAAATACTCTAAAGTAAAAGAAGACCAAGTGAAGGGAAATAGGAGTCCAGGGAACTGGGGGAGTAGGTCTATGGCGCACGTAGACGTGACCTGGACAAAGGGCTCAAAGGAAGTGAGAAGGTGGGCTGTGTGGCAATTCAGGGGCCTTCAGAGAAAACAGGCCTTGAGATGGGAGGGCATGTATTGCTCAGAGGACCACAGAGATAGCAGTGTGGTTAGCTTAGAGTGACTGAGGTAGGAGATAATGTCAGGAGGTCACAGGCAGCCAGGCACAGTGGATCTTAGCAGTGATTATAGACACCTTGGGTGTTACTCAATGAACAAACCACAGGAAGGGTTAGAGTCTGGATAAGAAATATCCCCCAGCAGGGCGCATGCCTTTAATCCCAGCACTCGGGAGGCAGAGGTGGGAGGATCGCTGTGAGTTTGAGGCCACCCTGAGACTACATAGTGAATTCCAGGTCAGCCTGAGCTGGAGTGAGACCCTATCTCAAAAACATACACACACACACACACAAAAGAAAAAAGAAATATCCCCCAAAGACTCATGTGCTAAAGGTTTGGTCCTCATGTAGCAATGTTCTGGGGCCACGAGAGGTAATTAGATCACAATTAGATCTAACCTCATCCACTGATGAATTCCTAACTGAATGGACTAGTAGAAGGCAGAACCTAGTTAGGTCATTGGGGATATGCCTTTGAAGGGTAGACTGTCCACAGCCTCTTTACCCATTCTCTGTGCTTCCCGATTTCCTCCACCCCACCCTTCTTCCATGGTCTTTATGCTTCACCACAGGCCCAGAAACCAGTGCAGCCAGCGGACCATGTACTGAAACCTCTGAAATTGAGCAAAGTGCTGAAACCTCTGAGGAATTGAGGTCAGCCTGGACCAGAGTGAGACCCTACCTCGCAAAAGCCAAAAAAAAAAAAATTGAGCAAAAGTGACCCTTTCCTCCTTTAAGTTGTTTGTCACAGTGGCAGCAAACCAACATAGGGAGTTTTGAGCAAAACCTACCAAGCCTTAGGTTTTGAGGTCACTCTGGGTGTCTCTGAGTACCATGCATAGATAAATGGGGGTAGGAGCAGGGACATTAGGTCATGGGCTATGGCTTGGACTTGGGTGACAGTCATTAAGACGAGAAGATACCAGATTTGGGCAGACATTAAAAGTATATCCAACAAGATTTGCTGCCAGGAGCCGGATTGATACCAGGGTTTCTGGCCAGAGCCACTGGAAGACAGTTGTCGTTTACTGAGAGACGGAGGGCACGTAGCATGGCCTGGAGGTGATCAAATGAATGCTGACCGTCAGAAGTTTGAGTTGACTCTGCAATGGACTTAACTGGTCTCTCAACCTCACTACCTCCAAACGGATACCCTAAAGCCCTAACTCTGGATGTGATTACACAGATGAGGTCATGAGGATGAAACCCCATCATAGTTTTAATGTCCTCATGAAAGAAACATGACAGAGCTTGTTCATGTGAGGACACAGCAAGGTGACCATCCTCTCCAAAAGCCAATGGATCTCAGACTTCTTGACTCTAGCACAGTGGGGAATATTTGTGCTGGCGAGGTCAGGCAGCCTGTGGCATGCTGGCAGAGCAGCTGAACTAACCAATGCGCTCACAGCCAAGTGGAGATGTTGAGTTAGTGGTTTGAAACCCAAGCCAGGATCCAGTGGGAAATTTGGATGTGGATGTAAATTTGGGGTTTGTTAGTAACTAGCTGATGTGAAAGCCATGAGACTGAGATGACGTTAGCATGGACAGCAAGGAGAAACCACACACAAGGCTGGCGTGGTGGCGCACACCTTTAATCCCAGCACTCGGGAAGCAGAGGTAGGAGGATCACCGTGAGTTCCAGGCCAGCATGAGACTACATAGTGAATTCCAGGTCAGCCTGGTCTAAAGTGAAATCTTGCAAAACCAAAAAAGAGAGAGAGAGCGTGAGAGAGCGTGAGACTGCCAAACAGCTTCCATTGAGGGGGAGGGGAACACCCGGCCCAGGGTGGTTTTGTGGGGGACAGGTAGGTGAAGGAGGAGGAGGGATGGCCCGTTGTATCAAATTCTGAGGTAAGGAAGTCACCTTGAACCCTCAAGGCTGGAAGGTTTTTGGTGAGGTCATACCCCCGCCACACCTCCACATTAGTACTGGCAGGCTTCCCTCACAATCTGGTGGGTGTGGGTGGTGTATGGTTGCTGCCTTAATGGTCCCTGAGACTTACAAAGCTGTTTTCTTTGAGATTCTGGCAGGAACTTAGTAGAACAATGGTGCTGGGGGTGGGGCGCTGAAAGTGGGGCCACTCTGAGAAGCAACCTTCTAGTCTTGACACAGGGTTAGAGGGTGGGGGATGTTTGAAGGGCTTCCTGTCTGTGTTTCATGAAATAAACATAAGGAGGTTTTTCTCCCTGGGCTTTCTTGTGTTAACAGGAGAGGGATGTCCTCTAAGTGTTGGAGAGTTTGGTCCCTCTTTGTCTTCTGTACCCTGTAAGGAACACTGTGTCTTCGTCATTGTATTTATGACCCTATGCGGTGAGTGGGAAGTAGTAAGGGGGGTTATTAGCAATGACATTTTGTTGTTGCTTTTTTTTTTTCTGAGATAGAATCTCACTCTATCCCAGGCTGACTTGGAACTCACTTTGTAGTTCCAGGCTGGCCTCGAACTCATGGAGTGCTGGGATTAAAGGCATGTGCCACCCGGCCCAGATGGCATTTTAAACTGGCAACTCGCATAGAAAATCTTCTTTTAGACAGGGTCTCAACTATTTATTTCAGGTTAACCTTGAACTTTATGATCCTCTTGCCTCTGCCTCCTGTGTGCTGGCATAGATGTGTGCCACCACATTAAAAGAAATATTCTTTGGCTGGAGAGATGGTTTAGCAGTTAAGGCATTTGCCTGCAAAGCCTAAGGACCCTGGTTTGATTCTCCAGGTCCCATGTAAGCCAGATGCACAAGGGGGCACACGCATCTGGAGTTCGTTTGCAGTGGCTGGAGGCCATGACGTGCCCATTCTCACTCTCTCTCTCTCTTTTCCCTCTATCTCTAATAAATAAATAAATAAATATCAAATCTTTAAAAGAAATATTCTTTTTTTTTTTTTTAAATGCTAAACCAGGAGGCTGGGGAAATGGTTTGGTGGATAAAGGTCAGATCCCTGGCACCCATGTAAAAGCCAGGCGTGGTGGTGCACAGCTATAATCCCAGCACAGGGGATGTGGGGACAAGAGGATCCCTAGAGCTTGCTGACTAGCTAAATTGGTGAGCTCCAAGTTCAGTGAGAGCTCTTGTCATAAAAATTAAGAGTAACTGAAGGAGACACCTGAAACTGACCTCTGGCCTCCACGTGAATACTCACCATGTGTGCCTACACATATAAGAACGTGTACACGCATGCTGCGAGCATGTGTGTGTGTCACACACACACACACACACACACACGCACGCACATGCACACAAGAACAAAGAGGAAGAAAAGAAGGCCTAACCACTTTCCTTCAAATTAGCTTGTGTGGCCAGGCGTGGTGGCGCACACCTTTAATCCCAGCACTCGGGAGGCAGAGGTAGGAGGATTGCTGTGAGTTTAAAGCCACCCTGAGATTAGTTAGTTCCAGGTCAGCCTGGGCCAGAGTGAGACCCTACCTCGAAAAAAAAAAAAAGAAAAGAAAAGAAAAAAACCAAATTAGCTTGTATGTGAGATAGGCTCTGTCTTCATCATCATGTGAACCAATAGCAATTAGAGTAGATTTATTTTAGGCAGACAGATAGGCAGACAGACAGACAGACAGACATCTCTTGGCTCTGTTCCTCTGGGGTGCACTGACTAGTACCGTGAGGAAAAAGAAAGAACCCGAGAACTTTGCCAATGGGATGCTGCCTAGTGACCTGGGCGCTGCAGGGCTGTTTGGCCCACTGCTCAGGAGCAGGACCAGCTGGGCACACGTCTTGGCCTGTCTCAGCGCCCGTGTTTCGGTCCATCAACTACTTGGGCTGTACAGTCCCAGCATCCCAGCATCCCACAGACACTGAGATGCTGGGTGATGGGAGAGGGAACAGAAAGAAACCTCTACACCATTCATGCCTTTCAGACTGGCAAGGGACCGCAGTCACCGCCCCCAACCCCTAGCCCCCAAAAGATAACAGGAATGTTGGCAGCGATGTGGGGGGAACTAAGCAATTTTAGAGTCAGTCTAAACAGAAACCATAGTGCTAAAGGTACAATGGTGGCAGTGGCTTGAGGTTACAAGATCCGCTGGTGTATAGGGAGTATTCTACTGTGTACGTGGCTGTTTGTGGTTTATGAAGAAGCCCTTGTACACCCTTCCACATAACCATTCCATGAAGTCAATCTTTGTGTGCTCATTTGACAGAAAAGGAAACTGAGGCTCTAGGCTAACGGCTCTAGGGAAACCGGTAAGCCTGAGATTTGAACCCAGATCTCTTTGTGTTCTTTCCAAACAAACTGCAGAGACCCTCCAAGGCTGCATGGCTGAGCACATCTCCTCGCCTATTTTGCATAATCCTAAAGACAAATGAGCGTGTAATTCATTAGGTCGGGCCACACTGTCTTTGTGATTTGCAGCCAGAGTGGGGGTGGGGAACAAATCCATCCCTGCTTGATTTGAGGTATTTTTATTTTGATCCCCGTCCTGGCATTCCTGAGAGAGCTGGGAGAAGAGAGTCTAACAGTGCTGTGTACCTTCCTGCCAGCCAGCCCCTGTGTAAGGTGAAGGAGAAATTATAACTTCATTCTCGCTTGGGGCAACTGGTTATGTCTGGAAACATTTGAACATCCTATAAAGCTCATTTCTTTTGCAAATGAGCCAGATAACACAGAACACTTCAAAGTGAAATTCCCGTTGGGTTTTCCATCTGGCTGGTGGGGCCTCTGGGGGTGGGGGAGGGAAATGTGCCTTGTGTTGCCTTTGTTAATCAGGTCCTAAGAGTTAGGATTTTATGCTGAAATACAAATAACTATGCATTTGTGGGGAACAAAGCCAAGATATGATCTCAACTGCATTTGGACTGAAATTCCCCACCTCCCCCAGTGCTCCCCACTTCCCACCAGAGAGCGGTGATCCAGCGATCATTTCCTGGCTCCGGGCAGCTGTGATCTTTCACCTGTGCACCTAGGCCAGTGGGCGTGGCCTGGCACTGTCAATCACCTTGCCCCTATTACTATCTGCTCTTAGAGTCCAGATGCTTGCCTATGTGAGCCTTGCCACTGACTGTGTGTCCCCAAGGGTTTCCCACAATCTCTGGGTACAGTTCCTTGGAGAATCCTGGAGAGTGCTTGCTCTGGCCTCTGGCTTCTAGTGCACAGGCTAGGCCGTCAAGGTCACATTTGCCGGACTCCACTGTGGTGAGGGTCACAGCTGCAGAGCGGTCGCATACATCGAGTACACAGGCCTGAGGTTGGCAGTCAGTGGTGACAAGCTCCATAGACGACAGGCGTGATAGAGTCATACATATAATCCCAGAACACGGGAGGCTGAGACAGGAGGATTGCTGTGAGCTTTAGACGGGCCTGGATTACGTTGTCCAGGCTGGCCTAAACTGCACAGTACAACCTTGTCTTAACAAACAACAAACAAATGAGATCCATTTCCCACCCTGTGCTCGTTATTGTTCCTTCTGACAAGCCAGCTCAAGAAATGCAAGGTTTCCTTGCACTGTGTCCATGTCTGCCCTCCTGTCCCCGGTACCACAGCCTTTTGCAGCAGTGAAGCAACAATGGCACTTCTTCTTCGTACCCAGTGGCACATAATGACGTCTCAGAGTGATTTGCCACACAGCTGAGTTCTGTGGTGTCCTGGGGGTTCTTCTGGGAGACAGGCTGGGAGCCCACTCCTCTAACCTTTCTGATGACTGTCAGCTCCCAGAGTCTGCAGCGCTCTTCCTGCCTAGACTGCCCCCACAGTGTGTGTTCACCTGGGCCACTTGCCACCCAGGTTTACGAGCAAGGCTGTGGCTAAGTTGTCTACAGTATGTAGTTCCAAGAGAGGACCACAGCCATCATTAAAGGGCTGACCCCTGGGTGGGCTGCCCTCCTCCAGTGGCAATCTGGTCTCCTAACACTCCCACCGTGGAACTAGTTGGTGCTGACCATCAAGGGCTGTTGGCACCTGTGCAGAGGGGCGGGGCAGGCTTCAGCCTACCCCACTGTACTTTCTCTTGGCTTCATTATGACCATGTACTGATAAGGTCTTGTCATTATCAGTATAGCTCCTTTCCCTCTGATCTGGTTTCCGTCTCATCAAAGTCACAAGGATTGTTGAGAACCTCAAAAATAGTATGGAACAGGGAGCAGAGGTCTGGCCTTCTGGTACCTCCTTGAGAAGTAGGGTGCTGGGGCTATAGGGCACGGGTTTGGAGTCAGACAGGCCTGCGTTTGAATCTTGGCAAGGACGCCTGGAAAGTGTGTCGTTCCATTCTTCGGGTCTTAGCTGCTTGCTTGGAAAGGATTTAGCCAACCCTTAGCTGACCAGAGTGTTGTAAATAGAGTGAGGTGGGGGGGGGAAGGCGGGGCTTTAAGGACTCAGTTATCCACATCCACAACTTGGACCACAGAGGCACTGGGGATGGAGCAGGAGGCTCGCAACACTGGGATGGGATGAGCAAAGCATGAGTCACGCACAGGCCGATTGACATACAGCAGGTACTTGACACTGAGGGGCAGAGGCTATGAGGCCAAGGAAAATGACCCCAGATCCCTGGGCTCTTGACTCCCAGCCTGTGCTCTGCAGAGCCCCTTATGCCTTGTCAATGACAGCATTTGCCAAATAGCAGAAGATGGAAATCACAGCAGATGTGCATTTGATGTGATCACACACTTCTAATCCCGGCACCTGGGGGGGCTAAAGCAGGAGGACTGCTATGAGTTAAAGGCCAGCCAGTACTATATAATAAGATCCCATTTCAAAAAACACACACAAGGGCTGGAGAGATGCTTAGCAGTTAAGGCTGCCTGCAAAACCTAAGGACTCTGGTTTGATTCTCCAGGACCCATGTAAGTCAGTTGCACAATGGGGCACATGCTTCTGGAGTTCGTTTGCAGTGGCTGGAGGCCTCGGCATGCCCATTCTCTCTCTCTCAAATATATATAGGATTTCCAAGGTAGGATCTCACTCTAGCTCAGGCTGACCTGGAATTCACTATGTAGTCTCACGGTGGCCTCAAACTCATGGCGATCCTCCTACCTCTGCCTCCTGGGTGCTGGGATTAAAGGCGTGCGCCACCACACTCGGCACAATAATATATATTTTAAAAACAAAACAAACCAATAATAAAAAGTACATTTGATTCCCAGGTTTTTAGCATCGTCTCTATCTATGACAAGCATTTTATTTGTGCATGTCTTGACTCAAGAAGTCCTTATTCTTAGTCGGGCATGGTGGCGCACGCCTTTAATCTCTGTACTTGGGAGGCAGAGGTAGGAGGATCACCATGAGTTCGAGGCCACCCTGAGACTACATAGTTAATTCCAGGTCAGCCTGGGCCAGAGTGAGACCCTACCTTGAAAAAAAAAAAAAAAAAAGTTTTACAGCCTAAGCTTCTAGGCCATGGCAGATAGCATACACACACCCATCACACCACTTTCTGGAGCTCTGAGCTGCTTGCAGTCCTGGTGTGCCTAAAGGCTTGAAGAGCAAGCTCAAGAGGCCCCCTGGTAGGCCAGGGAGAGACAAAGGCCAGGCCAGATTCCTTTATGCCAGAGCAGCTATTGGAAGGTGAGGAAGGAAGTGCAGGCAACCAAGGAGGACAGGTATGGCTGTCAAATGTCAGTCCGTATGGTTATTGGTCTGCTCATCCCAGGGTGAAAGTCAGAGAACATGTGTCCGAGTCTGCAGAGTCCTGCTGACATTTACACACATAGCCCATCACCACACTGGCCTTGTGACAGCTCCTCCATAGCAGGGCCTTTGCCTCATCGTCCATCTGTTTGTCACAGCCACTGAGCATGCTCTCTCCAAACTACCTCACAATAGCCTCATGCCTGGCACAGGCAACATGCAGTGGAGCAGAAACGTGAGAAGCTCTGGGATGTGCCTCATCATGGGTGGCAGTGAAAATGAATGCCACCTACAGCCATGTCTGAGCCTGTGTCTCTAACCCCTGGCTCCCATGGCCATCCAATGAACATGGCATGTGCGTGCAGAATCTTTTGCTTCCCCAGCTAGCTGCAACAAGAATTCAGGGCTTCTGGCCATACCTACACACCCTGAGCTTCAGAGACACCGTTAAGCGATGGCATAATTAGGAATAAGAAAGCCTGCAGGTACGTTTTAATATAACCCACACAAGGAGCCATGTGCTTGTCTTGTCACACCTTCCAACAGCTGCTGTGGCATAGGAGGACTATGCTGGCAGGCAAGAAGGTCAGAGAAAAGCTGAATGACTTCCAGGCACAAAGGACAAACTGTGGAGAGGTGACCCAAGGTTTCTAGCAGTTGGCTGAAATGTCTGGCTGTACAGCTGTGGAGAAATTGTGAGGAAGCAAAGCAGCTCCTTGCAACAAGCCTGGGCACTGGAACTTTCTTGGCCCTGATGTGGTCTTGCTTGTTCACAGTCAGTGTGCCAGGGGCTGTTCATAGATGGTGTGGCGGGATGTGAGCCAGCAGTTATCTGGTTCCGTGCCCTCGTTTCAGAGGTGGAGGCTCTGAGCAGACACTGACATTGGTGTCAGTGGCTGAAGACTGAGCCCAGGCTCATTGAAAGACAAATAACCCAATGACCATCTGCCCAGCCCAGCACTTCTCTCAGGACAGTGCCCAGCTCCACCTTGTGATGAACGAGTGACGGCCCAGAGAGGTGGCATCATTTCTCCTGATGTATCGTATAATGGGTCCCAAAGAGCAAAAGGGAGTTTTAGCAATTCCTTCCTCCCTCTCTTTCTCCTTTCCTTCTTCCCTCTTGCCACCACCCTCCCCCGCCTTTCCTTTTCTTCCCATCTCTTCCTTCCCTCTTACTTTCCTTCTCTTTCCGTTTTTCTTCCTCCCTTCCTCCTTTTCCCCTTCCTTTCCTTTCTTCTCATCTCTTCCTTCTTATTTCCCTTTTTTCTCTTCCAGTTTCTTTTCCTCCCTCCCTTTCTTTAGCTGAAAAAATTAATACATTGCAAAAAACATTTGGGCATAAGAATTAGCCAAGACATCTGGACCTTTTAAAAAAGTTATTGCAATTTCAAGAACGAAGATACACTTTAAAATAGGTGTAACTGAGATTCCATTTTGTTAAGATCAGTAATTCATTAAACAGCCTTTAAGACCATCTCTGTAGTATGACGTTTTAAACCAAGGTAAATTTATAATAGTTTAGTTGTATCATTTCCATATGGGTCTCTGTAATTACATTCATTTGCTGTCCTCTAAAGCCTCATAAATATTCGTTTCTTTTGTGTTCTAAGTGCGGACCACATGTAGGCGATATGGAGGAAGCATGCATGTGAAGAAGGGACTAGAGAAAGTAAAATCACTGCCCTCCATTTGATCCCAGGACTCCTTGGCCATTGTGTTTCTTTACCAAGACAGAAAGTCTTGATCCAGCTGCACTCTGCTTCTATAATCTATACTGCCTTCCCTCCCTCTCCCCAAGCAGTAGAACATTAGGAGAGACTAGTGCTAACCCCTTGCCAAACCTGGCAGATCTGGAACTCACCCAGGAGATCCAGTGAGCTCAGGCTCAGTCCTCTTTGGGCCTGAGTGGCTGCGTCTGACAGTGCGTGGCTGGACCAGGTTCTTTCCTAAACTTTTCTCAACTCTGGCACTCTTTGCTTCTGGACTCCAACAGCAAAGCACAACAAAGCTTTACACTCTGCAAACTGAGCAGGTGGCTCGCTTGCCAGCCGGCTGCCCAACCAGACATCCATGGCTTGTCCTGAGCTAGTGCTTGGCATGGGTCAAGAGGATGGTTTGGGAACAGTCTCCAGCAGATTGGCCTCACAGATGACTTCCCAGCTGCCATGCCAAAGGGAACCCAGCAGAGGCGAGCAGCCAGTGTGGACAGCCTGGAAGGCAGAGCAGGTGGCCTTGGCACAGCAGGTTCAGGCAAGTCATGCCTGGATTTCATTCTAGGGTCTGTCAGGCTGCTGGAGGGAGAGAAGGGAATGGCCACAAATGCACAGTGAATGATGGGAGAAGTCTGATGGAGATGGGGATATATGTCAGACAGGATCTACAGAGTCCTAGGATAGCTGCCTACGCACTGGACAGAGACCATCTGAGGCCATAGCCAATGCCAAAGTCAGGTGCCAACTGTGCAGTGTGGAGAGAAGATTGGCCCACCAGACTGGAGGAAGGGAAATGGATGACCAAAGTTCACCTGCCTGAAGGTAGGGAAGCAAGTTAAGGGTGAGGGTAGGGAGTAAACCCTCAATGAGAAGGAAGGAAATCCAGGGTAATGTTCAAATCCTGACACTGTAACCGTGGGCATGTTCCCACCCCTCTCTGGACCTCAGTTTCCCCAGCATTGTGAAGGCAGTAGCCGCTCCCTGTGTTTGATCTTACCCCAGAACTCTCAGAAGCAAAGGAAAGAATGAGCCAGATCATGGAGGGATGTGAAAGGGCTGGTGGGCAGCTGAGGCTGGCCTGAGTCGCAGGCCCTTGGCTTCACTGCTCAGGACAAGCCACGGATGTCTGGTTGGGCAGCCAGCTGGCAAGCAGGCTACCTGTTCAGCCTTGGTCACCCCACCATGTTTTTGTGAGTGTGAGACAGGATTTAGCAGAGGCCATATGCTGGGAGGCAAGGCGTGCGTAGCAGGAACAGCTCTACTTCCATGACACTCATCTGAAAACGGGTGACACACTTTGAAGTGGGTGAGGCGAGATCACAGGATGTTCTTGTGGAGCTCCCTTCCTGGTTATCTGCTCCTCTCACTGACTTTGAGTTTTCTTACAACTTTAGACATCAGAAACCTGGTAGTAATGAAAATGATTCCTACTCAGAGAAATGCAGATGAATGGTGTCCATGAGTTGGTGCGGTGATCATTGCTCTGTGGATCCTGATGATCTTTGTATCATCTCAAAGTTCTGGATGGCCTCCCTGTACGGCCCTGGGAAATCTTTCTTATTTATTTATTAATTATTTATTTGAGAGAGAGAGAGGAAGAAAGAGAGAAGGAGACAGATAGAGAGAGAATGGGCACTCCAGGGCCTCTAGTCACTGCAGATGAACTCCAGACGCATGCGTAACCTTGTGCATCTGGCTTACGTGGGTCCTGGGGAATCAAACCTGGGTCCTCTGGCTTTGCAGGCAAGCACCTTAAGCACTAAGCCATCTCTCCAGCCCTCTGAGAATTCTTTGAGCCAGCGGCAATGGTGAAAGGATTCCCTTATTCATTGGTGAGTCAACTAGTATTTGACACGTTCGTGTTGTGTGTATGGGAGCCTTGTAGTCGTTGTCTAACGCTGCATCACAAATCTCCACACACTTAGCAGCTTGAAACAAAGCTCATTTCTTAGTTCCAGTTCTATAGGTCAGAAGTCCAAGCTTGACAGGTCTGGATTAGCCCCTCAAGTCTGCCGAGTCAAGGTGTCAGCCAGGCTGCATTCCTTCCTGGAGTCTCCAACGGAAGAACCAACTTGTGAGCTCATTGGGTTCCTGGCCAAGTTCAACTCTCGGAGGATGGGTGGGCTGAGGTCCCTGTTTTCTCTCCAGCTGTCATCTCTGGTCACTTGGTCACTCAGGTGATGGAGCCTGCCTCTCCCTGTGGGCTGTTCCAAATAGCAGTTCTCTTCCTTCCTGGCCAATGGGAGCAGGTCTCTCGAGCTTACTTGTCTGTGACCACCTGAGACAATGCTCTACCTTTTGAGGGGGTCTTGCTTTATCACAGCCTACTACGTGAGAACTGACTCAGCCTAGGAGACTGTCACTAGTCTTTTCTGCAAGCAAGCCCCATGTGACCTACTCAACACTACTGGGTCCTATCCTTCCACATCACCACATTGGGGACCAAGCTTCTAGCACATGAACCCTTTGGGGACCATAGCAGGATGTGAGACATTTTCCTTTCCACCCTAATTCTTGCTGTGGTTGGTAATAGAGTGAAACGAACACAAGAGAATTCCTGTGTACACTGGACAAAGAAACCCAGAAGGACTCTAACCATGACCTTGGTGTTAGTCAGGTCTCCAGGGACTCGCAAAGGTCATCAGACCATGCACACAGACAATGGGACAGTGCTTCTGATTCCATTTGCTGAGATTCAACTTTCAGGTGAGCAGAATCCCTGAACCTCCCTGTGGGTTACCCTCGCAGCCTCTGTGCCTCATCTTGTATTGGAGGAAACCTTTGGGGCCCATGCCCTGATATAGCTACACTGCCTTGGAAGACACAGCGTTCGTTCCTCCCACGGGCAGTTCTAGCCCCTGTAGGCCCAGGATTGAGTATGGTTAAGAGCACCTGCTATTCAAGCAAATTCACCAGCCACTGTGGGTCTTTTTCGGGAAGTGACCGGAGTATAGTTGATGTGAGGTGGTTATGAACCACCCATGAACACAAGAGTTAAGATCTCCTCCTACTCCCTCCCCTTTTTGTCTCGCTGCCTGGCTGTATCTCAGCTGAAGTGACACAGGCCCCACAGGAGCCAGCACCAGGCAGATAAAAACATCAAGGCCTGCTACAGTTCCACACCACATCCTGGAATTTAATTTAACTCCTACAGACAGCGTGCTGACGTTCCTGGGGGCTCCCAGAGCAGTCTTATGGAACAGCTGGTAACAGCTGTGATGGCTCTGCCTTCACATCTCCCACTGAGGCCCAGGGGATCCCACAGAGGCAGGGCCTGGAATCCACTTGCAGAACCCATCAGATGCCTAGGACCTTAGCTGGGGAAGGAATTACAGAGATCACTTAGTGACCCCTCTTAGTGTTTTTAAAAAGTCACATGGCTTCCCCTGGTTTTGATGACTGAGACTAAGGACATAAACAGGTGTGGCATTTTATAGCTTGATGTAGACAGTTCTCACAGGGACATTCCTCTAACCATCCTGTGTGTCTGCCACCATATACACCACCAGCTGAGGCCAGACACAGTGGATAAAGTGGTGTGCCTCACTGAGTTCCAGCTAACTGCCTGAACTCCCCACTTTGTTATCTTTATATTAAATTCTGACTTTTTATATTAAACCATGACACTTTTTATATTGAACTATGACTCTTCCATATTAAAAACTCTGACTCTAAAAGTAGATAATTCAGTGATAAGACCAGCTTCCAAAGTGAAACAAATAGGGAACATTGTTTTTATGATCTTTTTGATAATTTTCTATTACCAGTTGAGTTTGGCCCTGATCTTATTCCACACATTGATTAAAATTACATTTTCAAATTTACCATGCATTTTGGTTTATGGACCAAAGTGCCTTGGAGCTTTTCCCTCAACCTCAACCTTGAAATGAAATTTTCTATGCTTGCTTATTTGACAATATACTGAACTCAATTCAATAAAATTTTAAACTGTGTTTATTTATTACTTATCATAGCAAGTGCTCTAAGGTGAATGGTTTCTGGAGCAGGAATCTACAGTTATGAATAAACTGTTGCTCGTGCACCCCCCCCCAAGTAACTTCATGATTAACTAAAGAGTGAAATCATTACCCACCAAAGATCTGAAATATTTCATCAATTGAAAATTTTATCTATATTCAAGTGGATAGCCTGGTGTCCAAGAAATCACATTTGATGTGTATCATGTCCAGGGACATGTACCGTCCACTCTTTCCTCTGCCCAGGTTGTCATATCCTGCACTCATTCATATCCATGGCTAGCCATGGTCCTGGGTGTCCAAGGGATCATATCCTCACATTGTAGCCTCAGGCTGATCTCTGTAACTGGAAGGGTTTAGCCACAGTTTTATAAAATCCAGCCTTGGAGGTGTGTTCAGAATGATCAGCCCTTTGGGGAAGTCACTGCCACTCAGCCTGCTTCCTCCAGTTTTGCTTGCATCTGGTCTTAGGGAACGAAGCTGGTACCCTTTCTCTCTCTTCTCCTCCTGCCCTCATTGCATTTTCACCAATGGTTACTTCCTAAAGTTGTACATTAGTTAAATACAATCATGTAATATTTTTACTGCCTTTCATATTGCTATACGGACAGATGCTCTAACCATTTTGTGATGTGAATAATCAAAGTTTTTTTTTAAAAAAAGAGTAAAATCATTAGCAGATTATTAAAAATAAGGTGGTCAAATGAACTAAGGTATGAAATAATGAAAAACAAGGTTTAACTGCATAAATAGTTGAAATGTCTTTGAGGCAAAAGATGTTATAAATTAAAATACAAATGACACGCTGAAGAAAAATGTTTTTAGCATTTATTACATAATAAAGGTTAATAGTATTAACGTATAGACCTTTCTACACTCAATAAAAATTAAAAACAACCCAGTAAAATGTGTGGAAAACTTGGACTAGAAATTTAGCTAAAAAGAAAGACAGCATGTTCAAACTAATAAATAAATATAAAGATAACAAATATATTTTCACTGATTAGATCAGCCAGTGTTGAAGATTAATTAAACTTAATTCTAGTGAAAAAGTAGGGAAAAGATGTTCAGTTGGAAAAGGGGTATATTGAAAGAATGTATTAAAGGCAATTTGGCAGAACACATCAAATATTAAAGCGTGACTCCCCATTGACCCAGACATTCTACTTCCAGAAGATTATTCTGCGGATTCCTTCTCAGCTGCACAAAGATACACATTCAAGGTTATTTGCTGCAACTGTTTGCACAAGTAGAAAGTTTGAAATATCTTATATGCCCATTAAGAGATGTGTCAAATGATTAGACCATATTCTTAAAATGGAATATATCCACAATAAGAAGAATTGATATGAAAAGATGTCAACATATATTTTAAGTTAAAAAATATAAGCCAGGTGTGGTGACACATGCCTTTAATACCAGCATTGGGGAGGCAGAGGTAGGAGGATCGCTGTGAATTCGAGGCCAGCCTGAGACCACATAGAGAATTCCAGGTCAGCCTGGGCTAGAGCAAAACCCTACCTTGAAAAACAAAACAAAACAAAAATCTAGAACTGAACAGGACATAAAAGATAAGAATTGTGCAAAGGACTTATACTAAATATACCTGTTGATAGATGTGTGTGTGTATTTAAAAGGTTTGGAAGAATGGACTCTGAGGAACTGCAATGAACAGCTTTTTATGCAGGCTTCTTCTTGTATGATTTATAATTAGAGAAATTGGAAACACGTAGAGGACTATGTTCCAACTCTTATTCTTGTCCCCCCACCTCTTCCCAAATGCCACTGGGCACTCACCACACACATACCTGCAGACGCTGGATGCTGGCGCACTGGAAGACTGTTTTCCAGTTTCAATGAAGAGTTGGTTATGGCAGCCTCACAAAGACAGGGGCACAGTGGAGGAGGTGGGGTGGAGTTGGGTGGAAGGCACCTGGGCCCTGATGGAAATGCTCAGCAGACAGGTGGTGTACGAATGACTTTTCTCATCACTATTACAGAATACCTGACAGAAGCCATGTAAGAGAGAATTTATTTGGCTCACAGTCTTAGGGGCTGTCAGTCCACTGGGTGGAAGCAAGAGGGCTGCTGGGGTGGCTCTGCTCATGGTGATGGGAGCTGGCTGCATGGCTTGTTCACATTCTGGTGGATCAGGTAGCAGAGAGCTTGGGACAGCTCCAGAGAAGATAAAACCTTCAAGTCTGCCCCATTGATCCATGTACCCCCTGCCCTTAGGTCCCAGGTCCCAAAGGTTCCATAACCTCCAAAAACGGTATCGCCAGCCAGAAACCAGTTATTTAAACCCCAAACCTGGTGGGTGTATGGAACAATACAGGCCTGGTCCTAGCCAGACCACATGGCAGAAGAAAACAGGAAGTGGCTTCTGTGAAAATGGCGTTCTGCGCAGGCTTGGTGTGACAACAGTTACAGTCCCATGCTCACGAGAAGTCTGCTACGAGATGTTCTGTCCAGAGACAGGCTGTCATTGGTCACAAAAAGGGGACCACCCCATACAAGGATTAGCAGCCCCTTGAACCTTATGTGCATATTGCTAACTAAACGAGTTTGCGGAGTCTCACTTCTGCTTTTACCCAACTCCTGGAGTCTGTGTTGTGACTCTGCGCTGCTCACCCCAACTCGGCTGAGACCCTACTGTCCCTCCTGAGCTGGCCTTGGGGGACCGCAACAGGTGGGGCCATTTCAAACTCAAGTATAACACATGTAAGGTCTGGGAGGAGATTATGGGGTATTTGGCTTTTAGACAATTACTGGGTTGAGCAGGGGATACTTGGCCCAGTGAAGGATGTAGAATAAGGGGACAGGATGCCCCTATGTGAGACAGTTTGAAGCCACCCTGGCCATTTCTCTGTCCTTTCACTTCACTCAATGTCTGTCAGCCTCGAGCTTTATACTATTGAGACTGTGTAGTTCTCATTCATTATTCCTATTATCATTGTGCAATGACGACCATCGTCCCTAGTGATGCTGTTAGCATTAATGGTGATTGATTTTGTCTTAACCTCTACATCACCTTTCTTTTGATCCAGATTTGTCTAGACTAGATAGCACAGAAAAGCTGGGCATGGTGGTGCACGCCTTTAATCCCAGCACTCCAGAGGCACACGTAGGAGGATTGCCGTGAGTTCGAGGCCACCCTGAGACTACATAGATAGCACAGGGCTTTTTATAAGAATTTGAGCCTGAGAATCTCTCCTCTCATCAGAGGCTTTGGTCTGCTTCTGTATATTGTTCCTACCAATCTAATTAGATGTGTTATGCTGTGTAAGGCTCTACAGTTACATGCATTTCCCCCTTTCTGTCAGTGTGAGTGAATCTTCTTTTTTTATGGGGTTCCCCTCCACTCATTAAGAGATAACACATACTATTTTTATGTATATTGGTTGCCCTTGACTTTTTTCAAACATTTCTATTTATTTATTGAAAGAAAGAGAGAGACTGAGAGAGACAGAGAGAGAGAGAGAATGCATGTGCCAGGGCTTCCTGCCTCTGCAAACTCCAGATGTACGAGCCACTTTCTGCATCTGGCTTTACCTGGGTACTGGGGAATTGAACCCAGGTCGTAGGCTTTGCAGGCAAGTACCTTAACTGCTGAGGCATTTCTCCAGCCTGCCCTTGACTTTTTTAATGTGCATATTAGACTATATCAAGTTAATCACTCCAGCTTCTTTCAAAACACTTGTTAGAACACTTAGGGTTTCATCAGGTCTCTCCTGTCTTATTGTTATCTAACATCTTAGAAACCTTAAATAAGAGGAACTGGCTGGGCATGGTGGCACATGCCTTTAATCCCAGCACTTAGTAGGCAGAGGTAAGATTGCCATGAGTTTGAGGCCAACCTGAGACTACATAGTGAATTCCAGATCAGCCTGGGCTACAGCAAGACCCTACCTTGAAAAACCAATAAATGAATGAATGAATGAATAAATAAGTAAATGTAAGAACCTTAGTTTTAGATCCTTAAGATTTAAATCAGTATTTTATACATTCAATGCATGCTTGCATTTTGTTTAGTACTGGAGAATGAACCAGAATCATTGAGATTCATCCCCAGCCTTTTATTTTTTATTTCATTTACTTATTTACTTTTTCCAGCACTGGGGAAGGGAACACTTGTGCCTTTCCTGATAGTTTCTTGTGTTACACTCCTCCTTTCTGGGGTTGAACTTCTTTTCCCTAAAATTTATCTGGGCATAATTCTTTTGGAAAAGGACTATTAGTGGTAAACTTGCTTAGTATTTGTCTGAAATGACTTTATTTCAACCTCAGTTACAGCCTAATTGGTTTTTGTTTGTTTCTATTTTGTTTTTAGTGGATGGTGAGTTATAAAAATCCAGAGAGATGCCAGACAGACAAAAACCTGTGAGAGAGCTGGAGAGATGGCTAAGTGGTTAAAGGTGCTTGCTTGCAAAGCCTGGCAGCCTGGGTTCAGTTCCCCAGTATCCATGTAAAGCCAGATGCACAAAATGACACATGCATCTAGAGTTCCTTTGCAGTGGCAAGAAGTACTAACTCACATGTCCATTTCCACTTTCTCTCTCTCTCCTCTTGTAAAAAATGCTTTTAAAAAACCTGCCAAAATTCATTGTAATTATACTTGGCTTTTAGAAATGCTAGAGGGAGATTTTCAAGTTGAAAGGGGGAAACAGGATTCTTGACTAAAAATATGAAGACATATGAAAGCATAAATTCACTGTAAAAGAAGAGAGTCAAGTTCAGAATGCTGTAATGGTGGGGCATAAGTAACTTTTATCTCTAGTATCAAAGTTAAAAACAAAAATATTAAAAATAACAACAGATAGTATCATTTGTTAATGGATATATGTATGATATATGACATATAAAGTGTGACATCAATGACATAAACCGTGAGGAGGAAAGGAAGTTGAGGCATAGAGATTTCATTCAAAATTAAGTTGTTAGCAGTATAAAATAGATGGACTAGGCTGTAAGGTATTTAATGCAAATGTCATAGAAATCACAAAGAACAAAGTCGATGTGTGAAAGCAAAATAGAATCAAAACAGTACTACAAAAAAAAAAATCGCATTTCACAGAGCAATGCAAGAGAGGAAAAAATGAAACAAAGAAACTATAAAGCAGAAAGCAATGTACAAGAATGTCAGTAATGAGTCTTTATCAATGAATGTAACAGGGTCAAACTCTCCAATCAAAAGATAAAGATTGGTTGAATGGTTTAAACATAAGCATGATCCCATTATATGTTGCCTACCAGAAACTTGGTCTAGTTTTTTTAAAAAATATTTTATTTATTTATTTATAAGCAGAGAGAGAGAGAGAGAGAGGAAGGGAGAGGGAGAGAATGGGTATACCAGGGCCTCCAGCCACTGCAAATGAACTCTAGACACATGTGCTACTTTGTGCATCTGGCTTTATGTGGGTTCTGGGGAATCAAACCCAGGCCATCAGGCTTTGCAAGTTAGTGCCTTTAACCACTGAGTCATCTCTCCAACCCCCTTACTTTAGTTTTAGGGACACAGAAGAAAGGAAAGTGAAGGGCTAGAAAAAAAATCCTATGCAAATGGAAATCAAGAGAACAGGAGTGTTATACTTATATTAGAAAAATTAGACTTCAAAATACTGTCACAAGAGACAGTGTCATTGTATAACAATAAAATTGTCACTTCATCAAAGGATATATAGCAATGTAAACATATATGTACCAAATAGAGCAAATATTAACAGAACTGAAGGGAGAAATGTACAGTAAACAGTAATAGCAGAGGACGTTAACACCTCAGTCACACAGTGGATAAGTCACCTAAACAGATGTCACCAACAGTGGATAATAAATGGATCTAAAAAAACATATGCAGAATATTCTATCCAATAGAAGTAGTATACACACTTTCTTCTTTAAAATATTTTATTTATTTGAGAGAGAGAGAGAAGAGACAGATATATATAAAGAGAGAATGTGCTAACCAGGGCCTCTAGCCACTGCAAAAGAACTCTGACGCATGTGCCCTTTGTGTATCTGGCTTTACATGGGTCCTGAGGAATCAAACCTAGGTCCTCTGGTTTTGCTAACTTCTATGCCATTTCTTCAGCCCCACACTTTCTTTCAAACATCTACAGAACATTCTCCAGGACAGATCTTATGTTAAGTCACAAAACAAATCCTTAACAGAATAAGAAGAGTGAAATTATGTAAAAGATTATTTCTGATTAAAATGGTATGAAACTAGGAATAACAGGAAAAAAGCTGGAAAATTCACAAATTTGTGTGTGGCATTTAAACAGCACAATTCTGAACAATCAACAGGTCAATGAAGAAATAAAATAGAAAGGACAATTAAAACTATCTTGAGAGCCGGGCGTGGTGGCGCACGCCTTTAATCCCAGCACTCGAGAGGCAGAGGTAGGAGAATTGCCGAGAGTTTGAGGCCACCCTGAGACTACATAGATATTTCCAGGTCAGCCTGGACCAGAGTGAGACCCTACCTCGAAAAACCAAAAAAAAAAAAAAAAAAAAAAAAATCTTGAGAGATAATTGAAAATGGAAACACAAAATACACAAATTCATGGAGTACAGCAAAATTCTAAGAGTGAAGTTTAAAGTGATAAAAAGAACCTGATTTTCAGATATACTGTAAGGCTATAATTTTTTTTTTAATTTGAGAGACAGAGAGAAAGAGAGAAAATGGGCATGCCAGCAGCCTCTCAGCCACTGTGAATGAACTCCAGATGCATGCGCCCCCTTGTGTGCATGTGTGGTATTATTGCACTCTTGTGTCACTTTTGTGTCTGGCTAAACATGGGACCTGGAGATTTGAACGGGCATTCTTAGGCTTCACAGGTGCCTTAACCACTAAGTCATCTCTCCAGCCCAAGACTAAATTTTATAGCATAAAAACAAACACATAGACCAATGGGACAGAGTAGAGAGTCTAGAAATCAACCCACACACTCATGATCAACTGATCTCTGACAAAGTACCAAGAGCACACAATAGAGAAAGAACAGTTTCTTCAATAAGCATCATTGGGAAAACTGGATTTCCACATGTAGAAGAATGAAAGTGGACCTTGTGGTATGAATGTGAAATGTCCCCAGTGGCTCATGTGTTTAAACATTTAGTCTCAGCTGATAGAGCTGTTTTGGAAAGTTGTGGAACCTTTAGGAAGTGGAGCCTTGCTGAAGAAGTGAGCCACTAAGGACAGGCCTTGACATCTCATAGCTCGGCCCCATTTTCTGTCCACTCTCTGCTTCCTGACTCAATGTAATGAGCTGCTTCATGTTCCAGCCACCATGCCTTCTATGCCATGTATTCCTTACTAAACTGTGGGCCCAAACCAACTCCTTCCGTTGCTTCCTCTCAAGTGTTTGATCGTAGTAATGAGAACAGTAACTAACATAGACCCTTATCTCATACTGTATAAAAAAGGGCAAATTCATAATGGATTAAAGGTTTATATGTAAAGTCCTGAAACTGTAAAGCTGTTAGAAGAACATGTGATAGCTTTCCACAACTGTGACAAAATACCTGAGATACTCAAAAGGAAGGAAGGTCTACTTGGGCTTGAGGTTTCAGAGGTTATATTTCACTGTCACTTGTCCCTGTTGCTTGTGGCCTGTGGTGGCATGGTATGTCACAGTGGGAGCAGAAGAGCTATTGTTCAGTTCATGGTAGCCAGGAAGCAAACAATCAGATAGGAGGGACCAGGGCCCCAGTATTCCCTTCAAGAATACACTCCCAAAGGCCTGATTTCTTTCCTTTCCACTAGGCCCCACTTCCTAAAGGTTGCACCACTTCCCAGTCATTTCACTGGTGACCAAGAATTCAACATGCGAGTCTTTGGGGGAATATTCAATACCAAAACTACAACAAAACACAGGAGAAAAGCTTCTTGGTATTGGTCCAGGCAACTATTGTTTTGTTTGTTTGTTTGCTTGTTTTGTTTTGTTTTTGTTTTGGCTATGAGCTCAAAAGCATAGGCAATAAAAGTAAAAATAGGGCTGGAGAGATGGCTTAGCGGTTAAGGCGCCTGCCTGCTAAGCCGAAGAACCCGGTTCCAATCTCCAGGTCCCACGTTTAGCCAGATGCAAAGTGAAGCAAGGGTACAATGCCGCACTTGACCACAAGGGGGCGCACACATCTGGATTTCGTTCACAGCAGCTGAGAGACTGCTGGCACACCCATCTCTATCTGTCTCCCTCTCCGTCTCTGTCTGTCTCTCTCTGTGTCTGACTCCAAAAATAAATAAAATAATTTTTAAAAAAGTAAAAATAGGGCTGGAATGATAGCTTAGCAGTTAAGGTACTTGCTTGCAAAGCCAAAAGCTCAATTCTCCAGGACCAATGTAAGCCAGATGCACAAGGTGGCACATGTGTCTGAAATTCACCTGCAGTGGCTAGAGGCCCTGATGTGCCCATTCTCTCTATCTATCTATCTATCTATCTATCTATCTATCTATCTATCTATCTATCTATCTCACCTATGTGCCTCTCTCTCATAAATAAGTAAATAAGTAAATAAATAAATTAATTAATTAAAAAATAAAGTAAAAATAGATAAATGAGATTAGATCAAACCAAAAAGTTTCTATACAGGACAGAAAACTATCAAGTGAGTGTAGAGATAACCTACTCAATGGGAAAAAAAAGATTTGCAAACCATTAAGGAGTTAATATTCAAATCTATATAACAAACACAAATAATCTAGTAGCAAGAAAACGAACGACCCCCTTGTCAGTAGATGTAGGGTCTGAATCAAAAGTCAAAGGATGGCTCAAAAGAAGACACACCGTCACTCATCATGGGCACATGCAAATTCAAACCACAGGAGATAGCACCTCACACCTATGAAAGTGACTTCTGCCGAAGTGACGAAGAGAAAGGTATTGTCACCCTGTGATGACATCAAAATCGTCCTATAATCCAGTATAATCTTCTTATTTTCATGTCTGTAACGTTAGCCACATCTGCAAAGTCCCTTTGATAGTGCAAGGTCACATAGCCCCATGCCCTGGGGATTAGAATATGGACACATTTGGAGGGCCATCACTCTGTCTGCCTTGGATAGTATTTTAGCCAGTGAGCAAGTGAGTCAACATGAAGGTCACGAGGGACAGGATGGCACGGTGTTCCCAGAAGGGAAGACAAAACAGGAGACAAATTGTCCAGGGTGGGGTGGGGGGGCACCTGAATAATGAATATTGACTACGGCTCACAGTTACAGAGCAAGACGGTGGGAGGCGAGATGTGGGACGAGGGGGATGACGGTCCACCATCATCTTCTTGCGGTCTTGAATGCCAGATGCAGGGGTGCTACGAGATAAGGTCATGGGCAGGTCAGAGATATACACCATCCTGAAGAGTAAGCCTGGAGATGGTCACAGGGCATCATGACTCCTGTTGGCATGGAGGGAGACAGGGCAAAAGGGGATTCAGACTGGTTTCTGTCATTTTAAATCTACGTCCATGTCCTGCACAAGTTGTGACTGCTTCTTAAGAAGACGAGGCAATGCCTGGTAGGTGATGTAGACCATTATAGAAGGAAGTGCCCTAGAGGCAAAGCGAACACATTTCCAACTTCTTGCTCCCAGCAGAGACAGTGAGTTAAAGACCCTGCCTAGGGGTTGCACCCGGGAGAGTGGGGTGATATAATGACGAGGGACATAGAAGACTGTTCATGGAAGCAGTCCCTTTATGAGACAGTCATTCTTGGCCAGACAGACAAAATTGCTTTCCCACTCAAAAATAAATAAAATAATTTTTAAAAAAGTAAAAATAGGGCTGGAATGATAGCTTAGCAGTTAAGGTACTTGCTTGCAAAGCCAAAAGCTCAATTCTCCAGGACCAATGTAAGCCAGATGCACAAGGTGGCACATGTGTCTGAAATTCACTTGCAGTGGCTAGAGGCCCTGATGTGCCCATTCTCTCTATCTATCTATCTATCTATCTATCTATCTATCTATCTATCTATCTATCTCACCTATGTGCCTCTCTCTCATAAATAAGTAAATAAGTAAATAAATAAATTAATTAATTAAAAAATAAAGTAAAAATAGATAAATGAGATTAGATCAAACCAAAAAGTTTCTGTACAGGAAAGAAAACTATCAAGTGAGTGTAGAGATAACCTACTCAATGGGAAAAAAAAGATTTGCAAACCATTAAGGAGTTAATATTCAAATCTATATAACAAACACAAATAATCTAGTAGCAAGAAAACGAACGACCCCCTTGTCAGTAGATGTAGGGTCTGAATCAAAAGTCAAAGGATGGCTCAAAAGAAGACACACCGTCACTCATCATGGGCACATGCAAATTCAAACCACAGGAGATAGCACCTCACACCTATGAAAGTGACTTCTGCCGAAGTGACGAAGAGAAAGGTATTGTCACCCTGTGATGACATCAAAATCGTCCTATAATCCAGTATAATCTTCTTATTTTCATGTCTGTAATGTTAGCCACATCTGCAAAGTCCCTTTGATAGTGCAAGGTCACATAGCCCCATGCCCTGGGGATTAGAATATGGACACATTTGGAGGGCCATCACTCTGTCTGCCTTGGATAATATTTTAGCCAGTGAGCAAGTGAGTCAACATGAAGGTCACGAGGGACAGGATGGCACGGGTGTTCCCCAGAAGGGAAGACAAAACAGGAGACAAATTGTCCAGGGTGGGGTGGGGGGGGCACCTGAATAATGAATATTCACTACGGCTCACAGTTACAGAGCAAGACGGTGGGAGGCGAGATGTGGGACGAGGGGGATGACGGTCCACCATCATCTTCTTGCCGTCTTGAATGCCAGATGCAGGGGTGCTACGAGATAAGGTCATGGGCAGGTCAGAGATATACACCATCCTGAAGAGTAAGCCTGGAGATGGTCACAGGGCATCATGACTCCTGTTGGCATGGAGGGAGCCAGGGCAAAAGGGGATTCAGACTGGTTTCTGTCATTTTAAATCTATGTCCATGTCCTGCACAAGTTGTGACTGCTTCCTAAGAAGACGAGGCAATGCCTGGTAGGTGATGTAGACCATTATAGAAGGAAGTGCCCTAGAGGCAAAGCGAACACATTTCCAACTTCTTGCTCCCAGCAGAGACAGTGAGTTAAAGACCCTGCCTAGGGGTTGCACCCGGGAGAGTGGGGTGATATAATGACGAGGGACATAGAAGACTGTTCATGGAAGCAGTCCCTTTATGAGACAGTCATTCTTGGCCAGACAGACAAAATTGCTTTCCCCTTGACCTTGTGCAACAGCTTTGATTTGGGGGATGTTTGTTTATTTGTTTGTTTGTTTGTTTTGAAGCAGAGTTTCACTCAAGGCCAGGCTGAATAGCTTTGATTTTTGCTTGTTTTCCAAACACGTTCCTCTAGCTTTCTATCAATTCTGTAAACCCAATTACCCTTCCGATAGATCTCTAACAACTCTGCTAAAGATTAATTTCTTTGGCTTGTGAAGCAGAAGGAAGCCTGATGGAGCTGGTGCCTCTTTCACATCACTGAAGGCAGCGTGGCAAGCTCTTACTGTGAGGAGATCCCTCTGGGAAGGACATAGGCAGCCAGTTGCTGCAATGAAGACTGTGGTAGTTTGAATGGATGTCTCCCCAATAGATTCAGGAGTTTTATTCGAGGTTGCAGCTTGAAATTTCCTGCCTCCTGGATGAAGGAGTTGTTATTGGGGGCAGATCTGTTCCAGATATGCAGAGTGCTTGAGCTCTGCCTGGGGTTCCTGGAGGGTGCTTTCTTTCTTTCTTTCTTTCTTTCTTTCTTTCTTTCTTTCTTTCTTTCTTTCTTTTCCTTTTTTTCTTTTTCTTTTTTTTCAAGGTAGGGTCTCACTCTGGCCCAGGCTGATCTGGAATTCACTATGTAGTCTCAGGCTGGCCTTGAACTCACAGTGATCCTCCTACCTCTGCATCCTGAGTGCTGGGATTAAAGGTGTGCGCGACCACATTGGGCTGAGGGTGCTTTCTTATGGTGCTGCTGGTGGTATTTCTCTCTGAATGGACCTGTAAAAGGGAACCAGCTTCTTCTGCCATTATGGAACTTCCCCTTGGATCTGTAAGCTTCAACAAATCCCTTCCTCCACCCCAAAACTGTGTCTGATCTGGAGGTTCATCCCAGCCACGTGAAGCTGCCTGCAACAAAGACACCCCTTTGAACAACTGTGCCAAAGGCTCTTGCCAGAACATCTTGTTACAAAGACTTCTAAGCGTAAGTGCAAAAGGCACCTACCAGACCTTTGATTCAAACCACTGACAAAAGAGACAGTCTAGTGGTCATTGTGTACTCTGAGCTCTGCCCCTGAAGTACAGTACCCTGTCAAGCTCTCTAAGCTTGTCCCACCTACAGAGTATATTCTCCTCCAAGTTATGATGGAGTCACGGGCTGTCATAGCTGTCAGAGTGCACATGGAGCACTGTAGGAACGGTGAGCAGAGTTGCCACTGGGCACCACGGGGATGACCTGGGCTGTCTCATTGAGGCTCCGTGTTCTTATCCATACACCAGAGAAAATAAGCCTGTGTCCCTGGCAGGCTCCAATGAGCTAATGGGCTTTTAGATGAAAATTCTGTAAACTCTAAAGAGCTATGCAGACATGTGAAACCAGGATGACATCATTCAAGGCCCTGCAACATGAAACCAAGTAATGAATTCCTTCTGTGATTTGGTTCTAGGAAAAAAACACTGTCTTCGCCAAAAAAAAGAAAAAAAAAAGAGTGTTTTATGTGGTCCCTGTTGTCAGAAGTGAAAGGTGATCATTCTGGTAGCCAGAGCTCTTTTGACAGCCCTGATGGAAACCCAAGCAGAAAGAGTGGAAGTCCAAAGTGGGATGTATTGGCCAGAAGAGGGCAGGGCCTCTCCACCACTGAAACCCAGAATCCATCCATCCTTCCATATGGGTCACACTCTGCCTTGCAGTCTCTGGCCTCTGTGTGTCTGCACATTGGCTTTGTTCTCCCTGTTGGCACATACCTTCTCCACATGCTGGCAGGTCCACAGTGCAGGGCTTCAAGCCCTCTGGACCCTTTTCAGCTCGACAACCGGAGAAGAAAAGGAATCTTTCTGTTGAGCTGCAAACCAAGCCATCCTGGGGCAGAGCTTAGGTGTCAGCCTGGGCCAGTCTTGAGCCAAGGAAACAGTATTTGATGTGTGGCAATAGCCATCCTGCCATTCATACTGAGCCTTCCCTTCTTTCCTCCCTCTGTCTCCTTCTTCCTTCCTTCCTTCCTTTCTTTCTTTCTTTCTTTCTTTCTTTCTTTCTTTCTTTCTTTCACTCTCTCTCTCTTGCTTTCTTCCCTTTCCTTCCTCATTTGGGTTTTTAACTTTTTGTTGCCAACTTCCACACATATAGAAAATATACTATGATCATAATCCCCTCCCACACCTTCCCTTGCCACCTCGTGAATCCCCTCTTCTTTCCAACTAGTCTCTCTTCTATTTTGACATCATCATTTGTTCTTCCTGTCACACAGGCCTTGTGTAGGTGCCATCAGCCACTGTGAGGTCATGAATATCAAGGCCACTTTATGTCTGGAAAATAGTATTCTAAACATTCCTCTTCTTCTTTTGGCTCTTACATTCTAAAAAGGTTAATATTGGGCTGGAGGGATGGCTTAGCAGTTAAGGCACTTGCCTGCAAAGCCAAAGGACCCAGGTTTGATTTCCCAGGAACCACGTTAGCCAGATGCACAAGGGGGCACACACATCTGGAGTTGGTTTGCAGTGGCTGGAGGCCCTGGCACATCCATTTTTCTCTCTTTCCCTCTCTCCCTCTTTCTCTGCCATTGGTCCCTGAACCTTGGAGGGTGTAGCAATTTGTATGCAAATGTGTGTCACCCATCATCTCAGATATTTTTATTTAACTTCCTACTTAAGTCTCCAGCAGGCAGATCCCTGCTGGAGGAGGCTTCGCTGAGACCGGATCCTTAGTCCAGCTGTACAGGGTGTACAGAGAGCTCTGGCTCTTTGTGCTTGCTGCTGTTGGCTTCTTTCTGCCGTGGGTGCTGAAGTGAGCCAGCTTCCTCTGCCACAGTGAAACTTCTGGAATCTATAAGCCTGAAATAAACCGTTTCTACCATAAACTGCTTCTGGTTGAATGTTTGACTCAGCAATGAAAAGGTAACTGCAGCAGAGGGTGTGATAGAGATGACTCAGTGCTGAACACTCCCTGGTCACTTCCCAGCCCTTTGATGAGTTCTGAGTCACCCCAGTGGTCACCCCATCTGAAAAGAGAAGCTCTTCTAACCAAAAGTGAGAATAGCATCCATATGTGAACATACACTTAAGTATTTAGACGGCAGTTTGGTGGGTGTGATATCTCCATATAGCCCGACATTAGTAGCAGTTTTCTCTCTGGGACTTATGACCACCCCAGCCATACACTTCTGATTAGGCTTTCAGGACCAGGCAGAAATTCCCTCCCATGGAGTAGGCCTCAATTCTAATCAGAGACCAGTTGGTTTCCACCATCATAGTTGGTACATTTGTCCTGACTGGACAGCTGGAGAACTTTCAGGGTCCACTGGTGGTTAAGACCATTGACGACTTTTCTCCCCTAACAGGCTGCATAGATCTTTCTAGCAACGTGACAGCTAGTCAACAAGGAGGAGGCTTCTAGCTGAGCTCCAGCTTGATTTCTCATTGTCCTGCAACCCAAGCCTGTGAAATCTTCAGCAACAGGGTCTTACCATCCAGTTCTAATGGGGAATCAAGAGCCTAGGCAATAGCCTGGAGTGTTTGGGGGTATCAGGGGTCGCCCTAACAACTAGCTGGGAAGTATCCCACCCCACTACTGAAATTTTCTAGTTGCAACCTATGGCTTTTGGGCACAACATTATCTACCTCCACAGGGTACTTCTGCCGAGATTCTCTTTTTTAAACATACATATGTTATTTAGCTAGTAAAGAAGTAGTTTTCCATATGGCTTATTCATAACATCTTTAGTTTGATTAACCTTCCTTCCATCCCTGCCTCTCCTCCATTCCCTCCTCTGACCCCACTTAGACCATTTTACCTCCAGCATTCTGCTCCTCTATTTACATATCTACTATATCCTCCCCATAAGCCCTCCCTTGTCGTCCCCCCCCCCATAGCCCTTTTCTAGCTTCCTGGCCTCTAATACCGGACCCTGCATTTCTGAGGTTGGCTTGTTGCTACTCAGTTAGCACATTCGCCAGCCTTCCTTACTATTTGGCATGACCAAATGTCCAAGTTCTGATCAATGAGATGTGAGGTGAAGTGTTGTGGAAACTCTTAAAAGGGAGAGGCTGCTTCTCCTCCCCATTCTTCCTTCTCTCTTCCTCTCTATTGCTTAGAATACAGACCTGATGGTCGGAGCCCCAGGTGCTATCCTGTACTGTAAAGTAGCTTTGGGAATAGCCAAGAATCAAAAGAACCTGGTACCGCATCTATTCCCCACCAGCCTTGACCTGCCTTCTCTGCGTATAAAATAGACATTTGCTACTTTCAGACACTATTGTGGAGTCTTCATTTGCAACCAAATCCAATCTCAAGTAATTTACAACTCAGGCTAGTGGGAGAGTATGAATGGACAGAAGAGACTGGGGAGAAAACACACAAAGAAGCACAAACAGTAGTGATTAGAGCAGCCCAGTGCCTCCCACCTGTGGGGTACTTTAGGAACCACCCCCAGCAGCCTGGAGGTGTTCACCTGCCATGGTCCCTCTAGCCTCATTCTGTGATTTTAAAAAAATATTTTATTTATGTATTTATTTAAGAGACAGAGAGAAAGAGGCAGATAGAAAGAGTATAGGCACACCAGGGCCTCCCTCCACTGCAAATGACCTCCAGACACATGTGCCACTTTGTGCATCTGGCTTTACATGGGTACTGGGGAATCAAACCAGGGCAGTCAGGCTTTGCAAGCAAGTGCCTCTAACTGCTGAGCCATCTGTCTAGCCCATCATTCTGTGATTTTATTTACTCTTCCTTCTTTCCTTCCTTCCTTCCTTCCTTCCTTCCTTCTTTTCTTCCTTCCTTTCTTTCTTTGCAATCCTGGGGATTGAACCCAGGGCCTTGCCTATGCTAGGTAAATGTCCAACCACTGAGTTATACCCTGAGCCCTGCCTCACTCTATAATAATGCCCCTTTCCATTCTTTGAGGAATGCCAACCCTTAGGAAAATATGAAACCACTTTCATCAGTGTGTTCAAGGAAGTCCCAGTCTCCTGAGGACACTCTGCTGCAAAATGGACCTATGACCCTGCAAGTTTGGAAAAGGCCACCTACTCCTCTCAATGAAATTCATAAGGCACATTGGCATATTAAAGGCTCTAGAACATTTTATTGTTAGAGAAACAAGGGAATTTTCTTCAATATAGCACCCCCACATCTTATTTTACTAGAGAAACTACTTTCTCCATGTCTAACACCTATTACTATCTGTCACAACTTGAATTCAAAATGGCCCCCACAGGCTCATGGTCCCCAGCTTGTGGCACTGTTTTTGGAGGCTGTGGCATCTTTAGAAGGTGGATCCTGCCTGGCAGAAGTAGGGCACTAAGAGTGGGACTTTGTTTTTGTTTTTGTTTTTAGAGAGAAAGAGTGGGAGAGAGAGCCAGCATACCAGGGCCTCAGCCACTGCTATTGAACTCCAGATGCTTGCACCATCTAGTGGGCATGTGTGACCTTGTGCTTGCCTCACTTTTGTGTGTCTGGTTTATGTGGGATCTGAAGTGTTGAACATGGGTCCTTAGGCGTCTCATGAAAGTGCCTTAACCACTAAGCCATTTCTCCAGCCCTGGGTGGGACTTTGAATGTCATAGTCACCCCAGGTTTCCTGGTCACTTCTTGGTCTGCCATAATGTGAATAGCTGCCCTGCCTCATGCTCCTGCCACCATGGATGACCATGATGCCACCATACCTTCCCCGCCATGATGGACTGAAATCTCTGAAGCCTTAAGTCCAAACAAACCTCCTTAAGTTAACTCTGCCAGGTATTTTATCAGTGACAGGAGAAGTCACTAATGCCACATCCCTATAGGGAAGAATGCCCCAGAGAATGTTGGATTAGGTCAAGCATCAAGAAAGTAGTAGCTGTGACTTGCAGACTACCAGTGTGACCAGGGTGCATTTAAACAGGACCAACAGCATTGCTCCTATTTAAACCAGTCACTCACAGGTTGGTGAGGTGGCTCAGTGGTTAAAGGTGCTTGTATGCAAAGCCTAATGGCCCAGGCTTGACTCCCTAGGATCTATGTAAAAAGCCAGACACACAAAGAAGAATGAGTTTGCAATGTCAGGAGGTCCTGGTACACCCATACACACATTCTCTCTCTCTCTCAAATAAATAAAAATATAAACATATTAGAGACAGGCAGAGAGAGAGAGAATAGGAATGCCAGGGCGTCTAGCCACTGCAAACGAACTCCAGATGTATGGGCCACCATGTGGATCTGGGTTGCTTGGGACCTGGAGATTCAAAATGGGGTCCTTAGGCTTCACAGGCAGGCACTTTAACCACTAAACCATCTCTCTAGCCCCAAATAAAATTTTTTTAAAAATACAGTCATGCATTAGCCTTCAACATCTGTTTTGTGTACCTGGTTCATTAGGTCATTAAGTCCTAGCTATGGCCAAGGCCAAGGTGGGACCTTGACTTCCCATGTACTAGACCCAATGCTCTGATGTATGCAAAGACAGTCTGCTTCCTTGTCTCTCTTTTTTAAAATGGCACTTCATTCCATTTATTGATTGATTGATTGATTGATTGATTGATTGATGTTCATGAGCACAAATGCCTCTTTTGGGTCCAGCTTTACATGGGCTGTTGGGGATTTGAACCCAGGCTAGCAGGCTTTGAAAGCAAGCACCTTCAATCACTGAGCCATCTATCTCTCCGGCTCCTCCTTTGTCTCTTCTATGGAAAAACTGGAGACAGCTCCTTGTCTGCTTTTGAACCCAGATGAAGAGAAAGGTTTCCTGTTAGTAGTTCTTGCAAACTCAGACCCTCTGGTAACACACAGACCGTAGACAGGAGGAGAATTGAGGCAGGAGGTACCTGCCTAAGCTCTGCTACCTGAGCCCTGTGGATTATAACCTCCTCCAACAGCCTGAGACATGTGAGCTGCAAGCCTTGCTCTTCTTGAATCCGGATGCCAGGCCACCTGGACTGCTCATTCAAGCTCTCACCACAGATCCCTGAGTCCTAACAAGGCCTAAGGCCTGTCCTGCAGACCGTGGGAGGAGATTCCAGCAAACTGACAGACCCTGGGCTGCCAAAGAGAGGAACTGAAGACAAAGTGAAGGAAGAAATTCCCCAGGCCGGCTGTGGGGAAGGCCCCCTTCCTTCTGTCACCAAAACAAGCGGCAGCAGGCACCTTCTGCTCTTCCTTCATATCAAACCTCTCCCTCCCGCCTCCTCCCACATCCAAATCCTCAGTAGAATGGTTTTGAACAACAGACCTGTACTGCGAGGCTCAGGAAAGCCCCTTGACTTCCCTGGACCACTGAGGCCTTGGCTGTCAGAAGACGACCCCAGCCATCCAGAGCACATTGGGATGGAGGAGGGGTAGAGGGCACCCTAGTTCTGGTTTCAGGCCTTCTCTGGTCCTCCCACCCTCAGTTTCTTACACAACTCCATTCATCACAGAAGTGGGGTTGTCTCTTTGCACTATATGGGCGTACTTCTAGATCTGAAATAGGAGCTCACCATAAACATGCTAGATTCTCTTTATTTTCTTTCTCTCTCTCTCGCTGGCTTCAGACCACCACCTTGACACCTTGGCATGGTGCTAGATTCTTGGGAGGCAGCTTTGGAGCCCATCTTGATCAGACCCAGAAGTTACTTCTTGGCATGATCTCTGGGCATGGCGTTTCCAGGGCATTCCGGGGTTTGTTCTGGTCTGCAGTGTGTTTCTCCATGAATGTGCTTCTTCTACCTTAATTCCATGAACAGTGATCCTGGGCTCAGTGCAATTCACTCTCCTTTAGCTGGGATTTCCAGAGCAAAGACATATCGATTTGCAAACTGGATGGCCTTCGTATGTTGCAGGCCGGGGAGGCAGATATGCCATGGAGACATGGACAGAGCAGAGGTGGGGGGAGGGAAGAAGGAACAAGGAAAGGAAAGAGAAAGAAAGAGAAAAAGAAAGAGAAAGAGAGAGAGAAAGCGTAAGCCACAGACAATGGTGGGGAGGGCTGGGAAGACAGAGGGAGTGATTGGATTTCACATCTCTTCTGAACCTCTAAATTTTATTCATAGAAGTCGAGCCTGCCTTGGCTGTGAACGCTGCAGGTAGTGTGACTGCAGGCTTTTGTGTGAGGCTCACACGCTGCGGGAGGAGATGGAGCCCAGCGTGTAGACTCGGAATTGCTTTCTCCTCCTTCCCCTGGCCACAGACCCTGAAACTGACCTGTTGCCCATGATGTGGACGGTTCTTCACATGCATCCCTTCTCCCTGACATCATATTCCTCAAATGTAAATGTGACCCTGGATCAAGCCCTTCAAGCTTTCTTCCTGACTCAGAAAGCGACACCCAGCCTGGAGGTCTCCCCAGGGGCCTGCGACACACCCTGAGCAGAGCACCATCCTCTTCTGCATCACCTCATAAGAAGACTCCTCGACCTGATCCTTGACCTTGACCTTGACCTAGTCCAGGCAGCCCCAAACCTACTCCCTCTCCCCTCCCCCCACCCCGCACAGATTGGAACGTCCAGGCACATGAGGGACCCCAGACAGGTCCCGACACTTTGAAGTCATTTAATGTGTAACGCATGTTAGTCCAGTAAAGGCTCTAAGAAGCCCTGCGCGGAGTTCCACATTGAACTTAGTCACTAAGTTAACTAGGTACTTTACTCACCCTAAACCACTCCTCCCACGGGATGCCTATGACCTTGATAAGTGACATTTCACAGAGCCTAAGGAAAGGATGTGCTAAAACATTCATGGTCATGCCCCAGATAAGAGTTTGTGTGGAATGAGTAAATGAGTGAATTAATGAAACACGCCATTTTTTAGGCCAAACCTGGTAATGATCACCGGATGCCAAACACTCTCAGGGCAATTAAGTCTGTGGCCAATGCATAGCCTTGTTAAGTAAGACCAACCCTTTCCCCACCCCACCCCACACAGCATTTATACCAGTTATAAACTGGCAGGCCATGAACCAGATCTGGGCAGCATATGTGTTTTGATTGGCCTGCACAGGGAGTGATTGTTTTTCATGCCTTTTGCTGGGGCCTGAGCTCTACAGCGAGTGCTGCCAGCCTCTGGCTCCCTGGCCTCCCCTCCTTGCTCACTCACATCCCCCTCACCACTTAGCACATGGAGTGGCTGTCCTGGGTTTAAATCCTCCAAGGAAGGTGCTTGTCCATAAACATCACAAATGCATTTGGAAATGGATTTGCCTAAACAAGAAATCACGCAAGTCTGAAACCTTCCCATCCAAAGATTTGTCTCTCTAGTTTACCAAGCTCTTTCCCACCTGTTAGACGCCAGTGACCAACCTGGGAGAGGAAGAGAGGGAGGAAAACGACAGGCAACGTTCCCACTGAAGATGGAAAAGCTCAGAGAGGTTTATGGGTGACCCACAGGCCCACAGCTTGACGTCCCAAGTAAAGCTTCCTGCAGGCCAAGAAGTGGGTTGAAAGAAACTGCCCAGTATCTTCTAAGACAAGGACACAGGACCGGCGAGCAACTGATCCAACAGTTTAGGAAGTCACATGCTCAAGAAAAGGCAGGAGTCTCCCTGCTTCCTGCCCAGCTAGAGGAGAGGACTCAAGGAGCACAGCCACCCCAGTTCACCAGTCCTGAGTCTAGGCAGGGCCAGAGGAGAGCAGAGATGCACCCCGGCTGAATTCCCCGTGTACCACAAAAGTGAGTGAGAGACAGGCACAGACTGCAGGCTCTGGGAGGGAAGGCGGGGGGGGGGGGGAGTCGGGCCATATGGAGCCGAGTGACAGGATTTGGCAGTGCAGGCTCTGCAGATGGGCCTGCTTATGTCCAGACGCAATCTGAGGCCAAGGCCTGAATTATCTCTCTAGCAATTTCTTGTTTCCAAACACGTCTTTTGAAGAATGAGGGGCTGCTTTGTGCAGATACCAGAATCTCCTGCTGGGAAGGGTAGCCAGATAGCAGAAAGAAATGTTGCTTTTGCCAGGGGTGGTGGGGCATGGAGGCACCTGGTGGCTTGGGAGGCATTGAGAGTTCAGAACAAGGGCGTTTTGTGTTTTCTTAGGGTCCTTCACAGCCTTATAGTGCTATCTGCATTTGTTTTTTTTTTTTTAATTTTTTTGTTTATTATTTATTTATTTGAGAGAGACAGAGAGGCAGATAGATAGAGAATGGGCACTCCAGGGCGTCCAGCCACTGCAAACAAACTTCAGATGCACGCACCACCTTGTGCATCTGGTTTATGTGGGTCCTGGGGAATCAAGCCTCGAACCAGGGTCCTTAGGCTTCACAGGCAAGCCCTTAACCACTAAGCCATCTCTCCAGGCCCGCTATCTGCATTTGTAAGCAGTCCATTGCATAAGCTGCAAGGGGAGGTGGCTCAGTGGGTAAAGTACTTGCCATGCAAACATGAGGACCTGAGTTCAGATCCCCAGCACCCACATAAAATGTGGGTGTGGCAGCACACCTACTACCCCAGTGCTCAGGAGGCAGAGTCAAGTAGATCCCTGGGATAAGCTGATTAGCTATAGCCTCACTAAAGTGGTGAGCTCTAGGGTCGGTGAGAGAATCCATCAAAAAATAAGGTGGTTTGGGGGCTGGAGAGATGGCTTAGTGGTTAAGGTGTTTGCCTGCGAAGCCTGAAGGACCCAGGCTCCATTCTCCAGAGCACACGTAAGCCAGATGCACAAGGTGGTGCGAGTGTCTGGAGTTCATCTGCAGTGGCTAGAGACCCTGGCGCTCCCAAAAATCTCTCTGTCTCAAATTAAAAAAAAAAAAAATTAAAACAAAAAATAAGGTGGAACTGGAGAGATGATTTAGCAGTTAAGGCCCAAGAAGCCTAAGGAGTCAGGTTTGATTCCCCAGTATCCACATAAAGCCAAATGCACAAGGTGGCACATGTGTCTAGAGTTTGTCTGCAGTGGTAGTAGGCCCTGGTGTGCCCCTTTCCTCTCTCTTTCTCTCTTTCTCGTTCTCTGTCTCTTTTCCCTCCAATAAATAAATTTAAAAATATTTTTAAAAATAAGGTAATCTGAAGAAGACACCTGATGTTACCTCTGCCCCCTGGCTCCCACATGCTTGCACACATATATGTGTACTTTCACACACATATACAAATATGCTCACACGTGCACACACACATGAAAGATTCCAGAGATCAGTGACTTGCTGTGAGGGCTGAGTGGGTATGAAGAAGAGTGAATGGGGTATACTGATGACTCTCTCTCTCTCCCCTAAAGTTTAAGAATCTAGGGGGTCCTGCCTCAGCCCCTTGGCATGGTCTTCCAACAGGTTACTGGAACCTTGCTCCTCTGGACCCTTCTACCTTCAAGATGAAGTCTTGAGCTGTTTTGACTGACATTCAAAACCCTGCTGGGCAAGGCTCCAGCCTATCTTCTATCAATGTGTGCATCCTTCCCTTGTGAGTCCCCAGTTTGAGCTTGACCAGGCAATGCACTGTCTCCTGAACACATTCAGGCTACCCAGCCCTCCTGCCCATGCCAGCTCCCTTGCCTCCCCCTTCTCTCTCCTCAAGGATGAACAGCCCTTTCCCATATGGCATACAGCCCCGCAGCATACAGCATACATCCCTGCAGCATACAGCATACATCATACATCCTTACCTGTATGCCCCACCCTCAGGTTTGCAGGGGGCACGCTGACAGATATCTCAGAGTCGTGATTAGCCTATTCTGACAGACCAAGGCTGAAGGGAAGGGAGCTGTCTGACACCGCCCCAACCCCAACCCGCCATCTGGCTGTGAAGCAGTGGAGAAGGAACAGAGGTGCCTGACTCTAGGTCTAGGTCTTTCCCACTGTGCCCTGGCCCTGCTGAACAGAGCAGAGCCCACACTCACGATGCCCATTGAGGCCTCCATCACAGAATCATAGCAGGAATCACAAGGGTCATGGGGCAATAAGCCAGACACTTGGTGGATAGTTGGCCTGAATGTCCCTCTAGTGCTCCCTACAGCCCCATTTTACAGGTGAGAAGACTGAGGACAGAGAGCTTCATTGACTTGTTCAAGGCTACCAGGTCTGTCACTGAGCCAAAATGAGAACCATACTGTCCCCAGCCTGACTGTGGACTAATCATATTCATAAAAATGCATCTCACATACATAACATTTTACAGATGATAGAGCTCATTCTTTCTGCCTGTGCTTAATTCTTTGGACTGAGAATTATCAGCCCATTTATTCAGAGGGGACTATGGAGATGCAGAGCTAGCAATTGCCTGGTTTGAATCAGCAGGTATATGAATTAGCTATTGCCATGTGACAGATGGTCCCAACATCTAGTGGTCAAAACAGTTCATTTATGATGTCCTGGTTTCCGAGGGTCAGGATCTGAAAAAACTTAGCTTCTGCTTCATGGGCTTTTGTGAGACCACAATCAAGGTGTCCATCCAGGGCCCTTGGTCCCTTCTAGAGGCTCACCTGGAAAGGGGTCAGCTGCCCATCACATTCACAAGATTACTGGCAAGATCCAATTCTGTGTGTTTTGTTGGGCCAACGACTCAAGCTCCTCACTGACTGTGACCAGTTCTGGGCCATGAGGGCTTCTCCAATATGGCAGCTGCTTCATCCACAAACAAACTGAAATGGCCGGGGAGAGAGAGGGCTAAAAGAAAGAAGTCAGAGTCCTTGAAACTCAGCCCTGGAAGCGGCGTCTCCTGTCACTTACTGTACTGCATCCATTGCAAGTGAGTTCTGAGGTCACCCTTAGACACTTGAGCTCACAGCCCAGGGGAGGGGACTACATGGGGGGCATGGTTCCTAGAAGGGGGATATCTGCTGACCACAGTGGGGGGCTGGCTGAGCTGGTGTTTGCAGCTCAGTTTGGCCTTTTCCCGCAGGCTTGGGAATGTGCCAGGCAGCCCACGGACCACTGCAGCAGGTGGCAATCAATGCCTCTTTCGTGTGCTCTAAACGGGCTCTTAGGAAGAGAGATGGCCCCATTTTTAATTACAGTGCTGCCTCCAGGGAGGCCCTGGCTCTTCTCTGGATAATCTTGTCCTCTCTTTACTGCCAGTCCTGCCTTTAAATCAAAGTTGCTCTCAGTTCAAGGGCTCCTGGCCCCAGGCAGGAAGAGGATTTATGAGCGGGCGATCCGGAGATGTAATATAAGGGATCAGGACCCAGACAGCAATGTAAGCTGGGAGGTCCTGGTAAGGTGGGCATCCAAGGCCCTATGACCTCTCAGGCCCGGCAGTCAGCCCAGCCTCTGCTTTATGAAAAACTTCCATCATTCTCCTTCCTGCCTACCACAGCGGCCCTCCTGGCTGCTCACCCCACAGCTTCCACCTGCACCAGAGCCTGAGCCATCTGTCCCTGCCTTTCTACAGCTCTGCCCTGTTACCCCTTCACTCCCCCATCCTCCTGGGCTCTAGTCCACCCTGGACAGACTCCCATCCCCATGCCTGCACTCCGGTTGGTTCCTCTTCTAGTCAAACCACCCCAGGGACACCTTCCCTCTCCTGCTCAGCCCCTCTCCCAAGGCACCAAACACTGTGAGTCTTCCTAGCAGAGCCATCCTTGTCTCATTAAACAAAGCCCTCTTTAAGGACAAGGCTGGGTCTAGAAACTGCTAGGGTTTTACCACCACCTGACACAGGGAGTGCCACTCCAGTGACCAGTGTCATCATTCTTATCAAGGTACCTCCCTTCCTCCCTCAAAAATGTCAGTGGTTTCCCACTGCCTGCAAAACCAAATTTATATTCCTTATCCCTGCATTCAAGCCCTCCACCCTCTGAATGGGATGGGGCCACTTGGCCTCATCTTCCTTTTACTCAGCATTTCCATCTATATACTTTTCTTTCTCCCTTTCTTTTAAGATTTTATTTTTATTTATTTATTAGAGACAGAGAGAGGGAAAGAGAGAGAGGGAGAGTGAGAATGGGCATGCCATGACCTCTAGCCACTGTAAAAGAATTCTAGATGCATGTACCCCCTTGTGCATTTGACTTACATGGGACCTAGAGAATCAAACCGGGGTCCTTAGGTTTTGCAGGCATGTGCCTTAACTGCTAAGCCATCTCTCTAGCCCCTTCTTTCTTCCCCTTTTTTTTTTTTTGCAGTTTTTTTTTATGAGAAAGAAAGAGAGAATTGGTGCACCAGGGCCTCCAGCCACTGCAATCAACTCTAGACACTTGCACCACCTTGTGTGCATGTGCAACCTTGTACTTGCATCATCTTGTGGGTCCAGCTTACATGAGATCTGGAGAGTTGAACATGTGTCCTTAGGCTTTGCAGGCAAGCACCTTAACTGCTAAGCCATCTCTCAAGCTCCATCTATACTTTTTTTAAATTATTTATTTATTTGATAATGAATCACAGAGAGAGAGAGAGAAAGAGAAATATGGGTGTGCCAGGGCCTCTTGACACTATGAACAAACTCCAGATGCATGCATCACTTTGTGTGTCTTCCTTTATGTGGATACTAGGGAATTGAACCCAGACTGGTAGGCTTTGCAAGCAAGTGCCTTTAACTGCTGAGCCGTCTTTCCAGCCCTCCACCAAACTCTTGAGGGCCATCACACAAGACCATCCCATGTCTCCCAGCATGGGGGAATTCTGGCACAAGGAATTGTCTTTGTCCTTCTATTGCTGGGCTGTGGGTCATCTGTTGCTTCACCGGGCATGCTCCTTCTGCAAATCTCTGCTAGTCTAACTCATTGTCCTGCCATGGTAGCCCAAAGGCTGCCTCCTCCATGAAGCCTCTCTGACCACCTTCCAGGAGGCAATGAACTCAGTACCCCAGCTGCTCAGGCCCCAGGTCAAGGTCACTAAGGTCCCCAAGGCTTTGCATTAAAGGTACAAGGACATCTGTGTCCAAGCAACCCCTTCCAGAGTTCAAGGATGTTCTCATTTCCCTTTTGTCTAAAGGCAAAAAAAAAAAAAAAAAAGGCATCCTCTGGGAAAGGGTAGCTCAGGATGTCTCCAGCAGGCGCCTGACAGATCTGTCCCCAAGAAGAAAGCTCCCAGAAGGCTGTGTTTCCCGGAGGGATCTCACCAGACGGCCATGTTGGGCCTGAGCCAGGGGGGTTGTGTAGGCACCCAAGGGTGTGTGTGTGTGTGTGTGTGTGTGTGTGCGTGTGTGTGTGTGTGTGTGTGTGTGTGTGTGTGTGTGTGTTGAGGGGTGGGGACTTGGCAGCCACTGGGACAATTTTGATGGCTCTTGTTCTGTTTCCTAGATGTCTTTGTTTAGGCTCACCAGGAGACAGTCTCAGAGAAGGACTAAAGGATCTCAGGGGAGCAGGCTCCCTCCCTCTCAAGGAGACCCGGAGATAGAAACAAGCGCCCATTGTGAACGTGTGCCCCCTGTGTGCAGATGGCTCAACCTCTTGCACCTGCCCCACTCTAACAAGGACTCCCCTGTCTGTGGGAGGAGCTACAGTAATCTCTTCCCTTTCAGGTGAGGACCCTGAGTTCTTTGAGTTCTTGTTTGCGGTCTTCAGTATCTGTCTGTTTATCCAGAGTCTCTCCTCTGGTCTGGCTGCTTCAAAACAGCCCACTGAACCTTCCCTTCCTTCCCAGCCTCATTGCAGTGTTCCCACCAATGATAGCCCCAAAGCAGTGTTCAGAGTTCACACTCTTCCCAGGCACCCCAGCCTATCCTGTCAGGTGGGATTCCACGACCACCTATACCTCTTACAAACCAGGTGATCTTGGGTGATTCCTTTCACCACTCTGTATGTCAGCTTCCTCACCTGAAACGGGTGATTGTCCCCTGGTGAGGAGACAGTGACTCAAAGTGCTCTGAGCAGGGCCAAACATATTTGATAGTGTGGTGTGTGTACGAGGGATTGCTGACTGCCTTATAAACTACCATAGGCACAAGGCTGCTGAAAGACCCAGGCCAGAGTAGCACCATGACAGGCCTCAGTCACTCTGTAGGCCACAGGGGCGAGTTCCCAGAATCAAGGGAAGAACAAGCAGTACCAGGAAAAACCATAAACTTGCTGGGTGAGCATGACTCAACATTCTTGTGGTCCTGGGCCGGATGGCCCAATAAGATCCACTGTCTCAGAGTTTTGTAAATGTCAACCAATCAAATGAATGTAACTGCACGCCCAACCTGTTCAAATGTAACCGCCGCTTGCTGAGCCAATTAAGTTTGAAATTCCCCTAGACCTAGCCCGCCAAAATCCTAAGACCAATCAAGAACCCCCAAGTACAGTTAATGTTCAAATTAGCCAATCATGTAGTTGCGTAGGTGATAGTCCCCTCCCCCTTGCTCAAACATCAATAAAAAGCCCGCCATTCTGCTTCTTCAGGCTCTTGCACGGATCCACTGCGTTGGTGAAGGCAAGAGACTGAGCTTAAGCCCGAGTAAAGCTCTTTGCATTTGCATACTTATTTGGTCATCCTTGGTGGTCACTGGGGGCACCATGAACTGGGCATTACACTGCCACCTTGTAGATCTTTCCTCACAGTAGCCCACCTTCCCATCAGCCTTTCTCTGTCCCCTTCCCAGCATCCTCCCTCTCTAGCTATCTTCTCACTGCTGGTGGCCCCTCTCACCACTCTCCTCTTGCTCTGCCTGGACCTCAAAGACACCTCTTGGCTTCTGCAGCCACAGAGACACTATCAGCTTCTGAGTATGCATTCCAACCCAGCTCCTCCTGGGCACCGCATGCCCCTCTTGATCCTCTGTCCAGTACCATCACTCAGTCCTCTGGAGCAGGGACAGGGCTGGGCTACTGATTCTATAAGGTTGCACACAGCATGGGTCCATGTAGATTGCATTTCTGCACTGGTAAGATGTTCAGGCTTGAGGACATTCTAATAGTTATTGTGGTGAGTGCTGGAATGGCGGTGGATATAGTTGTAAAGGGTGTATTCATTTCCAGTTGCTTCTGTAATGAATTCCCACAAACTCAAAACAACACAAATGTGTCCCCACACCGTTCTGTACATCAGAAGCCCAAAATCAAGTCTCACTGTGCTAAGGTCAAGGTGTTGGCAAAGCTGGTTCCTTCAGAACTCTCCAAGGGAGAACCTCTTTCTTTCTTTTTTTAAAAAAATATATCTATTTATTTATTTATTTATTTATTTATTTATTTATTTATTTAATAGAGAGAGCAGGAGAGAAAGAGAGAGAATGGGTGCACCAAGGCCTCCAGCCACTGCAAACGAACTCCAGACACATGCGCCCCCTTGTGCATCTGGTTAATGTGGGTCCTGGGGAATCCAACCTGGGTCCTTTGGCTTTGCAGGCAAATGTCTTAACCACTAAGCCATCCCTCCAGCCCTGTTCTTTTTAAAAAAATATTTTATTTATTTGAGAGACAGAGAAAGAGACAGAGAGAGAGAGAGAGAGAATATGGGCACACCAAGGCATCCAGCCACTGCAAACGGACTCCAGACACATGCGCCCCCTTGTGCATCTGGATTATGTGGGTCCTGGAGAATTGAACCAGGATCCTTTGGCTTTGCAGGCAAATGCCTTAACCTCTGAACCATCTCTCCAACCCAAGAACCTCTTTCTTGCTTCTTGTGGCTTCTGGGGAAGCATGCACTTGGGCATGTGGCTGTCCCCTGCATTGCTAAGCCTCTTGAGACTGTGTTACACTTCCTATTTCCTTCTTCCTGGACCTTGTCTTCCTTTTATAAGAATGTTTATGATTGGGCTGGAGAAATGGTTTAGCAGTTAAGGAGTTTTCCTGCAAAGGACCCAGGTTTGATTCCCCAGGACCCATGTAAGCCAAATGCACAAAGAGCACATGCATCTGGAGTTCGTTTGCAGTGGCTGGAGGCCCTGTTGTGCCCATTCTCTCTCTATCTGTCTTCCATCTATCTCTCTTTCTCTTGCAAATAAATAAATGAAAATTTTAAAAAGAATGCCTGTGATTACATCTGGGCGCAGCTGGACAGTCTAGGATAACGTCTCCATCTTCAGATCTGTAACAATCTCTTCTGCAGAGTCCCTATTGCTAACGGGGATCACACTCACAGATTCCCATCACTAGGGCCTGGCTATGTGGGGGATGCCGCTGGTGGCGCTCTTCAGTCTTCAGCAATGGTTCACACAGGGATCTGAGTGATGTTGGAGCTGGTTTGCATCTTGACTACAGCTTTGGATAAACAACCTTCACAGGGTATGGAACTGAATGGCATTCAATATCACACACAGTGAAACTGGTAAGGTTTGAGTTGGCTTTGGTGGCTCTATCACCATCAGTATCCTGGTAGTGATACAGTGTTACCATTTTACAAAATGGCACACTGCAGGAAACTGGACAACATGCATGAAAGCTTTCTCCTCAATTCTTTCATGTAGTCTGTTGCTACTCTGCAGTTACCTCAACAAAAATTTCAAAGATTGAAAAAGTGCAACTGGGCACGGTACTATAAACCTGTAATCCCAAGAAGATAAGGTAGGAGGATGGCCGAGAGTTTGAGACCAGCCTTGGCTACATACCAAAACTCTAAAAATAAAATAAAAGAAAAGAAAAAGAAAAGAAAAGAAATAGCTGGGTGTGGTGGCACACACCTTTAATCCCAGCATTTAGGAGGCAGAGGTAGGAGAATTGCCATGAATTTGAGGCCACCCTGAGACTACATAGTGAATTCCAGGCCAGCCTGGGCTAGAGTGAGACCCTTCCTCAAAATGAAGAAGAGGAAGATGAAGAAGAAGGAGGAAGGAGGAGGAGGAGGAGGAGGAGGAGAAGAGAGGAGAAGAGAATAAGAGAAGGAGAAGAAGAAGAAGAAGAAGGGGAGGGAAAAAGAAAAAGCCTGTTTCAGAAGGGAGAACTCAGAAATAGAGAAAGTTCTAGATTGAGGGGAAAACAAAAGCCTGTTTCACTACTCACCCTTCCTTGCGTTTCCCAGTCCTGTCCACTGCAGCTGTCCTGACTCAAGAAGGGAGCTCACCATCTTGGCCACAGCTGACCCAGCAGGGAGTAGACACTGACCCAAGCTGAGAACCCATACAAGCTCATTCTGGAGTTTGGTAATATGGAATCTGATTGTCACAAATAAATATGGTACTTTGGGAATCTGTGTTCCACTTTGTAAAGGGAGAAACAGGGGACACTCACTAGCAGACAGGTGATAGGGGCTCTCTGTAGAGAGAAGCAGACAGGGACCAGAGGAAGAGGGCTCCTGGCTTTCTGCCACCCAGCCTGCTTCCTGTCTTTCCAGAGCCCTGGGATGATCCAGCCATTGTGTTCCATAAGATTTCTTATGTCCTGATACCAATCCTTCCTCTTCTCCTGCCCCATTCTCCAGCTCACCCTGAGGACTTCCAGCCAGGGCTCCAAGCCCCATGCCTTCTTGGGCTCCAGGCACCGTGTGAAGGAAGTACATGTGCCACCTCTCCAGGTCCTGGAGCAGGGAAAGCAAAGGCCCCTTTTTCATCCTGGACTTTCAGCCTCACTCCTGCCTCCACTCCAGACAAATGAACAATAATACACTTGTCAGTCTCTACAAAGGAGAAGAGGGGCAGCAGGCACCCTTTAAACCCTCATGCCCCTTCTCTTAACTCTGCCCCACACAGCGCACACATAAACACTTGGTGGCTAGTGCTGGTATTGGCAGATGCCATCCCGAGAATCCTATCTGTAGCACAGGGCAGTCTGGGGAGCCAGGGTAAGCCTCAAACACTGTCACCTCATAGAGAAAAGGAGACTGAGAAGAGCCCAAGTCAGCTCCCCGAGGCAACCAGGAAACAATTTGCAAGATGGAATTCAACAAGCAATGCCAACAATATCATAATGACCATATTTATGGGAGAACGAGGAGGCCCGAGCGCGGGTTTTCATTATCGCGTGTACAAATGCGATCGTCTCCTCGCAGCCCGCCTCCCGCTCCAGGCAGCAGCTGTTGGCTGGTGCATGGTAATTTGATGTAAATTGCCCCCAAATATGGTAATTCCCTCCTCTGCCAGGGGAGTTGGAAGTCACAAACCTGGAGAGGTTGGCAGCAGATGTTTTCTTACTGTTCTGCTGGCTGCTGGGATTGTGCAGAAAGGACAGTAACGCCAGAGACAATGCTGCCTTTGCTGCATGCTGCATGGGGGCCGTGCCACCTACTGTGGGCACCTCTCTGATCCTCGGGGTCCCCACCTGAGGAAGAGACCACGTGTCCTGCCTGCATGGAAGAGCAGAGAAAATAAGCTCACCGCACCCAGGACTGTGCTGTTATTGATATAGATCTTTCGCGGGCAGTCAGTGTCCAGTGTCATTCCTTGGTCCTCAGTGACAGGCTGGGAAGGAGAGAACATGACAAAAATAATGTAATTAAAAATAAAAGTCAACAGCAGGAGCCGGGCGTGGTGGTGCTCACCTTTAATCTCAGCACTCGGAAGGCAGAGAAGAGAATCGCCATGAGTTCATGGCCACCCTGGGACTACATAGTGAATTCCAGGTCAGCCTGGGCTAGAGTGAGACCCTACCTTGAAAAAAACAAAAAAAAAAAAACAAAACACAAAGCAAAACAAAACAAAAAGTCAACAACTGGGTGCTGCAGTTCACATTTGTAATCCCAGTACTCAGGAAGAGGCTGAGGCAGGAGGATTGATGTGAGTTTGAGGCCAGCCTGGGCTACATTGTGAGTTTTGGGGCAGCCTGAGCTACAGAGTGAGACCCTATCTCAAAACAAAGTAAAACAAAAATAAAGAAAATAAAAATGATTCATGCTGATGGAGGCAGGGAGGTGCCTGACCAAGAACAGATGAGTTATAATCTTTACAGCCTAAGTGCTCCCTAGACCTGTAAGAAAAATATCAATACTTCAATATGCAAATGAGTAAAACCTGCGGACAATTTCTACTAGAGAAAGACAAATGACAAGCTCAAGGAAAAATGTGTTTTTCTCCCTTGTTTCTTTTCTCTTTATCTTTAATCAAGAGTGAAAGACCTCACATTAAAACAACCTTGAGATGACTTTACACCTACCAAATAGAAAAACTATGAAAAACAGGATGCCCGCGATGGGCATTCCACTTCCAGTGGAAATGATCTGCCCTACTGCGTTGGGGGTGGAGGTGGCAGCCTGCCCAGCATGGACATTTTGTGAGGTGATCTAACAGCATGTCCCAAAAGCCAAATCAAGATAAATGATGCAGGTGTCTCACTAATGGGAATTTCTCCTGGGGAAATTAGCCAATAGAAGGGGAAAGGCAGACGAATGATGATGCAAAGGACAATTGAAAAGCAGGGCAGGGCCCCTCGATGGTGATGATGAGTGGGGACGCAAGCCAGGACACTGCCACACCACATGCTAAGAAGCGCTTAACGCGTACTTATGTTCTGAGGAGTATACATTCCATGTGGAAGAATGTTTATGGTGTATTTTTAATCTGAACAAGGAGAACAAAAAGCTCTTTACAGCTTGATGGAAACTATATGCACATGTGCCTTGTGGGGCCCAAGGAAGGGGTGTAGAGGGCAGTGGGGTACTCAGCATAGAGGGAGGCTCCCCTGGGCTAAGCATGACATTTCTGCTCCTCAGTCACAAAGGTCACCGCAGAGCAGCAGTCACCTGCCTTTGATGGGCCCTGGGCAGTAGGCTGAAGGGAGGGTGCAAGGGGAGCCAGGATAGATGACAGCTCAGCCTAAAAACCCTTCTTATGGCCAGAGTATTCATTCCAACAGTGATATGGGCTGGCTCCTGAGGTAGTGAGCTCCCAGGGTCTGGAGGTATGCAGGCACAGGCTGTAGAGTCACACATGATTGGACGGCGGGATTAGACGTCCCCCAGGATGGCTAGATGATAAACTAATCGCATGCCTACTCATTCCAGCCCATCTGTCCAAATAGCCCCCAAAGAGAAACAGACAAATCCGTTTATTCATCGAATATGGTGAAGGAAAGAGAGGGAGAGGAGGGAGGAGGGGAAAGAAGAGAATGAGGGGCAGAGAAAAGGAAGAGGGGATAAGAGATGGCTCAGTGGGTGGAGTGCTTGTGCAAGACTTGAGTTCCATCCCCAGGACCCACGTAAAGTTGGATGCAGTAGCAAAATGCAGTAGCCCTCCTACTGCAAGGTGGGAGGGGAGGACAGGAGAATCCCAGAAGATTGTGGGCCAGACACCTTGGACTTCTCAGGACTGAGCAGCAGGGACCCTGCTTCAAACAAGGTGGAAGGTGAGGACCGACAGGGTTGTCCGCTGATCACACACGATGTAGCATGTGTGCCCGTATTATCTCTCTCTCTCTCTCCCGTCCTCTCTCTCTCTCTCTCTCTCTCTCTCTCTCTCACACACACACACACACACACACATACACAAAGGGAAGGAGGAAGAAGGGAAGAGGAGGAGGGAAGGAGAAAAGAGAGGCCAGGCCTGTGACATGCTAAGCCTAATCCCTCTGTAAACACTGGCAGAAACTTGTCTTCCTAATTGAAAAGCCCATGTGGGCTGGTTAATCCAGTCCATGTTAATGAGACCAAACCACATTAAAGCAGATATTGACTGCAGTCTTCACAGCGCCAGCTCTGAGAACACCAGAGGGAATATATTGACAAGAGTGTGACTGGGTCAGTCCTGGCCCTGTGGACATTATCTTGCTGCTTGTTCATTCAAAGCATCCCCCCCCCCCGTGTGACTGAATCGTACAACAGGGCTGCACGAGTTGCACGAGGTCAGCATCACTCCCACGAACTGCATTTCTGTCCCCTTAAACCGAACAAAGTGGCCTTAAGATAATAAGATTTCAGGTAAGAAAATCAGGTAAACGATAAGGCAATACGATAAAAAAAAAAACATGCACTCCTAAGTATGGCAGGGAATAAATCTTTTGTGGACTTTTTTTTTTTTTTTAATGACTTCAAGGGAATCACTTCCAAGACAAAAATGGGTCTTGGCAGGCCAGAGGTGAGGTTCTATCCAGCCAGTTCTTGTCCCCTGCTTGTGACAATCCTCCAGAGCAGATTAATGCTCTTGTAAAAGGGTGCTTGGGGTTCAGAAAAGTCCTTAAACCTGAAACCCTAGGTTCATGCCTAATTTTAACCAAAGAATTGAATAAAATAAGGCTGAGAAGGATAATTATTAAATATTATATTTCTTGAGGGAAGTACAGAGCCGAGGAAAGGCACCCATGTGGTTAGAGATCCCATGTGGCGGGCCTGGGAAAACTGTGGAAAGAATAGAGAGAAAAGAAAGTTCAAAGAGCTCCTGCCATGTGGGAGCTGGTGGAGGGAAGGAGTCCATACAGAGAGTAAGGCCTGGGCTGGGGAGCTCACCAGCAACTGCAAGTTCCCAGGTGATCAGATAGCTTAGAAAGCGTGCCCTCCCCTCATACATGTATTTATAATCTTATGGTGGTGGCCTTCTGGCTCAGGTGAGCCAGAAGGATAGCTGGTTGGTCGGGGCTAAGGACTGTTTCAGGAAGAGGCTAGCCTTGACACCAAGTTCCAGGGACTAAACTTGATCAACCACAATGTTTAAATCCTAGGAAAGACCTCCCTCCCAGGAGGGGTCCAGGTCCTTTGTGGAAAAACTGCTAACAAGTGCAGACCAACCTGCCTGCCTAGTTCAAGAAACGAACTGCCTACTGTGGAGCACCCTCCCCCCCCCACTCACTCTCAGCAGAAATCCCATCATCTTATGTGCCCTGAACGAGTGAGCAAATGCACTGTGACCTGCACCAGACTCCAGTCACTCGGGCCTTGTGGCCTTGACATCCCTAACCTGGAACTCATGGTAACTGAGTATCAGTTTTCCTGGTCCTCCCCATCTACTCTCTGCATGAGCTGATAGAATGTTCTTTCTGATCTCATCTCTGATCATGTCTTGCTCCTACTCAAAGACTTTCCATGTTCCTCATCCATCTAGTCAGAGCCTAATCACATTCATCTTCACCCACCATGTTCTGTAGCACTGACTGCTGTCATCACACCCCTAACTTTCATCTCAAAGTCCCCTGCCGCACACACACCCAAAGCCCCCTTACTAGACTCCCCAGCTGAACTCCAGCCACCACACCCAGGCCAATACACTTTGTACTTGGTGTAACTCAGTCGGGTTCAAAGAATTTTCAAATGTCTAGGATTAGCCCCATTACAATCTATTTTTTTAAATAGATTTTTATGCATGTATGTGCACACACACACATGGGTGCATGTGGGGGGCACATATGGGCGCATGGACGTCCTTCCTCAGGAATATTTATCCACCTTTTTTGAGACAGGGTCGCTCACTGGCCTAGAGCTCCCCCCAGTTAGGCTAGACTAGCTATCCAGGGATCCCCAGAGCTCCACTTGTCTCTGTCCTTAAGTGCTGAGGTGACAGGTGTGCAGCTACCACACCAAGCATTTTTCAGATTTATTTATTTATTTATTTTGGTTTTTCGAGGTAGGGTCTCACTCTGGCCCAGGCTGACCTGGAATTAACTAGTCTCAGGGTGGCCTTGAACTCACGGAGATCCTCCTACCTCTGCCTCCTGAGTGCTGGGATTAAAGGCGTGCACCACCACGCCCGGCTTGCATTTTTTAGATTTTTTTAAATTCTCATTTATTTATTTGCAAGGAGAGAGAGAGAGAGAGAGAGAAGAGAGGCAGACAGAGAGAGAATGGGCATGCCAGGGCCTCCAGCCACTGCAAATGAACTCCAGATACATGTGCCCCTCGTGCATCTGGCTTATGTGGGTCCTGGAGAATCAAACCGGGATTCTTTGGCTTTGCAGGCAAACGCCTTAACGGTTAAGCCATCTCTCCAGCCTCCACACCAAGCATTTTTATGTGGGCACTTGACATCAAACTCAGGTTCTCACACTTATGAGGGAAGCCCTTCAGGGAGATAGCCTTAAGCTATCTCCCCAGCCCCCTCCACTTACAAAGCTTTTAATGTAAGTGATCTCACTTAACCCTCTCATTGCTCTTGGGATGGAGTCTGAAGTTCAAGGGCCAGGACTCGGCAAGGGTGTATAGTGGCCGTAGGCAGAGCTGGACTCTCAAGGACAAGACCCCCAACTGAGTGAACTAAGTGCTTCTTATAGTCTGGCCGACAAGACTCATATTATTTCTCCTTCCGGGGATGAGCTAAATTAATGCAGACCCATCAGCACCATGTCGTCTCCTCGCACCCCAGCAGCTCTTCAGGGGCAGTCATTACGAGGCCATGTTGGAGCCGCTCTCTGGCCGTGGTAGTCATTCTCCACTGGGACCTGGGAATGGGGTAGAATGTGACGGGAAGCCGCCACTGAACCAGACGAAAGCTGTCCTGTGAATGGAGTGACTCCATTGTCCTGGAGGAGTATGAGCGTTCTGGAAGCAGCTTCCAGCCCTTTCTGTCCAGGGTCTGTGATAATTAACAGGACTTGGTGGCAGAGAAGAGCTGAAAGCCTGGAGGAGCCCCCTGGAGGCTTTGCAAGAGGTACCCTCTTCAGTCAGTCACACCCTCCAATCAGATCTGAGGTCCCAGGACAGGACAGCCGGAGTCACCTTTGCTCACTTCACTCATTCACTCACTCTTTCAGGTATTCATACCCATTTTGAAGAAGCTACACTAAGGCAGATCACCTGGCCTCCCACCAGTACCTTTGGTCCAGTGGGAGAAAAAGAGAGAGACGGTCTATTGATCCAGCGCCTTCTATCCAAGTCCTACCTTTACTGCATGAAACAGCAGCGCCTGGGGTTGCCCTTTCTGCTTTCAAAGAAGAGCTTGGCTTCAATGTTGCATTCAAGCCAGAGATCTCACCTGGCAAGTGCTCAGGAGGCTGAAGGGGTTGAAATTTCAGTTTTCCCCTGGGCAAGCTGAGCCTTTGACAAAGTAGTAAAACATCTGTGTTTACAAGAGAGATAAGGAGGAAGCTGGCAGCCGCGGGCCTCTGCGGCTGTCTCTCAAAGGTGTTGCCTTGAAGCACAGTCAGAAGTGGAGATATCCAGGGACTCGCAGCCTGCACCTGGCCAGGAGGCCCCTGGTCTTCCGGATTCCTCCTGTCTCCCACCTTTGGCATTCACCTGCAGACTCTGGCCTGGGGCCTAGTCTGGTCTTGTTGGTCACTGGATAGATTGGCTTTGTCTTATCTGTGTCCTCTATCTACCACGCAGTTTTACTAAAGCTCAGATCATTTAACAAGCATTCTGTTATTTCCCATTTCCTACATAGCCTTGTGACGTTCCCCGTCCACTTGAAAGCCTTGCACACACTCTATCTTGATGGCCTCCTCCATCCCTCCCACTCCTACACTCACACCAGCTGATCCCACATCAAAGTTTTTCTGTTCTTCCCAAACCTGGGCCTTCTTTCTCTGGATCTTCATCCACATGGTGGCCTGTGGCTGAATGCTCTCCCCCATCCTGTGCTGCCTATCTTTTAAGATCCCGCCTCTTCCTGACCTAGGGAGACAAAACTGGTGCAACTGGTGCCTCATTTCTGGCATGCTTTGAGGCCAATGCTTACACATCAGTGCTTTTCTCTGTTTGTCCCATTCGACTTTGAGGGTAGGGGATGGCACCAGGTTCCCCTGGGTAGCATCAGAACCTTGTACCCTCCAGGAGGAGTGGCCAGGGCATGCTTGTTGAATGCTGCCCACCTGGAGCGGGACTTTGTGCACCGGCACCTTCCTCTTCCTCCCTTGCATCCTGCAGCCAGTCCCACAGCTTCTGGGGGAGCCCAGGAGAAGCAGGGTGTTGCTGACAGTGCTCTGATTCCTTCACCTTGTGAGACTTGTCTTGGGGAGATGTGAACAAACATCTGTTCATGCCAGAGAAGGTCCTGACAGACCAAAGGACGCTTCTGCCCCAGTCTAACTTGGTGAACTGATGAGTTTCTTGGGGTTACTGACGGGAGCGTGGGTGGCTGAGAGGCAGCTGCTTCACTGAAACGCCCACCCCAGCATGGGTGATGACCCGTGAAATCTACATCCTTGGAGCTTCCCCTGTCCCAGCCATTGTTTAGTGCTTGTTTAACCTTGGAGAGGAGTCTTGTGCATCTTGGAACTTCTGAACTTCCTGAGCCCTATAAATTTAGTTAGTGTCTCCTTGCTCCCGGAGGGAATGTGTCAATTTAGACGCAAAGGCTGTACAGCGTTTCGGCAGCCTTTCCTCTCTCAGAGGGTGGTGGTGAGGGACAATGGCTGTCACTCTTGTACTTTTTCCACATCGCTGGTGTTCTAGAGTGTCACCAGTGATGCACTGTGGGAGATGCTCTGCCATGTGACTATAGAGGCGCATTTGAAGGCACTAATCCCTCAGTGAGCCCAGATATGCTGGTCAGCTGGACAGCTTGCCCTAGCCCCTGGACAGCACCAGCAGCAAGGGTCTCCTCTCTGGCTTGATCCGGGGCCCTGTGTGGACAAAAAGGTGGGAGGGGCTGGAGAGATGGCTTAGTGGTTAAAGTGCCTGCCTGCGAAACCTAAGGATCCAGGTTTCATTCCCCAGAACCCACATAAGCCAGATGCACGGTGGGGGAGGGCGGTGCATGCATCTGGAGTTTATTTGCAATGGCTGAAGGCCCTGTTGCGCCCATTCTCTCAATCTGCCTCTCTCTCCCTCACCCTCTCAATCTCTAATAAATAAATAAATAACAAATTAAAATGTGGGAGGGAGGAAGCTGTAGGCTTGAGCAAGGCTGAGCTCAAGGGTCTGGGGCTGGGTCTAACATAACCGAGGAGAAGGAGCCCCCATGCCGGTCCTCTGCAAGGCGGTCTGTGATGTAGAAAGACAGAGGGGAGAAAGAGGCCAGGGTAGAGGACATCCAGGACCAAGTCTCCTAGTGTGGCTCACTGTGTGCTCTTGGGGAGGCTCCTTTCCATCCCTGAGCCTCAGCTTCCCTGCTTGGAAAAGAAGAACTGGGCCTGGCCTGTTAGCACATGCCTGTAATCCTAGTTACTTGTGAGGCTGAGGTGGGAGGACTGCAAATTCAAGGCCTGCATGAGCTATAGAATGAATTCAAAGCCAGCCCAAGACACTGTCTTGAAATTAAACAGGATGTAGCTCAGTGGTAGAGCACTTGCCTACTATATGCAAGGTCCTGGGTCCCCAGCACAGCACATGGGGAATCAAGTGGAAGAACCACCTGGCCTTTCAGCACCCTGAACTTCCGTGGGCCAACAAGAATACCCCATACATAAAGAGGCTGCCCCCACAGACCCACAATCACGTAATTCATGAACACACACTGCCTCCTGCTCATTCAGAAACGCATTCCCTGATCATCCTTTTCTCCAAGTATGGCTACGACTTGTGCTTCATGCCACAGCCACATGCTCTGTCACTCTATATTTGATGGAAATTCTCATCAGAACAGAACACTCTCTTCCATACCAGAGCCAAATGGAGCCTCCCATAAGAGGAAGCTGGAAGTAAAGATGACTATGTGTTGTGAGTGGGGAGGAACCCAGAAGCACTGGTATGCCAGCCTTGACCAGAGGGAGAGACCATCTGTGTCCCGGAAAATGTCCCCCTCTCCCTCCACTACAACACCCTCAGGAATTAGGTGCCATCTTCTGCATTTTATTTATTTATTTGTTTGTTTATTTATTTGAGAGAGAGGATAGAGGAGAGAGGCAGAGGCAGAGAGAAAGAGAGAATGGGCATGCCAGGGCCTCCAGCCACTGCAAACGAACTCTAGATGCCCCCTTGTGCATCTGACTTACGTGGGTCCTGGGGAACTGAACCAGGGTCCTTAGGCTTCACAGGCAAATGCCTTAACCACTAAGCCATTTCCCCAGCCCCATCTTCTGCATTTTAGAGATAAAGAAAGCAAGACTCAGAGCAGTGAAGTCACCTGGCTAAGGTCACACAGACAAGTGGCCAAATCAGGATTCAAAATGAAGTCGATGTGGCTATTCCACTGCGCTACACAAGCTCTCGTGAACATGAGTCTGTTTGAAAGCATGTCCCCTGTAGTAGAGCCACCCTTCAAGGTCATGCTGGGTGGACTCCATTCTTCTGGTAGGACTCACACAACTCAGAACAGCAGCTCAGGGAGTGCTGGTAGCAGAACGGAATTGAATTCCACCTGACACACTTGAAGTTGATGGACAGGTGATCCCCATAAGGGCCTTGGTGTGTATCATCGTTGTAGTGGCTCCCAGGGAGTGGGGCAGACAGGCAAAGTGTTCTGGTCCCAGCAGGAGGTATGAGTGCAGACTCTTAGAAGGAATTAATAATATCCAAGGAATTCCTCCTTAACAGTGGGGGGGAATAAAGGTTCTTCAAAGAAGGCCTAATAGCAAATTTTCTGGATTTTCCAGCTAATTTGAAGGTACCTACTTGGAACATTTTCTTGTCAGAAAAGATTTTAAAATACATTCATTCGGCGTGACATGATAATTGGGCCTGGCTGTCTGATGAATGCCTTTTATCTCTTCCTGAGCTTTTGTTCAATGGGGTGGAGGCGACGGGCTGCAGTGGGCACTTTGTTAAATGCACAAACAGAGCCACTTGCAATGGTTCGGGTCACAGGAGGCAGTAAGGTCTCAGACGTGCAGATGGGAGCTTGTAATGACCAAGTGTCCAAGAGGGAAGGAAATTTAGAGGTTAGAGAAGACATCTTCCTCATTGTCCACCCGGGAGGACTGAGGTCCAGGGAAGTGCAGGGAGCTGTCAGCATCACTCAACTTGGAGGTGGCAGAGGTGTGACCTGGTCCTGTATTTCCTGAGCTACATACAAGGACAGGATAAGGGAGAGGTCCTTGTCCTCTGCCTCATGAGGTAGTAGAAGGCTTATGTCCAGGGAAAACTGCCCACCTGCTCTTCCACTCTCAGCCCAGGCCACAGGCAGGGTTTGATGGCCAGAGTGGTTGCATTTCCTATAGCAGTCTCATCTCATTTCTGCAAGGTTGCTATAGAAGCAGCTATTTTCATAAGCCTTTTTCCTCTCTCTCCATCTTTCATGTTTTCCTTTCTTTTAATGCCTTTGTCTTATCAGAGGCAAATTTCCAGGCCTGGCCATATGATAGTCATTTGCAAAGGCTCCAAATTTCTTTATTATCCTTTCTGAGAAGGCAAGACTTGTTTGGATTTATTATTCTTCAACATTACATGATTTTTTTGTTGTTGTTGTTTTGCTTATCTTGATCTTTCTGCTGAAATTGCTTCAGAATTATTTTTCTAAAACCAGATCTGTTTTAGAGTCTCGCAAAGCCTTCTATATGCTAATACGGTGTTTGCAGAGCTGTGGTTTGGGTTTCCTCCTTGGTCAGAGCGGGGCTTCTGTTTTTCTCTTAAGAAACTCGGTGTATCATCTGAACTGCCTTTCATGAACATTTAACGAGGAAAAGAGTTTCCACTGGGAGTAAGAAGTTGACATTTCCATTGTTTTCCTTAGAAAACAACACAACATTAATCATCACTCAGGGGATTGCTTTTTTTCACAAAAGTCCCGCCTGGGGTGCATATATGGGCACATGTGTTGCTGTTGATATGTGCACACCTATGTTTTTAATGTATAATTATGTCTCTATGCCCACATGTGTGTTTGTAACATTTCACACATGGTTGTGATAGTCTGCTAATGTGTATCTGCCTATTTGCCTATCTATCTATCTATCTATCTGTGATGTGTGTGTGTGCGTGTGTGTATGTGCAGACGAGTCTGTATAGATCTTGACATGTAGGTCTAAATTTATCTACTACATTTGTGGATATGTGCATTGTGTATGTATGTTATGCATCCATATGTGTGACTGTGTTCATTACTATATGTTGGTGCACATGTTCTATATATCTATATCTATCTATCTATCGAGATGTACATACTTATGTGGGAGTGGGTGTTATGTGTGTGGTGACTTGTGAGTCTGTGTGTACCCAGTGTTTCAATGTAGGCATACGTATGCGGGTATGTCTTTGTCCTTGTTTGCTTGTCTCTTTGCATGACACAAGGATGCTTGGATTTCTATGTTCAGAACCCCCCTATAAACATATACACAGCACCCTCCAGTGGCCATTGGTGGGAAGTGCCCCGAAACAAAACAAAACAAAAAAGGCAGGCTCATAATTACCTCCCAGTTGAAAACAAGGTTTGTCATTACATGCAGAGGGACATTTTCAAAATGGTCCTTGAGAAAATGGGGATGGCTGTGCTGTTGGAATAAGGTATACACTCAACCTTGACCGCAGAGGGGCTCTGCTGCATGATGAAAGGACTCATTCTCTAGTTTGGGGACAGGATCACTGGTCTTCCACTTAGCCAGGAGGGAAGTAGGCAGTGCATCGTCTGACAGTGGACTGGAGTGGCCTTGCTCAGAGTGTGCACGTTTCTGGAACCCTGAACTCTGTTATCCTCTTTAACCCAGTTTCAAGAGCAAGTCCAGCTCACAGTCCTTCAGGGACCCCACCCCCAGTCCCTTGCTTGAGAAATGAGGTCCCTTCACCTGCGAAGTTGCGTTCATTTCTTATTTCTCTTGTCATGTATATGGTCACAGCTGGTTAGAATTGGTCACATGTCTAGAATGAGGTGTCCGGAGGCTCAGGGGAGAATGTGTGTCTGGCTTCTACCACTTCTAAAGACCGAATGAGCTCCTTGTCTGGTAACCCACATCACTCTCACCTCTATGCCTATCATCGCACCTCCTCCTCTGACTCTCCCCATATAGCCTCCTTCTGAGGACCCTTGGGAATACTTTAGGGCCTGCCTGACACTCCAGATCATCTATCTCCTCATCTCCAGATTCTCCACTCCGGCCCAGCAAATCCTCTTTTGCCATGGAAGGGTGAACTCACGGGCCTGGGGATTAGGATGTGGACGTCTCGAGGAGCGTCACTTTGCCACCACAGATAGGTAACGGTACCACTCACTTCACGGGTTGGTGGGTGCCCAGGTGCTGCACGTGGAATGTTTTCCCTATGCTGTCCTGAGATTACACAGAGCTCTTTCTGTCCCGCCCATTCCATCCTCTCAACCGTTCTACAGGGCAACTGCTGTCATCACAGCTGTATGATAAACGAAGCTAGTGCTGTAGTTTGGACCTTAAATGTCCCCCAAGGGCCCAAGTGTTGAAGGCTTAGTCCCCAGTCTGCGGCACTATTGGAAGATGGTGGCCATTTTAGAAGGCGGGGCCTTAGTGGAAGGAAATGAAGTGATGGAGAGCATGCTCATGGGGGGATGCTGGGACCGTGGTCGCTCCTCTTCCTCTCTTCTGTGCTTCTCAGCATGCATAAGGTGAGCAAGCTCCCACCATGATATTCTGTTAGACTACAGACCCAAAGCAACAGGGACAAGCAACTGGGGATGAATGCCATGAACCAAAATCAATCTTTCCTCTGGATTACTTCAGGTATGATAATGACAGAGAGCTGACTTGCGCAGCTACTAAGACTGAATAATGTCTAGAGTCACACCCCGTGGAAGTGGTGGAGACAAACTTTCGAACCCAAATAATCAAACTTCAAAACCATGCTCTTCTCCATTAAAGGACATCCAGGGTTGGAGAGATGGTTCAGCGGTTAAAGACACTTGCCTGACAGACTGGGTTCTGTTCCCCGGTACCCACATAAAACCAGATGAACAAAGTGGCACATGTATCTGGAATTTGCAGCCGCAAGAGGCCCTGATGCACCGATTCATTCTTTCATTCATTCTCTCGCTCTTTCAGCTTGCAAATAAATAAATAATAACTGAGTAAAATTACTTTTTAAAAGGACATCTCAGCCGGGTGTGGTGGCGCACACCTTTAATCCCAGCACTCGGGAGGCAGAGATAGGAGGACACGGTGATTTCAAGGCCACCCTGAGACTACATAGTGAATTCCAGGTCAGCCTGGGCCAGAATGAAACCACCCTACCTAAAAGAAAGAAAGAAAGAAAGAAAGAAAGAAAGAAAGAAAGAAAGAAAGAAAGAAAGAAAGAAAGAAAGAAAGAAAGAAAGAGAAGGAAGGAAGGAAGGAAGGAAGGAAGGAAGGAAGGAAGGAAGGAAGGGAAAGAGAAAGAAAAAGAAAAAGAAAAAGAAAAGAAACAAGGACTTTGATTTAAGCGCTACCTCTCTATTTTACAGATGTGAGGCGGGATGTTTGATGATAGTTTGATGTGCAGTATTCATGCCTGGAGAAAAATGTGTGCATGTTATACTCAAAACAATCATGGGAGACCCAGGGCAGAAAGATTTTTTAAAGTCAACTACATTGAGGTTTTACACACAATAAAATACACTTTTTAGATGTACAATTCTGTGCAACAGAAACAGTCCTGTGGCTATCACCACAATCAAGTGATATGTTTCCCTTACCCCCAAATGTAACCTCCTGCCTCTTTGTACCCCAAACCCTTCCTCCATCCTCAGCTCTTACAACCCTGATCTAGTTTATGTGTCTTCAATTTTGCCTTCTCTAGAACAATATAAGTGGAAGCAGAGCCTTTTAAAACTGAATCATTGTTCTTCATTTACATATAAGAAAAAGAGGCATCATTTGCACATATAATTTATATATAATTTCATGCAATAAATATAAGCTTTGGGGTATAGAGGTCTATGGATTTTCACAATCACTTGACCACATGCTAGGGAGACCACAATCAAGGCTCAGAACTTGTGGTTAAGATATAGTTCTGGGGCTGGAGAGATGGCTTAGGGGTTAAGGCACCTGCCTCCTAAGCCTAAGAATACTGGTTCCAATCTCCAGCGCTTCCAATCTCCAGGTCCCACGTTTAGCCAGATGCAAAGTGACGCAAGGGCGCAATGCCGCACTTGACCACAAGGGGGCGCACACATCTGGATTTCATTCGCAGCAGCTGAGACACTGCTGGTGCGCCCATCTCTGTCTTCCTCTCCCTCTCTCTCTCTCTGTGTCTCTCTCCAAAAAAAATAATAATAAATAAAAAGTTTTTTAAAAAAGATATAGTTCTGTTAGTAGAACGCTTGCTTACCGTGCACAAGACACAAGCACTGCATAAATCAAGTGTGATGGCACACGCCTGTAATCCCACCACCTGGAAGGTACAGACAGGCAGGAGGATCATAAGCTTAAGGTCATCCTTGGTACATATCAAGTTTAAGGCCACACTGGGATACTTGACACCAAGTCATAAATAAAACAAACAAACTTTCCATGTGTCTTACTAATTGTCCCCTTTTTCCCACCCTGAGGTCAGTAGCTGCTTTCCGTTCTTATTATTCTGTCTTTTTCAGACTAGGAAACATCATTTTAGCCAATATGCTCTTGAGTTAGTCTTTCCCTCACTGGAACACATGTGAGACGTTTCCATTTCCCGGCAGGTGTCTGCAGCTGGTTTCTTTTCATTGCTGAGCAGTGTCCCATCGTTAGAATGTACCACAGCATGTGCCCAAGTCACACCCTGACAGACAGCTGGTTCCCAGGGTGGCAATTCTGAGTGACCCTCTGCACACACTGCTTTGCTAATATTTTCCTGAGGACTTTCGCATCTATATTCATGAGGCGTTTTAGATTCTAGTTTTCTTTCCTTTTGGAATGTCTTTGACTGCCTTTGATATTGGGAAAATATTCGGCTTGTGAAATGATTGAAAAGCATTTCTGCCTCTTCTATTTTCTGTAAAAGTTTGTGTAGAATTGGTATTACTTTTTCTTTAAATAACTTTGTATTAGAATTCACAGTTAGGCTGGCAGGATCTTGGGTTTTCTTTGTTGGAAGGTTTTTAGTTCTGAATTCAATTCCTTCGGCTTGCACAGATGCCATTCTTCTTGTTAACTTCGTGAGCAAAGCTTTGGTTGTTCGTGTCCTCCAAGAATTGGCCCCTTTCATCTAAGTTATTCAATTCATAATAAAGATCAGGAGAATTCGGTGCTGGATTCCCCACACATGCAAGCAAACCAGCCACCTAAGAAGACACAAGAACAAAGAACAGGAATTCTGGGCTGGGAAATTATCAGAAATTCATGAAAAACTTTGTGTGTTTTTTGAAATGGAAAAGATTACTAAAAGTACAATTATGCACAAAGATGTAAGGAAAAGTCTTGCTCTAAATAATTGGAAACCACGTAAATGTCAAAGAGAATGTGGTGTGTTCACTCGGTAGGAAAGATATCATTTAAACAACATAAAAGTATGCATAGCAAATCAAAATAGGAACACACCAAAATAATAATAGTTATATTTTTGAGGTTTGAATGTACAGAATTATTATTTTCTTCTCTTTTATATTCTCTGTATTTCCAGTAGATATATATTTTAATGTAGGAGATCTAGTAGGGGGAAAAAACAGTATTTCTTTTTTTTTTAATTTTTTTAATTTCTATTATTCTGATTTTACATTCATAGTATTGGTTCCATTATCCTCCTCCCTGTCCTCCCTCTTCCAAAGGGACCCTCATCAATGGGGAATGTGGGTCATGCATCGTGGGGGTTGTCAAGAGTTCTGGGGGGTAGGCCCCAGTCTCTGTGCATAATGCCCCAACTTGTGACTCTAACAATCTTTCCTCCCCCTCTTCCGCGAGTTTCCCTGAGCCACATTGGGGTCATTTTAGTTCTGCTTTAGTGATGAGGTTTTGGGAGCCTCTGTGTCTCTGGATATCTGGCTTAGTTGGAGTTGGATGTTCTCTGTGTTTATCTCCTTCAGCCTTTTTCTGGTGTCGTGATTGCCATGAACGCTGTATTCTTGCCCTTCCCCTGCGTTGTTCTATGGTTTCAGCTGGGGCCCTGGTGAGGTGTGATTAGCTGATCCTCCCTTCAGGTTCATTGTCCATCTGAAAAAAGATAAGCAAATTCTCCAACGGAGAGAGAAGTTAGTACTAGATAGAAGGGATGACCATATATGTTTTGGAGGGAATTTTATATGTGTTGGCTCTCTACTAGCCCACATTTGGTGGAAAAAAAACAGTATTTCTTAGACCTTTACCTAGTCCCTGCCAAACTTGAGACCTAACACATAGAAGCATCTCAGGAGATGCAATAATGAGCTAAAAGTGATGGCGAATGCCTGGAATCCCAGCACTCACGAGGCCAAGGGAGGAGGATTATGAGTTCCAGGCCAGCATGGGTTACATAGCAAGATCCTTGTCTCAAGCAAAAAAAAAAAAAAAAAAAAAAAAAACAGGGCTGGAGAGATGGCTTAGCAGTTAAGGTATTTGCCTGCAAAGCCAAAGGACCCAGGTCAACTCCCCAGGACCCATGAAAGCCAGAAGCACAAGGGAGTGCATATGTCTGGAGTTCGTTTGCAGTGGTTGGAGGCCCTGACATGCCCAGTATCTATCTGCCCCTTTCTCTTTCTTCTTCTCTCTCTCTCCCTCTAATGAATAAATAAAATAAGTAAAAATATTTTTTAAAAACCCCAAACTTCCCATAGCAGTAATGTACCAATACCTGAGGTTTGCAGGCAGCTGCCTCAGATGTTCCTCCCTTCTAGAAACTTGCTGCCTGTCATGTATGCTAGTGGTCTGCAGAGATCCTATCCTTAGCCTGCAGGGCTGAACATGTGGTTCTGCCTTTGCTGCTCCATCAGCCTTTTTGGGAACTCCCCTTCCTTGTTCCCACTGGCCCGCCCTGAGCACCAGAGCTCTATGGCTCACTTCTCCTTGGAAATGGTACCTTCATCCCCTAAACGTAAGCATGCTCCCTCCTGCAGACATCAACTCTTCACAGAGTCTAACAAAGTGACCCCTCATGGAAGGGAGGCTCCGTAAGATTTCACTGTCTTTATGACTAGCCCTGCTATTTCCAGGACTTCCCAAGGGTCCTTCCAAAACCCATGGGGCAACTGGAGCTAGGCCACCATCTGGGTTTTAGCTCTGTTCCTATGAAGGAGAGGGGGCAGAAGGAGGGCAGAGAGGAACAGTAAAGAGAGAAAGGGGAGGAGATGAGAGAAAAGGCAAAATGAGGAGCAAGAAGAAAAGGAAGAGGACTGTAGGAGAGGTGGAAAAGAGAGGGAAGGAGAGAAAAGAGAGGGAAGGACTGGGGAGTCTTGTGTGGTGCTACATGATGGTATACCCATCCTTCCCCTTGAGTCTAGGGAGGAAGAAGCCTTTTGGTCACAAAATGTCCCCCCACAGGCTGCCTGGGCCTCACTTTCCTCCTAGGACTGACTACACACACATACATACACACAATCACACACACACACACACATCACACAATCATGGGATCAGAGGACGAAAACCCATTACAATCATGGCCAGTGTCTTCAATGCCATGAAGATTGTGTAGCTGGATCTGGTCCTGGATCAAAGGTAAACACTAGAATTCCCAGAGACATCGTCGTGTGTGTGTGTGTGTGTGTGTGTGTGTGTGTGTGTGTGTTGCAGGCACGTGTATATGCAGATGCATTTGCCCCATGCATGTGCAGTGGAGGCCAGAGCAGAATGTCAGCTTGTACTATGGCTTATCTATATTATTTCCTTGAGACAGTCTCTCTCTGAACCCAGAGCTGCTCATTTCCCCAAGTGTCAGGGATTCTCTGCTTCCCACAGGACTGGAGTTACAGGGCTGCATGGTCATGCGCAGCTATTTACATGGTGCTGGGAAACCAAACTCAGGGCAAATCAGGTCCTCTCAGACCCTCGTGCATGTGTGGCAAATGCTCTTACCCACTGAGCCATCTCCCCAGATCTCTGACTCTCTTCATCTGAGAACAGACACTGATAAAACCTGACGTGCTTCCCACAGGATGCTGTTCCTCCTAATGTGAAAACCAGGGGGCCTTGCTCACAAGGCTATCTGCTAATCCCCGGGCTGGGGCTGGGAAATCTCCACTGTGCACCTCTGCTCCACGCTCTCCTGCTTTAGGGGTTTGATGAGGCTCAATATAGGTTGTGGGACTCTGTATAAAAGGAAAATGTAGGGCTCCTTGTTAAAAATAGAAATACTGCCAAAAGTCTACAGTATAAACTTTGTGATCTGAGGAGGTGGCTCAGTGCTTAAAGGTGCTTCCATACAAAGCCTGCTGGCCCCAGTTTGATTCCCCAGTACCTATGTAAAGCCATATGCATAAAGTGGCACATACATCTGTAGTTCCTTTACAATGGTAAGAGGCCCTGGCATACCCATACACATACTCTCCTCTTTTCTGTTTGTAAATATACAACAAAAAATTATTTAAAATTTATTTATGGCTCTTTTAAATAAATAAACAATTTTAAAATATTTAATTTTGAATGTAATATTTAAATGTAAATTACTTAATACATTTATAATAAACCTGAAAATACATTACATATATAATAGTTGTGTATAATAACCTATTATCTAGATAGAGAGAGTAGACTTTTTTTTTCCATTCTGGGGATAGAACTCAGGGCCTTGTTCCAAGGCTTGCCTTGAAGACAAGCACTCTAACACTCATTATAGTTAATATAGTACAGAGTCTCACTATACTGGGCTAAAACTTTAATCAACCCTCCTGCCTCAGCCTCCCAAATGCTCAGATTCAGGTGTGGGTCACCACACTGGCAATAATTGCTCAACGAATAAAGTGTCAGAAACTCAGAAATACTTAAGTCAATTCCCCCCTCTACCACGGATTCTGACCATTAGTCACCTTGATAGCATTCTTGAGATTGCCACCGCCTTTGCACTAGCTTGCTTGTTTTGGTACTTCACAATTCCACCCCCCACCTCTTATAAGTAAGAATTTAGCCCTGGGTGGGGGAGGGGCAAGGGCCACCTCACTGATCAGTCCCCAGCATCAAGCTCTGGGCCGAGCTGTGATGGATATGATGGAGATGACAGCGGTGTGACGGAGATAACAGAGGTGTGACAGATGGAGATGTGATGCAGGCTGAGGGAGCAAGTGAGCAAATGAGTGAGCACGTGAACAGATGCACTGCCAGCAGAGAGAGGGCAAGGCAATAACTTGAGTCCATTCTCCTGCCTCAGCTTCCCAAGCGTGCCGAATCAGATATGTTCCACCATGCCGGCAATGATTTTGAAAGGAATAAACATCCCACAGTCTATCATGGCCCCATGGAGCTCCTGACGCTGCTGTCTGCTGCCATCTTTGATTCAGGTTCAGACAGGGAGAGGTGAAGGGTTAACAGCCTTCCCTGAAAACTAAAGGGAACTAAAGAGTTAATAGCTATCCCTAAAGCTTGCGGGCAATAAAGAAGTTTGGCACCCTTTCCTGATTGATGTACTCTTTAGCCTAGGTGGCCTTGAAGGACCAGAGACCATCTGAGTGTCCTTCCTTAGACATTCCTGTCTGAAGAAACCTATTCTGAACAAGGACACAAACAGCTACAGTTTTCTTATCGACTGCACCTGGTCCAGTCTGTTTTTCTTATGATTCTCCTTATAAACTTACACCCCAGCCAGGCCCAGGGTGTCAGCCTTCATCCCTTGGGAACGCCGATGCCCCTTGCTGTTTTCTCTAAATAGTCTTGTCTGTAGAGATCAAGTCCGGTGTTCTCTTTTACTTTTCTCTTACACTTTCCTTACAAGAGGGAGTTGAATGTTGAAGCTTGAATGTTGGACAAAGCAAGGGGCTGAGCCAAACTTCTTCTGAGGCCATTAGCTTCCTGTAGCCACCCTACCTAACGCCCTGGAGTATATAGGGAGGCCTGTCACTCAGCTAGCCCTTAGCTTTCAAACCCTACTGCAAGCCAAGAAGTGTGGACCCAGCAGCCCCTGAAAAGAGGTGTGAAATGAAGTTTTCAGAAAACAGATGTATCTGTTGCAGCTACTTCCAGCAAGGCTGAATGGACTGATAAAGCTCCTGTGATCACAGAGAGATGGGATGTTGCAAGTCAAGTTGCAATTATCTTGGGCTGCCTTTAGCCGCTTAATAGCCATTTATTGCCCATCTCTGTGTCTGAACTAACATCCTGGTGACTATCAGTTGTTCAGGTGTGATCCTTTTGGAATGCAAGAACATACCTCAGCTTCCACCAATCCAAGGGCTAAGAATACCATCAGATAGCATCCGAGGCCTATGGTGGAGATTTCTCCGCCTACCTGATGGTCATCCAATGTATTTGAAAATATGAAATATAAAGCCTTCATGAAATTGTAAGATTCCAGGTCTCAAGGACACAGAAAGTCATCCTGGGCTAAGGTTAGAAGCCTGGGTCAGTCCCTAGCCTTGTCCCATGGGCCTGGTGATGTGGGCAGGTTCCTTTCTGCTTCCTGGAGTGAGCATTGGTCCACTGCCCCTCCCTATGCCCCAGTTGAGGGCCTGGTCATAGCAAGAACCTGAGAAGTGCTTACAGAGAGCTGAAGATTAGCAGCCCGGCAGGGGTTGGCTTAATGGCGCCCTTGGATCTAATGATGATGAGCCCCAGGACTATTGTGTATTTACAGCTCTATTTCTCTTCACTGTTATTTCCAGACACGTCTCTGCAATTCCTTGTGGTGTGCTGGGGCAGTAACTCAGGAGGTGAGGTCTGCCTTACAAGCCTGGGGAGAGTACAGGGTCGGAGTAGAGAAATGAAACAGAGCCCTCCGCTGGAGCCAACCTGCTCTCTAGAGGTATGTTGGGAATGCCCAGGTCTCATCTTCAGCTGCTCTGTCATTTGATTCACTGAATTCAAATTGAATTCAGTTGAAAACTGGAGAGCTATATTTTGTTTAGCCTGCAGAGGGGGTCTACTAAAAATTTATAGTTAATATTTAAACATGAGAAAGGTGGGAGCCGTGAACTCGTGCATAGCTATTGGGGTGTAAATGCATACACTCCCTTTGAGAATCAGATAGATAAACTGGCTGAATTTTTGAATGCCCAGTGTACATCCAACAGACATGCGTACACACAGACACCAAATGACATGAGCCACAATGTTCAGGCAGTGCAATTTATAATAGACCCCAGAATGCTCATCAGCAATAGGGCGATAAGCAAATTGAGGTATAGTCACCCCAAAGCAACTAAATGTGTGTAGCAGTGAGGATGGGATGAAATAATAACAATAATATGGAAGAATCCCACAGGGGCTGAGTAGAAGAAATGAGAATGTTCCGGGGCTCCCACTTACAGAATTAATTCCATGTTTATGAAGTTCAGAACCAGGCTGGACTGGTTTCTGATGTCAGCGGTCTAAGTGCCTGAAGGTGGCTTACAGGGAGGGTATGACTGGAAGGCATCAGAAGCAGGCAGAGGCTCCTGGTGCCCCATCCTTCCTCTTGACCTCATCCTGGTTGAGGGATGCGCTCCCCTCCAGACAGCTCTCCAGCTGCACCCTTCTCCAGTGCGTGCTTTGCTGTGTGTCGTTTTCGAAAGTGCAAGTTTTTTTTGTTGTTGTTGTTTGTTTGTTTTTTGAGGTAGGGTTTCACTCTAGCCCAGGCTGACCTAGAACTCACTATGTAGTCTCAGGGTGGCCTCAAACTCAGGGCAATCCTCCTACCTCTGCCTCCTGAGTGCTGGGATTAAAGATGTGCGCCACCATGCCTGGCAAGAAAGTTTTTAAGAGGCAGAACACCTAACAAACTTCTAAAAAGGAGAACAGGGGAGATTGTTATTAACTGCTTCTCTGGAGAGTGGGAAGTACTGAGCACTCTGGCCTGGGACCCTGCTTGGCTGCTCCTGGGACCACGTTTCCCTCCATAATGGTGTGTGATGTCTGCAGCGTGGCTCGTGGCTCGTGGCTCGTGGCTCGTGGCTCTTTCATTCCCTGAGCCCTGTCCACTGATGCCAGGGGCTGGTTGCTGTTTATCATCCTCATGGCTCCTTCCCTGTTCTTCTTAGATGTGTATTTCCCTGCTCTATTTATCAGAACTTGGAGGAGGGCTGGCTTACAGCTCACTTATCGAACACTCACCCAGTATGTGCAAGCCACTGGGTTTAATCACCAAGATCACGGAGGTGGGGAGTTAAAAAATGTGGATCAAATTGGCTGCTTTTTTAAGGCTCCTTTTATAAGCGAGAGCATAAAGCATTTATCTTTCTGTGTGATAGACAGATAAATTATGGATGCACACAATGGAATATTATTCAGCCTTAAAGAAAGAAGGAAAGTATTTCATTTGTGACAACATGATTGAACCTGGGGGACATTGTGCCAAGTGAAATAAGCCAGGGGATTCTTACTTGTGGGTATAAAGAACAGCCCCTTGTGTATTTATAAATCCATTTCAAGCCCCCTCATCGATAAATAACAAGGAGAACAGTAGCAGAGAGGCAGCTGAAATGAGTTAACCTTTTAGAATTAAAGTTTTATTAGGAGAGTGATAGCACGATGCCAAGGTGTCATGGTGGTGGTCCGAAGCCAGAGAGAGAGAGGGAGAGAGAAAGACAGAAAAATAAAGAGCCCCTGAAAATAAAGAAGCTTGTTTTTATAGACTCCCATGGGGGTGGGCAAAATTTTCACCCCACATAACTCAGCCTACATGTTAGGGGCCTGGGAATCAATGGGGAGTGGAGAAAAAAAAGATCTCTGGTCCTCAAGGTCTCTAAGGGGAGGGCCTGTTCTGCTGCTGCCCTGTTCCTAGATAAGACGCAACGCCATAAATCAGTTGGCTTTGGGTTACCCTGGCAACAAGAAGCTGGTCTTGTCCTCTGCCTTGCCCTGTGCCCCAGGCAGCAGGGGCCTCTTACAATGACTGCATCTATATTCTAACACCGATCGCCTGCCAGGTCTTGGATGTGGTTCGTTTGCAGGCTACAGTATTCCTGCCAATAATTTGTCTGTTTACACACTCATGATGGGTGGCTTGCTTGCTCCTAAGGGAGATGCCTTCTCTCATGGGACAGATTTGCTAGTAGAAAGTGTTTTCTCGAGCCCATGGAGTCTGAGGCACCCACAGCTGGCCAGGACCTTAGAGGGTTCTCAGCTCAGAATTCGTCAGCCTTATCTTCCTGAGGGACCCTGGTCATTACTCAGCTCCTTGGGTTCCCTGCAGGGATCTATTTTTATTTGTCTCTCACCTGAAATGCCTCATTTCCTCTCAATTGTTTTAACTATCAAAGCCTCTGACTGGGAGTCACTGGTTTAATTTAGCCCCTGGCTTTGTAGATGGCAGCTGACATCTAGAGAGGAGAGGCAGTGTGTCCAAAGTGACACAGGGACTATCGTGGAAAAATATGGTCTGGTGTAGAAGAGACAGCTGTTGAAGTCAGAAAGTGCCATTAGGGGGCTGGGAAGATGGTTCAGTGGTTAAAGGAGCTTGCTTGCAAAGCCTGCTGGGCCGCTGTTCAATTCCCCAGCCACCCACATAAAACCAGATAGATGTTCATTTACAGTAGCAAGAGACCCTGGTGTGCACACATGCAAAGACACACACACATATACAAAAATAAATAAAATAAAATTTATAAAAGTGCCATGAGAGCTAAGAAAAAAATATGATAATTCTAGAACTGCACAAAATGCACTCGCTGGGGACTTAAGGACAGAAGTATGTCTTAGATGCAGCTAGGTAGATGGATCCCTGTACCCTACAGCAGAAGAAAGAGTTTACATGCTCAGCTAGACAGAGGTGGGACACAGCCAATCAGAATATACCTGACCTTTCTAAAACCAAATCAAAACTAAATATTAACACGTCCACTATTAGCTTAAAAACAGTGCGCTCTTTGGCAGAACATGCTTAGCTGGCTATCTTTTTTTTTATTTAAGATTTTTATTTATGTATTTATTAGAGACAGAGAGGGGGGAGAGTGAGTGAGAATGGGCACGGTAGGGTCTCTAACCACTGCAAACAAACTCCAGATACATGCGCCACCATGTGCATCTGGCTTATGTGGGACCTGGAGAATTGAACCGGGGTCCTTAGGGTTCACAGGCAAACGCTTTAACTGCTAAGCCATCTCTCCAGCGCTACTTGGCTATCTTGATAGCTTGGTTTGTGCTACATCACTAGGGTCAGCAAGTAGGCAAAGTGCTGGGTGGTTATAATCAAGATGACCACAGCGATGTTGCACTGGATGCCCACAGTGACAAAGCCTTGGTAGAAAGCAGCCCTCTGTCTGGCCACTCGTGTCCTGATAGGTCTCAGACTGTTCTTGTGTGGCTTAAATTTAGCACAGAACAAAAGGCAGAGAGAAGAGGGACAAAAAGAGGAAAGGAGATAGATATTAAGGATGTCCAAGGCAGTTGGCACCTCTCAGAGAGGATAAAGAGAAGGGAAGCCCAGCACCTGGGCAGATTGGTTAGGGGCAGATGCAGGGTGGGAACAGGATGGGCTGGCAAAGAAAGGACATGTCCCATCACTTCCTTGAAAACAGCTGCACGAATGCTGCTGCAGCTACTGAGCCAAGCTCCACGCCCCTCACCGTCTGAGCTGTAACGCCCCTCACCCTCTGAGCTGTAACCCATCTTCTGCCTATCCCCCACATCCCTGCCCTCCGTGTCCTCCTCTCCTCTCCTCTCCTCCATCTGTTTCTCCGACTCTGTTCCTTTCCTCGTCTCTGACACTCAGCTATATCACCAGCCAGTATATACAGTGGCATGCTTGTGACCTTTATAGTACTGGTCCCCCTTTGTCACTGTGGCCCTTTGCATATTTCAGTGTTCCCCAATGTTGAATATTGTTACCCCAAACTTACAGCCAAGAACATTAAGCCTTAAGAAGGTAGATTTTAAAATTCTAGGATCACAAAAGATGGTGGAGATACTCAACAGATGCTGCACATCAACAGGATTCACGCTCAGTGTTGGAGTGGTTTTTGTGTACTGTACTGGGGATTGAACCTAGGGCCTCACCCATGCGATGCAAGGGCTTCACTACTGAACTGTAACCGTGCCCAGCCCTCTTTTTACTTTTTATTTTGTGATAGGTCTAAGTTGCCTGGACTAGCCTTAAGTTTGTGTTCTTTTTAAAAAAATATTTTATTTATTTATTCATTCATTCATTCATTCATTTATTTGAGAGAAAGAGACAGATAGAAAGAGAATGGGCACACCAAGGCCTCCAGCCACTGAAATAAACTCCAGATGCATGTGCCATCTGTGCATCTGGCTTACATGGGTCCTGGGGATTTGAACCTGGGTCCTTTTGTTTTGCAAGCAAGCTCCTTAACCGCTAAGCCATCTCTCCAGCCTGAGTTTGTGTTCTGTTACAACACTTGAAGGTCATACTTTTCATGTGAAAAATGTTCCAAACCAGAAGAATCTATATGTATGCACAAAAACCCAGCTGGCTGGAAATAATGGTTACCCCTGGATGGTTTTTACTTTTCATCCCAGTTTTGTCACTTTAATCCAATTTCTTTATAATGAGCATGATACCTTCTATAATGAGAACAAAAAAGAGTTAATATTTGAAGTAAAATCCTTCTTAATTCTCCAAAGCCCAGCTCACTTGCTGCCTTTAATGAGGACAGAGGGATTTCTGGCAGCTAGTGACTCTTGTCCTGTAAAGTTCCCTTAATAGGAACTGAAATGGGGTCCCCTCAAATTCCTACCCTGGATCCCTTATCCCCCAGAGGTAATTCAGGTCATGTAAAGCCATCTGGTAATCAGGAGAGGAGCACTCACCAGAAAACCCACTCTGCCAGACCTTGATCTTGAACTGCTAGCCTTTAGCATTGTGAGAAAATACATTCTGCTTTTTTTGTTTTGTTTTGTATTTGTTTTTCGAGGTAGGGTTTCACTCTGGTCCAGGCTGACCTGGAATTAACTATGTAGTCTCAGGGTGACCTCCCGAGTGCTGGCATTAAAGGTGTATGCCACTATGCCCGGCCATATTCTGCTTTTGAAACTACCCAGTCTGGGACATTTTAGTATGGCCTGAGCAGAGGGTCTTGGGGATAAAGTATGGTAGCCTTTCAACAATAGAGGGGCTTGGGTTGTGCTTAGGATAAGGGGACTCAGAAGAACCCAGAGTTACCTGTTGGGAGGCAGAACCCCCAGATCCTCCTGAGGAATCCAGTGGGCATGTCTGCAGATGAGCCTTTCAATGGTACCTCCATATTTTCAGAGGCAGCCCTTGACCACCCTCTGAGAATCACAGTCGGGAGAAGCCCAGTTCCACCCGCTTCATGTCCATGAACCCCAGTGATGAGCAATCACTTATGCTAATGCCCCCCATTTTTAGGTAGCAGATTGTTCTGTCTTTAGCTTTCTTCTTCTTATTATTATTATTCACAACATGCTTTGTATGGATACATCATGTGTTGGTTCCCTCTTTTCCCTCGCTCCTGCTCCCATTCTGTTGGGAACCCTCCTCAGTGGGGTTGCAGGTATTCCCTGTGGGGTTGTGGTTTATGCATTGTGGGAGCAGCAGTCAGTTATTGTTGGGGGGTGTCTTTACCTTTCTTCATATTAAGGCATGGGAATGCTGAGAGCAGCTAGTACAAATTCCTAAGAAAGAAAACAAATCCTGGCACACTTCAGGAACAATGAACAAAAGGGCTTCAAGTTACCCAGAAGTTTGCAGATTGCCATGTGGGTGGAATTAGTTTTAACAATACTAGAAAAAAAAACAAAAACCACTGACCATATTAATTGTATTACTTACATTTGCATGTACTCATTGCTGCATAAACACCTCTCCACAGTTTCTGAGGGCCAGAAATCCAGGGGTAGGTTGGGTCCTCTCTAGGGTTGTGAGCAAGCTAGGGTCCCAGCTGCTTGAAAGCTTGCCTGGGCCTGGAGGCTCTGCTTCTGAGTACACATGGGGATGTTGGCATCTGAGAAGGAGGCCTCAGCTTCTTGCCAGTTGGGCATACCGAAAACTCAGATGGCACAAGGCTTTCCCACAGGGAGAAATTAGAGGGCAGCAAGCCTCCAGCCATCTTTCATCACCTAATTTCAGAGAGGATAGACCGTTACCATGTCTCCCACATGCTGTTGGTGACATAGAATAACTCTGATTGGAAGGAAACACAAAATGTGGTCAACTTGTGCATGTGTACTGGGGAGCAGCAGGAATCTGGGGCCTTTTGAAAGCTAGACATAATATCAACATCCTTAAAAAGAAACAAATTGTCATATGGGCCAAGCTAATATTAAACAAAACATTTCCAGTCCAGTTGTCTTCAGCCAGATCACAGAGAGCGTTGGAACCTGGACAGAAGCATGAGTGAAGGACTGTGATAGGCTGAGTAATGGCTTCCAAAGACATTGAGGTGCTAATTCCTGGAACCTAGAAATGGTACCTTAGATGGGCGAATGGTCTTTGAGATGCAGGTAAGCTGAAGTTCTGAAAATGAGGTGTATACTGGACGAGCTGGGCGGATCGTCAATGCCATCACCAAAATTCTCACCAAGAGGGGGCAAAGGGAGAGTCAACACCGACCAAGAAGGCACTGCAACACACTAGCAAGACACTCTGTGACTGCTTTTGATGATAGAAGGAGCTGTGAGCTGAGGGATGTGGTCAGAGTTGCTCTAGCAACTGAAACAGACAAAGAAACAAGGGGATCTTCCCCTAACAGCTTAGGAAGGAAGATGACTCTGCTCACACTTGGGTTTTGGCTCAGTGAAATGAATTTCCCATTTCTAACTGTTAAAAATTAGACGTGTGTAGCAGACAGCTTCAGGTTCGCTCAGATGAACTTCCAGACCAGGCACAGTTATGGAGGAAGGGATATATTTATTGGAGCTTATAGATTCAGGGAAATTCAATAATGGCAGAAGAAGCTGGCCTGCTTTCACAGGACAAAACACAGAGAGAAAAGCCACAAGCCAAAAGCCACACAGCACAGCACACCTCGGGAACTCCAGCTAGGCACACTTTGCATATCTTTAAATTGAAATCTCAAACCTACCACCAGGCCTTAAAATCCACCCAGTGACACTGCCTCCAGCAAGGTGGCTGTAGATGCAAACTATAAACTAATAAAACACTAAATATATTGGGGGGCATCTATTCCAACTACCACATTCCACCCCTGGCCCCCAGTAGATTTAAATCATCATGCATTGTAAATTGTATTCAGTCCAGTTTCAAAGGTCCCCATAGTCTTGACCAACTTAAGATAGTGAGTCCTGGAAAATCAAACAAGTTAAATACTTTCAACATATAAAGGCACAGAGTAAACATTTTTGACTGGTATAGGCATAGCAAGGAGAGACTAGAACAATGTAAACTTAACTACCTTTAGTAATCATCAAACTTTTGTAGTTTAATTTTAATATAACAGAGACAGTCCGTCTTCAGGTTTTTTAATTTCGCCCCTCCAGCTGGGCAGAGTAGCCAGGGAAAACTTCAATCCCATGCCAACATTGTACTCCATGGTCACCCTTTTGCACAGTCCTGGTATATCTAAAATGTCTTTTATGGAGGAAGAGATTTATTGAAGCTTATAGATCCAGGGGAAGTTCCATAATGGCAGAAGATGCTTGCCTGTCTTCACAGGACCAAACACAGAGAACAAAGCCACAAGCCAAAAGCCACACAGCACATCACAGGTCAGGAACTCCAGCTAGGCACACTTTGCATATCTTTAGATTGAAATCCTAAACCCACCACCACACCTTAAGATCCACCCAGAGACACTGCCTCCAGCAAGGTGGCTGCAGAGGCAAACTACAAACTAATAAAACACTGAATATATTGGGGGCCATCTATTCAAACTACCACAATGTGTAATTTTTTTTTTACAGAAAATACCTAAAACGTGTTTATTGGGATGGTTCCTCTCTCATTTTGACTCAAGGCACTTTCAATGCCGCTTCCTTCTGAAACAGCATCCTTCTGTAAGCCTTTCTAAAAATATGGAATGCTTCAGGAATTTGCCTGTCCTTCCTGTGCAGGGACCATGTTAATCTGCTCAGTATTGTTCCAATTTTAGTTTAAGTGCTGCTGAAGCAAGAACAGATGCTATTGTTTTAGATCACACGTTGTTGTTCGTTACAACAGCCACCTGGTACACTCAGGGAAGATGAGAATAAGAAAGGCTGGAGAGACGGCTTAGCAGGTAAGATGCTTGCCTGTGAAGTGTAAGGACCCAGGTTCAATTCCTCAGTACCCATGTAAGCCAGATGCACAAGGTGGTGCATGCATCTGGAGTTCATTTGCAATAGCTAGAGGCCCTGAAGTGCCCATTCTCTCTTTCTCTCTGCCTCCTTCTCTCTCTCTCTATCTCTTATAAATAAACAAATACAATATTTTATAAAAAAGAAATAGCCCTTCTGGTTCCAGAGCTGTGTGTGTTCGAAGTTTTGGCCCCGTAAGCCATTGCTGTTAAGGAGAGAAAGCATTGTGTGGGGGAGGGCATGTGTGTGTATAGATGTGCACGCCCCACGTGGACATGTGCAGAGGCCAGAGGAAGACATCAGGTGTCCACCTCTATCACTCTTTGCCTTATTTCCTTGAGACTAGGTCTCACACTACACCTGGAGTTGCTGTATTTTTGTTTTGTTTTGTTTTTGTTAGACTGGTTGATCAGCAATTCTCCCATCTCTGTCCCCCTTCAGCCCTGGTGTTCCAGGCATGCATGGCCATGCCCGGCTTTTTACATAGGTGCTGAGGTCCTCGTGCATGTACAGAAAATGTTCTTATGGACTGAGCCATCTCCCCCTCTCTGAGAGAAAGTATTTTATACCAAAGGCCCAGTTCCCTTTCAAGGGTGATGAATTACACTGTTTTCAACATGTACAAATGAGACCAGTAAAAGTTAGTGGTCCCAGTTACAACTCACCACTCATTAGCTGTGTGACCTTGAGCAAACATCTTGCCCATTTTCTCAACACTGGCTACACTTAGAATCACTGCAGGCTGAAGACTACAGGCTGCATATCACATCCAGCCAGGCCCTCTCTCCAGAGACTGCACTCAAGGTTTGGATGGGGCTTGGGTACCAGTGGCTTAAGTGCTCAGGTGAGCCTAATGTGTTGCAGGCCTTGGGTCCATCTATAGACCCCTGAATTTCAGGTTCTTCCTCTAAGATGGAGCCCCTAGGTGGGCCACTCACCCTTGGGGTGCTAAGCCTCAAATGTGGTATTCCAGTTGAGGTAGTTGGTGCATAGGAAGCCCTTTGATATTCATTATTAATTGTCTTCAGACCAGATAGACAGATCATCTTGCACTGACCAATCATGTGTCCCCCTTTTAAATGTTAAGAAGGCTCTGTGGTCCACTAATAAGGCAACCTTTTCAGGCTACTGAAACCAAGCATTTCAAGCTCTGGGAAGAAGCAGGACAGAGTCCTGTCAGAAGTCTGTGTCCCCCAAGCTTATTATTTTATTTTTTTGGCATTTTATTTTATTTATTTACGAGACACAGAGAAAGAGGGGAGGGGAGAGGGCCTCTGGCCACTGCCAGGGCCTCTGGCCACTGCCACAATATGCATCTGGCTGGGAGCTGGAGAATTGAACAGACGCCTTAGGCTTGGCAGGCATGTGCCTTAACTGCTAAGCATCTCTCCAGCCTCCCCCTCAAAGCTGGAGAATTGAACAGAAAAAGAGGCTTAGGCTTGGCAGGCATGTGCCTTAACTGCTAAAACAAACTCTCCAGCCTCCTGGCTTAAGCCATCCTTCCTTGGGCAAATATTAGCTGCTGAGCCATCTCTTGAGCCCTGAGAAAGAGGCAAAGAGACCACTGAGAATGCAACCATTTGGAGGAAAAAGCCTGCACCTTTGGGCAGCTTCCTGAGTTCCTCTGCTTCCCAAAAAGCCTGCTTTGAAACAAAATGTAACCAAAGATGTGTGAAACAGGACTGATGTGCATCTGGCTGTAATCTCAACAGACATTCTTGAGGCCTATCAAAGCCATCCTCTGGGTCCCATTAGGCAAATGCCTTTGCCTGCTGAGTCATCCCTCTTCCTGAGCCCTGGCCTCTGTATGAATAATAATAATAAAGCCTCCTCAGGCTTTTTCTGTGTCTGAGTCTCTAGGCATTACCCCACTCAAAGCTGAGAGCAGGCAGGTGCCTGGGCCAATGACATCTTGATAGGTAGGAGGTTTGCTCCCAGCATGCTGTAAAATCCTAAGAAATTACCTAAGTATATGTATAAGAGCAGAATTCTAAAGTCTTTCCTCAGGTTTCTCATAGGTAAGGCTAAGAAACTTCTGGAAGGGTTCCTTAGTTTTAAAAATAACTATTCTCTTCTGCGCTCAGAGGGCTGGTGCTCTTCTGCCTAGGGGAGAAGCAGCTTTGAACCCTGAGAAAGCTTTGGGAAGGGACCACAAAGGCTGTGAGCCCAAAACGTAGAAACTAGGGGAGTAACTGGACCAGGTTCAGGTTTTGCTTGCTCTGTGAAGTGGAAAATGGTGATAATTATCGCAAGAAGACAATGATCAAATGCTGGTGAAGAAACAGCCTCGTTTGTTCAGCACGCCAGCTCCCGAGTCCCCCTTCTGTGATTCAGGGTGGGTTTTGGTGGTGTGTACTTTGGGATGTGGCTTCCAGCAGCTCGAGAACTGTGTAGTCTGCTCCCCCTCCTCTTCCATTTTCGTTTTTGCTGCAAGATAAGATTGAATGATCAGCTCTTTCCCTCTGGGTACTGAGAAGCCTGTTAAATAAACATGCCTATTAAAGGCACTGATCTGTCCCCAGCAGGCAGTAATTATACCTCCAAGGCCACAGATGCTGTGGGTTGCCAGTGGGTGATGCTACTCTACCCTACACAACCAGCCTTTCTGCTTGGCAAGGACAGGCCCTTTCTCCTTCCTGGGCTTCAGTGGCCTCTGCTATGTTAGCAACCGTCTCATCCCTGTTACAAACTCCTTTGGGTCAAGACACAAATGATCAAGCAGGGTTCATTTTCAGATGGAAAGTCCTAGGAAGCCAGATGTGTGCCTTAGCATGAATGATCTCCCTACCATTTTGTGAGTAGCCAGTGTCTGAGCTCCGGGATGCCTTTCTTCACTCCTACCCCCAACCCTCTGCCCTGGGATCCCCAAAACCTCCATACAACTTGGCATGTGAGGGAGTAGAGCCTGGCCCAGTAGAAATGAGCCACAGACACAAGGACCTGATTCTGTTGGCTTTTGGGTGAATGAATAGTCAGTGTCAGATGTTCTATGATTCTGTATTTCTAGACTCACATCTGGTCCTGCTGCTGGTCCCTCCAGAGGCCACAGCACTTCCCAGGCTTCCCAGGGCATCTCTTCATCTTTGCAACAGCAGAACTCAGGGTCCCCTGATCTGTCATTACCCTCTCCCCTTTCTAATAAGTAGGTCTGCTCTGAGGAGTTAACCCGGCTGTCTTCCACCAGGGAAGGATTCCCACCTGACCAGGTAGAGACCACCCTACCTGGTTCCTGCCCCCAAGTGTCTATGACACATCCTTTGCTCTGCACATTCTCAGGCCCCCTCAGCCCAGGGTCAAGGCTTGGAAAGAAGGGAAAGTTACGAGCTCCCTGGTCCCTCCAAGGCCACCAGGGTGTGGGAGTGCAGCAAACAGCTTCTTTTCCCCTAGCTTGGCGTTGGGTAAGATTTTATTCATGTCTGATTGAGTCCAGTCACCTCAGCTCTCCTGGAAGCTAGGTGGCCAGGCTCCACCCGCACACTTCGTGCTGGGTCTCCTCCATGAGGCTCTCTTCTCTGTCTTGCACAGCATTCTGTTCTGGGAAGGAAATCTCCCATGACCCCGAGCCATGTGAATCGATGTGCAATGGAAGCACCCATGTGATGCCAACTCTAAGGCAACTTCTTTCTCCAACCTGCAGTTGATACTTCATGAGATGCCGCCTGTCAGAGGAAGTCGTGTAAGCCTCCCGCCCAACACCAGGGAATGGGAATAAATCTGTGCTTGGCAAAAGGGCTTTCTCTATGGAGATTATTCCAGGCCCACCCCTGCCTCAGAAAGTCCTTTCCCCTCTCTCGCACTTAGTCCCTCCATCTCTACCATGCTTCTTGCTTCTTTTTTTTTTGGGGGGGGGAGGAGGTTCTGAGGTAGGGTCTCACTCTAGTCCAGGCTGTCCTGGAATTCACTATGTAGTCTCAGGGTGGCCTTAAACTCAAAGCGATCCTCCTACCTCTGCCTCCCGAGTGCTGGGATTAAAGGCGTGTGCCACCACGCCCCCACACTTCTTTCTTCTTGATCTAATTTTAGAAGGCCAGGGGATCTGTCATCATTGGACCCTTCTAAGCAGGACCCATTTGAACCAGGGAACTTAGAGGCCAGATTTAGAAAGATGACACTCAGCACCAGGTCTCATTTCCACTAGCTTGCCGGTGTGCTTGTAGGTGGCTCTAAGCTTGGGCTTCCAGAGGTACCACTTACAGCCCAATCACTCCCTTTTTTTCCTTTTCCGTCAGATGAAACTGAGAGTTCTGGTCCTCATAGGAGAGTCAGAAGAGTCTATGTCAGAAACACCTCTCTGTACTTATGTCTGTCCTTACCACGGGGCCACAGAATGGAAGCTTAAAAAAAAATATGTGTGTGCATATATATATAGTTGTTTTTTGAGGTAGGGTCTCACTCTAGTCCAGGCTGACCTGGAATTCACTATGTAGTCTCAGGGTAGCCTCGAACTCACAGCCATCCTATCTCTGCCTCCTAAGTGCTGGGATTAAAGGCATGCACCACCACACCCGGCTCGTAGCTCTAATATTTTGACCACCCCAAATAAAGACTACATTTCCCAGACTTCCTTATAGTTACATGTGCCTTATAACTAAGTTCTAGCCAATGGGATGTAAGTGGGAGTGCTTGGGCCATATGTCAGTGGGCTAATGGTAATTTTTTCCCTCTGGGGGAAAGCTGGCTATCTTCCCATCCCTCCCTGTATCCTATCACCTGGAAGGTGGCTGAGGTTTTGGATTGTGGACACAGTGCCCGTGCCTAGAGATGACGTGCTAAACCAGAAAGGACGCATATCCTTGAGAATCACTGAGCTGTGCTTTTCAACTATTTACTTCACCCCCCCCCACACACACTCTCTTATTTTGAGAAATCAATTCCCATCTAAAGTCAGTCACATTATAATTTTATTTATATATTTATTTTTATTTATTTATTTATTATTTATTTATCTTGGTTTTTTGAGGTAGGGTCTCACTCTAGTCCAGGCTGACCTGGAATTCACTATGTAGTCTCAGACTGGCCTCGAACTCACGGCTATCCTCCTACCTCTGCCTCCCGAGTGCTGGGATTAAAGGCATGCACCACCACGCCCAGCTACATTATAATTTAATTCTCACCCTTGTCATGGGATCAGATGAAGCTGAGTGGCTCTTGTCTTGCCAAATCCCCTTCCTTGCTCCACTCCTCTTGGTATCTCCCCAGTGTTACACTCAAACTCTCCTTAGCATGACACTTCAGGCCCCTCAGGATCTGTTCTAAGGCTCTGTTCCGGTTCCCATCCTGCTGTTATGTCCCACTACCCAGCCAGGAGGAGCTCTTCCTCATTTCCAAGCCACCAAGCTCCCTTTCAAGTCTGGCCCTTTGCACCTATAGCTCTTTTTCTTTCTTTCTTGTTTTTTTAAAAAAATTATTTATTTATTAGAGATACAAAGAGAGAGAGAGAAAAAAAAATAGGCATACCAGGGCATGTGTATCTGGCTTATATAGGTTTTGGGGAATCAAACCTGGGTCCTTTGGTTTTGCAGGCAAGCACTTTAACCACCAAGCCATCTCTCCAGCCCCGGATAGCTCTTTCAGAAATACTCCTTTTTCCTGATTCAGCTTTTCAGGTTCAGTAGTTGCCTCTCCTCCTCCAGGAAGCTTCCCTGATGGTGTCAAGCTTTGTGCTGTTGTTTGGTCCCACTTCCTGTTCTCTACTCACTTGGCACCACTGAGCTTTCTTGTACCGTGGGAGAGAAACCTGCTGGTTTCCATGTCTGTCTGCCTCCCAGCCTGTGAGACACCTGAGGATGGGCTGGAGTCTGCTTCATCTCCACAGCCAGGGCCTGGCACCGGGCCTAGACTAGGCACATTATCAGTAACAGGAGCTGTGGGAAGGATGGGGATGGCAGATGCTTTCTAATGTGAACGCTGCTGGACCTGGTAAGGGCTGGGCTGAGAAGACAGTCTTGAACCAAGAGGCTGACTGAAGACAGTGGAAGGCAAGGGCATCCTGGTCCGCCACTTACTTCTCTCCTCATCTCTGGCTGCTCAATGTCAGACTCGCTGGATCCAAGAGGCTCTTGTGCGTCCCTTGGCAAATCTGTATTGTGTGTCATTAGCAGTGAGATAGCATTTCAAGCCAGCTCAATCAGCAAATGTGTGAAGATACACTGGGTCCTTGCCAGTACTTTGTATTTCAACCAAGGCCCTAACGCTTGTGATAACAGAATGGGAAAGTCAACAGACTGGGTTTCACAAACGGGGTGAATTCAGGGTCCAAAGTGTATGGCCCAACGGCTCTGCTCACAACGAACATTATTTGATAGCTTTATTAACCTTTCTGGAGTCTGGTTCTTTAATGGCCTTTTCTCTACTTCATAGCCCCCCCCCGCCCTGTTTTTTTTTTTTTCTTTCTTTCTTTTCACAGTGATGAAGGAGCTGAGAGGTCATACAAAGTGGGGACAGGACTCAGATCCTGACACCCAGCTTCCTTTCCTTTGCACCATATCTGCCCATTCGGCCATTGCTGTGCAATTATTAACTTTGGATTTCAATAGAGACTTGGACCCCCTGGGCCCAATCATGAGGACCACAAAGGGAGGAGATCTATTTGAGATCCTCTGAATCAAGAACATATTTTTGCTAATTAGTATAACTTCTCTCTCTTTTATTTATTTATTTATTTAGGTTTTTTTTTTTAATTTTAATTTTAATTTTTTTTTAGATAGGGTCTTGCCGTAGCCCAGGCTGACCTGGAATTCACTATGTAATATCAGGGTGGCCTCGAACTCATGGTGATCCTCCTACTTCTGCCTCCCCGAGTGCTGGGATTAAAGGTGTGCGCCATCATGCCCAACCTAACTTCTTCTTATGAACAAGTTTAACTATATCCACAGACAGAGAGGCAATACAAAGAACCCTCTGTACCCATCAGCTGTCAGCACCAGCGATTCTCAACACCCGTTGTTCTTGGTACTGTAACCTGAGATCCTATGTCCTGGGAAACATGCACTGCCAGAGATCACCAGAGTGATCTCCCTAAATTGCACATCAATCAGATCCTCCTCCCCGCCTCCTTTCTCTAACTCTGCTCTTAGAATGAGCATGGAGCAGAGTCTTTGCCCCATTCTGGATGGCCCATCTCTGGACTTCAGGGAAAACACACAGTTCTCTAGGTGATCTTCCTTTTATTTGTGAGTTTCAGTTTTGTCAGTAATTCTTGAACCTAACTGGATAATTACCAATGAAACCAGCACACTAGGGATTCCTGTGGATCTGTGTGGGTGGGAAAAAGCCAGCTAGGGAATGCTAGTGCACAGCCCAGCAGAGAACCACTGTTAAAGTGCACACATCTCACTGATTCTCACTGTTAGTTAGCTAAGACAGAAGGTCATTGTTGTAGTCAGGTTTGCATTGCTGGCAGAAAACATCTGACCAAGAGCAGCTTATGGGGGGGAGGCTTATTTTGGCTTATAGACTTGAAGAGACACTCCATGATGGCAGGGAAAAATGATGGCATGAGCAGAGGGTGGACATCACCTCCTGACCAACATCAGGTGGACAACAGCAACAGAAGAGTGTGCCAAACACTAGCAAGAGGAAGCTGGCTATAACACCCACAAGCCCGCCCACAACAATACACATCCAGAAGGCATTAATTCCCAAATCCCCATCAGCTGGGAACCTAACATTCAGAACGCCTAAGTTTATGGGGGACACCTGAATCAGACCACCACAGTCATCTTCTCCAAGGGGTCTAGGGAGGAACTCAGATGTCCCTGTGCTCACACAGCATTGGGTGCTCAACTCTACTGGAAGGGGTATGGTGATTTGAGCGTGTAATGTCCCTTGCAGGCTCATGTGTTTGCACACTTGGTGCCCAGATGGTGGAACTGTTTTGGGGAGGTGATGGAGGCCTTCTTCCAGCCTCTCTAGAGGAAGTGGTGGGGGCAGACACTGAGGGTTATATCCCTCTCTGCTTCCTGACTACCGGTCTGCTGTAACCACTTGGCTGCCACTGGCAAAAGCACTCCTATTGCCATGCCTTCAGAGTCGTACCCTCTCAAACCCTGAGCAACATTAAGCCTCTTCTCCCTTAAGTTGTCCTGTCAGGTATTTATTTTTTTTTTATTTATTTTTGGAGAGAGAGAGACAGAGAGAGACAGACAGAGAGGGAGAGGGAGACAGAGATGGGCACGCCAGCAGTGTCTCAGCTGCTGTGAACGAAATCCAGATGTGTGCGCCCCCTTGTGGTCAAGTGCGGCATTGCACCCTTGCATCACTTTGCATCTGGCTAAACGTGGGACCTGGAGATTGGAACCGCTGGACATTGGAACCAGCATTCTTAGGCTTAGCAGGCAGGCGCCTTAGCCGCTAAGCCATCTCTCCAGCCCTCCTGTCAGGTATTTTGTCCCAGCCATGAGGAAGTAACTAACACAAGACATCTCACGGATTGTTGCGCTGGTTGGGTTTGGTTCAGCCTTCCCACTGTCTTTTGAGCACCTCCAGGGCAGGACCTTGTTGGATTTACCTGGGGCACACAGCCCACAAGTCAAAGCTCTTGCCTCGCCACCGAAGCCCCCACATGGTCTAGATCCTGCATCCTCCATCATCCTCGCCTCTTCCTTCTTGTAGATTCTGCCATACTTTTCTTCATTCAGTTCTTCCCATGCATGGATCCTACCACCTCAGGGCCTGTGCAGAGGCTTACCCAGCCTTTTCAGCCTGGTCGTCCTTCAGCTCTCATTCTCTTCCTTGCTGCTGCTCCAAGGGTGATCTGGACACCAGCATTACAGCATTGCCAGGGAATCCGTTAGACAAGCGGGATATGAAGCTCGTATTAGCAAGCTTTGACAAGTTCCCCAGAATGTGTAAAATATGATGATGGGAAGTTCTCACTTCAAAAAAAATGACTTGGATTAAAGTAATAACAAGGGAATCTTATTTTCAGAAGACAAGAGAGACAGGCTGAGGACGTGGCTTAGCACCTAAATATGCTTGCTTACAAAGCTTGCTGGCCCAAGACCAAGTCCTCAGCACTCACGTAAAGCCAGATGCAAAGAGTGGAGCATGTATCTGGCATTAATTTTCAGTAGCAAGAGACCCTGGTGTGCATAAATAAAAATCGAGCTGGCTTAGTGGTTAAGGCACTTGCCTGCAAAGCCTAAGGACCTAAGGACCCAGGTTTGATTCCCCAATACCCATGTAAACCAGATTCACAAGGTGGCACATGCGTCTGGAGTTCGTTTGCAGTGGCTTGAGGCCCTGGCATGCCCATTCTCTATCTTCCTTTTTTTCTCTCTCAAATAAATAAATAAATAAAATATTTTAAAAAATAAGTAAACAGGGCTGGAGAGATGGCTTAGTGGTTAAGGCGCTTGCCTGAAAAACCAAAGGACTCGGGTTTGATTCCCCAGGACCTACATAAGCCAGATGCACAAGGTGGTACATGCATCTGGAGTTCATTTACACTGGCTGGAGGCCCTGGCATGCCCATTCTCTCTCTCTCTCTCTCTCTCTTTTTCTCTCTCTAATAAATAAATAAAACATTAAAAAATAAGTAAATAAAAATCCTTACCAAAAAGTATTTAAATAAATAAAAATACTTAACAGAAAGAGAAATGAGAGATGCTGGCACACAAAACAAAGGCTGCCTGTCATAACTGTGGTGTGTTCACATAACAGAATTCTACTACCTGGCTTGCTCGGCGGTCAGGGGTTGTGAACTGAAACATCTACAAGGCCTGTGAGTAAATCAGTGTCTTACTTTCCTATCAGGACGGAGAATATTGTCACAAAATCAGTGGATTAAAATAGCATACCCTGTTGATTTGGTAGTTCTGGAGGTCAGAAGTTGAAAAAAGTGGGTGTTAGCCGAGCAGTGTCCCTTCCACAGACCTTGGAGGAGAATCCATTCCCTTCCTTTTGCAGCTACTCACACTCTTTGACTTATGGCTGTACCACTCAAGCCTCTGGTAAGGAAATTCTGGAATTATGGGGGAGCTGCCCCAAAATTCTGCTGCCGGTATGTGCACCACCACACCCAGCACAGCCACCCTTTTAGACAGGGGGTTCACTCTCCAATTTGCTATGGGCCTCCTCACTCCCTTTGGCTTCACACCAGGTTCTCTGATTATGGTAGGTGTCTGCTACCCATAGACGAGGACTGGGTACATCTCAGGGGCTCCTCAGAACCACAGGTAGAAACCCACATCTGCTTGATGCTCATGCACCTGTCACACACACTGCTTCCATTTCCGTGTCATTTGTGTGTTGTGCAAGAGCAGTTTCTGTGATGGACCATACACTAATCCCCTGGTGAAGGCAAGACCCTTTCCCTTTCCGTATCTTAGATTTCTCAATTATAAAAATGGAGTGCAGAGGGACAGAAGGAAGACAGGCAGAATGAGAACTGAGTGTGTAGCAGATACAATAGGTTTGACAACATTCAGACTTCACTCATCATAGAGTTAAATTTCACTCAGGGGTAGAGAATAGGACTATGTGTGTGTGTGTATGTGTATTTGACATATTAATTTTATTTTATATTCTGTATTTTATTAGCTATTTTGTTGCATGTGTATGTATGCAGTGCATTTATGTTTGTGTGTGTCCATGTGTGTGGGTTCAGGTGTGGGTGCTGGTGTATTAGCACATGTGTGTGTGTGTGTGTGTGAGTGTGGAGGTCAGAGGTTGATGTCAGGGATATTCCTTAGTCCTTCTCCATCTTATTCTTTGAGGCAGGGTCTCTTTCTGAACCTAGAGCTCTTCCATTCAAATCAACTACATAACCAGTGAGCCCTAGGCTTTTGCTATTTTCATCACCCCAGCACTGAGACTAAGAGACATGTGCCATCCCGCCTGGCATTTTTACATGGGGGTGAGGATCTGAACTCAGGTCCTCATGTTTGTGCCCCAAACACTTTTCACATTGAGCCATCTCCCCTGCCTGCATCTTTAAAATGCCAAGTCCCTACAGACCCCTCAGTGCCTTGGCCCAATGCTCGATCCTCAGTTCAAATACAGAGACTGATGGTGCTCAGTGGAGAATAAACAGTGCACTCCATGTGCCTTTTTTGTTTGGAGTACATCTGATCTAGATGCTTGTGATTCTTAGAGCCGGGATCTTCAGTAACTTCCTAGACATACAAGGCCCTAAATTGGACAGAGCAGAAACAGTTCCTCTCCCCCCAGCAGCCCAGTATAAACACTGGATGACATTCCTTGGCACAATGACATGACTGTGGCTTATGTTAGCTCATCCTTTCCCCATCAATCCTTTCATCTAAACACCCACAGTGGCTCCAAACCCAATGGCTGTTACACAGGCCCAGGCCTCTCCCCTCCCTAATTAAGCTGAGGTAGGGCTGGGGATATTGCTCAGCGATAGAGTGCTTGCTTAGCATGTGTGAGGCCAGACATTGAAGTCCCAGGGGGGAAAAAGAAATCACTGAAAAAAATCAGCCATCCACAATGCTCATTGTGGATTGTCCCCTCTGCCACTGGGACTCACCTTTCTCTCCAAGCCAGGAATGTCAAACACCATGGAAGAGTGGTCCTTTTGAAACATTCTGATTAGTTTACAGATGCTGTCATAGTCAGCTTCCCACGTGGCTAGGATGAACTTCCAAACCAGGCATAGTTTATGGGGGGAAGGGATTTATTGAAGCTTATAGATAGATCCTGGGGAAGTTCCATAATGGTGGAAGAAGCTGCCCTCTCTTTTACAGGTCCATGCAGAGAGAAATACTACCACTAGCACCATAAGCAAGCACACTTGAGGATCCCCAGGCAGAGCTCAAGCATTCTGCAGTGGAATTCCAGATTGGCCACCAAACATACCCTTAGGGTTGGATCCTAGGATCCACCCACAGTGATACCTCTTCCAGCCAGGTACCTGTAAATCCAAGAAGCTTAAATAAATAAAACTGAATCTACTGGGGGACATCCATTCAAACTATGACAGATGCCTTTGAAGGCAGTCCCTCCCATCCTTAGCCAGCTCTGCTCCCCGCCCCCAGTGCTGGGCAAGGCGGAATAGAAAGAAAAAGACAGAGCAAACTAAGGGGACATGATATGAAAAGAAAGAAGCCACTCACCCTGAGATCTACTTTGCCTCTCCTGCTGGCTGAGAATCAAGAAACTTCAACCCAAATAATAAAACTAAGATAGCCTGCAGTGATAATGCACATTTTCCTGAAGACATCAAATGAATCCTGCTTACTCAGGGCTGGAATGTTTGTGACTTTGAGTCCAACCTGTAGCACTTCTCTTTCACCTGTACATCTAAGCAATCTAAGCACATCATGAAACCACCTTACAGGGCTGGAAGATTGCTCAGTGGTTAAAGGCACTTGCTTGCAAAGTCTGATGGCTCAGGTATGATTCCTCAGTGCCCACATAAAGCCAGATGTGCAAAGTGGTGCATACATTTGTAGTTCATTTGCAGTGGCAAGAGGCCCTAGTGTGCCCATTCTCTCCCTCTCAAATAAATAATTATTTTTAAAATTTTATTTTTATTTATTTATTTATTTATTAGAGACAGAAAGAGGGAGAAAGAGAGAGAGGGAGAAAGAGTGAGAATGGGCATGCCAGGGCCTCTAGCCACTGCAAACGAACTCCAGACATGTGTGCCTCTGGCTTACATGGGACCTGGAGAATTGAACCTGGGTCCTTAGGCTTCGCAGGCATGAGCCTTAACCGCTAGGCCATCTCTCCAGCCCAATAATTATTTTTAAAAACCACCTTACAGGGTGGAGAGATGACTTAGCAGTAAAGGTACTTGCCTGCAAAACCTAAGGAACCAGGTTCAATTCCCCAGTGCCCAAGTAAGCCAGATGCACAAGGTGAGTTCGTTTGCAGTGGCTGGAGGCCCTGACACGCCCATTCTCTCTCTACCTGCCTCCTTCTTTTTCTCTCTCTTTCCAATAAATAAATAAATATTTTAAAATAAAAAAATAAAATAAACCACCTTATACTTCATTTACAAACAAAAATATTTTAAGATAAATAAGTAAACCAGCTCATATTTTTTACTTAATTTTAGACTTTGCTTAGTATTTAAACCTTGCTGTAAATTAAACTTTTTAAAAATTTTATTTATTTGTTTGAGAGAGAAAGATACAGAAACAGGCAGGTAGAGAGAGAGAGGGATTGAGAGAGAGAATGGGCGTGCCAGGGCCTCCAGCCACTGCAAATGAACTCCAGGTGTGTGTGCCCCCTTGAGCATCTGGCTTACGAGGGTCCTGGGGAATCAAGCCTCGAACCGGGGTCCTTGGGCTTCACAGGCAAGCATTTAACTGCTAAGCCATCTCTCCAGCCCCTGTAAATTAAACTCTTTGAACAATGCAACCTAGAGAACCACAGACTCATTCCATAGTTATTGTAAAGACACCTAACTAAGCCCAGCACACACACACACACACACACACACACACACACACACTCACACACTTGGGTGTAGCCTGTCCTTTTCCTAAGTGTCTTTCTCTAAAACACAGTGCCTAGATCTAAAGCTTCTGCTATCCTCTATGTCTACTGAAATTCTTTTGCAGCACTGGGCTGTTTCCTCAGCTTCATACATGCTATGCAAACATTGTACCTCTGAGCTACAGCCAGGCCCCAGAAAGTATTTTGTCTGCTGCTCTGTAACTAACCCCTCAGAAGCTGGCATTGCCTTCTGGAACCCCACAGATCCTATCTGGTCTTGCCCTTCAGACATTTGGAGAGCATACTTCCTTTCTTGAGTTCTAAAAGGTGAACAGCCCAGGTCATTCTGTCACAGGAATCTTGCTCTGTCTACCCTAGGTTCCCTGGTTCTAGCACTCTCCATAGAAAGAATCCAAATAAGACACTGAGAGTGCAGTGAGGGTAGAGCACTGGTGGGTTGGCTGTGGAGCAGAGGGAAGTGAGGGTGAGCATTGGCCAAGGGACCACTGTGCCCACCTATGTTTTAGGCAGATTTGATATTATTTCTAAAATCTATAACAAACAGCTGTTCCAAAGGGTCTGTTTTCCTGTCTGGGTGATTGTCAGCCTATTTTTTTTTTAATATAATGCTTTCTAAAATTTTATTTATTTATTTGAGAGAGAGTACAAAATGCATGTGAAAGAGAGAGATAGAGAGAGAGAGAGAATGAATACATATGGGCACGCTAGGGCCTCTAGCTACTGCAAACAAACTCTAGACGCATGAGCCACCATGTGCATCTGGCTTACATGGGTACTGGGGAATTGAACCTGGATCCTTAGGCTTTGCAGGCAAATGCTTTAATGCCATCTCTCCAGCCTGATAGGCCCATTTGTAATAACTCTTAAGGGAGGGAGCAATGGTGTGTCTCTGTTCTTTACCAGAAAGTCTTCAATGATATATGATCTTATATGGTTTAGACAGATTCTTCTAATGACCTTCTAGGCAGTTCAGAATGTCATGTCTCCACCCTGGGCCAGAGATATGATCTAGATTCCCCCCTCCTCCCACTTTTTTTTTTTTATAGTAATCAGAGTCCTCCAGTTTTGGTTCATGGCTTTATCAGCTACTGATTATAAGGGAAGAGTCCATCTTCAGTGACCTCCAAACCTGCTAATATCTAACTAGCTCCCTAACACCTCAACTGTTTCTCACAGGACACAGCCTCCAACCTTTTCCCCATGAAGGTCACTTCCTATCTGCCCTTGCCCTCAGCCTCGCAGGTGTTCCCTCCTTTCCAGTTCAGTCTGTCCACTTGCAAACTAAGGCACATTTGTCATTATTATGAACAATATATACACACACATGCATACATACATACATACACTTGGGGTTGACTTTAAAAATATATATATATATATATATATATATATTTATTTGAGACAGAGAGAGGGAAAGTCTAGCCACTGCAAACAAACTCCAGATGTGTGCACCCCCTTGTGCAGCTGGCTAACGTGGGACCTGGAGAATTGAACTGGGGTCCTTAGGCTTCACAGGCTGCTAAGCCATGTCTCCAGCCCTAACTTTTATTTTTAAGAGCTCAATCCCTGCTAAACCCCTCAGTGTCTTGGCCCAGTTGTCCATTCTCAGTTCAATGCAGAACCAGGTCTCATGGAAAATTTAAAAACATTTAATTCATGTGCTTTATTTATTTGTTTTTGCTTGGACTCTGTCCAATCTGCTCATGATTTTCAGAGCTAGGATTCTCAGTAATGCACATATAAGGCTCTAAAATGTTAAAGAGCAGGCGCTGTATCGATAAGGCCTGTTAATGATTGATGTTCAAGGCAGAGTTCTGGGTTGTCATTCTGGCCTGGGGAGGGAGCCCGTGCTGAGTACTAGGGAAACCTCTGACCCTTTCTGGTCTTCTTTTTTAAATATTCTTTTATTTGAGAGAGAGATTTGGGGGGAGAGAATATGAGAGGGAAGGAGACATAGAAAGAGGGAGAGAGAGTGGGTGTGCCAGGGCCTCTTGCCACATCTAGTTTTACATAAGTATTTGGAGAACTGAACTCAGACCTCTAGGCTTTGCAAGCAAGCTCCTTTAACCTCTGAGCCATCTCCTCAGCCCTTTGGGACTTGCACTGAGTAACCACCCACTCTGTGGAGGCCAGAGGAAGGGAGCCCCGGAGGGATGCAGCACAGGGCTCACATGCTGGCAAAGACTTGGCCCTGGGTGGCAGAGGAGGCGCGGCTTCTGGAGGAGGCGCCCGCCTGGCCGTCCCGGAGTGGGCGGAGCGTGCCTGGTGGTGGCACCTCATTGGCCGCCCAACCTGCCTGCCCCAACACGGTCCAGGCAGGACCTGAGAGTCCGCTGAGGGTGCGTGGACTTGAACCCGAGCCGGATCCTGAGCCCGAGCCCGCCACAGGTAGTGTCGCTCGTGTTCCCTGCCCGCGAGGGTCTCCCCGCCGCCCGGGCAGACCTTCACCCCCCACCCCCTCGCCGGCGTCCCCTAGGCCGGCGGGCCTTTCTGCTTGGCGTGCTTTCGAGGACCTTCTCCACACCCCTCCCCCCACCCATCCATCCCTGAAGATGGGGAGAGGATGTCGCCGGTACTTGAGTTGGCTCCGAACCGCTGACCTTCCAACCTTCCCAGCTTAGTTCGACCCCAGCACCCCCGCCCACTGGGCGCACTCCAGCCAAAGGGGCTGGGACGCATGTCCTCTAAGCACGGGTGGGCACTGACCGAGTCCCCGGTCCGAGAAGAACCGGTTTTTGCCAGGTGGGCACGAATACAGGATAAACTGTAAAATAAACAATAAATAGCCCCTATCTGGGAGGAATCCAGCATGAGGCTCCTGGGTTTTCTCACAGTGGCCCTTAGTGAATCCCTGAACCTTTCTGATATTTGCAGAGTGGAGTTAAGTCACACAGACCCCACGTCAATCCTGGGCAGGAACAGCTTTGTGTGGCCTAAAGGCAGATTGCCATCTGTAGTCTGTGACCACCTCTCCCGTCTGCTTAGGCCCTCTGTGAATCTGTTTTCTCCTCCTCCTCTCCTTGGACCCAGACTTCTTCCTTGCAAGGCTGTGGAGGGAGGCCTGAGCAAACAGAACCTGGATGTCCCTGACAGGTCTGCTGGCTCAGCATCGTGGGGAAGGCTTTCCTAGTCACTGGATTTCTCTGCGGCTGGGACCCGGATGGAACCTTGCTCTTCTGAATGAGTTCTTTGTTCCTCTACCTGCCCAGGGACAGAGGGCAGGAAGACCAGGGGGTTAAGGGGTGGGCAGGTGCTATTCTGTTTTGTTGCTGGGTGGGGGCTGGACTCTGAGGCTGCAAAGGAAGGGATTCCAATCCTGGTGGGAGAGGAATTGCTTCGGTTAATCTAGGAAATTTAAACGCGATTTAATGTTCATTTGCTAAATGCACACACTTATTTAAATTTTATAGCAGTCGTCTTAATAAAGTTTCCATGGTTTTGAGAGTTATAGTTGAGAACAAACAGATGCTTCTCAGCCTGTCTGACACCCTGGAAAGCTGAGCTTCCTGCCTTCCCTCCTGCTTGGGTGCCAGGCTGGTTTCTGAGGTCCTGGATGGCTGATGCTCATTGTGGGGTGGACCTTTCTTTTTACAGGCAAGACCCTATTCAGCATCGCCCCATTGGGCTGTTTCCCATATGAGGGAACAGAGTCCCTTAGCCAGTTCCTCAGTCACTTTGTGGAGAGTCCTGTGTTCCCTTAGCATAATTGTCCTTAGTATATCACTCAGTCTGTTGAGTAGCTATTCTGACACAGGGTTTACTTGGCGGTTATGGCCAGAATTAGGGTGAAAAGTTCCTACTCACTGTTAGCCTTGTCTGCAGCGCTGACAAGCATTGAAGTAAAAGCCAGGAAAGATGCGGATGTAAACTTAACAGTGATGGAACCTTAGGGGCTTTCCTGTTTAGAGACCTCCTTCCTGGTGCCAAGGCTCCAAGGCATTGCCATTCTCAGAAGGGATTTTCTGGAGAAATTCTAGTTGCTCAGAGTCCCAGAACGAACTCAAGAGTGTTTTACAGCACTAGCAGGGAATGGGACAACAGTCACCCAAACTTCCTGCCCTAGGATTCATGCTCACTGGAGAGGGACACAGCATAGACACGTCACATGCCCATGCAGTGGTTGGTGTATGACATGAAAGATAATCATATTGACTGATACTGGGGTTCAGAGGCACCTCCAGAAGGGTTCTAGGTTCTTGTGCCTCCAAATAAGAAATTGAGCAGGCAACAGTTGTAGCAGAAGCAGAGAAGTTTAAGAGATAGCACGCTTCCAAGAGAGAAGCGGGCTGGCAGAGAAAAAGTTGTTTGGCACCTCAAATGGACAGAGAGAGTACAGAAAGGCTCAGGGCTTTTATGCCACATAGCATGGGCATTTTCCTCACATGTTCAGTCTGTAGTTCTATATACAACTTCAGACGTCACTTGTCTCATTAGCATTTTAAATGTCCACCCAGGAAGGTGCGTTTCAGTATTATAATACCTGTCACCTACACACATTGAGGTGTGTGTGTGGGGGGGTGGTCTTCCAGTCTTCCTCTTTGCCAGTTTTTTTTTTTTTTCAAGGTAGGGTCTCACTCTGGCCCAGGCTGACCTGGAATTAACTGTGTAGTCTCAGGGTGGCCTTGAACTCACGGCGATCCTCCTACCTCTGCCTCCCGAGTACTGTGCCAGTTTTTTTAAAACATTATGTTAACTCTGTGAGACCTTACTGACCTCACTCTCTGCTCTATTCTCCTGCCTCAGGAAGGGTGCAAGGGAGAAAAGTTGCTTTATTAAGGGGGAGGAGGAGCAAGGAGGGCCTTACAAAGGGTGTGACATTTGACAGACCCAGAAGAGGTGAGGATGTGATCCAGAGAGGGGACGCACAATGAGCGAACCAGGGTTCTTTGAGTCCTTGTTCCTTTGATAGTTCATAGTTCCAGAGGTAGTACTCCTTAGTGTTAAATCACAAGGTCTGAGTTGGTGGGCCTCTACCTCCTCTCACTTGTTCATAATCATTCCACCTGTTCCCCTCCAGGGCGATCAACATGCTTCGTTTCCTGGTGCCCCGGCTGCTCTGTCTCCAGGGCAGGACTGCCCGATACTCTTCGGCAGCCGCCCTCCCAAGCCCAGTCCTGAACCCAGACATCCGCTACAGCCAGCTGTTCATCAACAATGAATGGCGAGATGCGGTCAGCAGGAAGACCTTCCCCACAGTGAACCCCACCACAGGCGAGGTCATTGGGCATGTGGCTGAAGGGGACAGGGCTGATGTGGACCTGGCTGTAAAAGCAGCCAGAGAGGCCTTCCGCCTGGGGTCCCCATGGCGCCGGATGGATGCCTCCGAGCGGGTCGGCTGTTGAACCGCCTGGCCGACCTCGTGGAGAGGGATCGAGTCTACCTGGCATCACTGGAGACCTTGGACAATGGGAAGCCTTTCCAGGAGTCCTACGCCTTGGACCTGGACGAGGTCATCAAAGTGTATCGCTACTTTGCCGGCTGGGCTGACAAGTGGCACGGTAAGACCATCCCCATGGACGGTGAACATTTCTGCTTCACCCGACATGAGCCTGTGGGTGTCTGTGGCCAGATAATCCCCTGGAACTTTCCTTTGGTCATGCAGGGCTGGAAGCTCGCCCCAGCACTGGCCACAGGCAACACTGTGGTCATGAAGGTGGCAGAGCAGACCCCGCTTTCTGCCCTGTACTTGGCCTCCCTCATCAAGGAGGCTGGCTTTCCCCCGGGAGTAGTGAACATCATCACGGGCTATGGCCCCACGGCCGGAGCGGCCATTGCCCAGCACATGGATGTGGATAAAGTGGCTTTCACGGGCTCCACAGAGGTGGGTCACCTGATCCAGAAGGCCGCTGGTGACTCCAACCTTAAGAGAGTCACCCTGGAGCTGGGCGGGAAGAGCCCCAGCATCGTGCTGGCCGACGCTGACATGGCTCACGCTGTAGACCAGTGTCACGAAGCTCTCTTCTTCAACATGGGCCAGTGCTGTTGCGCGGGTTCCCGGACCTTCGTGGAAGAATCCATCTACGATGAGTTTCTTGAGAGAACTGTGGAGAAAGCCAAGCAGAGGAAAGTGGGGAACCCTTTTGAGCTGGACACCCAACAGGGGCCCCAGGTGGACAAGGAGCAGTTTGATCGGATCCTGGGCTACATCCAACTTGGCCGGAAGGAGGGTGCAAAACTTCTCTGTGGTGGGGAGCGCTTTGGGGAGCGTGGCTTCTTCATCAAGCCCACAGTTTTTGGGGGTGTCCAGGATGACATGAGGATCGCCAAGGAGGAGATCTTTGGACCGGTGCAGCCCCTGTTCAAGTTCAAGAAGATCGAGGAAGTGATCGAAAGGGCCAACAACACCAGGTATGGTCTGGCAGCTGCTGTGTTCACCCAAGACCTGGACAAAGCTATGTATTTCACCCAGGCCCTGCAGGCCGGGACAGTGTGGGTGAACACCTACAACATCGTCACCTGCCACACACCATTTGGAGGCTTTAAGGAATCTGGCAATGGGAGGGAGCTAGGGGAAGATGGGCTTAGGGCCTACACGGAGGTGAAAACAGTCACCATCAAGGTGCCTGAGAAAAACTCCTGAGGATTGAGCCAGTCTTTCAGTGCCACAGCCACCCCACCCAGTGGGTGCCAAGTTGATTCTAGCCAGAATTCCAAATGAACTCTTGGAAGGAACCTCAACAAACGAAGAAATGAAATCAGAGCTGTTCTAATTAAAGCAGGGACGGTGGCTGCTGGTGAATAGGGGATGCTTTGGGGGAGGGGGGCTTAAACTGTCCTGGAATTAAACTGCCGTGACAATTGCACAACTTAGAAAATGTACTAATGGGCTACTGGAATTTTACACTTTAATTATGGTACACAAATTCATTTCAGTTTTAAATGAAAATAAACTCTGCAATCTATTTACAGATTCATTTTGTCTGAATATCTCCCTGCTGCTGAGTGTATCACAGTCGTGGGGCCAGAGAGCAACCAGGCAGTCGTTGAGCCTCCCGCCCAGTGTTTCTGTGCTTGCTTTCCTTTTCTCTTAGCTGATGACAAAGCGCAAACTTAAGACCTGTGGAGAAACGCAGCTCCTGCCCAGAGCAGGTCTATATCACTTAGAGCTTCCACTAGCATCCCCCCAACCTCTGCTAAACCACCCTACTCCCCCAAGTCAAGCCAAGCATCAGGGCCGTTGTGACATGCTGCGGGTTTCATTCCTCAAGTAAAGGGAGTTGGGGCAAAGCCAAGGCTGCCAGGCTGAATGCTGAGCCTGCCTCTCCTTGTCGCCTGTTCTAGATCATGGAGCTTACAGATCACCCTGTTCATCTCTCCTGTGCCTTCCCTATATACATGCCTGACTGTACCTCCTCAAACTGTGAGCCAAAATAAACCCTTTCTCCTCTAAATTACTTCTTTTCAAGTATTTGATTGCATCAACATAGAGAGTGGGGAGATGGAAGGGGGTATGTCTCATGGCTAACATGAAATGTTGCCATATTTTATGAAATATTTTATTTTCATTTATTTATTTGAGAGAAAGAAAGAGGAAAAGAGAGACACAGAGAGAGAATGGGTACACCAGCGTCTCCAGCTGCTGCAAATGAACTCCAAACGCATGTACCACCTTGTTCATTTGGCTTACGTGGGTCCTGGGGAATCCAGCCTGGATCCTTTGGCTGTGTAGACAAGTGCTTTAAGTGCTAAGCCATCTCTCCAGCCCCCATATTTTAATATATCCTTTCTTCATTTGATTCTTAATACTTTTAAGCCACAAAGGAACACTGAAAAGTGTCTCACTGTGAGATGAGACTGGGAAAAGACAATCCATATAGTCCCTTATTTTATTTTAATTTTTTATTTTATTTTATTATTTTATATTTTATTTTACTTTATTATTTTATTGGTTTTTCGAGGTAGAGTATCACTCTAGCCCAGACTGACTGGAATTCCCTATGTAGTCTCAGGGTGACATTGAACTCACGGGAATCCTCCTACCTCTGCCTCCCGAGTGCTGGGATTAAAGGAGTGCGCCCCCACTAGTCCCTTATTTTGAGCCCTAAGGTTTTGAGATGGAGAACTCTGGTTAGATGCTTCTTGGGCTCAATCCTCAAGGTCCAGCCCCTCTCCCACTCCCATGGCTTGGCACACTGGCTGTGAGCAGGGAGGTTTACCTGGACATCATCCTTCAATCCACACACAAAGCCTGCAAGACTGAGCTGATGTGGATGCCACCGTTTTGGGGCCGTCATCCGTGCATGCATCCTTCCCACAAATCTTCACCACACTTGTACTTGGTGAAGCAATGTTTCAGGCACATTCCTGCCACTGTGGCCTTGAAGCTATCTTGTAAAGCAGGTAGTGGACTTGTCTCCCCACCTCCTCACCAGCTTCATTGAGCAAATGGAAGCTGAAAGGTTTTGCAAGCAGCAATTATTTGGGTCAGTTTCCCATAAGCCCTGGCGGGGGTGGGGGGAGGGAGGAAAGGGCCACACCGAGAAGCCCACAGCAGCGCTGCATAAGCCCAGTGGACCTGGCTCCTTGATGTTCAGTCACACGGATTCTCCTACCACTTCTGAGGCCTCTTAGCGACTTTAATTTGACTTGGCTCCGTGGTGGGTGTGAGGCTGACCTCTGGTGGACACACCATTAACTAAGTTGCTCAGATCCTCGTTGGTTTAAGAAAAAGAAAAAAGTAAATAAAATAAAAAAAAAGAGAAGAAAGATCCTGGCTCTTAGGTGGGCTGCTGGGGGAAAGGGAATTGAATCAGACAGCCTCTGCCCTGCGGAAGCTCGCAGTGCGGCAAGGGAGATAGTCACAGAGCATGATGCCATGTAGAAGTGCCGAGGCCATGAGGTCACCAGAGAAAGGAATATACTTCTTAGCACAAGGTGTCATGTCACTGGAAGCTCCCACTGCCTCCCACTGTCAAGCGCTTAGTTTAGTTCCATACTCACTAAACACGGAGCCCTGGAGGTGCTCAAGCTGGTAAATGGAACCAGGACTCCAACCTGGGTCTTCCTTGCTCTCTCTTTTGTCTGTTGCACACCACCCAGCCCCATGGCAAGGACAGGTGGGCGTGGGGCATGGGATGAGAAGGAGGTTACCAGGCCTCTTAATAAGGGACAGGATTTCCTGGGAGAGGGCAGGCAAGGAGCCCATGACAAACCTGGAGGAGGAAAGAAGGATAAGCTGGTTCCCATATGGAGAAGGAATGGATGGAAAGGCTGGGGAGGTAGGCAGGGGCCTGAGTACCCTGCCCTGCATGGAAGGGGCTTTGCTGTGAGACGCCTGCATGGTCTTAAAGAGATAGGATCACATTCACCTTCTAAAGGCAACTCTGTTTCTAGATGGACAGTGGGCCTCAGATGGGGGTGGAGTGTGGCTGGGAATCAGAGGCCCCACAGGATCTGCTTCTCTGCTCAGTGACAGCCAATCTGAACAAGATGTGGGAAGGTGGGAGATCTTGGTGAGCCAGAAGGCAGGTGAAGATGGACGGACTGACAAAAGAGGAATGTGGAATTTATTTCCACGTTTCTGGCTGGTTTAACTATGTCGGTGGTGAGGCCAGCTACTTCAAAAGGAAACCTTAGGGCCGGGAATATAATACAGTTGGCAGAGTACTTATCTTGCATGCACAAAGTGCTAGGTTTTACCCCAGCACCTCATAAACCAAGAGTGGTGGCACATTTGTAATCTCAGCACTTGAGAGGATCAGAAGTTCAAGGTCATCATTGAGACCCACCTGGGATACATGAGACCCTGTCTCAGAGGGGAAAAAAAGGTAGTGAATTTTATTCGACACACTGAGTATCCACTGTGTGCCAGGAACTGTCCTAGGAGCTAGGGATGCATCAAGGAACCAAAGTGTTATATTACACATCCTAACTGATGGCAGTGGTAGACCATGAGCAACCCACACTACATATAAATATAGCTGTGCCTCTGTCGCCATGGGGCATCAATGCCAGGACCCCTGTGGATACCAAAATGTAAAGGTGCTCAAGTCCTTTACATAACATGATGTAGTTTTTACATCTAGCCCTTACAATCCTCCCATATCCTTTCGAAGTCCAGAGTGCTACCCATTATGCCTGGTAGCTCATCCCTAGATATATGTATGCCTAATTATGTATGGATACCTACTACACTGTAAATGGTATGTAAATAATTGCTACATTATATTGGTTGGTGAATAAAGAAGAGTCTCTACATGTTCAGTATGCTCTACGTGTTGAGATGCAATTTTTTTCTTAGCATTTTTCCATCCACGGTTAGTTGAAAGATCTTCTGCTATGGAGGCCAACAGTATTGAGTCTATTACGTTCTTAAGGGTATGTTGGGGGGAAAAGTCCCACTTTTCCCAAGGCCTAGGAAACATTGTTGGATGAGATTATAATTTGCAACCAGGTGCTCAGAGATGATCTCACTAAAGACATAGCAAAGGACTCTAGGAAGCTGGAGTCAGCCCAGGTACTTAAAGAACACAGATCAGGCTGCTGGAGGAGCAAGCACGGGGTGGAGACCAGGAGGAATCTGTAGTGAGACTGGGTCAGACAGTTAGTTTAAGGCCACCATCCAGACAGAATGAGGAAGGAGTCACAGAGCCATGATGTGATCTGACCTGGACTTCAAAAGCTCTTCGGAGGAGCTGCTGTGTGGAGAAGTGCTTGTAAGGAGTGCAAGGAGAGCTTGACCTTGAGAATGCTAGCATCAACGGGAGCAGAAAGAGAATACTATAAAGGCACAAGGCAGAAGCAGCTGGAGGAACTGAGAGGGCAGAATTCCCAAAAGAGGGAGCCACCTGCACAGAGCTACCTGCTCCCAAGAGACCCAGCAAGGGTACTATGGGGAAGGTCCCCTGATTGCAGCCACAGATGAACCCTGGAGGCCTTGGCTGGAGTAGCCTATGTTGGAGAGATTAGGGACTGAAGGCAGTCTGTGAAGGTTGAGAACCACGGAATCCCAGCGAGGTATACAGTGATCTGGGCTGTAGTTCTAGAGGAAGGTGTTCAAGAGAAACAGTCACACGGGGAGGCTGTTTTACGTGACTGTAGCACTACCCCACCTCACCTCATCAGAGAAGGAGGCAGAGGAACAAATGTCCCAGGTCAGTAGCTTAGTGAGGCTGTGGCATGGCCTGAATCACAAGCCTCTTAGTCCCTAGCCAAATAGATGTGACTTATGTATTAGCACAGTGTGAGCTGCCACAACAAATGAACCCCGGAGTGTGTTCATTTCCTGTTTACATCATAATCCCATGCAAGGGATCTAATGGACATTTGTCTTCCACGTGGAGATTCCTGGACATGGGGATTCCTTTCATCTGTGGTTTGTCTGTGATTTTTCTTTTTTACACTTTATTGATAACCTTTGTCCATACAGGCAATAAACCATGATCATAATCCCCTCCCACCACCACCCTTCCTTTCCCTCTCCCACATCCCCCCTCCACTGAACTTCTTCTTCCTATTATGCAGGTCGAGTGTAGGTAGTGTCAACGACTGTGAGGTCATGAATACTACTGCCAGTCTGTGTGTGGAAGACAGATTACAAAGCACTCCTCCCCTTCTTTTGGATCTTACTTTTTTTTTTTTTTTTTTTTTTTGGAAAGAGATAGAGAGAGAGGGAGAGGAAGACGGATAGTGATGGGCGCGCCAGCAGCCTCTCAGTTGCTGCGAATGAAATCCAGATGTGTGCGCCCCCTTGTGGTCAAGTGCGGCATTGCGCCCTTGCATCACTTTGCACCTGGCTAAATGTGGGACCTGGAGATTGGAACCGCTGGAGATTGGAACCGCTGGACATTGGAACCAGCGTTCTTAGGCTTAGGAGGCAGGTGCCTTAACCGCTAAGCCATCTCTCCATCCTGGCTCTTACATTTTAAGCCACCTCTTCTGCAGTGACCCCTGAGCCTTGGAGGGTGTGACAGAGATGTCTCACTTAGTGCTAAATATCCCACTGTTATTTTTTTTTCTCAGCACTTGGGTGAATTTTGAATCTCCCCAGTGGTCATTGCCATCTGATAAAAAAAAAGGGGGGGGCTGGAGAGATTGCTTAGTGGTTAAGGCGCCTGCCTGCTAAGCCTAAGAACGCCAGTTCCAATCTCTCCCACGTTTAGCCAGATGCAAAGTGACACAAGGGCACAATGCCACACTTGTCCACAAGGGGGCGCACACATCTGGAGTTTGTTCACAGCAGCTGAGAGGCTGCTGTCACACCCATTCTCTATCTGTCTTCCTCTCTCACTGTCTCTCTCTGTCTCTCTCCATGTCTCTCTCACAAAAAAAAAAAAAAAAAAAAAAAAAAAAAAAACTTCTCTAACCAAAAGGGAAAGTAGCATTAATATATGGACATAAACATAAGTGTTTAGAGGGCATTTAATCAGAAAATAGTAGTAGTTTACCTTCTAGGGCTTGTGACCCCTTCAGCCATAGGCTTTTAATGAGGTCTTCAGTACCAGGCATGAATTCTCTCCCATGGAGTGGACCTCAAATTCGATCAAAAAGCAGCTGGTTTCCCTCATAACAGACATGTCACCATTGCACCAGTTGGTGTACTTGGCCTGGCTCTCAGCTGTAAAGCTTACGGGTCCTTGGCTGGTTAAGACCATTGATGACTTTCTCCCCCCATGTGCTGCATAGGTCTTTCCAGCATCCTGACAGCTTGTCAACAGGGAGATTTCCAGCTCAGCTCCAGCTTGAGTTTTCAGTGCCTTGTAGCCCAAGCATGTGATATCTTCAGTAGTAGGGGCTTACCATCTAGTTCTGGAAGACGTCAAGAGCCTTGGCAATAGCCTGTAATGTTTTGTGGGTATGGGGGGCTGTGGTAGTTTGAATAGGTGGCCCCCGATATATTCAATGTTTTATTAGTTTGTAGTTTGGATCTGCAGCCACCTCGCTGGAGGACATGTCACTGAGTGGGTCTTGGAGTTCCTGACGTGTGCTGTGCGTCTTTTGGCTTATGGCTTCTCTCTCTTTTCTGCTTGGTCCTTTAAGAGAGGGACAACTTCTACCATTATGGAACTTCCTCTGGATCTTTAGCTTCAATAAATCCCTTCTTTCCATAACTGTGCCTGGTCTGGAAGTTCATCTCAGCGACCTGACACTGTCTGCAACAGGGGCACTATGACGTTTCCTAACAATTTTTGTGTGACATGTTCCTTGGAGAAGCCAGGCAAGGCAGCATTTTTCATCAGACTAAAACACACACATGTACACATTCATACAAAATTCTGCCCCACTGTGGAGGGGCCAGGGCTTCCACTCTGTCGCACGTGGCCCCTCCAGACAGGTACACAACACATCTAACAGTCAGTCTTCCTATGGGCTATTTGTTCTGCTGAGCCTCTGATCCTGCTGCTCTGTTCTCCTCACTGTATCTCCACATTCAATCCATTTTCTTAGAGCCTGCTTAAGACCCATCTCCTCCAGGATCTTTCTTGGACTTATGGTAGTTGGAATGTATGACCCCATAGACTCAGGTGTTTTATTGAAATTGAGTTTGCAGCCTCAGCCCCCAGCAGACAGACTCCTGTTACGGGGGGGGGGAGGGTGGCGTGTCACTGGAGGCAAATCTGAATTCCAGCCCAAAGGTGTAGAGAAGAGTTTGAGCTCTTTATTCCTGCTTGCTTGCTCTGGGTGTTTGCTAGCTGCTTGGTGGGTTTCTGTCTGCTTGGATCTATGGAAGGGAGCTACCTCAGCTTCTTCTACCATTGATGGAACTTACCCTGGATCTGTAAGCTTTAAACAAATCCCTTCCTCCTATAAACTGCGTCTGTTCAGGAGTTTGCTGCGGCAATGTGGAGCTGACTGACACAGACCTAATTAAGGAACATCTGGTCCCTTGAGCTCAAGGCGCCCACCTGTCACTTGGTCTTGTCATGTGGCATTTCTTGCAACTTGTCATGTAATGAAATGAGTCTAATTTGTTGTTGTTCGGCTCGACTCTCATGTATTCCAGGAGCATCTGCTTTCCCACCAGCTCTCCGCATCCCCTGAAGAATGGACAGTGTGTACCCCTTCACTCAGGGAATCCTCAGAGCAGTAGGTCAGGCCAGTGATGCTGACTTCCCTGGGCCCATGAGGAAACAGTCTGGAAAGCCAAGGTCAAGCTCTGCCATGTTCTCCAGGTCTAGGTTATTTCTCTTGGCTTTTTTTCTGATCCTCCAGCTCCAAAGCTAATGCCCCGTCTACCCAGGTAATGAGTGAGGACCCTCAACAGCACACAGAGACAGGAGCATGTCTAGGTAGCATGAGCAGCTCTCTGCCAAGATTGAGCCCTCGGAGCAAGGTGATGCCTGGAGCACAGCAGAGAGTCTGTGTACCCCTGGGAAGACAGGCACCGCCCCTTCTGCTCCCTGGCACTCATGATTCTTACTTTGCTTAACAACCAACGCTGCTTAATATCATGGGGGAGACGTCACTGCACGCATCTGGCTTTGCGTGGGTACTGGGTGAGTCAAACCCCGGGGGCCATCAGGCTTTGCAAGCAAGCGCTTTGAACCGCTGAACCATCTCTCCAGCCCCCAGGGAGATTTCAGCAGGGGGAAGACCATCAGTGACAGGCAACGCGTGTCTCTGCCTGTGAGCACCAGGCACTTCTGGGCCCTGGGGGTTACTGAAACTGAGCTTAACAATCAGCTGTGACCATAGGAGCAAGTCGGCCCTACTGTGCCGTGTGGGCAAACTCAGTGATGGGCTTCACGTCCTGAATTCATTAAACTGCGCACACCAGAGCAATGTGGTTTCCCTTAATTAATTAAAATATCACATAATAACCATTGTCTGATTTAATGTTCATGAGGCCCTGGTGAAGGCTGGGAGCAAGGAAAATTCATTAGAGAAGACCTTGCTGTAGGTTGATTTTGCTCATTCTTATTCATTTTACCTGGATACTGTATCTCTAGGGGGAAGAGAGGGCAATGTTTTCTAAAGATGTAGAAATTCATTTCGCCATAAAACCTGAAGGGAAAAAAAAAACCCTCCCTCAATTAAAACTCAGATAAAAAGTGGATACACTTGAAGTTGAATCCTGGCTCACTGTACTCTCTCTCATCTCTGGGAAGTATATTTTAAGATTCCCAAAGGCACTGGAAACTGGGGGTTGAACTAGCCACTATAAATACTATATATTTTTTCCTGCACACACATGCCTATCATAAAACTGAGTTTTAAGATAAGCCATACTAAGGAACAACAAGAGCAATAAATAAATAAATAAATAATTATAATGTACTATAAAGAAAGTTCTATAGAAGTTAGAAGTTCTTTCTCTCCAAGTTTCTTATTGGGCAGCTGGCAGCCCAGTTCCAGGAAGGCTCTTGCACACTGTGGCCCACGCACTGGCAAGGTTTTCCCCCACACATCTTACATCTTCCTGGCACCTGCTTCCTTGACTCATGTGTCTATGGGAGATGAGCATACAGGTTAGTGAGTGAATGAAACATGAGAATGCATAGACAGTAGCACATGCGTGTTCAGTAGTACAAGATGGTTAGGGCTGGATAATGACTGCAAGTAGGGAACCACAGTCCAGATGGGAGAGATGAGGGGGACTGGACTACAGTAGATGATATAAGCAGAAAAAGGGGGTAAAATGCATACAAGATAACAAAAAAAGCATGGACCCACAGCTACATTCCCAGGGCAGTGAGACCACCATGATCAGCCTTCTAAAAACATTTATTTTCAGGGTACAGGGGTTGCAGATCATGGCACCTATAAAAACAAAGTAGGAAAAGGTACAGGCTTGGGCAGATGGGCAAGGAGAGGGGCTCATGCTTCCAATGGTGCCAGCAGTCTTGGCACACGTTCTCAGCCTCTGAGGAACCCTTAGAGAGCTAACGTGTGATAATCATGAACTGGCTAAATAGTCACATCTATCCGTTGGGCCTTTGTGAAAATTTCAGACAGGGTAACACAAAATATTACATCACTCATAAACATGATACAAAACCAGCCCCACGGGGATATGCTGCTCAGCACATACGCCAGGGAGTCCCATCACTTCCTGCCCCGTTTACATCCAGTGCTGACCAGGCAGACAAGGGGACTCGCTGATTCTCCCGAATGTGCTGACTCTCCCGTGTGTGATGAAGTTCTAGGACCTTCTCCACAGCTCCGTGTCTATAGTCCTTCGGACATCACTCCACTAAGCGTCTGAGCAGCTCATCTCCTGCCCACTCAATTCACAGAGAGATTAACAGTATTCTCTCTGACATGGGCGGGGGGAGAGACAGGAGGGGCAGGAGGTATTAAGTGGAGTGTGCATGTGAGCAGAGCTCCTGGCAGCCCTATCTCCCAGTAGCCAAGAGCAGCTTCCAATTTGATCAATTTCAACTTTGATTTTTTTTTTGGTGGTGGTGGTGGTGGGGGGGGTTTGAGGTAGGGTCTCACTCTGGTCCAGGTTGACCTGGAATTAACTATGTAGTCTCAGGGTGGCTTCCAACTCAGTGATCCTCCTACCTCTGCCTCCCAAGTGCTGGGATTAATGGTGTGCCCCACCACACGCGGTTTCAACTTTGATTTTTAAAAAACATTTACTTACAAGCAGAGAGAGAGAGAGAGAGAGAGGAGAGAGAGAGAGAATGGGTGCACCAGGGCCTCTTGCCAATGATAATGAATTCCAGACACATGAGCTACTTTGTGTGTCTGCCTTTATGTGGGTACTGGAGAATTGAACCCAGGCTGACAGACTTTTGCAAGCAAAGGCCTTTAACTGCTGAGCCATCTCCCCAGCCCTAAATTTTTATTTTATTCATAGAAGGGGTTCTAGTGTTTTAAGTTTGAAAACCATTCCTCTAACTCATTTCCTTTTTTATTCAAGAGAGGACAGAAGGCCTAGAAAGTGAAGGGGTCTTGTCCAGGGTCACATAGCAAGATAGCTATGAATATGCAAATAAACTTAGTGGTTCCAAGCTTCCAGGTTGGTCTCCTGCTGTGTAAAACATCAGGGCGATGCCATCTCAGCATTTTCAGAAATGGATCGGCCAGGATTAAAGACGGAAAATTCAGGTCTAACAAGGATAAAGTCCAACGTGAGCAGCAGGAGGATGTGATGCAAAGCTGAGATAAGTCTGAAGCCTGTGGGACTGGCAGCATCTTGCTGTCCCTGGTTTTCAAGGTCACCCTGAGAAGCAGCCCCATGGGGAAAATGAGTCAGGGAGGTTGTACCGAGTCCCACCCTGCTCAGAAGCCTCCAGATCTCACATGGAGCCTCCACCCTGAGCCAGGAACCTGGCTTCTTCATCTGTGACAGGAAGGGACAGATTCCTGCTCTGCCTTCACCTCCCCCTCCCTCCAGCCCTTGGGTTAGGTTCAGGGATAGGAAAGTGCTTCATGAACTTGAAGGGCAGTCCACAGTGAGGGGTCCTCGTTCTGACCGAGAGATCTAGTTTTCAGACCAGACAGTAAATGTTCTCCTTTCTGTTTTCCATTAAAAGGGGGGTGGGGGGAATGCTCAATGCACTCTACTAAGCTGTGATTCTGTTACCTACAGATGGCGCCTGGCCTTGTCCCCTCTCTCCAGTGTGACATCCAACAGTCAGGTCTCCACTGCCCACATGCTGAGAGAATGCTGGGCTGGCAAGTGGACAGCTTGACCTCTAAAAGCCCAGCCAAAGGGCCTCTGGGTCTGATGGGAAAAGGTGGGAGCGGACTAGCTACCCCAGCTCTCTACACTCTGGTATGAAGCGGTACGTTGGGTTTTGAAGGAACAGCATTTAAAAATGCTAGGACCATACTTCAACAGAGCAATCCAACTCTAGCATGGCAGGACTATACCAGACACTGGCAATGCCCAGTCTCAATGTCATAATCACAGATGGGGAAGGTTCCTGTCCCAATCTTCCAAGAAAGGAGAGCCACCCCCCATGCCCCCTTCTATAACACATGCTAAGTCACAGAGCACCCACTGATCAGTTACAGTCACATGAGGTCAAGAGTCACAGTTGGCACAGGCCTTGTGTTGAGCCCTTTAGAGTTACAAACATACATTACTGGACCTCCCCTGGGAGGGAATAGTTAAAAAAAAAAAAGAATTGTCAGAGAGAGCTATTCATTCCAAAGATATAAAAAAGATACATGCATGTCTGTTTCCCAAGGTTTGCCCTGCTAAAAACTACATCTGCATATGAATCTAGTTTGCATTCCATTTTTAAAAAACATACAAAAGGGAATCGTCTACAAACACAGTTTTTTCCAAGTCTCCACAAAGCAGAATGATCCATGCCTTGACTTCTCCATCATTCTGTTACCAATGTCTCTAAGTCCCTGGGGAGAAAAAGGGGGAAACGTCAGAGGACAGAAGACTGCTGTGTATGATCAGCTATGTGTTAAATGGGAGGCTGGGGAAATGATCCTGAGTTTCAAATCTCTCCTCAGCAAGGAACAGGGTCAGAAGGGGGTGGAAGAGCCCTAAGACAGTGAGAACTATACTTAAGTCAACGGCTTCCAGGGAAGGTGACTTCTGCTTACACGGAAGAACTTCTTACCCACTGAAAACCTCCAATATGGTTGTCTGGTGGTGGTGAAGTCTGTATTCCTAGATGCTGCAAGCAAAAGCTGGCCACTGCTGCATGCTCTACAGGAAACTCGGGTCCCAGATACATAATAATACGAAAACATACACGGTCCAGGAAATGGCTCACTGAGTAAAATGCTTGCTGCTCAAGCATGAGGACTGGAGTTTGGATTCCCAGCATCCACATACATGTCATGTGCAGTGGTGCCTGCCTAGAATCCCAGTGCTAGGGAGGCAGAGGCAGGGGGAGAAGGATCCCTGGGGTTTGCTGGCTAGCTAGTCTAGCCAATTTGGTGAGCATCAGGTTCTGTCTCAAAAAAACAAGATGGAGAACAATTGAGGAAGGCATCCAACATTGGCCTCTGGCCTCCACATGCACATACATGCATGCACACTACACACACACACACACACACACACACAAAAGCCCTAGTGTATCTAAAGTAATACATACAATAATACATATATCTATATAATACAAAATAGTATTAGTATTAGGAAAACAACCCTGAGATCTGATTTCCTAACTCTGCTGAATTTCTACTTCGTGGCTTTTTACACTTTCATATTTCCCCCCCATTTCTAAGACCTCTAACAGCCCACAGACACCTGCCTTTGACCCTCCATTTTATTTCCCTAACAACAACATCTTTCTTCGATGTCCCCAGTTCTGAAATGCTTGTCCTGCCTCAACCCCATGGACTTCCTTTATTCCAGTAACACTGCATTCTTTATTTTATAATGATGTTTACTTTTCATTTTTCTGTCTCCCCTACAGAACTGATGTGTAAGGTTGTCCAAGAAAAGTGGCCAAAAGCATCATGGGATTAAAACCACAGTAAAATCTTTCTGTTTTTAAGAAAGTCTATCAAACTTGTTTCTAATTTTTTTTCCTGCTCTATTAAAGCTTTGCTGGTCGGTCTTGGTGATGATGTCTGTTTAGGACACTCCTCCCATGCCCTGCAGCAAATCACGCCTCCCTTCCCTTCCCTTTGTCTCCAGTGAGCAGAGTGCACATGGCCCACTTCATCCACCCTGAGCATGGCTGTGTGACTTGTAGATGACACCACATCTGAGCGGAAATGTTAAATGAGACTGTGTGTTAGGCTAAGCCTCTTCCTAGTCCCTTCTGCCACAAGAAAGGACACAGTCCAAACGGGGTTGCCCCTCCTGCTGGGTACCAAACAAGGAGACAGGTGGAGTAGAGCCACAGCCAACCCTTAACAGTAACATGGATGTGTGAACAAGAAAGCACATGTTAACGGCTGTGAGCCATGAAGGTTTGGAGGCTGTCCACGGTCACCTGTGTATGGGGACAGCTGTCACCTGTATGATGAGGACAAAGGGTGATCCAGACAGAAGAGAGGAAGAGAACCCCCTTGCCCTAAAGTGTGTTGGTAAGCATCATACAGCACTGAGGGCAGCAAGGCAGGGCCTAGGGATAAGAGCTGCCCACAAAAAGGTGACCTGGAAGAAGGGAGAGATGGTTTAGTGGTGAAGGCACATGCCTACAAAGCTTAAGAATGCCTGTTCAAATCTCCAGGTCCTACGTTTAGCCAGACGCAAAAAGTGATGCAAGCGTGCAATGCCACACATGCGCACAAGGGGGCGCACGCGTCTGGAGTTCGTCCACAGCCCTGGCACACCCATTCTCTCTCTGTCTCTTCCTCTCTCTCTCTAATAAAATAAATAAATAATGATTAAAAAGAAGGTGACCTGGGAATGTCGCTATCTGCCACCTCTTGGTACCCAAAGGAAATAGTTGATGCAGTTTCAGAACAGAGAGAGTGGACTGGCTTTCCAGCTCATGGACACCCATGTTCACAGCTTTGGGCTTTGCGTGCTGGAAAATAGCAATATGTGTGCAGAACACAGCAGAGGTTCATACAGCCCTGCCCTTCTCTGCTTTTCTTCCGGTTCTCCCCACTTAATGTCTTTCCTTCTTTCTCTTTGTTTCTTTGTATGTGCATGAGTGTTTGTCTGCATGTTCATGTGTGTGTGTGTGTGTGTGTGTGTGTGTGTGTGTGTGTGTGTGTGTGTATGCATATGGTGTGGGGAGGCTGGAGGTCAATGTCATGTGTCTTCCTCAATTGTTCTCCACTGTATTTCTTCAGGCAGGGTTTCTCACTACGACACTGATTAAGCTAGCCTTGCTAGCCAGCAAGCCCCAGGGAGCCTCCTCTTTCCACCTCCTACCATGCCCGGCCTTTTACATGAGTTTTGGGGACCCAAACTCAGGTCCACATGCTTGCCTGGCAGACACTGGCCATCTTCCCAGCAACCCCCTCCCCCTTTTTTTCTTTCTTCCAGCCATCTAGTAAGTCACTTCAAATCTCTTAGGACACATGGGGAGAATCACAGAAATGACCTGGAATGCTCACCATGCTCGTCATAGGTGGTTCGCTGCAGCTGGGGAACGAGGACTTTTGTATCTGCTCAGGTCTAGGACGGTCACCGTGCCGTGTGACTGGGCCTCTCCGATGGCATTGGCTGCGTGGCACTGGTACACTCCCTCGTCTTCCTTTCTCAAGGGGTTCATCTAGAGGTACATTGGCACATCTATATCAATACACTTGGCACCAAAAAAGTGTATTTTTAATGCATTAAACAAATTCTTTTTTTAAGTATGAATTATTGAGTTTATTTAGGGAGAAATCATAATTCATGAGGTTTATTTCAGGGAAATTGGTATCTAGAAAAAGGCTGGAGAAATTCCACACACTTGGAATATCAGACATAGGAGCCCCTTCAAATAACAGACCAGAGAGGATTAAGAAATAGTGAAGCCGGGTGTGGTGGTGCACGCCTTTAATTCCAGCACTCAGGAGGCAAAGGTAGGAGGATTGCTGTAAGTCTGAAGCCACCCTGAGACTGCAAAGTGAATTCCAGGTCAGCCTGAGCTAGAGCAAGACCGTACCTTGAAAAAATACAAAACAACAACAAAAAAGAGAGGGTGGGGGAGAATAGTAAAGGACTCAGAAATATATATATATATGAAATCAAAGTGAGAGGGTACCCCCAAAGCATGACATGCTAGAAGGTAAGAAGCCAAGCAAGTGAGTATTCTCCCCTTCCCAGCCAGACTGGTCCCAGCCGAGCTAGGAAGGAGGGACAGACTCACGTGGATGCTCAGGCCAGGTCACAAGGCAAAGGAAAAGGGCGAATTAAGCAAATTCTTTTTATTTTTATTTATTTTTTTATTTTAAAGAGAGAGAGATAGAATTGGTGCACCAGGGCCTCAGCCAGTATAATCAAACTCCAGACACTTGTGCCACCTAGTGGGCATGTGCGACCTTGCGCTTGCCTCACCTTTGTGCATCTAGCTTACGTAGGATCTGGCGAGTCAAACATGGGTCCTTAGGCTTTGCAGGCAAGCGCCTTAACTGCCAAGCCATCTCTCCAGCCATTAAGCAATTTTTTAATGATAAAGCTGCATGCTTATTCCTTTTCAGGAACTGACTGGGTTTCCCATGTCTCTCCTGGCTGTGGTGGCCAGGCACACGTTGAAACTGCCTTCCCAGGGGCCCTCTTGGAAGAGACTGCTCCTTGCTGTGCACTGGCTTTTGTTTTGCTTCTGCATTCCCAGCCTGACCCTTTCACTGAAGGCGACAGGTGGAGATTGAGAAAAACCCATGAAGAAGGAACATATACCCTCAAAGAAGGACCCTAAGCTCTTCCCCATGGGACAGACTTCACAAAATACCACTGAGAGAGAACCTGTCTTAATCTCTTCTCTCTCTCTTTCTTTCTTTCTCTTTTTCATTCATTCATTCATTCTTTCTTTCTTTCTTTTTTTCAAGGTAGGGTTTCACTCTAGCTCAGGCTGACCTGGAATTCACTATGTAGTCTCAGGGTGGCCTTGAACTCACAGCGATCATCCTACTTCTGCTGCTCAAGTATTGGGATTAAAGGTGTGCGCCACCATGCCAGCTTTTTTTCTTTTTTAAAAAAAATTAATTAATTAATTTCTATTAGTTATGGACATACTCAGTATGTAGACAGCACATGTTGGTACCATCCTTACCCTCATCCCTGCTGCCCTCCAAAGGGACCCTCCTCTTTGGGGATGCCAGTTATCCCCATGGGGATTGTGGCTCCTGCATTGTGGGGGTAGCCATCAGTTATGGGGAAGAGGCAATGTCTCTGTGCATAATGTCCCAACTTGTGGCTCTAACAAAATGCCCTGAGCCATGTTGGGTTCTTTTTAGGTCAACTTCATTGATGGGCTCTTAGGACCCTCTGGCTCTCCTCTGGTTTGTTAGGAGTTGAGTGCTGTCTTCATCTTTTCTTGTAAGAAAATAAGGGAATGTGCTTGATTTGGAAAGTCCACAGACTCAACTGTAGGCCAAGTCCTTTAGCTAGGGAAAGTGTGACCACACCTTACAGAGCAGGGGTTAGGGGGAGTGTGGGGAGAGACAGTGAGGTGGACATCTTGAAGTGCTCACCACCACATCCATAGCCAGCTCCCCTCTCTTTGGGTCCTTTTGTAACATCCGCTCCTATCCACTGCAGGTCACTGCAGGCCATGGGGAAGGTTAGGCACATCATCTCATTTTGAACTCACACCAGTTAGGAGTGAGGAGTGAGTGTTATCAGCCATTTTTACAGGAGACTCAGAGGTAAGTTATAGGCTGTTAGGGTCACGAGAAACTGAGGCTAAGAAAGGAACAGTGACTGCCAAATGTGAACCTTAGCTGCTGGTTTCCTTAGGCTTTGAAGACAGAATATTCCCTTCTCATAGCAAAATGTTCTGAGTGCCCTAACAAAGCCCTGAGGGAGGACTCGAATATCCTTCTTCCCTCTTTTCCAGTCATGAGGTCTTAGGCAGGTGTATGAGTTTCCCATGGCTGCTGTAACAAATAGTCCCAGGTATACTGGCTTAACAACACAAATGTATTGCCTACATTTCTGGAGGTTGGGCTCAAATCAAGGTGCCAGTAGCATTCCCAAGCCTCTAGGAGATGATGTATTTCCTTGTCTTGTCCAGGACTCCTTGACTCATGGTCCCTTCCTCCATCTTCAATCTAACAGTGGTGGCAAGAGACCTTCTCACATCCTGCCTCAGTCTTCTGCTTCCCTCTTCCTCATTTAAAGACTCCTCTTTAAATTGGACTGGCCTGGGCAATCCAGGCTCCTCTTCCCCTCTTAAAGACAGCTGTTAGCAAGCTGAATGCTCCTTGCCATGAAACAACCGATCCCCAGGTAGTGGGCATTAGGACATGGGCATTTTGAGAGCAGCTGCAGAAGACCACTTATGCTCTCAGGAGTGTTCCAACCTGCCCTGCCTACACACATCCACTGGAGGGTCCAGTGGGAAATGGATAGGAAGAAGCTGAGCCTGTTGGCACATGCCTATAAATCCCAGATACTAGGGAGGCTGAAGCAGGAGGATAGTGAATTTGAGGCCAGTGTAAGCAACTTAGTGAAACTCTGTGTCAAAATAAAAGTTTTCAAAAGGGCCAGGGACATAGCTCCATAGCAGTCATGAGGCCCTCCCTGGGTTTACTACCCAGCAGTCAAAAGAAGGAAGGAGGAGGTAGAGGAGAAACATGAATAGGAACTTTAAAAAGTATAACATGTTATAGAAAGATAAAGGGTTAGGTCAACAATAGCCAGTAATCCTAAAACACTCACCAAAATCCAGGCTGTGGCCTCATGGTCGGCAGGGCCTCCTCGCACCTGGACAGCTATATTGACATGGTCTCCAGGCAACTCCTCCAATCCCTGGATGCCCTCAGGAGAGCGTGTGACCTGCAGAAGACAGAGAAACCAAGAGCAGTTTAGAAAAAGCATTTCTGGATGAAAACTGCCTCCACAGACCTCTTACCACTTGAGTCTCAAAGGCTGAAACTCCAGTTCCTTTCATTCCTATGCAAGTGAAGTTAGGCTTCTTTTAAACCTACATGTGTGTAGACTGCACCCTCTGCTGGACAGTAAGGATGCCAACTTCACCAAGTTAGGGAAACAGTTGGGAATTTTACTACCCCTATCAGGGCTACTGAGGCAAGGGGCCCCCCCACCAAAAAAAAAAAAAAAAAGTGTGGTCTTTCAAACACTGGTGTTCATTGTTTAGGGCAGGATGGGGTCTTCTGCCACCAGCCACATCTACAACTCCACTCCATGGAGAAGCAGGCTGTAATGACCACGCAGCTGATGTTAGGTGACAGCGAATTGTCTAGGTACCTACATGACCAAAGGAAGGAATGGCAAGGGAAGGATTGCAACCCCCCTTTGTACAGAGCCCTGGGTGACAGTTTTGAGGTAAAGGAGTGGTATATATGAGGTATTTTTGTCTAAACTTTTGGTCCACATAGATACACTCTGTGGTAGTTTGAATGTATGTCCCCCATAGACTCAGGTGTTTTATTAAAGCTTGTCTCCAGCTGCCTGGCTGGAGGAGGTGTCACTGGGGGCAGATCCTGGGCCCCAGCCCTATCGTGTGTTGGAGGTGGATCTGAATTCCAGCCAGAGGTATGCAGTCTGAGCTCTGTGGGGTCCCTGCCGTTTGCTGCTGCTCTTGTGCTTGTTGCTTTTGGTGTTTGCTGGCTGGTGGTGGTTTCTCTCTGCTTGGATGTATGGAAGCAGCTTCCTCTACCACTAATGGAACTTCCCCCTGGACCTGTAAGCTTGAAATAAACCCCATCCTCTGAAAAACAGTGCCTGGTTTGGATGTTCATCCCAGCAACATGGAACTGACTACATACAACACCTCAAACACACTTAATGAAAAAATACTTACCACCTGTGGTAGTTTGAATAGATGGCCCCCAATATATTCAGTGTTTTATTAGTTTGTAGTTTGCATCTGCAGCCACCTTGCTAGAGGCAGTGTCATTGGGCGGATCTTAAGGTGTGGTGGTGGGTTTGAGATTTTAATCTAAAGATATGCAAAGTGTGTCTAGCTGGAGTTCCTGAGGTGTGCTGTGCTGTGTGGCTTTTGGTTTAGGGCTTACTCTCTATGTTTGGTCCTGTGAAAGCAGGCCAGCTTCTTCTGCCATTATGGAACTTCCCCTGGATCTGTAAGCTTCAATAAATATCTCTTCCTCCATAACTGTGCCTGGTCTGGAAGTTCATCTCAGCGAACCTGAAGCTGTCTGCTATACCACCCACCCGTCTTTCTGTTTCTGTCTCTCTCCCCCAGATACACAAACACACATGTGCATATACACCCCCCCCCCACATGCACAAGTTCTTGGGGAAAAAAATACCTTTTTCCATGTGATGACTGGGGTGGGCATAGCTCTCACCTCACACGACAGATACACTTGTGCCCCAGTGACATTGTGAATATCCCAGGGTGGTCTGACGATCACGGGAGCTAGGAGACAAAGGAACACACCCTTTATCCTGGCTACAGAGGGCTTGTTGGAGCCCTGCCTGAAGGGGACCAGTGGCTCCTCCTCTTAGGCAAGGCCAGGGACCACAGATGGAGCTTTCCTTAGGCCTGGAAGGATGTCTTTGTTTTACTGCCAAGAAAACAGAGGTCCAAAGAGGAAAGGCAACTTCCACGGTCAGTGGCATGGTCTCAGTGCACTCCCTCCCTGGCCCCGCTCCCGGAACCCGGTAGCTGCCATCTGCTTACAGTTCAGGTGCGGGTCTCATGGCAGCCTCCCAGAGCCCAGCTCCTTAAACTGTGTGTTGTGTAACTGAATGTGGGTTTGTGAAAACTTTGGCAGCAGTAAAAGGCTTCTGAATGCGCAGCGACCACAAACTAATTCAAAATCCAATGAGGAATGAATCCACACTGCTGCTGGCAACACTCGTGTCATGCAACTTCACTGTAGCCTTGGTTCTGAACACAGAGCATGTGCACACTTCACACTGCACATGCGATCACACATGCAATGCTAATGAACACTACCTGAGACATTTCAGCTCAGATTGTGTGATGAACCACAGCATTTTTACCATATGTGCTCTCACAGAAACGTGAGCTCAATACAGAAAACACACCCTTCTTCCTTCCTTCCTTCCTTCCTTCCTTCCTTCCTTCCTTCCTTCCTTCCTTCCTTTCTTTCTTTTCTTTCTTTCCTTGAGATAGATTTTCATGTAGGCCCGGGCTGGCCTTGAACTTCCTTATGAGGCAAAGATGACCTTGAACTCCAGATCCTCCAACCTCCACCTTCCAAGTGCTTGGATTACAGGTGTGTGCCACCACTCCTGGTTTATGTCGTTCAGGGGATTGAACCCAGGGCTTCATACATGCTAGGCAAGCACTCTACCACCTGAGCTACATTCCTAGCCCTAAAACAAAGACCTTTAATATTTTTCTATCATCATTCCTCAACTTGTGTCAAAATAAGACATCTTTGGATAATATCCTGTTAGTAGATGTTTGATTTTAAAAACTGCTGTTTGAATTTCTTGAAAAATCATTAAATAAATTTTCACTTGGTTTTAGGACAAAATTTCCAACAATTTCTGAAATGGCCCTAAATATACTTCTACCATTTTGTGGTACATATTTATTTGAAGGACCATTTATGATTATAAAATTTAAGTATTGGCCAACTCTGAAAAACATTGAAGATGAACTATTTTCTGCAATATTAAACATTCAGCCAAGATTTAAATGTTTAGGTAAAAATAAACAAGCACCTCCATCTCATTAGTATGCAACTTTGCTTTTGTTTTGAAGAAATGGTAAAATTGTATGTATACTAAAGAATTGTTTCAAATAAATTTCTTTATGATTTATTATTAAAGTTTGATTTGTATCCCTCCTTTATATACCCAGGTCCCCTAAGGATTTCTCAGGTCACAAGTGTCAAGTGTTTGTGGGGAGGTCTGAGATAAGAATATGGTGTTATGTATCAAAGTACTTTATTAATCTGCCCTGAATTGGGGATGGCTGTAGCTTTAAGAGTGGGGAAGTTTAGGGAGGGGGGAGATGGCCCGTAGGTGTGTGATGTTGCAGACCACCAGTGGCAGCAGGAAGTGGGAACCTGCAAGTTGTGGTGCTGGCAACAATGAGCTAAGATGTCGACTGGCATGCGCGGTGAAGGCGATGGCAGATTTCCTGCCAGGGCCTCACGGCACATGGTGTGAGGGAGTCTGGGAATGAATGGAGAAGGGAGTAGGGGGAAGACAGAGAGAGAAATGGAGGAGAGACAGAGAAGGTGCGTGGGTGCAAGGAAAACAGGGGTGGACAGGCATCTTGGAGCTGGGGAGAAATGAAGATGCAAGGAAAGATAGCGCCTGCAGTGGTGAAGGGGGTGGGATGTCAGAAGGACAGAAAAGAGGCTAGGGAGGCCAGCGGAGGCAGGACTTTTATGCCTCCTGGGGCTTCTGACCAGTGGAGGTAGAGGTAGGTAGCCAGGTTGTTTGGGTCCTGGTGGAGCGTGGCCTTCTGAGGAACTATTCCAATTTGGGAGGGGTGGGAGCGCTGAGACTGACAACACTTGGAACACATTTAAGACCCCTGTCCTGAGTCCCGTCGTGTCACCATCAGCAGAGACTCCACAGGAGGCTTTTTCTGCCTCTGTGTGCAGAGGTTTCAAAGGGGACCTGAGAGCCTGCGGCCTGGAGTTAGAACCTCTTAGCTCATCTTCCACACCCTGCCTCCTTCCATGCCTGCCATCTGCCCGGCTTGCACAGGCTGTGGGAATCAAGCCCCGTGTCCTCACTCTCAGAGCAGATCCAGAAGTCTCGCAGTGCCCTGCCTTCTCTGGGCATAGATCACCCATACCTCCCTCAACCCCTCACCCCCAGCTTCACCCATCATGTCGGTCCAGCTACACAAGCTCCTCTGGAACCAGGGGTTCGCACCTCTTTGGCCTGCTGACTCATAGCCGGCCTCGCAATTTAGGGGTCTCAGTTGTGCCCGATGGCAAGCTCAAGCCACCCTGGTGTACAGCCATGGTGTTCTGGACAAGATGTAAAGTGAAGGCCTGGCCAGAGAAAGCTTTCCGCTCAGACCTCCTCACGTGTAGATGGGGACAAGAACCTTGCTTCCCAGGGCTGTGGAGTAGAGCAGCCATGAAAAGACAAAGCAATGACTTTAGCAATATGTAATGCAAGCAGGAGTCAGGAGCAGGCCTGGAAAATAGGCAACTAGATGAAGAAATAAATGACAAACAAAAGAGCAGTACCACAGAGGGTATGGGGCTTTGTCTGCGGACTCAGGACAACCCTAGGAGGGAAGGGCTTCTGTTCCCTAGGATATGGCTGCTATAAAACAAGAAAACAAAGAGAGGGAGACCAGAGAGGGACAGAGTTGTTCACACTGTAAGACACAGGAATTGGATGGGCACAGAGACTGGAATTGGCCACTTCTTCAGAGACTGCAAAGCAGATCTTGTCAAGCAAATGAAAAAAAAAGAATCTGTGAGAAATTGTCTTAGAATCAGTCTTGCCCAGAATTAGCCCAGTAGCATCCCAGTCCCTTAAGATTCTGTGCCTGCCCCTGTAGTAACTTGCGCCTCCAGCCTCACTTGAACAGCTCGTTGGACAGAAGTCCCTACCTGCAGAGCCAGGCCTTTTGTACTTGGAGGGCTCTGCTGGTAAGAAAGTTCGTCCTCACTGGAGCCGCAAGCTTCCTCTATGATCTCCCCCTGCTGATCTCAAGGCTGCCCTCTGGGTCCCACTGGGCAACGGCTCTCCAGGGTTAAACAGAGAGACTGGCACGTCAGTGGTAGAGTACTTGCTTAGCATGCGTGATTTCCAAGGTTCAATTTCTAGCACCAAAAAAAGAAGGAGGAGGAGGAGGAGGAGGAGGAGAAACAGGACAGACAGACACTGCTTTCCCCATGCCAGGCCACCTGTACCTCCTGATCAGCCCACTCCTTCCGTTGTGCCCCTGTGGCTGTCCGCCCTCCAAAGGACCATTGCAGCCTACATCTCAGAATGTACTGAATTGAGCTCCTAGACTTCTAACATAGCCCACAGCCAGATCCACACACTCCTCTCTGGCAGGATCCCATCTGTTACAACAAAGAGAGGCTAATTTATTCACATCCTCCTTCCAGCACCTCCTTGGGAACACAGGCGCTGTCAAGCTGCTTCCATCCACAGTCCCCAAATGCTGGCAGTGGGACAGTCTTATTCCAGGGCCCTCAATGGGTTCCAAAGGGACGCTTCGTCAATGTGTTTCACTTTCATTCATGTAAAGTCATAAATTTTAAATGAGATTTCATCACTCCCTTTCAGGCATAAATGAATAAACCAGTAAATCATATTTCCTTTTTGCACTCCTCATGTCTCTCCCTCCCTCTCTTTCAATAACTACAATTAAGAAAGACTGTCTGGGGAAGCTGTCTGAGCCACAGATTTCAAGGCAGGAAATACCACTTCGTTGACAATAGACTATCCTGATTGCAATGCTAAGGGGATGTTTCACACTGTATTTATATATTTATAAATTTGTATGCCACAGAATTCATTCTGATGCACGGTTCCAAGTTGGACAAATGCATATATTTAGGGAGCCATCATTATTGCCACGACACAAGGCGGGTGTTATCTCAAAAGACTGCCCCAGGCTGCGCTATGCCACAATCAGCTGATTTTAATTTTGGCATATCAGACATTAAATCTACATCTATATCCATAACAGCTCATTGTAGGCACATAAAAATCACAGTAATGGTGGAAATGGTAAAGGTAAAACTAATGCAGTGTGGCTGGGAGTTACAGCAATCTTACAGGCTACCAGCAGGGGGAGCTGTACAGGGGTCAGCAGGGGGAGGAGGCCATGAGCCCAGGGCTCTGCTCTATAGTCCAAACTCTTCAACCTCTGTCTTAATACTATCTTGCCTTTTCTCCCGAGGACCTTTCTGTATCCTCACAGCAGCCCTGTGAAGTAGGTGCTTTTATCACCATTTTACAGATGAGGAAATGAAGGCTTAGAAAGGTGAAGGACCATGGGGATTCAAACCCACACCCCCTGATTCCATGAACTTCTACACTGTTTCACTGTTTTGTTTTTTTTTTCCAGGTAGGGTCTTACTCTAGCCCAGGCTGACCTGAAATTCACTATGTAGTTTCAAGGGTCGCCTTGAACTCACAGCGATCCTCCTACCTCTGCCTCCCAAGTGCTGGGATTTAAAGGCGTGCACCACCACGCCCAGTTCCTCTACACTGTTTTTTAAGTGGGGGCATCTTTTATCTTGGTTCCATCCCAGAATAACAGACTACTTTTTTAAAGACTATGTTGGGGGTCCCCAGGCTCAGCAGTGTGCTGGGAGGCCTCACAGCCCTCTGTGGATAGTCACATGGCCATGACCTTTTTAGTTCAGCCAAGGCAACACAGCAAACTCGGCAGAGTGGAAAGTCCAGTGGGGGATCCAGGTAGCAGCTTCCCAGAGCCTCTCAGGGGAGCCACACAAGGTGCAGCTATGAATAGAGCCAGGATTATGAAAAGCTATCTGATCAGAAGACTTGCAAGGGGGCCCAGTGCCAGGGTTGTTTTTTGTTTTTTAGAGAGAGAGAAAGAGAAAATTGATGTGTCAGGGCCTCAGCCACTGAAATAGAACTCCAGATGCTTGCACCACCTAGTGGGCAGGTACAACCTTGCACTTGCCTCACCTTTGTGCATCTGGCTTACATGGGATCTGGAAAGTTGAACATGGGTCCTTAGGCTTCATAGGCAAGTGTCTTAACTGCTAAGCCACCTCTTCAGCCCCAGTGCCAAGGTTTTTAGTGCAAGCTGGTCACATAGGCATTGATTTATGAAACTAAAGTTTCAGGCTCCCAGATGGAAAGCAGGCAAAGTGCATGTGCTGAAGGCGGTTGCCAGGGTGGTGTCACTGGGAGGGTATAGTGCCGTCAGGAAGCAGAGCCCAATAGGAGGTCTTTAGGTCACCAGAGGTGTGTGTTCAGAGGGGACTGTAAAGTTCTGATTTCTTTCTCCTCTGCTCCTGGATCATGAGGTGGGCAGTGTGCTCACCACACACTCCTTACAGGATGTGCTATTCTAGCCAGAGGGTCAAAGAGAAATGGGACTGCTGAGCTTTGACTAGAACCCCAGAACTATGGACCAAAACAAATGTATTCTCCTATGCTAGTCCTCTCAGGTATTTTGTGGACGGTGATGAAAAGCTGACTGACAGGCAGGAGGCACACCGTACCGTTTAGGCAGTGAGCCACTCTTTTTGGTTCTGGGAATGCTATCACCTCCTGAAGTCCACGTTCTCAGATGCCAGCCACAGGACAACCTGGCTAGCAGATCACTCTGAGATTACAGTGTAGGCCAGTCATGTTAGCTCTATTCTCAGAGAGGAAACAGGCCAAACATCAACCCCACAGTCATGCCCACGCCATGGGCATGCCCACGCCACTGGCCATTCTCAGTGTTTGTGCTCCCTGAGTGAGACACAAGGGTGCCCTGACTACCAGAGCAGGAGGAGACAGTATGGTGGGTGGGGGAAGAAGGGAGGGAAGTCTGTCTATGACACGTTCCCGTGCCACATCTCAGCCTCAGCTGCTGCTTCCTTAAAATGGACACAGGAGTCCACTCTCCCTGTGACCCGATACCTGACAGAAACAATTGAAAGGAAGAAAGATGTATTTTGAGTAAAAATTTCAGAGGTATGTCAGTCCATGGCTGGCTGGCTCCATTTCTATTAGGTCTGTGGCAAGACAAATATCATGGTGGAAGGGCTTGGGGAGAGAAAAGCTGTTTGGCATGGCAGCCAGGAAGTAGAGAGAGGGACAGAAGGAAGTCTAAGAACAAGATTTCCCCTTCTGAGGTATGACTGCCCACCTTCTCCCTCCAGTTAGGCCCTACCTCCTGAGGCCTCCACCACTTCCCAACAGTGCAGCCAGCTGGAATCAAACCTTCCACACGTGAACCTTTGGGGACCATTTCGGATTCCATCCATGACGTCCCCACGCTGCTTCCTGACCCATGTGAGGAACACCTGCGAGGCCCTTTGCAATCTGTGAAGGTGTTCTTAGGAGTAATCCAAGGACACAGCAGCTTGTGCCATCCCAGGCCTGCTAATTTTTCTTTTGTCCTGCATTTGGTATGTGTATACTTGCAATTTGTATGTGGTATATGCAAGCATATATGTAGATGCATGTGCCCTGTGTGTGCGTGCATGCAGAGACCAAAGGAGACTGTTAGATGTCTGCCTCTGTTGCTCATCCACGCACTTCTTTGAGATGGAGTCTCACTGTACCTGGAGCTGCTGTCCCACAGGCCTGGGGTCACAGATATGTGTGGCTGTGCCCAGCCACCAGGCCTATTCCTCAACTGTCCCATGTTTGCTCCCAGCTTTTTGTGGGTCTTTGGTGACAGGGCCCAGGTGGAAATACAGGAGACCATGACCCTCAGCTTCTCAGTTTGACCAGTCCAGGACATAGCCTCTCGCCTTATGGTTTCCAGGACTGCCACTATCACGGAAGGTTGTTACAGGGGGAAAGTAACTCCTGGTCCACCCAGTCTTCCTCACTAAATACCTGCTTTCTTCTGCTCATGCCCACAGCAGCCCTGGAAATGTGGGATGGCCCACACTCATCCATCCCAGAGCTGGACAACAGGAAACACAACACAGACACCCAGAAATGCCTGGTCACAGGAGGTAGTACCATGGGGAGGTACCAGGAAGACTTGTTTGCCTGGGCGTCTAGCTGCCAACCACTGGAGTTTAGGATGTGAACCATTCCTCCTTGTCTGCAGTGTCAGCAGTGCTGCCCCACACCCTCTGGAGTGTGGCGAGATAATACATGTGCCTGTGTTAGCTGTGTGGATCCATAGAAATGAAAGAGATTTGTATTATTATTATTATACCGTATGGTGATCTGTCTCCCTACCCCATCCATTAAATGGGTCCTTGATGGCTGGGATGAAAGATCGTCCCAAATGCCTCAGGTTTCTTTCAAGTTAATGGTGTCAGGGGGGGAAAAATGGTAAAAGTCATCCCCCAGGACCCCATCTGCTTGTATGAAGACACACACACAAGCAAAGAGTTTAATAATCAATGCATCGAACAGCCCTGATAATTTATGCTAATAGTCACGGTGGGATGTGGAATGAGACCCAGCTTAATCCCACTGCCTGCAGCCTGAACCTCAAATCCCTCCCTCATATTCATGAAAGGCTTCTGAGCTTGAGGCCCCTTTCTTTGTCCCTCTAACAAAGTGGCATTCACTGCCTCTTCTGGTTACCTGGTAACACGAACCCCAGGTTTCTAAACGGAACTGGAATTCCAACCAAGGTGAATTTTTCTAAGATTCTGGAGGGCAAGAGCTCTTAGAAGCTGCCAGGGCTCAATGCCCCCTCCAGGCTGAGGATGGACAGCAGCTAGCTGCAAAGAGCCAGGCAAACAACCAGGGCTGGAGTCCCACCTCAGCTGGAATGAGCCATGTGGTTCCAAGAAATTCCCTTGTATTAAGTGTCCTCTTGTATTAAGGGGGAGCGAGAACTGTCCTGACAGTTGTGGAAGACAAGATAGAAAATAGGTGCAAAAGAATTGTCCAATAGTCGAGAATTATTCACACACAGGTCTTTAGGGTGCATCGATCTAAGGCTGCTCTCAGTATTACACAATGGGGCATTTCAAAGCAGAGGCTTCTGGGAAAAGCAGTATTTAGGGCCAAACACCTCTTGTCACTGCCCTGAAGAGGCATTGCAGGGAAACTGCCCCTCACTGGGAGGAACTTACTAATACTTATGGAGCCTTCATTCCATTAAAGTGGGGGGGGGGCCTGGGTGCTGAAGGAGTCCGGAAGAAGCTGAGCAGGCATGACTTTGTCACCAGTATCAAAGCAGAAGAGTCCTGCTCTGGCTGTTGGCTTTCCCTCAACCACACTCCCCAGGGGCATTGTTAAAAAGTGTTCCCGCAGTGTCTTCTGAATTAAAGATGGCTTAAGGGCAGCCCAGACTGAGGTGTAACAGAAGCTAGGAAACAACTCCCTCTCCACACCTCCATACCTCCCCAAGGACCCAGGGGTGAATCACTTAAGCACAGGAGGACAGAAGGTGGCAGGGAGACAGCACCAGGGCTGAGGTGGGTGACAAATGATTTGGGAAAGGACAGATGAATTCAGGAGTCCCGATGCCGGCCACTAATGAGGTCATGAAAAGCAGCTTCTGAATTGCTCCCATTGGCTCGGAGTACCTCTTTATTCCCTGGGCTGGAGCTTAGGGTGGGCCTCAGAGCCCATAGATCAGAGTCGAGGGGCTGTCACATTTACTTGTCATTTGGTAATTTCCAGTGAAATAAGGGTGTAGGGTTTCCATCTGCCATCTGTCTGTACCCTGGTAACCATGGCAACAACCATCTGCCTGACTTAATACTATCATGTCCAGTCCTGAAAGAGCACTATATGAGGGGTTGGGTCCTGCGAAGTGGACACTCTTTACTGGACATCTTGGATGAGTCGCCTACCCTCTCTGGGTCTGGATCTCTTTGCTTAATAGCAGATTTGGTTCATGCATCTTTAAGGAGTTTGTCTCCAAGGAACAGAGTCTGCCACTCCAGGGAGAAATGATCTGAGCCCATCACGACTGATTCGCTGCTGGTCAGCATTTCTTCTGTGTCCTGCATGTGCAGTCAGGGCTACCTTTCTGCAGACAAAGGGGACTGCCTGAGAATTAACTGCTGAGGAAGGCAAATTGTAAAAAAACGAAAAAGAGACAGGACTGGTTCAGTGCCCCGGGGGCACTGAACACGCATTCAAAGTAAAAAGGGCCCTCAACAATGACTCCACAGGGGTTGCTGTGGTGTGGCCAGACGGGGAGCTGGCAGCAGCCCAGTTACTACCAGCCAGCTCTGTCCTCCACTGGGAACTCCAGCTAGGAATAGCTAGCAACTTTCCCCGAGAAACCGAGGCAGCTCCAGCTCTCTATCATCTTAGTTTCTCTTGTAGATGACATCCTGCTCCGTCTCCCACAACCCATCAAATCTCCTGGATCTGAAGCTATCTCTGTAGAATATTTAAAGAGGGAGGCGAACACCACAATAGCAGATGACTTCTTAAAATCTGGAACAAAGCTGCACCAACTTCCAGGCTTCCTTCTTGAAGTTATGGTCATTACATTGACTTGGACATTTAGTCTGGATTTGATCTCCCAGCCCAGGGCAGAAATCTTCCCCAGAAGCCTGAAGGCCTGAAGCTGTAAGGCAAGTTTCTAGGGACTCCCCAGCCCTGAACTCTCCACTGTCTCTTCCAGGCAGAGTAGACAAAGACAGTTCTCCAAAACCTCATGGTAGGCCATGTTCACACGCGGGCAAAATAAACGAGCTTTGGCAGACATCCCTGTATACCGATGTTTTAGTTTCTTTCTGTTGTGTTTTTAAAAATTTACACAGACAAAGTGGTTTCTATGATACCAATGGTTAGTTTCCAGTGTGATGTTAACGAAGCTTAAGTCTTGAAGGCCCTGGCAATTCATAATTTTCTATTCCCTAAAGCAGGACCACAAAGCCTGGGTTTGTCTTCAAGGGTTCCATAATCTTTTCAGAGCTTAAGTTTTCAAAGCTCTCACCTCTCACCTGGCCTGGGTGGGAGTTCCCTCAGGACCACTGGCTTGGGGCCCTAGTCCTCTGGTCTGTTAACTCCAGGAGTTCCCCCCCTTTTCAATTTTTATTTATTTATTTATTTATTTGCAAGCAGAGAGAAAGAGAGAGATAGTAGAGAGGCAGAGAGAGAATGGGCATTCAAGGGCCTCTAGCTACTGCAAACAAACTCCAGATGCATGTGCCCTTTGTGCATCTGGCTTACATGGGTCCTGGAGACTAGAACCAGGATCTTTTGGCTTTGCAGGCAAATGCCTTAACCGCTAAGCCATTTCTCCAGTCCTCTAGGAGTCCCTTTTGTAGCTCCTGCTCATCGGGCATCCTTGCCTCCCTGTCCTCATCTTTCAAACAACCCACTTGGCCCTGGACACCACCCTCCCTCTCTCCATCTGTCCCCCCACCCGCCACGGGGCAAACATGCTAAGCCTGCAAATGACTGCATCAGCAGGTTTTTAAACACCAAAATTCCTGCTTGCTCTGGGCCTGGAGTCTCCTTGCACTTGGTAGGGCAGGACTAGGACAGATGCTAAATACAGCTCCAGAAGGGGAAACTGAGGGCCAGGCGGCGCTGTCCACCCCTGTGTCGCAAAATCTTTTGCCCCCGGCCCTAAATAATTAGGGTCCATCTTTTCCCACCAGCCTGGGCCCTTCGGGGATCCCCCAAACCCAACTCACCGAACTCGCAGGGCCCCTCGTGCACTTTATGCAGGTGTCCGGGATGCGCGCGGGACGCGTGCCGGGCGCGCAGACGCAGCGCGCACACGCTGGGATAGGAGCGACCGTCGGAACCGCAGACGGTGCCGCGCTGCGCGCACACGCACTGCCCGGTGCCCTCGGGCGCCGCCCCCGCGGCCCGGCTCGCGCACACCAGGCCAGGCCCGCAGCGCTGGCCAGCCGGACCCCCGCAGCTCGCGCCCTCCGCGCCCAGGCAGCGAGCGCAGCAGCCGCACTCGTCGCGCGCCGCGATCCAGGGCTCCGGGCAGCGCACAGGCGCGGGGCAGCGCTCGGGCCGGCACGGAGCGCACTCGGGGTGCCGTCCGCCCCCGTCGCGGAGCCCGAGGCCGGGGACCAACGACTGCAGCAGGAGCAGCATAGGCAAGAGCGGAGGCCAGCGCACCATGGCCGGTTCCGAGGCGGCCGTGGCTGCTCTGCCCCGCGCTCGGCTCCCAGTGTGCGGAGCAGCCACCAAGCCCGCCCCGCGACCGCTGATTGGCCCGGCCTGCACCGCGGGGCGCCCGCCGGCTGCGGCCCCGGCCGGTGAATCCGTGGCACAGTCAGCTCCTAGCCCTAACCTGGCACGGAACAAGGCTGACGGCCCAAGACCAGCTTTCCCACATCTGATTGGGCTCTTGGGGAAACCCAGGCGCAGTCCGAGCTGCAACTTGTCTGAGATCGCCAGGGTCGAGTCGGGATTGGATGTCTTCAGATCGAAGGCTGGCTGCAAATGTTATTTATGTCTTATAATCCTCCCAAAAGGATGAGTTATTTTATTTTGCCCGGCTTCCAGATTTATTTAATAAAGGGAATATCTGGTTAAGATGAACAATGAAAGGAGATTTTTTTTTTCCCCTCCCAGCTTGAACTCCAGTCCCTCCACCTGGATTCCAGAGGCTTCTCTTTGCTCTCAGGCGTTTGGATTATCTTTTCAGGAATTTTTCTGTGTCAAAGCATGGATAATTGTTTACCCTCCTGGCTTCTCATTTAAAGCACCCACATACACCCAGTGCCTTGCTGTACACATTACTTTGCATCAGGGTTTTCCACCTATAGTATTTCGCATAATTTCCCCATCTTTTATCATCTCTGAAGTTCAGTCTCTTGTCCAAACAATGGGAGCGTAGCTTGAATAATGTGTGTGCACTTGGGCGGGTATTTCTTTTCTTTTTTAAATCATTTTTAATGACAATTTCCGTAATTATACACAATAAAACATAATCCCCCCTTTCACCTTTGCAACTCCCCATCATACTCCCTCCCCCTCTCAATCAGTGTCTCTTTTATTTTGATGTCATCATCTTTCCCTCTGAAGGGGGGTAGAGTTAGGGTGACTGGACCCCTGAAGGTGTAAAAGGGGCAGGGGAAGTTTTTCTTATCTCTTGCCTAGTTCCAAAGAACTGTTTTTCCACAAAGTCAGGACCCCTCCCTCCTGGGAGGGAGGTCTTTCATAGGATTTAAACATTATGGTTGGTCAAGTTCAGCTCCCAGAACTTGGTGCCAGAGCTAATCTCTTCCTCAGACAGCCCCTAGCCCTAACCAACCAGCTGGTCCTCTGGTTCACCTGGGTCAAAGACACCACCCTAAGGTTATAAATACCTTGGGGGCGGGGGGAGGCTGGAGAGATGGCTTAGCAGTTAAGGCATTTGCCTGCAAAGCCAACAGATCCTGGTTCAACTCTCCAGGCCCCAGGTAAGCCAGATGCATAAGGGGACACATGCATCTGTAGTTCGTTTGCAGTGACTGGAGGCCCTGGCATGCCCATTCTCTCTCCCTCTCTCCCCCTCTCTCTCTGCCTCTTTCTTATAAATAAATAAATAAAATATATTAATGAAAAATACCTTTACAAGGGGAGGACAGGCTCTCTGGCTCTCTGATCACTAGGGAACTTTCAGCTGTGGGTGAGTTTTTCCCTTGGCTGGTCAGCCCAGGCCCAGCCCAGAGGGCCCCCTAGCCCTTACTCTCCTCATGGGTTCTTTATCTCCTCCAGCTTTTCACATGGCAGGAGCAGGAGCTCCTTGAACTTTTTTTTTTTTTTTTGGTTTTTCTAGGTAGGGTCTCACTTTGGCCCAGGCTGACCTGGAATTCACTCAGTAGTCTCAGGGTGGCCTCAAACTCAGGGCCATCCTCCTACCTCTGCCTCTCGAGTGCTGGGATTAAAGGCGTGTACCACCACACCCGGCTGAATCTGGTCACATGGACTCCTGAGCTACACGTGGCCCACATGGGCTTTTGGGCTCTACGTGGTGTACTTCTCTTCTGCCCACCTTGTTTCCCCTTACCTCTCAGCCTTCCCCTTTCTGCACTCCTTTGTAAAATCTGAATAAAATGTGGGATTTTAAAAATCATTTTCTTGAATCTGGAATTGCCAATTCTTTGGTTAGTTTGCAGATACAAACTCAGGGCTTGGGGTTCCAGGAAGCACCCAGAACTCCATTTCCCCTGTTACGCCTCCTATTATGATGGTCTTGTGTAGGTAGTGTCAGGCACTGTGAGGTCATGGATATCCAGGCCATTTTGTGCCTGGAGAAGCACTTTGTAAGGAGTCCTACTCTTCCTTTGGCTCTTACATTCTTTCTGCCCCCTCTTCCACAATGTTCTCTGAGCCTTGGAAGGTGTGATAGAGATATTTCAGTGTTGAATACTCCTCTGTCCCCTCTTCTCAGCACTATGGTGCCTTCTGAGTCATCCCAAGGTCACCGCCATCTGAAAAGAGAAGCTTCTCTAACCAAAAGTGAGAGTAGCATTAATATATGGGTAAGAACACTGAGAGAAGTGCTTACTGGGCAGTTTGGTGAGCATAGTATATATATTTAGACACCAGCAGACATTACACCCTGAGGGCTCATGTCATAGGTTTTTAGTATCAGGCATGATACTAAAAACCCATGGAGTGGGCCTCCACTCCAATTAGAGAGCAGCTGGTTTCCCCCACAACAGACATGCCACCATTGCACTATTTGGCCTGGCTGGCCAAATTTAAGGCTTGTAATGTTCACTGTTGTTTATCTCCACTGGTGATTTCTCTCTCTCCCATGGAACTGCATGTTTTCTGTCAGCTGGTCTACATGGAAGAGGTTTCAGCTCAGGTCCAGCAGGATTTCTCAGTAACCTTGCATGGGCGTGTATTTCTTTCATTCTTTTTTTTTCGAGGTAGGGTCTCACTCTAGCCCAGGCTGACCTGGAATTCACTCTGTAGTCTCAGGGTGGGGGCGTGTATTTCTTAATGCTACATAAAGTCATGGTGTGGCTTGTGATTTAATAGTTACCTAAGTGTGATCAGATAGGGTGATACAATTTTCTCCCCTGCCTCCTCCACCTCTTCCACCACCACCTCCTCCTTTTCTTTTTACTCCTCTTGCTCTTCCTTCTTCACTAGCACCCGATAAGAGCTGTGCAGCTCTCGTACTTGATGCTCATTTTGCTTTCCAAGCTCAGTTCTTCCCCAGGCTGCAGTCTTCTGTTGGAGGTCCTGATCCCCAAACGTAGCCCCTTTAGAGGCCACTTTATGTGGCGTCAGAGCTGAGCCACGTGTGCACTTCACTCCAGCCCTTAAAACCTGACAGTCAGCCACATGGAGCGGGGATGCTCAGACAGCATGGGGAAGGGAGGAAGGGGTACTGAGGAATGAACAGGACGTTGATGGGAAAGCACTGTGCACACTTTCAGCTCTAGTCATGATTGCGTGCAACCAGGAGGCCGCTGGCTACCTGGAGTGGCCTTTTAATGTACTCACACCCCTAGACCCTTTAAGCCCATCCCTGTATGTCTCCTAATGCTACAGGAAATAACCGAGTCAGTGAGAGTAATCAGGCAAAATCCACTCCAGGGAGAGGAGAGAACCTTTATTGAAGCTTTACAGGCAGACTTCTGCTAGCTAACTCCAAAATAGAGACCTTGAACACTGATTTGTTGGAGTTTTATAGCTTTTACAATCCTTTGGTTGAATTTCCCCATGCGTAGAGAGGAGAGAGATTTACAGTCTATGAGTATAGGGTTAAGACATTCCTGTCTGTCAAATAAGATTAACCGCAGCTTGTTGTCTCCCAAGATAAGGTAGTTACATATTGTCTAAACGGTCCCAGTCACTTCCTGTCTGTTTAACGTTAGCTGTAAATTGCTTAAAGGAACCTTCCGGGGATACAATGCCACAGCCTTCCTGAAAGTCTTAGGTGTACTCATATTTTCTTATAGATACATCAGTTATACTCCATCCAGACTAAGATAGGCTAGGAACACTGATAATATGCTGTTTCCTCAGTACTAAGAAAATGACCACTCTGTGTGAATATTTCATCTGGATGTGGTCACTAAATCAAAACCTTAGAAGTTACCTAAGTGCCCACGAACACCTGATCAAGTCAATCACTCTCGGCCTAAAATCGAGGACTGTGTGGGCACTGAAAGTGAGGAAGGACATGTAGGCTAATTGAAATGAAAAATGTTTATAATATATTGTTTGGTGATACAGCAATTATGAGATGCAAGATTGTATAATTGTGCATTTATATGGTGCATTTTTAATATTTTATTTATTTATTTGACAGAGAGAAAGAGGGAGAGAGAGAAAGGTCACGCCAAGGCTTCCAGCCACGGCAAATGAACTCAGATGCATATGTCACCTTGTGCATTAGGCTAATGTGGGTACTGGGGAATCAAACCTGGGTCCTTTGGTTTTGCAGGCAATGCCTTAACCACTAAGCATCCCTCCAGCCCTGCATTTTTAATTTTTTCATTGTTGTGACCAAATAACTGACAAGAAGCTTAAGAGAGGAAGAGTTTATTTTGGTTTACAGTTCTAGGGAGTGGAGGGCAATGGAGGCAGGGGTGGGAGGCAGCTTGGCACATGGAGTCCACAGTCAAGAAGCAAAAAGGGATGTTGTCTAATGCTCAGCTTTTCATTCAGCCCCAGGCCCCAGTCCATAGAATGGTGCTGCCCAGTTAGGGTGGGTCTTCCCACCTCAGCTAACAATTTAGAATATCCCTCACAGACATGCTCAGAGATTTGTCTCCTAGGTGATTCAGACCCTGTCAAGTTGAGTATTATCAAATCATCTGTACACATGTGAGCATGCACATGAGTAGACTGCAAAACTTTTACGATTGTGTGAAGAAGTGTGAAACCTGATGATTATGGAAGAAAGCAGAATTTAAAAACAAAAGAGAAATAAGAAATATATTTTAAAAATTAAAACAAGGGCTGGAGAGATGGCTCAGAGGTTAAGACACTTGCCTGCAAAGCCTAATGACCCAAGTTCCATTCCCCAATACCCATGTAAAGCCAGATGCACAAGGTGGCACATGCATCTGGAATTCATTTGCAGTGGCTGGAGGCCCTCCCTCTCCCTCTTTCTCTATCATCTCTCTTATTTCTCTCTCTGCTTGCAAATAAATAAAACATATATAAAAAATGAATAAAATACAAAAGAGGTAAACTCTGAAAAATTTCAGGAAGGCCTTCCTGACAAGTCCAAGCTTTCTAATGGTTCATGGTTGTTAGAAGGGAGAAGAACCAGTGAGCTCTGTCAGTGGAGGAGTTCAAGGTTGAGTAGACAAAGGGGATCAAAGCTTTACAGGCTGGGTGAGGTGATATTTAAGTTGAACTATCATTTCCATAATTCAAAACGTGGCCCTGAGACCTACGGACAAGACACAGCAGCCAGAGTATACAGGACTGATTTGTCTGGTTTTTGTTTTGTTTTTTTTTTTTTTTTTAATGCAACCACCTAGGGAGCAATCACTGAATGATGTCACTATTAAATCCATGTGTGCTTAATGCAGGTTGAGATATACAAGCACAAGGAGGCACATTTACATACATCTACATTCCTTTTAACTGGTACAGAGAGCATTATATATGCAGAACGACTCAGAATTAAAGCAAAAGACTCATTTCCAGCCCAGAGCTTGGGCATCAAAGTCTGAGTGTCTGGGTGGAGAAAACATATGAGGCTTTGAAGATATAAGCAATGTCGTGTTTTGCTTTTTTTTTTTTTTATTTGCCCTCAAGCACATAGCCCAGCAGATCTTTCCCTCTGCTTTCCAGGGGACCAGCTAACACAATGGGCTACACCTGGGGCCCACTAGGATGATGGGGAGTGGTGGGAACAGGAAAGGGGGCTGGGGCACTACTATTGTCTGGTAAGTAGTGAGATCCCAGGGAAGCAGCTAGCATAAATGTGATTTTTCTGCATAGTCTGGGCAGAACACATCAGGGGAAGAATAGTTGGTGTCCCACGTAGAATGAGGGCCTATGTGCGGGCCACACGCTTCGTTCCTCCCATGGGCCCTGTTCTGGGGAGCTCAAACTAGGGGAGAATTCATGCCTTTGAATCCCAGTCTCAACCAGACACCCCTGCTCTGTATCTTCAGACTGTCGATGGCCACTCCAGAGCAGAGAGGTGTTTTTCAGAGAGAAGCCCCATGAATAGAGAATGAGGGGTTTGCTTCGCTGATGTATACAGAACTCTGTAAAGATGGGAATACAGTTGCCCGCAATGGAAGAAAAAAGAATGATAGAGGATTCCACCCTGTCCGCCTCCCCCCGCCCCGCCTCCCCCCCCCCACCCAAGATGAATAAAATAAGATGGGTAGACAATGGACAGGACTGTTAAGAGGAGGAAGCCTGTCATATATCTCCCTTCTCCCTGGGGAAGTGTTCCCAGCCACAGTACAGAAAAAAAAGAGCTCAGGCAGTGAAGGAGAAATCGGAGAAATCTAGCGTCTCGAAACAGACAGCTACAATGAAATGGCAATCAGAGTCCAAAAATGGAGACATTCTGGTTCTAACACCCAGGACCCACTAAACATCTAGGCGTGACTATATGTGCACCTGTAACCCCAATCCTGTGGAAGAGCAGATACCTAAGAATCATCAGAGCTTTAAAAAATATGGGGACTGGAGAGATGGCTTAGCGGTCAAGGAACTTGCCTGTGAAGCCTAAGGACACATGTTTGACTCTCCAGATCCCAGGTCAGACACACAAAGGTGAGGCAAGCGCAAGGTCGCACAGACCCACTAGGTGGCGCAAGCGTCTGAAGTTTGATTGCACTGGCTGAGGCCCTGGCATGCCATTTGTCTCTCTCTTTCTCTAAATTTGTTTTTATTTTTTATTATTTTTTTGGAGCGAGACACGGGGGGGGGGGAGACAGAGATGGGCGCACCAGCAGTGTCTCAGCTGCTGCGAATGAAATCCAGATGTGTGCGCCCCCTTGTGGTCAAGTGCAACATTGTGCCCTTGTGTCACTTTGCATCTGGCTAAACGTGGGACCTGGATATTGGAACCGCTGGAGATTGGAACCAGTGTTCTTAGGCTTAGGAGGCAGGCGCCTTAACCCCTAAGCCATCTCTCCAGCCCTAAAAAATTTTTTTTAAAAAAGGCAATCTCCAGGATCAGTAAGAGACTTTGGCTCAAATAAGAATGGGTGGGAGCTGGAGAGATGCCTTAGCAGTTAAGGCACTTGCCTGCAAAATCTAAGGACCCATGTTTGACTCTCCAGATCCCATGTAAGCCAGATGCACATAGGTGAGGCAAGCACATGGTCACATATGTCCACTAGGTGGCGCAAGTGTCTGGAGTTCGATTGCAGTGGCTGAGGCTATAGCATGCCAATTCTCTGTCTGTCTGTCTGCCTGTCTGTCTCTCTATTGCTCTCACTCTCTAAAAAAAAAAAAAAGAAAAGAAAAGAAAATGGGTGGAAGAGGGTCTGGAGAGATGGGCCAGCAGTTAAGGTGCTTGTATGCAAAGCCTAATGACCCAGTTTTGATTCTTCAGTACCCATATAAATCCAGATGCACCAAGAGGGACTTGCATCTGGAGTTTGTTTGTAGTGGCTAAAGAAGCCCTGGCATGCCCACTCACTCACTCACTCACTCAATCTTTCCTTACAAATAAAGGAAGGAAAGAAGGGAGGGAGGGAGGGAGAGAGGGAGGGAGGAAAGAATTGGTGGAAGAGTGATGGAGTGGGCTACCCAACTTCCCTTCTGCCATGCATGGGCATAAACACATGCAAACATGGCACACACACACACACACACACACACACACACGCAAGAAAAAAATTCAGACAGCTTAGTTTAGGAGAGCAGGACACAAAGGAGGGCTATGGAAAGGGGACCACAGAAATGTCAGACCTTTGTCTGACTCTGTACTGTACCAATGTAGAGGACGTCTTGGAGTCTAGCAGAGAGCAGCTGCTAGGGCTGAGAGCTGAGCAGAGATTTGGGGATTTGCATTGTACTGAAGGGATAGGAGAGTCCAGGTCACTTCAGAATGGAATATCTTGTTTTCATGATGTCCCTTCTCCAAGAAAAGTGTTTCAACCATCAGCTGAGCAGCACGCCCCTGCCGAGGTGTAGGCTTCAGCTCCAAGGATCCCTTTCTCTGTGCTTCTACATTTTAATAATCCCAACCTGCCATTGTTCTCCCAGGCCTAAGGGTGGCAGCTGCTTCCTGCACTTGTTCCCCCGCCAGCCCCCACTTACTTAGATATCATTTCCTATATTAAATTCTGTCTGCTGTCTGCTGTCTGGTGAGACCTTGAAAGACACATCAGTGAGTACTACTGTTACAGATTTTCTTGATAAAACACTAGAAACAGTCCCAGGAAACAACCCACAAAGGTGGGTCACAGAGAGCTTCACTAGAAATAAGCTTCAATAATCATTTAAGTTATTTATTCAAATAACAAATAAAGGGTTGAGGTGATGGCTCAGTGGATAAAGCATTTGCTGTACAAACACGAGGACTGAAGTTCAGATCCCCAGCACCCTTGTAAATGTGGGATGGGTGTTGCAAACTGCCTGTAATGCCAGCCCTAGGGAGATGAAGATGGGACCCCTGGAACAAACAGACTAGCTAGATGAGCCGAATCTGTGAGCTCTGAGTTCACATGAGTGATCCTGTCTCAGCACAGAAAAGTGATCTAAGACAACACCCATCATCAATATCTAGCCTTCACATAGGTGCATGCACACCCCACATAAATGTGCCACATGCATATAAACATGCGTATACACATGCACACATACACAAACCCACACATCAATGTATTCTTGTTACTATAGAGTCAGTATTGCTGAAAATGACAGTGTAACTATGTGAGTTGCGTAATTACAACCTGAGCTGAATTCTCAGCCTTGCCAATCTCTCTCTCTCTTTTTGCTTTTGGAGAGAGACAGAGAGAGAGGGAGAGGAAGACAGATAGAGATGGGCGTGCCAGCAGCCTCTCAGCTGCTGTGAACGAAATCCAGATGTGTTTGCCCCCTTGTGGTCAAGTACGACATTGCGCCCTTGTGTCACTTTGCATCTGGCTAAACGTGGGACCTGGAGATTGGAACCACTGGAGAATGGAACCAGCATTCTTAGGCTTAGGATGCAGGTGCCTTAACTGCTAAGCCATCTCTCCAGCCCCCAACCTCTTTTTTTTAAAACTAATTAATTAATTTATTTGTAAGTGCAAAGAGAGAGGTAGAGAGAAGAGAGACAGAGAGAGAATGGGCACACCGGGGCCTTCAGCCATTGCAAACGAACTCCAAATGCATGTGTCCCTTGGGCAAGTGGCTTACGTAGGTCCTGGGGAATTGAACCTGGGCCCCTTTGTCTTCGCAGGCAAATGCCTTAACTGCTAAGCAATCTCTCCATCCTGCCTTGCCAATCTCTGTATAAATGTTAGGATGCTGGGCTGGAGAGATGGCTCACCAGTAAGGCGCCTGCCTGAAAATGACCAGAGTTTAATTCACAAGTACCCACATAAAACCAGATGCACAAGGTGGTGCATGTATCTGAAGTTCATTTGCAGTGTCATGAAGCCCTGGAGCACCCATTCTCATGCATTCATTCATTTATTCATTCTCTTTGTTTCTGTGCCAGGTGTGGTGGCACACATCTTTAATCTCAGTACTCAAGGAAGCTGAGGTGGGAGGATCACTTGAGGTAGGAGGATTGCTGTGAGTTCAAGGCCAGCCTGAGATTACATAGTGTATTCCAGATCAGCATGGGCTAAAGCGAGACCTGACCTCAAAAAAAAAAAAAAAAAAAAAAAAAAAAAAAAAAAAAAAAAAAAAAAAAACAAAAAAAAGAGTTAGGATGTCCACTGGAGCCTGAGGCTTGAAATGGAGATATTGGGGTAGACTCTGATGAAGCTGGGAATTTGAACCCTTGAGTGTTTCTGAGCCTCCCTTGCTGGCTGAAGCAGCTTGCCTGACATGTCTGAAAAGACTCACTTTACTTAAAGACCCTGTAGTAAGGTACCTCTGGGCAGTTGACTTACAAAGGATACTCTTTTCTCCTGGAGTCCAACCTCCTGTGACCACTATACCTTCTTACCCCTGTAAACAAACTCCAGATGCATGCCCCACTTTGGGCATCTGGCTTTACATGGGTACTGGGGAATTGAACCGAGGCCTTCAGGCTTTGCAAGCAAGTGACTTTAACTGCTGAGCCAACCACAAGATATGCACAGGAATACATTCTCAAGGAAGTTAGTTGGAACAGGACAAAAATGCAACTCTGTATGTAGTCAGATTTCTTTAATTAATTAATTTATTGATTGATATTTATTTATTTTTTTTGTGGTAGGATTTCACTCTAGCCCAGGCTAACCTGGAACTCACTATGCAGCCTCAGGGTGGCCTCAAATTCATGGCAACCCTCCCAACGTGCCAAGATTAAAGGCATGCGCCATCACGTCTGGCTTTGGAATCAAATTTCTTGATGGAGGTGCCCTTACCAGAGACTGGACTCAGTGTATTCACTTGTGCAGCAGGAGGTGGTTCTACAGCTATTCTTACAGCTGGACTGAAACTAGGGCTCAGTGATGAGCTAGCTCTGTGTAATGCACCCAGATGCCAGAACCTCCTTGATGTGTTTCAGAGGAAGGAACACAAGGCCTAGGGGGATACTGAACTGATTCACTTGGACAGTCTGCATATTTGCTGTGGTGGTTTGAGTGGATGTCCTCCAGTAGATTCAGGAGTTTTATTCAAGCTTGTAACTTGGCTGGAGGAGGTGTGGGGGTGGGTTTGAAATTCTAGTCTGAAGATACGCATGCAAAGTGCTTGAGCTCTGCCTGGGGTTCCTGAAGTGTGCTTGCTTATGGTGCTGCTGGTGGTTTGTCTTTCTGCTTGGATCTGTGAAAGGGTGGCCAAATTCTTCTGCCATTGTGGAACTTCCCCTTGATTTGCAAGCTTCAATAAATTCCCTTCCTTCTATAACTGTGCCTGGTTTGGATGTTTATCCTGTACAATACAGGTCTGGCCCTAGCCAGACCGCATGCTAAAAGAAACCAGGTCACACCCCTCAGGTTTTCTCACCAGGATGGCAGGTAGTCAATGACGGGTAAGACCCCATGAGATGGGGCAACCTAAGACAGGCACCGTCACATATGATGATCCCTTGGGACCTGGGTTCAAAAATAGCTTGGCAAAGAACCACACCTCCCAGGGTCACCAATAATAAAAACAAAAAGGAGGATATGTATGGCACAATGCATGTCGGGCCCTAGCCAGATCGCATGGCAGAAGAAACCAGGAAGTAGCTCTGTGGACATGGCGTCCTGCACAGGCCTGGCATGACAACAGCTACAGTCCCATGCTTGTGAGAAACCTGCTAGGAGATGATCTGTCCGGAGATAGGCTGTCATTGGTCACAAGAAGGGGACCACCCCATACAATGATTGGCCAGCCAAGCCCCTTTAAAACCCCCTATACTTTTTTGAATAAACTAGTTTGCTGCAGCCCGCCCTCTGCCTGCTTCCACCCAACTCCCAGAGTCTGTGTTGTGACTCAGTGCCTCTCATCCCCAACTCAGCAGAGACCCTGCCATCCCTCCTGGGCTGGCCCTAGGGGGAACCCCAACATTATCCCAGTGAACTGAGGCTATCTACTACACCTGCCTACCCTCTATATTTCTCAAGTGGGACCAAAGGACATTGCCCGCACTGTGACATTGAGAAAGTCCCTAGTGAAGCTACACCATTCCTGGGAATGTACCCAAAGGAATCTAAGCCCACGCACCACAGAGATACCTGCACATCCATGTTTATTGCACTATTCACAGTAGACAACTTATGGAGTTGGCCTAGGTGTCCATCATCAGATGAATGGCTAAGGAAAATGTTGCATATGTGCACAGTGAAGTTGTATTTGTCAATAAAGAATGAAATTATGTCATTTGCAGTAAAACAGATGGAACTCTTACTGCTGGTCTCTGCGTGTTTCCAGATTCTTGGCATCTTACTCAAAGAATTGAAAACACACACACACACACACACACACACACACACACACACACACATGTGAGTTAGCAAGAAACCTTATTAAGAACAAAGCAATAGTAAAAGATTGAAATATGCCAAGAGGGTCAGCAGGCCATTGAAGCAGAAAATACTCAAGGGTCCTGGCTATTGCCAGGACCTTCTTTTTACTTTTCCTATTGACAATTTTCATACACACATGATGTATTTTATTTATTTATTTATTTGAGAGCAACAGACAGAGAGAGAAAGAAGACAAATAGAGAGAGAATGGGCTCACCAGGGCTTCCAGCCATTGCAAATGAACTCCAGATGCATGCGCCACCTTGTGCATCTGGCTCACACGGGTCCTGGGGAATCAAGCCTTGAACTGGGATCCTTAGGCTTCACAGGCAAGCACCTAACCACTAAGCCATCTCTCCAGGCCTGCACATAATGTATTTTTATCACAATCCTCTCTCTTACCTTCTCTGGTCCTCCTCCCTCATCATGATTCAGGATTTTGGGGTCTATCAGGGGTCCCCCAGAATTTATGAACCACAAGTTTTGGATTCTGTCTTACCTTTAATAAAGAATTAATAAAGGGCTGGAAAGATGGCTTGGCGGTTAAGGCGCCTGCCTTTCAAGCCTAAGAACACCACTTCCAATCTCCAGGTCCCAGATTTGGTCAGACACAAAAAGTGACACAAGGACACGATGTTGCACTGGCCCACAAGGGGGTGCACGCATCTGGAGTTTGTTCACAGTGGCTGAGAGGCTGCTGGTGCGCCCATTCTCTCTCTCTATCTCTACCTCTCTACCTCCCTCTGTCTCTCTCAAAATAATAATAATAAAAAAAAATTAGTAAAGACAGAGTCAAGAAGGATAAATTATGAATTATTAAGTTTATTTAGGGGAAAATCACAAATTATGGGGTTTGTTTAAAGGAGATTGGGATTTAAGAGAAACTGAGGCTTCTAAAGAGAGACTAGAGTAAAACTTCAGGCATGTGGAGAATAGAAGTTAGGAAGTTGTGTAAGGAGATTTAAAAGGAACGCACATGGCTTCTCCCCAGTGCTTTCCTATGGAGAGAAGTGAAGAGGGCAAACGGTGAGGCTCAAGGAAGAATAAGAGGGAGAATATCAAAGCAGAGACCAAGAGATTCAGAGGAGAAATAAGTAATGGCAAGTTATACTCATAGTTACCCCAAGTTTAAGGAACTTACATAGGGAGCAAACCTAGAGTTGGTGAGAGCACCCAGGTGGTAGATATGGATTTATAAGGGAAGTACACACATGGTAGACTCGGAGACCAGAGGAAAATCATACAAATAATCAAAGTGGGAAATTATTCTAAACTATAAAACCGAGGCAAGCAGAACAGTTCAGCTCAAGAAACAATGCTTTGCTCTCCCACCTCCAGCCAGCCAGGCTGGGTGGGATACACAGGCCAGACTCATGGGGTGTGTCCAAGCAGAGATGAGAGGGAATCCAGAGAGAGGCCCACAGAGAGAGGGGGAGGAGGCTGAACACAGCCTTTATAATGCCAGGTTCAGGTATACAAGGGAAGACCTGATTGGTTTGTAGATTTGGAGGGCAGACCCCAGGCCCAGCCCACCTGAGCCAGCCCACCCAGGTAATGCTAAACTGTGGGCAGCAGAGGATGCTGTCGATAAGTCTCAATCAGACATAGGTTCCATTCCGGCCAAGGGTTCCAGTTTTGTGCCAGGGGAAGGTGTCCTGTGGGGTGGCATCCCTTGGTTCTCTTTGGGCCTCAGTCTCTAACTGAAATTGCCCGAAAGAAACTAGCTTTCTCTTATCCTCCTTCAACCTCCCTTCCACGGGATCCCTTATTTACAGCTAGCCTCTCCTCTGCTTTGATGTCTTTCTTCCCTCTCTTTCACCACCCATGACATAATAATATTGATGAGCCAGTCTTGTGCAAGTAATGACAGCCACTTCATGTCAGAAGACAGGGCTCCAAACACTCATCCTCGTGTTCTGGCTCTAATTCCTGGGCATCAAAAAAAAATTTTTTTTTAAAGGACAACACAAAAGGAGGCCCCTTGTCAATGGGGCTTAGTTTGGGGTGGTTTTGTGTTTTGATCAACAGGCTTGGGTTACATAAGGGACATGAGCATGTCCCTTCCCATGATGCATCTGATTTTCATCATATGTACCCTCAGTTATGCATAGTCATTAGATGGTAAATAGCTTACTTAGAGGACACAGTTTGTCTTACTATGCACGCACTTAAAATCAGTTCAAAGCAGGGGCTTGCGTACCTATGGCTCAGTTCAAATCGCAAGGCTTCCACTCTGTAGTGACTTCCTGGGTTCCTGAATGAACAGATTCACTTAACCAGCAGAATCTTAGCTTGACTCAGTGACACACAGAGCAAGGGCCACTGTGAGGCACAGGGCTGCAGAGAGCTCTGGTGTCTCTGTTCCTTTGGAAGCCAAACAGCCACTTCCTGTTTTCTCACAAATTGCTGAACGACAGGCCATATTGATGACATAGGGTTCATTTTCCCAAGAGGCAGACTAGCCCCTATGAAGGAAGCATTTGCCTCGTATGAACAGGATCTGAGCCCGTCCTGTCAAACTTGTAAGACACCATTGTTGGGCTGAGAAGCACCAATGCCTTCCCAACCAAGGCTCACAGAAAAACAGAGTTTCTGCTTCTCTTATTCTCAAGTGTCTTCACTGCTGAATGTGGGTTTCAGTTAATCTCTGCCACACGACCCAATTTATTCATTCTTTCATTTATCATCCAGCAAGCTTTCAGGGTTCCTGTGCTGGACACAAGTGTTACAGTGCCCATGCCACACAAAGTATGCTCAAGAAGGTAGCCTGGGAGACGCAGAAAAAATGACATGAATGTCATTACAGAAAGCCTAACGGCCTGGGTTTAGTTCCCCAGTACTCACATAAAGCCAGATGCACAAAGTGATGCACGTGTATAGAATTCATTTGCAGCCACTAGAGGCCTTGGTGTGCCCATTCTCTTTCTCTTCTCTCTCTGCTTGCAAACAAACAAACATATATACACACATACATGTATGTGTGTATATAGATAGATGACAGATAGATAGATAGATAGATAGATAGATAGATAGATAGATAGATAGATTTTTTTTTTTTAAGTGTGGAGGGGAAGAGAACGTGGATTCCTCAATTGACTCACAAAGTGGCCCGAGTTGCCTTGGGAGGAGGATGGAGAACAGTAAAGAATGTCAGCGGAGGGAGGGGGCCATGGGAAGGAACAGGGAGGGAGCTTGGGGCTGAGGGGGCAGGGCGTGGGAGGTCACTGCAGCGTGTCACCAGCCTGCCCTGCCCTCCAAGAGCCCAGACTTAAGCAAGCCAAGCTTGACGACTGCAGCTCAGATGTGTGCTGCTCAGGGTCAGAGGACAGGCCAGGGAGGAAAGCCCCTTCTCTCTACCTGTCTTCTTTCCTGGGCCTCCAGTGTTTCTGTTGCAGCCGCCTGTGAACAAGCGCCACCGTGTGGACAATGATGATTTGAAGCTCCAAAGCGGTGGTCCGGGCAGCTGTTGTGTTGGCAGAGACAACAGAGAAATCACCAAGTGCCCAGTGGTGTGAGTCGGCCTACGGTAATGGAGTGGGGAAGGTGCCAGGGATGCCTTCAGAGTTGGCCCAGGTAGGGAGAAGGATCTTCCTGGGCCACCGCTGAAGCCCCTCTTCACAGAGGGATGAGGGAAACCAAGGATGCAAAGGGACTTAACCGAAGATTGCTTGGTTTTCTGTTGCTGTCACAGAATTCCTGATACTTGAACATTTATGATTAAACAGGTGACTTTTGTCTGATAGTTCTGCAGCCTGGGAATTCCAAGAGCATAGCACCAGTCCCATCTCTACTTGTGGAAGGTTCTGATGCTAAAGCAACAGGGCATGTGTGTCAGAGACACACCACCAGGGACACTTGGCTTTATAATAAACAGCTCTGGTAGGAACTAACCCAATCCTGTGAAATATATACTTTTAATCTCTCTTAACAACTCAATCACCTCTTAAAGGTTTCCTCCCACCACTGCAGGAGCAAAGTTCACCATGAGGTTTGGAGGGAACAAGCCAGATTCCAACTACAGTAGCCACAGTTCTTATAGCAGAACACCCAGGTTTCTGGCTGTCCCAGCCCAGGGCTCTTCTGTCTTGCCATGTTGGCCTTTCATTCAAGTGGATCTCACTTCTGGAGCTCTAGAAGTGGCCTTTGCAGGACTTCTGCCCTTACCTGTCCCCATTGTACCACCCAGGGATTTGTCCAGCCTTTTCGATGCACAGGAGTCTCTCCCTCACTCCTTTCTGTGTGAAATTGTGCAACACTGACCTGTCCCCAGCAAGGAGCCTGCTGAAGCCAGGCCATTGACCTATTCCAGGAGCAGGAGCAGGAACAATCTGGGTTCCAGGAGCCTCTGTCCTCAGGGACAAGTGTAGTTCTTGGTACACGGTACCTCAAATATTCGTGACATGAATGAATGAGTAAAGTAAGAGAGAGGACAAGTGAGAGTCTGAGTCCACCCCTCTGTAGCTTTTTTTTTCAGAGTTCCGTATTTTCTAGGAGCCTGGAAAGGTAAACTGAGTCCAGATCACAGAGGTCACTGAATGCTAAGCTGAGCATGGCCCTGGCAGGGAACAGCCACCCACTAGCAGTCTTACTTTTTGTCCCCTGGGAGTAGGAAACCACAAGGGACTGCCAGCAGGATCTGTTCAGTTATTTTTTTAAATAAATTAATTTTACTAGGACAGCATTCTATTCTTTTTTTTTTTTTACAGGATGCTGTTTTATTTTATTTTTAAAGAATTTTATTTACTTATTTATTTATTAGAGACAGAGAGAGGGGGAAAGAGAGAGCGGGAGAGTGAGAATGGGTGTGCCAGGGCCTCTAGCCACTGCAAACAAACTCCAGATATATGTGCCCCTTGTGCATCTGACTTACGTGGGACCTGGAGAATCGAACCAGGGTCCTCAGGTTTCGCAGGCAAATGCCTTAACCTCTATTCTTTTTTTTTTTAACCTCTATTCTCCAGCCCTCTATTCTTTTTTAAAAAATATTTTATTTATTTGAGAGAGAGAAAGAGGCGGGGGGGGGGCGTGTACACACCCGGGGCCTCCAGCCACTGCAGATGAACTTCAGATGCATGCACCCCCTTGTGCATCTGGCTTATGTGGATCCTGGAGAGTCGAACCGGAATCCTTTGGCTTTGCAGGCAAATGCCTTAACCGCTAAGCCATTTCTCCAGACCTCTGTTCAGTTTTGAACTTGTCCCCATCCCCTTCTGTCAGTGAACCACTACTTGTTGCCAAGGAGAACCTCTGAGCCAGTGGTCCTAGTTTATGGGTTGGAATCAGAGTCCTAATTTATTGCCTATAGTAATTTTTATAGCCAGCCAAAGGTGCACAGTTTCTGGGTCCAGACAGCATCAAGGGCCAGGGGCCCCATCTGAGGTAGATGTAGGGATAAAAGAGGCAGCAGCAAGGGCTTAGGAAGAGGCAATAAAGAGAGAAGTCCTGCATTTGCAGCATGAGAAGGGGAGGAAGAAGCCAGCAGTGTTGTGAAATAGGAAAAGGGCCGCCCACCCGTTTTCATTCCCAGGTAAATATTTAACCGAGTGTTTGTCTCCCTGAGGCTTTGGGCACTGCAAAAAGAACTGAACAGACATCAGCTCACGGAAAGCCGTCATAACCAAGAGTCCCGAGGAGCTCAGAGAACACTCCAGGCAGGGCAGCTTCATCTGCCAGCACCTCACCCAGCGCTTCCCCAGCAAGATGTTTGCAGCAAACTCAAGGTGAGGGTCAGAGGCTGGGCCGAGATCATTCATGCCCAACACCATCGTGTTTAGGTAGCTGTCGTCTTAACATTAGCAATTAATGGAGACTGGGAGAAGGACATGGGTTAGCTGATCTGCAGGTGAACTGGTACAAACAGAAAGAACCGTGTTCAGAGCTGCAGAGTGGGTGAGCAGAGCCCAGATGTGGCGTTAGAGGATCCTTGTTTTGAATCCTGATTTCTAGCCTCATCTATTATCTTAACAATCCCTGGCCTACATCTCCCACAGTCTTATTTCTTTTCTTTTCTTTTCTTTTCTTTTCTTTTCTTTTCTTTTCTTTTCTTTTCTTTTCTTTCTTTCTCTTCTTTTCTTTTCTTTTCTTTTTTTTCTTTTTCTTTTTTTTTTTTTTTTTTTTTTTTGAGGTAAGGTCTTACTCTGGCCCAGGTTGACCTGGAATGAACTATGTAGTCTCAGGGTGGCCTCGAACTCACGGCAATCCTCCTACCTCTGCCTCCCGAGGGCTGAGATTAAAGGCGTGTGCCACCACACCCGGCACAGTCTTATTTCTTAATTGGCACTTTATAATTGTCTCTATCTCTAGGAATACTCTGATATCATGACATTGCACACTGATCTAAAAAGAGCAGTTTGAGGTTTTTCACCTCAAACATGCCGCATTTGGTGTTTATGTTCTGGCTCTGGCTCATTTCACTTCTACAGTGTCCTCCAGGTTCATCCATATTGTCTCAAATAACAGGTTTTTCTTCTTTTTTTAAGGCTGAGTAGTTTTCTGTTGTATTGACATAGCCACTTTTCTTTCTCTGTTCATTCATTGTTGGGCATCATTTAGATTGATCCCATGTCTTGGTCTTCATGAAGAGTGTTACAACACCCAAAGGAGATAGGTATCCCTTTGACATGCTAATTTCATTTCTCACTAGTGGAATTATTGAATCATAGGGTAGTTGTATTTTTAATTTTTTTTGAGGGACTTCTATGTTGTCTTCCGTAAAGGCTGTACTAATTTACAACAATTGTTCTCTTTTCTCCTCACTTTCAACAGGATTTGTTTTCTTTCTGGCTTGCTGAGACCAGCCATTCTAGAACAAGTGAGGTTAACCCATGGCTTTGCTAAGATCAGATGAGAACAAGAATGGGAAAGGATTGAACATCCAGATAGTCCTGCCTACAGGGCAGGAATTGGGAATTCTTTGAGTGCATGCATACCTGTGTGTGCGTGTGCATTATGCATCATGTGACACACATGTGGAGGTCAGAGACCAGTCTCGGGGTGTTTGGCCATCCCTTCCTCTTTTGTTTGGTCTTCTCCTCTCTTGTTGTTTTACCACTGGTACATGTGAACTGCTGGATTCTCCTGGCTGTACTTCCCACTGCCACAGTCACATCAGAATTGGAGAGGCACACACCACTTTGCACTGGGATTTATGAGAATTCTTACTCTGACCTGAAAATGTGTAAGAGTCAAGAACCAAAATGGCTTTTCCAAAACATAACGGAAATAGGCCCATCTCTGAATCTGTTTAGAACACCAAGGGATCCCATAGAAGAGGAGAGAGGAGCTGTCAAGACCCAGCAGGCACGGTGAGTGTCTCTTTCAGAAGGAGACACCTGAGTCCTAGGCAGAGGGAAGGAGGGAGCCCAAGAGAAATGGGGAGAAGACCAGGTCACAGGGTCTTGAAGGACAGGCGGACAGAGTTCTGGGAGCTTCTGGAGGAGGTAGGAGGACAACTCAGAACTGGAGAGTCTGTGAGAACCAGCCTCTTCCCACCTGTCTCAGTGGGCTCCATGGGCAGGAGAGAAGGGAGAGGTCAAGTTTATATGGGATGGATGTCATCAGATGTGGGTTTGTAGGATGGTCTCTGGTCCAAATGAAGGCTGGGTTTGAGATGAAGCAGTAGGCTACTGCAGAGTCCTGGGAAGATGACAGGGCCTGGGCTGTGGTATGCACGGAGATGGCTGGATTCCGTGAGGATTGGAGAAGGAAGTGAGGATGACTCTGGGTCTCTGATGTGGTCTGATGGGTGTGTGGTACCACCATGCCTGAGATGAGGACTCTATGGGAGGAGCATGTTGCAGAGCAGTGTGGCTGGGACACCACTGGTATGCCTCCCAAAAGAGATACCCAGGACACAGCAGCTGGCCCTATGGTCTGTGCCCAGGAAGCTTGGCCCACCTTGTGTTGGCTGTGCCTCTGCCTCTGACCTTCTTATGATACCAGCTCCTGCTCTCAAGAGCCACCTCCCTCACTCCTTCCAGGGACCTCTCTCCACCACAATCATCACCCTGGACGTAGCCCAGATGGTTAGGACCCTTCTCACAGGGAAGCTCAGACCTCAGATTCATGGGCAATGCAGAGTGAGGGGTTAGAAGCAGAAGCAGGAAGTGTCCCTTGAAGGTGAAGCTTTACCACTGTCTTCATGTACCTTGAGCTCCTCAACATGCCTCCTATTAAGAAAGTACAAGAGGGTTCAACTTCCAGCTCTGCCACCCAGTAGCTGAATGACTTTAGGGTTTTTTATTGTTGTTGTTTATTTTAATTTATTTATTAAAGAGTGAAGACAGACAGAGAGAGAAACATGCAGAGAGAGAGAGAGAGAGAAAATGGGCGCACCAGGGACTCCAACCACTGCAAACAAACTCCAGACGCATACGCCCCCTTGTTCATCTGGCTTATTGTGGGTACCGGGGAATTGAATCTCAAACCGGGGTCCTTAGGCTTCACAGGCAAGAGCTTAACTGCTAAGCTATCTCTCCAGCCCCGACTTTGAGTTTTTGTTTGTTTGTTTTGTTTTGTTTTGTTTTGAGATAGGGTTTCACGCTAGCTCAGGCTGACCTGGAATTCACTATGTAGTCTCAGGATGGCCTCAAACTCACAGTGATCCTCCTACCTCTTCCTCCTGGTGCTGAGATTAAAGGCATGCACCACCATGCCCAGCCTGACTTGGGTTTTTTTGTTTGTTTGTTTAATTTTTTATTTTTACTTATTTACAAGGTGGGGGAAGGGCATACTGGGGATTTTAGCCACTGCAAACTAATTCTAGACACATATGCCACCATGTGCATTTGGCTTCCATGGGTTCTGGGGACTCGAACCTGGGTCCTTAGGCTTTGCAGGCAAGTGCCTTAACCACTAAGCAATCTCTCCATCCCAACTTTAGGGTTTTATTTACACTCCTCCAACCCTGTTCCTCATCTGCGCAGCAGGAACACATGTTGTATTGGTTGCCAAAAAGGATAACAACTAGAAGTGCCAGCCCAATATGCAACATAAGGCAAACATTGTATGGCTGTGTTTTTAATTTGATGGAAAGGAATGAAAGTGAGTGTTGCTTTCTGAGACACCTAAGAATGGTAGGGAGTAGGGGAGGGCAAGATGAGCAAAGGCATCCTACTCTGCGCCACCCTCCTGGCAGCAAAAACTGCGGGACTGGTCATGGGGCCAGCCATGGGCTAGCTCCTCTGGCTGTTGATTAACCAGATGAGGGATTGCAAGCCATTGTGTAGCCAGGGGCCCAAGGACAGGGGATGTCCTGACACCACAATCATGCGTCCATGACTCATCGGGTGGAGATGGACAGGGATTGGAAGGTAGATGCTGGGAGTAAGGGCACCTGGAGAAGATCTCCCCAGGTGCTCTGAGGACAAGGAGCAGACATACTCTAGGGTCTGTGGAGGCAGAAGCTCAGCCAGTAGAGTTTCCTATTGCTCTTCCAGAGGGAGGACATTTGTTTGTTTGTTTTTGGAGACAGGGTCTCACCCTGTAACCCAGGCTGGCCTTGAACTCATAGTAATCCCCTTGCCTCAGTCTCCAGAGAGTTTACAGGTGCTATGCCATCAAATCCAGCTGGGGTAAACGTTGTTATTGCTCAGAGCTGCACACAAGCAGAGGGGAGCTGGGGGAAGGGACACCCAGAGCACTGGGGTGGGCACTTGTTTTTCACTGGATCGGATCCTCACAGTACCTTTGAGGGAAGGGAACAGACTCATTTTTTTTTAAAGATATTTATTTATTCGTTTGACAGAGAGAATCAGATAGAAAGAGGGAATGGGGGCACCAGGGCCTCTAGTTACTGCAAATGGACTCCAGTCGCATGCACCACCTTGTGCATCTGTCTTACATGGGTCCTTAGGATTTGCAGGCAAGCGCCACACGGACTGAGCCATCTCTCCAACCCCAGACTCATTTTTAGAACAGAAAGGCCTAGAGAGGGAAGAACTTGCCCATGGTCATATAGCAGTTGCTCTGCCAAGCTCCACTCAGTAGAGGAAGGGATTTCATGGGAAGGATCCCATGACCAAATCAAGCTTCATGGCTGCCCCATGGGGGTCAGGTATGGGGAGGGACAAAGCATTCAAACTTTGTATGGGAGCCAGGCATGGTGGCTCATGGCTTTAATCCCAGCAATTGGGAGGCAGAGGTAGGAAGATCACTATGAGTTTGAGGCCAGCCTGGGACTACAGAGTGAGTGTCAAGTCAGCCAGGGCCAGAGTGAGACCCTGCCATGTACAAACAACCCCAACAACAAAATCTGTATGTGGGAACCGAACATGGTGGTATAGGCTATAATCTAGCACTTGGGAGACTGGGGTTAGAGGAGGTCAAGTTGGAGGCCAGCCAGGGCTATATAGTGAGACCCTGTATGACACCTACCCCCCAAAAGAACACCCCCTCACATGGGTTTGGATTTCAGAGCCTGAAGTGTCTGTAATTCCATGAGCACCATTGATAAAAGTGTTCACATTGTGGGTGGGCAGCTGCATCTCAGCCAGGTGTGTGCCCAGAGCATGCTCTGCAGTCTTCCTTTCTCTCTCTCTCTCTCTTTCTCTCTTTCTCTCTTTCTCTCCTCTCTCATTCCTCCCCTTTCCACTTTTTTTTTTCTGAGATAGAGTATCATGTATCCCAGGCTGACCTCACACTCCCCGTGTAGCAAAGAATGACCTTGACCTTTGATCTTCCTGCCTTAACCTCTCAAGGGCTAGGATTACAGGTGTGTGCAGCCATGCCAGTTTATTTGGTGCCCACAGAAAAGGATGTGTACATACATGTCCATAAGTTCATGCTATCTTACACAAATGTTGCAGATATATTGCACACATCTCATACCATAGTAACCACACAGTGTTCTGTATCACAATTCCACATGGGTTAGCAACAGCCGCAGAGCTCTTTCATGGATTTTGGCTATACTCTTGTATCTATAGCCAACATTGGGTTGCAGCTGATCAACGAGCACAGGTTGGACATGTTACTTGATTTTTTTCTGTCTGTTTTTTGAAGTAGGGTCTCACTCTAGCCCAGGCTGACCTGGAGTTTATTATGTAGCCTCAGGCTGGCCTTGAACTCACAGTGATCCTCCTACCTCAGCCTCCCAAGTGTGGGGATTAAAGGCGTGTGCCACCATGCCCGCTGGTGTTTTTAGACCTGGGAGCTTGGAGCAGCCACCAGTGCTTTGGCTGGGGCAGGGAGGAGAGGGACCACAGGGGAGTCTGTCTCCAGCTCCCCCTCCTGCTTGAGTTCCTCTTTTTTTTTGTATGGATGTGTGTGTGTGTGTGTGTGTGTGTGTGTGTGTGTGTTAGTACACGTGTGTGTGGAGATCAGACCATCTTTTTTTGAGACAGAGTCTGTCATTGGCCTGAAGCTTGCCAGTTGGCTGGCCTCAAAGCCCCAGGATTCACCCATCTCCATGTTTCCAGTGCTGGGATTACAGGTGTGCGCTATCACAGCTGGCATGTTTCTGGACTCCCTAGAAAGGTGCTCTGGTGGTTTGAATCAGATGCCCCTATAAACTCATGTGTTCTGAATGCCTAGTCCCCAGCTGATGGCAGTTTGGGTAGAGCCTTGCTGGAGGAGGTGTGTTGTTGGCGGCAGGCTTCAGGGTGTTATAGCCAGCTCTCCCCTTACTCTCCTGCTTCTGTTCTCTAGCTGATGGGGTAAAGGTGATGTCCAGCCTCTGCTCATGCCATGCTTTTTCCTGCCATCATGGAGCTTCTTTTCGTGACTATAAGCGAAAATAAAAGAAAAAAACATCTTTCCTCCCCTCAGCTGCTTTAGATCAGGTGCTTGGTCCCAACAAGGAAAAGATAACTACAATAGGTGTTCTTCCCTGGAATCCTGAGGGCACAGCAGTCACTAGGCAGGGGAAGAAATCCAGGAGATGGCTGGCTGGATGCTGCAGGAGGTCTGAAGATGGACTACAGTGAGCCATGGTGCTACTGTAGAGTGAGGACAGTAAGAAGACAGTGAGATGGGAGTCCTAGAAAAGATGGGAACCCTATAAAAAAGAGGCCACCAAACTACTGTGATATGTTTTAGATACCACCAGACCTCACTGGCCCTATCCTGAACACAGTGTGTTTAGTGTATAGTTCAGGAGTGCCTCCTCCCCACAACAGCTCAGCTGGTGCTTCTTGACCTTGACCATGGAAAATGAGGTCCATAAACTGATTTCCTGTGGAGGCCACCTCACCTGCCCAGGGCCTTTCCAAGGATCTGGGAGGGTGTATGTGTGTGTGGGGGAGGCGGGGGGACAGGGGACTCTAGTTAAGTGTTTTCATGGTAATCATATATCCTTCAAATGTGAAAAAGTAAAAAGTTTTCTTTAAAAAGAATACCTCACAGAACCTGAATCTGTCCCTGAGTATGTCATTAATACATAGAGGTCTTGGGACTGAGGAGATGGCTCAGAGGGTAAGAATGCTTGCCATGCTAGCGCAAGGCCTGAAAGCAACTGGGTTCCTTCCCCAGGAACTATGCAAAAAGCTGAGCTTGGCCACATCTGCCTGTACCCCCAGTTGTGTGGGAGATGGAGACAAGAGAATTGTTGGGGCTCTGTGGTCACCAGCCTGACATAAGGGAACAGCTCCAGGTTTAGTGAGAGACTTCATCTCATGGAAAAAAAAAAAAAAACATGGAAGAGTAATAGAAGAAAAAAACGGAAATTCTCCTTTGGCCTCTAATGTGTGTGCACAGGACACATGTACCTTCACACAGGTGAATACATACACCACACACACACACACACACACACACATATTCCCCCACCCCCTAAAAAAGAAAGAAAAAAAATGGAGGTCATAGTTCCAGTCACTAGGGGAGTTGGATAAATAAAGTGATAAAAGATAATCAAAGGATAAAAAGAGGTTAATCCATTTGGGAAGACAGACCATGGGAGAGCAGGCCTAACTCCGAGAAAGAAACGTAAAAATCTCAGACTTAAAAAAAACTTAGCAGAAGCCGGGCGTGGTGGCGCACACCTTTAATCCCAGCACTCGGGAGGCAGAGGTAGGAGGATCACCGAGAGTTCGAGGCCACCCTGAGACTACAAAGTTAAGTCCAGGTCAGCCTGGACCAGAGTGAGACCCTACCTCGAAAAACCAAAAAAAAAAAAAAAAAAAAAAACTTAGCAGGCTATGAGTCAAACTCCCGATAGCAGCGCTCCAGGCTGGGTCAATAACTGACTGTAACAGTGACTGACGGCGCGAATGTGATCTTTGCTATTTTTCAGGTCCAGGCAGCTAAATGGCACCTGTACCAGCTCAGTGGACATGGAGCTCTTCCTCCACTACTCCCTCATCCCATCAGTAAGTAAAGGCAGAGGGGAGAGAGGGAAGGGGAGGGAGGGACTTTGGACTCCTACACCACACAGACTCCCAAGCAGGCCTGAATAGGTCAGAGGAAAACATCAGCTGAATTTCTAAAAGTTTGACTCCGTTTCCTCCAGTATATCCCCCAAACGGGCTTTTGAGAGAGTAAAAATAGATTTTTTAAAAGACCATTTTAGACACAGGACAGGGTATGTGCAAAGGCTCCATGGAGGGAGGAGGAATGGAGAGTGGAAGTGAGGAGGTCAGTGAGGCTGGAGTGGAGACCTGAGCGGGGAAGAGTCCGGGGAGCAGGGAGGCCTGGGCCCCAAAGAGTACTGTGGGTCAGGTGGGATGCTCGGGAGAGGCTGAGGTAGAGAGCAGCTCCTGGGCTTCTGGCTTGCACTGTAAGGACTGTGACCACTGCCACTCACCATTCAGGAAAATGAGAAGAGCTGGGCCTGACAGCACAGGCCTGTAATCCCAGTGACTCTGAAGACCCAGCCAAGAGGATGGAAAGCTCAAGGCCAGTTTGATTACAGAGGGAGTTCAAAGCCAGCCTGGGCAACCTAATGAGACCCTATTTCAAAATAAAAAGTTAAAAGGCCTGAGAATGTAGCTCAGTGGCAAAGCACTTATCTAGTATGTGCAAGACCCTGGGTTTAACCCCCAGTACTGGAAAAGGGAACAGGGAGGGATGGAGGGGGAGACGGGGCGAGATCCAGGTTTGGGGTGGAGGAGAAATGGGGCAAGAACAGGCATGTCACAAGTTCCATTTAAACCTGCTGAATGTTAGACGTTTTCCGCACACCAAAAAAGAAGTGTCAACTGTGTAAGTGAACAGGTCTGAACTCATGGGCGAGCAGGCTGGAGCCATAAGTTTGTGTCTTCTGTGTATTGAATTATGAACATGGGTGGAGTCAGCAAAGATAAGACCAGGTATGAGGAAAAGTGGGGCTTGGGTGGAACTACAAGAATCTAGGAGCTGGGGAAATGATTCAGCAAATGACATGGAAATAAATGGGGAAAGTTCGAATGTCATGGCGGATGAAGCCTGGGAAAGTTTCCCAAAGAGAAGGAAGAGGTCAGCACAGGGCTGCTGAGTGACAAACCCAGCTGGATTTGGCTTGAGTCCACACTGCATGCAGCAGCTAGCAGGCTGTTGGTGACTCTGGCCATAGCTCCTTCTAGGCAGTGATGAGGGGCTGAGGAGCCCATGAGAGGTCAGGAAACAGAGGGACATAGAAGATTTTCAAGAAGTTTCTAGTGAGAATAGGAGAGAGTCTGTATACCAAGCACATGAGAACACACTCAAACCTACAGAAAGAGGGTCTTGCAACCTGACCCATATTACCGTCCTTTTACAGATGGACACCGAGCTTCAGGGAAGTTTGGTCTCCCTCCCTGCCAGTGTGTGGAAGAGGTTAGACTTGAACCTATATCTGTTCAGTATAACACAAGGTTACATTCTGTGTTACAACTCTGGGGTGCATACATTCAGGCCCTGACTGGAGTGTGAGTTATCACAGACATTTTGAACACTCTGCTTGCCCACTGTTCTTGTCCTGTGAGACATCAGGGCCACACTGAGAATAACTGGGCACTGACTCATCTTCTCTTCTGACAGCTTTTCATCATTTTGGTCTTGTCTTTCCTCCAAAGACGAGTGCATCACAAACAAAGAGATGACACCTTCTACCTCCTGGGGAACCACTTTGGAATGATCATGTGAGTTGAGTCAGTCAGTTCCGACAGCTTGGGCTCCCCTGTGGGTAGAACCTATACCAAGTGCAAGGTCAGGGAGCTCCCAGGGTCTAATAATGCCCCATCCTGTCTATCCTACCCTTCCCTCCCCCAACACAACCGAATCTCCGAGATGTCGGAACCAGCTTCCAAGCCTCTGTAGCCCTCAGCACCGGGAACTGCCTAAATATGCACAAACCCTCTTAAGGAGACCCAGAGCAATGAGGAAAAGGCCTTCCATTTATTAGGTTTCAGCACATAGTCTCCTGACACTTGGTCTGAGTTTCCCAAGAGTGTGGTTTATAGAGGGTGTTGGGCTGCTGAGTCACCACCATAGTAGAAATGTTTTTTGTTTGTTTTTAGAGAGAGAGTGTAAGAGAAAAACAGAGGGAGAGAATTGGTGTGCCAGGGCCTCTAGCCACTGTAATTGGACTCCAGACACGTGTGCATGTGTGACCTTATGCACTTGCATCACCTTGTGTCTGGCTTAGATGGGACCTAGAGAGTCAAACATGGGTCCTTAGGCTTCACAGGTAAGCGCCTTAGCTGCTTAGCCACTTCCCCAGCCTGGAAATGTTTTTGAAATGATATCTTGCTTTTGCTTTGCCATTTACCAGTGGTGAGCACCCAGCACCAAAGCGAGAGGGTTTTTCCTGGCTTCTTCTGGTGTTGCTTCTGCTGCTTTGGGTGTGCCCCCCCCCCAGTAGTTTAGCATGTCCTTTGCTTTTCTGAAAGTTATTTTTCAGCTTTCAACCCTGGAGATACTGGCCAGCTGTTCCTGAGTGTCGCCCACCATTCTCTCTCTCTCTCTTTCTGTCTCAAGTAAATAAATAAATAAATTTTTAAAAATTATTTTTTATTTATTTTTGGAGAGAGAGACACAGAGAGATAGACAGAAAGGGAGAGGGAGACAGAGATGGGCGCGCCAGCAGTGTCTCAGCTGCTGTGAACGAAATCCAGATGTGTGCACCCCCTTGTGGGCAAGTGCGGCATTGCCCCCTTGCCTCACTTTGCATCTGGCTAAACGTGGGACCTGGAGATTGGAACCACTGGACATTGGAACCAGCGTTCTTAGGCTTAGCAGGCAGGTGCCTTATCTGCTAAGCCATCTCTCCAGCCCAAAAGTTTTTTTAAAAAGGAAAATATACATCACACAGGAGCCCTCATAAGGAAATGATCCAAAGATATGGCAAGAGTTGAACATGTATATTTTGAATTGAAGAAAAGTAATAAATTGTTGAAAAAGTTTAATGGGAGTGATAGGCAGACAGGTTAGTTTATAAGGTCAATATAAAATTCTCCTACATTCCTGTTCCTGAGAATGTTATTCTCTTTTGTAAGGGGACATCTTTTACTTGGGGATTTCATCTGCTGTGTAACTCAAAATAGTCCTTATGCCAGAATGGCACTGTCTTAGAACTCCGTCAGCCACATGGCAACAGCAGAGCCAATGATATGGAGACCCTCATCAGGGAGACTGGAAGGAAGAATCCTCCTAGGGTGTGTATAGGTACAGGGCAGGCTCCACTAAATCCACTCCACTAAATACATGCTTCTTACTTTGGTCTTTGCATTACATTGTGTCTCATAAAAGCATGTCCCTTTTCCTTTGTGTCATGACTAAGAGTGCCCTCGCTGTGTCCCCACTTGGAGCTCTATGGAGAGAAAGAATTTTGTCTTAGTACCCTGAATCTGTGCTTAACACCAGGCCCATAATAGGAAGTCTCAGAAAATTTTAGCTGCAATAAACAGTTCACTATCCCATAATCCCTCTTCCCAGTGGGATGGCTATTTTGAAAATGATCTGTAGGAATGTCATTTCGGGACTCACAAGCTGGTTTCTTTTCTTCTTTTCTTTTCTTATTTTGCTGTCTACAGGCCTCTGGACTTCGTGGGAACGTTTAGTAACAGATGGTCATATGGAGTTGCCTTTGGGGCCACAGCCAATAAGGTCATGTTCTTGTTCTCAGAAGGCTACCAGCCCCTACAGGTCCCGCAGTGGGCCCAAGGTACCAGGGTTACCTCTCACATCCTGGGAATGCAGCTTGGAAATTCTTGCTCTCAGAGACCACAGGGGCTGTCTGGGATCAGGGGGTAAATTTTGTGAATGGTTACATTCATAGTGTTTTCCTAGCTTGTCACTTGCCCAAGGTCAATGCCTAACCCACAAAGTCTACAATTTGCCCCCAGTTAGACTCAGAGATCCTTTAGACACAATGTAACAAAGATGAAGAAAGTTAGGAACTTCCTCATATTATCCCAGATGGCCTCCTGAGCCTGTTGCCTCCTTAAGTCATCAGTTCCGGGGACTCCTCCTCAAAGAAAGATGCTTGCTTCATTGGCCTCATCGTTCCCCTTTGTTCCCCTTGTTCTTTACCTGAAGAAGCAAACCTAATCAATAGATTTGATGACAGCTGACACAACTGTCTGTCCACCTCAGTTGTGAACTCCAAGCCGATATGATCAAATGTCTAACACACTATCATTAGCTGTTGATTTTAATTATATATATATTAAGCCCTCCTCTCTCCTCCCTCCCTCATGGCCCCTTAGATTGTATATTTTTTAAAATAAACAAATAGTTTTCCCAAGTCATTAAACCATTTTTAAATCACTATTATCAACAATAAAAGTTCTAGCCAGGTGTGACACATGCCTTTAATCCCAGCACTCGGGAGGCAGAGGTAGGAGGATCTCCGTGAGTTTGAGGCCACCCTGAGCTAGAGTGAGACCCTACCTTGAAAAAACAAAAACAAAAACAAAAAGTCTAGTTTTTCCACATTTGCCAACACTTCATATGTTTAGGTCTTAAATTTTAGCCATTCTAGGAGGTAGGTAATGATATCTCATTGTGGTGTTATTTGCATTTTGGTGATCAGTAATGATTTTGAACATCTCTTCAAATACTTATTTGCCTTTCATATGCTTCTGGAGAGAAGTATCTGTTCAACTGATTTACCTACTTTAATTTTTTTTGTTTTCTTATTGAATTTATAGAGATCTTTTTATTTCCTAGGAATAAATCCATCATCAGTCTTATGACTTGCAAATATTTTGTCCCAATCAATGGCTTACCCTCTCTTCCTCCCAATAGCTGATAGCTTTGATTTTGATGACTTCTAGTTTTCTTATTGCTTATGGATCATGCTTATGGTATCATGTTAGAATCAATGTCCAAGCTGCGGTGGTGTGGATTTTCTCTGATATTTTTCAGAAGTTTTATACTTTTTTTTTTTTTTTTTTTTTTTTTAACATATAAGGTGAAGTATAGAGTAAAGTTCTTTCCTGGGCTGGGGGTATAGTTCAGTGATAGAGCACATGTCTAGCAGACACAATGCCGTGGGTTCAAGTCCCAGAACTGTTAATAAATTCCTGAAAGAATTAAGTGTTTTATTGAATTTTGATAGCCAAATAAAAGTGTTCCAACTATTTGTTAGAAAAATCTATCTTTTCCCCACTGATTGCCATTGACCCTTTCTTAAAAATTAAATGGCTACACATGTGTGGGCATATTTCTGAATTCTTTATTCCATTCCATTAAACTATTTGTCTTTCTTTACACCAATACCCTACTGCCTTTTTAAAAATGTAAATTATCTTTTAGGAAATATTTTATTTATTTGAGAGAGAGAGATAGAAATGAACTGCAAATGAACTCCAGATGCATGCGCTACCTTGGGCATATGGCTTACATGGGTACTGGGGAATTGAACCTGGGTCCTTAAGCTTCTCAGGCAAGTATCTTAATTGCTAAGCCATCTCTCCAGCCCAAACTATCTTAATTATTATAGAATTATAATAAATCAGGTGGTGTCAGTCCTCCATCTTATATTTTAAATTGTTTTAGATATTCTAGGTAATTTGCATTTCTAGAAGAATTTTAGATTCAATTAATCAATTGATTTTGAAAAACTGATTTTTATTGAGGTTACATGAAATTTGTAGATCAATTTGGGCAGTCTTAATAATATTGACCAGTGACCCATGAATACAATATATCTCTCCATTTATTTAGAGTTCTTTAATTTCTCTCAGTATTATTTTATAATTTTCTGTGGGTAGGTTTTTCATGTCTATTACAAGTTTTATATCTACTTCATAACTTCTATATTAAGGTAGATTATTCATTGCTAGTACATGGAAATTAGCTGCTTTTGTATATTGATTTGTAGCCAACAATTTTGCTAAACTCATCAGTTCTAGTAGCTTTTTCTTTTTACAGATTTTGCAGTATTTCTACATAGATAATCATGTCATCTTCAAATAATGGTAGCTTTAGTTCTCCTTTTCAAAGCTAGTGGCTTTCTTGTCTGTTTGCTTTTTTAATTTTAATTTTATTTTATTTTTGTTCTATGAGACAAAATCATGCCATGTAGCTCACACTGACTTTGAACTTATGATCCTACTTCCTTAGCCTTCCAAGTGAAGGGATTGCAGGTGTGAACCACCTTTCTCACTTGCTTTTGATTTTTCTCATCTAATAGCATAGGCTAGTGTATGGCACAATACAGGCCTGGTCCTAGCCAGACCGCATGGCAAAAGACAATAGGAAGTGGCTTCTCGAAGAACTGGGCGTTTTGCCGTTCTGCCAAACGCCGAGGGGCTGCTCACCGGCTCACGGGACGTTCAACGGGGCATCTCACCAGATGCCGATGGGGCAGGGGGGTCACGGATGGGGTGTCTCGCTAAAACACCGACGTCGGGGCAGAGGGTCCCTGTTCGGGCGCCAGATGTTGGGGTCCCCCCCAAGGCCAGCTCAGGAGGGACGATAGGGTCTCTGCCGAATTGGGGTGAGCAGCGCGGAGTCACGACACAGACTCCGGGAGTTGGGTGAAAGTGGGAGCGAGAACCCACAAACTCATTTATTCAGGAAGTGTACATGGGTTTTAAGGGGCTGTTAATCTTTGCATGGGGTGGTCCCCTTTTGGTGACCAATGACAGCTTGTCTCTGGACAGGACATCTCGTAGTAGGCTTCTCGCGAGCATGGGGCTGTAACTCTTGTCACATCAAGCCTGCGCAAAACGCCACTTTTACAGAAGCCACTTCCTATTGTCTTTTGCCATGCGGTCTGGCTAGGACCAGGCCTGTATTGTGCCATACAGGCTAGAATCCCAGTACAATGCTAAATACAAACACTCAAATCAAGTATCCTTGTCTTGTTCTTCATCTCATGCGGAAAGTCTGTCATTTCATGTCACTGACTTTGAGTGGTTATATTGTGATGCACCTTGAAGCAATGTTCTGCATGTTTATTGTGCTTGGCATTCATTGAATAAATCTCTGCATTTTAATTTTCCTGAAATTTAAGAAATAATTAGACATTGTTTCATTGATTGTTGCTCTTGTTCACCCTTTGAGGACTCCAATTGCACATTTATTGGACCATCGAAGTTGTCCCACAGTTGGCTGGTGCTCTATTCCCTTCGTGTGTGTGTGTGTGTGTGTGTGTGTGTGTGTGTGTGTGTGCAGTATTCATGATGTGGTATGTTTGTTTAGTGTGTGTAGAGTCATGTGTGTGCATACATGTATGGAGGCCAGAAGGAAACATCAGCTGTCCTCTTTTTGCTCATCCTCATATTTCCTTGAGACAGAATCTCTCATTGAACCTGGAGCTGCAGTCAGTCAGCTGGTCAGTCAGACTGGCTGACCAGTGAGTTCCAGCAATCCTCTGAACTCCAGTACCCATAGATTCAGGGTTAGAGGCCTGCATGGCCATGCCTATTGACTTACTTGGGTGCTGGGAATCAAATTCAGGGTGTATCAGTTCCTCATGCTTGCAGGGCAACACTTGCTTCTGAAAAATTATTTTATCAGAATAATCTCTCTCTATATATATTTGAAGTATATAACCAGTGATGTTACTGTATAATATTACAAGTACTTATTTACAAAGCCCATCACCCTATATTTAAATTCTAGTCATTAAATCATAACTCCTTTTTTCCCTTCTTCTTAGAGCCTGGTAACCTTTAATCTACTTTATAATTCTGTAATTTGAACTATATGAACAAAAAAACAGTTCTTTTAAGTGGAATCATACATGTTTCTTTTTGTGTCTGGTTTCATTCACTTAGTGTAATATTTTTAATGGTTATCTATTGTATTCACATAGTGTAATATTTTTAAAAGTTGGAGCGTGGGTCAGGACTTTATTTCTTTTTATGATGGAATAATATTACATTACATGTAAAGACCAGACTTTTCTAATCCATCTGTTGATAGGCACTTGGGATGGTTTCATCTTTCGGAGATTGTGAATAATGTTGCAATGAACACTGAGGTACAACTATCTGAACCTGTTTTGAATTCTTTTGTTTAAATATCTAGATGTGGGAGTGCTGAGTCACTTGCTGGGTCAAAGGTACATAAGTGTGATGTGGAACTGGTGTACCGTTTCCCACACTAGCTGAACCTTTTTCACATTCCCACCATCATATGCTGGGATTCCAGTTTCTCTACATCTTAGCCAACACTTCTTGTTTTCTTTGTTTTGGTTTGTTTTTCTATGACACCCACCCTAGTGGGTAGTGAAGTATTACCTCCTGTGTCCTCAATGACTAGTGATGCTAACAATGTTTTTTAAAAATGTTTTTATTATTATTATTAACAACATGTTTTGTATGGATACATCATGTGTTTGTACCCTCTTTTTCCTCGTCCCTGCCCCCATTCTGTTGGGCTTGCTTCTCGGTGGGGTTGAAAGTATTCCCTATGGGGTTGTGGTTTATGTGTTGTGGGAGCAGCAGTCAGTTATTTTTGGGGAGTGAATGCCTCTGGGCATGATATCTCAACCTGTGGCTCTTACAATCTTTCTACCTCCTCTTCTGCAAAATTCCCTGAGGCATGGCGGGTGAGTGTTAAGTCTACTTCAGTGATGAGCTCTTAGGGGCCTCAGGATCTCTGCTTTGGTAGGTGTTGAGTATCCTCAGTGTCTGACTCCTACACCCTGGTGCTGATTATCAGGAACAGCATGGAAGCAGCACTCTTGCTTGTCTCCGCATTTCTCTGCAGTTTAGCTGTGGCTTGGCTGAAGTGTGAGGGGTAGTTTATTTCCTCTGGTCTTACTACCTTCTGAAAAAGATCATATTCTTCAATGGAGAGTGAAGTCAGCATAGTTTAGATGGGATAAGCATTATTAATTTAGGGAGAATTTGATGTATGTAACCCCTCTTTTAGTGAAAGACTAGTAAGAGCTTGGTATTGGAGAGCATAATCTTTGTCTACATAGGATTCTGATCTGGTTCCCAATTCCAGATGTGGGTTCCTTTATACTGAGCGGATCTCTTAGCAATCAGAAAGGTATTGGTTACTGTTGCAGACAGCTTTAGGTTCGCTGAGATGAACTTTCAGACCAGGCACAGTTATGGAGGAAGGGATATTATTTATTGAAGTTTACAGATCCAGGGGAAGTTCCATAATGGCAAGAGAAACGGCTTGCCCTTCACAGGACCAGGCGAGAGAGAGAAAAGCCAACCAGTCACCACAGCACACAGAGCAAAACTAACTACAGCCAAAAGGTCACACAGTAGACTTCAGGAACTCCTGTTAGACACATTTGCATATCTTTACAATGGAATTTTAAACCCATTACCACACCTTAAGATCGGGCCCCCAGTGACCTTGCCTCTAGCAAGGTGATTGTAGATGCAAACTATAAACTAATAAAATACTGAATATATTGGGGGACAATATATTCAAATTACCATATTTCGCCCCTGGCCCCCAATATATTTAGCTCCTGGTCCCCAGTAGATTTATAACTATCACACATTGTAAATTGTACTCAGTCCAATTTTAAAGGTTCTCACAGTCTTGACCAACTTAAGATAGTGAGTCTTGTAAAATCAAACAAGTTAAATACTTTTAACATGAAAAGGCACAGAGTAAACATTTTAACTGGTATAAGGCATAGCAAGGAGAGACTAGAATAATGCAAACTTAACCATCATCAGCAGTCATTAAACTTTTGTAGTTTAAGTTTAATATAACCAGAGACTGACAGTCTCCAGGTTTTTTAATTCCGCCCCTCCAGCTGGGCAGAGTTGCCAGGGAAAATTTTTATCTCATTTTAACACTGTACTTTATGGTAGCCCTTATGCACAGTTTTGGTATATCCAAAACATTTTCAGGTCTCTATGCAAACCACGGTCCATCTTTTAAAAGGTTCTTCCAGCCTATTTTTCAGGGACTTCATGCCCTGCCTTTATGTTGCATCTCAGCAGCGGCTCCTGGAACCGTGTGCAACTCATGACCATTTCATGTATTTTTTATGTTTTCAAAACTAATACCAGGTGTGAAGGACATAGCCATATTTTTAATCCAGGGACAAAATAAACCATAGCCTTGAAAAGTAGGTTTTTTCTTCAGTCAACTCTTTCCAAGAATTTGTATTTTTAACAGTTTTTTTTCAGGCATCCTCTCTATTGTTTTAATGTAAATCAAGTCTGGCCATCTTTCTTTTACCTTTTTTAAGATTGCTAATGTGTTTGACAATAGCAGTTAAACCAGCCTCAATGTTTTTACTTTTAACTTGTTTTAAGTCTTTTAACTTAAAATTTTAAATCTCTCAGTCCAATATCTTTAGCCAAGTACATCAGTCTATTATAAATTTAACCTTGATCAAACTTTTTGGGCCTGGACAGCAGAACGTAGTCATCTCTTATGTCAGTAGCCCAGTTTTAATAAAGTCCTTTGCAGTCTTTCCTTCCCCTTAGAAACCTTATAAGCCAAGCCTCGAAGTTTAGTACTATCTGTATTTAGCATTCTCAAACTCTCATCAGAATAGTCCATAAAACTTGGCTTACCGCTTCAGAAGGCATCTTTAGTTGCAAGCACTAAGTCCATGCCCATTCCTCCAAAACAAAGGTTCCAAAAGACGAATATTCATACGATTTGGTTCATCTCACCCCACTTCTGGTACCACTTTACTGTTGCAGACAGCTTCAGGTTCGCTGAGATGAACTTCCAGACCAGGCACAGTTATGGAGGAAGGGATATTATTTATTGAAGTTTACAGATCCAGGGGAAGTTCCATAATGGCAAGAGAAACGGCTTGCCCTTCACAGGACCAGGCGAGAGAGAGAAAAGCCAACCAGCCACCACAGCACACAGAGCAAAACTAACTACAGCCAAAAGGTCACACAGCAGACTTCAGGAACTCCTGTTAGACACATTTGCATATCTTTACAATGGAATCTCAAACCCATCACCACACCTTAAGACCGGGCCCCCAGTGACCTTGCCTCTAGCAAGGTGATTGCAGATGCAAACTATAAACTAATAAAATACTGAATATATTGGGGGACAATATATTCAAACTACCACAGTTACAGAGGCTGTGTGCTACTATTGCACTGGCGTATACATCTAACAACGTTTTTGTGTTCTTATTGGCTTACATATCTTCTTTGGGGAAATGCCTATTATGTTTTAATTGGATTATCTTTTGTGTTGTATTGTAGAAGCTCATATATTCTGAATATTAAATCTTTGCTTGTTTGATTTTTTTTTTTGAAATATATTTTTACATATTAGCCCAGACTGGTCTGGAATTTATTATGTGTAGCTGTTCAGCCCGGTTTCACACTTGTGGCAATCCTTCTGCCTCAGCCTCTCTTACATGTTTGGATTACAGGTATGAATATACAACTTTAAACTATTTTAAAGCATATAATCTGCAAATCTTCACTCTAATTCTGTAGGTTATTTTTCCCTTTTTGTAATAATTTTTTTAATACATAAAGGTTTTACATTTTTTATTTTTATTTTTTTTAGGGGGGGAGAGAGACACAGAGAGAGACAGAGGGAGAGGGAGAGGAAGACAGAGATGGGGGCGCCAGCAGCCTCTCAGCTGCTGCGAACGAAATCCAGATGCGTGTGCCTCCTTGTGGGCAAGTGCGGCATTGTGCCCCTTTGCATCTGGCTAAACATGGGACCTGGAGATTGGAACTGCTGGAGATTGGAACCAGAGTTCTTAGGCTTAGGAGGCAGGTGCCTTAACCACTAGGCCATCTCTCCAGCCCAGGTTTCCAGGTTTTACATTTTGAAGGCTGGGGAGATGCTTTCCACTTAAGCATGAAGGCTTCCTGTGTGGGAGATCACCAAGTTTGACTCCTTAGAATACACATAAAAATCTGAATGTTGAGATGGGTGCAGAGGCACATGCCTTTAATCCCAGCACTCAGGAGGCAGAGGAGGAGTATCGCCTTGAGTTTAAGGCTACTCTGAGACTACATGGTGAGTTCTAGGTCAGTCTGGCTAGAGTGAGACCCTACCATGAACCCCCCCAAAAAAAAAAAAAAGATCTGAATGTTGCCACATGTATCTGCAACCCCAGTCCAAGAGAGCAGGCAGAGACCAGAGAATCACTTGGGCTCCCTGACTGATGGACAGCAGCTCTCTGTTGAGGAAAAGACTCTGTCTCCAGGAAAGAAATATGAGGGTGTGGCACCCAGTGTTCTCTGACTTCTTCCATTCACATCCATGAGGCATATGCAACTATACCCACAAGTATATACCACACTCTCTATGTACACACATAATTGGATGCATGCAAAAACAAAACAAAACAAAACAAAACAAAACAAAAAAACCACAGGCTTCTCATTTTGATGAAGCTCTTATTTTGCTCATGGTCGAAGTAGCCTGAGCTTTTCCCATGTGGTGAGAAGGTGCCTTACTCCTGGCCCTGTGCGAGCTGTGAGGCATCGCCGCTCTAATCTGTTCACGTAGCCCTTTCCCTGGCTGATGGCTTCTTCACACAACTGAGCTGCTTGGCGCACAGTGGAAGACTAAGGTGAGCCTCTGTAGATGGCTTCAGCATTCTCTTCCTGTGCAGCCCTTCTGCGTGTCCCCGCCCGAGGATTTTCTCCTGTACTCCCGGCTCCGTCTCTATCTTCTCACACTCTCAGTTCTGTCCCCTCCACTTGAGCCTGCAGAGCTCAGCCTGGGCTTTCCTCCCTGCAATGTGGGAAGGTGGAAGTTGTAGGGTCCCCCATTTGTTTCCTGTCTTTCCTGATCCGTTTTTGCCATAGCCAATGTCTGGGAAAAATTCTTTCATATACTTACATGGTCTTTGCTGTTTTAATTAGAAGCATGAACTCAGAATGTTCTTTTTCTTCTGTTTCCTTATACAATTAGGAGAGACAGCAACTTTTTGTTTTACTTTAGTCTTCATTTTTAAACAATTTTCTTGTATTTCTAGTTTTGTAATGAGTTCTCTGAACTACATTAGCAAATCTTTCTTGTCTTCATGCCATTTTGGGTTTTTCAAATTCTGATTTGTAGATTAGTTATTCTCAAATTCCATTATTTTCTTAGTTTCTTTTAGCTTTATATGGAAATATTAGGTCACAGTTTTTATCTGTCTGGAGTGGTTTTATTACCTGCAAGGATTTTTTTTTTTCTGTTCCTTATATTGTTATTCTCACAGTAACTTTGGAATTTGAGTGGGATACTTTCCAGTGGCTTGTTTTTTTAAAATTAATTAATTAATTTTTATTTATGACAGAGAGACAGAGAGAGAGAGAATGGGTGTGCCAGGGCCTCTAGCCACTGCAAACAAACTCCAGACACATGTACCACCTTATGCATCTGGCTTACGTGAGACCTGGAGAAGCAAACCTGGGTCCTTAGGCTTCACAGGCAAGTGCCTTAATCATTAAGTCATCTCTTCAGCCCTGTGTCTTGTTTTAAATATTTTATTTATTTATTTATTAGAGAAAGAGGAATGAATGGGCACTCCAGGGTCTCTAGCCACCACAAATGAACTCAGACACATGTGCCACTATGTACATCTGGCTTATGTGGGACCTGGAGAATTGAACCTGGATCCTTAGGCTTCCCAGGCAAGTGCCTTAACCACTAAGCTATCTCTCCAGCCCTGTGGGTTGTTTGCAAATGCAATGAGGAAACACTGTGTCAGGTTGCTTCGTGGCTTTAGCATTTCTCTGCTATTCTCACATGTGATTATTTCATATCTACAGGTATATCTGTATCTATCTATGTATCATCTATCTATCTATCCATCCATGTATCTGCTTTACCTATCATCAATATCACCTACCATCTACCAACCTAGCTAGCATCATATATCTGTCGTATTCTATCTGTCTCTCTTGAATTGTTTTTGTAGTACTTGAGATTGAATCTAGTGCTTTGTGCATGCTGAGTAAATGCCCTCAAGCTGAGCTACAGCTCAGTCCTCTTTTTCACTTTTTATTTTGAGACAAGATCTCACTATTTAGTCCAAACTGGCCTTGAACACACTCTACAGCCCAAGCAAGCCTTGAACTTGTGAACTTCCTGTCTCAGCCTCATGATTAGCTTCTCTGGATCTCATCTGAACCTGGTGAGAAGAGGAACTGTGCCATCACACCTGGCTATGTACATGTGTGTCTGTGTGTGCATCATCTATACTTATCATCAATCTATTCATCTATTATCAGTCATCTGTCATCTAGTATCTATTTATTTACCTGTCTATCATCTATCTACCCATCCACCCATCCACCCATCTTTATATCTTCATCATCTATCTATAATCTATGTCTGTTTATCATCTCTGTATCTTCTTTTTATTTATTTTATTTTATTTTTGAGAGAGTCAAAGAGAGAGAGAGAGAGATAGAGAATGGGCACGCCAGCAGCCTCTCAGCCACTGTGAATGAAATCCAGACACTTGCGCCCATTGTGGGCAAGGGCAGCATTGTGTGCTTGTTTCACTTTGCGTCTGGATAAACGTGGGACCTGGAGAATAGAATGGGCGTTCTTAGACTTAGCAGGCAGATGCCTTAACCACTAAGCCATCTTTCCAGCCCTTCTATATCTTTTTTTTTTGAGCTTGCTTCTATTGCCCCACCCTCATCTGGACCCACTTTTCTCCAGCTCCTTATCATTCGGGATCTATTGCTACAGTTGATGTTTAGCGGAGGGATCTGCCTGGGGAGGGTCTTGGATTGTGAATATAGTGAGATCCTGGGGGCACATACTGCAGCCTCCTCAGATGTTTCTGAAATCTGCTCACACTCACCCATGAGTTGTGACCTTCAGTACTGCATCTAGTTTCAGCCTAAATTTCATATTACTATTTATTTGCTGGCAATGTTGGATTCATCTTAACCTTCGGGCACCTTGTAGTCTTCCCTCTGCTTGCCCTTACTGTGCATATCAAATGGACCAGGAGATTGTTTGCAGATGTGTCTGTGGGTCTTGGTTTTGCCTCCCAGTTGCACTGCCTGCTCCTATGGGACACTCAGGGAGATGAGGTCGTTGTGCTGCTGCAGCTGCTGTCCTTTGGTTTCTCTTTTTTGCTATGATTCTTCCTGCCAGCCTCCCACCCTCCCACAGTCATCTCTTTTTTTTTTTTAATTTGAGAGAAACAGAGAGAATGGGCATGCCAGCAACCTCTCAGCTGCTGTGAATGAACTCCAGATGTGTGCGCCCCCTTGTGGGCAAGTGCAGCATTGCGCCCTTGCGGCACCTTTTTTTTTTTTTTTTTGCGTCTGCCTAAACGTGGGACCTGGAGATTGGAACCGGCATTTTGGGGCTTGGCAGGCAGGTGCCTTAAACACCAAGCCATTTCTCCAGCCCCACAGTCACTCTTAACCTTTGAGTGAGCGATGTCCTTCCTGCCCTGCTTACACCTCTCCATCTTACAAACTCCAGAATGCACTTCTAGGGGAAAATGTCAGCACCTCCAGGAAGCCCACCCCACCCTCCTACTCTGAGCATAGGTCACTGGCTTCCTCCCCTGTGTCCCTGTGGCAGGTTAAATGTTCCTCTGTTGCTGTACCTTCAAGCCACTGAGATTCCCACCTGTCTTTCCCATTGGACTGAGCAAGAACTCTGCCTATTCCTCCTCTGTGCAGTGAACTAGTTCAAAGCAGGCCCTCAGGAAAGGTCATCTTACATGACTAAGAGTTCCCAGATCCTGTCAGGTCTTCTCAGAGCTCGTTCATGGCAGGACCTGTGTAATCATTGCCCTCCCTAGACAGTGCACTCAAGCCAGCTGAGGTAGCGCATGCCTTTGATCCCAGCATTCAGGAGGTTGAGATAGGAGGATCAGTGTGAATTCTAGGCCAGCCTGGGCTAAAGAGTAAGTTCCAAATCAATCTGGGCTAGAGTGAGACCCAGACTCAAAAAAAAAAAAAAAAGAAAAGAAAAGAAAAGAAAAGAAAAAGAGTGCATTCTAGTGCACAGAATGTCTCCCTGTGGGTTGTGTGGCACGTTTGGGCGTTTTCTTCTCAGTTGTTTATTATTTATTTACTTATTTTTGTTTACATGGTCTGGGTCCACCTGTCACACTATAACCGAGTCACCTGTAGGGAATTCCACCTTCATCTTCATAGCAAGCTGGTGCCTCCATGGAAAAGGGAGTGGGAAGTCTCTGTGGCAGGAATGAAGGATGGCGCCACACTCTGCTTTGGCATACACTGGAGCTTTTCCCCTCACCTCACTGTGTCCAGAGGCCTCCTGCTTGAGCTCAGCATGAAACCCCACAGCTTCTCTGGCTCTCCTCTGAGCGGGGTGAGAAGAGGAACTCACGGGTCTTGGCCCTATCTCTTCCAGCCTTCGTGCTTCTGGTTGGAGGCATGGAAGTCGGCCTGTCCCACTTCCCCTTCTTTGCCTGCCTCTCCTCAGAGTTCCGGTTGGTCAGCTCCCTCCTGGGCTTTGGATACTCCCTGACCTGGTAAGACCACTCTGCCTGCTTTCCTCCCCTGTCTCCTGTTGAACTCTGCGTAACATGGTGCAGATAAGCTGAGGATTCCCTGTGGAGAACACAAGGCCCAGGGTGGGCAGGCATGACTTGTCAAAAGTCCCATTGTGGCCCCTTCTTGAGGTGCCTTGGAGGCTAAGGTCAGGCCAACACCTTGTCTGCCTCACACAAAGTACTCATAATTAGAATATTCCAAGAAGCTCAAAATTTCATTTCTACAAGCTGCTAAGACTCAAGCAGGAGCCTCACTCCACGCTCTTCTCAACCCTGTCAGGGTTTCTCTCAGAGGAGACTCATGGGCTTGGGTTTAGAGTTCAAGGTCATAATCCCAGCCTCACCTCCTCCTCTCTTGCCAGCCCCTGACCATGTCCAGTGACACTTCCAGCCACACAAGTCTCTTGCATCCATCTCTTCATTTGTTCATTCAACAACCATTCTTTATGTCCCCATGGGAAGTCAGGGACCACACTGGAAATGAGACTAATCCTTGTGGATCCTGTGTTCCAGCCTCTGTGCCTCTGAGTTCCCATTCCCTGTGTGATCAGCTTCCCTCCCTATGCCTGTCCTCGTGACAGACAGCTTCTCCTGCTGTGGTTCAGACCTCCAGGTTAGTGAGTGCCCTCAGCACCAAGCCCACACCTGCGCAGAGCTGGCACCAGGGACTACTTGCTTGGGAACAACTCCCTCCTGAGCCCCTGAGGTTCACCCCTTGCCTCCATCTCCTGGCCCACCATCCTCTCCCATTCAGAATTTTCTACAGCACAAGGATGCTTGGATCAGTCTTTCAGGGATGCCTAGCAGGGGCTCACAAGCAAGTGACATGCCAATGGTTGCCATCCCGGGGTTTTTCAGGGGCTTGCTTCTTAGAATTCAAATGGAACATATCATATGAGATGTGGAATTATAGCCTTCATTAACCTTAGGTTGGCCAAGTAACGGGCTCGTGAAGCACAGTATGCCCCACCTAAAGAAGATCAGGAAAGTGTGTGGAATAGAGCTGTTGCAGTCAGCTTCACATTGCTGGCACAAAGAACCAGACTGAGAGCAGCTTGTGGGAGGAAAGGGTTCATTTTGGCTTATAGACTCGAGGGGAAGCACCATGATGGCAGAGAAAACAATGGTATGAACAGAGGGTGGACATCACCTGCTGGCCAATATCAGATGGACAATAGGAGAGTGTATCAAACACTGGCCATAAGGCTGCCCCCCAAAATACACTGCCTCCAGGATTCAATTTCCAAATTGTTACCAGCTGGGGACGTAGCATTCAGAACATATAAGTTTATGGGGACACCTGAATCAAATCACCACAAGGGTTGAAGCACCAAGGCTCATGACTTCAGAGTGGCATTTGCATGTATGGTTGAGGAGAGGCAGCAAGAGACCTGGGTTTCACCCTGGCTCTGTCAGTGTGTCTGTGTGCAGCTTGGGGAATTCCCTTGTCAGCCCTGGACTTCTGGTCTCCCTGATGCTGGGGGATGAGGGAGGAAGAGCTTCATGCATCTTTCTGCTTTGAGATCATGTCCCATGTCAGTGCACACCAAGTAAATTTAATGCTCATGGCCTTTGACACAAACATGATGCCCGATCAGAAAGAGATATCCACAGAGGACAGGAATCTATGGAGGGAGGGAAGCCAGGCTAGGCAAGTGGGATTTCAGATGTTCTGGGGCTGTGCTGGGTGGGAAACCAGGGCCCCAACCCTGCTCCTATTCCTGCAGGTTTGTTGTCACCATTCTTCAGATCTCACAGTGTCCCCATGGGCAGGTAAGTACCTGCTGATCATGTTTAGGGCATTCAGTCTCATCACCATGGCCAACCTGATATGGGACCTTGGACAAACCTTCCTTGCTCTCTTGACCACAACTTCCCTGTCTGTGCAGGTAAGGAGTGAGAGCTGCTCAGGCAGGATGCTTCTATTTGTGGAGAGCCTGATGTTCACCTAGGAGCCCATCACAGACAGCCGTTCTCTCATTTGGTCCTCACAGCACCCTGCCAGGCCCATCAAACTCAATCTGCAGGTGAAGAGACAGAGGCCCAAGTATATTAAGTAGTGTTCAGGCAGCAGCCAAGTTGGGAGTGGAGGCTGGGTCTGCATGACTCCAAAGCCCACTTTTAACCAGCTTCTCTTTCTATAAATGAGATGATTAGACTAGCTGAACCTTTCCACATTGGTCACACATTCTCAGCATTGCTAAAAGGCAGAAGTTACCTCATCTCTGCACCTAGGAAAATCAGCAAACAAGGAGGGGTGTCGTGCTGAACCCAGAAGGGCTTCTAAACAGTTTGAGGGAGCTCAGGGAAGGCCTTGAGCCCTCCTGGTCTTTGTCAGGGCTTAGCAAGTGTAATATTAGATCAGTATGATTAAGAGATGTCTGCTGGAGCCCTGTTGGAAAAATAAGACCTCTTTCCAGAGCATCTGGCAAACCTCTGTCCAGGAAGACGGCTCCTTTACCCCCACTCCCTGCCCGAGGGGCTCTTCTTCAGTACCTGTTGTTTCCCCAGTTTCCAGGAGGAGCCTTTGAAATTCTATATATTCATGGCTAACTAGAGAGAAGATAGGATCTCACTTCTAATTTCAGACTCTGATATTAGACCTGTTCTACACTAAGCTTTGTCCCAGACAGAGTCCTGGTCCTTAACCACTGAGTCCTCAAGACAGCTTCTGAAGGCAGTACAAAAGTTCTCCCCACTCCACTAACAGGAAAGGTGAGGCTCAGAGGTCTTGTGACTTACCAGAAACTTAGAAAACAACAGGAGAAGAATCCAGACATTTGACTTTATGGAGTTGAAAGTAGTCAATGAAATATTGTTTATAAAAATGGAATATTGGGAAGAGTCTAGATTGTAATTATTAGGGGAAATTTTCTAAAAATATATTTTGGGCTGGAGAGATGGCTTAGCGGTTAAGGCGCCTGCCTGCTAAGCCTAAGAACCCAGTTCCAATCACCAGGTCCCACGTTTAGCCAGATGCAGTGACGCAAGGGTGCAATGCCGCACTTCACCACAAAGGGGCGCACACATCTGGATTTCGTTCACAGCAGCTGAGAGACGGCTGGCACGCCCATCTCTATCTGTCTCCCTCTCTGCTGTCTGTCTCTCTCTGTGTCTCTCTCCAAAAATAAATAAAATTTTATATATATATATATATGAGAAAGACGGAGAGAGAGAGATGAGGCATGCCAGGGCATCCAGTCACTGCAAATGAACTCCAGATGCATGTGTCCCCTTGTGCATCTGGCTTACATGGGTCCTGGAGAATTGAACCTGGGTCCTTTGGCCTTGCAGGCAAACACCTTAACCACTAAGCCATATCTCCAGCCCTATTAGGGGAAATTTTAAGTAAAGTTTGGTTTGGCCAAATAATGTGTTTTGATGCAGTTTTACAGCAGAAGCTTACAAATTATGTATACCTGTGAAGAAAAATGGTCGTACAAGCAGCCTGTGTATTCAGTGCGATCTCAGGTCACATGTAGACATGGGCATAGATAACAAGACTGACAGTGGCCATGGCTGAGCCAAAAGCACAAGTTGGAGAATAAAGAGCAGATGTGGGTACCCCCAGCTTAGTGTATCTCTATACTGTACCCTGATATCACTACATCAAAGTCAGATTTCCCACAGGGGAAATAGGGCTCCAGAACATAATAAAACTGGAAGGCTTTCAGTTCATTGTGAAAGATTAGTCATAATGGTATTTCTTTAAAACAGTAAAAGAAAAAAAGTTCAAAACAAAACTGAAAACACAGTAACACTGTGAACACCATCTTGAGGGCCTGTTGCTTTTTCACCGTCATGAATTATTTGATAATGGCAACACAGGTCTTCCTTCCTTGCCTCCCCCTCTTCCTGTCATCCCTCTATTTACCTCTGTTTCTTTTTTCTTTCTTCCCCTCCCCTTCCCTAGCTCCTCCTTCCACCTACCTACCTCCCTTGTTTCCCAATCTTTCATACTTCCCCAAAGGAACATTTAATTTCCTAATCAGAAAAGAAGCCACAAAAGCCATTTTCATAAAATGAAAGGGGGTGCAAAGACTCACCAAGTGGGTGGAGGAACACCGCTTAGACGATCATGTGGGGCAGAGGAGCAGGGGTTGACCACTGATCCTGGTGGGAGCTGACTTGACTTATCCAGAGCTTAACCCTATCACTGGGCCCCTATCCCAATACAAGATTTGGAGCCCTTGTGCTCTGCTTCTGTTGCAGTTTCTGGGAAGCTATGAGACTCTTGTATTCTACTGGCCCTCACTGCTGTGCCTGGCTTTCCTGATGGTCCACTTCCTACACATGTTTCTCAAGGCACTGAGGGTCTACCTGGGCCTGGAGCCCCAGATGGTAAGTGCTCAGTACAGGCTCAGTACAGGGTTCCCATAGGGCCAGTCCTCACTGCAGCCCTGAAAGTCTTAGATATCTCACATTCTGTCATACACAGCCTCGCTGGCCTGGGGCAAATGATTCATGATTGGAGGTTATGCTTGGGTCAGAGTAATCCCTTTGCTTTCTCCACGCCTTGCTGTTGGATCATATGTTGGCGTTTACAACAATACTTGGGGGACTTACTTGCCATAGCTTCTTTAATCTCTGCATCTCCTGTGACTGAAGAAATGAGGAAATGGTTTGTTTTATTGACTTTGAGTTTTTCCTGTTCTTTGTTTATCTTTTCAAATTGAGGATGTGACAGTCAGGACAGGCTGAGTTATGCTGTAGTAACAAATAGTCCCTGAAATCTCAGTGGCTGAAAATAGGAAGTGTTCATCTCTCACTATTGCTACATGTCAATCAAGGTTGTGCTGGGGCCTTTCTCTGGTGTTCTCCTCTGTGACCCACGCTGATTGAGCAGACACCATTTAGGTATAGCACTGACTGGCACAGAACCAAAAGGCAATATGGTGAAGCACACATTAGCTTATAAACCTCCACCATGACACCAGTCCCACTCAGGCTTCTTTGGATGAAGCAAGCTGACCACACGGTCCTCCAAGTGGGTAGAAGATACACTTTGTTATATGTTGTATCTTGTAGGAGGGAGAGCCAGAATGTTTATCAATAGCTGCAAGGCTTGGAATCAGAATAATGTGCCATTCAGCTGCTTAAAAACAAAAAGAGATGGGCTGGAGAGATTGCTTAGTGGTTAAGGCTCTAGCCTGCAAAATCCAACAACCTGGGTTCAATTCCCCAGTACCCATGTAAAGACAGATGTACGAAGTGGCACATACATCTGGAGTTCATTTGCAGTGGCTGGGGGCCCTGGTGAATCCATTCTCTTTCAGTCTCTTCCTCTCTTTCTCTGTTCTTGCAATAAATTATATATACATACACACACATACACACATATGGAATCAGCATTCAGATATTTGAGTTGGCCAGGCATGGAGGCTCATACCTTTAGTCCCAGAACTCAGGAGGCAGAGGTAGGAGGATCACCATGAGACTACATAGTTAATTCCAGGTCAGCCTGGGTGAGAGTTAGACCTACCACAAAACAAAACAAAACAAAACAAAAAAGATATTTGAGTTATAGGGCTAGAGACATGACTGAGTGGATAAAGCACTCACCACTTGAGCTTGAGTACCAAGATTTGGTTCCCAGACTACATGTCAAAAGCTGGAATCTGGGCTAGAGAGAGATTGCTCAGTGGTTAAGGCACTTGCCTGTAAAGCCTAACAACTCGAGTTTGATTCTCCAGTACTCATGTAAAGCCAGATGCACAAGGTGACACATCCATCTAGAGTTCATTTGCAGCAGCTGGATGCCCTGGTGTTCCCATTCTCTCTGTCTGTCTCTCTTCTATCTGTCTCTGCTTGCAAATAAATAAATATACAAAAGGGAAAAACAAAGCTACAAAGCTGGAAGCTATGGTGGGCTTCTGTAATCCGAGTACAATGACCCTGGCAAGAAGATGGGAGGGGAGACAGAATTTTCTGGAAGCTCGTAGTGAGTATAGCAAAGAACCGCAGAACATGAATTCAAGTGAGAAACTATAGCGCATGCACGCCTGCACACAAACACATAATAAAAATTTAAAGCCAGGCATGGTGGCACATGCCTTTAATCCCAACATTCAGGAGGCAGTGGTAGGAGGGTCGCTGTGAGCTCAAGGCCATCCTGAGACTACATAGTAAATTCCAGGTCAGCCTGAAAGACAGTGAGACCCTACCACGAATAAATAAATAAATAAATAAATAAATAAATTAATTAATTAATTAATTTAAAAGATTGTGCTGGGGACTTTCTTCAGTGTTATTAGATGTAGCTTCAAAACTTTTCAGATCTGAGTATGGAACTTGAATCCTCCTGTATTTCCCTCAAATTCAAATTGCTTATCAGGTATAATTTCACAAAAATCTTCATGCAAAATAAAAAAGTTTAGTTTACTTTTCTCTGGAAAAAAATATGAGGATAATGTTCTCACAGTTTTATACAAACATTATCGAAGTGTTTTATACATGAGATCTTATTTAATCCTCACACTAACCTTCTGGAAGGTATTCTTTTCTGCTTTTACTGATGAGGGCCTGAAGGATAGATGGAACTTGCCTGAAGCACACAAATAATAATCCTTCTTTAAAGGCTGAGAAAGAGAAACAAAACGCTGAAACAAGGAAGACCTACCCCCCCCTTCACCAACAGTAAAAAGCTGGGATTTGATTCCGTGGCATGAACTGTGACAGCAAGTCCCCAAGTCTCTGAGGAAGAGACTGTCCTCAGAAAGCAGTGACTGGTCCAGCTGGGAAACGGCAGAGTTGAAGCTGGCCAGACTTCTGGCCTTTTGGGAAAGCAAGAGCCTGGCAAATGCGGCTCCATCTTGTTCTTCCTCAGAGCGGTAACAGATGTCTGGAAATGGCTAAGGCTCCAAATTCCGTGCCTCGGTGATGACCCTTATTGGGACTAAACTCTAGGGAGAGTTTGTGAACCAGAACATTCCTGTTTCTTATCCCCTTCCTCACAGGAAGAGAAGCCCATGCTGGAAGCCCACCAGGCCGAGCACGTGAAGCAGTTGCTGAGGAAGGCCTGCCCACAGTAAGCTGCCCTTCTGTCCCTCCTCCCTGTCGTTCACACCAGCCCCATGGGACAGGCTTGGGTTGGGTGGAGGGTCCTTGAGGTGTCAGGACTCCTGCCTGCTAATAAAATAAGCCAGCCCAAAGTGGACCTAAATAAGGAGGGAAATAATGGGCTCAGGACACCAAGAAGTCTAGGGAGAGTCTGTTTCAGGCCAGCTAGACCCTGTTTCAGGCCAGCTAGACCCAGGAGCTTCATGACCAGGTCTCTCTCCCTCAAGTTCCCTTCTCAGTCTGGGCCTGTCAGTCATGGCTTTCCTCCACGTGGTAGTCCCCAGAGTCTCCAAGCTTATACTCTCTGAAGAAAGAATTTCCTTTCCTGCCAATCAAATGAAAGTCCCAGGCGTATACTTCATTGGGTGAAACTGGATCCGGTGCCACCTGGAACCAATTAGTGTAGCCAGATGATTGGTTTACAGTGATTGGCTAAGCCTGATCACATGTTTCCTGCTTCATCTCTGGGGCCCGGAAGTAGTGCCAGTCTCACTTATCTTGCAGGACTCAGACTGGGGAATTGGTAGCTTCCCAAATTAAAACCGAGCTGCTCTTATAACATGGAAGACATGGATGTCAGCCAGGCAATGGCACAAAGCTTCTGAGATGGCTCAGGCCAGCCCACCTTACTTCTGTGTACATCCCATAGCAGGGACACATCTTGACTAAGGTCATATAGTAGCAAAGTCACTTCTTCGGTTTCAATTAGATTTGGCTACCTCTATCAGAATACTCAAATTAGTAGTGGCAACAACAAGAGGTAGATGTATTGCTTTCTCGTGTGTGAGAACGCTGGAGGTAAGCAGTCCATAATGCCCTTCAAGTGCCACCACCGAGGCTCACGGATCACCTGTGTTCCTAGAACCTGAGTTTGTTTGTGCTTTCTCCGATGCTGTTTCATAGGTCACTATGGCTGCTGGAGTGCCAGGCTGGACCAACTACCATGTCTATATATCAGAGGACAAGTAGAAGAAAAAAAGCAGGGCAAAGCAGTAATTCTTATCTGTGTAGTGCCATCTGGGCAGTTGCCCCAAAGTTCACATTATGCTTCTGGTGCCCTCAATCTAGTCTGACCTCTCTCAGCGATAAGAAAAGTTAGAATGTTTGCCTTTTAGTTTGCTAAACTGTTATCCCCTGCCCTAAACTACAGTCTTTGTTCTTAAGGCTGAGGGGGAAATGAAAATACTGGGGACTACCAATGTTCTTTCTATATGCTAAACTCCAAGGTGAAGGAGAAGCTTGTATTATTTCCAGCAGTTTTTCTGGGTGTTTATTCATTCACAGAGAGAAAAAGAAGTCTTGGTTCCAATCCAGGGTGTATGAGTGGGAGCCCTGCTTCCAGTTTCCCAGCAGAATGATTGGCACCATTGTGTTGGCATTCATCTGCCTGTACCTTGTAAGTAGCTCTTTGGAGGCCCTTTTTTTCCCCCTATTTTATAAAAGGAGCAGAGTCAGAGTCAAGCAGTATGTGCCTAAAAGACTGGATCAAAATGGAATCTTGGGGCCTGGGATATAGCTCAACAATAACCTCAATAAGGTTATTTGTATGGAGTAATTAAAGCCTCAGTCAATCTGTGTGTGTTGGGGGAGGGCTATGTTTCAGGAAATTTCTATGCCTCCTAGGGCTCTTACAGTTTTCCTGCCCCCTCTTCCATGATGTTCCCTGAGCCTTGGTGAGTCTGTTAGCAGTCTGGTTTAGTGCTAAATTCTCTGCAGCCTCTGCATTTCTGCTTTGAAGTGCTCTGATTAACCACTGTGTCTGTCACCACTTCCCTGGAGCTGGTTGTCAAGGTAGCAGTGTGAGCAAGGCTTGAGTTGCTGCTTCCTCTGCAACTTTCTCCTGGGACCCAGTACTTATGGAATAGGTGGCACATCTCCTGGAAGGCAGTCACATATCTTTACTTGTCATACTGATGGATCTTGGATCTCTGCTATCTGTAAAATAAAACAGAATCTCTGACCAAGCTTTGATTTAGGGAGATATACATAGTGATTTGAGACCTCTTAATGTATATGCCTACTCTACTTATCCAGAGACTGTTTCTCTCTGGGGTGTATGAGTTTCCTGGCCATGAGGTTCTGATTTCATTTCCAGTACCACTAAGCAGGTCGCATATCCAATCAGAGAGTAGTTGGTTACCTGCGCAGGCTGTGTGCCACTGTTGTGCAGGTGTGTACCTCTTGCCAGGCTGGTTGGATGCATAGCTTGTAGTGTCCCAGACTTATTCATGCTATTTCTTATCCTTATCTCCCAGCAGTACCCACAGCACTTTCCTGTGCTATGAGGGTCTGCCAAGGAGAGGACTGAGTTTCCTCTCAGTTCCAACATGGTCTCTCAATGTCCTGTGACAGCAGCCTGTGGTGTCTCCAGCAATAGGGTCTTTCCTTTTAGCTCTGGTGGGTAACCAAGTGCTTTGGCAATGGCTGGCATTGTTTGGGGGACCATTTGGGCCTTCCCTGACCAAGAGCTCAGTGTGGGTGGTAACCCAATTTTGATCCTGAGATTCATCAGCAAGTGCCCATTGCTTTAAGATTAAGCTTCCTCCACCTACTACTGAGTTTCAGATCTTATGCTGAGGTCTTTAATCCATTTAGAGTTGATTTTTTTTTTTTTTCGAAGTAGGCTCTCACTCTAACTCAGGCTGACCTGGAATTCACTCTGTATTCTCAGGGTGGCCTCAAACTCATGGCAATCTTCCTACCTCTGCATTTCGAGTGCTGGAATTAAAGGTGTGTGCCACCACGCCCGGCTAGAGTTAATTTTTGTTCAAGGTGAGAGAAGTGGATCTAAATTCATTCTTTTACATGTGGATATTCCAATTTCTACAGCACCAGTTTTTTGAAATGCTGTCTTTTATCCAGTTTTTTTTTTTTTTTGGTTCCTTTGTCAAAGGTCAGGTAGTTGGAGTTGATTGAGCTTAAATGAGGATATTCTATTCTATTCCATTGCGCTATGTCTATTTTTGTGCCAGTACCATGCTATTTTTATTACTATGGCTTTGAAGTACAGCTTGAAATTAAGTATGGTGATACCTCCAGAAGTTTTCCATTGCTTAGGATAATTTTGGATATCCAAGGCCTTCTGTAGTTCCATATAAATCTTGAGATTATTTTTTTCTAAGTCTGTGAAGAATGTTGTTGATATTTTGTAGGAATTGCATTAATTCTGTATATTGCTTTTGGTGGAATGGCATTACACAATATTAATTCTTCCAATCCATGAGCTTGGGAGATTTTTCCATCTTCTCATGTCCTCCTCAAGTTCCTTCTCCAGGGTTTTCATGTTTTCATTATATTAGGTCTTTTACTCCCTTAGTTAGTGGTATTCCAACATATTTAATTTTTGTGGCTATTGAAAATGGGATACTCTCTGATCATTTCCTAAATATTTATCTTTGGTGAATAGGAAGGCTGCTGATTTTTGTGTATTGATTTTGTATCCTACCTCTTAGGTGAAAGAATTTATCACCTTTAGGCATTTTTTGGTTGAGTCTTTTGGGTCACTTATGTATAGAATCATATCATCTATAAACAGGGCTAATTTGACTTCTTCCTTTCCCATGTATATCCCTTTTGTTTTTCTCTTGCCTTATTGTTTGAGCTAAGATTTCAGCTACTATGTTGAAAAGCAGTGGTGAGAGTGGGCACCCCTCTCTTGTTCCAGATCTTAATGAGAATGCTTCAAGATTTTCCCCATTTAGGATGATCTGGGCCTTAGGTTATTTATATATCACCCTTATTATGTTGAGATATAGTCCTTCCATCTCTACTCTCTCCAGTGTTTTGATAATGAAAGGATGATATATTTTGTCAAAGTCTTTTTCTACATCAATTGAAAGGACTGTGTAGTTCTTGTGTTTAATTTTATTTATGTGGTGTATTACATTTATTGTTTTTTTCCATATGTTGAACCATCCCTGCATTCCTGGGATTTCTGGTATTTAGTGCTATAATCTTTACTCTTAGAACTGCCTTTATTGTATCCCATATATTCTGGTATATTGTGTTTTTATTATCATTCAATTCTAGAAATTTATAGATTTCCTTTTTGATTTCTTTAATGACCCTGTAGCAGACGGCTTCAGGTTTGCTGAGATGAACTTCCAGACCAGGCACAGTTATGGAGGAAGGGATATTATTTATTGAAGCTTACAGATCCAGGGGAAGTTCCATAATGGCAGGAAAAGGGGCCTGCTCTCCACAAGACCAGGCAAGAGAGAAAAACAAACCAGCCACATAGCACACAGAGCAAAACTACAGCCAAAGAGTCACACAGCACACTTCAGAAACTCCTGCTAGGCACACTTTGCATATCTTTACAATGGAATCTCAAACCATCACCACACCTTAAGACTGACCCCCAGTGACATTGCCTCTAGCAAGGTGATTGCAGATGCAAACTATAACTAATAAAACACTGAATATATTGGGGGACATATATTCAAACTATCACAGACCCATTCATCATTTAATAGCATGTTGTTCAGTATCTAGTATCTGGTGTGTTTTTTGATGTTTCTCTTATTGTTGATTTATAGCTTTAATGTATTGCAGTCAGATATAATACAAGGTATTATGTTAATTTTCCTGAATTTGTGAAGACATACTTTATGACCTAATATATGTTCTATTTTAGAGGATGTTCCATGAGTTGCTGAGAAGAATGTGTATTCTGTGGAATTAGGGTGGAATGTTCTATAGATGTCTGTTAAGTACAATTGATCTGTGATGTTGTTTAGCTCCATTATTTCTCTGTTAATTATCTGCTTGGTTGATCTGTCTATTGATGTCAGTGGGGTATGAAAGTCCCCAAATATGATTGTATTGGAATTTACCTTTGGGTTTGTTGTCTAGTAGGTTTGACTTATAAAGTTTGGTGCACCTGTGTTCAGAGAATATAAGTTTATGATTGTAATATCCTTTTGTTGAATTGTTCCCTTAGTAAGTAAGAAGTGGCCTTCTTTATCTCCTTTGATTATTTTTGGTTTGAAGTCTATTTTGTCAGATATTAATATAGCCACACTTACTTGTTTATTTTTTTCATTTGCTTGTAAAATCATTTTCTATCCTTTCACCCTGAGATGGTACCTGTACTTAATGTTAAAGTACATTTCTTGTAAATAACAAATGGATGGATCCATTTTTCTGGTCCAACCTGCTGACATGTGTCTTTTCAAAAAAAAATTATTTATTTGCAAGCAGAAAGAGCTAGAAAGAGACAAACAGAGATAATGGGTGCATTAGGGCCTCCAGCCACTGCAAATGATTTCCAGATGCATGTGCAACTTTGTACATCTGGCTTTACAGGGGTACTGGGGAATCCAGTCTGGGTTGTTAGGCTTTACAGGCAAGTTCCTTAACTACTGAGCCATCTCTTCAGTCCTAACATGTGTCTTTTAGTTGGGAAGTTGATTCCATTTAAGTTTAGAGTTATAACTATGAGGTTTGTGTTAATTCCTGCCATTTTGAAGGCTCTGTGGAGATTGGCATTTTCTTGAGCTTTGTGTATTTTAATGTTGATTCTAGTTTAGATTATTGTTTTTTCCCTCTTGTAACCTCTTGAGGCTGGTTGTTCATTTCTTTAGTGTGGAGTGTGGAGTATTCCCTGCAGTATTCTCTGTAGGATTGGCTTTGTGCTCATATCTTCATAGGGTTAGATGGCTTTTATCATGGAAAGATTTCCTTTCACCATCTATTATGAGGGATAATTTTGCTGGGTATAGTATTTGGGGTTAGCAGCCATAATCCTTTAAGCTTTGGAGTATTCCACTTCAAGCCCTTCTGGTTTTTAGAGTTCCATAGAAAAATCAGAGGTAATTCTGATAGGCTTGCTTTTGTATGTAATGAGCTGTTTTTCACTTGCTGATTTCATTACTCTCTTTGTTTTCAGTGTTCAGAGTTTTAACTGTGATGTGCCTTAGAGAGCTTCTTCTTTGGTCCTGTCTGTTTAGTGTTCTGTGAGCCTCTTGTATCTGGATGGGTATCTCTTTTGTGAGAGTAGGAACATTTTCCTCAATAATTTTGTTGAGGGTATTCTCTAGGCCTCTGGCCTGTATTTCTTCCCCTTCCTGTGTGCCCATGATTGAGATGTTTGGTCTTTTTAAGGTGTCCCACAGTTCCCTCATATTTTGTTCACTCATTTCTTTTTTTTTTTTTTTAATTTAACTTATCATAATCTTTGGACTCCCAGTCAATTTCTTCTATCTTGTCTTATAGATCTGAAATTCTGTCTTCCACATGGTCTATTCTGTTGGTGAGGCTTTCTGAGGAACCTTTGAAATAGGCTATCTCATTTTTGTTCTTCACTGCATATTTCTCCAGCATATTCCAGCCCATTCTTGAATTCCATTTTCAGATCCTGATTTGGCTTTCTTGTTGTTTCTTGATTGTCCTCATCAAGCTTATTCCATAGACTGCTGAGTTTTTTTATTTGTTGACTCTCCTTCAAATCAACTATACGTCTAAGATCTTGTTCTTCAATTCTGTCACTGTGAGTACAGATAACTTTTTTTTTCTGGTGGGGGGGGGGCGTTGCAAGGTAGAGTTTCACTCTAGTCCATGCTGACCTGGAATTCAATATGTAGTCTCAGGGTGGCCTTGAACTCAAGGCAATCCTCCTACTTCTGCCTTCTGAGTGCTGGGATTAAAGACGTGCGCCACCATGCCAGGCCAAATAGCCTTTTGTTTTGTTGGTACTCTTCCATTTCATTTATGAGTTTGTTGAGTTTTATTGATTTTCTTCAGTATCATCCATCCATTTGGTCATGATGCATTAGATTTGTTTAATCTGCTCATAATGCTTTCATTTTAGGATTCTACATCGGAGTATCCTTTGTGTTTCCACTAGAGGCTTCCATTATAAGACTGTGCATTCTTAGATCTCTTGGCTTAATGTCTTGCCTTGTTTGTTATGTGTTGGGGGTTTGTCTGTGTGTAGATCAACATTTTGAGTTGAGAGTGCACTACCTGTACCCCCTGTGGCACCTGTGTTGCATAACCTAGTCAGCTCTGAGTAAAAGAGGAATAGGGAGGTTGTCTGACTGTTTAATTGGGCTGGCTGCACTAGAGTTTGAGTAGGGTCCTCCATGTGTGTATAGCCTCCATGTGGGTCTGGGTGTGGTCCTAGCCTACTTGGCCTCTTTGCTGTCCAATAAGGGCTCTGTTATCCCAGTGTTATTTCCTGCTTGAGGACTATGAGGTATGACCCACACTGGGACCCTGTGGAGCTCAGGGCTTTTGCCTCAGACCTGACAGTAAAGTTGGTCTGTACTAAGGCAGTGTGGATGATCCCTGATCACAGTACCCACTGGACTGGCAGGGGAGCATGCTGCCTAGGGTTGACCTCCCAGCCTTGCCTGGATGCTGGCCCTTGCCATGCAGTCATCCCTAGAACCCTATGGGCACTAGGTCTGCAGCCACAGGCTTGGTTGGATGAAGGTTCCACTCTATTGTGTTGGCTCTCAGATTGCAGTGGCTATTGGATCTAGCAAGCACAGGGAAGAAAGCTCACCTAGGCTTGAATACCCTGCCCATGTTGTATCCCTACTTTCTCCTTTTCCTCACCCTCTTCCTTGCAGACTGCTTGCTGTTTGTGTCACTTCTCCACCAGTGATCAGTCATTCCCTCCCTCCCTCCCTCCCTCAAAGACCCCTGTGCAGTCTCTCCACTCTCTCCCATCTCCCAGTGATAGCAGCTGGTGATCACTTGCTCCCATTCTCACAGACCTCCACACCTTGCCTTCCCACTCTCTCTCTCTCGTTCCTGTTACTCAGCTGGCTATCACTCAGTGATGACTCACTCCCTCCCTCAAAGACCAAGACCTCTGTGTTTTCCCACTCCCTCTTTCCTGTCTCCCAGAGCCAGTCCCTGATCACTCACACCCTTCCTTGCAGACTGCTTGTGCTGCTCTCCCACCTTCTCACATTTCCTGATGTGGTCACATTTTTAAATGAATGCATTAGTTAGGCTATGCTGCAATGTGTAACAATTGCCTGCATTTCAATATGTATTTTTATTTTTATTTTTTGCCCATCCAACCCCAACAATGCTAACAGGTAGGGGAAGAGATAGCTCCCTTTCATGAAGGAGCCCAAAATTCTTCCATCAAGTGTCTTCCCCATTCCTGAGCATCTGCTCACTGCCTATTTGTAGTCAACAGAAGGGAAGGAGCATGGAGAAATACTTATGGGGTGTTTCATGGACTTAGCATAGAAGTTTCACATGTTGCTTCTGCTTCTCTTCAACTAAAAAAAAGGGGGGGTCATGTGGCCAAACCTAACAGAAGGGGTGGCAAATGTAGTCCAATTTTGTGTCCAAAGAAGGAAGAATGGATTGTAAAGGATAACTGGAGTTCTCTATAATGATGAATGACCTGCTTGGAATTGGTATGTCTGAAGTACTTGTTGAGTATCTTCTATAGGCCAAGAACTATGCTAAGAGGTAGGGAGTGAGCAGAGAGCTGATGGACCACAGTCCTGGCCTAAAGAAGCTTCCAGTCTAAAAGGTGACATGGATGAGGAATCTGCCATTCTGGGAGAGAGAATAGATAAGGTGAATGTGCTCTAAAGTTGAGTGACTTGCTCTAGACAGAGAAGCTGCCAGAAGATTGTAGTATTTGACCTCCCTGTTCAGAGAGAAATGGGATTGGTTGATGAAGGAAAATATCACAGGAGCTATAAAAGCAATGGCACGACAACTGTGGGAAAGTGCAGTCATGTGTAAAACACCTTCACTATTTAGCTCCTGCAGAGATCAGTAAAGATGAGCAAAGGAAAAGTGGCTGGAATTGCCCTCAAGGTCATCCCTTAATCACTTTCATTCCATGAATGTTTGAAGAGCCCTTGTGGGTGGAGAACATGTGAAGTCTTCCAAGAACGCACATTCATCTTAGAATAGCCAGTGTTTAGTCACCTTTGGAAGAGTTTTGACTGCCTGGAAGCAGGCTGGTCTCAAACCCAAATAGAGCTCCATATGTTGTTCCTATGCTGAGCTGGACCTTGAAACTTTTGCTCTGTGTCTCCAGTTTATTGTCATTGAGTTCTGCATGTTTGTGCACGTGAGAGACAAGCTGGATGTGTTTGAAGGCAAGCTGGAGAGCTACCTCACCTACATGAATGAGACAGGGACCCTGACCCCCATCATCCTGCAGGTGAAAGAGCTGATCAGCATCACTAAAGGTAAAGCCATCTTCTCCCAGTGTTCTGCCACCCATGGGGGAAGCAGTCAGCAGGGACACACATATAACAACACATGTAACACATGTTGCTGCTGGTATTCATGTTACCCAGCTGAGATGCCCAGAGTTGGAGAAAAATGTGTTAGAATTCACTTGTGCTTCCCTGGGCTGACTTGGACAGAGGGGTCAGGACACAGCTCATTGTGTTAAAATCTACTGAGAGCTGAACTGAACATGCCCAGAGAGTGTTCTTTTCTTAAATAGCTTACCCCTTCCTACCCAGTGCCAGATGGAATAACTAAAATGATCCTATATTTTCCACTGGGTATAAACAAATAAATAAACAATACCAACCTTTGACTCATCTAACATTATATGAAAAGCTTATTATAGCTTTCAGAATTTTCCCCAGGACACTTTTTTTTTTTTTTTTTTTTTTTGGTTTTTCGAGGTAGGGTTATTATAGCTCAGGGTGGCCTCGAACTCATGGTGATCCTCCTACCTCTGAATTTTCCCAGGACACTTAAAAATATTTTATTTTTATTTATTTGAGAGACAGGGAGAGAAAGTAGGAGAGAGAGGTGCAGACAGAGAATGGGCATGCCAGGGCCTCCAGCCACTGCAAACAGACTCCAGATGCATGTGCCACCTTGTGCATCTGGCTTATGTGGGTCCTGGGGAATCAAACCTAGGTCCTTTGGCTTTGCAGGTAAGCACCTTAACCATTAAGCCATCTCTCCAGCCCCCAGAACACTTTTTAAAGTAGATTTGTTAGAGATCTGGGGAGATAGTCAAGTACTTGATTTGCCACCATGGGGACCTGAGTTTGATTACCAGTACCCATATTTTTTAAAAAAGGACGATGGTATGCACCTATAATCTCAGTGCTAGGAACAAGACCACAGGCAGATCCCTGGGACTTGCTAACCAGCCAATCTAGCCTAATTAGCAAGCTCTCAGCCAATAAGAGACACTGTCTCAAAAAAAGGTGGATGGGGGGGCACTGGAGAGATGGCTTAGTGGTTAAGGCGCTTGCCTGCAAAGCCAAAGGACCTCGGTTTTATTCCCCAGGACCCACATAAGCCAGATGCACAAGGGGGCTCATGCATCTGGAGTTTGTTTGCAGTGGCTGGAAGCCCTGGTGCATCCATTCTCTCTTCTCTGCCTCTTTCCCTCTCTCAAATAAATAAATAAAAATAAAAAGCCAGGCGTGGTGGCGCACACCTTTAAAGCAAAAGGTGGATGGGACTGGGCTCATACTTTTAATCTCAGCACTTGGGAGGCAGAGGTAGGAGGATCTCTTAGTTCAATCACTGCAGCCTGGGACTACAGAGTGAGTGCCAGGTCAGTCTGGGCTAGAGTGAGACCTTACCTCATAAAAAAAAAAAAAATTAAGGTGTGTGGTACCTGAGGAACCACACTTGAGATTGTCCTCTGGCCTTCATATGCATGTGCACACATATATACCTGCACATACATGTATATTCACACACAAACACAGTAAACTCAGATTTCTTGGACTTATTCTTCTTGTCTAACTAAGTTTTGTACATTCTGTTCATTATTTTCTCATTACTATGAATAAATACCTGGCAGAAGCAACTCAAGAGAACAGTTTGATTTTGACTTGTGACCTAAGGTGGGAAGATGCATCATGAGCCTCCTGGTGGGAGGCTGTTGTGTCTGGACTCTGTCCATGGTGGTGGGAGTTTATGGGTCAGCTTATTACATCCCAGAGGAAAAAGCAGAGAGCTCAGGCCCCCTAGAGGAGCCAAGCTATAAGCCTCAAGTCTTGATCTCAGGGACCCACCTTCCTTGGTTAGGCCCTGCCTCATGAAGCTTTCATAACATTCCAAAACAGCACCATCAGCTGAGGACCAAGTGTTCAAGGACATTATTGGTCTGTGGGATGTTAAACAGTAAAATACCTGTCGACCAACCTCTCCCCAAGTCTTCCCCTTTGCCACTGCCTATTCCTGATAATCACTATTCTACCTTCTGCTTCTGTGATTTCAACTTCTTAAGATTTCATGGGTAAGTGAGAGTGTATAGTAGGTGTCTTTATATGCCTGGATATTTCTCCTGCCATAATGTTTCCTAGGTTCAACTATGCTGTCACAAATATTAGGATTTCTTTCTTTTTATGGCCCAACAGTATTCCAGTTTTTGTATGTACAACACATTTTCTGTATCTGTTCACCATCTGATAAACACTTGATTGATTCCACATCTTGGCTTTGATGGATAATGCATGTTCACATGAAAATGCAGCTCTCTCTTTGATTCAGTTTCCTCTGAATGGATGGTAGTGATATTGCTGGGTTATATGTTGTTTTGTTTTTACTTTTTGAAAGAGGTTCCATACTGTTTTCCATAACGACTGTAATAACTTTCATTCCTACCAACAGTATACAGAAGTATTTTTCTCTAGATCTTCACCAGTATTTGGTAACTTAAAAAAATATCCATCTTAGCTGGGTATGGTGGCTCACACCTTTAATCCCAGCACTTGGGAGGCAGAGGTAGGAGGGTCGCTATGAGTTCAAGGCCATCCTGAGACTACTGAGTGAATTCCAGGTCAGCCTGGGCTAGAGTGAGACCCTACCTCAAAAAAAACAAACAAACAAACAAAATCCATCCTAATATGTGTAAGGGGATATCTCATTATGGTTTTAATTTAAATTTCCCTGGTGATGAATAATGAACATTTTTCATATGCTTGTGGCTATTTGTATATCTCCTTTTCAGAAATACCTATTCAGATCTTTTGCCCATTTTTAATGGGTAACAGGAAAGCTACTTTTCATCAAAACAAAAGCTTTCTTTGAAAATTACACCTTCTAATAATCTTTCCATTGTCTATGGGGGAAGGAGAGCTGTTTACTAACCGTAGATGAGAAAGGACCCTTGTTGCAGACAGCTTCAGGTTCGCTGAGATGAACTTCCAGACCAGGCACAGTTATGGAGGAAGGGATATTATTTCTTGCCTGATCCAGGGGAAGTTCCATAAAGGCAGGAAAAGCAACTTGCTCTTCACAGGGCCAAGCAGAGAGAGCAGATAACCAACCAGCCACCACAGCACACAGAGCAAAACTCTGCCAAAAGGTCACACAGCACACTTTCTCCTGCTAGGCACATTTGCATATCTTTACAATGGAATCTCAAACCATCACCACACCTAAGACCAGAGTGACCTTGCCTCTAGCAAGGTGATTGCAGATGCAAACTATAGGTAATAAACCACTGAATTGTATATTCAAACTACATTCCGCTGGCCCCCAAAACACCCCCCAATAGATTTATAACTAACACATTGAAATTGTACTCAGTCCAATTTCAAAGGTTCTCACAGTCTTGATCAACTTAAGATAGTCCTGTAAAATCAAACAAGTTAAATACTTTCAACATATAAAGGCACAGAGTAAACATTTTTAACTGGTAAAAGGCATAGCAAGAAGAGACTAAAACAATGCAAACTCAACCACCATCAACAGTCATCAAACTAACAGTCTCCAGGTTTTCCAATTCCGCCCCTCCAGCTGGGCAGAGTCGCCAGGGAAAACTTTCATCCTATGCCAACACTGCACTCCATGGTAGCCCTTTTGCACAGTCCTGGTATATGGTCTCCATGAAAACCACGGTCCTCTTCCAAAAGGCTCTTCCAGCCTATTCCTGAGGGTCTTCATGCCCTGCCTCATGCCGCATCTTAGCAGCAGCTCCTGGAACCGTGTGCAACTCATGACCGCTCCATGCATTTTTCATATTTCCAAAACTAATACCAGGTGTGCAGGACACAGCCATATTCTTAATCCAGGGACAAAATAAACCATAGCCTTGAAAAGCAGGTTCCTTCTCCAGTCAGCTCTTTCCAAGAATTTGCATTTTTAACAGTCTTTCCTCAGGCATCCTCTCCATTGTTTTAATGTAAATCAAGTCAGGCCACCTTCCTTCCACCTTCCTTAAGATTGCTAATGTGTTGACAATAGCAGCTAAACCAGCCTCAATGCCTCTACTTTTAACTTGCTTCAGGTTTTCCAACTTAAAATCTTAAAATCTCAGTCCGATATCTTCAGCCAAGCATATCAGTCCATTACAAATTTAACCTTGATCAAACTTTCTGGGCCTGGATAGCAGAACGTGAGCCATCCCTTATGCCAGTAGCCCAGTTCCAACAAAGTCCTCTGTAGTCTTTCTTTCCCTTAGAAACCTCATAAGCCAAGCCTCAAGTTCAGTATTTCTGCATTGCATTCTCAAACTCTCATCAGAATAGTCCATAAAACTTGGCTTACCACTCCAGAAGGCATCTTCAGTTGCAAGCACCAAGTTCATGCCCATTCCTCCAAAACAAAGGTTCCAAAAGACGAATATCCACACGGTCAGGTTCATCTCACCCCACACTCCTCGGTACCACTTTACTGTTGCAGACAGCTTCAGGTTCGCTGAGATGAACTTCCAGACCAGGCACAGTTATGGAGGAAGGGATATTATTTATTGAAGCTTACAGATCCAGGGGAAGTTCCATAAAGGCAGGAAAAGCAACTTGCTCTTCACAGGGCCAAGCAGAGAGAGCAGAGAAAACCAACCAGCCACCACAGCACACAGAGCAAAACTACAGCCAAAAGGTCACACAGCACACTTCAGGAACTCCTGCTAGGCACATTTGCATATCTTTACAATGGAATCTCAAACCATCACCACACCTTAAGACCGGGGGCCCCCAGTGACCTTGCCTCTAGCAAGGTGATTGCAGATGCAAACTATAAGTAATAAACCACTGAATATATTGGGGGACATATATTCAAACTACCACAACCCTGGGAAAGATATCAGAGTAATTTCTGCCTGTGTCACAGAGCTGGGCAAGATATCAGGATCAACTCTGTCTGCCTTTCGCAGCCTCAGATTTCTCACTATAAGATGGAGCTTAGGTAGGGTGTGTTGCAGGCAGGTTCGCATTGCTGGCAGAAAACACCTGACTAAGAACTGCTTGTGGAAAAAGGCTTTATTTTGGCTTCCTGACTTGAGGGGAAGCTCCATGATGGCAGGGGAAAACAATGGCATAAGCAGAGGATGGACATCACCTCCTGGCCAACATCAGACTGACAACAGCAACAGGAGAGTGTGCCAAACACCGGCAAGAGGAAGTTGGCTATAACACCCATAAGCCTGCTCCCAACAATACCGCCTCCAGGAGGCTTTAATTCCCAAATTGCCATCAGCTGGGGACCTAGGATTCAGAACAACTAAGTTTATGGGGGACACCTGAATCAAGGCACCACAGGGTGCTAAATGATTTTCAGAAGGTTTTATTGCTCTGATGTCTGATGGCTCTAAACCACAAAATATTCTTTTAGACACGAAGCAGCAGTTGCAAGTGATTTTCTTCCTGTTCAGACTGATGAGCTGGGAGAATCTCAAAGCCAGAAAGGGACAGTGTTGAGATGAACAGTTTTCATATATTTCTAAGACAATATTGAGGCCAAACTGTTCCCTCTACCGTGCCATCCTCTGCTGTTGCCTGTGAGCATCTTTGAGTCTTCAGTGTAGATTTATGATCTTCCCACTCAGCACATTCCAGTGACTCTAGCAACACCCATTCTTAGTCTTACTTAGAACAATCCCCACTTCTGTCTCTGTTCTGATCATGACCCTTCCCTCCTTCTCTCTCTCTCTCTCTCTCTCTCTCTCTCTGTTTCTCTCTTTCTCTTTCTCCTTCCTTTTTCTCTTTAACTCATTCATTCTCTTCCTTCCTTTCTTTAGTTCTTTTGTCTTTCTTTTTCCTCCCTCCCTCCCTCCCTCCCTTTCTTCTCTCTCTTTCTTTCTTTCTTTCTTTCTTTCTTTCTTTCTTTCTCTCTCTCTCTCTCTCTCTTTCTTCTTCCTTCCTTCCTTCCTTTCTCTCTCTCTCTCTTTCTTCTTCCTTCCTTCCTTCCTTCCTTCCTTCCTTCCTTCCTTCCTTTATTTTCTCTCATGTAGCCTAGGCTGGCCTTGCACTTGCTATGCAGCTGTAGCTGAAGATGGTATAAACCTCTGATCCCGCCTCTACATCCACAAAACTAAATGTGTACTTGACTTATTTCCTTTTTGTTAACTAATTGCATGGATCACAGCATCTAGTACAATTCTAGTAGAACTGGCAGCAGCAGACATTGCTTTTTCTTATTTTTTAGGTTGGACATTAGGTGGGGGTGGGGATTCAGCCTTCCATCCTTAAGTATAATATTTACTGTATTATTTATTTATTTATGAGAGAGAGAGAGGCAGATAAGAGAGGGGGGCATGCCAGGGCCTCCAGCCACTGCAAACGAACTCCAGATGCATGTGCCACTTTGTACATCTGGATACTAGGGAATTGAACCTGGGTCCTTTGGCTTTGCAGGTAAGTCCCTTACCTGCTAAGCCATTTCTCTGCCCCTACTGTGTGTTTTTTGATGATGACTTTTGGGGGCTGACCAAGTTCCCTCTCATTCTTAGTTTGTTGAGTGTTTTCAAGCATAAAGAAATGTTATAAAGGGCTAGGAAGATGGCTAAGTGATTTAAGGCACTTGTTTGCAAAGCCTTCTGGTCCAGGTTAAATTCCAATTCTCAATCCACTCATGTAAAGCCAGACACAAAAAGTGATGCAAGTATCTGGCATTCGTTTGCAGCATCAAGAGGCCCTGAGTGTTCCCTGTCTCTCTCTCTCTCTCTCTCTCTCTCTCTCTCACACACACATACATACATAAATAAATAAATAAATAAATAAATAAATAAATAAATAAATAAGAGAGAAGCTGTCAAATGGTGTAGACACCTATTGAAAGTCAGCTTTACAGATGCTCCTAAATTAACAAGTGACCTTCCTTCCCTGTTTCATAAACACACAGAATCCCTCTTGTAGTCAGGTTTGCATTGCTGGCAGAAATCACCCGACCAAGAGAAGCTTTTGGGAAAAAAGGGTTTACTTTGCTTTACAGGCTCAAGGGGGAAGCTCCATGATGGCAGGGCAGAGGGTGGACATCACCCCCTGTCCAACATAAGGTGGACAATAGCAACAGGAGAGCATGCCAAACACTGGAAAGGGAAAAGTGGCTATAATACCCATAAGCCCACCCCCAACAATACACTGCCTCCAGGAGGTATTAATTCCCAAATTTCCATCAGTTGGGAACCTAGCATTCAGAATACCTAAGTTTATGGGGGCACCTGAATCAAACCACTATACCTCTGAAAGCAAATTAAAACCTAGCTATCAAAACTCTGATGAAAGGTGGATGAATGACTTGCCAAGACCTATTGATCCCATTATTCTTATACCTCATGGCTGAGTGATCAATGCACCCTCCCCGCAAAAAAGTAGCAAATTACGAGTCAGCTGTTTCCATGATGGATGAAGGCTACTAAAGACATGAATTCTCCCATCTTTTATTTATTTATTTTTGCTTTGTTGGTTTTCTGGTGTGTGTGTGTGTGTGTGTGTGTGTGTGTGTGTGTGTGTGTGTGTGCTTATAGAGTGTGGTGTATGTACATGTGTGTGCAGATGTGCATACCTCATGTGCATGCATGCAGAGGTCAGAGGAACACATTGAATGTCTTCCTCTATTGCACTTACATTTCGTGTCCCCGAGGCAGAGTTTCTCATTGAACATGGTGTGACTGGATGACTAGTGAGCCTCAGCAACCCTCCTGTCTGATCCCCTTCAGTGCTGGGGGTTTAGGCATGTGTAGCCACGTTCAGCTTTTTACATGGGTAGCAAGAATCAAATTTTTCCAGCTCTGCACAGGAAATGTGGGAAAGAAGGATAGTGGATTTTGCCTGGACCACTTCAATGTGGTCTCTGCATCTTGAAGATGCCATTTTAGGTTTTCTTTACATGGCCTCTCATGTCACTTTCCACCTTGCAGGAGTCTGGGTGGTGACTATATTGCCTGCCTCCCTCACATGTATCAGCTATCTGTTCCACATTTTAGCCTGTTACAGGTAAGACTTTGAGAGTCATTTGTATAACTTTAGCGGTATTTTCACTTCCAGAGTTACAGCTGAGAAAGCTGAGACTGAACAAAATTAAATAACGATAATGCACCCAAGCAATGAGCGAATGGTCAGGTGCTTCTGAACCCCAGAAAGCTTGGTGTTTCCTGTACATGCTGCCACCTCTAATGGGTGTCAGATCTACTGCACTATTGAGGGCTGAGAATATGAACTTCTGGCAGGTAAATCTGGCTCAAAGGGGACATCAGTGCAGGTGGAGTCAAGAGGACCAGGAGCATCAAGCTCAAGAACAGCTGTGTAGGAAGATGGGATGGTCTTAAATATGCAATATGTAATATGTAGTCAGCATTTATATGTAGATATCAACTTTGGTATATTCTCTCTCTTTCTCTCCTCTCCCCCCTCTCTCTTTCTTTCTCTTTTTACCCTTCTCACCCCCACAACGGAAACCCTGGGTCAATTTCTAGCCCCCAAGAGCATCTTGCTTATACTCTGTCCTCATCCACAATGAGACTTTCCTGATACAAGGCTCCAGCCAGTCATGCCTGCTCCCTGTCTCTGCTTTCTTCTCCCTAGACTCCATGGATATCTGAGCCCTGTGGCTTCCTTGCTCTGCCTGTGTGAGTACATATCCGTGTCTGCCTCCTCCCTGCAGTCTGCACACGGCTAGGGCTGGGAGATGCTCAGTGAGACATCTGAGTACAAACAGAGACAGTCGTGCTGCTGGGAAGAGGCGCTGATGGAGGATGCTGAAGAGAAGAAGCTACTTGAGGAAAGGAAGCCTGTGTTTCTGTCCAGGCTGTCCCTGCCCACTACCTGCCTCCTTATCAGGACCTTGGAGCAGAGGAGATTTTGGATGAGAAGGCACCCTACACTGCTGGCACTAGCACTGTGCTGAGATTTTAATTTCCGTCAGGATTATTCCACCTACATACAAGCCCTTTTAAAACACTATTTCTCTCTCTCTCCCTCTCTCTCTCTCTCTCTCTCTCTCTCTCTCATTTGCTCTAACAAAAAAACTCCAGAAGGACTGGAGAGAGGGCTTAGCAGTTAAGGCACTCACCTGTGAAGCCTAAGGACCCATGTTCAACTCTCCAGGTCCCACATAAGCCAGATGCACAAAGTGACACAAGAGTGCAAGGTTGCACATGCACATAGCTGGCACTATTATAGGGGCTGGGGAGATGGATCAGTGGATGAGAGTGATTGCTGTGCAAGCATGAGGACCTGAGTTCAGTCCCCAGCACCTACAAGAAAAGCTAGGCGTGGCCACTCATACCTGTAATCCCAGTGCTGAAGGGGGCAGAGACAGGTGAATTTCTGGGGCTCCCTGGTCAGCCAGTCTAACCAGAGAACAGGGAACTCCAGGTTCAATGAGAGACTTTGTTTGAGGGAAATAAGGTAGAAGAACAGTAGAGCAGGACACTGGACATCTTCCTTTGATCTCTGCAGCATGTGAATGGAGTGTGAGCATTTATAAACACACCACACCACACACACACACACACACACAGAGACTACAAAAAATTTACAGGCCAGGCATGGTGGTACACACTTGTAATCCCAGCACTGACAAGGCAGAGGAAGTACGATTACCACAGCTTGAAGCCTGCCTGGTTTACATAGCAAGTTCTAGGCCAACTGGAGCTACATAGTGAGATGTTGTCTCACAAAAAGTAAAAAACAAAACAAAACAAAAAAATAAATGATATATTACAAATATTTAGTGCAAAGTAAGTCTTACTCCTTCTTGAATCCCCAATCTGTTGCCACAAGCTCTCTGTATTAATTATTTAACTGTTTGCTTGTGTCCTTTCAGAAGTTTTCTTGCACAGTGCAAATATGTGGTGTGCACATGTGTGTGAACTGGTGACGGCACACTTAACTCCAGTGCTTCCAAACAGAAACATAACAGAAGTCACATGTGCAATTTGGAAATTTTCCACCAGTCATTATTTAAAAAATAAAGAGAAATAGGTTATATTCATTATAATTATTAAACAATTCTATTATGTTTTACTAAACTCCATAGTTCATAAATATTTTTATTTCAAAATATTATCAATATAAAAATTATTAAGGATATTCACATTACTCCATTCTAAGAGTCTTCAATTTAGTGGTCATAACAAATGGAAAACAGTGTGGGAAAATGCTGTAGGAAAAATGTTAAATAGGGGTGGAGAGATGGCTTAGCAGTTAAGGTGCTTGTCTGCAAAGCTGAAGGACCCAGGTTCAATTTTCCAGTACCCATGTAAGCCAGATGCCCAAGGTAGTGTATGCATCTGGAGTTTGTTTGCAGTGGCTAGAGGCCCTGGCATGCCCAGTTTCTCTCTCTCTCTCTCTCTTCTGTCTCTTTCTTTTTCTCTCAAATAAAGAAATAAGATATTTTAAAATGCTAAATAAAAGAGGAAAGAGTTCAATAGAAGGGGAGTGTTGTAGTTACCCGGGTTTTTGTTGACACAAAAGCACCCAACCAAAAGCAGCTCACAGGAGGAATGGATTTATTTCAGGCTTACAGTTTCCAGGGAAGTTGCGTCATAGCAGGGAAAGCATGCAGAGCAGATGCTGGGCGTCACATCTTGTCACATCAGCTGGGAGGTAGTAGCAGCAGTCAATGTGCTACTCTGGGAAGCTAAGCTAACACCTCCTCTAGCCAGGCTCCACCTCCTAAAGGCTCCACCTGCTGGGGATTGAGGCTTAATCACAAACACTTGAGGCTATAGGTGACACTCCATATTCAAACCACCACAGGGAGGAAGGACAAGAGAAAGCAGTGTGGGGGGATTTGATCAAAATACACTACCCATGTATGAAAAATTGCCAATAAAAAGTTTAAAATGTTAAATAAAACTAGGCAGCACACAGACATAAGTGTGACCTAGGGATGGAACTGCACCAACCTGACCTTCCATTTAGGGTCAAGAGCTAGACCAGAATGTGGGAAGGGGAATGGCCATATAGAGAGGTGGTTTGGTGAGGGGCTGTTGTCTTATTTTGAGGTAGTGTCTTGCTCTAGCCCAGGATGACCTAGAATTAACTATACAGTCTCAGGCTGGTCTCAAATTCACAGCGATCCTCCTACCTCTGCCCCCTAAGTGCTGGGATTCAAGGCGAGTGCCACCACACCTGCCTGTTGTCCCCTTTTGATTTCATATTGTTACAAGGTTACACTGTGTATAGAACTGGTTTTCTGTTTTTTAGTTTTTTTTTTTTTTTTTTTTTTTGAGGTAGGGTCTTACTCTGGCTCAGGCTGACCTGGATTTCACTATGTATTCTCAGGGTGGCCTTGAATTCATGGTGATCCTCCTACCCCTGCCTCCTGAGTGCTGGGATTAAAGGCGTGCGCCACCACACCAGGCTGGTTTTCTGTTTTTAAATGTTTCCAAATCCTACTCCTGCAGTGAGACACGCTCATGACAACATCATCATATAAAATCAGAACCTCAAGAGTAACACCTACGCATAATTTGACCTGTCAGTCACCACTTGGACTTGGTTAATGCATATTAATTTTACAAACTATATCAACCTTCAGGATTTTGAAGGGAAATCAAGTGAACCAGGAGCTGCAGTCACCACACACCGCCAGGGGCCCCTGCCAGCCTGTCTGCTGAGCTTTAAACCCACAGAAAGGGCTGCGGTTGGGAACATGGCTCACTTTCACCCTTGTTCTCCAGAAAGCACATGAAGCGGCTGCGGGCAGGTGATAAACACTTCCTCCCTCAGAAGTTCCGTAACCCTTCTTCAGCAGAGTGCGTGGTAAGTCTACCAAGGCCTCTGTCCCGAGACAAAGTCACGCACCCAACCTGTCTCACTGGATTATGGGTGAACCTCAGATGAGACAAGGATGCTGGCTATAGGGACTGGAAGGAAAGCAGCTCTCCTCCTGCTCTGAGGCCTCTATTTTCCTCCTCAATCTCAGGTAGCTATTGCAAGATACTCGGGCTGGCAAATTGCCTATATCCTGTGGGGTAAGTGCCAACCCATGATCCATTCAACCCAGTGTAAGTCCCTTAGAGCTCCAGCTGGGGGTGGGGGTGGGGGGCAGAAGCGAGTGAGCAGCAGCCCTAGCTTCCAGCTCAGGGCTCAGTGGCTTTCTAGGGCAGTTGGTATTTGAACTGTAAGATAAGGAATGCTAGGCAGAAGTAGCACCTGCATAGGGTGGCCTGTAGGGAAGGCATAGGAGCTGGCCAGGAGAGAGGACCCAAGTGACCATTGCTCCCTTACCTAGGCTACCTTATCATCCACGTGGTGCAGAGCCTGTGTGGCATGATGATCATGTATGGCCTGGTGCTGCCCATTGTCCACAACCAAGGCCTGGAGATGCTTCAAGGGCTGGGCTTTGGAATGTAAGTGCTGACCCACTGCCCTATCTTTGCTCATCCTGGGGACCAAACCCTTGGCCCAAGATCCTGATTCTGATCCAGGGATAGACCACCACACCACCTCACAAGTGCACCTCACATGTGTTTGTGTTTTACATACATGTCCATTGTCCAGCTGGGAAACTTGAGTTGGAGGAAAAAAGCAGAACAGTAGGAGGAAAGAGGTAGGGATTCTGGATAAACTGTAGGGGGTACTATGCCTCCTGGGATCAATTCCTTTCCTTGCCTGAGTCTCCCTTAGCTCTTTGAGGACAATGACTTCTGGATGGCTAAGCACTTGCCATGCCTCTTTCTCATAGTAACCCTGGGTGTTTGGCACTACCAAGGGACAGGCACTGGGGAAACTGAAACCCAAGACCCCTTTAGCCACCACCTCACACTGCCACTTAGGGCTGCCCAGCACATGTGGTGCTCTCTGAGCTCCTAGACTCCATATTTGCTGGTAGCAGTCAGCTTCAGTCATTGGGATGAACTTCCAAACCAGGCACAGTTATGAAGGAGGGGATTTATTGAAGCTTACAGATCCAGGGGAAGTTCCATAATGGCAGAAGAAGTTGGTCCACATTCACAGATCCACACAGAGAGAAAATCAACTAACAGCACAGGCAAGCACACTATAGGAACCCCAGACAAAGTTCTAGCCCTTTGCATATCTTTGGCTGGAAATTCCAGATCCATCCCTACACCTTGGGCTTGGACCATAGCATCCACCCACAGTGACACCTCTTCCAGTGGCATGGCTGGAGATCTAAATTACAAGCTTTAATAGACCCCTGAATCTACTGGGTACCATTTATTCAAACTACCACATTGCTCAAAGCCACTTGTGGGGCTATGGAGGCACATCTCCCTGCCCACACTCTGGTAGCCGCTTCAGATGCTTCTCCAAACCTATCCATCCCTTGCTTTCATCCTCAACCTGCTAAAGCCACTCATCCCGTGCCACTTCTGGACAAAAGGGACAGCAATGGGAGCCATGGGTTGTGATCTGGAGTCAGAAGACCTGAACATATGGCCCCAGGGGGGTCCCCTACCCTTTGTGAGCTTCACTTTGTCCACGTGCACAGTGAGTGTTGCTATGTGTTGAGAACAAAGCCCAGAATTCATGCTCCTGTTGCTCTGCCAGGCTGGCAGCCTCCTCTCTCTCTCTCTCTCTCTCTCTCTCTCTCTCCCCTTTGTTTCACTGGGCATTAGAGAAGGGCCTGAAACAGGAGCACGGGCCATCTCAGGACAGTTCCACTTTGTGTTTCAGCCTCACCATATCCATCGTTGTGGGCCTTATGATCCTGCAGGTGTGGATTGCTGCCAGCTTCTTCCTGCAGCCCAAGCTGGGCACAGCTGACAAGCAGAAGCCCCTGGCTCTCAACAACAGGTCAGGCCAAGAAGGGATTTGAATCCTTTCGTTCAGCACTAAAGGTTTAGTGTTTAGGCCCCACCCGCCTGCCTCTGAGAGCTATACAAGCCACCAGAGAGGATTGTAATCTACACAGAACCTTGGAGAAGAAGTGTGAAGAGGAGGAAGAGTGGCAGGGGATGAAGGAGAGAGGCAAGAGTGCAGGGGGAGAGACAGAGGAGGAGAAAAAGGCAGGAGAGAGGAAGGGGAGAGGCAAGGGAGTAAGAGGAGAGAGTAGGGAGGAGGAGAGGCAATGGGGAGAAGCAAAAGAGGAGAGGGAGGACCAGGGGAAGAGATGGAGGTAGGGGAGAAAGAATCGAGACACGGAAGAGGAGAGATGGGGGAGAAGGAAGAAATTTAGGGGTAGAAGTGGAGACGCTGGGGGATGGAACAGGAAGCTATAGAGTAGCAGAAGAGGCAGAGCTAGAGGAGGAGGAGGAAGAAGAGACGGGAAGAGACGGCAGTGCATGGGGGGCAGGGGCAGTAATGATACTTCCGATAGGATATTTGGGGCTGAGATGTCCATAGCAATGATGGGATTTGCTCCAGTCCGGAGGAGGAGGAGGACAGGGTGTGGCTGGCAGCTAATACACCACACATGGAAGCGGGAAGGTGTATAAGGGAAGGAAGGCTGTACTAGGAGAATAATGAGAATCCAAAATTTTTACCATCCAGTGCCCTGAGACAGCTAGTGGCACAAAGGGACATAAAGTGGTGAGGTGGAACAGTCCTCTCTGAACAGGGGGAGGAGGGGTATGGCATTCAGGAGGAATCTGGGCTCCCCCACCCCAGGTGACAGGAGCTGCATGATCAGGTGGTCCTTTGGGACCTTTCCTCTGGAGGACTGTGAACAGCTTGAGATGGGGCAGGTCCCTATTACAACAGAAAGCAGTGTCCCCTGATCCTGCAGCAACACTTAAACCAGCTATATGTAGCTCCATGAGATTTCTTATCCTATAAAAAGTCCAAGAAAAGAATCCCATGGGGCACCTGAAACAAAAGCAGTTCCCACTCCCACCCTGCACCGTGTTCAGTGTCCTCCCCACCGTCCCAGACCCTCCCTCCAGGGCGCCCAGCGCTGCCCGAGGTCACAAGTTGCTGAATCTGATGCCAGGTCTGGTGGATGCCAGAGCCAGCTACCTAACCACCTCCTCTGACTGAAGGACTGTCTTGGGCTGGCTTGTGTCTGCAGGAAAGCCTTCCACAACTTCAACTACTTCCTGTTCTTCTACAACGTGCTGCTGGGCCTGGGTGCCTGCCTCTCCAGACTGCTCATCAGCTGCCTCCTGGGCACATGGCTGATCGCACGCATCGACAGGACAATCATGCAGAGTGGCTATGAGCGTGCAGACATGGGTGAGTGACCAGCCCTGCTGGCTACCTCTTCAGGGAGTGGCTGCTCTTGTACCTTTGTATCAGTGGCCTGGGAAAGAGGGATATGAGAGGCCGAGAATTCACACCCTCCGATAGACTTAGCGCTTATCTTCTGGTGGAGGGCTTAAAGCCGAGCTATAGAAACCCGTGCATTATGATGGTCAGGAGGGAGTTCATGGATGTTCAGTCCTGCTCATTTGGCACACTGTTGAGGTAAAAAGGTGGGAAGCCACAGGTAGTTAGATTCTTTCCAAAGTTAGATCTGACTGTGTGAATGCACAGCTTGTACATTTTTGAGACAAGAACACACCTCAGAATTATTAGCGGTAGTACTTGGAAACTTATTTAGTAAAGAAAATATTCTCTATTTTTTGTTGTTTTTTGAGATAGGGTCTCACTCTAGCCCAGGCTGACCTGGAATTCACTATGTAGTCTCAGGGTGGCCTCGAACTCATGGCGATCCTCCTACCTCTGCCTCCCGAGTGCTGGGATTAAAGGCGTGCACCACCACGCCCGGCCCATAAAGAAAATGTTCTGGTCCATCAAAATCACTCTAAAATGAAAGCCACTTCTGAGGAAGCAAAAGTGGCTTTTGTTCTGTTTCTAGCCCAGCATCACACACACTCCCTCAACCACTGAAGATCTGTGCTGAATGCTCCACCCCAGCATAGCCCAGGCCCTCCAAGCTTCAGGTTCTCCAGCTAATCACAGAGTAAGGGAGACTGGCAGATGGCTCATGCAAGCATGAAGGCCCGAGAGAGCCTGAGACATTCTGAGTTAAATCCCCAGCATCCCCATTAAAAGCTGGGCATGGCCATGCACACCTCTTACTCCAAGCCCCACGGTGGGGGGGGGGGCACAGACAGAAGATTCACTGGGGCTCACTGGCCAGCCAGACTAACCAAAAACAGCAGCTTGGTTCAGAGAGAGATTCTGCCTGAAAGAAATAATGCAGAAAAGTAATAATAGAGGTACACATCCCATGTTCTCCTGTGGCCTCTGCACGTGTGTACCTGGGGATGCACATCTGTGTGCACACACTATACAGACACGCACCGCACACACACCTAAACACTCTGAGAACAATATGATCCTGAAGAATCCTTCCAGATCTTGAAACACATTTTCCACATTCTCAGCAAGGACCAGGGTACCACCAGGGCACAAAGAGACTTATTGACAGCTAAATAATAAGCCGGACAAACTGGGCTACGATGTGAGGCTCAGCCTGTCCTGACCTGGGTTTTAGGGTTCAGCGCGTGGGTCGGCATGCTCTATGTGGACCATTATCACACCAACCCTGTGCTGCTCAGCTTTTGTCACATCTTGATCACAGACCATAGGGAGAGGAAGCTGCAGAAGACCATCAAATACTGGTGCCTAAACCAATCCGCAGGTAATGCCTCCTGTCTGAACGTGCATTGGGTTCTGCGTGGGAAATTAATACCCAAAGACTCCCTGGGACCTTCACGATGCCCCGGACACCCCTTCCGCTTTCCTTTCTCAGCACCGTCTGCTTTGGGTCCCTTCAGCCATGTTTGCTCAGGAGGCAGAGCTGATTGCCACCCCCCCACTTGCTCCCCAAGGTGATCTCTGGTTCTGAGCTGGAGTCTTCCATTCCCCTCCCCCACCACTGGTTCTGGAGTCTGGGCACAGCCCAGGCTACACAGCAGACCCCCTTTCCAAGATGGTGCTCCATGTTCATTATTCTGTCCTGTTGCTTGCCTCAGGTGCTCTGAGCCCCCTGTCCCCGAAAGGCTCATTGTTATTCCCCATACTGCAGGTACCCAGGCCTGTGGGACACCTCACACCCTCCACTTCCTTCCTGTCCCCAGAAGTCTTGCCTCTGCTCTTTCGGACACATCTCAGTTTTTCCAAAAGCATTTGAGAGTAGCACACTCCTTAAGCCCTGGCCTCTGTGTTCTGATTCTGTCCTAGGTCCTCGCGTCTCAGCTAGGTCCAGGACAAGGTGGCTCCTCCTGCAGACCCTGATCAACAACCCCAGGCTCGTCATGCTCAGAAAATCAAAATCAGGGCATGGCTCCCAGGACTTCACTCAGGTTCCGCTGACGTGCTCAGATTGCTGATCCTGGCCACCACAACTGCTCCAGGGCCACACCAGGCCATCTGCTCTCAAGAGAAGGCTCAGTTTAACCAGTAGCTGTCCCTCACAGTGTGATAGGATGACCCAAGCACTGTCCATGCACCTGGTAAACAGCACTGGGCTGCCACCTGGTTGAAATCTCAGGATCATTTCACTTGCTTGGTAAAAACAAAAAAGATAAACTATGGGCTGGAGGGATGGATTAGCAGTTAAGGTGTTTGCCTGCAAAGCCAGAGGACCCAGGTTCAATTCTCCAGGACCCACGTTAGCTCAATGTACAAGGTGGTGCATGTGACTGGAGTTCGTTTGCAGTGGCTGGAGGCCCTGGCATGCCCATTCTCTCTCTCTCTCCCTCTCTTTCTCTTTTCCTCTCTCTCTCTGTCAAATAAATAAATAAAAATAAAATATTTTTAGAATATTTAAAAAAGATAAACTAAAGAAAAGTTTCCTGAACAAACTTTGTCCATGAAGACCTCCATTGTGCACTGTGGGTAGGCAAGCTTGGGGTTTGCCTCCTAAGAAGCACTAAATTGATCTGTATAGGGGGGTAGATTACAACTGATATAAAAGCAGAAGAGCAAGTAGTGGGGGGAAAGGTTTAAGTAGGGGAGGGGGTGGGGGATAGGAAAAAAGAAGATGTGGGGGCAGGAGTTTCCAAAATGTATGAAGATACTACTTTATAAGCTAATTAAAAGTAATTGGAGGCAGGAGTTTCCAAAACTAAAGATGTATGGAAAAGCCATATGGAAATCTACTACTTTATAAGCTAATTAAAAGTAATTGGAAAAGGAGTTTGAATGAATATACCCTACATGGTTGGATAAATCTGTTCCCAGAAGCTACACATTATTAACCAAAAATCCCCATGCCTGGGATGGGATACTGAGCAATGAGTTTCTTGGTGAGAGATAACTCAATCCCCCAATAACAATTTAAGCTATTGCCAAAGTTCTTGGTCGCCCACCAACACTAGATGGTAAGACCCTATTTCTGAAGATGCTATATGCTTTTGTTGTAGGACCTAGAGAAATTAAGCTGGAACTGAATGAAAACCTCCTCCCCGCCGACTAGCTTTCATAGTGCCAGGAGATGCTACCAGGCTGCTAGGAGAGATGTCAATCATGACCAGTCTTTATTTAGCTATGACTACGTGTGCTTCTTCAACCTGCCAGGGAAGATATGCCCATGGGTGCAACAGTGGCATGATTGTTATGGAGATAACCAACTGCTTTCTGGTTGGTTTGAGGCCCACTCCTCAGAAGGGAATTCAGTCTTAGCACTGTAAGCTGGCCAGAAGCCTGTGGCAGGAGAGGTCAGAGTCTCTGGGAATGAGCTACTGCTTTTTTTATTGTAAATGGATAGTTGTCAAACCGTCTTCTAAATATTTTTGCTTATCTCCATAGATTAGTGCTGCTCCCATCCTGGATCACAGAAGTTTCTTCTTTCAGCAGGCAAAAATTAATGCAGAAATGCATAGCTGGTAAAAGTGCTGAGATGAGTGACTAGTGTGGTCAACCCTAAGGGAGACATTGATATCCCTGCTCCCAACACCCAGGGACAATCACAGAAGAGGTGATAGAAAGATTGTAAGGCCAGAGGATGGGGAAGAAGGCTTCAGAACGCTGTCTTCCGACACAACACGGCTGTCACACTTAGGAACTCACAGCGGCTGTGGTTTCCTGAGTCAGGCAACATTCCATCATGGAGGGGGGCAGCCATGAGATTCCAGAAGAGCTATCGGCAGTTAATGGTTACTGGAAAAAGGCGTCACATTCTTCAGCATGTAGCCATTGGTATGTTGCTCATCCTTCAGTAAATATCCAACCCATTCACCCATGGCCATGCAAGCAACCCTAACTTAATTCAGTGGGACACATACACACACACCACACACACACACACACACACACACACACACACACACACACACACACATACACACACACACTCAGAGGCTGGGGAGATGGCTCAGTGGATAAAGTGCTTGCCATATAATTGTGAGTACCTGAGTGTGTCTCAACACACCCCATGTAAAAGCCAGAAGCCATAGTGGGTTTCTGTAATCCCAGCATGCTGACAGGGAGATGGAAGGCAGAGACTGGAGAATTTCCCCAGAGCTGCCAGAACAGCTAGCCGCTTGAACATGATGGGGAACAACAGTAAGAGCGAGAGACCCCACCTCAAACAAGGTGGAAGGTGAGGACCAATCGTGGAGAGTTGTCCTCTGACCTCCACGTGAGTACCGTACCAGGGCATGCATGGGCCCGCACCCACACACATAAATATCATACACACCAAAAATAAAAAGAAATCAAATTTGAAAACAAAAGTAAATAAAACACACAAAAAAGTAGGAAGTGCATTACTTACGATGAGAGAGGTAAGAGAGAGAAGATACGAGAGAGTGAATGTGTTCAAAATGTGTTACACTCATGTATGAAATTGTCAAAAAGCAATTAAAAGAAAATCTGGTTCATATAAGTACTGGTTCTGAATACTAGGCACTATGTTGTCAGACCAGTCCCAGGGAGCTTAGTTTCCTTAAGTAAAGCCAGACACTCAAAATGAAGTCTGGTGACATACAATACATGAAAATACTTTATAAAATGTTAAGTAAATTATGAACCTTGATAAGAGAAGCATTGAGTTGGGATGGGGAAATGACTTAATGGGTAACATACTTGTTCCACAAGCATGGTGACCTGAGTTCAAAGTCCAGTACCCACGTAAGATACTGGATGTGGATACTGGAGACAGGGAACCCTTGAGCTTCTCTGGCCAGCTAGTCTGACTGAATTGGTGAGCTCCAGGTTCAGCAACAGATCCTGCCTCAAAAAGTAAAAGTGGAGACTGATCAAGGAAGACATTTGATGTCTCCTTTGGGCCTCTACATGTAAGCACAGCCTCATACATGTTTGATCAAACACAAATATGCACACACATCTTCATGCACACACATCTTCATACACACAAAGAACTGGGTTGGAGAGATTGCTAAGTAATTAAGGAGCTTGCCTGCAAAGTCTGATGGCCCCAGGTTCAATTCACCAGCACCCACATAAAGCCAGATGCACAAAGTGGTACATGCACCTGGAGTTCGTTTGCAGTGGCTGGAGACCCTGAAACACCCATAAACAATTCTCTCTCTCTCTTCCTCCTTGCAAATAAATAAATATTTAAAAAAAAAAAAAAAAAGAACTAGGACTGGAGAGATGGCTTGGTGGTTAAGGCACCTGCCTGCCAAGCCCAAGACGCCAGTTCCAATCTCCAGGTACCATGTTTAGCCAGACGCAAAAAGTGATGCAAGGGCACAATGCTGCAGTTGTCCGCAAGGGGGCATATGATTCAAGTTCGTTCACAGTGCTGAGAGGCTGCTAGCACTCCCATTCTCTCTCTCTCTCTCTCTCTCTCTATCTCTATCTCTATCTCTCTCTACTTCTCTAGCTCTCTCTCTGTCTCTCTCAAATAAAAAAAAAATTTAAAAAGCACTAATTACAGGATAACTCTGCATTGAGGTAGGAGGTAAATGTCTCCATCAGATACAATGTGTGAGGCATAGCATGGTCCTCAACCCAGCGGGTCACATCAGATACCCTGTGTTAGGCACAGTGTGATTCTCAAGCCAGTGGTTCACATCAGTTACCCTGTATGAGGTACAGAATGACTCTCAAGCCAGTGGGTCACATCAGGTCCCTTGTGTGAGGCCTAGTGTGGCCCTCAAGCCAGTGGGTCACATCAGGTCCCCTGGGTGAGGCCTACTGTGGCCCTCAAGCCCGTGGGTCCTCACTGCTTCCTTCTTTCCAAGCTTCTGGCGTGTGAGAGAGAAGGAAATGCATGATACCTGCTTAGAGTCTAGGAGGACATGAAGACACACTTTGAGCTCTCCTCCCATGGCCGCCTGGAAGAGACTGGATCAGAGCTGACCTGGGCTTGCAGTCCAAGAAGATGCCCAGATATTTTTCTGACAAGGAGGGATCACCTGGGAATGCCATCTCTGTGGGAAAGCAGAGGTGGGATGGGCAGGCATTGCGAGTATGGAACAATAATATGGCTGTGTGAGAAAGCAGGCCCATTGTTGATGGTGTTCCATGTGGCATGGCAGGGTACAGTGTGCTGCAGGATGGTTAGAATCATTTTAAGAATACCCAAATACCATCTGAGAGGCTTGGGTATCCCTTCTTGTTAAAGACTGGCCTAGGATATATTTAAATACTGACCATTCAATGTCATGGGCCTGGGCATGGGGAACCCCACCAATGTGACAGAGGAAAATCCCTATCCAGCTCTCGAGTCTCAGCGTGACTGACACAGCTGGCTGTCATTATCCCGCCTCTAAGGTGCAACCAGTCCTGTTGGTAGATGCGTCTGTGACAATTGGCCTTTCAGCCTAATCTTCCATTGTACTTTGTCCTTCCACTTCTAGAATCTGAACAAACTAGACCCCATGTGCCACTTCAGAACTCTGTGACACTGAAAACTAGATGTATATGTGCCACTTGAGAGCTCTTTGACATTAAAACTAGATCCCCACACATCACATCATGGCTCTGCGACATTGACAACTAGATAGATGCCCATGTGTCACTTCACACTCTGTGAAATTGCCCAAATTACTTTCCTTTCACCTTTTACTTTCAATGTCCAAAAAAACAGATGGTAATAGCCCAGCACCCACTATTATTCTGAGAATGAAATGAATTAATACACCTATTTCTAAGCTAGTGCTTGACTTATCCTAAACTCTCAAAAACAATTTGACTGTGGATCTCACTGTGGTTTGAATATGGGTGTTGTTGTTCTAAAGTCCATGTACATGTCAGAGCTTGTTCCCCAGGAGGGCACTTTTGGAAGGCAGTGGAACCTTTAGAAGGTGTGGTCAGGTGGAAGCAGACTGGGTTCGTGATCTCTTTCCCTGTGTTTACCAGCTGAAGAGATGAGTGGTTTTGCTCTACCATCTACCTCACCAGGACGCGCTGCCTCCCGAGAGGTTACAATCAATGGCCACTCAGTCTCAGACTAGAGCCTCCAAACCATGAGCCAAAGAGAATGGGTGTGCCAGACTCTCTAGCCATCACAAACAAACTCCAGATGTGTGCCATCTTGTACATTTGGCTGCAGGTGGGTACTGTGGAACTGAACCTAGATCCTTAGGCTTTGCAGGCAAGCGCCTCCACCCCTAAGTCATCTCTCCAGCCCAAGCTTTTCTCTTTATAAGTTAGTTGTCTTGGATATCTTGTTATAATAATAGGAAGCTAACACAAATGTTACATCACAGGAAGATCAAGTATGTGTTTGTGTGTGTAAGTCTGTGTGTGTGTGTTGTACTTGTGTGTCATGAGGAAAATGCAACTTGAGACCACAACACTACACCTGCTGATAATGGCTAAGATAAAAAGGGTGACAATATGAAGTGTTGGTGACATTGTAGAGTAATTGGCTCTCATATATGGAGGTAGATGTAAACTGTTATATCTACTTTCAACAATTTTTCCTATTGATGGACATATACATGTCATAAAGATGGATATGCACACAGTCTATGACCCTAAAATTCTAATGTAAATTATACACCCAGTAGAAATACCTAGACACACAAAAGGATGATTACAGCAGCAATTTGGTCTCATTCCCAAATTACAAAAAGTCCATCTATAAATAAAATAGATTATTATTCCTAATAATAAGTACTATGAGAAATAAATGAGTCACATTTTTAAAAATTATGAAATGCCCAGACACAATGATAGAAACAGCCAAAAAGCATATTCTGTGGGATTCCACTTAAATACCAAGGGTCAAATGCAAATGTAATCAGAAGTTAGAGTTTGCTATTCTTGAAGCAGCAGCACAGGGACTTAGGACACAAGGCAATGACTGCAGAGGTGGTAATGTCCTATTTCTGTTTTTAAATTTTCCATCTTGTGAACACAGTGTCATGTGTTGGTACATGTCCCTCTCTGGAATGCTGGCACTCGCCATGGGGGTGTGGTTTCTGAGTTGAGAGAAGAGACCTCAGTCATGGTGTGGGGGGCAAAGGCACTAGGTATTCCCTCCCATCCTGTGGCTCTAGAAATCTTTCCACCTCCTCTTCTGCAAAAGCCCCTGAGTCTTAGTGGGTGTTTTAACTCTACTGTAGTGTTGAACTCTCGGCAGCTTCTTGATGTTGAATTGGTACGTTTGAGTGTCCTTGGTGTCTGTCCCCATCACCTTGGTGCTGGGTGTCAGGCTCCCCATGGAAGCAGCGCTCTTGATTATTTCACCAATTCTGCTGTTCGTTCACCTGGGCCCTAGCTGATGTGTGAGAAGTGGCTCATCTAATGATGGGGAGTCGGCTATCTTTCCTTGTCCTGTTGATAGATTTTGATTGTCCTCAGCTTTCGCTGCCCTCTGATTTCACCCCCTGGAGTTCTGGCGTGGTTCTAAGTCTGCCATCTTGACAGGAAGTCCATGTTCTGTCTTATGGGTAATCATTCCTTCCATGTTTCATGGAGCTCTATGCTTATGATTTCCTTCCTTTTAGATATGTATGCTGTGTGTCCACATGGGGATCCAGTCTGCTGGATGAAGAACTATTCTTCCTGCTAGACACTGTGATGTTTTCTATTTATTGGCAACTTGACAGGACCTAGAGTCATGCAGGAAATGAGCCTCTAGGCATGCCTGTGACAGACTATCTAGATTAGATTAGCCTCTAGGCATGCCTGTGACTGACTGTCTAGATTAGATTAGCCTCTAGGCATGCCTGTGACAGACTGTCTAGATTAGATTAGCCTCTAGGCATGCCTGTGACAGACTGTCTAGATTAGATTAGCCTCTAGGCATGCCTGTGACAGACTGTCTAGATTAGATTAGCCTCTAGGCATGCCTGTGACAGACTGTCTAGATTAGATTAGCCTCTAGGCATGCCTGTGACAGACTGTCTAGATTAGATGAGCCTCTAGGCATGCCTGTGACAGACTGTCTAGATTAGATTAGCCTCTAGGCATGCCTGTGACAGACTGTCTAGATTAGATTAGCCTCTAGGCATGTGACAGACTATCTAGATTAGATTAGCCTCTAGGCATGCCTGTGACAGACTGTCTAGATTAGATGAGCCTCTAGGCATGCCTGTGACAGACTGTCTAGATTAGATGAGCCTCTAGGCATGCCTGTGACAGACTATCTAGATTAGATGAGCCTCTAGGCATGCCTGTGACAGACTATCTAGATTAGATTAGCCTCTAGGCATGCCTGTGACAGACTATCTAGATTAGATTAGCCTCTAGGAATGCCTGTGACAGACTATCTAGATTAGATTAACCTCTAGGAATGCCTGTGACAGACTGTCTAGATTAGATGAGCCTCTAGGCATGCCTGTGACAGACTATCTAGATTAGATTAGCCTCTAGGCATGCCTGTGACAGACTATCTAGATTAGATTAGCCTCCAGGCATGCCTGTGACAGACTATCTAGATTAGATGAGCCTCTAGGCATGCCTGTGACAGACTGTCTAGATTAGATGAGCCTCTAGGCATGCCTGTGACAGACTGTCTAGATTAGATGAGCCTCTAGGCATGCCTGTGACAGACTATCTAGATTAGATTAGCCTCTAGGCATGCCTGTGACAGACTGTCTAGATTAGATTAGCCTCTAGGCATGCCTGTGACCGACTGTCTAGATTAGATTAGCCTCTAGGCATGCCTGTGACAGACTAGATTAGATTAGCCTCTAGGCATGCCTGTGACAGACTATCTAGATTAGATGAGCCTCTAGGCATGTGACAGACTATCTAGATTAGATGAGCCTCTAGGCATGCCTGTGACAGACTGTCTAGATTAGATGAGCCTCTAGGCATGCCTGTGACCGACTGTATAGATTAGATGAGCCTCTAGGCATGCCTGTGACAGACTATCTAGATTAGATGAGCCTCTAGGCATGCCTGTGACAGACTATCTAGATTAGATTAGCCTCTAGGCATGCCTGTGACAGACTATCTAGATTAGATGAGCCTCTAGGCATGTGACAGACTATCTAGATTAGATGAGCCTCTAGGCATGCCTGTGACAGACTATCTAGATTAGATTAGCCTCTAGGCATGCCTGTGACAGACTATCTAGATTAGATGAGCCTCTAGGCATGCCTGTGACAGACTGTCTAGATTAGATTAGCCTCTAGGCATGCCTGTGACAGACTGTCTAGATTAGATGAGCCTCTAGGCATGCCTGTGACAGACTGTCTAGATTAGATTAGCCTCTAGGCATGTGACAGACTATCTAGATTAGATTAGCCTCTAGGCATGCCTGTGATAAACTATATAGATTAGATTAGCCTCTAGGCATGCCTGTGACAGACTTTCTAGATTAGATTAGCCTCTAGGCATGTGACAGACTATCTAGATTAGATTAGCCTCTAGGCATGCCTATGACAGACTATCTAGATTAGATTAGCCTCTAGGCATGCCTGGGAAGGATTATCTTGATTACATTAATTGACACAGGAAGACCCACCTTAATGGTGGATGGCACCATTCCATGGGCGGGGACCTGGATTGTGTACAAAGGAGACAGCTGCCACCAGCATCCATCACTGTCTGTTTCCTTGTGTGGATGACATGTGACCAGCTGCTTTATGCTCCTGTGGCTATGCCTTCCCACCCTGTGAACAGCACTTTAAACCGTAAGCTGAAATTAACCTTCCTCCTCAAATGATTTTCATCTGTCAGATGTTTAGTGTGAACAACAAGAATGGTAACTTATACAGTCACAAAGCCAGATGATACCGTGGTTAGTTCAAAACCAGAATTACAGAGACTAGATCTAAGTAATTCTTATTCTAGAAATCTTGGATAAAATATTAACTCTAAAGTTGAGTTCAGTTTCCTCTGAAACCCTTCGCCATAGTAAACCCTTCTGGCCTTTAGTGGATCAGGCGTTTAGGACTCAGTGATGCAAAGGAACTACAATAGAAAATTGGCATCACAGAAGTAGGTTGTGGTTATGACTAAACCTGGCCCGGCACTTCTTGGATGTGGTTTGTGCGAGGACTCTGGGACAGTTTGAGAATATAGGTCAGAGAAGTCCTCGACCTGAATGGATGATTTTGATGGGAGCTCAGAAGTCCAGCATGTTGATAGAAAGGCAGACCGTGGGGCTAGGGAGCTGTCTCAATGTATAAAATGTTTGCCACATAAGCATGAGGACCAGAGTTCAGATTTCAAGTGCCCACGTCAGTGCCAGGTGGGCTGTCTGCCTGTAATCCCAGCAGAATGGAGGCAGAGACTGGATGTCTGGGGAAGCTGACTTACTAAATTAGCTCAGCTGGTAAGCTCTGGGCTTGACTGACAGATTCTGCCTCAGTAAATAATGGGGAGAATGATCAAGGAAGAAAATTGGTCAAATCTCAGTCCTCCACATGAACACGTACACCTTCATAGAAGGTTACTCACGGTCATATGAATATGTATACACAGACACACCCTCACACAGACACAGACACACACACACACACACAACCAAGAAAAGGAAGGAAATGTAGAGATTGTGTTCATGAGGTCTCACATGGGAATAGGACACTGATCAAGAATTCAACCAGAGGCCATTCATGTTTCATTCTATGAAAAATAAGTGAATAAACAAACAAGCAAACAAAAAATGTCTGTTTTCTCCATGTTCTGAAATATTGTGGGAGCCTGAGCTTACAGGTTAAAGACTAATTAAAATAGCATGGCATTCAGGCTGTGGCATAGTTGTTACTGGCTGTTTTTAGCCAGCTTGTCAATGAGGATTGAGAACAGTTCATTATGCTACCCACCCCTAACACAATAACTGGAGGGCAGCCAAGAATGGACCATGTAAGAGGATGGCATAGACCCTTATTCACTGGCACTCTGGCAAAGATTAGTTTTCTAGTGTTTTCATGGCCCAAAGGCATGATAGGTACAGTCTTTCTTTCACATAAAAGGTATTTAGGAGGCTGGAGAGATGGCTCAGCAGTTAAAGCACTTGCCTACAAAGCCTAATAAAAAGTAAAGCCAGGTGTAGTGGTGCATGCATTTAATCCCAGCATTTGGAAGACAGAGGTAGGAGGATTGTCATGAGCTCGAGGCCACCCTGAATTCCATAGTGATTTCCAAATCAGCCTGGGCCAGAGGGAAACCCTACCTTGAAAAAAAAAATCCTCTCTGTCTCTCTGCCTCTTTCTCTTTCTGTCTGTCACTCTCAAATAAACAGAAACAAATTTTAAAAATCTGACAAGTAAAATAGAACAAGAGGCTTAATGGAGAGCCTGAGGCTCTTGCCCCAATAGAATTGATCCCTATAAAGTGACTTTCACCAGGCACGTTGTCTCATGCCAGTCATTTAGGACTCTACTGGCTCAGAGAGTCAAGGCCAGCCTGGGCTACAGAGGGAGGTCCAGGTCAGCATGGCTCGAGTGACCCGCTGCCTCAAAAATGAAAAGGTAAAATCAAAGAAAGAGGACCTTTGAGAATGGCTGATCATTCTTCAGGCAATAGCTTGAGCAGGGTTCTGCTATGCTTGGGATCAGGGAGGAGACCTGAGCATTCTTCCCTGGAGCCTCTGCCTGCCTGGTGGAGTTGTCAGGGGATACAGACAACCTGGTTTGTCTCCCCAGGAGGAAAGGAGGTGATTACACACAAGCTCCTCAGCCTGATCTGACCATCCTGAGGACCTAGGCAGCCAATAGGCCATAGTAAGCTGGTGTGAAGGAAGGTCTACTTGTCCATTCTTTCTTCCTGGCCTCTCATTCTTTCCCTGTTCCTTAGGATTGCCTGAAAGGCATGAGCCAGTGAATCTGCTGGGCCAAGTCCAGAATGCCCATGCATGCTGTAGCTGGGGTGACAAATCCTGCATTTCCTTCAACCACGAAGAAGAAAATGAGATCGTTACTGTTTAAAAGCCCCCCATAGGACAACCTAAAGCTGTACCCAATGCAGTCTCTGCCACTCCTTCCCACTTCTCATTTGTAGAGTGCTCACCTAGCATGTGAAAAGCCATCACTTGGATCCCCAGCACCTCTGTAACCCTGTCCTTGGAGATGGATGGTGCAGGTAGATCAGAAGTTCAAGCTCACCCTCAGCTACCTAAATAATGAGTAGCCTGCCTTTCTAAATGAGAACACAAACTGGTTTTGACCCTTTTTCTTCTTGACTGCAAGAGTATCACTCTAACCCAGGCTGAACTGGAACTCACTCAACAGACCAGGACACCCTTGAACTCTAAGTGATTCTCCTACCTCAGCCTCCTAAATCCTGGGATTATAGGCATGAGCACTACACCTGGCTTTATTTTTAAGTTATTTTTATTCTCTGTGTGTAGTATGTGTAGTATGTGTGTATGTTGTGATGTGCGTGGTGTACGCACATGTATGTGCAGATGTTTGCAAAGGCTGGAAGGAGAACATGGGAGTATTGCTCATCCTCAAACTTCCTTGAGACAGAATATTTCTCTGAACCCTGAGCACCAGAGATTCATGGGGCTCCACTCTCCATGGAAGTGGCATTCCAGGCATTTGTAGCCACAGCAAGACACAGAGATGCTGAGGAATGGAACTCAGTGTGATTCAATCCAGTTCAGGCCCTCACCAAACACATTTAGCCAACTTCCTAGCACCCTACTTTTACTTATTTATTTATTTATTTATTTTTTTTGCTTGTCAACTCTCCTTTGGTCCAGACTGGTCTTGAACTTGCCATATAGTCAGGTCTAACTAAGAGTTCTCTGGCAAGTCAATCCTTACATAAAGTTGAATATAAGGATATTCTACACATAGATTCCCCCTGGAAAATCTTCCCATTCCCTTCAGAGTATGCATCTCCAGGTAGAGGTGAGAGGCCTTAAGGTGCCTGTCACCAATCAAATCACAGCCCAATATAACAGTGGCCCATGTCAGTTCCAGGAAGCGACCCCAGGACATGATGGACCAGAATTGGACTAAAGGGCCCCGCCCCAACCCTACATCTTCCCCAGGCTGGAGTTAATTCCCCATTATGCCTGGTGCTTCCCTCCTCCTCGCTCTGGCCCTGCCTTGTTATTTTGAATAAACTTCTTGGTGGACTATGAATGATTGATTATGATTATGGTGAACTTTTTTTTTTTTTTTTGGTTTTGCGAGGTAGGGTCTCACTCTGGTCCAGGCTGACCTGGAATTAACTATGTAGTCTCAGGGTGGCCTCGAACTCTCAGCGACCCTCCTACCTCTGCCTCCCGAGTGCTGGGATTAAAGGTGTGTGCCACCACGCCCGGCTTTGTGGTGAACTTCTCAAATACTATGAATTATATGAAACTATGGGAACAGGTAATTGTTACTTTTTTTCTTGAATGAGTATAAATCTAATATTTGTGAGAATAGCGAATTTTGGTTGTCATGGGCTTTTTAGCCTAATTTATGTGCTTTGAAATTATTTGACCTCTTTTAGTATGTTCAGCAGAGCAAGGATAGAATAATAGGAGAGGCTATGCAGGTCATTGCAACGCTGCCACAATGCATAAACCAAAACCCCATAGGAAATACCTGCAACTTCACTGAGGAACGTCCCCAATGGAATGGTGGCAGGGACAAGGGAAAAGGCAGTACCAACACATGATGTATTTTCCCAATAATGACATGAGATAGGACTTCTGGGTATTCTACTACTAAGCTATATCCCATCCAGTTATCCATTACTAATAAATAATATCATTATTGATCAAGGACAATTTGAATAAATAGTACTACTTAGTTTGAACAAATAGGTACTACTTAGGGCTCATGAGACTTGTTCATTTCCCATAACAAGGTGAAGTCCTAAGTGGATTTTAAGATTTGTACTGCTATCTATGCTGGCAGGCTAATCTCTAGTATACATATTTGAAGAGTCACTCATTGAATTTTATTTATTTATTTATTTTTATTTATTTATTTAGATTTCTGTGACAGGCTGACCTGGATTTTGTAGTCTCAGGGTGGCCTCGAACAGCTTCATCACCTCCCATTTGGGATTAGATTAATTTTATTAAGATTTCTGTAAATTTTTAATAACTATTTTGTTTATGCAGTTGCAATGAGTTTGCATTGCTGGCAGAAATCACCCGACCAAGAGCAACTTTGGGGGAAAAAAAAGGTTTATTCTGGCTTATAGACTGAAGGGGATGCTCCACGATGGCAGGGAAAATGATGGCATGAGGAGAGGGCAGACATCACCTCCTGGCCATCATAAGGTGGACAATAGCAACAGGAGAGTGTGCCAAACACTGGCAAGGGCACATTGGCTCTAATACACATAAGCCTGCCCCCAACAATACAATCCTTCCAGGAAGCATTAATTGCCAAATCGCCATCAACTGGGAACCTAGGTTCCCGAACACCTAAGTTTATGGGGGACCCCTGAATCAAACCACCACCTGTTTGGACAGCCACATATCTTTTCACATAATGCTCATATGTAAGCTAAACCTTCAAGTCCTATAGAACTAGCTTTGAGAATCACACTTAAGGCCACATTTCCTTATCATGGGTGATCCAGCCCAGTTAACTAGAAACTGTTTTCTACCTAGTGTTAACATGTACATAGAGGGCAGGGTGAGTGGAAAGTCTCAAGTGGGCACCCTGAAACTTCTTCCTAGAGCCACTCTGCCTGTCTGGGGGGTGTGTCAGAGGACAAAAATGACCTGCTAACTGACCTCAAAGGAGAAGACCTGGCCAAGGAGGGTCATGCTGAGGATGAGCTAAGACAGACCTCCTCCTGTCCTCATACCCTTCCTGCCGGTGCAGCAGAAGAGCCACAAGGTTCGTGGTCTTGAGGAGCAGCTGCACCAGTGCCTGACCCACCAGCAGCACTATGAAGGATGCCACCAGCAGCTCTGGGCTGCCTGTAGTCACCTGAGCCGTGAGCATGAGGCACTGCACAGGCAGCTCGTGCAGCAAAGCCAGGATGTGGTCCTGCTGCAGCACAGTGAGGCTCAGGCCAAGATGGCAGCCCAGAGAACGCAGCAGGAATTACAGAAGGCACAGGTGAGGCACTGGTGAGGCTAGGCCCGGGTGGGAGGACTGGCCATTCCTGTTCCTTCTGGCTCTTTTCTGGCCTCTGCAAAGGACTGGGAAGCTGGGGCCAGAACAGGATTCAACTGACATTGAGCTTCCTATTTTTGGCTCCAGATACAAATCATGATGCTCGAAGCATTGGGAGCTCAAGGAGCAGGTGGAGGAACTCTACCATAAGTGTGTGCTGCTCTCTGCAGAGTCTGACAGCATAGGTGAGCAGAGCCAGGCCCACGTCAGGGGGCCATGCATGGGATGGGCCACAGGCATAACAGTATCTGAGCCTGTGCATCTGCGTGCCATCCACAAGGGAGATAACTTAGCCATGTATGGGCACAAGAGGGCATCTATAAAAGCACAGATTCAAGAAAAAGAGGGTTGCATTAATCAGCTGAGCCAAGAGAAGGAGGAGATGGAGGTAGAGCCCTGACATGTCTGTGGGCTGGGCAAGTCCAGGACTGGCCACTGAGCACCTCTCCCTCCAGATCAAGTTGTTGGAGCAGCAGGCGCTGGTGACGAGACAGGAAAAGAAGGGTTGGTGGACGTTCTTTGGATCCATCCTGAACATGGCTAATCAGCCCACTCCAGGGAGTCTTTGAGAACTTCTTGTCAATCTTCAGCAGTAGCTGGCACAGGAATATACTATGCATGGGCAGAGAGGGGAGGCCCAGAGCCACTCTGCCTGCCTGGTGAGGGGAACAGATGATACAATCTGCTGTCATCAGCAGGAGGAAAAGAGGTGGTCAGACAGGAGCAAGAAGAGGAGGCTCTTCAGCCCAGTCTCACCATCCCAGAGGAGCTAGGCAGCTCAGAGGCCATGGCAAGCTGCTTTCTCTCTTACCCTTCTCTCTTCCTGTGTCACTCTGGCGCTAATCGGCCCTGCCGCCCAGGTCTTCCTGCAGGGGAACTGAAGAGCCAAGAGGCTGAGCATCTACAGGAGCAGCCACACCAGTGCCTGTCCCACCTGCACCAGTATGAAGGGGCCGATCAGTAGATCACAGCTACAAGTTATCAATTGACCTCCAAGAAGGAATCTGTGGACAAGCAGGCAGAGCTACAGAGCCAGAATGTGGACCAGCTGCAGCATGAGGAGCCCCAGACCAAGATGGCATCCAAGATGGCCTGCAGAAGTTACAAGAGGCCCAAGTGAGACAACTTCTGAGGCTGGGGCCTCATAGGAAGACCTGGCCGCCTCTGTGCCCTCTTGCTCTTGCTCATTTTAGGAACAGCTGGAAGCCATGAGAAGGAGAACCAGCAGCTACAGACCTGGATGAGCAAACATCTCTCCCAGGGGAAGATGAGGGACAGAATGAAGAGGAGATGCAAGAGCCTGAGGGACACTTGGCCTAAGAGAACTGATCCCTTTAAGATGGCTTTCACATGGGAATGCCCATTGTGGATACAGATAAGCTGCTGTCTGTCCGCAGGAGAAAAAGAAGTGGTCAAGCAGGAGCAGGATGAGGAGGCTCCTCAGCCCAGTGTGACCGTCCCAGGAGATCTAGGCAGCAGAGATGCCATGGTGAGCTGGGCTCTGCCCTACACATTTTCTCTTCCCTTTGTCCTGCTGGGACCCTCCTGCCTTCATGCTCAAGTCTTCCTCAAGTGGAGCAAAAGCCAAGACTTGGCTCAGCATCTTCAGGAAGAACTTCACCAGTGCCTGTCCCACCCATACCAGTATGCTGCCTATCAGCAGGCAGCGACTGTCTGTCCAGCAGCTGAGCTCCAAGAAGGAAGCCCTGATATACAGTTTGCACTGCAGCACCAGCCTGGAGACCAGCCGCCACCACCAGAGGCTCAGGACAAGATGGCCAGCCAGGAGTTACAAGAGACCAAAGCTGAGCCATGTAAGAGGCTTGTTCATCCCTGTATCTTCTCATTCTTTTTCTATTCCTTTGGATCAACTAGAAGACACTGGCCAGGAGAATTTTCCAGGTCAAGTTCAGAATGCTCAGGCAAGACACAGCTTGGGTGACAACCCTTGCATCCCCTTCATCCACCACAAAGAAGAAATTGAGATCATGTTTGTTTAACGCCTGCCATAAGACAGCCAAAAGCTCTATCCCAACCCAGTCTCTGCTATGCCGTACCAGTCACACCTTCTTCTCAGTTTGTAAAGTGCTCACCTAGCATACAAGAAGCCATAGTCTGGATCTTCAGCACCTCTGTATTCTCCTTGAGAGGTGGGGCCGGTGGCTCAGACGTTCAAGCTCATCCTCGGCTACCTAATGCATTAGCAGAGAGCCAGGTCTAAAGGAAACAATGAACAGGTTTGGGACCCTTTTCCTTCTTGGCCGCTGCTATTCTTCCTCTAATTCCTTTTGGAATAAAAGAGCTAGAGACTCAGTGATCACACCTCCTTCCTCTCTGAGAGACAGGAGTTCCTCCCTGCTTTCCTCACCAAAAAGACCTCCATCAGAGGGCCTGAAATTTTGCTCAGTGGCACTCTGGCAGGAACAGTTGGACAGCATTTTCATGGCCTTGAGACTATAAGGTCACCATCTGGCAGGAAACAGGCTGCATTCAGCAAAGCTACTGTGGATTTATTAAAACCATTTTCTTTCTGTTTGTTCCATTTCCCTTCTTTTTCTCCACTTAGTTTCCTTTTTGCTCAGTTTCATTCTTTTTAAATTTTCCTTTTTCTTCCTGCACTGCTATTTTTTTTAATGCGGTTTCTTTTTCCTTTTTTACTTTCCCAAACACTGTCTCAAGTATTGCTGTTCAGGAAAGCTACTTTTTATTTACCATTTATTAAATACTAGTTTCCATTCTATTTCCATTTATTTCCTTTTTTCCATCTTTTTTTCTCTTTTGATTATTTTCATTTAAAAATTTCCTTCTTTTCCATGTCCTTTTTTTTTCTTTATGTATTTTCTTCCTTTGTCCATTTTCTCTTTTACATTTAATTTTCTGATTTTTTTCTTCCTTCATTCCTTGTTTTCTCTTGAGAACACTTTGTCATGTATAATTGAGTAGACTGCAGACTTCCACACCTTGAACTCTGATTCTCTTGCCTCTACCTCACAAATGTTAGGATTACAAGCATTTCTCTCCATGCCCAGTTTAAGCATGGCTGACTGATCATCAAACATGAGGCTGCATCATTGCAGCCAATCACTCTCCCAAGTAAGTGACATCCCAACACTACCTATCTCTTTGTATGTGGATTCTGGAAGTGGACTCAAGGGCCCAGTGCATCCCCAGTCCAAACAGGAGCTTCTTACAGGCACTTGTGAGCAGCAGGCCTGAGCGGCATTCTCTTGGACATCAAGGCAGAGGGTGCTCAGTGTACACTGGGTGAGGCAGAGCAGAGACAGGGTGTCAGTTTTCCATCCTAGAGACACCTGTGAGCAGGGCATGAGCAGCATTCTCATGGGCCTTAAGGCACAGAGTACTAACTATACACTGATCGAGGCAGAGTAAAGTCAGGCTGTCATAGTTTCTTCCATTTAGAGGCATTGGTGAGCAGGGCAGGGGGGAGCTAAGCATTTTCTCATGAGCCTCAAGGCAGAGGGAGATAACTGTGCACTGGGAGTAGCAGAACAGAGTCAGGCTGTCCCAGTTTCTCCATCTTCTTAGGGGCATTTTTGGGCAGGGCAGAGGCTACTGTGAGGTGGGCCTCTGCATCTCAGTGGGCACATATTATAACACTCTGTATATTCCAGGAAAGGAATAACCCCTGTATGACAGCATAGTTTGAGCCCTTACTAATGTATCTGCTATCTCTTTTCTCATTTAATCTTCATAAATGGATGACCATACTGTTAATCCTTGTGTTCCTGTTTCTCTCACTGGCTCATGGCTTGGCCCTGAGCAGGAGTAAGCCCTGCCAGCAGAGGGCAGGCTTCATGCCTGTGTGGAGTCCAGGTGACTGATGTGTATGGCAGGGCTGTTTGGCACCTTGTACTCTGGTGGGTGAAGCCTGGTGTTGGAGTCAGCTCCATGTTGCTGAAGAAACACCCAACAAGAAGCAGCTGTTGGGAAAGAAAGAGTTGGTTTCAGGCTTACAGATCCAGGAAAACACCATCAATGGTGGAAGAAGCTGGCTCATTCCCATAGATCAATAGTAGAAAGACACCATCAAACAGCCAGCAAACACCAAGGAGCACAAACATCCAGAGCTCCAAAAATGCTCTCCACACACCTTAAGGTTGGACTTAAGATCCACCCCCAGAGATATGCCTCCCTCCCAATAGGGTTCTACCCACTGGAGACTCAAAGGTGAAACTGGAGTCTATGAGGCCATACATTTTTTTTTATTATTCTTTTTTTTTTTTTTTTTTTTTTTTTTGACAGAGAGAGAGAGAAAGGGTTTCACTCTGGTCCAGGCTGACCTGGCCTTAAGTCACTGTGGATGAACTCCAGACATGTGTGCCCCTTGTGCACGTGTGTGCGACATTGCAGGGTTGTGTCACTGTGCATTTGGCTACATGGGACTTTGGGCTTTGTACATGCCTTTTTAGGCTTTGTACCACAACTGGCTTATTATTCTTCTTTAATCCTGGAGAAATACAAAGAGACAGATTCAACCCTGGCTGAAAGAGACTCACAATCATCTCACAATGCAATTTATTTTTTATTTTTATTTTTTGGTCTTTTAAGTATGCTCTCATTCTAGTCTAGGCTGACCTAGAATTCACTATATAATCTCATGTTGGCCTCAAACTCACAGCAATCATCCTACCTCACCCTCCCAAGTGCTGGGATTAAAAGCATGCACCATGATTTCTGGCTTTTCACAATGCAAATTACATTTCAGTCTAACTTCAAAGGTCCCCATAAACTTTATGAACTTGAACATTGTTAAAAGTCTTAGGTCTGATGTAAGATTCTCAAGACTGTCTCTTAACTGTGCATCCTGTAAAATCAAAACAACTTACATACTTCTAATACATAATGGTACAGAATAAACATTTCCATGCAAAAGGGCACAACAAGGAGAAACTGAACCAATGGAAAACAATTACCATCACCTCATACATCTGTAGTTCAAGGCCAGTATCCATAACCAGTGACCTCAGTCTCTGGATTTCTATTCTTCCCCTCCAGCTGGGCTGAGTGGCATGGGAAAAACTTCCATCCTGAGCCAACAGCACTCCATGGTAGCCTTTAGAGTCTTGATATATCCAAAACATCCACTACAAATCAAGGCCCATTTTCACATTTCTATATAATGGCCTTATTTAGTATCCAATACAGGGATTGCAACAACCATGTTTTACATGCCACATCTCAGTAGTGGCTCATAATTCATCTTCAGACAACAGCTTCACTGGCCTCTACACAGGGACATCAGTCCTTTCCACTCAGCAGCAGCTCCTCCAATTCAACCTTGAGGGCTGGAGAGATGACCTGCTTCCCTGCATTTTTCATGCTTTCGAAACCACTACCAGGTGTGAGACAAGCCAAATTAATTAATTAATTAATTTCCAATCTCCAGGTCCCATGATTTTGGAGAGCAGATATGCCTTTATGCTTGTTTTAAGTCAATGCTGCATGCCCACTCATGACCATTCCTGGGTGGATGTCACCCTCAGGCATCTTTTCTATTGTCCTAATGAAGAGCAGTTGACCCACCCTGAATCATGCTAATCTGCTTGACAATTAACCTAAACCTAAAACTTTCCTCTGTGTTTAACTCTAAACTGATTGAATTTTTCTGTTATCAAAATATAAATAAAATAATAATTTCTCTTCTCCTAAACACACCAGTCCATTAAAAAAATTCAACCTTGATCAAACTCTCTGGTCATGGGTAGAAGAACAGAGCCAGTCTTTATACCAGCAGCTTAGTTCTAACAAAGTCTATTCTTCCCTTTCAAAAGTTTAAACACCAAGACTTTATGGTCCCCAATCCTCTCTACATTTAGTATTTTCAAACACTCACCAGAATAGCCCATAAAACTTGGCTTTCTGCACTATGAGGTTTCTCCACCCAAAACACCAAGTCCTTCCATGTTCCTCCAGGAAACAAGTTCCCAAAGACCAAAATCCACATGGTGAAATTCATCACTGCAAGATCCCCACACATCAGCATGAATTTCTGTTGCAGGCAGCTTCACACTGCTGGACAAACACCCAGTCAGAAGCAGGTTATGGGAGGAAAGGGTTTATTACAGGCTTTCAGATCCAGGGAAACACCATCAATGGTGGAAGACTATGGCTGACTTTCATAGAAGGATAGTAGAGAGACACCATCAGTCAGCCCGCCAACACCAGCAAGCACAGCCAGAGTTCCAGGACTGCTCTCCACACCCCTTAGGGCTGGACTTAAGACCTGCCCTCAGTGACATGCCTCCTGCAGTAGGGCTCCACTCACTGGACACTCAAGTGTCACACCCGAATCTATGGGACCATACATTCAAACTACCACATCTGGGGATTCTGGGGCTAGGGCTGTTGGGCTATGGGGGCAGGGAATTTCCAATGCACATCTGACTCAAGCCTGATCAGTGCTGTGAAGGAACACAGGATACAGCACTGAAAGGTGCCTATTTCCAGGCCAGGCTTTATTGATCCCATCCCTCTGCTGTCCTGGCCTGTCCACCCCTGGGCCCTGTTCCTCCTGTCTTTCTCCACCTTGCAGCCTCACGTGAACCCTCTCCCCAGGCTCAATTCATGGTCCTGCTCCCTACTGGTGGGAGCTAGGTTTGTAGGATGAAGACCTGCTACCTACAGGTGCTTCCTATGTCACCTCACTTTATAGGACTCTAACAAAGGCCCTGCTCAGCCTCCACCCACCAGGGTTCACACCTTCTCCACACACCGAGCTCCACAGAGGACATAAGCCAGGACACACGGCTCCTCAGAATCCACAATGGCTGGTATTCTCAGTCATGAGACGGTGCAGAATGGTGGCAGTCAGAGAACAGCAGAGCTGCTGGTGCAGAGCCCCTGCTGCGGGGTTGGACACGGCCAAGAGCACGGCTCTCCCCAGGCCCACAGGACATGGAGGTTCACCAGAGGTGGCACACTGGGCAGGTGAAAGTCAAGGTGACAGCACAAACTCGGAGTTGGACCATAAGACTTTTAAGAGGCCACAAGAGTATAAGAGCACAGTAGAGCGTTTGGGTCCCAACAGTACAGATGAGGCTATGTCAGCCATATTTGTGTGCTACTTATGAATATTAATTTCCAGAATGTGGCAGGAGCAACACCACAGCGGGGCAGAAGATTTCACTGCCATCATCACTGGAAGTGTCAGTTCACTACGAGATGCATTAAGACACAGGTGAGGGGGATGATGTGGGTCAGAGCAGGCAGTGTGGTGTCACAGGAATTCTGTGCAGGCAGACTTGCTAAGGGGGACCTCTAAGGACTTGGAGGGATTTGGCTGGAGATCAGAAAGTGGCCTGGGCCTCTCAGGACAGGGGCAGACTTGGACTAGCAGTGGGAGAGAAAGGCAAGACAGAACAGGAGAGACCAAAGAAGGAGAGCTGGTAATGCAAGATGCCCTTCCCCCTAATAGCACCCCCACACAGGCCAAGGACCTTGCAGGGGGCCATGCTGCTGCATCTGGGGCTGAAGTCAAAAACTTTAGTCACAGATGTGCGAAACCAAGGAGGTAGGGAAGGTGCTTATGTACCCTCTCCACCCTCACCTGTGAGATGCGTCATGGGCTGACCGTGTGTCCAAGGTGTGATCAACCAAGGTCTCAGCTCAAATAAAGTGTGATCATCATATCTGCTCTTTGGTGGACTCAGTTCCCACTCTCAGCCTGGATGCTGGAGGTCGTGTCTCTGCAGCACAGCTAAGGTTGAGGGATGAGCATGGCACTCCTAGGGTAAAGTTCAAAAGTCTCAGGGTCCCTCAGAGCTCCCTACCACACACACACACACACCCTCCAAGCTTCCCGCTCCTACACAGGAACAGTGAGTCTGGCCTGTCTTCTGGATCCACAGTGCAAGCACCTCTACCATTACTGTGCAGGAAGCATATACTAACAGTCCCCAGTTTAACAAAGGACACAGAGTTCCCAAAACCAAAGACTGCCCAAGTTCAGTTCCCCAGCCTCCATGTAAAAATGTTGGGTGTGGACCCATACATCCAGAACTCCAGTATTATGAGGGAGAGAAGGTCTGAAGGAGACACGCAGATGAGCAATAAAGAACACGCAATGTTCTCCTCTTTCCTTTTAAGTATGTGCAAGGAGCACACACATGTGCACAAACACATGCACATGCACACACACACACACACACACACACACACACACAAAGATCTGTAATGAGTATAAAACACCAATATTTGACTAAATATCACAACTTGAGACTAGGAATAAAGACAGAATAAATATTATAAAAATAAATATTGCATGGTTTTCTTGGCCTTTTAAAAAGCTTTTTCTGAAGATGGAAATTACACTCTTTAGGTATACAGAAATACCATCCTCTAATTATAACAATGTGTAAAAAATATCAATAAAATATATAAAAGTACAAAAAAATTAAAGAATATTTTTATTTATTTATTTTCAAGGAGGGAGAGAAGAGAGACAGAGAAAGAGAGAGGGGGAGGGAGACAATAGACATGCCAGGGCCTTTAGGTACTGCAAACAAACTCCAGAGACATGCACCACTGTGTCTTTATGTGGGTACAGGGGAATCAAACCTGGATCCTTAGGCTTTGCAAATAAGCATTTAACCCTCGAACCATTTCTCCAGCCCACAATAATTTTATTTTTTTAATTTTAGGCATCAAGAAACCATAAAAATAAGAATATCATGGGAATTTCAACCTTTAAGTCTTCCAAAGCCAAACTTTTATGCATCTTTTACCAAACAAAAAATTAAGTTTGGAATTGATCATTTTGCTCATCCAACTTTCTTCCCCTATTTACATTCTCTAATAATGTGTGGTGGATGTAATTTTGGGTTAAAGAGAATTCAAATGACTTTCTTTATATGTGAGAAAGTGAGAGAGAGAGAGAGAGAGAGAGAGAGAAGAGAGAGAGAAAAGAGAGAAAGAATTGGAGTGCCAGGGCCTCCAGGCATTGCAATCAAACTCCAGAAGTGTGTACCAGTTTGTGCATATGTGTAACCATACACACTTGTGTCAACTTGTGCATGTGGCTTATGTGGGATCTGAAGAGTCGAACAAGAGTTCTTAGGCTTTGTAGGCAAGTGCCTAACCTCTAAGCCATCTCTCCAACCCTCAAATAGCTTCTATTTTGTAAGTCTGAGAGTACTATGTGAGCCCAGATGACCACACATTCTGTTAGGATGGGAACAATGATGTTGGACATCTCTGTTTAAGACCACAGATCCTCAGGTTAACATTCCCACGAGGTCTCCAGGCAGCATGTGGGCAAGTTGAGGTGCAAATAATCAAGATACCAGGGTGAACTGGGAACAGGTGAGGAATTACTAGTCCTAGCAACTGTGACTTCAAACCTGTCCTAAGGGCTGGAGAGATGGCTCAGTGGTTAAGGCACTTGCCTGCAAAGCATAGGAACTCATGTTTGAATCTCCAGGTCCCATGGAGCCAGACATGGTGATGCAATCTCACAATATCGGACATGCACACAAAAGGGTACTTGCGTCTGGCATTCGTTTGCAGTGGTTGAAACCCCCATGTGCCCATTCTCTCTCTCTCTCTTTCTGTCTGGCTCTTTCTGTGTCTGTCTTGCTCTCAAAATAAATAAATAAATAATAATAATAACGGACCTAAGCTAGCTAGCCCAGTTAAGACAGAAGAGATGCCACTTGGCAAATTACATTTCACTTCCAATCCACACAGACTAAAATCCAAAGGCACTGCCAAAAGCTTCCTCACTGTCTTTAGTAAAGGAGGAGACTGTGTGACAACAAAGAGCCCTGGAGCACAGGAACTGTGGGTTCCACAACCAGCAGAGGACTTTGCAAGTAACTGATTCGCAATTCCTGTCAGTTGATCATGCAAATGAGCAATTTCCACTATGTTGACCCATGTAGAGAACTTAAAGATCTGGGTGTTCTTGACCTCAAAAAAAAAAAAAAAAAAAAAAAAAAAAAAAAAACCTGAAATCCAACTATGTAAAATATGAGTTGTTTCATGAAAGGAAGCAAGTTAACAATGCCTGACTATTATGGACCAAAAGATTACAGTGATGATCTTGAAAACACCTTACAGAGTAAGTTGAATGTTTCCATTTGATACACAGAAAACCTAGTTCAGACACTGTGTAATTTACTCATGAGCACAGGCCAAGAAGCCCAGTGCCAACCCATCCAGGCCTGCAAAGCCTAAGTATTCATAGACTGCCATACATCCACCCACTTCAAGGTACTACAGGAGGAGATGGGAATTAGAGTCCACGTTTCATTTGTGCCACTAATTATTGCAGGTCTCTAGTCCTGCCAATCCTCCACCTGCAAGGCTGGAGAGCCAGGGGACTGCAGGACACGAACCAGATTCCTGGGTTTGGGGTTGGTTTGGTGGGTCACTTATCAGAATCCTTTGGGTCTGGGACTTTGCTAATATAGACATTTCCCTTCCTTGATCCCTTAAATGATTTGGGAATGATCGGCTTGGATATTAAGGGGAGTGCTTGCAGAATGGGAGCAGAAAAGGCATACCAAGCTCTGAGGTCCGTCAGGAGTCCAGGCAGAGGCTCTGCCCCTAGGAGACCACTTACTCGGGTGTCCCCACTTCGTGGTCAGCGCTCAGGTGGACAGGACCCGCTATGGGCGCCCTGCGTTTCTAGAGAGGCCTGCATGGGCTCCTCTGCAGAGTCCTGAGACCACCAAGACTGTGGCTTTAAGAACCTCGCAGCCGGGGTGCGCATGGGGGTCGCACAGTCAGGAGGGGCTCAGACGCCCCTGGCGCCCCTCCGGGAACCACTTCCTGGTCACGGTCAGCATCCGCGCCGTCCACGCCCCGGCCGCGCCTCCCTCCGTCCCTCCCGGGCGGCCCCACGGGCGGCGGAGGTGGAAACCCCAACTCTCGGAAGCCCACCTTCCGCGGCGTCCGACTCGAGAGCCGGGCCCGAGAGGACGCAGCGCAGCGCCGCCGCCGCTCCCCTCGCTGCCGCCGCCCGCGAGACCCAACGTCGACCCGCGCGCCCGCTCGCCCTGCGCTCGCGCGTCCGAACCACAGCCCCGCCGGCGCTGGCAGACGCTGTCCCCGCCCTGGACTCCCCCTGGCGCTGCGCAAGGCCCCGACGCCCCTGTCCCCCCGCCCTGGACTCACCCAGGCCCGCGCGCGGCCCGCGCACCTCTGAGGAAACCGACGCCCCTAGCGGAGCCGCGCGGGCCATTCGCGCTGGACTGCGCCCAGGAAGGCTGCTGGCCTGGCGGCGCGGCAGCCTCCCAGGGACAGTTTAGGGACCCCTGGACCGCGGGGATGCGAGAGACGTGGCACCTCTTTTCAGGTAAGTCTCTCCCATTCTTGTCTTCACCCCGCCATTATTTACTTGTCATCCTCCTAGACATTTCTCCTCGACTCTTAACTCGTGTCCTTTTCCCAATGTCAGCCTTGCTCCCTAAGCCTTTGGGGTCATTTCTCCCTAGCACCTGTTGCTCATTCCTTTTCTGTCCTTTTCACAATCTAGAATGCTAAAATTAAAGGTCTCCAAGAGCAGGGATTTCTTTGTTTTGGGTTGGTTCTCTGACACATGGCTCCTAGGATAGAGCCCAGCTAGCTATAAGTTTAATACAAATATTTGTCAAAATTGTTCTTTCATGCTAAAATTATTGAGTCCCCAATATTTGTTCCCTTGTTCTTTTGCACAGTAATGTCAACAACATGTATTCGTCACCTGCTTTAATTTAGCCAAACTTGAATACTTCCTGTGTTGGTCTACTTCCCATTCAGTATTTCTGACAGCTTGAGGTATTCTTTTTCAAAAATATTTTATTTTTATTTATTTATTGTAGAGACAGAGAGAGAAAGGGGGAGAGAGAGAATGGGCACACCAGGGCCCCGCAAAGGAACTCCAGATGCATATACTATCTTGTGCATCTAGCTTACCTGGCTTCTGTGGAGTCAAACCTATGTCCTTTGGCTTTGCAGGCAAACACCTTAACCACTAAGCCATCTCTCCAGCCCAGCTTGAGGTATTCTTGATGTACAGTAAGTTATACATGTTTGAAATGTACACTTTGATATATTTGACATGTATACACCAATGAAACAATCAACATAATGATCATATCTACCATCCCCAAAACTTTTCTCATGCCTCTCCTGGCCTTTAGCCCCCAAACTGCTCTCCTGCTATTGCATACATTTCTTACTTTTCTTAGGGTTTTATAGGCTATATGCACTGTCTTTTTGTAGGGGAGCCTCATGTCACTCTGCATAACTCTATTGAGATTCATCTGTGTTGTTGCATGCACTAATAGTTTGTATCTTTTCTTGTTGAGAACTACTTCATTGTGTGGCTGTGCCAAATCTACCAAGACTGCTCCCAAGTATTAACGCTAGAGGAAAGGAAATGTATATCCACACGGAGAGTTACACAAGAGTGTTTAGAGCAACGTTGCTTGCAGGGTCTCCAGTAGACTTCACCAGGTAAGTTGATAATTAACCATGATATACATGGAACATCTGCTGTTAAATGATAACAGTATGGAATGCTGAAAAGCCCATGCTTAAGAAGCTCTTGATTCAGAGAGAAGCTGCAGTAGTAAGTAGCTTTCAGTGTTCAAAATAACACTGACCGCCCACTCAGATCTGTTTTCTCGACCAGCTAGAAGTTATGCCTGTGTAGTGAATTAATGTCTTTGGACTGTCTTAGAAACCTAAGACTTCTCAACCATAATGTAAACTATTTGCATTTTCACTTAGGTGAACATTTTGAATCTCTTGATGACACTTACAAGAAAGTGCTGGCATCCTACTTCAGACTATAAATGTTCATGTAAAATAATAGCATGTAAGTTTTAATGTGCTGATGAACACATCTGGGTGTCATTGATGTGTGTATCCGAGGTAAAATTACAACAATTCTCAGCAACTTCATTTTTTGCTTATGTTGAAATATCTGTGATAAAGAGAATGTTTCCCCTTTGCATTGATCATTCATAATTGAAGGCAATATGCACAGAAAAATATTCACTTTAAAGGTATTGTATTTATGAGAGAGAGACTGAGAGCAAGAGTGAGAATGAGAGAGAGAGAGAGAGAGAGAGAGAGAATTGGTGTGCCAGGGCTGCAAACCACTGCAATTGAACTCCAGACATGTCTGCCATCATTTGTGCATGCCTGAATTTGTGCTGATGTGACAGCTTTTGTGTCTGGCTTATGTGGGATCTGGGGAGCTGAACCTGGGTCCTTAGGCTTCACAGGCAAGTGCCTTAACCGCTAAGCCATCTCTCCAGCTCAAGGTTTTTTGATCTGGTAAACATAGATACCATAGACGATGCTCACAGGGAGTAACCCACTAATTTGTCACGTGTAGAAATGGTAAAACTCAAATTCATATGTCATTGACATTTAGACTGGGAGTTGTGACATGTTAATTAGCTCAGGTCAAAAAGATGGGGTCCAACAGTGGGATTCATGGCTATATAACAAGACAGACATGCCCACTGCCATGGGATGCCCTCCATGATGTTCTTATGCAGTGTAGTACCCTCACCAGATGTTGGCACACTTCTTAGTCCCTAGAACAGTGAGAAATAAATTTCTTTTCCCAATAAATTTGCCAGTCAGTGGCATTCTGCTATAGTAACAGAAAATGGGTAGGTAGGAAAATAATGTAAAAAAAAATCTCACTGATTGGAAGAGGGAGGATGGGGAGGAGGATAAGGGAGCCAACACTATGAATGTAAAATCAGAATAATATAAAAAAATTATGGGAAAAAATCTCACTGATTTTGGGTTGGCTAGTAATGCTTAAGATATAGTACTAGAGGCATAGTCCACCAAAGAAAAAACTGGCAAGTTTAACTTCATTAAAACTCAGTGTTCACCCTATGAAGAATAACGTGAAGAGAATGAAAAGCAAGCCTTTGACTAGGGAAGAATCCTTGCAGATCACAGACTTGAGCCAGGCCTGCATGCCCAGCTTCAAAGGAGACCAAGACAGGAGAATCACAAGTTCAAGGCCTGCTTTGGCTACAGAAAGAGTTTGAGGTCAACCTGACAACCTAGTGAGATCCTGTCCCAAAATAAATAGTCAAATAAAATAAGTTCAGTTATTGCTCCATGGCAGGGTATTTATCTATCATGCAGAAGTCCTCAGATTCCATCCCTAACACTATAAACAAATAAAATATGGAAAAGTGGCTGGAGAGATAGCTTAGTGGTTAAGGTGCTTGCCTTCACAGCCTAAAGACCCATGTTCTCTCTCTCTAGATCCCACATAAGCCAGATGCACAAAGGTGAGGCAAATGCAAGGTCACACATGCCCACTAGTTGGCACAAGCATCTGGAGTTTGATTTCAGTGGCCGAGACCCTGGTGTGCCAATTCTATTTCTCTCTCTCTCTCTCACTCTGTATAAAATAAAAAAATAAAGAGAAAATATATCTGATAAAAGGCTGAATCAAAATATATTTGTGGACTTGAGAGATTGCTCAGTGGTTAAGGGTCTTGTCTGTGAAGCCCAAGGAACAAGGTTTGATTCCCCAGTATCCACAACCACCACATGCATAAGGTGGTGCGTGCACCTGGGATTTGTTTGTTTACAGTGGCTAGAGACCCTGGTGTGCACAATATCAATTTCTTTCTCTCTCTGTCTTTCTCTGTCTCTCTCTCTGTGTATCTGCCCCTTTCTCTCAAAATAAAATAAATTAATTGATTAAATTTAAAAAATATTTAAGGCTGAAGAGATGACTCAGAGGTTAAGGCACTTTCCCACAATACCTAATAATATTCATTCAGTTCCTGAGTACCCACACATAAAGCCAGATTCACAGTGGTGCAATGGTGGGTTTGTTCATGGCTATATAAGAAGGACTGACCTGCCTGCTCTCTCTATCTTTTCTGTAAACCTAAAAATAAATAAATTTGAATAATAAAATAAATAGTGAATTCAGTATTTTCCCAAAATAAACAAAACCATGGTTTAAAAAAATCATTGCAGATGAAAAAAATATGCAGACAGCAATATAAACAGTCCATTTCCATTTTTCCAGTAATTAGAGACATCCCAAGGTTAAATGACATGTAAATAAACATCATTTATTTAATAACTATTTGGACAGTAAATGAGTATGGCAACTAAAAAAAAAAACTAAAATTCCAAGTCCAAATACTATGGCGCTGGCTTTGGTGAGGGACTTCCTGTTTATGTCACCTCAGGAAAGATGGCACCATGGTGGGACCTTGTATGAGAGAAATGAATTGCATGCCAAAATAGGAAGCAGAGTGAGGGACAGGAGACAGAGTGGAGTCCTATTAGTGCTAAATTAACCCTTCTGAGGGCATGCCCCCAGCGACCTAAGAACTATCAGTAGGCACCGCTTAAAGCTTCACCATGCCGAAAATTACCACATGAACCTCTGGGGGACGTCATCAAACCATGCACAAACCACAGCACACAGGAAACAAATTCTAGATTATTCATTTGCTCTTGAACCATTCAGGTTATTTTCATTGAGATCAGTTGTTCCTCATTCAAATTACTTGAATTTTTTTGTTTGCTTTATCGAGGTAGGGTCTCATTATAGCCCAGATTGAGCTGGAAGTCCTACCTCTACCTCTTGAGTACTGGGATTAAAGGCATAAGCCCAGCTGATTTGCATTTTTAATCAGTGTCGTTATTCAGTAACTATACATTTTACTAGTTTAAATTTAACCAAGGGAACATTATTTCTACTAATTGAGTTTCCTTGGAACAAATAATGCAGGTAAAAACACGAAGTATGTTTTATATGGACATGTATGTGCCCATATGGTGCCCTGTGCAGTCATTTGCAGTGTGGTGAGCTAGCCTGTCATAGCGAGAGGGCCAAGTTAGGTGTTTCCTCCATCACGCTTCTATCTGTTCTTACTTGAGCAGGAGTCTCTCACTCATCCTGGAGCTTCCCAGATCTCCCCTTTCAAACATATCCCTAACAACCTGGACACGATCCTGTTTCTGCTCCCCTAGGACTGGGGTTACACACACGTATGGCTGCACCTGGCCTTTCATGGAGGTCCTGGGGATGGAACTGAAGCCATCTCTCAGGCTTCTTCAGGCTCTCATGCTTGCACAGGAAGTGCTCTTACCCACTGAGCCAGCTTTCAGCCTTGTCCCTTAGTTTTAACTATTTAAAGTTTTACTGGGCTGGAAAGATGGCTTAGTGGGTAAGGTGTTTGCCTGCAAAGCCAAAGGACCTCATGTCAGTTCCCCAGAACACACATAAGGCAGAGGCACAAGGTGGTGCATGCATCTGGAGATCATTTGCATTGTCTGGAGGCACTGGCTTTCAGAACTGTGAGAAATGAATTTCAGTCTCTCTCTCTCTCTCTCTCTCTCTCTCTCTCTCTCTCTGTTCCACTGCCTCATTCTCTTTCTCATATAAATAAATAAAATATTTTTAAAAAGTGTTACTGGATGCAATAACATATAACCACCACAACAGTTCAGGTGTTGAAACATAGCGTGTGGGACAGTATTTGCAGATGGGAACTTTTGGAAGGTGATCAGGCTGGGGGAGGTGGCACCCTCATGATTGATATTAGTGACCCTATCAGAGGCGGCAGTTAACTGGCTGTCCACCCTCTGTCATGAGATGGTATAGCAAGAAAACAGTTGTCCGTGAACCAGGAAGTAAGCCCTCAGCAAATCTGTTGGTGCTTTGATAGGAGAATTCTAAGATTTCAGAAATGTGAGAAATGAATTTCAGTTGTTTATAAGCCGGGTCAGTGAGGAAAGAGCAACCACCCGAGCAGAGGCAGAAGACATGAAGCAGGTGTGTGCATGGCCAAGGATACCAGAAAAAGAAGACGTAACATGATGAGTGTGAAAGGCAAGATGGAAGGGAGACTCCATCTTGGAAGCTGGGCCACAGACACTAAGTAGTCTGGACAGTCTGGGGACCCTGTGCCACTGTGTGCATGCAGGCCTCTCACACCCCGCCTATGCATTCCAAGACAGTGGCCTGATCACTCATCTCCTATTTCAGGAGATGGAGCATCTATCAGAGCAGGAAAGTGGCACTTGAGTTTTTGAATGCCTTGTGTAGTATGATTAGACTGGGAGAATGAAAACAATAAAAAAAAAAATTCTTCAAGTATTCCACTTTGAAATATCTGTCCTACAAGATCACTATGCCATAGAAGTTTGTAATTAATTTAAAGAAAACTTCCATTTATTTTGGTTTGAATTGAGGTTAGTAGAAAGTAATTCTATATTTAGGAATTGAGGCTATTCCCAGGAACTACTAAGCAGTGTGGAATTAAGCAAACAGAAGGGGGAAGAGAACTGTGTGCTTAATCTCATTCATATTCACTGGGCTCTTAATAGCCAAGGGACTTAGTGAAACAGAGGCAAAATAAAGGAACAAGCAGGTGTGGCGGTACATTCTGGAACTCCAGCACTCAGAAACCTGAGGGAGGAGGATGGCAAGTTCAAGGCTTACTGGGCTCCATAGTAAAGACTTTCAAGCAAACAAAAGTACAAGATAAGAGGAGGCAACAGAACAGAACAGTAGTTACTGGTCACACAGGGAGAGCTGGGGAACATGGGAGCAGTGAGGTCAGCATCAGCATTATGACCTCACAGCTGAGCTCACAGGCAGGCACCTTTCAGAGCTACAGGGAGTCCAAGAGGGACAGGACCTGTGGCGACAGGGCTCTGAGATGGCCTCTCTGGAGGTGATGTTGGCCCTCATTTTATAGTTAACATTCCTAAGGAGACATTTGCCAATGGAGAAGAACAGGCCCCCGTGTGGCCTGAACACCTTTGGAGTTGGTTATGGAGAGACCAACAGAAAAACCAACAGACTGTGGATTTTCAACTGAAATCCCATTCTTTTAGTGACATGAAGGCTGAACCTGGCCAGGATTACTGGACATCTCAGGTGCTGTGACTTGTCAGCCCATAGGTGGCATGTGGGGGCGGGGAAGCAGGACTGGAGGTATCTTACAGACATGTACTTAGCTTTTGCTGTGCTGAGGGGGAAACCATGCAGGGGGTCTTGAGCCTCAGTTTCTTCATTGGAAAACCATGAGTGTGCTTAGTGCCCTAAGATCTGTGTGCAGGCCAGCCCCTCTTCTGGAAGTGAGACTTTGTGTTTGAAATTCTCTGTCCTTCAATGACTGTGCCCCATGGCAAGAGGGAAAGATGTGCAGGTGGCCACACGTCCTAAATCCTGGCATGGTCCTTAGGTGGTATTCCTAGGTACGAGGCCATGGGAACTCCAGACAGTCTAGAGCCAAGGACAGACATTGCTCTCTGCCTTCCTAGGCTGTTTCTGAATCAAAAACACAGCCAGTGCTTGGGGACAGTGGGGCAGGAAGGCGAAGGCAAGAGCACGTAGTGACATGGAGCATGGGGGCTAGTCCATCTCATCTGCAGGGCCCTAGAGAAGGTTGCTTGGGGACACAGCCTGGCTGGCTGCCTTCCTGACTTGGGCACTTCCTTGCAGCTGCTGTGGCAGCCACAGGTCAGAGCAGGAGGAACACGGTTCCTGGGTGGTCAGGAAAGAGGCTCTGCAGTCCTGCTTTGAGATTTGGCAGTCCACCATGCTGTCAAGAGACCTGAGGCCTGGAAGGAGCTGTGTCCACTCTCACAACAGCTCCTAGCTGTGTGACGGTCCCCACTCAAAATCAGCTCTATCCTGCTTGTCCCTCCTCTGCTGTCTATGGCACTGAGGCTCCTCTCTGTCACCTAGTCCTCTAACCCTGTGCCCTGTTCTCTGACAGCCGCCTGAAGACCACACTGCTCCTGTACCACCCGCTGATGATCCTGCGTATCCTGGTGGTGTTCCTTGTCCTGAGGGTGATCTCACTAGTGTGGCCTCAGCTCAGGTTTGTGCCTTTTCCTCTTCCCCAGAGCCCCCTGTCTGCTCACACCCTCATCCTCCTCTATGTTCTGTATCTTCTCCCCACCATCTCTTTTTCTCTCTCTCAGATATTTTTTCAAGGTAGAGTTTCACTCTAGCCCACACTTACTAGGACTTACTCTGTAGCTTTGTAGCATGAGGAAGGACTTCAGTTTGATCTCAAATAGACAGAAAATCATCCTGCAGGCTGGGCAAGGGGTTCAGATCATTACTTCAGGTTTCTGGGGAGGCTGAGAAAAGAGCATTGAGGCCAGGAGTTTGAGAACAGATAGGGAGACCTGCCTCTAAGAACAAAACACACAAGAGATGAGGGAAGGGACTGGACATGCGGTGGAAAATGTCCAGTATGAGCGCAGGTGAGGGAGCGTCACTGGGGCAGTTACTGGATGGCCAGTGGTGCGTCAGCTCCCTCTTGAGCTTGCCCGGTCCTGAGGGAACTTTCTGTATTTGCAGTATCACGAGGTGAGTAGAGAGAGAGATGCCCTCAAGCTGGAGCTGGACAAGATGAAGTATGGAGGGGCTGGAAGGTGGGAGTCTGGGGGATTTCTGTGTGGTGATGGTGGGAAGCCCAAGGGGACAGGGTGGCCATGTGTAGAACTGAGTCGTAGTCCCAGCCGTGCTCCTGACTCCTGGGTGGTCTAAGGTAACAGATGTCCTCACTGGGACCTGTCACTTGTGAATCAGCTCTGGTGTATGTTTGGATCTTTCCCTTTTCTTTTCCCCTTTCCTTTCCCTTACCTTCTTTTCCTTTACTACTTTTCCTTTCCTTTCCCTTCCTTTCCTTTCCTTTCCTTTCCCTTTGCTTCCTTTCTTTTCCTTTACTACCTTTCCCTTCCCTTCCCTTCCCTTCCCTTCCCTTCCTTTCCTTTCCTTTCCTCTTTCCTTTTCTTTCCCTTCCTTTCCTTTCCTTTCCTTTTCTTTCCTTTTCTTTCCCTTCCTTTCCTTTCCTTTACTACCTTTCCTTTCCTTTCCCTTTGCTTCCTTTCCTTTACTTTACTTTCCCTTCCTTTCTTTCCTTTCCTTTTCTTTCCTTTCCTTTCCTTTCCTTTCCCTTCCCTTCCCTTCCCTTCCTTTCCTTTCCTTTCCTTTTCTTTCCTTTTCTTTCCCTTCCTTTCCTTTCCTTTACTACCTTTCCTTTCCTTTCCTTTCCTTCCTTTCCTTTCCTTTCCTTTCCTTTCCTTCCCTTCCTTCCTTTCCTTTCCTTTCCTTTCCTTTCTTTCCTTTCCTTTCCTTTCCTTTCCTTTCCTTTCCTTTCCTTTCTTTCCTTTCCCTTTTCCTTTCCTTCCTTCCTTCCCTTCCCTTCCTTTCCTTTCCTTTCCTTTCCTTTCCCTCTTTCCTTTTCCTTTGCTTCCCCTTTCCTTTCCTTTTCTTTCTTTTCCTTTTCCTTTCCTTTCCTTTCCTTTCCCTTCCTTTCCTTTCCTTTCCTTTCCTTTCTTTCCTTTCCTTTCCTTTCCTTTCCCTTCCCTTCCCTTCCTTTCCTTTCCTTTTCTTTCCCTTCCTTTCCTTTCCTTTACTACCTTTCCTTTCCTTTCCCTTTGCTTCCTTTCCTTTCCTTTCCTTTCCTTTCCCTTTGCTTTCTTTCCTTTTCTTTCCTTTCCTTTACTACCTTTCCTTTTCTTTCCCTTCCCTTCCCTTCCCTTCCCTTCCCTTCCCTTCCCTTCCTTTCCCTTCCTTTCCTTTCCCCTTCCCCTTCCTCCTCCTCCTCTTCTTCTTTTCTGGTTTTTCAAGGTAGAGTTTCACTCTAACCCAGGCTGACTGGAATTCACTATGTAGTCTCAGGGTGGCCTCAAACTCATGGTGATTCTGCTACCTCTCCCTCCCGAGTGGTAGGATTAAAGGTGTGCACCACCATGCCTGGCCACCTTTGGATCTCCTGATGCTACTGTCCTGTGTGGTGTGTGGCAAGGCTCACGCTTCAGTCCCAAGAGTGGTTCTTAGTATGCTTGGTTCTTTCCTTTCTGCTTTGGCTCTGGCTACAGAAAAATTAACAATGAGCTGAACCAGGCCAAATGTGATCTGGAGAAGAAATGTGAAGATCTGACAGCTGAGAAAGCCAATGTGGTGTTTCAGGTGGAGGAGCTGCAGCAGAAGGTGTGGAAGGAGAGTCCTTGCCCCTGAGCCCAGGCTTGTCCATACAGTCTCAGGCATCATTGAGGGTAGCCTCATGCTAAGAGCTGGGTGAATTAGATCCTTATTCTGGTCCTGGCATAGAATTCTCCAGAAAGGAATTTTTTTAAAAAATCGGAACCCTGACCACAAAATATCAATGTTACGTTTTTATTTTTAATTTTTTAAATGTATTTTTATGAGCATGAGATATAGAGAATTATTGTGCAAAACTTCCAGCCAGTGCAATGAAACTCCAGACACATACTATACCTTGTATGCATGTGCGATTTTGCACTTTTGCTTCACCTTGTGCATCTGGCCCACATGGGACCTGGAGAGTGGAACATGGGTCCTTAGGCTATGCAGGCAAGCACTTTCACCACTAAGTTATATCTTGAGTCCAAAACTTTTATTTTTATTAAAAAGTTTTAAAATATTTTATTTTTATTCATTTCTTTGAGAGAGAAAAAGGGAGAGAGACAGAGAATGTGCTAGGATCTTCAGCCCATGCAAATGAATTCCAGACACATGTGCCACCATGTGCATCTGGCTTATGTGGGCTTTGGGGACTTGAACCTGGGTCCTTTGGCTTTGCAGGCAAGCACCTTAACTGCTAAGTACTCTCTCCAGTGCTAATTTTTATATTTATATTTATTTTATTTTATTTGAGACAGACAGAGAAAGAGGAGAAACAGAGAGAGACACACACAGAGAGAGACAGAACACACGCACCAAGGCCTCTAATGAACTCCAGATGTATGTTCTACCTTGTGCATCTGGCTTACGTGGGAACAGGAGAATTGAACCTGGGTTATTAAGCTTTGCAGGCATATACCTTAATTGCTAAGCCATCTCTCCAGCCCCACAATTTTTATTTTTAAAGTATCCTGGCTGAAAGCCATCACCGTGTATTCTGTATTTTCGTTTAATTAAATGAGGAAAAATGACCATTCTGAAACCCTTAACTTACAGGACTTTTAAGAAGAATTTTATTTTTATGTATTTGAGAGAGAGAGTGGGTGGGCGGAGGGAGGGAGGGAGAATGGCCATGCCACTGCAAACATATTGCAGATACATGTGCATGTGACTTATGTGGGTTTGGAGGAGTTGAACCTGGGTTCGTAGGCTTCACAGGCAAGTGCCTTAACTGCTAAACCATCTCTCCAGCCTTAGTCTGTATTTTTTGAGACAAGGTGTCAATGTAGCCAGGAGGATTTCAAATTTATATGTAGGTGAGGCTGGTCTTGTATTTATGGGAATCCTCTTACTTCATTTTCCAAGTGTTGAGATTACAGGTATGAGCAATGATGTCTGGAGGAAAGGCAACCTTTCATATATTTCATTTATATGTCCAGCCCAGGCCATACAACTCCTCTCTTCACATACTTTTCTTCCATGGTCATGGCCTTGAATTGTAAGTGATGATAGTTTACACTCTTTTAGGGGATTCAGAATAAAAGCCTGGGCTCCCCAAATTGCAACTGTTGATTTTCCTCCTGCAATTGCCTAGCCAGTCTTTGCTGACCAAGAAACTGGCTAGGAGGTAGTTGGAGGTTCTGGATAGACAGTGTAGAGCCCACTCCAGATCAGCTGTACCCTAGGGAAGAGGTGACCCCAGAGTCCTGCAGACCAGCACTGTGACTCATTCGCTGACTGTTAGAGGTGGGATCCCTGGCTCCTCCTTGGCCCTGTACAAGCCTGGAGTCTCCACTTTAGGGCTGAACAGTAAGGACACAAGGTTCAGGTCGGATTCAGAACTGAACTCCACTAGTCACTGTTCAAATGCTTCATGTCCCTACGGCAGTTCCCTGAACACCGAGGTTAGCAGCTTCCTCATAGACCTGCTGAGAATTGAAGGAGAAAAGTTGTGGAAACTGTGGGACATGTGCGAGCTGCCCTGAAGGATGGGTTAGCTGCCTCTGCTCTTCCCCAGGTGGGGTCTAAATGTCACAGAAGATGATGAGGTGTGAGGCTGTGTGCAGGAGACATGGGCTCTGACCTCTCATTTATCCATGGAGAGTCTGAAGCCGGCCACCATCAGCCCTCATGGCCAGGTCTTCCTGCAGGTCCATCAGAAGAACCAAGAGGTTCATGATCTGCAGCAGCAGAGGAAGCAGTGCCTGTCCCTCAAACACAGATATGCAGCTGCCTTTCAGCAGCTCTGGGTGGCCTGTCACCAGCTCAAGTTTGAAAACTACACCCTGCACGAGCAGTTTGCAATGCAGGGCAGGGGTTGTCAGAGGACACAGACAACCTGCTATCTGTCCCCAGAAGGACAAGACCAGGCCAGAAAGGGTCATGCTGAGTATGTTGCTAAGGCAGATCTGATTGTCACAGATGACCAAGGCAGTGGAGACACCATGGTGAGCTGTGCTCTCCTCCCCCCCCCCTCCTCCTCCTCCCCTGTGCCCTCCTGTCCTCATGCCCTTCCTGCAGGTGGAGCAGAAAATCAATGAGGCTCATGGTCTTGGAGAGCAGCTGCACCAGTGCCTGACCCACCTGCAGCACAATGAAGGATGCCACCTGCAGCACAATGAAGGATGCCACCAGCAGCTCTGTGCTGCCTATGTTCACCTGCGCCGTGAGCATGAGGAACTGCACAGGCAGCTCATGCAGCAGAGCCAGGACGTGGTCATGCTGCAGCACAGTGAGTCTCGGGCCAAGATGGCAACCCAGACATTGCAGCAGGAATTACAGCAGGCACAGGTGAGGCATTGGTGAGGCTAGCCTGAGGTGGAAGGACTGGCCATTCCTGTTCCTTCTCAGTCTTTCCTGGCCCCTGCAAGGGACACCAAAAGTGGGGCCAGAACAGGATTCCACTGACACTTGAGATCCCTATTTTGGCTGCAGACTCACATCAGCACCCATGAAGAGTACATCAAGGAGGCAGTCTACCATATATGTGTGCTGCTCGCTGCAGACCCTTACAGCAATGGTGAGCAGAGCCAGGCCCATGTCAGGGGCTGCAGAGAGATGGGCCACAGGCATCACAGTGTCTGAGCCTGTGCATCTGTGTGCCATCCACATAGGAGATTACTTTGCCTTGTCTGGGCACGAGAGGGCATCTGTGAAGGCACTGCTCCAAGAAAAAGAGGATCACATTAACCAGCTGAGCCAGGAGAAGGAGGAGATGGAAGTAGGGTCCTGCCATGTCTGTTGGCTTGGCAAGTCCAGTGCTGGCTACTGAGCACCTCTCTATCCAGATCCAGTTGTCGGAGCGGCAGGAGCTGCTGTCAAGACAGGAAAAGAAGCGTTGGTTGAACACGGCTAATCAGCCCACTCCACACCCCCCAGTGTCCCAGGATGTCATCACTTCTGACCTACATGGTGGTAAGTAGAGCCTTGGATAAGAGTTAGCAGGGGATAGACATGCCCAGGGGAGGGCTGGCATGGGGTTGGACATACACAGGGCAGGGCTGGCATGGGATTGGACATACACAGGGCAGGGATGGCATGGGATTGGACATACACAGGGCAGGGCTGGCATGGGATTGGCCATACACCAGGTAGGGCTAGGATGGGGTTGGCCACACCCATGGCATGACCCTCACAGCACTGTCCCCACCCTTCTGCCCACAGGTCTTCAAGAGGTGAGCCTTGAAGACAATGTGGAGCCCTAACAAGGAGAGCCTGCAGAGGCCTCTCCTCATGAGAAACCTGCTGCACAGCTCATGGTACAGAAGCTTTATTGGATCCAGAGACAGGAATGCCTGAGCTTGGGCAGCAAACCCTGCATCTCCTTCTTTACCACCCCCATGAGAATACAAACAAGATCATGCCACAGTCCCCACCACGCCTTCCTTCTCACCCCTTAATTCTTTTTTGTTGTTGTTGGGTGTTTTTACTTTACTTTTTTATTATTTTTTGGAGAGCCCACAGAGAATGCCAGATGAGATTGGGCAAAACCCTGCAGCCCTTCTTTACCACCCCCATGAAAATACAAACAAGATATCAGGCCACAGCCCCCACCACACATTCCTTCCTTTCACACTTTAATCTGGCTTTTTGTGTGTGTGTGTGTGGTTGTTGGGTTTTTTTAATTTTAATTTTTTTTATTGACAACTTGCTTAATTGTAGACAATTTCCCATGGTACTTCCTCCCTCCCCCCACTTTCCTCCTTCAGCCCCACTAAGCGGTTGGTGACACAGCTCAGACTGTATAGTGTTTGCCTAGCATGTGAGGATCAGGAGTTGGATCCTTAGCAACTCATAATTCTGAGGTTTTGTATGCACACAATCCCAGTACTAAGGAGGTGGAATCAGAGAATCAGAAGGTGAAGGTCATCCTTTGCTACATAGTGATTTGCAGGCTAATATGGGCTACATGAGATCTTTCCACAAAAAAAGAAATGAACAACAAAATCAGAACCCCCATGTTTATGGGACATAGACTCGGTACAGGCCTTTTGCCATCTTGGCCACAGCTGAGTCTTTCTTGGGGACTCCTACTAGAGTAAAAGAGCAGAGACTCAGTGATGGAGCAGACTGCCTCTCTGCAGGTCCATGATGTAAGGGGCTCGATCCTCACTCCCTGGTACTCGGGTTAAGATCAGTTGGGCAGCATTTTGGTGGTGCACAGCCTTGGTAGGACAGTGTGATGGGACCATCCTGCACTCAGCAGACTCCTGCCTCTGGTTCCACTTCCTTTCCCTCCCCTCTCTTTTTCATGTTTTTTTCTTTGTGTTTTCTTTGTTGTTTTTTTTCTCCTTTTCTGCCTCCTTCTATCTCTCCATAAGTTTCTTCAACAAAAAGGTTATTTAGGTGGAATTCCTTTATAAAACCAGCCTCTCTGAGGTGGGAGATTATCAGTTATTGAACCAAAGATGTTCCCAGAAGGACAGAGATTCTTTACTTTTTAAACCTGGTATGGAAGGGTCTCTAACTAGAGATAAGTCCTTGCTACAGGGTTGATGGGACTCGGGTTACTGTGGTTAGGGGTAAGAGAAGGCATGGGACAGGTGAACGTCACAAATCAGAGCACTATCTGCTCCTGCTGTCCTGCCAGGCAGGAAGCTTTCTCTCCTGGGAACCTAGGGTCAGAAGGAACTGCAGGGGGCGTTTTGTCTACAAAAGAGTAACATCATGTCTTTTTGAAAACAATGGTTTATTGACAACCTCCAAGCACCTAGACAATATGCCAGAGTCATAATCCCCTCCCACCACTGTCCATTTTCACCTCCTAATTACACCCTCCACTGAATCCCTTCTTCCCAACTAGTCTCTCTTCTATTTTGATGGCATCACTTCTTCCCAGCCTTTAGTAAAGTTCTTATGTGGGTAGCGTCAGTGCCCATGAGGTCATGTATGTCAAGGCCACTGGGCGTATGAAAGACAGTGTTAACAGCAAAGTGTTCTTGCCCTTCTATTGGCTCTTACATTCCAGCCATCACCTCTTCACCAATGGTTCCTGAGCCTTGGAGGTTGTGATGGAAATGTCTGAAGAAGTGCTGAACATTCCACACTCACTTCTTCTCAGCACTTTGGCGAGTTTTGAGTCTCCCCAGTGCTCAACACCATCAGAAAAGAGAAGCTTCTCTAACCAAAACTGAGAGTAGCATGAATATAAGGGCATAAACACAAGCACTTAGAGGACAGTTTGTCTCATAATATATCCTTTAGCCAGATAGCAGTACTAGTTTGTCCCATAGATCTTGTGATCTCACCAGCCACAGGCTTTTGATTAGATTTTCAGTAGCAGGCATGAATTCCCTCCAAGAAGCAGGTCTCAAGGCCAATCAGCAGTTGGTTTTCCCCATAGCAGACATGCCACCATTGCACCAGTTGGTATATTTGGCCTGCCTGGCAGCCATAAAGGGTCCACTGTTTTTTAAGACCACTGGTGACTTTTCTCCCCCAATAAGCTGCAGAGGTCTTTTCAGCATCCTGACAGCTAATCAACAGGGAGGAAGCTTCCAGCTCAGCCCCAGCTTCATTTCTCAGTGACCTGCACCCCTGGCATGAGGAGTCTTCAGAAATATGGTTCTGGGGAGTAACTAAGAACCTTGGCAATAGACAGTAAAGTTTCAGGGGCATGAGGACCAGTGTTGACCAACAACTCACTGGGAGGATTCGATCTGTGGCACTGAAGTTTTCTTGTAATAATCTATGGCTTCTTGGCACAACATTATCTAGCCCCACAGGGTACTTTGGCCCAAATTTCATTAAAAAAAAAAAAAAAAAAAAAAAACTGTATGTTACTTAGTGTAGCAGACAGCTTCAGGTTTGCTGAGATAAACTTCCAGACCAGTCAAAGTTATGGAGGAAGGGGTTTATTGAAGCTTATAGTTCTAATGGACGTTCCATAATGGTAGATGTTTAGACCCCTCTTAAAGGACCAGGCAAAGAACCAGAGAAAGCAAAAACCCAAAAACTAAGAGCCACACACATAGCACACTTCAGGAACTCAAGCTAGGCACACTTTTTATATCCTTAGATTGAAATCTCAAACCCACCACCACACCTTCAGATCTGCACAGTGACACTGCCTCCAACCAGGTGGCTGCAGATGTAAAGTACAAACTAATAAAACACTGAATATATTGTGGGCCATCAATTCAAACTACCACACTTCGATAACAAAGAAGGTTTCTATGTGGTTTATTCACACATCAATCTTCTTATAGGAACAGTGTCTGTGACTTAACACACCAGGCTGTTATGAAACTTGCTGCATGTTCAACTTCTTAACCTTTTCCTACCTGCCAAGTGGCTGGGATTGCTGCATTTGGCGTGCTGACTATCCCAAAAGCCATCATTGAATGCTATCATTGATATGGCCTGAAATGGTGAGAAAGATCATGAGGTGTAAGACTGCATTCAGAAAGAATAAGCCCTATGAGACTCCACCCATTTTTGCTCAGGATCTAGAAGCCAAACACCCTTGCACCATGTTCTTCTATCCCATGGAGCCAAAGAGACAAGAGGCTGGCACCAACAGAGCAGAAGGACCAGGGACAGTCCCACTTGCACCACTGTACACGTGCCTATCTGCAGCTGACCTCCAGGAAAGAGACCCTGAATGAGCAGCTACTGCCGCCGGGCCAGCTTGTAGACCAACAGAAACATGAGGATGGCACCGCCGAGACGGCCCTCCAAGACCCACATGTGGCTACATCTGAGGCTAGCCCCAAACTGTAGGACCTGGCTGCCTGTGTTCTCACTCTTCCCCCACCCCATAGGAACAAATAGAAAGCACCAGAAAGGACAATCAGCAGCCACAGGCCCAGCTAACCAAAAAGACTCTCGCAGGCAAGGTTAGTGAGACAATATGGACTAAAGAACTGAGCGTGGTGGATGCTTGGCTGAAGTGGTCCCATGAGAAATGAAATGTCAATAGTGGTCTTTCCTTCCAGTCAGTTCAGTGCTCAACAGGCTCACTTTGGGGATCCCAAAGAGTCAAAGTGTGGCTGGGCTACAAAGTGAGAGCCAAGCCAACAGGTCTGGAGTGAGACCCTACCTCAAAAATTGAAAAGCATGAGTAGGAATAAATGAAGTGGTTGAGGAGGCTTCTTGCCAGATGTTACCATCCCAGGGCACCTACATAGCCAAGAGACCATGATGAGTGGGACTCCGCCTACCCCCTTCCCTCCTCCCTGCTTCTCTCTGGGGTCCTTCTGCCCACATGCCCATGTCTTTCTATAGGTGCATCAGAACAGCCAAGAGGCTCAGCATCTACAGGAGAGGCTAAACTAGTGCCTGTCCCACCAGCACCTGGATGCAGCTGCTTGGTAGCAGTTCCTGGCAGCCTGGCAGCAGCTGAAGTTGGAGAAGTACACGATGCACAAGCAGCTGACACTGCACAGTCAGATCATGGGCCAGCTGCAGCACAAGGAGGCCCAAACCAATGTGGCACTGAAGATATCCTGCTAAGACATGGCTCTGGTGGGGCAGCTTCTGAGGCTAAGCCCATGTGGGAGGACCTGCCCACCCCTATGCTTTCTCCCTCTTTTCTTGTCCCATAGCAGCACATGTTAACCACTGCAAGAGAACCAGCAGCTATAGGCACAGCTGAGCCTCTAGAATCTACCTGGGGAAGGTGAGTGAGAACACACACACGGGAGGAGAGGAGAACCCTAGGAACTCAAGCAGGATAGACAAGTGTAAAGGGGCTTTTATTATGCTCACAGTGGCTACCAGGGATATATGCCTGGTGAGCACCTTGTGGGTCCTAAGCTTTTTCCTCCAGAGTCACTCTGCTGGCCAGGTGGGGTTGGCAGAGGATACAGACAACCTGCTCTGTGCCCCCAAGGGGGAAACTGTGGTCAGGCAAGAACAGGATAAGGAGGATCCACAGCTGGATCCCACCATGCCACATGACCTAAGCCCTTCCTGCAGAGGAGCAGCTGCACCGGTGGCTGACCCACATGCAGCAGTATAAAGAATCCCACCAGGAGTTCTGGCGGCCTAGACTCACCTGAGAGGTGAGCATTGGGCACCGCACAGGCAGCTCGTGTGCAGAGGCAGCACATGGTCCTGCTGCAGTGAGGACAACACAAGATGGCAGCTGAGAGGGCATGCCAGGAGTTCCAAGCGGCCCCGGTAAGGCAGCTTTTGAGAATGAGCTCAAATAGGAGGACCAGACCACCACTGGGTCTTATTTGTTTATTTTATTTCTTTGGCAAGAGATAGATATCATGGCCACACCAGGGCTCCTGTAAATGAACTCCAGACCTAGGCACCATTTTGTGTATCTCGTTTAATGTTGACACTTGGGTAATTAAACCCTGGATTGAAGGCTATCAAGAAAGGACTTTTAAACTGGTGAACTATCTCTCCACAAAAACTGTGTCTTCATACACTTTCCCCACCTTGTAGGAAAACATAGAGGGCACCAAACAAGAGAACTGGGAACCATAGGCCCAGCTGACCAAACATGACTCTCCCAGGGGAGCTGAGTGAGACCACACAAAGAAGAAGACAGACCCCGAGGGACTCTTGGTCTAAGAGAATTGATGTCTTTAAAGGGACTGACCAGGCAAGGTGTCTCAATTCAATAATGCCAGTGCTCACAAGCCTTTGTTGGGAGGATCACAGTGAGGCAGGCAATCCTGGGCTACACAGTGAGTTCCAGCTCAGCAGGGCTCCTGCCTCAAACTAAAGAACAAAACAACAAGGGAGTCTTTGAGAACTTCTTGTCAATCTTCAGCAGTAGCTGGCACAGGAATATACTATGCATGGGCAGAGAGGGGTGACGCAGAGCCACTCTGCCTGCCTGGTGAGGGGAACAGATGATACAATCTGCTGTCATCAGTAGGAGGAAAAGAGGTGGTCAGACAGGAGCAAGAAGAGGAGGCTCTTCAGCCAGTCTCACCATCCCAGAGGAGCTAGGCAGCTCAGAGGCCATGGCAAGCTGCTTTCTCTCTTACCCTTCTCTCTTCCTGTGTCACTCTGGCGCTAATCGGCCCTGCCGCCCAGGTCTTCCTGCAGGGGAACTGAAGAGCCAAGAGGCTGAGCATCTACAGGAGCAGCCACACCAGTGCCTGTCCCACCTGCACCAGTATGAAGGGGCCGATCAGTAGATCACAGCTACAAGTCATCAATTGACCTCCAAGAGGGAATCTGTGGACAAGCAGGCAGAGCTGCAGAGCCAGAATGTGGACCGGCTGCAGCACAAGGAGCCCCAGACCGAGATGGCATCCAAGATGGCCCGCAGAAGTTACAAGAGGCCCAAGAGAGGCAACTTTTGAGGCTAGGGCCATGTAGGAAGACCTGGCCGCCCCTGTGCCCTCTTGTTCTTGCTCATTTTAGGAACAGCTGGAAGCCATGAGGAAGGAGAACCAGCAGCTACAGACCTGGATGAGCAAACATCGCTCCCAGGGGAAGATGAGGGAGAGGATGAGGAGGAGATGCAATAGCCTGAGGGACATGTGGCCTAAGAGAAGTGATCCCTTTAAGATGGCTTTCACCCAGCATGGTGTCCCACACCACTATTCCTAGTGCTAACAGCTTATGTTAGGAGGATCATAGTATGGGTTTGGAGGATACAGTATGAGTTCCATATCAGCAGGGCTCCTGCCTCTAAAATCAAAAGGCAAAGCAAAACAAGAACCTTGATGAAAGACCCTGGGGGACTCCTGACCAAACAGAATTGATCTCTTTAATGATTATTTGACTAGGCATTTCAGTACTCAACAGGTGCAGTTAGGAGGCTCATAGAGAGTCGAGGGCAGGCTGGGCTATAATATTAGGTCCAGGTCAACAAGGCTAGAGTGAGACCCTGCTCCAAAATCCAAAACAACACAAGAGCCTTTGCAAATGGCTGGTCAGTGTTCAGGCAGAAGCTGAACCAGGGGAACACGGTGCATGGGAACAGGAGACCTGGGCTTTCTTCCCTAGAACCTCTAAGTGCCCGCAGAGGATACAGATAAGCTGCTGTCTGTCCACAGGAGAAAAAGAAGAGGTCAAGCGGGAGCAGGATGAGGAGGCTCCTCAGCCCCGTGTGACCGTCCTGGGAGATGTAGGCAGCAGAGATGCCATGGTGAGCTGGGTTCTGCCCTACACATTTTCTCTTCCCTTTGTCCCGCTGGGACCATCCTGCCCTCATGCCCAAGTCTTCCTCAAGTGGAGCAAAGAGCCATGACTTCATGAAGGAAGCCCTGAACATACAGATTGCAGTGCAGTGCCAACCTGGAGACCAGCCCCCAACAGAGGAGGCTCAGGCCAAGATGGCCGGCCAGGAGTTACAAGAGACCAAAGCCTGGCTAAACCACATGAGAGGCTTGTTCATCCCTGTATCTTTTCACTCTTTTCCTATATCTTAGGATCACCCAGAAGACACTGGCCAGGAGAATTTGCTGGGCCAAGTTCAGAATGCTCAGGCAAGCCACAGCTCAGGTGACAACCCCGGCATCCCCTTCATCTACCACAAAGAAGAAATTGAGAAGATCATATTTGTTTAAATGCCTCCTATAAGACAGCCAAAAACTCTATCCCATCCCTGTTTCGGCTACTCTTTACCAGTCACACCTCCTTCTCAGTTTGTAAAGTGCCCGCCTAGCATGCAAGAAGCCATAGTTTGGATCCCCAGCACCTCTGTATTCTTGTCCTTGAGAGGTGGGGCAGATGGCTCAGACGTTCAAGCTCACCCGTGGCTACCTACGGCATTAGCAGAGAGCCAGGTCTAAACAGGTTTTACCCTCTTCCTTCTTGGCCACTGCCATTCTTCCTCTAATTCCTTTTGGAATAAAAGAGCTAGAGACTCAGCGATCACACCTCCTTCCTCTCTGAGAGCCAGGAGTTCCTTGCTGCATTCCTCACCAAAAAGACCTCCATCAGAGGGACCAAAATCTTCGTCAGGGGCACTCTGGCATGAACAGCTGGACAGCATTTTCATGGCTTTGAGACTATAAGGCTACAGTCTGGCAGGAAACAGGCTGCATTCAGTAAACCTACTGTGGATTTTTAAAAAGCATTTTCTTTCTATTTTTCCACTTGCTTTCCTTTTTATTCATTTTCTGTCTTTTTAAATTTTCCTTTTTCTTTCTTTATTCCTATTTTTCTTTATGTAGTTTATTTTCCTTTTTTACTTTCCCAAGACATTGTCTTCTGTATTGCTGTTCAGGAAAGCTACTATTTATTTACAATTTTCTTGTTTTTTAAATACCACTTTCAATTCTATTTCCATTTTCTTTTTTCTATATTCTTTGTTTTGATTATTTTGAAGTTTTCCTTCTTTCCATTTCCTTTATTATTTTTCTTTATGTATATTTGTCCTTCATCCCCTTTCTCCTTTACATTTTCTCTTTTGACATTTTCTTTCCTTTATTCTTTGTTTTCTCTTGAGAACACTTTGTCATGTGTAATTGTCTAGACTGGAAACTTCCACACCTTGAACTCTGATTCTCTTGCCTCTACCTCACAAATGTTACGATTACAAGCATTTCTCTCCATGCCCAGTTTAGGCATGGCTGACTGATCATCAAACTCAAGGCTTCACCATTCTAGCCAATCACTCTACAAAGTGACAGCCCAACACTACCTATCTCTTTGTATGTGGATTCTGGAAGTGGACCCAAGGGCCCAGTGTATCCCCAGTCAAAACAGGAGCTTCTTACAGGCACTTGTGAGCAGCAGAGCTGAGCGGCATTCTCTTGTAAGTCAAGGCAGAGTGTGCTCAGTGTACACTGAGTGAGGCAGAGCAGAGTCAGGGTGTCAGTTTTCCATCCTAGAGGCACTTGTGAGCAGCAGAGCTGAGCGGCATTCTCTTGGAAGTCAAGGCAGAGGGTGCTTCAGTGTACACTGAGTGAGGCAGAGATGAGACAGGGTGTCAGTTTTCCATCCTAGAGGCACTTGTGAGCAGGGCATGACTAGCATTCTCACGGGCCTCAAGGCACAGAGTACTAACTATGCACTGGTCAAGGCAGAGTAAAGTCAAGCTGTCACAGTTTTTCCATCTTGGAAGCATTTGTGAGCAGGGAAGGCAGGAGCTGAGCATTTTCTCATGAGTCTCAAGGCAGAGGAAGATAACTGTGCACTGGGCAGGGCAGAAAAGAGTCAGGCTGTCCCAATTTTTCCATCTTCTTAGAGGCATTTTTGGGCAGGGCAGAAGCTACTGTGAGGTGGGTCCCTGCATCTCAGAGGGCACATATTACAACACTCTGTATATTCTGGGACAGGAATAACCCCTGTATGACAGCATACTTTGAGCCCTTACTAATGTATCTGGTATCTCTTTTCTCATTTAATCTTAATAAACAACCATCCTGTGAATCCTTGTGTTCCTGTTTCTTTCACTGGGACATGGCTTGGCCCTGAGCAGGACTAAGCCCAGACAGCAGAGGGCAGGCTTCGTGCCTGTGTGGAGTCCAGGTGACTGATGTGTATGGCAGGGCAGTTTGGCACCTTGTACATTGGTGGGTGCAGCCTGGTGTTGGAGTCAGCTCCACGTTGCTGAAGAAACACCCAACAAGAAGCAGCTGTTGGGAAGAAAGGGTTGATTTCAGGCTTAGAGATCCAGTAAAATACTATCAATGGTTGAAGAAGCTGGCTCACTCCCATAGATCAATAGTGAAAAGACACCATGAAACAGCCAGCAAACACCAAGAACCACAAACAGCCAGAGCTCCAAAACTGCTCTCCACATACCTTAGGGTTGTACTTAAGAGCCACCCCCAGAGATATGCCTCTCTCCCAGTAGGGCTCTACCCACCAGAGACTCAAAGTTAAAACCTGAGTATATGAGGCCATACATTCTTTTTTATTATTCTTTTTTAATGATTTTTTTTTTTTTTTTTTTTTTTTTGGTTTTGCAAGGTATGGTCTCACTCTGGTCCAGGCTGACCTGGAATTAACTATGCAGTCTCAGGGTGACCTCAAACTCTCGGTGATCCTCCTATCTTTGCCTCCCAAGTGCTGGGATTAAAGGCGTGCGCCACCACACCCGGCTTTTTTAATCTTTGAGAAAGAGACAGAGATAGAAAAAGACTGAGAGAGAGAATGGGTGCACCATGGCCTTTCAGCCACTGTGAATGAACTCCAGACAGGTGTGCCCCCTTGTGCACATGTGCAATATTGCACGGTTGTGTCACTGTGCATCTGGCTACATGGGACTTTGGGATTTGAACATGCCTTTTTAGGCTTCACAGTCAAGAGCCTTAACCACTCAGCCATCTCTCTAGCCCTGGAGCCATACATTCTAAGTACTACATTCCAACCTTGGCCCCCATAGACTCACAATCATCTCACAATGCAATTTTTTTTTCATCTTTCAAGTATGCTCTCACTCTAGTGCAGGCTGACCTACAATTCACTATATAATCTCATTTTGGCCTCAAACTCACAGCAATCATCCTACTTCACCCTCCCAAGTGCTGGGAATAAAAGCATGCATGACAATTCCTGGCTCTTCACAATGCAAACTGCATTTCAGTCTAACGTTAATGGACCCATAAGCTTTATGAACATGAACATTGTTCAAAGGTCCTATGTCTGATGTAAGATTCTCAAGACTGTCTCTTAACTGTGCATCCTATAAAATCAAAACAAGTTACATACTTCCAATACATAATGGTACAGAGTAAACATAGCCATTGCAAATGGGCACAAGAAGGAGAAACTGAACCAATGGACAACAATCACCATCACATCAAACATCTGCAGTGCAAGTCCAATATCCATAACCAGTGACCTCAGTCTCTGGATTTCTATTCCTCCCCTCCAGCTTCACTGAGTAGAATGGGAAAAACTTTCATCCTGAGCCAACAGCACTCCATGATAGCCTTTATACAGTCTTGGTATATGCAAAACATCCACTACAAACCCAGGTCCATTTTCACAGCTCTATACAATGGCCTTATTTGGTATCCAATACAGGGATTCCAACAACCATGTCACATGCCACATCTCAGTAGTGGCTCATAATTCATCTTCAGACAACAGCTTCACTGGCCTCTACACAGGGACATCACCCTGCTTCTCCACTCAGCAGCAGCTCCTCCAATTCTGTGCACTATATGACCTGCTTCCCTGCATTTTTCATGCTTTCAAAACCACTACCAGGTGTGAGGCAAGGCAAATTAATTAAACCAGGGAAACATCATCCTTGATTGTGGAGAGCAGAATATGCCTTTATAATTATTCTTGTTTTAACTCACTTCCTTAAAAGAGAGTTTGCATGCCTACTCATCCAGCCTTTCCTGGGTGGATTTCACCAGTTGACCCACCCAGAATGATGCTAATCTGCTTGACAATTAACGGAAACCTAAACCTTTCTTCTGTGCCAGTAACTTTAAACGTGATTGACTTTTGCCTGTTAGTAATCATACATTTTTAAATATATTTCTCTTCTGCTAAACACACCAGTCCATTACTTTTAAATTCAACCTCAATCAAACTCTCTGGTCATGGGTAGAAGAACAAAGCCAGTCTTTATACCAGTAGCTTAGTTCTAACAAAGGTCTCCACTGTCTGTTCTTCCTTTTTCAAAGTTTAAACACCAAGACTTTATGGTCCCAATCCTCTCTACATTTAGTATTTTCAAATGCTCTCCAGAATAGTCCATAAAACTTGGCTTACTGCACTATGAGGCTTCTCCACACCCAAGTACCACGTCCTTCCATGTTCCTCCAGGAAACAAGTTCCCAACGACCCAATTCCACATGGTCAAATTCATCACAGCAAGGTCTCCACGCATCAGCACGAATTTCTGTTGCAGGCAGCTTCACAATGCTGGACAAACACCCAATCAGAAGCAGCTTATGGGAGGAAAGGGTTTATTACAGGCTTTCAGATCCAGGGAAACACCATCAATGGTGGAAGACTATGGCTGACTTCCATAGATGGATAGTATAGAGACACCATCAGTCAGCCCGCCAACACCAGCAAACACAGCCAGAGCTCCAGAACTGCTCTTTACCCCCTTAGGGCTGGACTTAAGACCTGCCCTCAGTGACATGCCTCTTCTTCAGTAGGGCTCCGCTCACTGGACGTCCACTCAAGTTTCAAGCCTGAATCTATGGGACCATATATTCAAACTATCACATCTGGGGATTCTGGAGCTATGACTGTTGCATATGGGTGCAGGGAATGTCCAATGTACATGTGACTCAAGCCTGATCAGTGCTATGAAGGAACACAGGATACAGCACCTAAACATGCCTATTTCCAGGCCATGCCTTATTGATCCCATCCCTCTGCTGACCTGGCCTGTCCACCCCTGAGCCCTGTTCCTTCTGTCTTTCTCCAGCCTGCAGGCCTCACGTGAACCCTCTCCCCAAGCTCAATTCATGGTCCTGCTACCTACTAGTGGGAGCTAGGTTTGTAAGATGAAGACCTTCACCTACCTCCACCTACAGGCGCTTCCTATGTCACCTCACTTTACAGGACTCTAGAAAAGGCCCTTCTCAGCCTCCACCCACCAGGGCTCACACCTTCTCCACCCACTGAGCTCCACAGAAGACATAAGCCAGCAGAGGACACACAGCTCCTCATAGTCCACAATGGCTGCTATTCTCAGTCATGAGATGGCGCAGAATGGTGGCAGTCAGAGAACAGCACAGCTGCTGGTGCAGAGGCCCTGCTGTGGGGTTGGACAAGGCCAAGAGCATGGCTCTCCCCAGGCCCACAGGACATGGAGGTTCACCAGAGGTGGCACACTGTGGAGGTGAAAGTGAAGGCGACAGCGCACACTTGTAGTTGGGCCATCAGACTTTTAAGAGGCCACAAGACTGTAAGAGAATAGTAGAGTATATGGGTCCCAACACTACAGGTAAGGCTGTGTCAGCCATATTTGTGTGCATACTTATGAATATTCATTTACAGAATGTGGCAGGAGCAACACCACAGAGGGGCAGAATATTTCACTGCCATCATCACTGGAAGTGTCAGCTCACTACGAAAATGCAATAAGACACAGATGAGAGGAGATGATCTGGCCCAGAGCAGCCGGTGTGGCGTCACAGGACTTCTGTGCACACAGGCCTGGTAAGGGGTCCCCCGAGGACTTGGAGGGATATGTCTGGTGATCAGAGAGTGGCCTGGGCCTCTCTCTCAGGACAGGGCAGACTTGGACTAGCAGTGGGAGAGAAAGCCAAGAAAGAACCAGAGAGACAAAGAAGGAGAGCTGGTAATGCAAGATGCCCCTCCCCTAACACTCCAGCCCATGCAGGGTCCAAGGACCTTGCAGGCTGGCCATGCTGCTGCATCAGAGGATGAGGTTAAAAACTTTTAGTCACAGATGTGCAAAACCAAGGAGGTAGGGAAGGTGCTCATGTATGCTCCCCTCCCTCACCTGTGAGATGTATCATGGGCTGACCATATGTCTAAAGTGTGATCAACCAACGTCTCAGCTTAAATGATGCATGATCATCATACCTGCCCTTTGGTGGACTCAGTTCCCACTCTTCTCATGCTGGATGCTGGATACTAGGTCTCTACAGCACATCTAAGGTTGAGGGATGAGCATGGCACTCCTAGGATAAAGTTCAAAAGTCTCAGCATCCTTCAGAGCTCCATACCACACACACACCCTCCAAGCTCCCCGCCCCTACTACAGGAACAGTGAGTCTGGCCTCTCTTCTGGCTCCACAGTGCATGCACCTCTACCATTACTGTGCAGGAAGCCCTCAGTTTAACAAAGGACAGAGTTCCCAAAACCCAAGACTGCCCAAGTTCAATTCCCCAGCCTCCATGAAAAAATGTTGGGTGTGGACATATACATTTAGAACTCCAGTCCTGTGAGGGACAGGTTGAATGAGATGGTCTGAAGGAAACACGCAGATGAGCAATAAAGAACACGCAATGTTCTCCTCTTTGCTTTGAAGTATGTGAAAGAGGCACACACATGTGCACAAACAAATGCACATGCTACATCATGCACACACAAAGAAAGTTAAACTTACAAAATATTATATTTCCAATCTGTAATGACTATAAAACACCAATATTTGACTAAATATAACAACTTGAGACTAGAAATCAAGACAGAATAATTATCATAAAAATAAATATTGCATGGTTTTCTTGGCTTTTAAAAAAGATGTTTCTATAGATAGAAATTGCACTCTTTAGGTATACAGAAATACTGTCCTCTAATTATAAAAATCTGTAAAAAATCAATAAAACATATAAAAGTACAAATTTTTAAAAAAATACTTTTATTTATTTATTTGCAAGGAGAGAGAAAAAAAGAGATAGAGAAAGAGAGAGGAGGAGGGAGAGAATAGGCATGCCAGGGCCTCTAGGCACTGCAAACAAACTCCAGATTGTGACTTTTCGTGGGTATAGGGGAATCAAACCTGAATCCTTAGGCTTTGCACATAAGCACATTAACCACTGAGCCATTTCTGCAGCCCGCAAACAATTTTTAAAAAAAATTATCAGCATCAAGAAAAACCATAAAACTAAGAATATCATGGGAACTTCAACCTTTAAGTGTTCCAAAACCAAACTTTTAGGCATCTTTTACCAAACAAAAAATTAAGTTCGGAATTGATCATTTTGCTCATCCAACTTTCTTCCCCTATTTCCATTCTCTAAAAATGTGTGGTGGATGTAATTTTGGGTTAAAGAGAATTCAAATGACTTTCTTTTTATGCGAGAAAGCAAGAGAGAGAGAGGGAAAGAGAGAAAGAATTGGAGTGCCAGGGCCTCCAGGCATTGCAATCACACTCTAGAAGTGTGTGCCACTCTGTGCATATGTGTGAACTTACACACTTGTGTCACCTTGTGCATGTGGCTTATGTGGGATCTGAAGAGTCAAACATGAGTTCTTGGGCTTTGCAGGCAAGTGCCTAACCTCTAAGCCATCTCTCCAGCCCTCAAATGGCTTCTAGTTTGTAAGTCTGAGAGTATTATGTGAGCCCAGATGACCACACCTTCTGTTAGGATGGGAACAATGATGTTGGTCATCTCTGTTTAAGACCACCTACGAGGACTCCAGCAGCTCGTGGGCAACTCAAGGTGGAAAAGAATCCAAGACACCAGAATGAACTGGGAACAGGTATGAGGAATTACTAGTCCTATCACCGGTGACTTCAAAAACTGACCTAAGGGCTGGAGAGATGGCTTAGCGGTTAAGGCACTTGCCTGCAAAGCATAAGAACTCATGTTTGAATCTCCAGGTCCCGTGTAGCCAGACACAGTGACACAATCTCACAATGTTGCACAGGCCCACAAGGGGGTGCGTGCATCTGGAGTTCGTTTGCAGTGGCTGAAAGCCCCATGAGCCCATTCTCTCTCTCTGTCTGTCTTGCTCTCCAAAAAATAAATAATAATAATAATAATAACTGACCGAAGCTAGCTAGCCAAGTTGAGGAGGAAGAGATGCCGCTTGGCAGATTACATTTCACTTCCAATTACACAGACTAAAATCCAAAGGCACTGCCAAGTGCTTCCTCACTGTCTTAGCAAAGGAGGAGACTGTGTGACAACAAAGAGCCCTGGAGCACAGGAAATGTGGGTTCCACAATCAACAGGGTGCTTTGCAGGTAACTGATACTCAACTTCTGTCAGTTGATCATGCAAATGAAAATCTCCACCATGTTGACTCATGTGAGAACTTAAAGATCTGTGTGTTTCTGACCTCAAAAAAACCTGAAATCCAACTATGTAAAATATGAGTTGTTTCATGAAAGGAAGCAAGTTAATAATGTCTATTATGGACCAAAAGATTACAGTGATTGTCTTGAAAACACCTTACAGAGTAAGTTGAATGTTTCCATTTGATACACAGAAAACCAGGCTCAGATACTGTGTAATTTACTCATGAACACAGCCCAAGAAACCCAGAACCAAGCAATCCAGGCCTGCAAAGCCTAACTATTCATAGACTGCCATACATCCATCCTCATCCAGGTACTACAGGAGGAGATGGGAATTAGGGTCCATGTTTCATTTGCCACTAATTATTGCAGGTCTCTAGGCAAAATTCTGTCCTACAAATCCTCCCCCTGCAAGGCTGGAAAGCCAGAGGACTGCAGGACAGATTCCTGGGTTTTGGGTTGGTTTGGTGGGTCACTTATCAGAATCCTTTGGGTCTGGGACTGTGCTAATATAGACATTTCCCTTCCTTGATCCCTAAAATGATTTGGGAACGGGCGCCTTGGATATTAAGGGGAGTGTATACAGAATGGGAGCAGGAAAGACATACTAAGCTCTGAGGTCCGTCCGCGAATCCAGGCAGAGACTCTGGCCCTAGGAGACCACTTACTCAGGTGTCCCCACTTGGTGGTCAGCGCTCAGGTGGACAGGACCCGCTATGGGTGCCCTGCGTTTCTAGAGAGGCCTGCATGGGCTCCTCTGCAGAGTCCTGAGACCACCAAGAGTCTGTGGCAGCTGGCAGCCGGGGTGCGCACCGGGGTCTCATAGCCAGGAGGGGCTCGGACGCCCCTGGCGCCCCTCAGGGAACCACTTCCTGGTCACGGTCAGCGTCCGCGCCGTCCACGCCCCGGCCGCGCCTGCCTCCGTCCCTCCCGGGCGCCCCAACGGCCGGTGGAGGTTGAAACCCCAACGCTCGGAACCCCAACTTCCGCGGCGTCGGACTCGTTGGGCAGCCCGGGCCCCACAGGGCCGAGGCCCCGGGCCAGAGGCGCCGCCGTCCCGCCCGAGAGCCCGGCCGAGAGGACGCAGCGCAGCGCAGCGCCGCCGCTTCCCCCGCCGCCCGCAGCCAGACCGCCCGCACGACCTGCGCTCACCGCGTCCCGGCCACAGCCCGGCCGGCACCGGCGGACGCCTTCCCCGCCCTGGACTCAACTGGAGCCCGCGTGCGAAGGAAACCGACGCCTCCTAGCGGTGCCGCGCGGCCGCGCACGGGCTGAGCCAAGGAAGGCTGAGGGCGCGCGGGTGAGCGCACCTCTTGGGAACAGCTTGGGTACCCCTGGGCCGCTGGGGATGGGGGCAGACGTGGTGGCTCTTTTCAGTTAACTCTCGCCCATTCTTGTCTTCAGTCCCGCGATCAATTACTTTCTATCCTCCTAAACATTTCTCCTCGACTCTTAGCTCGTGTCCCTTTGCAAATGTCAGCCTTGCTCCCTAAGCTCTTTGGCTCTCATTTCTCCCTAGCACCTGTATGCGCATTCCTTCCCTTTTCACAGTCTACTATTCTAAAAACTAACGGTCTCCGAAAGCAGGGATTTCTTTGTTTTTGGTTGGTTCTCTGACCTACACTTAGATCCTAGGCTAGAACCCTGCTCTAATCATAAAATAATTAGTAGTCAAAATTGTTCGTTCATGCAGGAAGACCTGGCCATGAGGGCTGATGGTGGCCGGCTTCAGACTCTCCGTGGATAAATGAGAGGTCAGAGCCCATGTCTCCTGCACACAGCCTCACGCCTCATCATCTTCCGTGACATTTAGACCCCACCTGGGGAAGAGCAGAGGCAGCTAACCCATCCTTCAGGGCAGCTCGCACATGTCCCACAGTTTCCACAACTTTTCTCCTTCAATTCTCAGCAGGTCTATGAGGAAGCTGCTAACCTCGGTGTTCAGGGAACTGCCGTAGGGACATGAAGCATTTGAACAGTGACTAGTGGAGCTCAGTTCTGAATCCAACCTGAACCTTGTGTCCTTACTGTTCAGCCCTAAAGTGGAGACTCCAGGCTTGTACAGGGCCAAGGAGGAGCCAGGGATCCCACCTCTAACAGTCAGAGAAATAATCACAGGGCTGGTCTGCAGGACTGTGGGGTCACCTCTTCCCTAGGGAACAGCTGATCTGGAGTGGGCTGTACACTGTCTGTTCAGAGCCTCCAACTGTCTCCTGGCCAGTTTCTTGATCAACAAAGACTGGCTAGGCAATTGCATGTGGATAATGAAGAATTGAGAATTGGGAAGCTCAGGCTATTATTCAGAATGCCTCTAAAAGGGCGTATTCTATCATTAGTTACAACTCAAGGTCATGACCAGAAAAGTGTATTCAGGGAGGAGTTATATGGCCTGGGCAGTACATGAAAATGAAATGTATGCCATGCTGCCTTTCTGCCAGACATAGTGGTTCACAAATGTAATCCCAGTACTTAGAAGAATGAAGAGGATTGCTATAACTTCAAGGTCAGCCTCAGCTACATATTAGTTCCAAATCCCCATAGGCTAGCTTGACACCTTGTCTCAAAAAAAAAAAAATGCAGAATATACAGTGATGGCTTTTCAGTGAGGATAGTTTGAATAATACTAACTTTAAAACTGTACCATTGACATTATGACACACAGGTGGGCTCAGGGTTCCATTTTTTAAGTCATTTTGGAGAATTTTATGGCAGGACCAGAAAGAGAATCCAACTCACCCAGCTCTTTCATGAGGCTACCCTCAATGATGCTGGAGACTGTATGGACAAGCCTGGGCTCAGGGGCAAGATCTCCCCTTCTTCACCTTCTGCTGCAGCTCCTCCACCTGAAACACCACAATGGCTTTCTCAGCTGTCAGATCTTCCCATTTCTTCTCCAGATCACATTTGGCCTGGTTCAGCTTGTTAAGTTTTCTGTGGCCAGAGACAAAGCAGAAAGAAGGAACGGAGAACACTAAGAACCACTCTTGGGACTGAAGCGTGAGTCTTGTCACACACCCACAGGACATCAGCATGAGAAGGTAAAAGGCAGTGCTGGAGAAATGCATCCATGGTTAAAGGCACTTGCTTGCAAAGCCTAAGAGCCTATGTTAGATTCCATGTAAAGCCAGATGCACAAGAGGAAACATGTGTTTGGAGTTCATTTGCAGTGTCAGGAGGCCCTGGAACACCCATACTCACTCTCCTTCTGTTTGCCTCTTTCTCTATCTTTCTGAAAGAAATAAAAATATTTTTAAAAAGGTAAAATGGGACACCAGAAAATGATTCACAAGTGACAGGTCCCAGTGAGGACGTCTGTTACCTTAGACCACCCAGGAGTCAGGAGCACGGCTGGGACTACGACTCAGCTCTACACATGGCCACCCTGTCCCCTTGGGCTTCCCACCATCACCACATAGAAATCCCCCAGACTCCCACCTTCCAGCCCCTCCTTACTTCATCTTGTCCAGCTCCAGCTTGAGGGCATCTCTCTCTCTACTCACCTCGTGATACTGCAAATACAGAAAGTTCCCTCAGGACCGGGCAAGCTCAAGAGGGAGCTGACACACCACTGGCCATTCAGTAACTGCCCCAGTGACGCTCCCTCGCCTGCGCTCATACTGGACATTTTCCACCACATGTCCAGTCCCTTCCCTCATCTCTTGTGTGATTTGTTTTCAGACGGGGGTCTCCCCTATCTTGCCCAGGCTGTTCTCAAACTCCTGGCCTCAAATCAACCTCCCCAGTAACTGGGACTTACAATCTGTACCACCTTACCCAGCCGACAGGATGATTTTTTATAGACTGGGGTTCAAAGTGAAGTCTTTGCATGTGCCAGGACACTGACCATTAACACCAGACCTCTGCTTTTTTTTTTTTTTTTTTTTTTTTTTGGAGAGAGAGAGACAGAGAGAGAGGGAGAGGAAGACAGATAGAGATGGGCGTGCCAGCAGCCTCTCAGCTGCTGTGAACGAAATCCAGATGTGTGCGCCCCCTTGTGGTCAAGTGTGGCATTGTGCCCTTGCATCACTTTCCATCTGGCTAAATGTGGGTCCTGGAGACTGGAACCGCTGGCGATTGGAACCGGCGTTTTTAGGCTTAGGAGGCAGGCGCCTTAACCGCTAAGCCATCTCTCCAGCCCCAGACTTCTGCTTTTTGATTATCTTATTTGGTTTTGTTTAAACAGTGCATCACTTTGTAATAAAAGCAGGCATAGAATTTACTATGTACCTAGCCTGGCTTTGAACTTACAAACCCTCCTGTGTCAGTCTCCCCAATACTGTGCTTACAGGCATGTGTCCCCACATGGAGCTTTCTTTATTGGTTTTGGTGTTATGAAGCAGGCTCCCACCTAGATGGGGTTGTCCATGACTCCAGTAAAGTTCCTTTCATGATGTCAAGGCTGTGTGAAAAGTCAACAAGGCTGAGAGAAAGGGAAGAAATTCTCTCCAAGGGACATGGGGGACACCACACCATCCGCTTACTCACAATTGTTCTCTTAAAGCTCCTTGCTCCCTTGCTAACTTCTTTGTGTTTGAGTGTGTTGGGGAAGGGTGCATGTGGGTGTGCGGAGGTCTGAGGACAACCTTGGGTGTTGCTCCTCTGGACCATTGCTCACCTTTTTTTTTTTTTTTTCCTTTTTGACTGAGATTCTCTTCTGGCCTAGTGCTCACTTAGTGAGCTAGATTGACCAGTGAGCTCCAGGGACCCTCTGTCTCCACCTTCCCAGCCCTGGGATTACAAATGGGCATCACCATGCCCAGCTTTTCATATGGGTGTTGGAGAGTGAACTCGAGTCCTCATTCTTTACTCTCTGAGCCATCTCCCCTGCCCTCCATTGCCAATTTCTGACCTTCCACGTTCTCCTATGTGCACAAGGCAGTAACAGCTCTTACTGGGGAGGCAGAGATGTTAAAGGACATGTCACCAGAAAGCCACAAGTATCACAGGACAGGATCAGCAAGGAGACCCAATTATCAAGACCATGCAGGGGACGAGGCTAGAATGTGTGATGTTAGCCTTCTTCAGACCAGAAGCTGGGCACAAGTCCAGGCTCCCCACCTCTGATGCCTCCCGAACCCCACCAGCCTTTTGAAAGAAACAGAGATGTCCTGTCACTTTTCCAGTTGATCAGAAAAGCCTTGGTTCTGTTGTACCAAACACAGAGAGAGTCAAAGGAAGGTGTCTGGGGTTGGCCCCTTATTGCCACTCCCCAGACAGCACGACCAGGGATGGGTGTGAAGGAAGGACACTATCCCATGGATCATGAACCAACAGAGTCCTCGAGCTCCTAAGAAAGACAGTCAGGGTCTTGGCTGCCTTTCCCTCACCACTCTCCAACTGCAGGTCTGAATCTGGGTCCTCTTTAAAGGACAATGACAGGGACCTGCAGGAACAGAGATGGAGAGCTGCGTGCTGTCTACAGCTTAGGACACAGAAGGGAGCATTCAGTCACTCACTCTGCTATCTCCCCGTTGATATGTGACAACCTGAGTCAGCTTCCTGCTTGTGCTGTGCTTTCAACACCATGATGAAGCTTCCACTCAAGTCTGAGCTGAAATGAACCCTTTCCTCTCATAAGCTGCTTTGGCTCAGGTGTTCTGTCCCAGCAACAAGAAGAAACTTCAACACAGAAGAAGATCAGGAAACCCTGACTGCCCAGGAGACAGGTCTGGGAAGGAAGTGGCCATGCTGCTCTCCCAGGAGAGGGCTTCCTGCTTTCAGGACTCTCCACCCCAGCCTCAGAACACCTCACAGACTTCCCTTCCCTGAACAGGAGCCTTGATCCTGCCTTAGCCAACTAGTGATGCGCCTTACATATTGCAGGTTTCATATGCCCATGGCCCTGGAATTGGGCAGGAATATTAGCCTTGAGTTAAGCATGGGTGTTGCCTTGACAACATCCCCAGTGGAATCAGTGAGAACAGGAACAGTAGGTGGTCAAACATGAAGAGCCAGGGGAGCTTGTCAAGCTCAGCCACACACATTCCCAGGACCTGGTTCCCTTGTGCCACATTGGGTTCCGATCTCTACGACTGAACACACTTTATTCAAGAGAGGGAAATGTGTTCCAGTCATTCATCTGTTTGCTTAATCAGACACGATTCAGGGAACAAAATAACCCCAATTCCTAAATACACATTCCCTTTTTATTGGCCTTCCCAATCCACTAACATTTGTGGTCTTGTGTTCTTTGGGGTACAGATGTCCTGACATCTAAAGACATTTTTACTGTTTTTATCCCTCCCTGTCTGGTAGTACTACACTGCGCTTTCAAACACCCAAGTCCCACTTACCTGCTCTGACAGCTAGTCCCAAATTAGCTTTGACCTTCTAAGCAAGCCTCAAGTTCTCCACGGTGATAAACAGTGTGGGTAAGGACAACAAGCCCCTCAACCAAGCAGGGAAGAAGCAGACATATATGGGCAGAGGCTTCATGGCAGCAGCATGAAAAGCCAGAGGCAGAAGATCTCACAGAGCAGAGACGTCTCGGGGACAGTGCAGGTGGGAGATGGCAAACCAGAGGGGTCACAGCACAGCCTCACTGCCTCTTGTCCCATGAAGGAGAACTACTCCTTTGGCACGGTTAAGGTCGGGCACCCACTCCTTCGAGTGCAAATGTTAAAACAAATGCAGGGGGAGAAAGAACAATGTGGTTTAGAGCGAGGCAGGAAGTCAAGCAAGGGAGACAGAAGGTGGTTCAGGGAAAGCAAACCCTGCAGAGCAGAGGAGATCAGTACCAGAGTCTGTGCCATCCTCTCAAATGGTCACTTGCTGCCTGCCAAAAGCAGCCATCGATGTAAACAAGTAGAAAAGTCCCTTCAGTGACAGTCAAGTCACGTGACCAATGAAGACTGAATTTACCTTGTCATTGCTGAAAACAAACACCCGCCCAAAAGCAGCTTGTGAGAAGAAAAGGTTTATCTCAGGCTTACAGTTTAGATGGAAACCCTCATCATGGAGCAGGAGCTTGCTCACTTTATCCTTCATCCATAGCAGAGAAAGAACAAACAGCCAGAGCTCAAGCTGGACCTGAACACACAATAAGCTGGACTGAAGCTCTGCCTCAGGAACACACCTCAACCAGCAGGGCTCCACCTGCTGGAAACTAAGTAGAAAGCTTAATCAAAAATACCTGTGTCAGCCGGGCGTGGTGGTGCACGCCTTTAATTCCAGCACTCGGGAGGCAGAGGTAGGAGGATCGCCGAGAGTTCGAGGCCACCCTGAGACTACATAGTTAATTCCAGGTCAGCCTGGACCAGAGTGAGACCTTACCTTGCAAAACCAAAAAAAAAAAAAACCTATGTCTTGGGGGGACATTTGCATTCAAACCATCACATTCTTAACCTGGCCCACATAGACTCATGACCATCTCACTATTTAAAATGCACGCAGTCCAACTTCAAACTTTCCCATTGTCTTTACCAATGTTAGCACCTTTCCAGACTCCAAAGTCTCAGATGAGATTCAAGAGCGTCAATTGTGATCCCTGTAAAATCAAAACCCAAGTTAAATACTCCTAACATACTGGCACAGAGCCAAAAGTCCCATTGCCTGAAGAAGACATAACAGGGAGAGACTGGACTAATACAAGACCAGTCACCAGTAAGTGAACATCCAACATCTGCATTTCCATACTGGACTTCTTCAGTAATGGATACAAGATTTTTCATTTGCAGCTAACTCTCAAATCACAAATTCTACATTCCAGCCTTGAGTTGTGGGCTACACTTACCCACCTAGGGCAAGACAGAGCAGTCTTATTTCAGTAAGAAACACACAGCATGTCTGTGCAGGGCATGCCTGAGTTAAATATCAAGAGTTCTCTTAGCAGGGTATGTTGGGTCATGTGTGTAATCCCAGCACTCAGCTCCAGCCCAGCCTGGGCTATCGAATGAGAGCCCTGTCTGAACAAATAATCTCTTACATGCAGCATTTCCATGAATATATATGTTGTGATTGAGTGGAAAAGGAGCAAATAAAATGAGCAGCTGCAGACAACGCCTGCCCTGTATGTCCTAGGAAGCTATTCTAATTTAGTTCCAGATTTTTTTTTTTTGTTTTTTGTTTGTTTGTTTGTTTTTGAGATGGGGTCTCACTCTATAACCAGGCTTTGAGCTTATGGTTCTTTTTTTCTTGTCTGCAGAGTGCCGGGATTACAGGTGTGACTACACATCCAGTCAAGCCTACACACTTTCTTGTTAGCAGAGTGTGGTGCTATTCAGCCAGCCTCCACCCTCAACAAAGCTGTCATCTCATAAACAGGGACTGCTTTGAACATAGGCCTGAGAAATTCCCCAGATGGAGGGGTATTTTTTTATTACATGCGGTGCAGAGGAGGCATTGTAAGTGTCTCTTTCTGGTGCAAGTGAATGTGTATGGCTTTGTAAAAAAAATTAGTTATTTGATAGAGACAGAGACATAGAGATAGAGAGAATGGGTGCACCAGGGCCTCCAGCTGCTGCAAACTAACTCCAGGTGCATGCACCACCTTGTGCATCTGGCTTCCGTGGGTCCTGGGAAACCAAACCTGGGTCTTTTGGCTTTGTAGGCAAGCGCCTTAATGACTAAACCATCCCTCCAGCCCCTATCTGGCTTTTGCATGAGTGGCTGAGGGCTAGAATTGAAATGGCAGGCTTTGTAAGCAAGCACCTTTATCAATTAAGACATTTCCCTGCACCATAGAAGGAATTCTTGAAGGGGCCTTTGCCGGGCAAGAGCCTCAGAAAGAACGAGTGAGAGATCTTTTTGCCTTCTGCATTTTCCCTGAGACACTCAGACCTAAGGGGATTCTTGTCCCTGGAAGTGCCATACTGACACTGGTCACAGAAGGGATGGGTTAAAGGTGCAGAATTAGTGTCCCTTTGAGGTTTCCCTGCTCTGAGCAGCCCTTCCCACCTGACCAATTCACTGGTATCTCACGGAAGAGAAAATGAGCAAGGTCCCAAACATGTGGGCTCTCTAAGGAATGTGGCCCAGGAGAAGGCAAGACCTCATCTGTAGCTCCTACCAGAACCCTGTTTACCAGGTACCCACCAACCTTCCCTGCTGACCACTTGGACAACCTCTGTCCCTGTTGGGCACTGCTAGAAACGGGCTGGGACTGTGAGGAGGCTGGCCTGAACTGTTGGACATGACCGTGGACCCTGGGCTGTGGGGTTGCAGCTGACCCTATCGTCAGGAGTCCCTGGTGAAGGTGACTGGCCTTCCCTACGTTGTAGGTTGTAGTGTGCCCTGTCATCGCACAGAGTGGGCAAAACTGGCAAGGCCCTCCCCCTGGACCCCAAAAGGCTCTGACCATTCTATAAATCAGACTTTGCCCCCCACAGTTCCTGACCTTGTGGCTAGCTGCCCAAGAGACCCTTATGTGGCTGAAGTCAGGTAGCCTTTTCACCATCTCTCTTACAGCTTTGAAGTCACAGCCTTCTGCCATTCCCCTTATCTCTCTCACAACTCCTCCCCCCATAGCTTTGAAGTTACTTGTTCTTCTGCCACTTAGATAACAGCCCATAAACTATGCATCTGATCACCATATAGTCTGTATGTGCCATCCCAACCTTCCCCAAGTGTTTATAAACCCACTCCCCTTTTGAATAAAAGAGTGCTGTCCATCAGCCGGTCTCCCTGTCCTCGTTGTGGCACTCACCTGCTGCTCCAGGATGGACCCTGCTTCCCCCCAACTCCTCCCTCCCTCCCTCCCCCAGGACGTCAGTGGCCAAAGACCCCGGGAAACAGTAATGGTAAAGACCCACATTTCCCCTCTGCCATTCTTCCTGACATTGAGTTCCACTTAGGCAGGAACCATGCTGTGTCCCCACCGCTGATGAAGTTGCAGCACTTGACACAGAATGGGGACAGAGAGAGAAGGATTCTGCACAAAAACAACTTTATTTGAGGGGGTTAGAAGGCTGGTACAAGTACAGGCCCTGGATGGTGGCAAGGGAACGTATCCAGTTGTCCTTCCAGTGCTGAGCCTCCGTCTCCAGGATCATGAAGTCATTCCGGTTCTTCTTCAGCGCCTCATCAAACAGGGCCAAGTATTTCTGGTGGGGGGAGAGCAACAGGAAAGCCCATGGGGAGAGCTCTCCGCCTTTCTCCCTCACTACCAAGAAGAGTCCTGGGACCTCCAGCAAGGAGCTCCTGACCCAGAGGCACACATGCCAGTTCCACAAGTCATTAAGCCCTCATGGAGGGTGGTTGGTTTCCTCACTTTACAGATGAGAAGGCCCAGACTGGAAAACTTGCCTGGGGTCATCCAAATTGAAGGAGGCTAAACAGGGACGGAGGCCCACGTCTCTCTGACTCTGAGCCTTGTGCATTTCTGATCCTTGTTCTGCACGGGAACGTCTCTGGAGGTCAGAAGTCCTGGCTTCTGGCGCCCAGCAGTCACTGAACATGTGGGCAGAGTTTCTTCCCCTGTCTGGGACATGGAGTGGCAGCTGGGGAAGCACCAACTCTGGGCGCTGCAAGCTCTGCACTGGACCAGTAGACCTCTAGAAAGGACTGGTTTCTCTCTGGGCACCAAACCCAACACTACAAGGATCTTCAGAGCTGAGAGGTCCTTCAGGCCCCAGTGCCAGGCCAGGGCCCACAGTCTACCAGACCATGGTATGGAATCCTGACTCTGTTCTTATTAGTAGCTTAGAAGGGAAAGTGGTTTTGGCATCAGTGTCCCTGTTGGTGAGATGAGGACAATTCTTCCTCCCTCGAGAATTGCAGGGAGGACTCGGGGGAGATGTCTCCCCAAGAACAGAAGGTCCCAAGTAAGAGCCCAGAGGCAGGCAGTGCTGCTCCATTCCCCCACGGCTAAGCTGATGCTCCTCCTCTTGCTGCTGTGTTGACTGTTCTGCCCCTCTGCAAAGCCTTTCTGCATTGCTCATGGGGGAGTGTCCCTTGGCTAGTCACTCCCCAGCACCATGGTCGTACCTCAGATCCCTAGTGGCCCTGGGGCTGGGTATGACCCTTGACCCACATCCTTGTGCCTCTCTTTGGACAGTGCCTGTACTAAACGCTCAAGTCCTTGTGACTATAGAATGTAGAAGCCTGTGGCTTTGTTTGCTGCTTGGGCCAAATGTTGGGGTGCCCAATAATGTATAGCTCCCTCCTTCTCAGGGATGCTACTCTGCATTGCCTAGTGCTCCCTAAGACAGGCTCCTCCTACTGCTGCTGTGCCACCAGCTCTGCCCCTGTCCCAGGGTTGGGTGTGACCCAGGCTCCTGTGACTCACCAGGTACACAACATCTCGGGCTTCCACAGTTGCCAGGTGGCCTAGGGTGGTCTTAGAGGTGTATATTGAGGGTGTCTTATGTGTCAGAATCTTGGTTCGGATGGTGATTTCGTTGGGTTTGATTCCTGGCCACTTCCTATAGACAAATGGGCTTGGCTTTGTCATCCATCATCCACCATCCACCCAGCAACCCACTGGAAAGCTTGGCAATTACCATGGGTTTAAAAAGCTTCATTAGGGCTGGAGAGATGGCTTAGTGGTTAAGGCGCCTGCCTGCTAAGCCTAAGAACGCTGGTTCCAATCTCCAGCGGTTCCAGTCTCCAGGTCCCACGTTTAGCCAGATGCAAAGTGACGCAAGGGCGCAATGCCACACTTGACCACAAGGGGGCGCAAACATCTGGATTTCGTTCACAGCAGCTGAGAGACCGCTGGCGCGCCCATCTCTATCTGTCTCCCTCTCCCTCTCTGTCTCTCTCTCTGTGTCTCTCTCCAAAAATAAATAAAAAATAATAAAAAGCTTCATTAAAGCTGGGCATGGTGGCGCACACCTTTATACCCAGCACTCGGGAGGCAGAGGTAGGAGGATTGTCGTGAGTTTGAGGCCACCCCGAGACTACATAGTGAATTCCAGGTCAGCCTGAGCTAGAGTGAGACCCTACCTCAGAAAACAAAAAAACAAAAACAAAAACAAAAAAGCTTCATTAAAAGAAAAGGCCCCACTAATCACTTCCTGCATGCTTTTTAATGTTTTTTATGCAAATCACTACTTTGCATCCCTTCAGACCCTGTTGTGTCACACACAACAGATGCTCGAGTGGCTTAAGGTAAGGTGCCAGCAGCAGCCTGAACATGGGCATCCCCCTGGGGCAGACTTCCTCCCTTTCTTTATGGGGCCCTGTAGTAACTTCTCTCATGTGGACTAGTAGCTGTGGAGTGCTTAGTATGTGCTGGGAGAACAGCCTGGAACATTTTCTTCACTAAGGAGGAGCCTGAAACTCAGAACACAGTGCTTTCCCAAGATTATCAGTTTCTAGCCTGAGTTCCTAACCCACCCCTGCAGACATAGTCATCCTGGTGTCCCCTACTCCCCTGGGATCTCACCTGCTCCCACGTTCAGTCAGGGGCTTCTCATTTTCTTCCTCCAGGGAGAGCCTAGCCAGCTTCTTCCGAATGAGAATGGATGTTTTCTGCTTTGGGGGTTCCATCCCTTGAAGAAACAAGTGTTACTTGTGTGGCTTCCCTAACAGCTTACGATATAGGAATGCCACATTGTTGCAATATTTAGAGAGAGAAGAAGGCTGGAGGGGGGGGCATTATCAAGGTTATCCACTGATTGTCTAGCCTGGTATGGTTCATGTATTCATTCATTCCTTTTGTTCTGGTCCTGGGTGACAGGGCCTTTGGATAAGAGGACTCAGACCACACATTTTGGGGAGGTAGAGAGTTTTTTAACTATTCAGAGCAGGAGTCTTTAAGCAAAGGAGGAGGAGTGAGGAACCAGAGATTCAGCAGAGGGTTTCAGGCTTCAAGATGGCCAGAAGCCAGGAAGACAGGGATAGAGGGAGAAAGAGAGGGAAGATACACACACACACACACACACACACGGGGGGGGGATGGAAGAAAAGAGAAAGTACCTATCAGAAGCAAAACAAACTAGGAGACTAAGGCAGAATCAGAGAGAGATGCAGAGACAGAGAAACCTGAAGAAGATGGAGAAGGAGCAGAAAAGACAGATAGAAGAAGAGAGGATGAAAGAATGGCACCAGACTTATTTTGTGCATGCCCTTGGGGTGTGGTGGACTTGCCAAGTGGGTGAGGGGCTTATGGAGGTGTGGGCCCATGATCTGGGAAGGAAACTGGGTAGCTAGCTCCCCTATTGAGTGAGCCCTTTGAAGAGAGACTTCACTTTTGGCCAGTTGGGAGGGGACGGGGCTCTGAGACTCACACACTGGGTACCAAACCCAATGTCTTGCCCTTGCTAGGCAAATGCTCTGCCACTAAGCTAAATCCCCCACCCCAAGTATCTCGGTTGATGACCCTATTTTGACATGCTCTGTTGCCGGGGAGAGAGGAGTGCCCAGTGTTAAGTGTGAGCCAGCAGACAGGCAGTTCTCTGCCTTGCACCTAGCCAGCTGGCTTGCCCCAGAAGCCTGGAGGAGAGTAGGCAGAGGCATTCTAGGACCTGGTGTAGGGGATCTTCCATTCTGTGCTGTGGTCTGTGTAGAACACAATGGATTGTGTTCCACGCAGCTGATTGACCCATCCTCATTGGGTTCTCAAACTCAGTGTCTGTCTCCAGAAGCCTTGTATTCTCAAATCACACTCAACCTTCACAAAACACTTCTCATCTTGGAAAGTGGCTAGCACTTCAAAAAAATGTGCATAATAGTTTGACCAGAAACTGCAAGCTAGGAATTTGTTGTCTCCAAATAGAGATGTGTGGTGCAGATATTTTCTTTAGCACCTTTCCAGCAGTATAAAATTGGAAACAGCCCCATGCTCAGCAGCAGGGGGTGAATTCCTAAAGTGGAATTTCAGCATTAGCTGAAAATGTTCAAGATCAGCATCACTGGGACTGGCTGTGGTCCCTCCCCAGAGGGAACCCAGGTTGCAAACCTCCTGAGCCCTGGACCCCTCCCGTGCAGCCCCGCTATGCTGCAGGCCTGTGTGCCCACAGGCAGAGGGTCAGAAGGATGAACAAGGACAGAGGACACTGACTTCTGGAGGAAAGAATGTATTCATATTGAATTTGTTATTTTACAGTGATCAACCTTGTTTGACTTTGTAGTAGAAACTTTTAGAAATGGAACAGATTTCACTGTGTAGGTTAGCAGTAAATGAGTAACACTGAATATGACTTTCATTTCCTAGGACTACAAAAGATAATATGTACATTTTAAAACTTTCAATGTCACCTAACGGCAGGGGGGTAAGATCTGAATGCTTCCCCTCGGCAGAGGTGATATCAGCAGTCTCTCAGGTTTTTTCTTACTTTTTCTCTCTCATGATCTCTGTCTCTCACACAGATTAATTTATGAATCTGTGACAATTCACGTTGAGATTACATATGTTTTAAATACAGAATCATAGCCATATCCTAGTTATCCATCTGCTTTTCCCAAAGTCCTATTTTCTGCCACATCACCGCATGCAGAGTTCTCTTGCCTACTTTACCAGGCATGCAGAGTTCTCTTGCCTAGCTGCACCACTATTTATATGTCCATCTCCTAGGGCTGGCCACTAATGTTGATCTCAGTTCTTTGCCATTTAAAATAGTGATATAGTGAACACTTGGACATAGATCTTGGGATGTACATGTAAGTATTTCTACTGGACAATTTTCTAGAATTAGAACTGCTAAGTCAAAAGTGTAGAAATGGGGCTCGAGAGATGGGTTAGCGATTAAGGCACATGCCTGCAAAGCCTAAGGATCCTGGTTCTATTCTCCAGGTCCCATGTAAGCCAGATGCACATGGTGGTGCATACATCTGGAGTTTGTTTGTAGTGGCCAGAGGCCCTGGCATGCCCATTCACTCTCTCTCCCTCTCTGTGTCTATAATAAATAAATAAATAAATAAATAAAAAGTGTACAAATGCAGAATTTTAAGAGAGACTAACAAAACATTCTCCAAGACAGCAGTTAGTAAGTCCCACTCCCACTGAGGGTCACAGTGACACTTCTGCTTCCTCACATCCCCATCTGGCTGTGACAAGAAGCTGGGTGCATGTCTATAGACAATCCCCCACCCCTCTCAGCAGGCTGTGGAGAAGGATCTTGTGCTCAAGACCAAGCTGGGCATAAACAAGAACTGCTGGCAGGCCATGGGTATGGAATATCTCCTTCATGTTCTTTGTTCTCACATTTCATTATGAGGCCCGACCATCTTTTGCTGCCATTGGCCACAGAAACTGCATCTTTCTTTGTTAAATGTTCAGTGTGTGTGTTGTGCATGCTTGCGTGTGTGCAAATACATGTGCACTTCTGTGTTTATAAGCCTGAGGTCAGATTTGTATGTTGCTTGTTAGGAAAGCCATCCACTGTTTGTTGTTTTGTTGTTTCAGTAGGGCTTCTTGTTGGAATGAACGGAAATAATGAAATATGGTAATTAACTATGGCAAGGAACTGTGGGAATATTTATTTTGGACCTCACAGACAACTTTTCTGAGAATACTGCTGGAGGATGTTTTTTCCTGCTATATCCTTAACTTGTTAATTTACCCTGAAAGTTTATCTTAAAACCATGGAATCTACCTGCTTAAAGCAATGTAACTAGGTTTCCTCTGCCCTGGTATACATTTAGCCAGAACCACTAGATGACCAGTATTGATAAGGAATGTTTAGGGATGCTGACTGATCTGAAGCTATGCTCTTTGTCCATTTCTCAGTGGCTTGGTTAGATTCTTGACCCAGAACAAGTGTGCATGAATGAGAATGGATGACCATGGCATTGAAGATGGCACAGTAAGTAAAACGTTACCGACAGAACTTCCACAGATCTGTTGAGAACAACAGGTAGACTTAGTGTGATCACATTTTTTATTAGTTACGTTTATAGTGTGCATACAGCCATGATGGTACCATCGTTAGCTTTCTCCCTGTCCTCCCTGCATGAGTAATGTGGGTCTTGCCTTATGTGGGTGGCCATCAGTTATGCAGGAGAGGCAATGACTCTGTGCATAATGACCCAACTCATGGCTCTAACAAGCTTTCCACGCCCTCTTCTGTGAATTTCCCTGAGCCATGTTGGGTTCATTTTAGGTCTACTTCAGTGACGAGATTTTGGGAGTCTCTGTGTCTCTGGATATCTGATTTGGTAGGGGCTGAGTGTTCTTTGTGTCTATCTCCTTCACCCTTGTGCTGGTAACAGGTTCACTGATAAAGCAGCACTCTTGCTCATTCCCCTATGACTCTATGGCTTCAGCTGGTGCCCTGGTGAGGTGCGATGGGCTGATTCTCTCCTGGGGTTCTGTGATGACATTTGTGAATACTGTGTATGTTCTGGATTAGCACAATCCAATAGACCAGACCTCTAAATCCCTTTCTTAAATACATGTTTCAAGATTATTCAAAGTCAAAAGTTCCTTGCACTTTTCCCAGGAAATGATCAACTTGTTCACACATTACTGTTTTTTGGCTGGTTGATAAAAATACCAATGAGGGTGCTAGGCGTCATGGCCCAGCACTTTAATCCCAGCACTCCAGAGGAAGAGGTAGGAGGGTCGCTATGAGTTTGAGGCCAGCCAGGGACTAAAGAGTCAGTGCCAGGTCAGCCTGGGCTACACTAGACTAGACTACCTTCCTAGACTCTACCTTGCAAAAACCAAAATAATAAAAAAATAAGAATAAAAGAACAATACCAATGTGTGCCACGTCAGCCTGGGCTAGAGTGAGACTCTACCTTGCAAAGAGTGCCTGACAGTGTAAACTATGGCCACAGTACATCAAAGCAGTGAAACAGCAGATGCAGCAAGGGCACCTTGGGCTTAAGTGACTCCAAGGGTCAGCTTTCTTTCTCTCTGAATCAACAAGCAGCTAGCCTACTTGGGTAAAGGACTCCAAGGGTCAGTTTGTATAATCCCAAGACTGTGCCCCTAAATTAGGCACTTTCTCACTGTCCTGGAGTTTACCAAACAGGCCAAATGAGATGACCAGAAAATTCCAGGTGGTTACCAATCTCTGCCTCCTAAGCTCTGGAATTACAGGTATAGAACACCACACTGATGTTTTTACATGGCTTTGGGGATGTAACTCCAATCCTTAGGTTTGGGAGGCAAGGTCTTTATTGACTACCTATCTCCCTAGCTCAAGCCCATACTTCTCTTGAAATGCATGTCCTTGGTAATTATCCCCTTGAAAAACACGTGACATATGACAGTTCTTTGTAGCACAGGGAGAGTCACACTTTCTCTAACCCATGCGTTGTAAAGAATGCATTTCCATTTTGCTTTCTTTCAGTATCACATTTTTCTGTATTTATTTTGGCCTCAGGGAAGTGCCACTATTTCTTCTGAGGTTTCTGGTTCTTATACCATACTTAAGTGTCCTTAATGTCAACAGAATGAAAATATTTACTGCATTGGTTCTGTTTTTACCTATAATAATCTCTGATCAAAACATTATTTTAAACTGGGAGTGGTGGTGCACACCTTTAATCCCAGCACTCAGGAGGCAGAGGTAGGAGGATCACCGTGAGTTTGAGGCCACCCTGAGACTACATAGTGAATTCCAGGTCAGCCGGGGCTAGGGTGAGACCCAACCTTGAAAAACAAAACAAAACATTTTAAATGAAAACTAACAAAAACCAATTGGTTCACTTATAATAGCAACTGTTTCCTCCTGGTTGAGGGACAACAGATACTTCTTTGTCCCCCATCTTACCACTCATTTCCCTCATGGACAGAGCAAGAGGCTTGTTGCACCACTTACGTGCAACTTGGATGTCGTCAATGGTGATCACTTCATCTAGCTGCAGCAGGAACTTCTCTGTGAAAGTGGCCAAGCTGGTTATGAACAGGCGGCCAAACTTCCTGATGAAATCCTGAGGAAACAGGTTGAGAGCCAACTTCAGGGAGAAGAGCTTCGCTACCAGGCTGGTGGAAAGGGGCAGGGCTGGATCTGCAGAGAACTCACTGGAGAGCCACCCTCAAAGAAACAAATGTGTCAACCAGACTCTGGTCCTCAGAGTCATGAGGTCTCACTCAGCAGCTAATTCAGCATAGAATAAAGGAAGTATTGAGACACTGCCAAGGAAGGGGCTGGAAAGATGGCTCCGTCAGCTGCGTCCTCGCCTCACAAGCATGAGAACCTGAGTGTGAGGACCCAGGACCCACATAAAGATGCCAAGAGTGGTGGCTTGTGACTGTAGTCCCAGGGCTGGGGAAGTGGAGACAGGATGATCCCTGGGTAAGAGACCCTACTACTTCAAATGAGGTGGTGGTATTCCCAAGCATGACCCAAGGTTGTCCTCTGGCCTCCACATGCATGGACATACATGCGCACCTGCACCCAACAACTGTGCTCATGTGTTTACAACAGGAGAGAAATGGCCAAGGCACACACAACCAGTTCACCACAGAGAAATGATAAAATCTAAAATATGTTCACTTTATGCCAGGGTTTTAACCAGGAGAGAAACTGAGTCTTATGGTTAAGGCCTCACTCATTAACAGTTCACTGATGCTAATTTGTTATGGTTTAAGGGTTATAAAATTTGGCTTTAAGGCCCTAAATAAAATAAATCAGTTCCTCTGTCAAGGTTTTAATCCCTGTCCTCTAACAACAGTTAAAGTGTCTTCTCATGAAATGCAGTACAGTTAGGGTGATTGGACGCCTGAAGGTAAAAAGGCAGGAATGTTTGCACTTGTTAGAAATCAAAGATGATCTCACTTCTTATCTCTTGCTTAGGTCCTTAGACCTGTTTTTCCACAAACAACCATGACCCCTCCTGGGAGGAAGGGCTTTCATAGGATTGAAACATTGTGGTTGGTGAAGTTCAGCCCCTTGTGCCAGGGCTAGCCTCTTCCTGAGACAGCCCTCTGGTTCACCTGAGATGGAAGACAGCCCACCACTACAAGGTTATAAATACCTTTGCAAGGGGAGGGCAGGCTGTCAGTCCACTTGGGCACTTCCAGCTGTGGGTAAGTTTTTCCCTCAGCTGGACCTGTACTGGTTTGACCTAGGCCCAGCTGGGTTGAGCCAGGAGCCCCCTAGCTCTTATTCTCCACATGGGTTCTTTATCTCCTCCAACTCCCCACGTGGCAGGAGCTCCTTGAACTTTTTCTCTCCACATGGGATTTCTAGCCATGTAGGTGTCTTTTACTAGCTTGGTACTTCCCTTTATAAATAATTTTTTAAAAAAACAAGAAAAAGAAAACTAGACATGGATCATTACCTTGAAGAAAGTGGTCATGGGGCCGGAGAGAAGGCTTAGTAATTAAGATGTTTGCCTGTAAAGCCAAAGGATCCCAGTTTGACTCTCCAGGACCCACATAAGCCAGATGCATAAGGGGGTGCATGCATCTGGAGTTCGTTTGCAGTGGCTGGAGGCCCTGGTGCACCCATTCTCTCCCTCTCTCCGTCTCTCTGCCTGTTTCTCAAATAAATTAAAAAAATGTATTTTTTTTTAAAAAGTGGTCATTATTGATTGTTTTGCAAATAACATCAACATCAAAGAAATGCAAATACCCTGTAGTAGTTTAAATGGATGTCCCCAAATAGATTCTGGATTTTATTAAAGCCTGTAATTTAGATCTCCAGCCACCTGGCTGGAGGAGGTGTCACTGGGTTGATTCTAGGGCCCAGCCCTAAAGTGTGGGGTGGATTTGGAATTCCTGTCCAAACATATGCAAAGTGCCTGAGCTTTGCCTGGAGTTCCTGAAGTGTGCTTGCTTGTGCTGGGGTGTTGGTGCTGGCTTTTCTTTCTCTCTGCTTGGTCCTGTAAAAGGGAGCCGACTTCTTCTGTCATTATGGAATATCCCCTGGATCTGTAAGCTTCCAATAAACTTCCTTCCTCCATTAACTGTGCTGGTTTGAAAGTTCATCCCAGCAATGGAAGCTGACTACTACAGAATAAGTTCTGAGGAATGGGAGTTGCTGAGATGAATCTGACTATGTGGATTTTGCTCTTTTTGAACCTGCGTGCTAGAGGAATGAGAAACTTGTTGCTTGCAACTGAAGATGCCTTCTGGAGTGGTAAGCCACGTATTATGGACTATTCTGATGAGAGTTTGAAAATGCTAAATGCAGAGGGAACTGTACTGGGAGGTTTAACTTATGGACTTTCTAAGGTGAAGGATATATTGCAGAAAACCTTGTTGAAACTGGACTACTGGAATAAGGGATGGCTGTGTTCTGCTGCCAAGCCCTAGAGATTTTGATCATGGTTAAATTCGTCATGGACTGATATGCATGGTTAAAGATATGGGACTGAGAGATACAAGATTTAAAACTGGGAAAACGCAAGCAAATTTAAAATTACTGGCACAGAGACTGGTTGCTGAAGCTGCTATTGTCAAAAACATTAGCAATCTAAGGGAAAATGGCCCAACTCCCTTACATTAAAACAATGGAGAGAATGATTGAGATGATCCCACCCTAGAAATACTGAATGGCAGGAATGCAAAACCTTTTGAAAGGAGATATCTATAAGGAATAAACCTGCTCTACACATCACTGATTTATTTTGTCTTTGAATTAAGAATATGACTGTGTCCTGCACACCTGGATTTGTTTGGGAAGCATGAGAAATACCTAGAGGGGGGAAGTGCACGTGGTTCCAGTAGCTGCTGCCAAGGCACGGCATGATGACCCTGATAGGAGGACATAGCTATTGGGAGATGGGCTGTAGTTTGCATGGAGACCTTAAGTTGTCTTGGATATGTCAGGACTGTGCAAGGGCTACCATGGAGGCTGTTGGCTAGGGATGGAGGTTGTCTCTGGCTAGTCAGCCCAACTGGAAGGGTGGAATTTGAATATCTGGACACTCCTGACTAGTCACTGATTATATCAAACTTGAGCTGCAGAAGTTTGATGTTTGCTTGATGGCTCTTGAGTTTGCATTGTTCCAGTCTCTCCTTTCTATGCCTTATGGCAGTTGAAAATGTTTAATGTTTACTCTGTGCCTTCACATGATGAAGATATATCATGTGTTTTGATTTTATAAGACTCGCAGCTAAGAGACTATCCTAAATCTTAGATGAGACTTAGGACATTAGAACTATCTTAAGTTGGTAAAGACTATGGGGACCTTTGAATTTAGACTGAACACAATTTAATATGTGGATGGTTATGAATCTATTGGGGGCTGGGGTGGAGTGTGGTACTTTGCATGGATGTCCCCCAATATATTCATGAGTTTATTAAAGCTGGTAATTTAGATCTCCATTTGCCTGGCTGGAGAAGGTGTCACTGGGCTGATCCTAGGGTCCAGCCCTAAGGTGTGGGGTAGATCTGGAATTCCAGTCTAAAGACATGCAAGGTCTGAGCTGTGCCTGGAGTTCCTGAAGTGTGCTTTGCTTATGCTGGTGTGTTGATGATGGCTTTTCTCTCTCTGTGTCCTTGGTCCTGTAAAAGGCAGCCAACTTCTTCTGCCATTATGGAATTTTTCCTGGATCTATACACTTCAAATAAATTTCCTTCCCCACATAACTGTACCTGGTTTGGAAGTTCATCCCAGCAACTGAAGCTGACTGCTGCATACCCATAAAGACCATGTCACCTATTAAGTCCTCTCACTTTGTGCCTGCTTTGACCCAGGTACCAGTTAAAGGCCACCCTATGCATTGCTGGTGGCCAACACCAATCAAGGACATTTTGTTAGATGGCGGTACAGTGTGGATGCAAAGGCAGTGCTGACCTCCAGCTCCTCCTTGTATAACTTGAGTGTGTGCTCCAGCTGTTCCTGCCTTTTCTCTTCCACTATGCGCAGTGACTCCATTTGTTGAGAATATTTAGGGTGTCCAAGATTTGGATGGAGCTTCTGGAAATTCTTAGCCTTCAATGAAACAAACGAAAATTCAGGAGGGATTTAGATCCAGACTTGAGATCAGGGCCAATGTCCTCTGTCAACTAAGGCCATAGCCAAATAAATGTGTCCTGTGATTGGAGTGTGTGAGGGGTCATGGTGGGCAGAGGAATGAGTGGCAGACAGGAAAGATGAGAGCAGGGGATGGGGACTACTTGGGTTCAGAGAGAGGGTGAGCTGAGTATCTGCTCCAGCAATCAGTCCTTCTTTCCAATATAATCTGTTCCTGAGCTGGGTGTGGGGGCTCAGCCCTATAATCCAAGTACTCCAAACTCCAAAGGCTGAGGTAGGAGGAGGGCCCTGAGTTTGAGGCCTCGTCTATAGAGTGAGACCCAGGTCACCCTGAGCTAGTGCGGCATCCTACTTCAAAAAAAAAAAAAAAAAAATCAAAACCAACTATGTCCCATGGCTCCAAAGACCACTGTGTACAACCATTGTTGGTTGCAGTGACCATGACCCCACCAAACCCAGCAGGCCTTTACATAAGATACAATAAGGGGTTTGCTGAATATGTCTTGACTTGGTTATCAGGTCACCAATGCCTCCTGCCTCTTGGCCCCCATGCAATAATCCCCAGCCTGCCTTCTCTCCTTTCCTTGAACTGAGCTCCACCCATCACCTTTCTCTTTCTTCAACTCCCAGCATGTAGCCCTGTGACCTTCACCTTTTCTTTCTCTAGCTGCTTCCGTTGCTGCTCAAAGGGTTGCTTGGTCTCTTTCATGGAGGCACAAAACTTCTTCCAGTGCTGCTCCTTGAAATTCTCCATCACCAGCCAACACACCTGGGGCAGCAGTTCCTCAAACCTCCTCACCTGGGCTCGGAGTTCTGTAGAGGATCAGGAAAGGGCCAGAATGGAACCGAGCTGCTGAGGTGGTATCTCCAACAAGGGCCAGAGTAGTTTCCCAAAGAAAACGTTATGGTGTCCAATGTTCTAATAGCTATTTTATCAAAGGGAGACCTGGAGTCCAACCCATGGACAATGCATATTAAGCAAGTTCAGAAGGACACTCCTGTATGCTTGCTGACTTTCCAGCTCATAAAGAGCTGGGGCAAGTTCTTTTCCATTACCTCTTCAAATATTACCTTTGATTGCAGCTCCTCTCTTTCTTTCGATACCTCAAATCAACCACAGGCTAGACCTAGTCTTTCATTCTCCTCTCTCCACTTCTCTCTGGTATTTACATCTCTTTAAATTTCTAGATATTGGTCTGGAGAGATGGCTTAGCGGTTAAGGTGCCTGCCCACTAAGCCTAAGAACGTCGGTTCCAATCTCCAGGTCCCACTTTAGCCAGATGCAAAGTGACCCAAGGACGCAATGCCACACTTGCCCACAAGGGGGTGCACTCATCTGGATTTTGTTCACAGCAGCTGAGAGGTTGCTGGTGCGCCCATTCTCTGTCTCTCTGTCTCTCCCTCTCTCTCTCTGTGTGTGTCTCTTTCCAAAAAAAAAAAAAAAAAATTCTAGATATTTTCTTGGGAGCTATCTTCAGTTTCACTAATTCTACCACTGGCTTTGTATAACCTGGCTACAAAGTCATTCATCATTTTGAAATTTCAATTCTTAATTTTTCCATTTTAAAAATTCTACTTCATACTCTATTGTATCTAATTGGTTATTTTAATAGTCTCTTGCTCCTTGTGTTTCAAATTTCCTCTTTGATTTAATGATAAATATATTATTCTATGTCTGATAGTTCTTACTCTGTAGCCCAGGCTGAACTTGAACTCAAAATCCTGCTCAGCCTCTTGAGTGCTGGGATTTCAGGTGTGTACCAGGATGTACAACCTTGGGTCAGAAATTTCTCTACATGCAGAGTCTTTGCTGTTCTCCTTCTGCATTTCTTACTCTAGGTGTATTGCTTCCTTGTGTTTATAGGGGTTCTGTTAACTGGGTAATCACAGGGAGGGCTTTCTCTGGGAACTTTATTTGTGGGAACAGCTTTAAGCCTGAGTTGAGGACAAATTTTCCAAAGAGGACTTGTAGTCTTTGTATTAAGCAAGTTCTGGACACCATAAACTCAAGATAGTTTTAAGCTGAAGTATATATTTCACATTTTTTGAGATAGGTTCTCATGTAGCCCATGTTGGCTTTAATTTCATTATATTCAAGGATGACCTTGAATTTCTGATCTTCCTGCTTCCAAGTCCCAGGTGCTACTATTACAGGCGTGTCACACTGATCCCAGTTTATTTGGAGATGAGCACAGAATCCAAGATGATTATTTTTTGCATGCTAGGTAAGCATTCTACCAACTAAGCTACATTTCCTAACCCTCTATTTGGAAAAAAAAATTATTTTTATTTATTTATTAGAGAGAGGGAAAGAGGCAGGTAGAGAGAAAGAGAGAGAATGGGCATGCCAGGACATTCAGCCACTGCAAATGAACTCCAGACACATGGACCACCTTGAGCATCTGGCTTACATGGATCCTGGGGAATTGAACCTATGTCCTTTGGCTTTGCAGGAAAGTGCCTTAATCGCTGAGCCATTTCTCCAGCCCCCTAACCCACTATTTGAGATCTTTTGAATGATCCATAAAAACATGTGAATTCATGACTTCTGGTTTAGAAACCACATGAGGATAACAGAGTTCTGGATTTTCACTGTAGCTTTTTGGGTTGGCTGTGTTCTCTTCAGCTAGTACCAAGGTTTCTGAGAAGACAGTTTCCTTCTAGCTACAGGCGAGGCTCTGTCTCTCATTGGTCTCACTCTGCAGTTAAGAGTCCTTTGTGAGCCTAGCTTTATGTAGAACTTCCCACCTTGTGTTTCCTTGGCATGTGCCTTCTACCCAGTGCCCTGATGGCCATGAGTGAACACAGAGGATCAATTTCACATGGGGGTCAGCAAATTTATTTAGGGCAGAAACCAGGGTCACTGCTAAATTTATCAGTTTCTATTTTCACCTAAGTTTTGGTTTTTGTATGTCTCTTACTTTACAGAGAGCTCATCAATGCATTTAAGAAATTTGATCCTGGGCTGGAGAGATGGCTAAATGCAAAAAACGTTTGCTGTGCTAGCATGAGGACCTGAGTTTGGATCCCCAGAGCACATGTCAAGCCGGACTTGGTAGCATGAGCATCATAAATCCCAGTGCTCCTGTGTCCAGATGAGAGACAAGACAGGAGAATGCCAAGGAGCTCATGGGCAGCTCTCCTGATGCCTGCAGCACAGACAAGGGACCCGCCTTCAGCAGGGGGGAAGGTGAAGACTGACCCCTGTGTTTCTCCTCTGCCCTCCACAGCACAGCACCCACCCAGACATACACTGAAAAGAAAAGATTTTACCCTCAAAATACTGTACTCAACATGAGACTGGTGAGGGCGAGGGCTGTCAAACTGAAGGAAACGAACTTCTCCAGTGATGGAAGGTTTATGTGAATGTCAGAGAGGCAAACAATCAATGGGACGTCCCAATCCATCTGACCACAGGGCCTTTATTTGGAACAGTCATGGATAATGGGATCACTCTGGGCCTGTGTGGAAAGTCTGCATCCAAGAAATGAAATCCTACTTGTAGCTTCAATTCTGTAACCACAGTGAGGACAGCTATAGTTATTCATTGCCTGTGAAAAGTTACTCTATATTTAAAATTAATCCTCAAATACAGCCTTCCATGATAGGCAAGGCTACTACGTCCAGTTACAGGTGAACAAAATCCAATGGCCAGAGGAGAAGATCACTTCACCAAAGCCATGGAGCTGGGAGATGACAGGGCCCAATCTTGGGCCCATGTCTGACAATCCCTTCATCTTCCCCTCCACCTACCTCACTGCCTCTGAAAACACAAAGCCAAGCACGACAATTTCTGGCAGATTGGTACCACGGAATATTGCTCAGTGATAACAAGGAAGATGTGCCATCTAATCTACAATGCACATGAACCCTAAAAGCATCATGTAAAATGAAGGAAGATGGTCAGGAAGAGGCTGTGAATCTATCCCCAAGGGATTACAGAAAGGAAAATGCCTGAGATAGACAGTGAGATGCTGTTAGGTTAGAGCTGGGAGGGGATGGATTGACAAGGGCTAATTTTAGCAGTGGTGGCAATTGCACAGCTATGTAAATAAACTAAAACCAACTGAATGGTACACTACATGGGTGAATTGTATAGTAAGCAAAATGATAAATAAAAATCAATTTGTCTGAAATAACTGTGAAAAGAATTTTTTTTTTTTTTTTGGAGAGAGACAGAGAGAGAGGGAGAGGGAGACAGATAGATGGGTACGCCAGCAGCCTCTCAGCTACTGAGAACAAAATCCAGATGAGTGCACCCCCTTGTGGTCAAGTGCAGCATTGTGCCCTTGTGTCACTTTGCATCTGGCTAAACGTGGGACCTGGAGATTGGAACTGCTGGCGATTGGAACCAGCGTTCTTAGGCTTAGGAGGCAGGCGCCTTAACCGCTAAGCCATTCTCTCAAGCCCCAAAAGAAGATGTTTTTAGTGGTAAAACCTTCCACATTTCTTAAGAAAAGTGACCTTTTTAAAAATTTATTTACTATTACCACTGATCATTTTTACGTAATTCTTTAAAAACTATTTTATTTATTTGGTTGTTGGGAAGAGAGAGGGGTGGAGAGAGAGAATGTGCATGTCAGGGACTCTGGCCACTGCAAACAAACTCCTGACACATGCACCACCTTGTGCATCTGGCTTATGTGGATACTAGGGAATTGAATCTGGGTCCTTAGGCTTTGCAGACAAATGCCTTAGTCATTCAGCCATCTCTCTATCCTGTATTTTTTTCATTGTTTTTGACAGAGGGAGGGGAGGGAGGGAGGGAGGAGAGAGAGAGAGAGAGAGAGAGAGAGAGAGAATGCATGTGCCAGGGCCTTCAGCCGCTGCGAATAAATTCCGGATTTGTGTTCCCCCTTGTGGCCCATGTGCAACATTGTGTGCTTGCATCACTGTGAGTGGCTACATGGGACCTAGATATTCAAACATGAGCTCTTAGGCTTCACAGGCAAGTGCTTAACCACTAAGCAATCTCTCCAGCCCATCCTGTTTTTACTTAATTCTACGAGGCTGACTTTTGACAACAAGGCCCCTTTATCTTCCTGGTGAACCCAAATGCGATGGGCTGAGGCCAAGTTCCACCAGAGCCAGCGCGTGTTCACTCCCGTTGTACATACCCACAAGGCAGGAGTTGTGGTACTCCTCTGCCTGGCTCTGATACTCCATGATCTTCCTATCGATGTGCTCTGTACACTGGTCAAAGGTTTCATGCATGCATTCAGGCCTGGTGACCGGTCGTTTCTCTTTGCGGTAAAATTCCTGTCAGAGAGAGGTGGCCGTAACTGAATGAGTAACCTCTCTGGTGACTCTGGTCCTGGTTCCAGACTTCACAGCCCATCTTCATCTATACACTCCCTAGTCTTTATTTGAGCATACTCTCTGCCCTTGTTAGCCCCTCTGCATCCTATGCCCACTTAGCATGGCCATTGCTGGACCTTGTTCTTGAAAGAGGAAGTGAATGGCAAACTTTAAGACCAAAGTCCTTGGTAACTCAGAATGGGATAGGGCTGGCAGTGTACTAGAAAGCATGAAGCTGGGTGCAGACTGTGTGCCACAAAGCTGGATGCACCATAGGCCTGCCCTACAGGACCAAGCCTGTGGGTGAATTCTGGACTGTGCTGGAGGAGAGCCCCTAAGCAGGGCACTACACAGGCTGCTCCCACAACCTCTCCCAGATACCAGTGTGCTGCCATCTCCCTCTCAACCTCTTACTGGCTTCTGGGTGCGTTTGGGGCAGAGGTCGGGCTTATTCTTCTTGACACTACTAGAACCTGACATGCAGTGCTATCCAAGAAATGTCTGCTGACTGATTAAGCAAATAAATAGAAGAAAGAGATAACGACAGATGAATGAGGTTTGGTTTCTACAGTGAAAACCCCAACAGATGACAGATGATGGGAAGGGTGTGGGATATCTCTTATCATTTCTGCAGACTGCCCAAGGTCAGCAGCTGCCAACCCAGAGGAGGTAGAGCTATGCATTCAGGGTGGCACAGGCCTGTGGGCAGTGGCCCTTACCTCCACGACAGTCATCAGTTGGTCGCTGCTGTCCCACAGGAGGGTCCGGATGATGGTCTTAAAATCCCTGCAACACACACAGGGCAGACATGTGCGGGGCCTCATCTAGACAAGCAACACAGATGAGGCCAAGTGACAGAACATTGTGAGCCTCTTCCTTTGGTTCTGTCACTTCTAGTCATGGCTCATGTCCCAGGGCATTTGCATACCCTGATTCCTCTCCTGGCAGCAAACTCATCTTGTTCACACTGGTTCTTGTCATTTCAGATTCCAACTCCATGCCGATTCCGGACTGCCTGGTTCTACTTCTCTGAATGGCTCTCAGCCCTAATCTGGTGGACTCGGGAATTGATGCATTTGCCTGGCTGGTTAGCCTCCCTTTGGCTCTCTGGCCAGTCTCCCAATGCTTAAAGGGCTGACTGGAGAGTGACAGAGGAAACTCTAGCCCCTGGGCATTCTATAGAAACAAAGCAGAGCTCTGCTCAGAATCAACAGCCCTAGTCTGCAAAAACAAAGCTTGAGCTTAACCAATGAGAAATACTCAGTTAGCTGGGCGTGGTGGCGCACACCTTTAATCCCAGCACTTGGGAAGCAGAGGTAGGAGGATCGCCATGAGTTCGAGGTCACCCTGAGACTACAGAGGGAATTTCAGGTCAGCCTGAGCCAGAGTGAGACTCTGCCTTGCAAAACCAAAAAAAAAAAAAAAAAAAAAGAGAGAGAGAAATACTCAGTTAACCTGCTCTCATAGTATTGGTAATCTCCACATGGGGTAAAATGCCAGAAGTAGAGAGAAAAGAGTCAGGGTTTCCATGGCGTTGGAATGTCACCAATGCCCAGGACAGGGGCATGTTAAGCTGTGACCTCTCCTGAGTCACTGTGTGGATCCGCCGCCTTTTTCTGCATGGTTTCCTAGCTCCAGAAGTAAGATTATCTCCAAGGTTCCAGGCTCCCAAGAAGGAGTGAGTGTGGAAGGCTTCCTCATTAGGGGCACTGAGGCTACACTGTGGAGCTTGACTCTCTCTAAGGACTTTTAAATTTCTGAACTTGACATGTTGCTGGTTTGCCTGACATGAAGCTGTACCGAATAGACCAGATTTTGTTTTAATCACTAAAGCGACAATAAAAGAAAAGAAGTAGGGTTGGGGTTAAAAATAATCCCAACCCACAAGTTGTCTTTGACTTGCCACCTTAACTTGCTTAGCTTGGAATACGGGAAATTTCCGTAAAACTGTCTCTCAACAAATGTGGAATGGGCTGAGAAAAACTACCCCTTAGCCCTACTGTCCCCTACTCACTTCTCCACCAGCCTCCTCACCCCTTTATTTCCTGTTCTCTCAGCTGTGTGGGGCTTATCTGCCTTGACTGAAGTGAGTTCCATGGAGGGAAAGAGGAAAGTGTGATCACTTACTCAGCTTGAGAAGGAGGCTTGACCCCAAGCACCACGTACTTCCTGTCCATTCGGCTGTACTTGGAGTGCCGTGTGATGCTGTGCAACAAAGACACATCAGTGCCCTGCAATATGGTGTCCACAGCCCAGGAGACTTGCTTGGGGTACTAGAGGAACAGAGTGGCCTATGGGGATCCCCATCCCAGTTCTGAGGATGAGCCGTTTGACATACTTCCCATTTCCTCAAAGACAACATTATCTTGAGGGTTTTTTTTTAAACATTTTTTATTTATTATTTATTTGCAAGGAGAGAGAGAAAAGGGGCATGCCAGGGCCTTATGCCACTGAAATGAACTCCAGATGCATGTGTCAGTCTGTGCATCTGGCCTTACATGAGTACTGGGGAACCAAACCCAGGCCATCAGGCCTTACAAGCCAGTGACCTTAACTGCGAAGCAATCTCTCCAGCCCTATCCTGAGGTTTATCACTAAATCCCAGCCGACAAGTTTTCATTCTCTCTTCTGTGTGGGAACAGGATGAGCCCTGGGTGAGGGCACCAGAGTTAGCAAACACAAACATGGATCTCAGGGGAAGAAAGATGGCTCAGTGAGTAAAATACTGACACCCAGGCATAAGGGCCAGAGCTAGGATCTCCCACAATCACATGGAGGTACTCTACCCCCACACACACGTGTACTTGCATACTCATGCATGTGCAACACACACACACACACAAAAATGTTACTCCATTAGATGTGAATATTCTATATAAAATGAGTAACATTAGTATATGCATACTCCAGGCCATATTTGAGACACATTTATACTAAAAATGAAATGTTATTAATCTGAAATTTAAATTGGGCTGGGCGTCCTCTCTTTTATCTGGCAGCACTAGTAACATAGTCTTCCATTGTATCATAATACACATATCACAATATCACAATAGGAGATGGTTGGATCACATTAATAAGTAGATCTCTGGGGGTGGGAAAATGGTTTCCCCAGGACCCATGTAAGCCAGATGCACAAGGGGCACATGCATTTGGAGTTCTTTTGCAGTGGCTAAAGGCACTGGCATGGCCATTATCTCTTTCTCTCTCCCTCTTCCTCTATCTCTCAAATAAATAAATAAATAAATACGTAATTTTTTTTTTTAAAGTAGATCTCTGGCCCACAACCTGTAGTGCTGTGCCCACAAGAGTAGATTTTGCCTAACATAAATGGCCAGAAGCCAGCCTACCATAGGCTAGACTTGCAGGCTCTCACGCTGCTATCTCATACAATAGTCCCCAAAGGTAAACAGGACTGACTACAATCATAGGCTCCAAGTGGTCAGCATTGATGAATAAGTGAGAACTACCCTAATTTTTGTCACTATTTCCAATGTAAGGCCAACCAAACAAAGCCAGCCAACTTAACAACACAGGGTGCCTTTCTCTCAGTGGGCCAGCTTCCAGCTCTTCATGCAACAGCCTCTGACCAAAGCCTTCTGTATTCCATCAGAAGCTTCCCACTTGCCCACCTGCCCTTGAGTCTGCCAAGTGTACTCGATAGTGGTGGACACCCTGCTACCAGCAGCTCTGAGGTATGGGCCTTTGCTCCTCTTGTTTCTTTGGTCTTTGTCTCTCTGCACAGTGTGGGAGGCGCAGGGTTTCGAGAAGCAAACTCTCTCAAAGTCAGGAACTAAACCAGGTCATCCAGAGCTTAGTTGGTTCCCCATGTGGCTTCTGTTAGCTACATTCCCTAAAATCTGCCAGGAACGTTGGTGGCCAGAGCCCCAAGTGTCATGACCCCTCCAGTCCTTAGTAGGTGGAGCACAGGCCACAGTACCATGGCTCAGAAATCTTGTGTCTGTGATACTGCTTCAGGAAAAGCATTTGCTCTGTGGAGTGGCTCCACATGTCCTTATTTCTAATCATAGCCACGCTTGCTAGAAGGGAGTATGGTGGGGAAAACACTTGCTATCCTATGAACAGAAACTTAACTCTCAGCATGTGGGTTCCATGTCCCTTTGGAGGATAATCTCACGCCTAAATAAAGACAGTATCAGTACAGCTCCTACCCATACCCTCTGTCTCATGAGTCCAGAGTGTGAGCACCGCTGAGACCTTCTGAGGTCAGAGTCTGCATCACAGTGCTTGTCGTTGGCCTTCCTCTGGAGGCACACAGGGTTGGTTTCGGGGGAGGGGAGATTCTAGAAGGTCTTGCATACCTACCTCCCTGCTGAGGTGGCGCTGGTGATGGATAAAGCGTTCTTCATAGGCTTTTCAGTCTTGCACCGATGTCGCTTCAAGGCTTGGGAGACAGGTGCCCAGGACAAGAGTAGAGGACACAAGATGAGGCACGACTGCCTCCAGCTTCCCCACCATCAACCTTGAGACCCGTAAGTCTGTTCCTCTACCTGTCTGCGAGCGATCTTTATCACACAGGTGTGTTGATTTCATGGGAGTCAGTCTGAAATCAGAGGGAGGGAGATGAGCTTCTCCACAACGAGTATGAGGAGGACAGCTCAGGCAGACCTGCCCACCACTCCATCCCTGCCAGTCATCCACACTACATGCCTAAGTCCTCCCAGGAACTCAGAAGTTCAGGTAGGAACTGAGGCTCGGAGAGGGGAAGCACCTGGCCTGAAGTCACTCACTCTGAGAGTGGGGATTCCCATAAGAACCCTACTGTTCAGAACCCTAGAGCCAGCCCCTGCAGGTACAGGGCCACAGGTTGTGGTGGCAGGCACTCACTGCAGGATCTTCTTGATCACCTCCACAGCAGGGTCTTCAAGCATGGACCTCCCCATGCGGCTCGGCTGGGCAAAGGACTCAGGGGTGACCAAGCCCAGTTTGGTCCCTTCCTCCTCTGGGGCCTCTGAAGACACCTGGATGTCACTTCCTATTTCCGTATCAGCCAGGTCAGGTTCCTGCAGGCCAGAAAGAAGAGCTGATTGTGGGGACCACCCTACATGTTGACGAGGCTGGCAGTCATTCTCCATTGCCACCTCGTCCAAGTGGGGTCAGGAGGTGAACTGCCTGACCTCTTGGAGCCTCTCTTTTCTCTCCTATGAAATGGTTGTGTTTCTGGTTTCCTTAGATGGCTAGTTTTTGTATTCATTCCTTTTTTTGTTCATGCCTTTCAGAAAGGCCTCCCAGTGCCTGCTCTGCACAGGCTCTGCCGGGCTCCAGGGTGTATGGCACAATGCAGGTCTGGCCCTAGCCAGACCACATGCTAAAAGAAACCAGGCCACACCCCTCCTTAGGATGGCGGGTAGTCAATGATGGGTAAGACTGCATGAGATGGGGCAACCTAAGACGGGCACCGTCACATGTGATGATCCCCTGGGGCTTGGGGTCAACAATGGCTTGGCAAAGAACCATGCCTCCCAGGGTTGCCAATAATAAAAACAAAAAGGAGGATATGCATGGCACAATGCAGGCCTGGCCCTAGCCAGACCGCATGTCAGAAGAAACCAGGAAGTAGCTTCTGTGAACATGGCATCCTGCGCAGGCCTGGCGTGACAACAGCTACAGTCCCATGCTCGCGAGAAACCTGCTAGGAGATGATCTGCCCGGAGACCGGCTGTCATTGGTCACAAAAAGGGGACCACCCCATACAATGATTGGCCAGCCAAGCCCCTTAAAACCCCCTACACTTTCTTGAATGAACAAGTTTGCTGTAGCTCTCCCTCTGCTGCTTCCACCCAACTCCTGCAGTCTGTGTCGTGATTCCGTGCTTCTCACCCCAACTCGGCAGAGACCCTGCCGTCTCTCCTGGGCTGGCCCTATGGGGGAGCCCAACATCAGGGCACACTTTAACGCTCAGTTACTCAAACAAGTGCTTTGCTGAACATTCAGACAGCACCATGGAGAAACAGTGTCCTCATCTTCTGTGACTGTGCAGTGAGACCTCCAGATCTGCCCACAGAGGGGACCAGGAGGGTTCATGACCAAATGGGATGAGGGAATGAATGCAAGTCAGGCTGAGAGTGGCCAGTGCCTCATGACAAAGAGCGACAGTGGCCCACAGTGAGCACTTAATCGAGCTGCTTCTGCTTTCATTCTGTGCCTCCTCTCCCATCAGCCTGTGTCAGAAGGAGCCCGGGCGGGGCCCGTACAGCCTATGTTTTGCCATCAGCAGTACTGGAAGTGGAGGATGGTTAGTGCTGGTTGCACAGTGGGGAAAGCATCTCCACTGACAGAAAACTGACCAGAGCCTGGCAGTGGAGCTAGCAATGGTCCACTTCTGAAGTTTGATCTTGGAACCCCTGGGGGTACTGAGCACCTCCTGTATGCAAAACCTAGTGTGAGATCTGGGTTGGGGGCAGACCACGTAGGCCCCATCCTCATGGGGGTTACAGTCTTTGGCAGACAGAACCTGGGAGGTGCTATGGGGGCAGCACTCTTCTACCCAGACCAAAAGCAGGCTTAGGGAAAGTGATGTCTACCCTAGAACTGGCTGCCTGCCTCGTGATTAGTTAAGGGGTTTAAACTGGACCCCAAGGGCTGGGGTGGGCTGACATTTGGTCTAGCTGCAGCTCAGAGAATTGACCACAGTAGGGGGTGGCAGATGTGAGAGGACATGGTAGCCAGATGGAGACTCTGGGGGCTTGGTTGAGGTGGTGGGTATGGCTGTTCATGGCTGTGGGTGAGGAGGGGCCTGAGGTGGATGAGCTAGCCTGAGATTCCATGCACAGGCTGGCTGGAAGGCCTTGAGGAAAAAGGTGGGGGCCAGGAGGAGAGGAGCCTCCTCAGAGACCAGTGCAGGGAGTGGGCCCATGTGGGATCTCAGCAGACCTGACTCCCCAGTGTGCTATCCTTCCATGGCACCAACTAGGCCTGATGTCCAGGACTGGCCTGTTAGTGTCCTCTGCTCTTAAGTTCTACTGGGGTCAGCAGTCTCCTGGGAACCCAGACAACAGCTTGCCTGCCCTTCCCACCTTCCCTATACTTACGGTAATGACCACTTTATTCAGTGGTATCACGTCCAGGGAACAGTTGAGGTACCTAATCCTCTGGCTCACTTTTTCTTTCCAAGTTCGGACAAAGGTGAAAAGGTCATCTATGATCACAATCTAGTGGAAACACAAAGTAAAAGAAGCCCCAAGGAAGCAAGCAGTGTCCCCAGAAGGCAGGAACAGGGGCGTATCCAGTGAGGATACCTCTTGGTTTCTCCACAGTCCCTGTCTTTCAGGAAAGTCCTTGGGAGAATGGAGGGGACCCTGGCTGGCTCTTTCAGGAAGCTACTCTGGGGCAGTTGGCATGTCACTGATAGGGGCATGAGAGCTCTGTTTCTGTACAGTTGTACAAGAGGCTGACTGGCTCTTCCCGAGGCCATACCTAATAGGCATATGCTTGGAGGAGCGCCCGCAGGTGCACAAGAATGCATCTTCAACACCTTTATCCAAGCATCATGACTGTAGTCTAGTCACTGCCGTGCAAACTGTAAACCAGTCTTCACCATCCACACAGGAGTGGCACACCCCCCAGCCCATGCCCTTTGCACGTGGAAGGGAGGCTAGGTACATGCTTGGGACCTCCCCAACACCCTGGCAGCAGGAAACCATGTGGTATTTGGGTAGGAAATGTAGAAGCTAAAATGTTTCTACTATGGAGAGCCAAGAATTTGTCCTAAAGGGCCCGTTCAAGGTCAACCATCAGGATAACTAGATTGTCCCTTGATATCAGCTGGTGGGCTCATAAGGAAAACCAGGGAAGTCATAGGCAAAATATAGAAACCATCTTTTATCTATGTATCAGCTCTGTAGGGCAATGGGTTCAAAGGAAGTATAGAAGCCGAAATGAATGTACATAAAGGGGCTAAGTGTCACCAGAACATGAGAATAAAGGGATGTTTATTGTGTACTTCATACTCTGTACAGGGTTGGAGAGATGGCTCAGTGGTTAAAGGTGCTTGCTTGCAAAGCCTGATGGATGGCCTAGTTTTGATTCCCCAGTACCACATAAAGCCAGATGTACAAGGTGGCGCATGCATCTGGACTTTGTTTGCAGTGGCAAGAAGCCCTGGCAGAACCATACTCTGTCTTTGACTCCCTGCCTCTGTCACCCTCTCTGTTATTTAAGAAATACATTTTTAAAAAACTATAAGAAGTACAGATAGAAAAATAAATATTTTTCTCAGTGGAGACACAACTCTGCACCACTGGACTGACATGGGAGAGAAAAGGCAGAGAAGGGGAAGCATCTCAGGTTCTCTGGGTCTCTGCTTCTGGAGGCACCTTGGCCAGGGTGCATGTGGAAGGGACAGAGACGTGCACTCATGGTGGAAAACAAGCATGTAGACACCCAGAGATCTGCTAATCAGGAACCTGAGGACACTCAGAACCATGTTCCTACCAAAGCCCATTCCAATTCTGACTTTCCATGACTTAGATATGGGATAAGAGTGTAGGTGCTACGATCAAAAGCAGCAGCAAGTGACATGTCAGACAGAAGTGGTTGTGGGAGAGCAGAGCCCTGTTTGTTATTCATCAGGCACTGAGTTCTGAGTCCTGTGAAGGATGCCGGGTGACAGTGCAGGGGAAATGAGGTCCCAGAAACCAGTCTCAGGCCCTCACCCTTGCTGACCTCCGTGTGCTTGCCTGCAGCTGGTGGGGGGATTTCTCTTCTTTCTATTGAGATAAGTAGGGAGGCCCAGAGATGCCCCACCCTCTCATGCTGTAGAAATTTGGTACCCAAATGTCAGTTTACTTCAGCTTTATGATTCTTGACTCTGCACGTGGGGAATCTATAGACACTCACGGCCTTCTCTCCTGTCCCATCTCGACACTTTTCTAACTTGCTCTGAAGCTGCTCCAGACAGGTGTTTAATCCATCAGTTTGCAAATTGGATCTTGCCACCTATAAAACCAAAATCCCATGATTTCATTTCTACAACCTGTGATTTTAAAATATATCTTTTATTAGGGCTGGAGAGATGGCTTAGCAGTTAAGGTGCTTACTTGTGAAGCCTAAGGACACATGTTCAACTCTCCAGATCCCACATAAGCCAGCCACACAACGGTAAGGCAAGCATAAGGTCACACATGCCCACTAGGTGACACAAGTGCCTGGAGTTCAATTGCAGTGGCTGAGGCCCTCGTGCACCATTTCTCTCTCTCTCTCTCTCCAAAAAAAAAAAAAAATTTAAAAAGATCTTTTATTAATTTGGGCATGTGTATATATGTAGACTACTGGGTCTCTTGCCATTGCAAACATATGCCGGCCCAGCTTTAAGTAGGGGCTGCAGTATTGAATCGGAACTGACAGACCCTGCAAACAATCACCTTTAACCTCTGAGCTGTCTCCCTGGGCCAAGAATATATTTTGTGATCAGGAGAATAGTCAGCAAAACATGTCAAAAACTTATTAAGCATTGAGAAAAGAGATTGTTGGGGGGAATTTATAGTTGTATCATAACCCAGATCAACACAAGTTTCAAAGCTGTACTTCTGGGCTGAAGACAGGGCATAGTGCTTAAATTACATGCCTGCAAATCCTAATGTCCCAGGTTCAACTCCCCAGTATCCATGTAAAGCAAATACACAAAGGGCACATGCATGTGGAGTTCATTCTCAGTGCCATCCTGACATGCCTATTTTCTCTGTCATTCTCTCCCACTCTGAGTGAAACTATACAAGTAAATAAAAGTTGTATTTTCCTATGGGATAGGCATAGTTTAAATGAAACTGGCACCCAGTGTACTGCTAGGTCTGTAAAAGTCACCAGAATGCATAACGAGTCTTGGCACATCCCTGCTGTGGTGCAGAGTTCTAGCTAATGGGACACCCGAGGACACAGGCAGTGTCCCAGGCACTGGGCAGGCATCATGACAAGAGGGGAACTCCACCCAGTGTCTCTGAAAGGAACTGTGGCAGCAAAGCCATGCAGGGAAGGTGTCCCAAGAGTGCTTCTTACACTTCTGTAATGAGCTACACTTCACAACACTGCCCAAGGAGCCAAGGCCAATATGGACGTATCCTGTTCTTCTCACAGAATTTGACCATGATGACCTGGAGAGATGGCTCAGCGCAAAACCTGTTGGCCTGGGTTTAATTCCCTAGTACCCACATAAAGAGGGATACACAAGGTGGTACATGCCCCAGAGTCTGTCTATACTGGCAGGAGGCTCTGGCACACCTATACTCACTCTTTCTCTCCATTTCTCTCTCTCTCTCTGTACCTCTTTTTTCTCAAATAAATAAAAATATTTTGTTAAAAAAGAATTTGACTATATGTCAAAATCTTTTTCTTTTGAGGCAAGCCCAAAAGAATGGCCTTTTGTCTGCAAGAGAGAATGAGAGCATGAGAGAGTTGGTGCACCAGGGCCTCCAGCCACTGCAGTCAAACTCCAGACACATGCACTCCCTTGTGCACACGTGCAACCTTGCATGCTTGTGTCACTTTGTGTATCTGGCTTACATGGAACCTAGAGAGTCAAACATGAGTCCTTAGGCTTCACAGGCAAAGCATTAACCGCTAATCCATCTCTCCAGCCCCCCAATATCTTTTTTTTTTAGAGAGACACAGAGAGAGAGAGACAGTGAGAGAGGGAGAGGAAGACAGATAGAGAATGGGCGTGCCAGCAGCCTCTCAGCTGCTGTGAATGAAATCCAGATGCGTGCTCCCCCTTGTGGTCAAGTGCGGCATTGCGCCCTTGCATCACTGCATCTGGCTAAACGTGGGACCTGGAGATTGGAACCACTGGAGACTGGAACCAGCGTTCTTAGGCTTAGGAGGCAGGTGCCTTAACCGCTAAGCCATCTTTCCAGCACCCCCCCCCATATCTTTTTTTTTTGTTGTTTTTCGAGGTAGGGTCTCACTCTAGCCCAGGCTGACCTGGAATCCACTCTGTAGTCTCAGGGTGGCCTCGAACTCATGGTGATCCTCCTATCTCTGCCTCCCAAGTGCTGGGATTAAAGGCATGCCCCAATATCTTTTTAAAAATACATTTTATTTATTGATTTGCAAACAGAGAGAGAGACATAGAGAGAAAAGAAACCTACAGAGAAAATGGGCACACCAGGGCTTCCAGGCACTGCAAATTCACTCCAGATATATGCATCCCTTTGTGCATCAGGCTTGGGAACTGGGGAATCAAGCTAGGTTGTTAGGCTTTGCAGGCAAGTACCTTAACCACTGAGCCATCTCTCCTGCCCCAAAGCCAAAATCTGTGTGTGTGTGTGTGTGTGTGTGTGTGTGTGTGTGTGTGTGTATACACAATGCACATGTTCTGTGTGCACACACATGTGCAGAGGCCAGAAGAGACCATCTGGCCTCCTCCTCTTTTGCTTTTTTGCCTTATTTACTTGAGATACAGTATCTTACTGAACCTGGAGCTGCTGTTCTTTAATCAGGCTGTTCATCAGTGAGCCCCAATAATTCTTCTGTCTTTGCTGCTCTCAGCATCTGGGTTACAGGCATGCATAGTCACACCTGACTTTTTAAGTGGAGATCAAACTCAGGACCTCATGCTTGCATAAACAAATGTTGTCACTCACTGAGCCATCTCCCCAGTCCCTTAGGTCAAAATCTAATAGGAATTATGAGGATGTGCTAGAAACATTGATCATTGTCTCTGTTTTGTGGTTTATTCTCTATTTTCAGGATTGTCTACAGTGGTAATCAATCACAATTAAACTTGTTATCCAAAATACAACAACCCTGTGTGAACTGTGCGAACAGTTCAGAAAAGGCATCTGTGCTGGCGTTAGCAATGAGACTGTAAACAGGGTAGAGCTGATATGCTCTGGCCCATGTACTCAGTGTTGCTAAAGCTTCCTCTCCCCTCCCTACCCCCTTCCTCTCCTTAGATGACTGGAAGCTTCCTGTGGAGGTATTTGAGGGTTCTCCACCAGTCTGCCTCAACTGAGGGTTCTCCTTGCACCAGGGGCCATGTCACAGTTAGCACACATGGGCCCATGGAGTGTTGCCACAATCTTGAGTCACTCTGTGGTTCCCATTTCACACATGAGTGGAGTAGGTGCTTCCTAGGGTGACTGTGCAGAAGGCTGCAACAGGGACTGGTCTCAGAGCCTAAAATTTAACAAACTTTCCTTTTGTTAAACGTTCCTGCCACTCCTAGAAGACAGGTGCTCCTCCCGGCTATGCTAGTCCTATCCCAGATGGTCCTGAGATATGGCTCCTTGAATATGCTCTACTCTTGACCCTTCTTGTTCAAAGTACCCTATGTCCTACCTACTGCACTGTTTCTCATGTCTGGAATCAGAACCTTTTCCTGCAGACACACCCCATCCAGGCCATATTCTTTCAGCCTCGGGACCGCCCTTGCCTCAGTTTCACTCACTGCCAGTGCAGCCAGCAGCTGGTCATTCTCCTCACATGCATCCCTGGGCACTCAGTCCCATGTGAACCCTCTGTGGCCTGCAACACCTCCCCAGGGTCCTGCAGAGTGCTAGGCAGTCCTGCTTCAGCTCCCCATAGCTCACACTCGGTACTCTTGGCATTATCTCTCCAGGGCACTCGGCCTCGTTCCTTCCATGGCTGGTTCTGCCTCAGCCTCAGGCAGCTTCACTCTCTAAGCCCAAGTAAATCTTGTCACCTCTGAACCCTCACATTCCTCCCACACCTCTTCTTCTTTTGGGCACAGATGGCCTATCCATGTTCATGATCTATGTTCTGGACTCACATTGTGGTTCCACCATTTAAGGGGTGTATGTTCTGACTACATCATGGAATGGCTGTCTACCTCAGATTCTCGATCTCTACAATGGGGATAAAAACAATGTTCACCTCATACAGTTCATGTGAAGACTAATGGCACTAATTGAAATGATTCATCTTTATGGTGGGCAATGACTCAAGGAACAGGCAGGGCCGTTAAGAATCAATCTGTTGGGATTAGAGACGTGGTTCAGCAGGTAAAAGCACTTGCATAGCAAGCATGAAGACCTGAGTTCAATCTCCAGCTTCCACATAAAAATAATTAATTTAAGCTGGGTGTGGAGGTGCACGCTTTTAATCCCAGCACTTGGAGGCAGAGGTAAGAGGATTGCCATGGAGAATATATAGTGAATCCAGGTCAGCCTGGACTATAGCAAGACCCTACCTCATAAAACCACACACACACAAAAAAAAATAATTAATTTATCTACCTGGTTGAAGAGTGAATCCCAGGAGATACACACCACACTGGCACAGTGCTGGTGTGCAGCTGTGTGTGATAATGCCCACCGCATGCAGGGCCTGCCCTACCTGGCACTTGATATTCACTTGCAGATTTGTCAACAGCCGCTGGATTTTCTCTATGAAAATAAGGTCCACAGATAGGTTATGGAATTTGCTTTCAAATTTGTTGATGACATCATTGGCCTGTAGAGAAGGATAAGAAATAAAGCAGATAAGTGGGGCCTTGGAAGAAGGAGGGAAAGGTTCTATCACTGCTGCAACAAGGGCATGGTTCTTCCATTGGAAGTGATAGCCTGCGACAGGCAGTGGTGGGTGCTGTCTGGAGCCTGGGCAGGGTGCCCCCCACCTGGTCCAGATAGTCAGTCTCCATCTTCTCCATATGGATCATGATTAAACTTTCCACAAACTCTATCCGGGCAGCTTCCTTCTCCAGTCGATGACACAGTAACTCAATCTCCTCAGAGGAAAAGTTGCCACCTTCTGAAAACAATCTGAAAGTAATTGGGGAAGAATAAAGATCACAAGTCAATCCTGAATATTCTCACCCATGCCAAGTCCTGTGGCTTCAGATCAAAAGTGCAGAATGAAGGGAAATATATGCACATAATGTTCATGCAAGGGTAGGGGTGAATAAACAGTATGGAATGTCTAGTTTCCTCGGTGTGTCTGACTGGGTATTTTTGAAGTTAGACTGAATGCATTTTGCATTATGAGATGTCCATGGCACCATGGAGACAAGGGGTGGAAGGTTATGACTTAAACATAATTATGTTTGAATATCAAGCTGAGAGGGAGACTTGTATTGATTTATACTTGTTAACTTGACAGGGCCTAGAATCACAAAATGTGAAGTATTATCTAGATTAGATTAGTCTCTGGGCATGCATGAGAGGAGGTGGGGAGACCCACTCTAACTATGGGCAAGCACCATTACATGGACTGGCTCCTGAGCTGTGTGACATGGAGAGAGCAGCTGAGCATCAGCATTCATTGTTCTCTGCTTCCTCCCTGCTGATATGATGATGGGGCACTGATTCCTGCTCCTGTCATGCTTTACCACCATGATAGACTCTACCCACTAGAACTGTAGCTAAAATAAAATCCTCTTCTTAAACAACTAATTTTTAAATATAATAAATGTTTTTAATATTTTTATTTATTAATTATAGAGAGAGAAAGAGAGAGAAAGAATGAGCATGCTAAGGGCTCTAGCCACTGCAAACAAACTCCAGACGATGCACCACCATGTGTATCTGCCTTACATGGGTTCTGGGGAGTCAAACCTAGGTCCTTAGACTTTATTGGCAAGTGCCTTAACCACTAAGCAATCTCTCAGCCCTAAACTAATTTTTGTTTGGTATTTTATATCAGTGATGATAAGGTAACTAATACATTGTATACTAAAATTATAAGATAAGTAAGTGGGAGATAATGAAATGAAAGAGAATTCTGCTTCCTGATTGTGCAATGTGACTAACTGTCTCAGTCCTAGAGCTGTAACTTCTCACCATGATGGGCCATATACCTTTGAAACTCGGAACCAAAAGAAACCCCTTTCTCCTTAGGTTGCATTTGTCAGATATTTTGTCACAGCAATAAGAAGAATAACTAATGTGTAAAATGAGTATCAAGGAGTGGGGCTATTGCTGTAGTAAATAGTATCATATGGCGTGTAACCTTTTGGTGCTGGTTTCACAAGCATGAAAGAACCAAGATTGAGAGAGGTCGTGGAGACTTGCCTCAAAGTTCTAAAAAGCCCCACGGGCCAGGCAATATGTGGTAGGTAGGAGTCCCCGCAAAGAGACCCTAAAAGGATATTTCACAAAGCTGGGAAGATGGAGCCTAAGCTGTGATGCAGATCCCAGGAAGTTGGTGATGACTGAACTATGAGATATCTACCAGGGAAAGCTATAGACATAGTGTAGAGAAGCTATAGACATAGTGTAGAACTGGCCAAAGAGAAAGGTGGCATTTGCTGTAGGGAGCAAGGCTAGGAGGCAGGGCTGCCCAAGCTTGTTGAAACCTGGGTGATTCTGTCTTAAACCCCAGATGCTGGGCATGGAGCTACAGCATTTAATATTTGTCCTGCTGGGTTTCAGTCCTGCTTTGGTCCAGCCTTTCCTTGTCATCTCCCTCCTTCTCCCTTTTGGAATGACAATGCTGATTCTGTGACATTCAGATTAGAAGCATATAACCTGCTTTTTGATTTTACAGGAGCTTACAACTAAGAATTAGGCAATCTCTTGCTTTTGGAATATTTTATTTATTTATTTTGCAAGGAGAGAGAGAAAGACAGACAGAATGAGAAGGGGCACCTCAGGACCGCTAGGCATTGCAAATGAACTCCAGATGCATGTGCCATTTTGTGCATCTGGCTTACGTGGGTACTGGGAAATCAAACCTGTGTCATTAGGGATTGTGGTCAAGTATCTTAATTGTTGAGCCATCTCTCTCGCCCAGCAATCTCTTTAATTTAGTCTGAGAAAAGATTTTGAACTTTAAGCAGTTTTTTTTTTTTTTTGAGACTCATTTAATGACTACAGGGACTTTTGAAGACAATTATTGTGAGATTGCTCTGAGCCATGTGGAGCTAGGTACAGAATGCTGGAGTTTGAGTGTGAAATGTTCATCATAGGCTCATGCTTTTGGATACCTGGTTCCTGGCTGGTGATGCTTTTTTGGAAGGTGGTGGAGCCTTTAGAAGGTGGGACCTCACTAGAAGTGGCTCACAGGAGATGGGCTTCGAGGTTTTATAGCCTGGTCTCATTTCCTCTCTGTAACTGACTGGGTGCACTGTGACCAGCTGCTTCATATTTCTGACTCCATGCCTTCCTCTTCCTCATAGGAGGGACTCTATCCTTTCTTAATCTATGAGTCAAAATGGATTCTTCCTTTTTAGAAAAAAATAGATAAGGAAGAGAGAAATGTGAAAATATGAGCAGAGGCCAGCCAATGGTGAAAAACAATGAGAAAAACATACAAATGGACATTATAATAATTAAAATTCAAACCTCAAGGAATGGATTTATCAGGAGATTAAGCATAGTTACCGGAAGATGATGTGAACAAATCAGGAAGAACGGAGCTAAATTATGTGAGCATCAGGCTGGAGAGATGGCTTAGCAGTTAAGGCATTTGCCTGTGAAGCCTAAGGACCCTGGCTAGATTCTCCAGGTCTCACGTAAGCCAGATGTACAAGGGGGCGCACACATCTGGAGTTCGTTTGCAGTGGCTAGAGGCCCTGGCATGCCCATTCTCCCTCTCCCTCTCTCTCTTTCCCTCTCTCTGTCTCAAATAAATAAATAAATAAATAAGTAAATAAATAAATAAATAAATAAAAATCTTTTTAAAAATATGTGAGCATCAAGCAGAGATATGGAGTGTAGAGATCCCTGACATGTCAGTTATAATTCTGATTCTTAGCCGGGCGTGGTGGCATACACCTTTAATCCTAGCACTCTGGACGCATAGGTAGGAGGATCGCTATGAGTTCAAGGCCAACCTGGGAGTACAGAGTGACTTACATGTCAGCTTGGGCTACAGTGAGAAAACCTACCTTGAAAACAACACAAGTGCAAGCCTTGCAGGCACTGACGTGACTGGTGCCCGCCATGAGTCACGGATAGTAATGGACACTGTCTATAAGCGTGTGGGGATGGGTAATCATTACTGTCAACTTGACTGGATTTGGAATCACCCAGGACACACAGCACTGAGCATGTCTGTAAGGGCATTTCCAGAGAGGCTTCAGTGAGGGGAAAGACCCACCCTGAAGGGGGTCAGTACTGTTCCATGAACTGGGGACTGCAGTGAATGAAGAGGGGGAAAGGAGCAATCCAACTGAGCCCCACCATGCATCATTCTCTGTGTCCTGACTGCAAGCGCATTATGACCAGCTGTCTCACACCTGCTGCCACGCATTTCCTGTCATGTCCCTTCAAACCATGAGACACAAATCAACCTCAAGTTACTGCTGTCAGGTGTTTTGATTAAAACATCTAATATATGTACCAGGATTCTATTTCTGCAATACTAGCAAGTTCTTCCTTATGCATATCACATAGAAAATTTATTTTGGGAAAGTTCCATTCTTTACTTTTGTGTTTGCTGATGAATAAGAGATTTGCAATTCGAAGAGCTGGAGAAATGGCTCAGAGGTTAAGGTGCTTGTCTGCAAAGCCTAACGACCCGGGTTTGGTTCCCCAGTACCATCTAAAGCCAGATGCAATGGTACATGAATGGAGTTCGTTTGCAGTGGCTGGAGGCCCTGGCATGCCCATTCTCTCTCTTTCTCTTCTCTCTCTTTCCTTGTAAATAAAAAAATTAAAAAAATAAAAATTTAAAATATACGCTTTTAAGGAGGTTTATTTTAAAAAGAAACAGCAAATATAGCCTATCACAAATGTCATATTAAACAAAATTATACCCAGGTAGGATCATGAGGAAAACTAAAAGAAGAGAAAGAAAGACCAATAAGCACACAGAAAGACACTTACAATCCTTAATCCATAGCAACATGGAGATCAAAACCACAATGTGATCAATGTGATCAACGTGACATCACCTCACATCCATCATAATTTAAAAGAGAGAGGAAGAATAAGTGTTGGTGAAGATATAAGGAAACTGCTGGGGGCTGGGTAATGGTTCAGCAGTTAAAGGTATCTGCTTGCCAAGCCTGACTGCACAGGTTCAATTCCTCAATCACCCATGTGAATCCAGGCAGACATTTGTTTGCAGTAGCAAGTCCACAAGTGACCCTAGCAAGTCTCACACACACACGCACACACACACACACATAGGCAAATATATAAATAAATAAATAAATAAATAAATAAATAAATAAATAAATAAATAAATAAATCTAACCAAAACTGTTATACATTGCTAGCAGGAATGTAAAATGGAGCAATTGCTATGGAAAAGTAGACTAATGAGTTCTGAAAAGAAAAATGAAGGTATTATCATCTGATTCAGCAGTTCTACTTCTGGGAATATATCTACAAGGACTGAAAATGGGACTGGACAGATAGCTCACTTGTTAAAGTGCTTGTCTTGCAAGCATCAGGACCTTAGTTCAAACACTGTACTCGGGTAAAATGCCGGGAATGGCGGTGCATGCATACAGTTCCAGTGCCCAGGAACGGCAGAGACAGTGGATCCCTAGGACTCAATGACCAGCTAGTCCAGTCTAACTTGTGACCTCCAGACTAATCAGAGACTGTTTTAAAGAGGGTGGGTGGTGGTCCTGTGGATAACACAAGGCTATTCTTAGAATCCACATGCACACGCGCGTGTGCTCACACACACAAACAAATAAATAAATAAATAAATAAATCAGGGTCTGGACAGATATCTGTACCCCAATGTCCCTGACACCATTACTCACAATAGCCCAAAGATACAAACAACTAAATTTGCCCATGGATAGGCAAATGGATAAACAAAGTCTGCATTTACATAATAGAATGTTTCTCGGTCAGTTACCTGTCTCATTGCTGCTGGGACCAAATACCCAACAAAAGTCAGTTTAAGGGAGAAAGGGCTTATTTCAGCTTTGCAGTCTGAGTCCATCATGGTGGAGAAGGTATGGCGGCAGTGGCTTTGAGGCAACTAGTCACATTCAGTCCACAGTGAAGAAGCAGAAAGTGAAGGATGCTGGTGCTCGGGCCAGCTCTCTCCTTTTTACAAGGACCAAACTCCCAGCATCATGGAATGGTGCTGCCCGCCTGAGTTAACTTAATCAAGATGATCCCTCACAGTCATATCCACAGGCTAGTTTGTAGGTGATTACAGGCCCTGTCAAGTTGACAGTCAATATAAACCTTCAGGCACTTAACCTTAATAATGGTACAATGCAACACAGATGAACCGTGAGGACATGACGTGTGCTAACTGGCATATAGAAGATACAAAAGGACAAATGTTACTAATTGCCTTTACATGAGCTACCTAGAGCAGTCATTTCCACAGAGATAGAAAGCAAAATGGGGACCTCTGGGAACTCAGTAAGAGAGAGAGAGGAGTGGTTATTACACAGTTTTGGTCTATGACAATGGAAAGTTCTAGACAACAATATTGCTCGTAATGCCACTGAACTGTACTTCTACAAATGGTTAAAATGGTAAATTTGTTTGAAAATGTTATCTATTTATTTAATTTGAGAGAGAGGCAGCTAGAGAGAGGCAGAGAGACAGAAAGAATGAGAATGAGCACACTAGGACCTCTAACCACTGTAAACTCCAGACACATGAACCCCCTTGTGCATCTGGCTTTCCATGGGTCCTGGGGAACTGAATCTGGGTCCTTTGGCTTTGTAGACAAACTCTTGAACTGCTAAGCCATCTCTCCAGTCCAAAATGGTAAAGCTTAAGTCATGTATATTTTGATACATAAATAGTTGAGGGGAAAACAAGACCACTGTCCAATAAGAAAACTCTGGTGGCCAACAGAGGCCAGACACCAGCTCCTACCTGCAGTGCTTGATGAAATTGATGTTGGTAAGGCGGAGTTTGCCCAGACTCTCCTCCAAGTACTGGCGGAAGCTTCTCAGAGATACCTGGATGACATCCACAAAGCTGAATAGCTCCTGATGCAGTGTGTTGGTGAGAATCACCAGCCTATGGGGACAAGGGCGGGGCAGGGCATGACCATCCTGGGGGTCAGGAGAGGGCTGGGTGATGACCTGAGCCTGTGCAGAATCCTGTGATTCTGCCTGAGCTTCACACACAGTGCCCAGCTGTGGGCCACCAGGCAGCTTCTCTAGGCAACAAAGGCTCCAGCACTCATGAGGCTGAGCCCAGAGAATGGCAAGTTCAATGTCTATTGGGCTACAGGGTGAAGTTATGGCCAGTCTGGACTACTTTAGTGAGGCCCTGCCTCAAAATAAAAAGTGAAAAGAGGACTGGAGAGATGGCTTAGTGCTTAAGGCGCTTGCCTGTGAAGACTAAGGACTCATGTCCAACTCTCCAGGTCCCACCTAAGCCAAACGCACAGTGACACAAGTGCACAAGGGGGCACATGCATCTGGAGTTTGGTTGCAGCACCAGGATGCCCTGGCACTCCAATTCTCTCTCACTCTCTTGCATTAAAAAAAAAAAAAGTGAAAAGAAGCTGGGTGTGGTGGCGCACACCTTTAATCCTAGCACTCAGGAAGGCAGAGGTGGGAGGATCGCCATGAGTTCAAGGTCACCCTGAGACTACAGAGTGAATTCCAGGTCAGCCTGGGCTAGAACGAGACCCTACCTCGAAAAACCAAAAAAAAAAAAAAATGAAGAGAGCTAGGGATAGAGCTCAGTGATATAGCACTTGCCTAGCATGGGTGATTTCCTGGGTTTAATTCCTAGTACCACACAGGAAAAAAAAAAAGAAATCCTAAATGTGTACAGGACACAGTGTCACTCTAGGTGTGCTGGATGAGGGAACATTTGCTTGCCTCCTGTAACCCTTCTACCGAATCCATGAAGCCAAAGGACTCATGTTCAACTCTCCAGCATTGTGTTACCCTTGACTGTGCTTTGCTTAAAGAATACCCTGCAAGTTTCCCCTTTGCAATAAAGTCTACCCAAACTGTTCCCTTATCCCCTGTGTGCCTGACTGCTGCCTAGACAACTGCCAGAGTTCTCCGGTCACCTGAGGCCTCCACCTCCCAACTCTGAGTGGCCGCACTGGGGCCCTTGCTCTGGCACCTAGAGCACAGCTCTCCCCAAGCTTCACCAGAACAGCTCAGGGTTCACTGAAAATGCCCTCAGGCAGGGAGCCCTTCTGGACTCTCCATGACATGTCAGACATGTCAGACACTTCATGTACACCCTTGCACAGAGGCAACATGTGATGTGTATGCTCTCACCTCCCCCAGCCTGTACCTCTTCCTCCCACACACACACATCAAATGCCAGCTCCTCAGAGCCTTCTTTCTGTTCTCTTGTCTGAAATGGCACAGCTGCGCTTCCAGAGCCCTGCTGGTGGGAAGGAGATGCCCTGACCCCTTACTTTTGGCTCTTGGTGGCATTCAAGAAGATGTGCTCCATGTCATAGATCTTGTGGCGGAAGTTTTTGCTCCTGATGGCTTGCTCTTCTTGGAACTGACAGAACATCAGCCTCTCCTTGTTCAGCGTCTCTGTCACCCCGGCACAGTGGCTGTCCAACCGCTCTTGGTGAAGCAAGAGCTCGGCTGCAAGACGGTGAGGAGAGCTGCAGCCCCTGGGACCCATTCCTTCCTTGCAACTGTACCACCCACGGCCATTCCCAGACCAGCTGCACACAATGACCACTCTGGCCATGGTCCCTTGCCCTGCCCCTGCTGCCCTCTCCAGGGACAGGGCTAGAGCTGGGCTGGACCTCCCAGAGCCCAATGAGAGGTGCCTCAAGATCTCTCACTACAGAGCAGGCTCCTCTGGGGTGCGAGGACACAGCGCCCTGCTGCTGCAGGTTCTCCAGCTGCAGAGGAAGCAAATTCAGGGCAGTAGAGTCCCCAGAGCAGTCTAGCAACATGGGTGGGCAGTGATGTCTGGGAGGACTGAGATCTGAGAGAGAGAGAGAGTCCAAGGTCAACAAGCACAAAGCAAGGCAGTCCAGAAGTGTTCCTTCACATCAGTGAGTGAATACTCAGGTCTAATGAGTCCACGTTCAAGTTGGCTCCAAGGCAGAGTAGAAAGGTCAAAGATTAGGATTCCAGAGCCCCTCCATAGACTTTAGAGTAAGCAGAAAGCCCCAGATCTCCTATGGGATTCTCCTAATATCTGCAGAGGTAGAAGGGCTATGATCCCAGTGCTCCCCCAAAATGAATGGTGTCAGCAAGCCACATTCATGTTTAATGCAGCACTGTTCATAATAGCCCAGGTGTAAAATCAGCTAGATGTCCATCAACAGATGAATGGACAGTGAAAATGCATTACCTATATGCAATGGGATTTTGTTCTGTTGCAAGGAAAATGCATCGAGGAAGACACTGCATTTTTCCTCTCATATGTGAATGTAAATATTATATATATGAGAGAGAGATGAAAGTAGAAGGGGACTATTTGTGGGTACGAAGAGATCCAACAGGAGTGTAGAGAAGTGACAATAGAAGATAATGGTGGTGAATCTGAATGACATTGTGTGAAGAAAAATGTCATCGTGAAATCCATTATTCTGTATGCAGTTAAAACATCTCACAGAAAAATGAATGGTGGTTCTGGGACTGTATTTCTCTGTGCTGGTCTCCCATGTTGCACTCAGCACAGGGAGCTGAAGCAGGGAAGGAACCAGCCTTCAGTGCTGTCGTGTCCTTCCTCCATGCATTTAGTTTTCCCAGGACAAAGAGCTTCCAATATCAGCAAGATCCCCAAGAGTCAAGCCTGGGGATGGGAAGCCCGTGTGCTCACTGCTCCAGATAACAGGAGTTGGATAGGCTCTTGTGGGGCTGTCCACTAGCTTTAAAGTGGAGCTTGGGGACAGTGTGAGTGGAAAACCTATGGGGGTCACTACCAAGACTGTACTCCTCCCCACTAATGGGGCTTACCCCCAGGAGAGAAGTGGCCTGTTTTTAAGTGTGCGCAATGGTCAGGAAGAGATAATGGCTTTCACTTTGGGGGACTGTGTCTTGTACCGAGTGCTTGTGATTGCTCATTATGCCATCTCCAACACCTTCTCCTGCAGACGACAGAGGGGTCATTGAGGTCAACCTGCTCAGAGTCACACCAGAGAGAAAACGAGCTTGTTGCTAGAGAGCATCTACCATGCAGAGGTGTATCTGGGCTGTGAGAAGACCTCAAACCCCAAGAGCTCAAACTTCTTAACACTCCCCTGGGAAGGAAGATGGGGCCAGGTGTGGTGGTGCATGCTTTTAATCCCAGCACATGGAGGCAGAGGTAGGAGGATCTCTATGAGTTCGAGGGCAGCCAGAGACTACAAAGTGAATTCCATGTCAGCTGGGTCTACAGTGAATCCATACCTCAAAAGAAGGAGAGAAGAAGAAAGAAGGGAGGGGAGAGGAAAGGAGGGAAGGAGGGAGGGAAGCAGGCAGGAAGGTGGATCTGGGGAGAGAGGCTAGGCCTTTCTAGGCAGGCACGCACCTGCCCTGACATTGTGGATGTCCTTTTCCACATACTGGGCTCTTGGCTGGTGCAGACGCAGACGCAGCTCCAGTTCTGAATGCAGCTCATCAATCTTGGCGGCCTCGATGACCCTAGCACTGAGGATGCATTGGTCAAACCACTTCTCAAGGTGTTCAAAGAAGCCAGCTCGAAGCCTGGAGAGAGGTGAGCATGGGTCAGTCCTGCCAACACCATGACCAGGAAGAGATGTTTACATCTGAGACTCACAGTGCTTTCCCCTTTCACACCTGCTTCCTCATTTTATTTCCCAAGTACATTGTACCGCTGTGTGAGGATGGACCAACATCATTTATCCAGACTCTTGCTCAGGACATTGCGTGATTTTCAACCTTTTGTACTCAAGTGCAAGGCTGAGATGAAAAATCCTGTACACATGCCCAGTGGGAAAAGGTGCCTGCTGTGCAAGCCTGCCAACGGTTGTTTGGATCCCCAGCACCCACATAAAGCTGGACACAGAGTGGCACTCATGTCTGTAATTCCAACGTGCCTATAGCAATGGGGGCAGAGTCAGGAGAATCCCAGTGCTCATAGGGCCAGCTAATCTGGCCATCCCAGAGGCAAAACAATAAGAGAGACCCTATCTCAAACAAACTGGAAGAACAACATGAGTAGTCTGCTGACCTCCACACTTGTGCTGTGGCATACATGCATTCATACACACATAAACCCACACACACTATCATCATCACACAAAAACAAATAAAAAGAAAATTATAAAATAAAAAGAGGAAGCATGGTGTGGTGGCACATGCCTTTTATCTCAGCACTCAGGAGGCAGAGGTAGAAGGATTGCCCTGATTTTGAGGCCACCCTGAGGCTACATAGTGAATTCCAGGTTAGCCTGGACTACAGTGAAACCCTACCTCAAAACACCCCCCCCAAAAAAAAAGAAAGAAAAAAGAAAAGAAAAAGAGGAAAAATGTTTGAATGGAGGTACCATGACTGGCTGGATAAAGCAGCTCCTGGAAGATATAGGTTATCAAAAGAAAACCCCAGGGCTGAGAAGATAGCCCAGATCTCAACTCTAAAGTGTCTCTTCACTCAGGCATTATGGCCTGAGTTCAGATCCTCAGACCCCAAGTAAAGGCTGGACACATTAGTGAGCATCTGTAATCCTGCTCTCCTATGGAGAGATGGGACATGGAGACTTAAGAGCTGGGAGGTGGAAACAGGAGACTGTGCAAAGATCACAGGCCAGCTTGACGGGCATACACAGTCGTAAACAACTGAGAGACCCCGCCTCAAACATAGTGGGAGGCTAGAAGGGTAGTGTCAACACCTGAAAGTTGTCCTCTGAATGCCGCATGTACACCAGGGCACATGCATGTACACACACACACACACACACACACACACACACACACACGGCTCAACAAAGGAGACCTCAGTGCCGGGGAACGGCTGCCTGTCAGTTGCAGGCCAGGAGGTCCCTGAGGCCCCCAAAACAATACAGGCTATTGTCACCACTGTTGGCTGCACAGCAATACTAGAGAGTAAGTCTCTATCATCAAAGACACTTCATGCTTCAAAGTGGAACTGAAGTGGAAGTTTCGTCCCTGCTGGCTAGCTTTCACAGTACTGGAAAGTGCTGTGCAGGCTGCTGGGGGAGATATGTCATCAACAATCTTACTCAGCTGAGGACCCTGATAGCAACACCCAACCTGTCATGCCAGGTGTGCCCACTGGTGCAACAGTGGCAGTGGCATGACTGCTATGGGGATAACCAACTGCTTTTCTCACTGGATTTGAAGTCAGCTCTACAAGCGACAATTCACTTCTGGTACTGGAAAACTGGTCAAAAGCTTGTGGCTGAGGTGGTCCTGGACATCTAGTGGGGAGGCAACCACTATTGATTTGCTAAATGAACATGATGGACCTGTCAAGATGCCTTCTAAATATTTCTGTTTATGCCCAGTATAGGTCAGAGAAGCTTCTTCTTGCAGTGGGCTACAGTTACTGCAGACTCGTGCCTCATCAAAGTGGGAGCAGTCACTGAAAAATGCTCAGTCCCTACATGGATTGTCTATATTCTCTCTCCAAAGCTCAAGGAACATCGCGCAAGAGTGGGCAGGAAGAATGTGAGAGCCAGAGGATGAGGTGGAGTGTGTGGAACACTGTCTTCTGGACATGAAATGCTGTGGCACTTCTGGTGTCAGCAGTTGTGAATACACGTACAAGACCTGCACAAGACTGGGGCTGTCAACACTGTCACAGATAGGAGAAGAGCTTATGAGGCCCCATCCCTCCTTGACAAGCTATTGCCGATTAATGGTGCTGAGGATGGACAGACATTTCCTCCACTGATGTGGCCACTGGAAAATTACCCATATTCATATAAATGACCCCTCACTCATACTCTTTATACAACCCTAATTAAAATCATTGGGTTGTCAAAAAAAAGAGAGAGAGACATAGAAGTACATAGGGGATTAGTTGGAAAGGTGTTCTGTGGGAAGAGAACACTAGAGGGTGATGGGGGAGAATGTGATCAAAATACATTATATACTTGAATAAAAATGTCATAATAAAAACAATATTTGGGCTGGAGAGATTGCTTAGTGGTTAAAGCATTTGCCAACAAAGTCAAAGGACCCCTGTTAGATTCTCTAGTACCCACATAAATGCAGAAGGTGGCACATGTGTCTGGAGCTCATTTGCAGTAGCTAAAGGCTACTGGTGTGTGCATTCTTTCTCTCTTTCAAATAAATAAATTAATTAAATAGAGAATACCAATACTTAAAAAACAACACAAAGCAACCCTGAACACACAGATGCACTAGAAATGAGAGCCCAGAAGTCAGTGGCAGGAAGCTTTCTGTGAACAAAGCTCAAGTGAATGGAGCACCCTGGAGGGGAGCAGGGACACTCTCACGAAGGACATCGGTGTCTGCTAAACATTCTTAGACATGTTATTTTTCATTGTTTTTCACCCCTAACCACCATCAACTACCCACACTTTTAATCATTCTAATTAAAATGAATCTTTTGTTCTATCACATGGTGAGTAAAATGTAGAGCACAAGAATGAAAATACAAGGGTTTTCTACTCACTGCTGCTTAATATTTAGGATCAGTTTGGGTGGAACTATCACTTCTTCTATATACTTGGAAGTGTCTTTGAGGGGGGGTACAGAAAAACATAAATGAGATTTCATGAGCCTTTTTTCTTCTTCTTCCAGGGATATAAAGACAAAATAAGTGTTTCCACTTGAGGTTGTGAAGGATTCCATGTCCTCTTGGAATACCTCCTCCAGGCTATCTTCCTTGGCTTCATCCTATCCAGGGAACACGACCTTAGAATCAACATTATCCAGTGGACTTCTGGGGGCCAATAACTGGACACCACAGATTGACAGATCATAAACTTGTAGACCAAACAGCCCATAATTTTCTCCACCACACAGGGAAAATGCTTTCATTTACTATTTATTTACTTATTTATGTTTACTGAACCAATGAGTTTATTGGGATTACTTAAAAACTACAGAGAAGAAGCATGAGTAACTTAAAGGCAGATGAATCACCAAAAAGCCCACACAAGCTTAGGTGACCACACAATAGCTTCACCTTTCCTTGGCCTGGGCTGCTCAGTCTCTCTCCCTCTCTGCAGTTTTTTACTTCTTCTTCATTTATTTCTATTTGTCCATTTGTTTGCAGTGCTAGAGAATGAACCCAGCACCACCTGCATGCTAGGCAAGGACTCAGTCACTAAGCTACGTCACCATAGCAGCTTCTGATACCTTTTTTAAACTGTTATTTTATTTTATTCATTTTCAATTTCAAGACCCAGTGCTATATAGCTCAGTTGGGTCTCGAGCTCACTATGTAGCTGAGGATAACTCTGAACTTCTGAACCTCTTGCCTCTACCTATTGACAGCTGGGATTACTGGCATATTCACCATGCCTAGCTTATGGGATATTTGGACAACCCAGGGCTTTGTGCATGAACTCTTTCTCTTATACACGTGTAGGCCATTGAGTTCAGGGTCCTTGCTCAAAGAGAAGTTCTCATATAAGAAATAGGCCCTTTGCCGTTCTGTCAACATAGAATTCAAGCAATGGTTTTGTGAATTTGAATGTGTTTTGAGGACAAGGTTAATTCATGAGTCACTTGGCAACCCTTGAAGGGGAGCTTTACGTATCAATTTCATGTTACACCCAGTGAACAGGAGGAGACAAGGGGTGAACAGGTTGGTGTGAAGCAGAAGAGGTGAGGTGATGGGTGTGTGGGAAAGGGGGGGCAATGAAGAAAGTCATATAGTTGAGGGGTAACTCCAGAGTAGGCTACAGTAGGAGAGGAAGGCAAGTTTCAAAACTCATTGCTATAAAGAGAGAGCACCCTTCCTGACCAAAATAAAACGGGACATTCCTGCCTTTCTAAACATCTCTATGGAGAGTGAGCCATGGTAGCACCAACTTCTATGAAGGACACACACACACAACAAACAAACAAAGTACCACTTGAAGCCTTACTTGACCCATATCTAAATTCTCTTGCTCTTCCTCCACCTCCTCCTGGATAAGCTCTTCCTTTACTTCCTCTTCTTCCTCTTCTTCCTCCTCTTCATCCTCCTCCACCTCTTCTTCTTCATTCTCTTTCATTTCTTCCTCCTCTTCTTCCTCTTCCTCCTCCTCCTCCTCCTCCTCTTCCTCTTCCTTCTCTTCTTGAATCCTCTCAAGTTCCAGGACGTGGGACGGTTCTAAGGCATCCTCTCTTTCTCCTTGCATTTCTTCTGATTCTTGCATACCATCTTCTCTGGACTCCTCCATCTTATCACTCTGTGGGAACTTGTCCTGCTGGCTCAGCACCTCTTCAGCTATGGAGGATTCTATTTCTTGATCTGTTTCTTCTTCTATCTCCTCAGCTGGCCCATTAGAATCTGACTCTTGATATAAGCTTTCTTCAGATCTGTTAATTTCTCGTCCAGCCTCTCTTTTTTTCCTCAGTCTCTTCAGAGTGTGCTTCTCATGGGCTTCTGTTGGTGACCAACATGAAAGCAAAAGGAGAGGCAATGACTGGTGTTGCTTGGATTGGGTCCCCAACTAATCAATGTACAAGGGGGACACTAAGGAGATTTGGACTTAAATTGTAAAAGTGTTACCTGGTTGCCTGGATTTGAGAATCACTTCCCCAGCCAAGTTCTACAAGGAAAAACACAAGTCACTGAAGGACCAACAATGACTTTCTCCAGAGTGTCATGATACTCCTAAAGGATTGTGTCTCTTTAGGTAAAAGGACCTTCTCTCCCCTTCAATATTGGATGCATTTTATTCACGGGGGGAATCAGAGTTACCCCAATCCAGGCAACCAGATTTTTCTAATTCCAAGCAGGCTAGCAAACCTTCATAGCAAACACTGGGTGGCAATGGAATCAAAGCTCATTCTGACACAATTTTAGTAACGAACTAGAGAAATTGGAAGATAAATGTAAGTTACAGAATGTAAGTAGAGGAGTAGAAACCCACTGTACTGGGTGGTGGATGGGAACAGACAATAATTCACATATTCCTATAAATTATAATCAGACAGGAAGTGATCCTCTCCTCTTTTCTGTGCTTGTGAGTGCCTGCAGGGGTAGGGTAGCCCATCTTTCTCCATACCTGTTCAAAGACTTCACGGATAAAGAAATGTTGGCTGAGGTTGAAGCTGTAAGAATTGAGTTCTTTCAGAATGATCTCTGGGTACTCCATCACCTCCTTGGTCAGGATGCCATGAAAAGACTCATACCTAAGTGGGAAGGAAGGGAGGTGAGGTCCCTGTGTTCACAGAGTTAGGCTGAGTGTGGGAGACCCCAGCCAGAAGCCACAGATGTGGGTCTACATCTGGCAACTAGCATTGCAGAGTGCCAAGGAGATGTTCCTTTATGGAAAGTCCTCAGGTTACTGTACTATTTTCTGATCATGCAAGGAATGCATGCTCAATGTAAACTTTGTAAACATAAGTTTTCTGCTTTCAGTGTAGGCTCCTTTTCTTTGTCCACAATCTTAACTGTGCCCTTAGGTACCCCTGAACATCCTAAAGCTCAGAAATTTTGTTTTTCTGACAAGGAGACTAAGTTTCAGGAGGTTCTTTACTTGTCCAGAGTTGTACTTCTGGATCTAAGCATTGCAATCACCTGGAAGGGCAATTCCATTTCTGCAAATGGTCTTCATGAAACTCGGTTACAGAGGCACAAAAACACAAAGAGGTTCATGGAAAACTGTTGGTAATACTGAGAATTGGGAACCAGTGAAAGAAGCTAACTGAGAGATGGCTAAACCATTATCAAAGCTAGGCATGGTGGTGTAGCCCTTTATACCCAGCACTCAGGAGGCAGAGGTAGGAGGCTTGTTTGTGAGTTCAAGGCCACCCTGAGACTACATAGTAAATTCTGGGTCAGACTGGGCTAGAGAGAGCCACTACCTCAAAAACAAAAGCAAAAAACAAAAAAAGAAAAATCATGTATTTATGTTAATAAATTCTACATGATCACTTAACTGAAATATTGCTGCAGTTACAGAATAATTTGCATTGTAAAATCTGCCCCCTATTTTTAAAACATTATATTAGTGTAATTACACATGTGTTTGAATTTGTATACCCATAAAAAAGAATTGTTGGGCAGAAATGAGGGGAACACCTGTTTGCAGGGGCTGACTTTTCCCTCCTTTAACCAAGTCCACATTTGTTTAAATTTTTAAAGGGGGAGTTCTTGGCTTTTATATTGCTTTGAAACTCCCCCCTATAAACTTTCCAAAATTGTCTCTGGAAAATTCTGTTTCCTGCCCAAAGCAAAGAAGCAAAGGACCATAATGTTCTCCAAAACCAGGACCAGAGTTTTTACTGACGGTGGCTGGGTAAGCCCTGGTCTCCCATGCAGGCTAGCACAACCACGACCATGAACCGAGGCCTTCCCTTCTTGCCTTTGGGGCTCTGCTCAGCCTACCTTGACTTCATGTACTTCAGAAAAGCTGTGGTCTTTTCCAGCTGTAGCCTCAGTGCTTCCTCATGGCTTTGTTGCCTCATTTGGTCCAGGAGCTTATCGAGGTAGATCTCCTGGGACTGGCAGTTCCCCGAACCCCCACAAAAGAAACAAGAGGAGCACAAGTGAGACCCCAGAGCTTGACATGTAGATATCTTGTGCCTGGCACTGAAGCCCAGACAGCTAGGCAGTTCTGGTACTTGCTTTCTACAAAAAGGATACCACTGGATTGGAGAGATGGCTTAACAGTTGAGGCACTTGCTTCAGAAGCCTAAAGGATCCAGGTGCAACTCCCCCAAACCCACTGAAGCCAGACGCACAAGGTGATGCATGTGCACAAGGTGGCGCACACACCTGGAAGTTGGTCACAGTGGCTACAGGCCCTGGCGTGCCAATTCCCTCGCTCTCTCACTCTCTCTCTCTCCCTCATTAAAAAAGGATACCAAGTCTGTGAATGCCCTTATTCTTTCCAGCACAAGAATCCAAGTTTTCTCTGTTTCTGGAATGTTCTTTCCTGACAATTTTACTCCTCCAGGATGGTATCCCTTCTTCCTTTGGATAATGTGATTGGGGCTAGAAAGATGGCTTAGCTGTTAAGGCACTTGCCTGCAAAGCCTAAGGACCCAGGTTTGATTCCCCAGTACCCATGCAAACCAGATGCATAAGGTAGTTGTGAGTCTAGAGTTCATTTGCAGTGGCTAGAGGCTCTGGTGCACCCATTTCTTTCTCTCTCTCTCTAATAAGTAAACAAAATTTTTACACACACAAAAAAGAAATAAAATGTGACAGATGTCCTATCAGATTCCAGATGTGAGAACTTGAATCTATTCCCTCTCCCCTCTGGAAAGATACATCCCACCTGGTCAGACCACCTATGAGTTATGGACCTCTGTTACTGGAATTCAAAAGGCTTATCAACTGACGATTTGACAGGTGGACTGGGAAAGTTCAGGCTGGCACAGGCTTTGGAGCTTTGAAACCCCTGCCAACACCAGCCCTGCCTTGCCGGAAGGGAGCTTACCTGCTGTATTGGGGGTCTAATGAGCTGTACCTCCTGAGAAACTACTCCTAAAAGGGACACCTCTGTTTTTAACGAGACTTTACTTCCCAAGTGGACATCTGTAATTCTGAAACTTGCCTTAAGCATCAAGTGTAATTCCCAGGACATTTGTCACATTCATCTCTTTGAGCATTATGCACAAAAGACACTTTCTTTGTGCATGGCAGCAAACCACACTCATGAAAACCTTCTTTAATGATTTCTTGATTTTTAAAATTTTTTCAACAGCTTATTTATTTATTTATTTATTTGAAAGAGGGAAAGTGGGGGGAGAGACAAATATATAGACAATGGATGCACCAGGGCCTCCAGCTATGAAAACTAACTCCAGACACATGCACCACCTTGTGCATCTTACATGGGTATGGGGGACTTGAACCTGGGTCCTTAGGCCTCACAGACAAGTGCCTTAACTGCTAAGTTATCTCTCCAGCCCTCATCTCTTGGATTTTAACCATCCACAACACTCCCTATTCTGTCCTTCTTTCATGTGCCCTCTCTTATTGATAGGTTTGATTCCAAAGACTCACAAACAAGTGGCAACCTGGTTCCAGAGCTTTGCTACTCCCACCTTTTTCCATGACCAAGGCAAGTTTCAGTTTCCTCATCTGTGTATGTTTTATAACATAATGTGTTACATTTGGGCCTAGGATCTGTTTTGAGTTCAGTTTTGCTTATGTTGTTTTGTTCCTTCAGTTCTTTGGTTCTCTTTGTTCGTTTGTTTGTTTTCATCTGAACGCTGCCCAAGCCCCCTGCAGTAGTCTGCAGTTTGAGTTTGCCCCATTCCTCATTCCCTGTTGGGTTCCCCAGAGTTGGGGTCACCTGGTTCTCCAGGCTGATACTCTGCTGGTGTTGTTCCATCCTCTTCTCAAGCTCCGCCTCTTGCACCGACAGTACACTCTGGTGCTCTTCCCACAGCTGCACAGAGTTCTGGAAGTACCTGAAGAGGTCTAAGCTCTGCCACTCCGTCTGTTTAGCCAAAGCCTCAAAGGAGCTCTACCGTGGAGGAACCAAGAGAAGGGTGCTTGAAGGATGACTGGCCCAGGCCATGAGAAGGGCCCACCCATGACAGCTCCATGTCTCCATGGGCAGAAAGCACCACCTGACTGCCATTTTTCCAGGTTGGCTCTGGGCTACCCCTGTGTTTCTGGTGATCCCGTCATCTCAATCTGGGCCTCCTTCCTTCTCCTGAATGCCATTTCATAGCCCAGGGCCAACCTCACCCCTGCTGTTAAAGCCTCATGCACCACTGCACACAGCACGGCTTTCCTAGCATTGCTGAGGTGCCGGGTTCTTGTGTGAGCACCCCACACATGGACACAAAAATGCACATGTCTTATGAGCTCATCTCAGACCAGGGTTCTCAAGCTATAGGCTGCAGGGTAAATCTGACCATCCAACTGTTTCTGTTTGAAACTGAATTAAGTAAATTTTCCCATCTTAAATGTTGAAAAATCAAAAGAAATGGGGGAAAAATGACACTAAATTTGTATGAACTTCAAATTCCACTGTCAGGAAAACTGTATGAACTTCAAATTCCACTGTCTGTCAATAAAGTCATTGAAACCCATATGGTTACATAGGCAATAGAGCTGACAAGTTGTGACAGAGACTTAGTGGTCCACACAGCCTGAGAGAGTCACTATGGGGCCCTTCACAGAAAACATGTCCTGTCTCTGGCTCAAGACTGTCAGCCTCTTGGAGCTGAGAGCTCCCTGTTCTTCCACAGCCCTCAGCAACAGGGTCAGCGAGGGTCAGGTGCATGTGTGGCCTCTGTTGCTTCCCTGAGTCTGAGCAGTGCAAGCATTGGGGTGGCTGCAGGGATCCTGGAAATGAGTCTAGAGTGATGGGTACAGAAGGCCCGTGCTGAGAGGGGCTGGTGAAAGTGAGAGTGTAGACTCACAAGAACACCCCAGATTTCCAGCCTCTGTATAGCCCAGTACCCTTGGGTGATGTGGCCCACCTCAAGGCTTCCCCACCAGACATGCACGCACATCCAGAAGCTCCAGCTCCTTCTCCACCTTGCTCTGGAACTCTCCCACCATCTGGTAGAAGGTTGGGTTCACTAGGCTCTCGGCCTCTGCCTCAGTGAAGGCCTTCCAAGCCAGTAGCTGGTCCTGCAGGCCAGGGGGAGAAGAGCACAGAGCCTGGCTCAGGGCTGCAGGCCACTCAAGTATTCTCCAGGTCACCACACAGCTTCAAGTGGTGCATGGATTCCCCTGGATTTTGCTCCAGGGAGGTCAGGGTGCAGAGCATAGCTGGCCACAGAACGAACATACAGAGACAGCAAGTGAGGTCTTCAGGGCTCAGCACTTTTCTTTTCCCAGGTAGGGTTTTTGCTCTGAGTCTCAGGGTGGCCTGAGTGCTGGGATTAAAGGCGTGTGCAACCATCATGCCTGGCTTAGCATGTTTCAAAATGTATTTTCAAACAATTTTACCAAGGGAGAAGGTATTTTAACAGACTAGGATACCCAGAAGCCAGTGACCTCCTGAGGCTGGGATGTAACAAGAAAAGCTAGATCAAGTCTGAAGGGTTCAGGGGAAGCAGAGAAGACCTGGATGGAGAACATCAGGTCCCAGCATATGGTTCCACTCCCAGGTCTGCAGAGAGAGATGCCCACCTTGCATTCTTGCACATGCAGCAGGCACTCCTGCCAGGTCTTTTCATACAGGAAGCGGATCTGCTCCATGCGGTCTATATGGTAGGCATCTCCAAGGGCAGAAAACAAAACAGGTCATCCACTCTTCCAGGAGGAAAAGGGAGTTAGAAAGAGGGGCATTCCCTTTGTGAAGGGACACAGCTCCTTCTCAGCAAAGTGACTCCACTGTGAAGAAATTTTAGTGCAGAGCCACTAGAGCTGCCACTTCAGGTCAGGGACTGGTATCTCCCTCCTCCGAGTCCCTAGCACTGCAAGAGAAAGACCTCACAGGAGGATCTCGTCTCTGTGCGCAGGCTTCACACAGAGTCTTTCTCTAGTATGTAAGGACAGTGACACCTGTTATGGTTTGGATCAGGGATGTCGCTGGCAGATGTATGCTCTGAACACTTGTGCCTCAGCTGGTGGCATTACAGTGAGAGGCTGCTGTACATTTTAGAAGGGGCCAGAAGTAGGTCACTAGGGGAGAACTTTGGAGGTCATAGCTCTGCTCCTGCTTCCCATGCCCTCTCTACTTCAGGTGTGTAGGAGTCTCTGCCGTAGGCTCCCACTCCATACACACAGCCATGCCTCCTCCACAATGGAATGCAATCCTCTGACACCAGGAGCCAAAAACAAGTCTGTCTTCCTTTCCCTTGTTCTGTCGGGTGTTCAGTCATAGGAACAAAAAAAGGAACAAACACAATACATTGACTCATGGGGTGTGATGAACTTCAAAGAAAATGTGAAAATGCTGGGTGTGGTGGCGCATGCACTTGGAAGGCAGAGGTAGGAGGATTGCCATGAGTTCTACGTAGTGAGAACCTGAGACCACATAGTAAATTCCAGGTCAACCTGGGCTAGAGCAAGACCCTATCTTGAAAAACCAAAAAATAAAAATAAAAGAGGTAATGTGGAAATGGGCAAGGCCTGGTGGCGCAAGCCTTTAATCCCGGCACTAGGGAGGCAGAGGTAGGAGGATCACTGTGAGTTTCAGGCCACCTTGAAACTACATAGTGAATTCCAGGTCAGCCTGGGCTACAGCAAGACCCTACCTCAAAAAAAAAAAAAAAAAAAAAAAAAAAAAAAAAGAAAAAGAAAAAATTGTTATCGATTGTCTAAAGCTATCTGTAGCAAACTTCTCCCATAAACTGCTAAGGAGAAAATCATTTCAGTCTTGTGGTTATATGGTCTCTATTGTAACCACTCACTCTGTTGCAGTGTAAAAGCAGCCAGAGACAGTATGTAAACAAATGAGCATGCCCCATCCCAGAAACATTTATCTCTAAGCCAGGCAGCTGGGCCATGCGCTATCAACTGAGGATACCTGTTACACAATAGACAGTCACCGTGTATGACTGAGCACTATGATGTGAGCCAGGACTCAATTATGACTGTACACCAACCTCACAAGACAGGGGCCATCACTACTGATGACACCGTGAGATGCCCTGACTTTCCCGAGGTCACACAGTCAGGAAGGAGATTCTGACTGCAAGACTCTCGTGGCCCCCGCTCCATCCTGAGAGGGAAGACAGGCATCCTGAGGTGTTAGCTCTGAATCTTCATGCTTGGATCCAGGGCCACGTATGGCTGGTGTGGCTGTGGACGGGGCAGTGAGTACGAGGGGCTTTGGGAGGGGAAGGAGGCTTAGGGGGCCTCAGAGCTCACTTTTTCCTCCGCACTTCCCCTCCTTCCCAAGATGCTCTTAGATACACCCCAGGGCACTGGGGAGCTGTGACAAGCTACTACTTTAACAGAGTTCTGGCTCTGAGTATCCCACAGACATCACTCACCAAGCTGCTTGTTCAGGGAGCAGAGGCAAGAGTACCACTCAGTGAGACGGTCTTTCGTGTAGTTAGGAGGCAGGATGTTACTGGGAAAAGAGGAGGTGTCAGGTAAGCCACGCATGCACAAAACTTGCCAACATGGGCAGTCTTTTTCTCATGTCTGTCTGGCTTGCTTGTGTGCTTGTGTACATGTGTGGGGTGTGCATGCAGGTATGTAACCAATTTTGCTGGACAAGATAGGCAGCAAGCCCCAGGGAGCTGCCCTACCTTCCCAATGAGAGGATTTAGAGGTGTGCACCACATAACTGAGTTTTACATGGGTGCTACGGAACCAAACTCAGGTCCTCATGCCTGCATGGCAAACACTTTACTGAACGAGTCATGTCCCCAGGCCAAATGGGCAACATCTTTAAGAAACATTATCGACTAAATATTGAAAAAGCTAAGGATCCTGCTGGGGAGTTTCTTGGTGCCAAACATACCTCACCAAAGGTCATTTACTATGAGAAGTTTGCTATTTAAAATGAAGCTGACTCTCTGAAAGGAGCCATAATAGTTCTCCTAAGTGACAGCAGTCTCTTACATGCCTCAGAAGTCCCCCGCTTCCAGTGTGCAGCCCCTCTCATCCATGTCTCCAAAGTGCCTAAAATGGGGCCCAAAGCCCGCCCCCCACCCCCCACTTTTCTCACCCTGGCCACTGCTTCCTTGGGGAACTTTTTGCCACAGCCACACTGACTGGGTTTCTACAGCAAATGAGCCATGCCTTTTCTTGCCGTGAGGGCTGGGACGCCTCAGAAAATGGGTCAAATTGCCACCCAGCATCAGAGATGGCTTGATCTGGGGATACTGGACTAGGCCTCCCCAATGGACCCCCAAAGGAGCTGCCTGCCTGTACCAGATAGTGCCGAGGTGCTCCAGCCGTGCTCGCTGCAGGACTTCCTGGGTCTTCAACATTGCCTCCAGCTCCTTCTTTATAACCAGGGGTTCCTGGATATTCTTGCTGGCCATGAACTCACTGGTTGGCCGGCATAGCACCACATTGGGGAGAGACACGGAGGACAGCCAGGCAAGAACACTCAGAGCCCCACACCCCTGTCCTACACCAACCCAGTCCCTTATTGTCCCACCAGGGCCTCCCTCCAGGACACTGAGCACAGGAGAAAGGTGGAGGGAGGAAGGTAAGCAGGCAGGTAGAATTGACAACCACAGTAAAGGTCTGTCCCTGAGCACAGGACCAACAGCCTCAGAGCCTGTGGAGCTCCTGAGTCTGTGACAATGGGCAAATCTCCTCTCCATGCTGAACCTTGGTTTCCTCTTCAACATCATGAGGCTAATGATAGCAACTTCCTAATTGGGTACTCGTGAGGACTCAGTAAGGTGATGTAAGCAAAGACATGAATCCCATGCCTTGGCTCAGGGGAAGTCAGCTATGGCCCTCATTGCTAACATCTGTTGGCATTTATGAGAGTCTTAATCCTGAACCCAGAAGGCTCTTTTCATAGAACATCTTGGATCCCCACCACAGGTCCATTAGGACACTTGCACTGTACAGAAGCAGACAGGCTTGGAATACCCCAGGACTTGATGAAGTCACAAGGTGGAGCCAGGCCTCAGTATGCTTTTTATTTTGCAGGAAAACTCCTACTTGGTCTGCAAAGTGTGGAGATGGGTTCTCTTCTTGACCTTCCACCAAGGAGGGAAATGTACTCTGGAAGAATGGGCTGTATCCCTCTGAAAGTTGATCATCCTCCCAGGCCTAGTGCCTCAAGTTATGGCCAGTCAAGAATGGAAGGCTGGAGAGATGGCTTAGTGATTAAGGCACTTCCTGCAAAGCCTAAGGAACCATGTTTGATCTCCAGATCCCAAGTGAGCCAGATGCACAAGGTGGTATAAGGATGCAAGGGCACACATGTGCACAAGGTGGCTCATGCATCTGGAGTTTGACTGCAGTGACTAGAGGCCCTTGCATGCCAATTCTGTTTCTCTCTCTCTCTCTCTTTCAAAAAAAAAAAAAAAAAAAAAGGAGTGGAAATTACACAGCCAAGCAGATGGATGTTTTCCAACAATGCTCAAGAAGCAATGATTGTGAAGAAAATAAGATAAAATTGCATAGACTCAATGGGTCTAAAAGAGCAGGGGAGAGCCAGGTGTGGAGGTGCTTTTAATCTTGGCATTCAGGAGGCAGAGGTAGGTGGATCATGGTGAGTTCAAGGCCACCCTGGGACTACATAGTAAATTCCAGGTCAGCCTGGACTAAAGAGTGAGGTCCTACCTCAAAAAAAAAAAAAAAAAGGTGGGGGGAGAAAACATGCCCAAGGATTCACTATTCCTCTCCTGGGAAGGATTAGTGATGACTCTTCATTTCTTCTTGATACTTTGATCTATTTGTAACTTTTTAAAAAGTAAAAAAGTAGCAGAGACAGACAGCAGCATTTTCAGGAAAGGACCAGCAGGTAGAAGGAAGCCATCCATGGCCCTGGGAAACTGGGGACAGCATGGACTGGGGGCTGACCTGAAGCTCTGTAGCACAATGTCCTTCTTGAGATCCTTCCACACATTCACCAGGCCCTGCCAGCGGTGGTGGCTGTTGAGCTCCTGCTGCAGGGTGGCCTCAGTCAGGTTGACAAACAGCTGGGCGATGGCTCTCCGGTTACCCAACAGAGCTTGATTCATGTCCTGGAGTCACAGGTGGGCAGGGCTGTAGATGGGACGGCTCTCTGGCTAGAATAGGACCCAGTTTAGAAGGGCCAGAACAGAGGCAGAGGCAGTGCAGGCCAGAGCTCAGTGAGGTGGTGGCAGAGTGGGAGCAGTGCTGAGGGAACAGTAGGCAAGGGAGGCAGCCATGGATAGTGACAAGGTCTTGCTTGAAGGTTTAACTGTGACCCTGACCACATGAGCCCCAACTCAGATCCAAAGCTGCACCAGGTCATTAATGAAAGGATCAGGGAGCTATGCACTCCAGTGGGTTGCATGTGTTCACTGGGTGTCGGGCACAGTCATAGGCCCCAGGACACTGGAAGCTAAAGTAGGCCTGAGCTATCAGGCATGGCTAAGGGTCCCAGGCCACAGGAGGTTGCAGCAGGCCTAGACCCCAAAAATCTTGCCTTGAGACCGGCAGGAGTGGGACCACTCTCTCCCTTCGCCAGGGGCACCTGGACGTCCTGATAAGACTTAGGTTTCTGTTTCCCTATGGCCATGTGACCTTTTACCACTCACCCAGAAAGGTCCTATATGTTAATGAGGTATCAGCCAGCAGCCTTCACACAGCCAATCCCCCTGTGACCCATACCCCATACCTTTTCTTGCCACTACATGAATGCTTATAAACCCATTCCCCCAACAAATAAACGAGCTGTCCTCTGACAAAGTCTCCAGGGTGTTTCTTCCGGTTGCACTCACGGCTGCTCAAGACCCTGCTCCACAGGTGCCTGGATGCCTCTGGGAAACTGATGCGCAGAGGCCCCAGGGTGGACAGGGACCACAGCTGGTGCCCAAACAGGGACTCTCTGAGATGCGCCAGGATAGGTGAGTGCTCCCCATGAGGGATATCGGCCCCTGTGGCCCCGCCTCCCATTTAAGGGCTGGCAGGTATCTTCCTTTCCTCCTTCACTTTCGGTTTGTGCCATCATGAGGGACCAAGTAAGGTGAACAGGAAACTGACATCTCTTGGTCAGGGCCTGTGGTAGTTTGAATATATGTCCCCCAATATATTCAGTGTTTTACTAGTTATAGTTTGTATCTTCAATCACCTTGCTAGAGGCAAGGTCACTAAGGTCTTAAGGTGTGGTGATGGTTTGAGAGTCCATTGTAAAGATATGCAAATGTGCCTAGCAGGAGTTCCTGAAGTGTGCTGTGTGACCTTTTGGCTTTAGTTTTTGCTCTGTGTGCTGTGGTGGCTGGTTGGCTTTCTCTCTCTGCTTGGCCCTAAGAAAGCAGGCTGCTTTTCCTGCCTTTATGGAACTTCCCTGGATCTGTAAGCTTCAATAAATAATATCCCTTCCTCCATAACTGTGCCTGGTCTGGAAGTTCATCTCAGCGAACCTGAAGCTGTCTGCAACAGTAAAGTGGTACCGAGGAGTGTGGGGTGAGATGAACCTGACCGTGTGGATATTCGTCTTTTGGAACCTTTGTTTTGGAGGAATGGGCATGGACTTGGTGCTTGCAACTGAAGATGCCTTCTGGAGTGGTAAGCCAAGTTTTATGGACTATTCTGATGAGAGTTTGAGAATGCTAAGTGCAGATAGTACTGAACTTCGAGGCTTGGCTTACGAGGTTTCTAAGGGGAAGGAAAGACTGCAGAGGACTTTGTTGGAACTGGGCTACTGGCATAAGGGATGGCTACGTTCTGCTATCCAGGCCCAGAGTGCGTGATCAAGGTTAAATTTGTAATTGACTGATGTGCTTGGCTAAAGATATCGGACTGAGATTTTAAGATTTTAAGTTGGAAAAACTGAAGGAAGTTAAAAGCAGAGGCACTGAGACTGGTTTTAGGTTACTGGAGCTGCTATTGTCAACGCATTAGCAATCTTAAGGAAGGTGGAAGGAAGGTGGCCCGACTTGATTTACATTAAAACAATGGAGAGGATGCCTGAGGAAAGAATGTTAGAAATGCAAACTCTTTGGAAAGAGTTGACTGGAGAAGGAACCTGCTTTTCAAGGCAATGGTTTATTTTGTCCCTGGATTTAGAATATGGCTGTGTCCTGCACACCTGGTATTAGTTTTGGAAATATGAAAAATGTATGGAGTGGTCATGAGTTGCACACGGTTCCAGGAGCCGCTGCTGAGTTGCAGCATGAAGGCAGGGCATGAAGTTCCTGAGGAATAGGCTGCAAGAGCCTTTTGGAAGATGGACTGTGGTTTGCATGGAGACCTGAAGATGTTTTGGATATACCAGGACTGTGCAAAAGGGCTACCATGGAGTGCAGTGTTGGCATGTTATGAAAGTTTTCCCTGGAGATTCTGCCCAGCTGGAGGGGCGGAATTGGAAAACCTGGAGACTGTTAGTCTCTGGTTATATTGAACTTGAACTGCAGAAGTTTGATGATGGCTGATGATAGTTGAGTTTGCATTATTCTAGTCTCTCTTTGCTTTTTACCAGTTAAAAATGTTTACTCTGTGCCTTTACATGTTGAAAGTATTTAACTTGTTTGATTGTACAGGACTCAATATCTTAAGTTGATCAAGACTGTGAGAACCTTTGAAATTGGACTGAGTACAATTTACGATGTGTGATAGTTATAAATCTACTGGGGGCCAGGAGCTAAATATATTGGGGGCCAGGGGCGGAATGTGGTAGTTTGAATATATGTCCCCCAATATATTCAGTGTTTTACTAGTTATAGTTTGTATCTTCAATCACCTTGCTAGAGGCAAGGTCACTGGGGGCCCGGTCTTAAGGTGTGGTGATGGTTTGAGAGTCCATTGTAAAGATATGCAAATGTGCCTAGCAGGAGTTCCTGAAGTGTGCTGTGTGACCTTTTGGCTTTAGTTTTTGCTCTGTGTGCTGTGGTGGCTGGTTGGCTTTCTCTCTCTCTGCTTGGCCCTAAGAAAGCAGGCTGCTTTTCCTGCCTTTATGGAACTTCCCCTGGATCTGTAAGCTTCAATAAATAATATCCCTTCCTCCATAATTGTGCCTGGTCTGGAAGTTCATCTCAGCGAACCTGAAGCTGTCTGCTACAGGGCCACTTCCCGGCATTGATGGAAGGCCCCAAACCCACTGTTCAGACCCTGACATCCCGCTCGGGCGTTGGCAACAACCTCTTATCTAGTTTTCTCCAACACAAAAAAACCGGTAATTCAGTGACCTCTTAAAAGCCTGCAGGGTGGTTGCTGGTCTCATAAACTTGCAGACAGGCTTGAGTCCAGACATCTGGGGAATCCCCCCTAGTGCTCTCAAGCCCTCAGGAACATTGCCCTCTGGTCGTGGCATCTCCTCTCTTTTTCTATCATGGGTAATATCACCTCCCACCCAAAGGAGTCACAAATGCAAGGTTTATGGGCACTTCTCAAGGCTAAAGGCATTAAGCTTTCCCAGAAGGATGCCATCTTCTTTAGGGAGGAAGTCCTCCAGATCACCCCTGGATGGTTTCTGGGGATCCACATGACCCAGACGTATGGACCCACATAGCTTATCTGGCTAGGAGATGATTAGTTCAGGAAGGGAATCACCTCCTCCTCCCAATTATAGCCACTATTAGGCAATGTATTAGTCCTATTAGTGCTCCTAAGTCCACCATGCCAAAATCAGATGATGACTCTGATGAGGAAGGTCCGGAGCACCGGCTGGTGGTGAACCTCAGCTCCCTTGAAAAGGCTATAGAAGAAATTAGAAAAACAATAACCCCAGACTCTTCCACCCCTACCCCCCTTTACCTGCCCTTACCAGCCTACTTACCTCCCGACCCGGGCTGCCCCCCCCACCAATGTTGTATGAGCCAAAAGAATCCCAACATGATGAATCTCCCTGACCAGGACCTTCCTCCATCTGCCCCCTTACTTACCCTCACACAACAACTACAGGAACTCTGAGATAACAATACAATTACACATCATCAAGGAGTCGCAGCTTTTCCTGTTAATGTCCAACCAACAAGAGCTCGGCCCTTACAGTGGTATCCATACCAGGCCAATGACCTTAAAGAACTCAGACAGGCAGTCAGAGAGGATGGGATCCATGTGCCATGGACTAAGTCCCTCCTCCAGAGCCTACGGGGCTCCCTTAACACCCCCCAGTATTGGCGTGATATCTGCTGTCTTTGTTGCCTAGCCCCCTATTCCTTCAGTGGGAAACCCTCTCTAGAGATGAATTCCTCCAACAAATAAGGAATCAAAACCAACAAGACATCCCCTGAGGCTTTGATGAGCTGTTCGGACAGGGCAATTTTTCCACAGGAGTCCAGCAGGCCCAACAGCCCCCCAGGTACTATGGACCAAGTCCGCTTTTGTGCTCTTCAAGCATGGGATAGAATAACTCCCCTTCTAGCACCCAAGATAATACTTCCTCCTTGCTGTTCCTCTGTCAAAAACCAGACAAAACCATCTCTGATATTATATTAAGAACAAAAACGAACCTAGAAAGAAAAATTCCCAACCCAACCGCCAGGGACCCTCTCCTCAAAAATATCATTTGGGAAGGCATGACCTCAGAATGTAGGCTAGCTTGCCAAGGCCTCAATGATGAACATTATGATAAATGGATAGTTGCCACCCAGGATATTGGGACTGCCTCACATAAGGCTGCCTCCTTAGCACAGGCCTTTGCTGCAGCCTTGAGGACTAAAGGAAAGTTTCAATTGCAGAAAGGAAGGCCAATGGAAAGGGGAATGTCCTCAACACAGACCACTAAAGGTTCAGACACATCCAACCCTCTCCTCCAAAATGATTTGCCCTAGATGTCGCAAGAAATTTCATTGGAAAAAAAGACTGCCACTCCACCTTCGACAGAAATGACAACCCCCTGGAGCCTTTAAGCTTCAAAAGGGGAAACCCTCAGTCCCACTAACAAGAGAGACAACCCATCACGCACATTGGGTAACAAGCATCCTAGAAGGGGTCCACACAAGGCTGGTCTTAAAGTTTGGAGGCAAAATATTCAAGTGCCTGATTGATACTGGAGCAGATAAGACAATCCTAAAACAATGTGAAGTCCCCCAACACTGGGAACTAGTCCCTGGACCCCAATTAATGGGGGATAGGAGGCTCTTCAAAGGTGTATATTACCAAGGAGGCTTTCAAATGGAAGGACCCAGATGGAACTACGGGTCTTATGGGACACCTAGTGGCAGATGTAACCACTAATCTGCTGGGGAGGGACATCCTCGAGGCTCTAGTAGTCATCGCTGGCAATACAGAAGGAGAATGCATTGAAATATTTGACTATGCCAGGAAAGTCCGCTGGTGTCACCCCCAATCCTAAAGGCCACTGTTAAATACAAAAGTCCCTGCTTAGAATGGCTCTCTGATGAGCCAATTTGGGTTGAACAGTGGCCTCTGCCAAGGGAGAAACTTTAAATCTTACACAAACTAGTAACAGAACAACTCCAAGGTAACCACATCCTCCCCTCGCGGAGTCCATGGAACAGCCCCGTGTTTGTAATTCAAAGAATTCAGGAGGATGGACGTTACCAAGAGATCTTAGAGCCATCAACAAGGCCATGCTCATTTGGGATGCCCCTCAAAGGAGACTACCTCTTGTATCAGCCATTCCAACCAACACTCCTCTCCTTGCTATCGACATTAAAGATTGCTTCTTTTCTATCCCCCTACACCCCCAAGATGGACAATGTTTTTCATTCTCTATCCCCTCCATCAATAATTCAGGACCAGCTTTGAATGGATGGTTCTGCCCCAAGGCATGGCAAATGGCCCCATTATATGTCAAGAGTCAGGTGCTCTAGCATTAAAACCCCACTTAGATCAGGGTCTCAATATCTACCATTACATGGATGACATTTTGGTATGAAAAACTCTCCACCTCACCAGCTGAGCTAAGGGACAAATTAATACCCTCCCTTACTATGGCAGAGTTCAAAATCACCCCAAACAAAGTCCAGCTTAATCCACCCATAACTTTTCTGGAAACGGAACTCTCCCTCACCTCTGCCTGGCCCCTCAACCCTATGCTCTCCTTCCCCTGGAAGCCCACACTGACCTCACTTCAGAGCTTCCTGGGAAATCTTAATTGGCTCCAACCATGGCTCCCCATCCCTACTAGTGACCTGAAACCCCTATTTGATATGCTAAAAGGTAACAAAGACTCATCTCCTCCACCCCCCCCACTCCCCTAAAATTAATATGTTCTCTGACATGGCCCTTGTCTGGTATTCACCAGACAAGCCAGTTCAATTCATGATATTTAATTCCTCCCCAACTGTCATGGTTGCACTATACCAACCCCAAGGGGTCTTGGAATGGCACCACACTTCCATTGGCGGTACCCCATGCATAAATGTTTCCTCTCACACTTATTGTTCCCCAGTCTTGATTGTTCCACAGGTGGATCTCTATGAGGAAGAAGAAGTGGCCTACAAACTCTGCAAACATCAACTGAGAGAGATTTTCATTCCCCTACTAGTGGATCTCGGCATGACGTTGTCCCTGGGCACCTCTGTGCTGCAGGAGCTGCTCTTGTCCAAACCATCCACTTCACTGGGGACTTCCAAGACAAGCTTTACCAGGCCATGGGATCCACCACCAACAGCCTCAAATCTCTTCAGAGACAAACTCTCTTGTGGGTATGGTACTCCAAAACTGTAGAGCCTTACACTTCCTCACTGCTGAACATGGGGAGGACATGTGTGGTCTTGGGAGAAGAATGTTGTTTTTTTGTCAATGAATCAAACGTTGTTGAAGAAAATGTTTAAATCCTCAAAAAACTCCACAAGTTGCTACTTGCCCGCTACAAGCCTGAGGACCCCACCACATGGTTCTCTAACTCCATAGTCACTTGGCTCCTCCTCTTCCTTGGACCCCTATGGGCTATAGGAACCCTGTTACTTGTAGCCCCCTGCCTTATCAAATTTCTCAGACAACAAATAACTAACATTGCTAAGGTTGCTACCAATCAGGTTCTCATACACCACCTAGTTCTGTGTGAACCTGCGATAAACTATAAGGACCTTACTCAATGTGATGATACTGCCCCATTATAAAAACAAAAGGGGAGCTGTCAGGCACAGTCATAGGCCCCAGGCCACTGGAGGCTAAAGAAGGCCTGAGCTGTCAGGCACGGCTAAGGGCCCCAGGCCACAGGAGGTTGCAGCAGGCCCAGACCCCGATAATCTCACCTTGAGACTGGCAGGAGTGGGGCTACTCCCTCCCTTTGCCTGGGGCACCTGGATGTCCTGATAAGACTTAGGTTTTGGTTTCCTCTTGGCCATGTAACTTTTTACCACTCACCTGGAAGGTCCCTATATGTTAATGAGGTATCAGCCAGCAGCCTTCACACAGCCAATCCTCCTGTGACCAATACCCTATACCTCTTATTGCCCCTACATGAACACTTATAAGCCCACCCACTCCCCCCCCAACAAATAAATGAGCTGTCCTCTGACACAGTCTCCCTGGTATTTCTTTCCTGTCGCACTCACAGCTGCTCAAGACCCTGCTTGGCAGTTGCCTGGATGCCTCTGGGAAACCCATGTGCAGCTGCTCCAGGGCGGACAAGAGCCACAACTGGGTATTAGGAATTTGCTCCAAATGCTGAGTGTTTCTGCCATCAGGACGCACCCAGGTGTGGTGGTAGACCATTCTTCAGTGGTCCTCACAGCTGTCCTCAGCTGCATGCCCTTGGCAGGAGTAGGGACAATCCTTCATTATACAGCACTGGTCGACCTTTAATAGCCCTGTCCTTAAAATAGTCCCTTCCTACCAACACCTACAGCCAGCCCAGGAAGAGGGCACATGCCTCTGCCTATTTCCTGAGTCCGTTATGGCAGTGAGGGCCCTGCCAGGCTCACTGAGCAGAAGGTCCAGTGTGGCTTTTCAGTGGGGCCTGAGGCTTAATGCCAGCTGCCCTGAGTAGCAGGGGCCTTGTCAAGTACTAACCCTCTATCTCTACACCATGCTCATGGGGTTCTGTGAGGATGATGCACACAGCATGGAGGAAGTGTGGCTGTCACAGTGCCAAGAATAAGCACACGGTGGGTGCAACAGGGAAGCAGAATCCAGACTCTGAAGACTCTGCTGCTCCTGACCCACACGATGTCTGCATGTTAGGATGCTCCTGTCTCACAAGAGCCCAGCCACAGCTGAGACCTCCACTACGATCCTCCAGACACTACCTGGCAGGAAGTAGCATCGTCCCCAGCTTAGAGCCTGAGCACGCTCAACTCTGCAACAGGTGCAGGACACCCATGAAAGCAAAGTGCACCTGTAAGCAGCCCAAACAAGAGTCCCATCATGCAGCAGAGGGGTTGGCCTTCACTTTGAAGACACCATCAACAACCCTGAAATTCTTATGTTCCCTGGGGACAGCTGGGGGAGACCAGCAGTGAGGTGACAGAGCCATGAGGCAGGTGTGGTTGATCCACAGATACCAGTGGCCAGTAGGAGAGAGGCAAGAACTAAAAACCTAGAGAAAGCTAGGGTTGCTCGTGAGGGTGGGGACTCCTGGGACACCAGTAGCCCTAAGGTGATGACTCCACAATGCAGTGCCCATTTTGCTGCACACAGTAGTGGGGACAGACCCAGTGAAGGATGGGTAGTCACCAGTGCTCAAGGCAGTGACTCCATGTTGGGTGTGCCAGCAACAAGATAGCAAGGAATAAGAAACACATGCCACAAGGATTTCTAATGACATGTTTACAGTCACACAGATGTATACCCCACAAAGCAACCCAGGTGAGTTACCTGGAAATGTCAGTTGAAGTGCCCACCATTCCTGAAACACCGGGCTCAGGGCACCCTGGGGTACTGACCCCTTGCTTCCTGCCACAGATGACTACTCACCATAGCTTCTTTATCTATCAGCCTGTACACATCAGGTTGTACAAGGTAGCATGTTTTCTCTATGATGTCCACATATCTCTTCAACACGTCCTTTAGCTAGAGAGGACAAGACGTCAGAGTGAGTGACTCAGTTCTGGAGCACTAACAGGAAACAGAAGGATGTCCCACAAACCCTGCAAGAGAAAGCCATCTGCAACCAACTCACCTTTTCAGCTCGGGAGACCTCCAGTGACAGCAGCGCTTGGTCCAGCTCCTTCACTTCTTGTTTCTGCTGCAGAAACATCTCAGCCACCTTATCCCACAGCTCCAACAGGATCTGCACAGAAAAGCTGGGTCTGTCTGGGAGTCACTGAAAAGGCAGAGGGAAAAGAGGCAGGCCCAGCCCCAAGAGGACCCCTACTTCCATGGTGCAGTCCTGGAAGTTGCGTTTGTCCTCCATTTTTTGGAAGAGATGTTCGATGTCTTTGTCAGACTTGGAAAGCTTTTTCAAAAATCGTTCCCCAGCTTCCAAGATCAGATGCTCCATCTCCTGCAATAGCAGATGAGCTCTGTGGCATCCACATCCCAGGCAGGAAGGGGCTGTACTGTTGCAGGGAGGGGTCAGCCCTCCTCCTGACTCAACAAGGGTCATCATGAGGATTGCTGATTAATACACTCACAGCACAAGGGCACTAAAGGTATGCCGGACACTGCATGGGTGGAGTCCTAATACAGTTCTCACTGGCCCCATTCCTGCCTAATCAGGCAAACTGCTGGGTCTCCCTACAGCAAGGAGGACAGCGCTTGATTTATAGGCTTTTGCCAGAGTTAAAGAAAGCTATGCTCAAAACAATTCTCAAACAGGCCTCAAAATATGCCCACTATGATTCCATCCATGCTTGTGTTCTGAAGAGCTACTGAGGACCTTCCAGGTAGTGAGGAGGAGGTGGGAGGTTGGGGACAATGACAAACCTTACCACCTGGGGAATGCCACAGAAGAGGAGGGTCAGGTCTCACCATCCCAATCTGTGAGATCTCCTCCTGAAAGCTTCTCAGCACACAGTTGTACTTCTGTTTCTTTCTCTCTTCTTGTTCTTTGAAGGTGATGGTGCTGAACTTCTCAGGAACTGGGGAGAACAACAGAGGGGTTGAGCCAGCAGAGAGAGGGAAGCACTCACAGGGAAGGCCATGCAGATGAGAGCAACAGCACAAACGGCTGTGTGCAGAAGGTGGAGCCCAAAGCCAGGCCAGCATGCTGCAGGCTAAAGGACAGGAGAAAAGATGCAATTGATCCATGAGTGCAACAGGGAGCAAGCAGGGTTCAGAGGCATAGCTAAATACCAAGGAGTATAGCTTTGCCTGCATGAATGAGGTCCTGCCTCCAAACCCCCTGTGCTGAAAAATTTATGAACACTGGGGCAAGTTTTCAAATAGTATTATAGAATAAGATTTGTGGTTTTAGTTGTTTTATTTTGTGTGTGTGTGTGTGTGTGTGTGTGTGTGTGTGTATAGGTGCATGTGTGCTATAGGTCAGAGGAAAACTTCGCTATGTCAGCTTTTGCCTTCCACTTCGAGATAGAAGTTTTCTTGTTGCTTGAACCTTCAAAAACCAGACTGGATGGCCTACAGACTATAGGATTTACTGACTCTGACTCTCATTGTTATAAGCACATTAGAATTACAGACCTGTGTCCAACTTTCCAGCTGGCATTGTTTCAGTTCTGGGATCCGAACTCCAGTCATGAGGCTTGCATAGCAAGTACTTTTAACCACTGAGCCATCTCCTCAGCCCCACATTTATGTGTTTTTTTTTTTTTACACAAAATTGTAGCTGAACATGTTGGCATACTTCTTTAATCTCAGCACTTCAGAGATGAATGCAAGAGGACAGTGAGTTCAAGGACACTAGGCTACACAGACTGTGAGACTCTGTCTGAGAAAAGTTTTAATGGCACAAATGCTTATACAGATGGTTGCTGAATTACATTAGGATTGCAGCATGATAAACTCATTATAAATACAAAATACTGGGCTGAGTTCAATTCCCCTACACACATAAAGCCAGACCCAAGAAGTAGTACATCTCTGTGGCATTCCTTAGCAGTGCCAAGAAGCTTTGGAGTGTGTGCACGGCACACAGCACACACACACAGAAACATGCATACAAATAAACAAATAAATAAACATATACTAAAAATAAATAAATAAGTAGAAAGTACTATTAAGTTGAAAATGCATTTACTACACCTAAACTACCAACTATCAAGGCTCAGCCTAGCCACATTAAATATGCCCAGAAGACTTCTGTTAACCTAAAGTTGTGCAACATCATCTAGCATGAACCCTATTTCACAGTAAAATGCTGAATATCTGAACTCAAATCTATACAGAAAGTGAAAAACAACATGGTGTGTGGGCATGCATTTTGCAAAGCTCAATATGGGAAGATGAACCCTCATGAATCAGGGAGGGACCATCTGCAGGAATCAGAACCAACACTAGAGGGTGCGTGCCATCTGGGAGGCATTATGTTAACTCCATTATTACACCTGAGGCCATCAGGAGGCAAGACAGCTACCAGCTGCATGTGGCAGGGAGCACACCAGGCACAGTGGCTCAGGTGGTTGGGCAGCACGTGGAACTGGACCCTTGGCCCTGGGCCTGCACCTGCTCCCAGTTCTTACACCGCTATGCCCTGCATCTGCCCAGGAAGCTGGCTGCCAATGGGGTAGTGGAGTTGAGGGCTCTCTCGGTGGGTGACAGGTACTATTGTGTGGGGTGGATTTACTTCCTGTTTGATCATAAGGAAAAGGGGCACCCATACGGGGATGGAGTTAAACAAGGAAATGCAGCGGGGAAGAAGAAAACAGCTTGAAACGTGCCACTTTGGAATCACCCCCAGAAACGTGAGCAGAACTCTTCCTAGGGACTGACCACTGAGTAGCAGCCATCGGCGGCCCCCGGTCCCTGTGCAGAGGGAATGCTCAACGAGAGACCTCTGGGGTGGGTGGGGGTGCTGAGCAGAGGACTCCAGTGGAAGTGGTACAAGCTTTCTTAGAGGAGCTCAGCAGACAGCACAGTCTGGGGCGCTCCTGCCTTCCACACTGAACGCAGGGACGCTTACCAACACTGTCCATGAGGCCCCGCACTTCTCGGGCGGCAATCACGTTCTCACTCTCACGCACTTGCTCCCTCTTGGCCATTTCCTTTTCCCTGAGGAAACAAGCAGAGGACAAGAGTTGGCCCTAGCTCCTAACTCTACCCACAGTAGCACAGGCAGTGGCAATAGCCCAGCCTTCCTGATTCCAGTGAGCCCTAGACAGTGTTCAGGCTCCCCACAAAAACGGCCTGGGAGGTAGTCTCAGGCCAACAGTCACCATAGCTGAGAAGTTGGGTCCCAAGCTCAGGCACAACTATAAAGTCCTTCCCTGGTCAGTGTGGGTGCACCCAAGCCATTGTCCACAAGGGAAATGGAGGAGCCCAACACACTATCATCGGCTTCATCCTGCAGCCCATCCCATGAGGCAGCCGGGGAACCCTTTCCCAGCAAGGGGAAGGGACATGAAACAGTCATTGTCTGAAGCAGATCTGGGACTCTCAGAGCCACCCTCATGACACCAAGGACAATAAGGCTTGGACCCAGGTGCAAAGAGCTGAGATGTCCCAGCACAGTGTCTCAGGAGGGAGACCAGGGAGGGGTGTGACATGAGCTCTAGAATAAAGTCCACGATCTCCATTTATGAGGTAACACAACCCAAACCCTGACATCCTGAGCCATTCCCAGTCATTATGTGAGCATTTTCCTGCCATCTTCCTGTGAGTCCTCATGCAGACCCAATGTGGAGAACGGGGCTGAGGAGGGGGAGTTGGTGACCCCACCATGGGGCTGCTGGAAGAAAGTGAAAGCAGGAGAGAGGCTGAGCACAGAGGAAGCAGAGGGAAGGAGGCACTTCTCAGCACAGAGCAGGAGCGACCTCAGAGAAACTGGGCAGGCAGGATGGAGAAACAGGGGACCTTGTGAGGACATGGGCAGGGAAAGGAGCCCCTCCCCTCGGAATCGGCTGAGCCTATTCTCTCTAGCACAGAACAGGAATTCCAGCACAATGAATGGCATTTGCTTAAGGCCTTTTCCTTTTCCATCTGAAAAAGTGCAATTGTCCAGGAATCTAGCCAGAAACCCCTTTAAAGAAAAAGAGATGTCCTAATCTCCAGGTTATAACCCCATACAAGCACCTCAAGAACCACCCTACAATCTCATTTATGAAAAATTATTGTGGTGGCTGGAGAGATGCTTTAGCAGTTATAGGCATTAGCTTGAAAGCCTGATGGCCTAAGTTCGACTCCCAAGTACCCATGTAAAGCCACATGCATGGAGAGACCCATGTGTCTGCAGTTTGCTTGCAGTGGCAAGAGCACTAGTGCACCAATACTCCGCCCTTCTCTCTCTCTCAAATATTTTTGAGGAACAAACAAGGGAAACAACCTTTCCATACAGATGTGATTACCTTCCTTCTTAAAGGAAGTACTTGAAGACTGGAGAAAAGGCTTAGTGGTGGGTGTACTTGCCTGCAAAGCCAAAGGAACAAGGTTTGATTCCCTGGGATCCACGTAAGGCAATGTCTAAGGTGGCACATGCATCTGGAGTTGTTTGCAGTGGCTAAAGGTCCTGGTGTGCCCATTTTCTCTCCCCTCTCTCTCTCTCTCTCTCTTTTTTCTTTCAGCTTCTCTCTCTCTCAAATGAATCAATACATAAAAACTTGAAGGAAGTACCGGAAACTCCATTTCTCCTTGGCACTCATCTTTCTGAGTGCAAACACTGGGAGAACTGCAGTGTGGTTCAGTGGCAAGACCTACCTGTAGAGAACAGGGTTTTCTGTGCGCCAGTCATTGGGGAGGCTGTGCAGCCACTTCTTCTGCCGAGGGGTCATTATTTCCCCTTCAGAAATGTCCATCTTCTTCATCAAGGGTGTCGTGCCAGTTTTTGGGACCACGGGATGTTCTGCAGCTTGCCTCCTGGTGGCTGCCAGGGACTGCACTAGCTGCACCTGAAGCCATGGAAGACAGCAGGTAGGGGACAGATAGGTGGAGCGTCAAGTGCCCAAGTTCTCTCAAGCTGGCTGTGCCTTATTTAGAAGGACACATGGGAACTTGTCACCAGGAAGGCACTTGGCCACTAAACCTCCATCCCGTGCGCATTCTTCACATTCAGCCACATCAAGGAAGGCATGTTTTCTGAACTGGACATGAGGATCAAGGTGATGGTAAGCCCACACTTCTTTGTAATGATAAGAAATTGAAAACACTGTTCAGTGACTGGAAATTGGTCGAGTAAAATGGTATGTCCCTGGGATGTAATAATGTGAGGCGATCCTTAAAGATGCGAATTACAAAGAATTTTTGTGACAGATGGGCATCCTGATAAGAAGGTGTATTCTTGAACATACCACTTAAAGGATAAATTAAAAATACAATCGAATCTACACAGTATTGTTTCGAATCTCAAAACGCATTCAAGAACACAACAGAACCTACAGCAGATGGTAAGAGCGAGGATTTGGTTGTTTTGGTTTCTTCACACTTTGAGGAGTCCCATAGATTATATATACAGAGAGCATGATTTGGACTCAAGTTAGGAACCAAAATTCTACTTAAATAAGCAATACAGAACTTCAAAGAAGACTGGAAGGGTCGTGGGTTTCTTTCAAGGTCGCTTTGGTCTGTACAGTACTTAGGAGAGGACAAGACCACCTGTACAGCAGTCATGGTCAGCAGAGCCTTTACAACAGTGTAGAGCACGTCCAGGGTGGAGCAGGCAGCTAATAGTGAGGCAGGTGATGGCTCCTGAACGTGGCAATGAAGTCCAGGAGGAAAAGCAGGAGTCAAAACACTGACACAGAATGGAACCCAGTTTTCAAATAGAAAAATCAGAACTGCTTTGTATGCGTGAGAAAAGTCTCACAAGTTAATTTGGACTATTTCTGAGTAACTTAAACATTTCATATGAAGTTCTTTAGTTTTCCAAAATACATGTTAATTTTCTGCTAATATCTTGTAAGTCGCAATACTAATTTTTTTTTAATTAAACTACGCTTCTTCCCCCCATCAGGTTTCCAGGCTGGAAAACCCTCTGGAAAACCCTCTGAACTAGGAAAATTTAGAGACAGGGAAGAGGGGAGGCTGAGAAACAAGGGCAGAAGGAGGTGGGCCCTACCTCAGCCTGGAAGATCTGATGGTAGACTCTGCCGCTGCATACCCGGGTCACCTTCCCCACTGGCGGCCTCTTGGCCTCTGGCTGGCAGCCCCTGCCTGGAGCCATGCTCTAGGACCCGCGCGCAGGCCTGGGGGAGTCGGGGCGCCCAAGGCGGCGGGGAGCCTCGTCCCCAAGCGCAGGTCCGCAGGCGCAGACAGCACCGAGCCGCAGGGACGTCCGGGCGGCTCCACGGAAACCACGCGACCGGGAGACGGCGAGGACCAGCCCGCAGTGAGCCGCGGTTAAGCCGCAGTTCCGGAGGAGGCGGCTCGCCCCGGGCCAGGGCGCGAGTCCTCCGGGGACTTCGGGGCGAAAGGCGGGCTGGTCTGCGCTGCGGCTTGGCTCTCCTCGGGGGGCGTCCGAGGCTACGGAGCCAGGGGCGCGGGAGCTCGGAGCAGCAGGGCAGAGGAGAGGGGCGGCTCCACGACGGCACGCGGGGACACCGACTGTGCGCCCGACGCCCAAACGGCTCCTCCTGCCCGGCGGCCCGGCCTGCAAGCGGCGCGCGCGGCCCGGAACCCCGAGCCCGAAACCCGCGGCCAGCAGCCCGGAGTGCGGCCCTCACAGATCCAGCCTCGGCTGCACAGGACGCCTGCGGGTTCCCAGGCAACGCGAGCGAGGGGCGGAGTCTGGCGGGCCCCGCCCACGCTAGGCCTAGGGAAAGGGTAAAGGGGCCTCCTGTGAGGAGGGAACCTTAACCCTGGCTTCCTTCAAAGCCACTTTCTTCCTGTAGACAGTGAATGTCCTGGAGCTGTGAGAGCTTCCCTTTCCTGGAGACCTGAGAGCCAGAATGAGAAGTGGAAATGAAAAGTCAAGGAAAGGATGAAAAGCGTAGGTTTTAAATGTATATTTATTTATTTATTTACAAGCAGAGGAAGATAGAATAGACACCCCAGGGCCTCTAGCCACTGCAAAGGGGCTCCAGATGCATGCATCACTCTGTGCATCTGATTTCACATGGGTTCTGGGAATTGAACTAAGTCTTTAGGTTTTGCTGGCAAGCACCTTGACGGCTGAGCCATGTCTCCATCCTGGAAAGCAGCGTTTTTCAAAGAGGAAATGTCCATCAGTTTCTTTTTCACAGTCCCAGTTACCTTTCCCTTTATTCAAGTCATTTCTAGCTTAACCCTCATATGTTAGACACACTGTTTACCCTACCCACATGACTTTCCCAGAGGATCCCTTCTGGTCAGAAAAAGATCTGGGAATCTTCTTGATATCAAGCCAAAGGTCAGCTTCACCAACCAGTGTACAGGTGACAAGGTGCCAAACAGCCTGACACACACATCATACACTTGGTTTACACACAAGAAGAACCTGCCCTCTGCTGACAAGACTGACCATGACTAACCCCAGGACTCAGCGACAGGAACACACAAGGACTAGCAGGTTGGTTAATCTATTTATTGAAAATGAACTGGCAAAATAGAAGATTCATGAGACAAATGTCCCCAAATATGCTTTCCTACAGGGGTCATCCCTGCAGGATAATGTACAAAGTACTTCCATGTATGTGTACAGTGTTAGAATTGAGGCCCAGAAACAGCAGCCTCTGTCCTTTCCCAAAATGCCTCTAAACGATGTAGAGCTAGGACAGCCTAACTCCACTCTGCCCTGCCCAGTCTGCAATTAACATCCTCTGCCTGGAGGCCCGTGAGTATGGTGATCATCCCCTGCTCAAAAGTACCTCTCAGATGACCAGAGGTGGACAGGGATCCCTGGATCCCACTGCGAGCATCACCACATACCAAGAGGACAGTAGGGGTGGGGATGTGGCTCAGTTCGTAGAGTGATGGCCTAGAACACATGAACGCAAGTTGAGTCCCTAGCAGAGCCTAAAGTGAGCACGGAGGCAAATGGGTGTGATCCCAACATTGGGGAGGTAGAGGCAGGAGGATCAGAAGTTCAAGTTTTTATAGATTCTACCATGGCCAGTAATACTTCTGGCTGTGTACAAGAAGAAAGAATAAAAGGAATAGGAATGAGAAATACCAAACAGGAAAGGAGAAAGAAAAAATGCATAAAGAAAAAGTATAGAGAAAAGGGAAAAGAAGAAAGGAAGGAGTCTGGAGAGATGGCTCAATGGTGAGAGCCACTTGCTTGTAAGCCTGATGGCCCAGATTCGATGCCACAGTCCCAATGTGAAGACAGACACACAAAGTGGCCCATGTGTCTGGAGTTTGTTTGCAGTGGGAAGAGTCCCTGATGCTCCTATACTTTCTGCTCTCTCTCTCTCTCTTTCCCATGTAGATAAAAATATTTTTAAAAGACTATAGTATTTCAAAATATTTTTATATTTTATATATTAGGGGGGAGGAGAAAAAGAGAGAAAGAGAGAGAGAGCGCGGATGTACAACACCAGGGTCTCCTACCACCACAGATGAATTCCAGATACATGTATCACCTTGTGCATCTGTCTTCACTTGGGTACTGGAGAATTGAAGCTGGACCATCAGGCTTTGCAAGCAAAACCGTTTAACCAGTGAGCCATATCTCCTACCCCAAAATGGCATTTCAATAAAGAAAAAAGGATGGTTAAAAAAAGAATCAGTGTCTCAACAGAAAGGACAGAAGGAAAGAAAAAAGAATGGAAAAAATAAAATGTAAAAAGCATTATAAAACAGGAAAAAAGAAGAAAGAAAAGGATAAGAGGAGAGAAAATTAAAATAGAAAGGAAACTAATAGTCAAAAGTGAAAAGAAAATGGCATTTAAAAAAAGATCAGGTAGATTAGGTATTGATTAGGTAGACAATGGAGAGCTGGAACTTCTGTTCTACCTGCCTCCACATCTCAAGGACAGGGACACAGGTGCTGGCATCCAAGCTATGGTTCTTGCATGCTAGGCTACCACTCTACGAACAGAGGGGGAAAATGTGAGTGGTAAGAGTGGCAGAGACTGGGTTGGGGCAGCGTTTTGGGCTGTCCTGCAGGAGGCTTTTAAATAGTAATGATGTTATTATCCTTGTAGAAAAAAAGGATGCAGGGCCGGTCACATGAGCTGCGGCATGCCTGGCCAGTATGGATTTGGCGAGGCAGATTCTCCTGGCCAATGCCTTTCAGGTGTTCCTGTGGGGCAGGAAAGAGTGAGCAGGCTCAGGGTGGGCAGGTCCTGCCACCCAGGCCTAGTCTCACCACTGCCTCCCCTGGGCCTCTCAACCTCCTTGGGGTCATCTCTGCTGCACTCCTGTCCTGGGCCTCGTCATGCTGCCTCTGTTCCACACGCTGGCTATGCATCTCCTTGTTGATGGCCTCCTCCTCTGGGCCAGCTGAGTACAGGCAGAGTGGACTTGCTGGTGTGGGGCAGCAGAGTGCTGCAGGTGGGGCAGGCTCTGGTCCCTCTGCTCCTGGACACACTGAGCCTCTTGGCTCTTCTGCGCCATCTGCAGGGAGATGTGGGTCTGAGAATAGGAGGTCCCCAGAGGGAGGAAAGAGCAAAGGGGTACCCAGGGTCCAGCTCACCATGGGTTCTTGGCTGCCACATTCCTCAAAGATGTTCAGGTCAGACTGAGTAGTCTCCTGCTCCCGCTCGCAGTCCAACTCTTTTCCTCCTGGGGAAAGACAGTAGGTTGTACCGCTTATAACCTCACCATGCAGACAGTGAGTTCAGGGCTGAAAGCTCAGGTCTGCCCTGTTGACCTGGAACTCACTCTCTTGCCTAGGCTGGCCTTGACTCACTGAGATCACCCCCATATGAGCCTGTTGATTACTGGTAATACGTTGTGTACTGAAATGACTGGCATGAGGCACCATGCCTGGTCCAAGCCTTGTTAAGGGGATAAATTCTACTTAGGCACGAGTCCATCAGGCTGTCTACTTCATGTGGTGCCCCTCAACTTCTAGGTGATTCGGCCTGGCCAGCAGAACCTGCAGCTGCTGCTTCCCATGTCTCATTGCCTGAAAATGTTTCTACAAGGTGGGGAAAGAGTAAGAAAGCTCAGTGGGGCTGGTGACATGGCTCAGCAGTTAAAGGCACTTGCTAGCCAAGCACACCCATCTACCAATACTATTCTCACTTTTTGTTAGAGAAGCTGCTCTTCTCAGAGACTGGGGAGACTCAAAATTTACCCCAGTGCTGAGAAGAAATGATAGTGGTGTGCTCAGCTTTGACACATCTCTATCACAACCTCCAAGGCTCAGGACTGTGGTGAAAGAGGTGGAAGAAAGAATGTCAGAGCCAGAAGAAGGGGATGAGTAAATTCACTACTATCTTCAAGACACCGTGCAACCTTGGTATTCCCGACCTCACAGGGGATGATGCTACGAACATAAGAACTGCATAACAGGATGGGGAAAAATGATGATATGGAAACAGAAGAGAGAGTACTTATAAAGAAGAAGGGATTCAGAGCAGAAGGAAGTAGGAGAGGAAAAGGGGGGGGAGCAAGAGGATATTATGATCATGGTATATTTTCTATATGTAAGGAGATTGTCAATAAAGTCAATAAATAAAAAGGAGGATAGATGTTACTCTTCTGTACACAAAGCCCCCCTGAAGTTCCTTCTGACCCTAGGTTCCCTGAGAGAAAGCTTCCTGCCTGGGCAGGACAGCAGGAGCAAATCTTGCTCTGATTCTTGACATTCACCTATCCCATGACTTCTCTTACCCCTAACAGCAGTAACCGGAGTCCCATGAACTCTGTAGCACAGACCCTTCATGGGTCTCTACCTAGGTTACAATAGGAAGGAATTTCTGTTGTTCTGAAATCTTCTGTTAAACAACTGATAATCTCCCGCCTTAGAGAGGCTCGTTTTATAAAGGAATTCCACCTAAATAACCTTTTTTTGTTTGTTTTTGTTCATTTTTTATTGATAACTTACATACAAAAAACACATGATGTTTCCCTCCCCTCCCCCTTTCCCCTTTAGAACTCCACTCTCTATCATATCCCCTCCCTCTCTCCATTAGTCTCTCTTTTAATTTGATGTCATCATCTTTTTCTTCCATTTTGAGGGTCTTGCGAAGGTATTGCTAGGCACTGCAAGGTCATGGATATCGAGGCCAATTTCTGTCTGGGCAGTTGCATTATAAGAAGTCATACCCTTCCTTTGGCTCTTCCATTCTATCCACCCCCTCTTCCACAATGGTCCCTGAGCCTTGGAGGGTGTGACAGAGGTGTTTCAGTGCTGGGCACTCCTCCACCCCTTCTTCTCAGCACTATATTGCCTTTTGGGTCATCCCAGTGGTCATCGCCATCTGAAAAGAGAAGCTTCTCTAACCAGAAGTGAATATGAACATTAAGTGTAGTGCTTTCAGGGCAGCTTAGTGGAAATAATATATACATTTAGTCAGACAAGAGCAGGCTTTATACCCCTAAGGCTCATGACCTAACCTGCCATAGACTTTTGCTTAGGTTTTTCAGTACCAGGTATGTATTCCCTCCCGTAGAGAGGGCCTTCAGTCCAATTATGGAGCAGTTGGTTACCCCAAGAGTAGACATGCCACTATTGCACCCGTTCAGTCACTGGGCCTGTATGGCCAAACTTGAATATTCAGTGTCTACTTTTTCACTGCTGATGACTTCTGTCTCCCATATGGCTGCATGCAGTGTATCTTTTTCCAGCTTTCAGTTGGCTGGTCTACATGGAGAAGGTTTTCTAAATAATCTTTTTGTGAAAAAACCTTTTGGAGAGATGAAAGGAGGGAGGAAAGGAGAAAAACCAAACAAAACACAATGAAGACAAAGAATGAAAATGTGAAAAAGAGAGGAAGGAAAGAAAGTGGAACCACAGGCAGGAGCTCTGCTGAGTGCAAGACATCCCATCGCACTGTCCTACCAAGACTGTGCACCGCCTAAATGCTGCCCAATTGATCTTAGCCCGAGGGCCAGGGAGCTAGGATCGAGCCCCTTAGTTCATGGACCTGCAGAGAGGCAGTCTGCTCCATCACCAAGTCTTTGCTCTCTTACTCCAGTAGGAGTCCCCAGGAAAGATGGCAAAAGGCCTGTTATAGAGCGCATGCCCCATAAACATGAGGGGGGCCTGATTTTGTTGTTCATTTCTTTTTTTGTGGCAGGATCTCATGTAGCCCAGATTAGTCTGGAAATCACTATGTAGCCAAGGATGACCTTCAACTTCTGTTTCTCTGCCTCTGCCTCTGCCTCCTTTGTACTGGGATTGTACACTACACAACCAATGACTTATGAGTTGCTAAGGATCCAACTCCTGCTTTCTCGAATAGTAGGCAAGCACTATACAATCTGAGCTGTGTCACCAACCACTTAGTGGGTCTGGGAATTCACATGTATCACAGCCTTCTGGATGTCAAATGCTCTGCCAAACCGGATTGTGGTAGGTTGAATGTATGCCCCCATAGACTGAGGCATTTTAGTAAAGCCTGTAACTTGGGATCCAGTGCAAAGGTATAAGAGAGAAGTCAGCTCTGGGGTGGGGGGTCCTGCTTCCTGCAGTTCCCTACTGCCTGCTGCCAGTTTGTGCTTGCTGCTTTTGGTGTTTGCTGGCTGCTGTTGGTTTCTCTCTGCTTGTATGTATGGAAGCAGCTTCTTCCACCACTGATGGACCTTCCCCCTAGATCTGTAAGCTTGAAATTAACCCCTTACTCCCATAAACTGTGTCTGGTTTGGATGTTCATCCCAGCTATGTGAAACTGATGACAACACCCATCCATCACTCTGCAATGTCTCACACTTGTATTCCAAGTACTAAGGGGCTGAAGAGAAGGATCGTGACTTCAAAGCCAGCCTGGGCTACACAATAAGTTTGAGGCCAGCTGAGTGAGGAGACCTGACAACCAGAACAACAACAAAAAGAAACAACCACTATCACTCTATCATTCTTACAGAGGAGAAAACCTCAGTTCAGAAAGACTAGAATCTCACCCAGGGAATCAATGTTATGGGATAGGGCTGAGGGAAGTCTATCTCCTGGCATCCAAGAGAAAGCAGGGCTTCAGTGGCCCTGGCCCATAGCACAGTGCAGACAGGTAGAGGTGGAAGAGGAGGGGAGATCCAGATAGTTGGGCTAGGGATGTTCAGCACTGATTCTGGTAGGGAAGAAGCAGCAGAACCAAGATTCCCATGCTTCTCTGGGCTGCTGACAGACCTCTTCTAACCCAGGGTCTATTTCCCTTCAGGCAGGGGGTGATTTTCCAGGAGGCACCAGAGCCCAAGGTTCCCAATTATCAATTTCTTTTTAGGTTCTCATTCTTAGGTTGTATCTCTCAGAGAAGTCTCTAATAGTTCCAGCTTCTCCTTAAGGCCTTGGAAAGAGAAGAACAAGACAAACCAAAAATCATTAGAGGGGAGAAATAATAAAGATTAGGGCAGAAATTAATGAAATAGAAACCAAAAAATAAATAAATAAATAAAACAATCCAAAGAATCAATGAAACAAAGAGTTGGTTCTATGAAAGGATAAACAAGATTGATAAATCCTTAGCAAATCTGACAAGAAAGAGAGAAGATACAAAAATTAATAAAATTAGAGATGAAAAAAGCACCATTACAACAGATACCAGAGAAATTCAGAAAATCATATGGACATACTTTAAGAATATATATGCCTCTAAGTTTGAAAACCTGAAAGAAATGGATGATTTCCTTGATTCATATGACCTACAAAATTAAATCAAGATGAGATAAACCATTTAAATAAACCTATAACAACTACAGTGATCCAAGCAGTTATAAAGTCTCCTAACTTAAAAAAGTCCAGGCCCAGACGGAATCACTGGTGAATTTTACCAGACATTCATGGAAGAACTAACACCACTGCTTTTCAAACTTTTCCACAAAATAGAAAAGGAAGGAATTCTACCAAACTCCTTCTATGAAGCCAGCATCATCCTGATACCAAAACTGGACAAAGACAGAACAAAAAAAGAAAATTACAGACCAATCTCCCTCATGAACATAGATGCAAAAATTCTTAACAAAATATTGGCAAACAGAATACAAGAATATATCAGAAAGATAATTCACCCCCACCAAGTAGGCTTTATCCCAGAGATGCAGGGATGGTTCAACATATGCAAATCGATAAATATAATACACCATATAAATGGTCTGAAGGACAAAAATCACATGATCATCTCAATAGCTGCATAAAAAGCATTTGATGGGCTGGAGAGATGGCTTAGTGGTTAAGGTGCCTCCCTGCTAAGCCTAAGAACCCGGTTCCAATCTCAAGGTCCCAGGTTTAGCCAGATGCAAAGTGATGCAAGGGCACAATGCCACACTTGCCCACAAGGGGGTGCACGCATCTGGATTTTGTTCACAACAGCTGAGAGGCTGCTGGCATGCCCATTCTCTGTCTCCCTCTCCCTCTCTCTCTGCCTCTGTCTGTGTCTCTCTCCAAAAATAAAAAAAAAAATTTTTTAATTAAAAAAAAAAGCATTTGACAAAATCCTACATCCCTTCATGGTAAAATGTATTACAGAAACTGGGAATAGAAGGAACATATCTCAACATAATAAAAGCTATTTGTGACAAACCTACTAAATGGCGAAAAACTTGAAGCTTTTCCACTAAATTCAGGAACAAGACAAGGGTGTCCATTTTCCCCACTTTTATTTAATATAGTACTGGAAGTCTTAGCTATAGCAATAAGGCAAGAGACACTCACAAAAGGGATACAAATTGGAAGGAAAGAGATCAAATTATCATTGTTTGCAGCTGATATAATTCTATACATAGAAGACGCTAAAGACTCTACCAGCAAACTGTTAGAGCTGATAAACACTTTTAACAATGTAGCAGGATACAAAATAAACACACAGAAATCAATAGCTTTTCTATATGCTAACAACAAACATGCAGAGGATGAAATCAGAGAATCTCTCCCATTCACATTTACCTAAAAAAAAAAATTAATAAAGTACCTTGGAATAAACTTAACCAAGGAAGTGAAGGATCTCTACAATGAGAACTTTAAAACACTCTGTTGTGGTTCCCCCTAAGACCAGCCCAGGAGGGACGGTAGGGTCTCTGCCAAATTGGGGGTGAGCAGCGCGGAATCATGACACAGACTCAATACAACACTCAAGTGAGAAATTGCAGAAGACACAAGGAAAGACATCCCATGTTCTTGGATTGGAAGAATCAATATTGTGAAAAATATCAGTCTTACCAAAGCAATATACACATTTAATGCAATCCCCATTAAAATTCTAATGGCATTCTTCACAAAAATAGAAAAAAAAATCTTAAAATCCTTCTGGAAGCACAACAAACCTCAAATAGCCAAAACAATTTTGGGCAACAAAAATCAGGCTGGTAGCCGGGCGTGGTGGCGCATGCCTTTAATCCCAGCACTTGGGAGGCAGAGGTAGGAGGATCGCCATGAGTTCGAGGCCACCCTGAGACTACATAGTTAATTCCAGGTCAGCCTGGACCAGAGTGAAACCCTACCTCAAAAATACAAACAAACAAACAAAAAAATCAGGCTGGTGGTATCACTAGACGCAATTTTAAGCTATATTACAAATCTATGGTAACAAAAACAGCATGGTAATGGCATAAGGATAAACATGTAGATCAATGCAACAGAACAGAAGACCCAAATATTAATCCAGACAGCTATAGCCATCTTATTTTTGACAAAAATTCCAAAAATATTCATTGGAGAAAAGATAGCCTCTTTAACAAGTGGTGCTGAGAAAACTGGATATCTATATGTAGAAGGATGAAAATAGATCCTTGTCTTTCTCCATGCACAAGAATCAAGTCCAAAAGCTGGGCGTGGTGGCGCACGCCTTTAATCCCAGCACTCGGGAGGCAGAGGTAGGAGGATCGCTGAGAGTTCGAGGCCACCCTGAGACTACATAGTTAATTCCAGGTCAGCCTGGAGCAGAGTGAGACCCTACCTCGAAAAACTAAAAAAAAAAAAAAAAAAAAAAAAAAAAAAAAAAAAAAAAAAGAATCAAGTCCAAGTATATCAGGACCTTAATATCAGACCTGAATCTCTGAAACTGCTAGAGGAAAAGGTAGGGGAAACCCTTCAACATATTGGCATAGGCAAGGACTTTCTGAATATAACCCCAATTGCTCAGGGAATAAAACCACTAATCAACCACTGGGATCTCATGAAATTCTAAAGCTCTTGTACAGCAAAGGACACTGTGAATAGAATCTAGAATATACAAAGAACTCAAAAAGCATAACAATAAGAAATCAAACAACCCAGTTAAAAAATGGGCTATGGAACTAAATATCTCTATTTAGAAGAAGAAATACAGATGGCATATAAACATTTATAAAAGTGTTCTACATCCTTAGCCATCAGGGCAAAGCAAATTAAAACTATTTTGAGATTCCATCTTACTCCTGTCAGAATGGCTTCCATCAAGAAAACAAATGACAATAAGTGTTGGCAAGGATGCAGAGGAAGAGGAACACTTCTACATTGTTGGTGGGAATGTAATCTGGTCCAGCCATTGTGGAAATCAGTGTGGAGGTTCTTGAGACAGCTAAAAATAGATTTACCATATGATCCAGCTATAGCACTTCTAGGCATATATCTGAAGGACTCCTCTTACTACCTTAGAGATACTTGCACAACCATGTTTATTGCTGCTCTATTCACAATAGCTAGGAAATGGAACCAACCCAGATGTCCCTCCACAGATGAATGGATAATTAAGATGTGGTACATTTACACAATGGAGTTCTACTCAGTGGTAAAGAAAAATGAAATTATGAATTTTTCTGGGAAATGGAGTGATCTGAAAAGGATTATACTAAGTGAGGTAACCCAGGCTCAGAAAGCCAAATGTTGCATGTTCTTTCTCATATGTGGATCCTAGTTACAAATGTATAGACTTGTGTGTGAACCGGAACCAAAAGTTGGTAGCAGAGGCCAGTAAGATAGAAAAAGCTTATAAGGGAAGGAGGAGAGGGAAGGACTTAAGGAAATGGTATTGTATATATGAAATAAAAGAACAGATTATAGGCAGGGGAAAGGCCTAAGTGAGGCCAAGGGAAGAGAATTTGTAAAAGAAGGGCAGGGGAGGGTCAATCAAAATGCAAGATATTCTGAATAAAACTTATGTAAACCTACATTTTTTAATAATGGCACATCCAGAAGCTATAGATTGTTACTAGAAAATTTTCAGTGCCTGGGATGGGATACTTTCCAGTGAGTTGTTGGCCAGGGAGGTCCCTGTTGCCTCTAAAACATTACAGGCTATTGCCAAGGCCTTTGGTTTCCCTTGAGAAACAGATGGTAAGACCCTATTGCTGAAGACCTCACTTGCTTGAGCAGCAAGGTCACTAAGAAATCAAGCTGGTGCTTAGCAGAAAATCTTCTCCCTGTAGACCAGCCAACTGAAAGCTGGAAAAATCTGCACTGTATGCAGCCATATGGGAGACAGAAATCATCAGCAGGGAAAACAGTGGACACTGGAAACCTCAAGTTTGGCCATACAGGCCAAATGACCAAATGGGTGCAACAGTGGCATGTTTGCTCTTGGGGAAACCAACTGCTCCATAATTGGACTGAAGGCCCTCTCTATAGGAAGGAATACATGCCTGGTACTGAAAAAAAAAAAAAAACTAATCAAAAGTCTATGGCAGGAGAGGTCATGAGCCTTAGGGGTATAAAGCCTGCTCTTGTCTGGCTAAATGTATATATTATTCCCACCAAACTGCCTGAAAGCACTACACTTAATGTTCATATTCACATATTAACGCTACTCTCACTTCTGGTTAGAGAAGCTTCTCTTTTCAGATGGCAATGACCACTGGGATGACCCAAAAAGGCAACATAGTGCTGAGAAGGGATGGAGGAGTGCCCAGCACTGAAACATCTCTATCACACCCTCCAAGGCTCAGGGTCCATTGCGGAAGAGGGGGCAGATAGAATGGAAGAGCCAAGGGAAGAGTACGACTTCTTACAAAGCAACTGTCCAGACAAAAATTGGCCTCAATATCCATAACCTTGCAGTGCCTAGCAATACCTTCATAAGACCCTCATAATGAGAGAAAAAGATGATGACATCAAATTAAAAGAGAGACTAATGGAGAGAAGGAGGGGATATGATGGAGAGTAGAGTTCTGAAGGGGAATGGGGATAGGGGAGGGAAATACCATGGTTTATTGTCTGTAAGTATAGAAGTTGTCAATAAAAAAAAAAGAAGTTGTGCTGGAATATACTAGCGATTGTGAGAGGCAAAGTAGGAAATGCCCAACAGTATACATACAGAAGCATATACTGACATTTCTTTGTTTCATGAAGAAAGGGGTTGTCTCACAGAATCGAATTCTTTTTTTTTAATTATTATTTTTTATTGACTTTTAATCTTACATACCAAAAAAACCCCACCTGATATTTCCCTCCCCTCCCCCATTCCACTTTAGAACTCCAGTCTCCATCATATCCCCTCCCTCTCTCCATTAGTCTCTCTTTTAATTTGATGACATCATCTTTTTCTTCTATTTTGAGGGTCTTGCAAAGGTATTGCTAGGCACTGCAAGATCATGGATATCGAGGCCAATTTCTGTCTGGGCAGATGCATTGTAAGAGGTCATATCCTTCCTTGATTATATAACAAGTAGATGGGCACTGAATTCTTAACTCCTAAGTAAGTGAACAAAGGCGCCACCTCGTGGTCATGTAGGGGAACTACAAACACCTGGTTCAGTACTCATGCTGTGATGGCTTCATGAGATCCAGCACTGTGAACTCTCTCCCAGCTTACTCAGGACGATCCCAGACCTAGAACAGGGGCTCACAGTCTTGGCAACATACTAGAATTACCCAGAGAACTTACAAAAACTATTATTGCCAGCGATGTAATCTATCAATTATATCTTCACAATAGAGGCCAACAACCTCAAAAAAGACTCAGTGAAACTGGCTGTGGTGGCGTACGCCTTTAATCCCAGCAGAGGGAGAGGCAAAGGGAGGAGAGTCCCTGTAAGTTCAAGGTCAGCCTGAGCTAGAGCGAGACCCTACCTTGAGAAAAAGAAAAATCAAGACTCACTGAAAGGCAGGAGGACACACTGACATACAAAGAAATACATTTTTATTTCTGCACTAACCTTGGGTCTTGCACCCTGACCAAAGTCAATCAGCTTTAATTTAGGATGTTCATCAAACAATAAATTTTCCTGGGGAAATAAAGATATTTTGATAACTAATATCACTTCCTTCTATCATATCCCATCTTTAGTCATTTTTAAAATGATTTGAGGTTATGTTTGAAGCTTGGATATAATAGAGTGGGAATCAGTAAAACCCAATGAAAAGACAAGAAAATAAGAGGAGAAAAAGAGCCAACTGGGCCTTGGAAATATACCTCCCAGGTAGAGCACTTGCTTAGCTTCTGTGAGTCCTCAAAGTCATTGCCCAGAACCACAAAGATGGAAGGAGAGGAGGACAACAGGAGGAAGGACGAGAAGGAAGAGGGGAGGGAGGGAAGGACAGGAGGAATGGTGGTAACTACAGCCCATGCTCACTACAGAACACACACACCGCACAAGACGCATTAGGATCAACATTTCTCCTTATGCTGAGGACCAGCTACAAGTGAACAGAATTTGTGCCAGGCAAGTTTAAGGCCAAATAGTTCAAATTGGAACATTGAGTATAAACACATGTAAAAAGAAAAATGAAACGTCCATATCTTCTCAGACTCAGGTTAGGTCTCTGCTCCTTGTACAAAGTAACCTTCAACCCCATATTCAGTCTTACGAACATTGGTCACAGCCAGAAGACTTAGAGACTACTTACATTTATTTCAGTCCTGAAAAGCTGAAATTTCTCAATTCCACCGAGAACTACTAGATTTTAAAGGAATAAAATCTCGGCACTTTGGGAGTTTCAGACAGAATTATCTCAAGTTGGAGGCCAGACAAGGCGATACAGTGAGCAAGCTGCAGGCCAACGTGGGCTCCATAGAAGGACAACGTCTCAAACTAACACAAGAACAGAGCCTTGAATGGAAAAAAACCCAATGACTCTACTTTCCTATAGATAAAATCTTGATCTGAAAGACATTCATAATGCCACACACAATTGACAGATAAACAGAAAGGTAGTCCAAAAAGGGTGAAAGAAACCAGAAATGTGACAGATTCTGAGTAGAACAACAACAAAGCCATGTCTTAGCAGAACACGTGGGAACATGAAAATCAAAGGCAGAGGACGCTGAGCTCTCAGGCGAGCATCTAAGTGTCACTTACTGGTTTGAGGTCCCTGTGGGCACAGCCCTGGCTGTGCACATACGCAACTGCAGACAGTATCTGACGGAAGACCACTTGAGTCTCCTCCTCCGACAGGCGGTCCTGGGAAATTATGTAGTCAAACAGCTCTCCTCCAGGGCAGTACTTCAACAGCAACAGATGTTGTTACATCTCGCGGAAATCACTTTTGAAGAATAGAAATAAACTTTACACTGAACTCAGGCAGTCTTCATTCAGTTACACGAAAGGGAACTGTATGAGCACATGCAAAACCACTGTCCGGATCCAAGAAGTCAGAAATTGCTCCAGGAATGAGAACATGAGTCCTTCTCAGGAGCTGGTTCATTACCCAACAGATGTAGAAACAACTGTCATGATCACCTTACCAAACTCACTTAGGACTTGATATTTTTAAAATTTTTATTTATTTACTTGAGAGAGAGAGAATGGGCACGCCAAGGCCACCAGTCACTGCAAACGAACTCCAGCTGCATGTACCACTTTGCACATCTGGATTACATGGGTACTGGGGAATTGAACCCAGGTCCTTAGACTTTACAGGCAAGTGACTTAACCTTTAAGCCATCCCTACAACCCTGGGTTTGATAATTTTATAACAAAGTACTAAAACCCACTGTCAGGTCAATCTACGCACATACACCATAGTCACGTAAAATGAAAACTAAAAGTCAGCAATAATTACTGTTTCTCCAGAAAACATTGTTGACCATTTTCTGACCAACGGTTCTGAGCCTGCCCCACAAGTACTCCTGTCACTGGAGGGAGGAGGTGCCAGGGCACAGGTGAGGCTTCCTGACCCTTCTCCAGAGAAGCTGCACTCTGCCGGGAGCTCAGGTTCCACTTAAAATTGTGTTTCAAGGGACTGGGGAGATGGCTCAGCAGTTCAAGTATTTGCTTGCAAAGCCTGATGGCCAAGGTTCAGTCCTCCAGCTACTCATTTAAAGCATATAAACATTCATTCTCGGTGGCAAGAGACACTGGCATGCACATAGACGTACATGTAAACAAATTAATGCATTTCACCTTAGCAATGTCAGTCAAAATGATAAATCACATAGCTTTGAGCTGAAGAGTTCCACATTTAGGAATTTACCCTATAGATGTATGTATATTAAAAATGAGAACACAGGCTGGAGAGATGGCTTAGCAGTTAAATTGCTTGCCTGTGAAGCCTAAGGACCCATGTTCGACTCTCTAGGTCCTGTGCAAGCCAGAAGCACAAAGTCACACAAGCACACAAGTTAACACATGCACACGATGTGGTGCACATGTCTGGATTTTGATTGCACTGGCTGGAGGCTCTAGCACACCAATTCTCTCTCTTTCTCTTGCTCTCTCACATGAAAACAACAAGGCCAGTCTGTTGGGCTTGCCTAAAAACAATGAGAACATCATGGAACACACCTGTAATCCCAACAATCAGGAGGCAGAGGCAGGAGGATAATGAGTTTGAAGCAAACATGGAGTATGTAGTAAGAGACAAACCAAAAAGGCTGGGCAGCTGAGCGTGCTGGTGCACACCTTTAATCCCAGCACTTGAAAGGTAGAGGGAAGAGAATCACCATGAGTTTGAGGCCATCCTGACACTACACAGTGAGTTCCAGGTCAGCCTGGGCTAGAGTGAGACCCTACCTCAAAAAAAAGGTTGGGCATAGTGGTACATGCCTATGATCCAATATGTATAAGATGAAGACCTTCCAGCCCAGCCTGGACTACAGGAGACCCTTGACTCATAAAAACACAAACCACAGCACATTAAAGACCATCCACTGAGGCGCTGGAGATGGTCCTCCGTACAGTTTAACCTAGCATACACAACGTCCTGGGTTCAATGCTCAGCAACAAATAATGCCTGGCCTTCCTGCCTCCATATTCTAAAGGCATGTGCCACCCCTCTGACCTTTTTTATTTAATATCTCCTCACTTGTACCTTGAAAATTTGTTCAAATTTCAGGAATATTTTAGAAGGTTATTTTCTGGAAATCTTGGCCAGTTTTTAAGCTTAGTGGTAAAGGCTTGTAATCCCTGTAAGTACTTATGAGGCCAAGGCAAAAAGATCATGAGTACATGGCTAGCAAAGTCATATTAAAAAAAAAATCCGCCAGGTATGCTGACCTGCCCCTATAGTTCAGTAACTTGGGAAAGTGAGGCAGGAAGAATGCTTGAGCTCAGGATTTTAAGTTTGAAGCCAGCCTGCACAACTTGGTAAGACTTCAATTAAAAATACACACACACACACACACACACACACACACACACACACACACACACATTTGTAAGAGAGAGAAGATGGGGAGAGACAAAGTGAAGGCTTCTTGCCATTGCAAACAACTCTAGATCATATGCCAATTTGTGCATCTGGCTTTATATGGGACAATCAAACCTAGGCTGGCAAGCTTTGCAGGAAGCCCCTTTAGCTGCTAAGTCATCTACCCAGCCCTGTAAAACCTCATTTTTTTTTTTTTTTTGAGAGAGACAGAGACAGAGCAGAACAGGCAGAGAGAGGATAGGCGCACCAGGGTCTTTTAAGCCGCTGTGAATGAACTCCATATGCATGTGCCCTCTTGTATGCATGTGCGACATTGTGTGCTTGTGTCACTTTTGCTTCTGGCTAAACGTGGGACCTGGATATTTGAACAAGCATTCTTAGGCTTTGCAGGCAGGTGCCTTAACTGCTAAGCCATCTCTCCAGCCCTGTTTTCCTTTTTTTTAAAAAAATATTTTTTATTTGTGTGTGTGAGAGAGAATTAGACTAGGTATACCAGGGTCTCTTGCCACTGCAAACAAAGTCCAGATGCATGCGTCACTTTGTGCATCTGCCTTTATGTGGGTACTCGGGAACTGATCCTGGGCTGACATGCTTTGTATGCAAGTGCTTTTAATTGCTGAGTCATCTCTCCAGCCCTAAACTGTCATGTCAAAAGGTAATTTTTATTTTAAGAAAAAGTAACTGTTTTCCCAGGTGTTTGGGCCAAATCCCAGAACCACCTTTGGCCCTCCACTTTCCCCAGCACCCCATATCAACCCATCACCAAATCCCATTGGCTCACCTTGGGGAAAACAGAGGAAAGATTTTCCTGAGAGAAAGGAAGCAGGTACTGGGCAGAATGGCCTCTGCTTTACCTGAGCATATACGACTACATTTATGTAAACCCCACTGAGATCTGGACACTCGCACACTTGACCAGATCTTACAACTCAGTCACCAGCTCACTGCCTCCACTGCTATCCCTCTCGTTCACACCACCGCCATCGCTTCCTAACACCTCTGTACATCTCTCCTCGCCCTCGCCCACTCAATCTCTTCAGCCCCAAGTAGCCAGAACAACTCTGGGCAAACAACGTTCAGATCACACCCTGGCTCAAAACTTGCCAATGACTCTTATTTACATTACAGGTAAAGTCTGAGCTGGAGAGATGGCTCAGTGGTTCAGGTGTATGCTTGAAAGGCCTAATGGCCTGCATTTGACTCCTCAGTGCCCATCTGGGGTCAGATGCACAAGGTGACACCTGCATCTGAATTTGTGGCAGCTGGAGGTCCTGGTCCATTCTCTCTCTCTCTCCCCTCTGTCCTGTAAAAAAAGTTTAGAAAAATAGATAAAAGTTTTTTTTCGATTTTTAAATTATTGTTCGAAACATATTGTGTATGGATACATCATTTGTTTGTACCACCTTTTCCCCTGTCCCTGCCACTATTCCATTGGAGACAATCCTCAGTGAGGTTGCAGGTATTCCCTGTGCGGTTTGGGTTTTTGCATTGTGGGAGCATTGCAATGACCTGCAAAGTCTCTCCTATTATTCCCTCTATCCTTGCTCTGCTGAGCTTAATAAAAGAGGTCAAAAAATGTCAAAGCACATAAGTTAGGCTAAAAAGCCCATGACCAAATTTACTATACCCACAAGTATTAGCGCTATACTGATTCCAAGAAAAAAAAATTAACAGTTATCTGTTCCAATAGTTTTATATAATTCATAGTATTTGAGAAGTTCACCGTAACTATTCATAGTCACCAAAAAGTTTATTCAAAATAACAAGGCAGGGCCGGGGCGAGGAGGAAGGAAGCACCAGGTGTGATGGGGAATGAACTCCAGCCTGGGAAGATGTTGGGTTGGGGTGGAGTCCTTTACTCCAGTTCTGGTCCATCATCAGGTCTTGGGGTCGCTTACTGGAACTGACATGGGCCACTGTTCCTTTGGGCTGATGACGACTGATGATTTGATTGCTGACAAGCGCCTTAAGGCCTCTCACCTCTACCTGGAGATGTATACTCTGAAGGGAATGGGAAGATTTTCCAAGGGGAATCTATGTCTAGAATATTCTTATACTCAACTTTACCTAAGAATTGACTTGCCAGAGAGCTCTTAGATCTGACTATATGGCAAGTTCAAGACCAGTCTGGACTAAATGAGATTTGTCAAACAATAAAATAAATAAAATAAAATAAATAAAAAAATAAAATAAAATAAAATAATAAAATAAAATAAAATGGAAAAGGGGGGGGGCTGGAGAGATGGCTTAGCGGTTAAAGTGCCTGCCTCCTAAGCCTAAGAATGCTGGTTCCAATCTCCAGGTCCCATGGTTAGCCAGATGCAAAGTGACACAAGGGCGCAATGCTGCGCTTGACGACAAGGGGGCGCACACATCTGGATTTCGTTTGTAGCAGCTGAGAGGCTGCTGGCGCGCCCATCTCTATCTGTCTTCCTCTCCCTCTCTCTCTGTTTCTCTCTCTCTCTCTCTCCAAAATAAAAAAAAAAAAAAGGAAAATGGGGGCTAGGAAGATGGCTAAATGTGTTTGGTAAGGGCCTGAGATGGATTGATTCACACTGAGTTCCATTCCTCAGCATCCATGTGCCTTGTCATGGCTACACATGCCTGGAACCCTACTTCCTTGGAGAGTGGAGCCCAGAGAATCTCTGGTGTTCAGGGTTCACAGAAATATTTTGTCTCAAGGAAATTTGAGGATGAGCAATACTCCCATGTTCTCCTCTGGCTTGTGCAAACATGTGCATGTAACTTGCACATCACAACATACATACCACACAAACTACACACAAAATAAAAATAAATTAAAAATAAATCTGGGTGTGGTGGCTCATGCCTATAATCCCAGCATTTAGGAGGCTGAGGTAGGAGAATCACTGTGAGTTCAAGGGCAGCCTGGGCTTTTGAGTGAGTTCCAGTTAGCCTGGGTAGAGTGATACTTTTACTTTTAAAAATACTAAAATATGGGCCGGAGAGACAGTGAAACAACAGGAATACACAAGAACCGCAGTATGGCTAATCGATCTTTATTATGAATGAAATGACAAAGTAAACAGGAGATACATCAGCAGGGAGCCCAAAGTATGATGTCATTCATATCATGTCATGTCATTTCATATCCTGCATGGATAAAGTGAAGTATGCAACTGTGATGCTACTCTGCCTTGCCCAGTGTGCAGTTAGCACCTTCTCTTTGAGGCCTATGAGAATAGTGATCACCCCCACACCCGCTCACACGTGTCTCTAAGAAGATCCGAGGTGGACTGGGCATGCACTAAATAGGCCCTTGAACTACGCCCAGAATCACCACATACAAAGAGGTAGGTTGTGGTAGGGATGCAGCTAGTTAGAAGAGGGATTGTCTAGAAGCCCTGATTTGGTCGCTAGCAGTGCCTAAAGTCAGCGTAGAGACAAATGCTTCTGATCCCTAGATGTGGTAGGTAGAGGCATAAGAATCAGAAGTTCAAGGTGTGTGAATCTCCAGCCTCGCCAACGACACATGAGACAGTGTTCTTAAGAGAAAAGAATGAAGTACATAAAAAGGAATGAATAAAGGAAATATAAAAAAACAAAAGGAGAGAAAATGAAAATTTTTAATGTAAAAATTAAAATAGAAAATAAAAAAGAAAAGTAACAAGAAGTTGTGCTTTTTAAAAAAGAAAATGGACAATAAAAAGTTTGATAATCAGCAATACATAACATAATGTCTCAAGAGAAAACAGAAAGCAATGAAAGAGAGAAAAGAATTGAAAAAGAAATGCAAAAGTAAAAATGGAAAAATGAACATCCTTAAAGAAAAATACAAAAAAAAAAAAAAAGAGAAAGGCAAATTTAAAAGGGCACCTATGAAAATAGAAAGTGGAGAAAAAAGAAATTAAATGAAAAAAAAACAGGGAGAAAATGATAAAACAAAAACTGAAATCCACAGTAGCTTTGCTGACTACAGCCTGTTTCCTGCCAGACTGTGGACTTACAGTCGCAAGGCCATGAAAATGCTGTCCAACTGTTCGTGGCAGAGTGCCCTGAGTAAGATTTCAGGCCCTCTGATGGAGGTCTTTTTGGTGAGGAAGGCAGCAAGGAGCTCCTGTCTCTCAGAGAGGAAGGGGTGTGGTTGCTGAGTCTCTAGCTCTTTTATTCCAAAGGGAATTTAGAGGAAGACTAGCAGTGGCCAAGAATAAAAAGAGTCAAAACCACTTTGTCCTCTCATTTAGACCTGGAAGTCAGCAAATTATTTAGGTAGCTGAGGGTGAGCTTGAACTTCTGATCTACCTGCACCATCCATCTCCAAGGACAGGGTTACAGAGGTGATGGGGATCCAAGCGATGGCTTCTCGCATGCTAGGCAAGCACTCTACAAATGAGGAGAAGTGGGAAGGAGTGGCAGAGACTGCACTGGGTACAGCTTTAGGTTGTCCTGTGGGAGGCTTTTTTTTGGGACGGGGAGAAACAGAGAGAGAGAGGGAGAGGGAGAGGAAGAGAGACGGGCACGCTAGCAGCCTCTCAGACGCTGCAAAGGAAATCCAGATGCGTGCACCGCCTTGTGGTCAAGTGCGGCATTGCGCCCTTTGCATCTGGCTAAATGTGGGACCTGGAGATTGGAACCGCTGGAGATTGGAACCAGTGTTCTTAGGCTTAGGCGCCTTAACAACTAAGCCATCACTCCAGCTCGTATGGGAGGCTTTTAAACAGTAACGAGCTCCTTTTCTTCTTTGTGGTAGAAGGGAATGCAGGATTTGTCACCCCAGCTGCAGCAGGGGTGGCCATTCTGGAATTTGCCCAGCAGATTCTCCTGGCCCATGCCTTCCAGGCAGTCCTAAGGAACACGGGAAGAGTGAGAGGCCAGTTCTACCACGTGGGCATAGCCTCACCACTTCTCACTTGGTCTCTGGTAACTTCTGACCAGCCATATCAGCCTGGGACTCCTCTGGCTGCAGCTGATCGGCAGGCTGCTTCTATAGGGCAAGCTGCTTATGGAGAGCCAACTCCTGTGAGGCCACCTGTTGACAGACAGCAAGGATTTGCTGATAGGTGGCAGCATACTGGTGCAGGTGGTATGGGCACTGGTGTAGCTGCTCCAGAAGATGCTAAGCTTCTTGTCTCTTTTGCTCCACCTGCAGGAAGGCCTGGGCATGAGGGCAGGAATGGCTCCAGAGTCCAGGAAGAATGAATGGACAAGGCCGACCTTCCTTCTCACCAGCTCACCATGGCCTATTGGCTGCCTTGGGATGGTCAGATTGGGCTGAGGAGCTTGTGGGTAATCACTGCTTTCCTCCTGGGGAGACAAACCAGGTTGTCTGTATCCTCTGACAACCCCACCAGGCAGGCAGAGGCTCCAGGGAAGAAAGCTCAGGTCTCCTCCCTGTTCCCAAGCATAGCAGAACCCTGCTCAAGCTATTGCCTGAAGAATGACCAGCCATTCTCCAAAGGCTCCTCTTTGATTTTGCCTTTTCATTTTTGAGGCAGGGTCTCACTCTAGCCCTGCTGACCTGGACCTCCCTCTGTAGCCCAGGCTGGCCTTGACTCTCTGAGCCGGTAGAGTCCTAAGTGACTGGCATGAGACAACATGCCTGGTGAAAGTCACTTTGTAGGGATCAGTTCTATTTGGGCAAGAGCCTCAGGAACTCCATTAAACCTGTCGGACTCTTTTCCTTGTTGGATTTTTTTGTTTAACGTAGGGTTTCACTCTAGCCCAGGCTGACCTGGAATTCACTATGGAATTCATGGTGGCCTCAAAATCACCATGATCCTCCTACCTCTGCCCCCAAGTGCTGGGATTAAAGGCGTGCGCCACCACACCCAGCTTTACTTTTTGGATTTTGAAGCAGGAGCCCTGCTGAACTCACTCTGTGGCTGAAGCTGGCCTCGACTCACTGTGATCCTCCTAACAGCCTGTTCAGTACTGGTAATACTGTTTATCCTGAAATGACTGGCATGAGACACCACACGTAGTCACAGCCTCTCTGAGGGGATGCACTCTATTCACCCATGAGTCCCTCAGGCTCTCTCCTCCATGTGGTCTCCTCACCTTCCCTGGGAGAATCTGGTTGGTCAGGTGGACCTGCAGCTGCTCTTTCTCCTGTCTGCTCACTCCAGATGTTCTTACGGGGTGGGGAAAGAGTAAGAAGACAAAGTGGAGCTGTCAACATAGCTCAGTGGTTAAGAGCATGTTCTAGCAAAGACTCCTGGCCTGGGTTCCATTCCCCAGTACCCTCCTAGACCCCATGTGCATTTGGAATAAGTACAGAGTAGAAAGAAGCCCTGGAATGCTCAGAGTGTCTCTCTCCCCTCCCCCTCACATACACACCTCTCTCTCTTTCTCTTGGATATGTGTGAGCGTGTGTGTGTGTGTGTGTGTGTGTGTGTGTGTGTGTGTGTAAAAGACAAAGCGGTGGTTCTTCTACTTGGCCTTAGTCTCAGAAGCTACCTCACCTGGACTTTGTACAATTCCTGGTGGGCCCTCTCGGCTGTGCTCTGGACCAGGGCCTTGCTGCAGCAGGACCACGTGCCTCATGCCCACCGCTCAGCTCACTACAGCCTGCCTAGAGCTGCTGGTGGGATTCTGCATAGTGCTGCAGGTGGGGCAGGCACTGCAGCTGCTCCTCTACCCCATGAGCCTCCTCCTGGCTCTTCCAGGCAGGACATGAGGACAGGTAGATCCCATCGGGAGGCAGGGAGGAGAGCCTTGGCAGGGCAGAGCCCAGCTCACCATGGCGTCTCCACTGCTTGGTCATCTGCCGTGGTGGGATCGGGCTGAGGAGCCTCCTCTTCCTGCTCCTGCATGACCGAGTCTTTTTCACTTCAGGACTCTTGTCTGTATCCTTTGACAACCCAAGCAGGCAGGCAAAGTCACTCACAGGAAGACAGATCGGGGCACTCAATGCTGCCCACTCACAGACTGCACCCCAAGTAGCCCCTGTCTGTAAATGTCCAGCTATTCTCAAAGTCTCTTCACTCTTGTCTCCTCTGCAAGGAGTCTCTCATGCTCTTCTCTCCTCGGCGTAGTCTCACTCCCCTTTCCCAGTAGCTTCTAGAGCTCAGCTGTGCCAGTACTTTCTGTTTCTCTGGCCCAATAATTACCATGTGCTCCTAGGGTACCAGAAAAGTGTTAGAAGGCACAGGTGTAGGCCTTCCCACTTGGGCCTAGCCTCAGAAGCTGCCCCACCAGAGCCGTGTCTTAGCAGAACATCTTCAGTGCCACATTGGTTTGGGCCTCCTTGTGCTGCAGCCGGCCCATGATCCAACTGTGCAGTGTCAGCTGCTTGTGCACCGTGCACTTCAACTTCAGCTGCTGCCAGGCAGCTGCATCCAGGTGCTGGTGGGTCAGGCACTCTGGCAGCCTCTCCTGTAGACGCTGAGCCTCTTGGATCTTTGGCTCCACCTGTAGGAAGAACAGGGCATGAGTGCAGGTGGTGTTTGGTTTCTTGATCACTAGTCCATAAAGGATGGCTGTCACAGAGCTCATGCTTGAACACAGTCTTACACGTCCTGATCTTTCTCACCACTTCAGGCCCTAAACATGGAGAGACACAGGGATCCCGATACCTCCAGTACACCCTCCTATTGCCCAGGACTTTCTGCTTTTCTCATTTAATCTTCATTAGGTCCTCAGGAAACTGCTGATCTCCTTTGAAGTACAGGGAGCAGGTTAAGCATTTCAACAGTAACATGTAAGTGAACATGTGAACCATTCCTGAACCTTAAGCATTGGACCATAATCTTCCTCTCCAGATGAGCAAGCTCCATGCCTATAAGGGAAAAAGAGGAGCCCATGGTTACCCACCTCTTAGAGTCAGAGAAATGATTAGAAAGCTGGGCTGTGGGCTCCACTTGATCTCTAACAGACCTACACTTCCCTCCCCAGACGCTGGTGCCTGTCTCCTGAAACTGCTTCTTGGACACCTCTGCGGTGCCTAGGCTGCTCCTTGGAATGTTCCCCACAAAGATGTAAGCTAGGATCAGTGTACAGCTCAGGGTCATTATTATGTAAGCACTGGAAGTGGCCAACAGACTCCAGGGCTGGCAAAATGAATGGAATCATTAAATCACACACACAAAGGCAGTGTATTGTGCTTGCCCCAGGGGAAAAAAAAAAAGAAGAAGAAGAAGTGTGAGAGACAGAGAGAGAGAGAGAATTTGTGTCCCATGACCTCCAGCCACTGTTACCAAATTCCAGATGCATGCATTCCCTTGTTTGCATGTGTGACCTTGTGTGCATGCGTCACTGTGTGTCTGGCTTACAAAGGACCTGGAGAGTTGAACATGAGTCCTTGGGCTTTGCAGGCAAGCGCATTAACAGCTAAGCCATCTCTTCATCCATGCCTTCTGAAGAGAACACAGTCCCTGACCTAACACCAGGCTGTCTTGAAACTTTCTGCCCCTGCTTTTCCTCTGCCCTCTATCTGCCAAATGCTGGGATTGCCAGCATGCTTCACTTTGCTTGTCCCAAAACCATGAGGTATGTTGATTTTTTTGTATTTAGAAAAATGCTCATTTCTGTCTGCTGGTCAAATGTCCTGGACTTTGACTTTGGTGTTCGCCACCCCTCAGGCACACATTGCACCTGGAGACCAGCCACTCAGAATACCAGTAGAAGGACAGGACAGAACAGAAAGGGAAATACAATTTATTCCCCCACTGGTTGGCATGGGTATCAAAACAGGAGTAGGAAGTGGAGGGGGAAGGATAGGAGACTCTCCACATTCTTTTTTTTTTTTTTTTTTTTTTTTTTTTTTGGTTTTTAAAGGTAGGGTCTCACTCTGGTCCAGGCTGACCTGGAATTAGCTATGTAGTCTCAGGGTGGCCTCGAACTCATGGCAATCCTCCTACCTCTGCCTCCCGAGTGCTGGGATTAAAGGCATGCACCACCACGCCCTGCCTCTCCACATTCTTATACTACCTGACTGCTAAATTTATGGACGATGGAGACCAAATAGCTGAGTCACAGGCAGACTTACAAAAACAGCTAAATGCTCTGGTGACATGATTAGACAAAACCAAAGAGGTCTAAATCTGCATATAGCTGGCCAAGGAGATGTTGCAATCAGCTGCATGTTGCTGGGACAAACATCCAACCAGAAACAGTTTATGGGAAGAAAGGGGCTTATTTCAGGCTTACAGATTCCAGAGGAACTCATCAAAGCAGAAGAAGCTGTCTCATTTCCATAGGATCATAGCCGTGACACATCACCAAGAAACCAGCAAACATTAAACCAGCAAGTAGGAACGACCAGAGCTCATAACCACTCTGCACACCTTAGGGCTGGACTCCAAGATCCACCCCCAGTGACACACCCCTTGTAGCATGGATATGCCTGGTAGGGGTTCATGTAAGAAGGTTAATTTTAAAAAATGACCAAGTCTATGGGGCCATACATTCAAACTATCACAGTGAAATTCCCACAGGAAGGTTACACCTCTTGTTAAATGAAGAAAGTTGATTTTATCTAAATAAATTTAGAGTTGCTATAAGTTGGGTCCAGTAGCTAAAAGAAAGTGTGGCTAAAAAGAAAGAAGTATTGGAAAACGCTTGGATGTCATGGGGGAGCTATTGGTCATGGGCTGAATGGTTCATGCCTCAGGTTGGGCTACTGATAATGATCCTCTTGGGGTTACTGTTTGGTCCTTTTATACTTAAACCTTTTCATTAAGTTTGTCACCACCTGATTGGAAGTCGGCTGACTCTCACTCTGTAGTCCCAACACATGGACATTTTTCAGTTAAAGTACAAATTCTTTCAGCCTTGAAGGTTTATGATCATCCAGTGGACCAGGAAGACTCAGATCTATAAAAGGTTGAAGTCTTATATGAATTAAAAAGAATTCAATGGGGGGAATAATGAAGGAATATCAATTAAACATATTACAAGAGGTAAAATTTGGTACAGGAAAAATGTAAGGCACAGAGACAGGCTTAAGGCCACTTTAGCTAAAATTGTTAAAGAGATTACTACCATTAAAGATGTGTTAGCTAATCTGCATTAAGACAATGGGAACGATGACCAGAGAGCAAAACATAACCCATTAAAGGCTCAAGCTAGTGAGAATGCAAATTCTTTTGAAAGGAGGGGGCCAGAAGCAAGAATGCTGAAGGAGTTCTTCCTCCTCAAGGTCAAAATTTAACCCCCACCTTCTGGATTTATAATTTGCTGGCAAAGTCCACCTGGTACTGTTGTTAGAAGCATAAGAAATACAGGAAAGAAGGTCATGAAGTACAAATGGTTCTGAAAATCATGATGTGAGGCAGGATTTAAAACCCTGCATGGAGGGACTGTGAAGCCATAGCATGGAAGTTTGAAGATGAATTGTGGGTTGTAGTGGACACCCTACATTTTTGAGATGCCAGAACTGTGGAACAGCCACCAAGGAAAACTGCTCATATTGACTTGGTTAGATCAGCCTGGTCAACAAGCAGTACAGCAGAGTGGCCAAGTTGGACATTTTGGAGCACAGAAGACATCACAGGTCCCTATGCCTGACATGTAAGATTTGATGTTTGCCCTGCTGGTTTCTGTCTTACATTGGTCCAGTCTTTCCTTGTATGCCTTCTTTTTGGAATGGAAATGTTCATTATGTCAGAAATATGTAACTTGTATTTTAATTTTATAGAGCTCATGTTAAAAGAATGTCTTGAATCTCAGAAGAAACTTTGGACTTTTCATTGCTAAAGACTGTGGAGACTGTGGAGATGTTTAAAATTGGTGGGGTACAGCACCAGGAACAGTGATCACCATGTGTTGTACATTCCTCCAAATTGCAATATTCCCTTCTAAAGGGAGGAAGGAGTCAAAAGTTCAATAAATATGTGAGAACTGGGCTGGATGGATGGCTTAGTGGTCACTTGCCTGCGAAGCCTAAGGACCCAGGTTTGATTTTTCAGGTCCCATGTAAGCCAGACGCACAAGGTGGCACATATGTCTAGAGTTCATTTGTAGTGGCCAGAGGACTTGGGGCACCCATTCTCTCTCTCTCTCTCTCTCTCTCTCTCTCGCTAATAAATAAAAAACTTTAAAAAATAATTTAATTTATTTTTTTATTTGGGAGATAGAGAGACAGAGAGAGAAGCAAATTGAGAGAAAGAATGGGCATGCCAGGGCCTCCAGCCACTGCAAACAAACTCCAGAGGCATGTGCCACCTTGTGCATCTGGCTTACATGCATCCTGGGGAATCAAACCTGGATCCTTTGGCTTTGCAGGCAAGTGGTTTAACCACTAAGCCATCTCTCCAGCCCATAAAATACTTTTTAAAATAATCTGTGAGAACTGAACCTTAGCTTCCAAGTTTATAGGAGTGGTAAACAACTACTGAGTGGCAGACTTGAACCAATGTTGTGCAGCAATTGAAACATTCAAAATCCCTCATGAGGTGGGGTTGGGGGAATGAAGCTCAGGAGACTCAGGACAAAATTTGGGAAAAGGTTTCAAGACCTAAGACTATATAAAGGGAAAACAACTGCTTAGGGATGAGACTCTCCTATTGAGCTGCCTGCAATTCATGTAGCATGCTCCAGACTTTCAGACCAGCTGAACTGTCTATATGTTACACACTGTGGTCACCTATGCTGGGGTGGACTTTTTGGGGATTTGGCTGCCATTGGGTCCCCCTGCTCTGTAAGTAGGCCCTCAACCTGAGGCTGAGGAAAGAAAATCTGTGGAGGTAATCCTGATACAGTGAGCCCCATCTAAGCAGGCATGGGGAAGTCACTATCCACGATGAGATACTTCTTGTGGTATGGCTACTCTGGGGTTTCCACATGTCTGCACAAGGACAAGGATCTCCTTGATGCAGCCACGGGGAAATTGTCTTCCAGGGAGAGATGAGACTTCTTGGTGATGAGACTGCTGTAGGGGCTCCATGGCTCCTATAAGGAATCCCCCAACCTGCTCTGAAAGTAAGCCAAATAAACTCACTGGTTCACCAAAACTGGTTCTAGTGTAGTTGTACGGTAGTCTGTCTTCTGTCACCTATCTGGAGTCAAGACTTGTGTTTCCCTAGGGGGAAAATTTCCTGCAACACCATATTACCTTAGGCTGTTGATAAGCCTCCTTTATCCTGGTGTCTATCCCCTGTTAGGGAATGGGATGGTTTTCCAGGGGGCACCAAAATGCAAGTTTCCAAATAATCAGATTTCTTAGGTTCTCCTTTGTAGGTCTGATCTGCCAGCAAAGTCTCTAATAGTCACAACTCAGTTTTCATCCTCCCCTGCCCCAATAGCCAATTTCTATCCAACAAAGACAGATGTATACTTTTCTCCAGAGCTTTTGTCCATTTGGTACATGAGGGATCAAATGCAGAGCCTTGACCTTGAGCATGATAGACAAAACCTCTACCATGTAAGTGCATTCCCTAACCTTTTCTAATTCTTACTAAAATCTGTTGATATTAAAAAAAAAAAGCCCCCATATTGGACCCTTTTCCGGGATTAGTACCAGCCAGGCTATGTATGGTAACCTCTCCCCTTCCAGCCTGCCTCACTCCCAAGCCTGGGGCAGTGAGTAGCACTGGGTTTCTAAAGCCTTGATAAGTTTTTTTTACTCCCTCCATGAATGTGCCCGCCTCTACCCTTGTCAGGTGTATGTATCAGCCACACTATGTGTGAATGTGTGATAAGCCCTCCTCCCAACATCTGTTGCCATCAGCAGGGACACCAGAGCTGATCTAACTCCAAAGCCTGGCGTAGTGAGGAGAACTGGTTGATCAGAGCCCTGGTAAACTTCCCTCCCTCTCAGTTTGTGTGCCTGGCCCCTCACTTACCAGGATTAGTTATCAGCCACATTACACACAGTAACCCCTTCCCCAAACCCCTGCCACCATCACCAGTAGAAAACCCAGGGCTTAGCTCACTCCAAACCTCAGCCAGGGCCCAGGAGAGATTCCTCATATGCCCTTCCACGCCCCTTCCATGTACAACTCCTCACTCCTTGGCTTGGCCTGTCTGCCTGAATCTCCCTGAGTCCCAGGGATTCCCTTAGCTGATCACACTCCACATCTTGAACACTATGTATGCCAGGCCTCCCAGAATCTAACCCTGACCCACATGGAGAATGTACACATAAGGAGGAACCTACTCAGATTCCAGTGTACCCAATTCAAACCTGTGGTTAAACTGACATCCCACACACACCTTGATAAAGGCTGACCAGGCCACTCAACACCAGCTCCACAGGAGTTGCTATTGTGGCAATGTAGCAGGATAAGAGGACTATCTCATTATGGACAAATCTCAATGAAAAACAAGTAACACAGGACTCCAAGACAAGATATCCCCACCAAGACTACCTAGTCCCAAAGTGGAAGCTTCCACTTAAAACACAGAGGAAATCCAGTGACTGAATCCAAAAATGGAATTATGATAAGCATATTAAACAAACTTAATGAATCCATGAACAAATGGCTAGATGAAATATAAGAGAACCATCAAATAGAATGCAAAAAAGGCCTCAAAGAAAGGCTGAATGAAATAGAAGAAAATCTACAAAAAGAACTCAGTAGATGGCTGAATTTAATGGAGGATAAATGACAAAAATTGACCACAATGGACAGTGGAATAAACTTGATATGGACATGATCAAATGCAAGAATGAATTCCAAGAGACAATAAGAAAATCAAATCAAGAAATAAGAACGGAATTCAATAAAGAGATGGAGATACTAAGAAAAACACAATGTAAAACAAAAATGAAATATCTTATTTGAAAGGCTCCTAGTGCAGTTACCTTCTCATTGCTGGAACAAACATTCTGCCAGAAGCAGATTGTGGGAAGAAAGGATTTATTTCAGGCTTGCAGATTCCCTGGGAAGTTACATTATGGCCAAAGAAACTGGCTTACTTCCATAGATCCATATCAGAGAGAAAAAAACAACAGCCTACATGTATGAACAGCCAGAGCTCAAACTGGATGTTTGTTTATTTATTTACTTGCAAGCAGAGAGAGACAGAGATAGGAGAGAGAGAATGGGTGTGCCAGGGCCTCTAGCCACTGCAAACAAACTCCAGATGCATGCTCCCCTTGTGCATCTGGCTTATGTGGGTCTTGGGGAATGAACGTGGGTCCTTTGGCTTCACAGGCAAACACCTTAACTGCTAAGCCATCTCTCCAGCCTGAACTAGATGTTTTTAGATGCCTGACTTTAAAACTTTCAGAAGAAAAGACCACAAAGAATTTTGTTGGAACTTGGCTACTGGCCTAAAGGGTGGCTGTATTCTTATGTCCATGCCCAGAGAGTTTAAGCAAGATTGAATTTTAAAATTTGGACTGGTGTTCTTGGCTACACAAGTATGGAAGCATGAAAAGTGCATAGAAGAGGATCATGAAGTATACATGGTTTCAAGAGCTGCTGCTGAGATGTGGCAAGTGAAACAGAGCATTATGTCCCCAATAGAGAGGCCAGTGAGACCACTGTAAGATCAAATGTGGTTTGCAATGGAGACCTGAAGATGTTTGGATATACCATCATTGTGCAGGGGCTACCATGAAACACTGTTGGCTCAGGATGGAAGTTTACCTGGGCTACTCAGCCCAGCTAAAGGGATGAAAATTGGAAATCCAGAGACTGTCATCACTGGTTATAAATGTCAGACTTCATGTACAGATTATTTGATGTTTGATAGTTATTGATTTTGCATTGGTCCGGTCTCTTCTTGTTTTGCCTTACAGCAATGGAAATGTTTACTCTGTGCCATTGTATGTTGAAGTATGTAATTTGTTTTAATTTTGCAGGACTCACAGTTAAGAGACAGTCTTGAATCTCAGATGAGACTTGGGACTTTGGGACAATCTTAAAGTTGGTAAGACCATGGGGATCTTTGAAGTTGTACTGGATACAATTAGTAATGTGAGATGGTCATGAATCTATTAGGGGTCAGGGGCAGAATATGGTAGTTTCTATGTATGTCCCCCATAGGCTCAGGGGTTTTATTAAAGCTTGTAATGTAGGTCTCCAGCCTAGAGGAAAGTAAGAAGGAGGAAGAAGGGATGGAAAGGAAGGGAAGGGGAGAAGGGGAAAGAAGAAGGGAAGGGAGAGTGTGGTGGATTGAATGTGAATGTATGCCCCAATAGCTTCAGGTATTTTTTTTTTGGTAGGCTCTTACACTAGGCTAGGTTGACCTGGAACTTACTCTGTAGGCCCAGACTGGCCTCAAACTCATGGCTATCCTTCTACCTCTGTCTCCCAAGTACTGGGATTAAAGGTGTGTGCTCCCATGCCCAGCTCAGGTTTTTTTTTTTTAATTTGTAATATATTTTATTTATTTATTTGAGAGAGAACGAGAGAATGAGTGCTCCAGGGTTTCCTGCCATTGCAAACAAACTCCAGATGCATGCATCCCCTTGTGCATTTGGCTTATGTGTGTCCTGGAGAATCGAACCAGGGTCCTTTGGCTTTGCAGGCAAATGCTTTAACTGCTAAGCCATCTTTCCATCCTTAGCTCAGGTATTTTTTATTAAGGATAAGCTTTTTGTTTAAGTCTCCACCAGGTGTCACTGGGGGTGGATTTTGATTCTAGTCCAAAAGTACAAAGAGCCGTTTTTGAGCTCTGGCTGTGTTTGTTGTTGGTGGTGTTTGTTTATTGATGGATTTCTCTCTGCTAGAATCTATGAAAGGGATTCAGTTTTTTCTATCACTAATGGAACTTCCCCTGGATCTGTAAGCAACATGGAGCTGACTATAGCAGAAATACTACAATAGAGGGGGAAGAAAAGAGGTAAAAGAGAGAGAAATAAAGAACAGGGGCAGAGGTGATTGCTCAGTGGTTACAGACACTTGCTTGCAAAGCCTGGCTTCAAGTGCATGGATCTGGAATTCATCTGCACTATAAGAGACCCTGGTGGTGCAGGAGTTGCACTATGTCTGCACTGCAGAGGGCAGGCAGGAGAAAAGAAGGCAGAGTAGTGGGTCATTCAGTCCCACATGGGTAGTCTCTCCAAAGCCTCACACCACATTTATGGTCACATCTCAGCTGTGATCACTCTTGGCTGTGAAAGAAGTTACATAGTGTAGACTTTTAGTTTGTTGTTGAATTTCTGCCTCAAATAAAACTGAGTTTCTGTATTCACAAATAGCTGTGAATGAAAACCATGAAAATTATGTATTCTTTGCCTATACTAAACTCTAAAAGGAAGATGAGGACAGAGGATATTTTCAGTATTGTTTCTTTCTTTACTAACTATTGCCTCTCTTGTGGGTGTTTACTTATGCTGAGAGGGAGAGAAAGAAACTTGATTCCAACCCAGGATATCTGACTGAGATTTCTGCTTCTAGTTCCCAAGTTGAATGGTTGTAAAGAGTCCTGAGTCTCTTTCATAAAGGGTTACCATGAGAACTTGATATTGTGAATCTGTACATCAAAGAAGTATAATATACTGACCCCACCATTTTGACTTCAAGGACAGTTGGGTCTTCATGGTAAAGATTAGCAGGAAAATTATTGCCCAACGTGAAAGTGTCTTATTATTTTAGGTTGCTAAAAAAAATTGAATGGCTTATAAACAACTGAAATTCATTTCTCACAGTTCTGAAAGCTGAGAACTCTCCTATTAAAGCACCAACAGATTTGCTGAGGGCTTACTTCCTGGTTCTTGGACAACTGTTTTCTTGCTATGCCATCCCATGGCAGAGGGTGGATAGGAGGTAACTGCCCCCGCGTATAGGGACACTAACATCAATCATGAGGGCGCCACCTGATCACCTTCAAAAAAGTTCCTGAAAGTACTACACTTAATGTTCATATTCACATATTAACGCTACTCTCACTTCTGGTTAGAGAAGTTTCTCTTTTCAGATGGCGATGACCACTGGGATGACCCAAAAGGCAACATAGTGCTGAGAAGAAGGGATGGAGGAGTGCCCAGCACTTAAACACCTCTGTCACACCCTCCAAGGCTCAGGGACCATTGCGGAAGAGGGGGCGGATAGAATGGAAGAGCCAAAGGAAGGGTATGACTTCTTACAATGCAACTGCCCAGACAGAAATTGGCCTCAATATCCATGACCTTACAGTGCCTAGCAATACCTCCGCAAGACCCTCAAAATAGAAAAAAAGATGATGACATCAAATTAAAAGAGAGACTAATGGAGAGAGGGAGGGGATATGATGGAGATTGGAGTTCTAAAGTGGAATGGGGGAGGAGAGGGCAATATCAGGTGATTTTTTTTTTTGTATGTAAGTATAGAAGTTGTCAATAAAAAAAAATAATTAAAAAAAAAGTTCCCATCTCCAAATACTGTCCAACAGACCAGGTTTGTTGTTGTTGTTTGCTTGTTTGGATTTTTTTTTTGGTTTATCGAGATAGGGTCTCACTCTAACCCAGGCTGACCTGGAATTCACTCTCCCGAGTGCTGGGATTAAAGGCGTGCCTCACCATGCCTGGCTCAGACTAGGTTTTAACACATGAACTAGGGTGGGGGTTATGTGTTACTGCATCCAGTAAAAATGTAATGGTGAAAACTAAGCAGACAGGACTGGAGAGATAGCTCAGTGGATAAGAGCACTTCCTGTGCAAGAATGAGGGCCTGAAGAAGGCCTGAGAGATGGCTTCCCATCCCCAGGACCTACATAAAATAGCTAGGTGTGGCCATACATGTGTGTAACCCCAGTCCTATGGGGAGCAGAAACAGGAGAGTCTCCAAGGTTTGTTAGGGATAGATTTGGGAGGGAAGACCTGGCACGCTCCAGGACTAGGAAGAAACTCCAGCTTAAGTATAAACAGATAGAAGTGTGATGGAGTGGGACACCTAATTTTCCCTTCTGGGTAGTGCAGGCTAGCTCACCCCTCTACAAGTGAGTGTACAGGATACCACACAAGCACATACATGTGTATATTCCACACACACACACACATCATCATCATCATCATCACTACACACACATTATATACATGCAAAGTAAAAAAAATAATTATGGAAAAGTATAAATAAGTGCCAGAGAATAAAAACATATTTGACATTTTGATATATATATCACTTGACCAAAGAAAAATGACTTGGAGGAAATCATGATCCCTCAGGTAAATTTAAACTAAGAGAATATATAGTTCATAAATTATGACATGGATTAAAAACTCAAATCATTTGCATAAAAACTGATCTCAGGGCCCGCCATGGGAAGCTGAGGTAGGAGGACTATCATGAGTTTGAGGCCATCCTGAAACCACATAGTGTATTCCAGGTCAGCCTGGGCGAGACTGAGACCCTACCTTGAAAAAAACAAAACAAAACAAAAACTAATCTCAATAAAATAACTTGAATGGTTCAAGAACAAGTGAATAATCTAGCATTCATATGCTATGAGCTATGGTTTGATCACATCCCCCAAAGGTTCATGTGTTAGAAGTCTAGTTGTCAGCATGGTAAAGCTTTAAGTTTGGGAGGAGGGTCTCCTGACAAGTCCTTAGGTCATGGGAGGGGCATGTCCTCAGAAGGGTTAATTTAGCTCTAACAGGACTCCACTCTGTCTCCTGTCTCTCTCTCTGCTTCTTATCTTAGGAGTAAGATCCCTATCTCTCACACAAGGTCCTACCATGATGCCATCTGCCATGAGGTGACATAAGTATGGCACCATACACTAGGACTTATGGCCCTTGTTAACTAAATAAAGGAAATTTCTTTGTAAGGAATTTAAGCCTAGGGTGTAATGGAAATGGATTGTGCTACATGTATTTCCCCCAATATTGCCTTATTTATTTTGGAAAAGTATTAAATGCACTTCATTATTCAGAGAAGTTTTAGGTTACCATGAAAAAGTAAGCAGATATTTCAGAGTTCCTATATACCTCTCTCTAAAAACCATATTGCCAGCAGCTTGCATTAATGTGGTTCATTTGTTAAAATTGATGGCTTAATGTCATTATAACATGAACAATTGGTTGTTGTTGATGGTGTGTTTGTTGAAGTGCTAAGGATCAAACTAAGACCAAATGCCTACTTTTTAAAATTTTTATTTATTTTTTATTTATTTTTATTTTTGGAGAGAGACACAGAGAGAGACAGACAGAGAGAGAGAGGGAGAGGGAGACAGATAAGAGAATGGGCACACCAACAGTCTCTCAGCTGCTGTGAACGAAATCCAGATGTGTGCGCCCCCTTGTGGGCAAGTGCAGCATTGTGCCCTTGTGTCACTTTGCATCTGGCTAAATGTGGGACCTGGAGATTGGAACCAGTGTTCTTAGGCTTAGCGGGCAGGCGCCTTAATCGCTAAGCCATCTCTCCAGCCCCAAATGCCTACTTTTTAATAATATGTTTGAATTTTTGTTGAGTTTGTGAAAGTTTGCTTCCTTTGAGAATCCTTGTTTATAATATTGTTGAATTTTAAATTCTTTGTACACTTGCATATGCTGATTTGTCATTTGTGTATATTCTTTGCTGATTTATCTGCACATATTTTGCCTATTTTAAAATTGGGAGAATACAAATTAGGAGCCACAGATGAGTGAGACCATGCGATTCTTATCTTTCTGTGATTGGGTAAGTTCACTAAGAGTGATCTGTTCCAAGTTGAACTATTTTTCTTCAAATTGCTTTGTGTCATTTTTCCTTATTGCTACATAGAATTCCATAATATAGATATACCACATCTTAGTTATCCATTCATCTAATGATGGATATCTGGGTTGATTTCCGCTCTTAGCTATTATTAATTGAGCAGCTATAAATATAGTTGAGCAAATATCTCTGAACTGAGGCTAGGAGCTTTTAGGGTAAATGCCCAGTAAGGGGATAACTGGGTCTGTTGGTAACTCTATAGTCATCCTTTTTAGGAGTCTCCATATTACTTTCCATAGGGGTTGTACCAGCTTACATTCCCACCAACAGTGAATGAGGGTTCCTATTTCTCCACATCCATTTGTTGTCATTAAATATTTTAATTTTTGCTGTCCTTACTGGGGTTAGGTGGAATCTCAGTTGTTTTAATTTGCATTTCCTGATGATTAGGGATGTTGAACATTTTCTTAGGTGTGTATTTGCTATTTGTATTTCTTCCTCTGAGAACTCCCTGTGCAGTTCTCTGCCCCATTTTGTGAGTGGGCTGTTTCATTTTTTATTGTTTAGGTTTTTGAGTTCTTTGTAGATTTTAGAAATTAGGCCTGTGTCTGATGTGTATCCGGCAAAAATTTTCTCCCATTCTGTGGGTAATCTATTGACTCTGTTTGTTGTATGTTTGTCAGTGAAAAAGCTTTTCAGTTTCATGAGATCCCAATGGTTGAGTGATTGTTTAATTTCCTGAGCTACTAGAGAGATGGCTTAGTGGTTAAGGCACTTGCCTGTGAAGCCAAAGGACCCAGGTTTCATTCCCCAGGATCCATGTAAGCCAGATGCACATGGTGGTCCATGTGTCTGGAATTCCTTTGCATTGGCTGAAGGCCCTGACACACCCATTTTCTCTCTCTCTTTCTCTGCCTCTTTTTCACTCTGCCTCTTTCTCTCTCTCAAATAAGTAAAATAAAATAAACATTGAAAATTTTTAATACAAAAATTGGTTCATTTGAATTGTTATTGTTGGATTTTAAGTTTTTTTTTTTTTTTTTTTTTTTATCATTTAACACCTCCCACTTGACTATATGACACACAAGAAGCTGAGGTTGAGAAACCAGCAAGGGGAGGAGGTGGCTCCCTGGTGTACTTGCCTTCAGGACACTGACTACAGCATGTGGTTACTGAGGCAGCTGGTTCAGCAGGCCCGGGGGAGGGTGAACGTCAGACCTACCTTCCACTTTTCCTCCCATTTCCAACCCCGAGGCACTCGCTTTGGACCTGGGAAACAGAAAGCAGGAGACAGCATTCCTGAGGCCCGAAGGCCTTCACTTCTCCCAAGGCTTTCCTGGCTAAGACCCTGACAAGATCTGCACATGCAAAAGCATGGGTGGAACACGCTGGGCGTGCCACCAAGCAGTACCGTTAAGACGTTTTTCTAAAAATATGTTTTGAATAATCCCTTTGCCAGAATATTTTGCTGTATTTTTTAAAAACATTTTTATTTATTTAATTGCAAGGAGAGCAAGCGAGCAAGACAGAGAATATGATTTAATGAGTGAATGGGATAGAGAAGGGGAATGGGAAAGCTGGGGCCTCTTGCAGCTACAAACTCCAGACACTCATGTCACTTCGCGCATCTGGCTTTACGTGAGTACTGAGGAATTGAACCTAGGTCACCAGGCTTTGCAAGCAAGTTTTTTATCCCCTGGGCCATCTCTCCAACCCTGTATTTTGTTTGTTTGTGGTGCTAGGGACTGCACCTGATGCATGATGGACAAATAATCACTGAACAATAACTAACCCTGTGGGTTTTTAAAAATTTTGTTTTTTACTGTTTATTTTGATCAGGGTCTCACTAGGTTGCCAGGATGGATTTGAAGTCTTTCTGTAGCTCAGGCAGGCCTTGAACTTGTGATTCTCCTGCCTTGGACTTCTTAGAAGCTCAGGTTTGTGATCTGCAACCATTTTTTCCTAGTCAAAGGCTTGTCTTTTCATTTGCTTTACAGTATTTTTCACAGGGTAGATGCATTAACTTTAATGAAGGTCAACTTACTAATTTTTCCTTTTGTGGGTCATGCTTCCAGTGTTATATCTAAAATATTACCAACAAAACCAAGGTCAGGTAGATTTTCTCATACATTATTGTCCTGTCCATTTTCTTTTACTATAGCAGAATGCCACTGATTGGCAAACTCATTGAAAAAAATTATTTCTCGCTGTTCTAGGAACTGAAAGGTTCAATGTCAAGGTGCGGCCATCTCTTAAAGCATCTACTGCATGAGGGCACTGCATAGCAGGGGGCAGGTCTGTTTTCTTATACAGCCACAAATCCCTTCACAGGACCCTATCTTTTTGACCTCAACTAATTAGCACCCCAAATCTCCCACTCCAAATATCAACAACATATGAATTTAGTTTTAATATTTCTACATGTGAGGGATTAGCATGTTACTCCCTTGTGGAGCATCATTTGTGATTTTCTATGATATTTAATAGATTAAAAAATCTTTAAAGTAAAAATCTTTCAGTGAATATGCCTTCAATTGTGAATTATCAAGTCAAAGGGAAAACATTCTGTTCAGCACTTATAAAATATTTCAACATAAATAAAAGATAAAGTTGCTAAGAAACTTATAATTTTACATTAGGGTACACAAATCAGTGACATCCAGACAAGTTTATTAGCATATTAAAACTTAAATGAGATTATTTTATGTATACATTTATGGTCTGCCTACTAAAAATATAATATCAGTACTAGAGAAATGGCTCAACAGTTAAAGGTGCTTGTTTTTAAAGCTTGATGTCTTGGGTTTGATTCTGATTCCCAGTACCCATGTAAAGCCAGATGCATAAAGTGGCACATGTGTCTGGAGTTCATTTGCAATGGCAAGAGGTTCTGGTGTGCATATCCCCTCTCTCTTTCTCTCTCCTTGAAAGTAAATAACATTTTAAAAACATAATAACAAATTCTAGCACTGAAGTAGTATTCAATACTTTCATATTAAGTAGTTATCAAGTAAATGGACATATTTTTCTGTATTAAGATACTCATCTAAATGAAAATACAAATATTTTACATTCTGGTTGAGAAGTCTCAATCTCTAAGACAGTCCAAGTATATCAGTGGACTACACAGGCCTAACTTCTAGCTGGTCGGGAAAAGAGTTCTGAGTAGATGGTCAATGTTGCTTTGAACATTAACACAACTTATAAAATTAGTTTTGTAGCAGTAGGGCTTATGCAGTATGCCAAAGTCTCCATGAGTCTTAGAGTTTCCAATAAATACAACTTGGACTTTTCAGACGCCTTCTGAGCCCGGCTGAAGGAAGTATGACTAGGAATCACCCACAGGCATATTTTTCTCAATTTAGCCCCCATAAAAGATCCTGACAAAAAAAAAATTCTGCTATTTAGAACATCCAGAAATTGTCTGATTAAGCTTTAAGTGCTTGCCAAGAGGGTCTTATTTATTTGCAAGGAAATGATCATCTAGAATTTGGGAAGTTTGCTCTAGGTGCCACTTTAAAAAAAAATTTTATTAATGAAAGCTTTCTTGTAGGGAGAAAGCCTGGCATTTAGCTAAAATAAAATACCTGGAGACTTGTGACAGCATTCTCCAAACATCTACCAAGCCCTGTCCTTTCTCCCCAGGGATGGTTGTACTCCTTTCTAGCAAATTAATTATGATCCAAATTAAGACACTCTAGAGAGGTTGCTTTGGAGTCAAAATAGCACTGTGACATTCAGAGCTGCTTGCCCAATAAGCGCAGGGCTCACACACAGGGGCGGGTATCTTCTTCACCAATACAGAAATGCTCCATGCACAAGTCAGTGTGTTGGGAAAAGGACAAAAAGGTTTTCTAGTTCTTAGTGGAAGGCATCTGGAACAGCCAGGGTCCTCACTGATAAGTGACATCCTCCAGCCTGTTGTGTACCTCGCCATCCTTGACCCAGCAGCAGCAGATGTAGACAGAGAGCTGGTCTAGCTTCCCCAGGAAGGAAAGCAAGCAGGGAAGATGCAAGCAGGGCTTGCCAAAGGAGAAATTCTATAGATATAGAATGAGTAAAGATCAAAGTTCTGTTTGAACAACTTTCAGTTCTGTGGACTATGTGTTTGTGTCCCTCCCCTAGAGTCTACATGCTGAAATCCCAACTCCCAATGTGTTGGTGTCAGGAGGTGGGTCTTTGGGAGATGATGCAGGTCATGAGGGTGGAGTCCTCATGGATGGGATTAGTGCCTTTATAAAAGACCTCAGTGAGCATTCTGTACTTTTGTCACTATGTCAGGATACAAGGGGAACATCACAGGATACAATGAGTAGCCAGCAGTCAGCAACCCAGAGGAGGGTCCTTGCCAGAACCAGACCAAGTTGGCCCCGAGATCTTGGACTTCCACCCTCCAGAACTGTGAGAAATAAATTTCTGTTATTTGTAAACTTCCTAGTCTATTGTACTTTGTTACAACAGCCCAATGTGACTGAAACATTAGTCTACAACATATACCCAGATGTGGTACAAGATGTTTGCTAGCTTAGAAGTATATGGCTGGCTCTCCATAGTTCTACTTTGTCTTTATGCCTTTTATGTATTTGCATTGGTTTCTCAGTCTTTTATTTCATGCAGAGCATGTTCAGAGGGTTAGCATGGCACAGTAGAAAGTGGTTGGACTTGAGTCCTTCACTCATGTATTCATTAATGGCAAATCTTTACTGTAAGCCTACGTGTGCTGGACACTGGAGCACTGCAGTCACTGTGCTGTAGGAGATAAGCAAGTAGATAGTCATGCTCCTTTGTAACCAGACTCCCATCATTGCAGTGTTATTTACAAGCAGGTTTATAGTTCAACCTCCAGATACAAGTTCAGGAACAAGCTGTGTACAAAGGGAGAGGAAAGCCAGGCAGGTGCTGACGTACCGTGTCCCGCTCAAGGCTCAGAGCTGTTCCCTGGGGCAGTCTCCTTTGGAGGCTTACTCTGACCCACAGCTTTTTGGTGCTCCTTGCCACAGTTATCCTCGTCCTCACTCTGGGGATTAGTATGTTCTAAGACCAAATACAACTTATCCTGATGTAAGGAAATGGTTACAGAGAGCAAGAGCTCCAGTATTCAATGAAAAGATGAGGTGGGAAGGGATGAGGGAAGAATTGGGAAATGTCATATTGGGCTAAGAGAACTCCAAAAAGTCCCCTAAAAAGAACACTTTTTTAAGTTCCTCAGTTGGTATCACTGCTAGGACAACAAAAGTAATCTTGTAGTGGGGTGAAGCTGAATTCTAGTAAGACTACATATGTTTACCCTTACATATTTTGGTGTAAAGTGGTGATCTTGCTCAACTTGTCTCTAGGTGGAGTTGGCTGTTGGGAAATTTCTAGCAGTATTCAAATTTACAGGGCCCAGCACCACCATCATCCCTTTTATGACAAATATTTTGAAGCTGCCTTATTTTGGTTTCTCTTGAAATGAAATTCATACGAAAGCAAATCATCTAGAAAATTCATTGTCTAGTAAAATTATGGAAAAAAATCACTTGTGTTTATATGTAAAACAGAGGTTTGTTGTCTTTGATTGGTAAGACAGTGACACGTTGGCTGGGAAAGGGAAGCTTTTGTGATATGATTCTGGCCCTGGCCTGAGAACTGCCCAATCATTATCACAACTAAAATCAACCCCACAAATGTCCAGAATACCCTGTGAGGAGATCTTGCCTCTTTGAAGGACTACTGAAGGATAGGAATTGACCAAGTGGTTTCCCAAAGAAGCTCTGTTGCTACTTATTGTATTAATTCTGCCACAGAAGGGAATCAAAGCTAGAACCAGAGCCAAAGGGTTGGTTCCTGTAACATCTGAATTTCACCAAAGACCAAGGTTCAAATGGCAGAGATGCCCCCTGCACAGCACACTTCTAATCTGAACCCACAATCCTTGAATCCTATCTGCATCTGTACTGGATACCTTCTGTGCACCTCTGCATTTTCTTTCATGGCCTCCTCCCTCCATCACTCCCAGCAATGAATACAGCATAATTTATGTACCAATGAGTTAGTTTATCAACTATTTCAGCGTTAGTAATATAGTGGTTTATTGCCTTGTTTAAAGTCCTAGTTACTACACCTCCATGCCCTGTTCTTAGGGCACCTAACAACTCTTAATATCTACATCTGGCAAATCATCTTTAGTTGGGGACCTTGTTTAAGACTGAGCTAAGAGGACAAAGATGATCTCTTAGGTAACGTTCTGCAACTTCTCTCCACACTATATTGTGTTAAGCTTTTGCTATCCTCTCGTTCCCACTGTTTGTGGCTGTGTGGACTCTAAAGCTTCAGGGATCAGTCCCTCTGGGGATTAGTCCCTTTTAGCTGATTCACCTTGGAGGCCTTTGTGGACAGCTTAGGGGGTTTTGCTTAATCAGCACTTTCTTAGCTTTACCAGGGCCTGGGTTTTAGCAGGGCTCTGGCAGTTCCTCCCTTTGGTTTAATGTTTCCATTTGTCTTTTTTCCTTACTCAGTTAAAAACAACACAGTTGTCCAGAAATTTCTCTGCATTTGTTTGTGAGGCAGCAGCTAGAGAGGGAATGATTATATTGTTAATGATTGATCAAAAGCAGATCTATCCAAAGATTCCTTTTGTCATGGATCTATTTTTCCTGACCTTCTATGAACAGGAAGTATCCACAGAGCTGTTTCATCTGTGTGTGCAATGACTCTGAACATGTTGTCAAACATCAAAAAAAAAAAATTGCCAAAAACATTTGCAACTAAGTAATTCAGAATGATAAACTCTTTTCAAGCTGTTCACAAGGGAGATAAAATGCAGAATCCCTTGGTGTGTTTCCACTAAGATACACTGGAGGAACAAACAAAAAGTGCTCAGCTAAAGGAGCAATCATTTTGAGGTGGGGGTTACTACCCATAACACCTGGGCCTTGGGTTATTTTGCAAAAATACAAACTATCCTCTCCTCCCACATGTCCTTGCTAGAGGTCTTCCACCTACTGAGACTCCTCCTGACACGTCTCAGCTAAAGTCTACCTGCAGAACAGATACTGCAGTCAAGAATATATAGTAAGTGCCAAGGCACTCATGAAAATATGCACCATATCACTAGTCACGAGGACACTCAAATTAAAGCGTCAGTGTTATAGCCCTCATTTCATGGGCCCCAATGCTATACAGATCCACCATAACACTGATATTATAAAAACAGGCAGTTTTTGGAATAACCAGAACTCCTATCTTTTGCAAGGGGTGGGGTGATAGACAGGAGTGGGAATCCAAAATGATGCACCCACTAGAGAAAACACTTTGACTGTTTCTTACAAAATTAAGTATACTTACTCTACCACTGGCAATTCTACTTCTATGTGTGCATGCAAGGAAACCATCTGACTACCCAGAGACCTAGAAATAGTTATTGTCCTGGGAACTTTTCCCCTGGGAAGACTATTCACTTCATATCAAATTAAGATTACACCAAAACCAGTTTTGGTGAACCAAAGAGTTTATGGGGGTTGCTTAGAGAGCAGGAAGAGATGTTGCTTACAGGAGCAATGGATGACTCAAGGCAACTGTGTCACCTAAAGCCCATCCCAGCATGAGTGACCACTCACAGAAACTGGGTCTGGAACACATGGCACCATTTGCAGGTAGCACAAACTGAGAGCCCTATCCCCAAACAGTTATTCTCCTTTTATATATCCTTAGGGAAGGGTTTTTTTCCAGACTTGTTGCCTTCCTGAATCTCCTCAGCTTCCTTCCTTCCCACTCCCCCCACCAAGGAATGTTAGCATTCCTAATTAACATTGGTCAAACTCTGCCCTCAGTCATCCCAATAATCTTGAGTAGTGGTCATGGGACCTTTTAAATTGCAGGTCACCCAAACCTGACTTTCTGAATCCTGTGAGCCTCCTTTCTCTCTTCAGGAGGGAATATTCCAATTCAGAGGCATCTGCTACACAACAGTTATCTATAAAAGCTTTATTCGGAATAACCCCAAACCAAAATAATACAAATCTACATTAAATATGAATGGGTAAGGCAACTGTGATATGTTCATGGAATGACACACTACATAGTGATGAAAAGGAATGGACTACTGATAGGTACAACACAGACAATTCTTTTAAAAATTATGCTAAATGAAAGAAGCCAGGCACAAAAGATGACATGCTGTATGATTCCAAGTCTATGACACTCTAGATAAAGCAAAGCTATGATGATATAAATCCCATCATTGGCTGCCAGGAGCTGGAAGTGGAGGGAGAGAACAGGGGTAGGTAGAGGAACAGGGGATTTTTTTTGAAGGATAAATTAGGTCATGATCATGATGGTAGATACACAGTTAAATATAATGACTCATCACACTATACACTTAAACTATTCATTTCATGGTAACTATTCATCAGTAAAGCCAGTAAAAGAAAAGCTGCAGACCATCTTTTTCCTTTTTATGGAGGGCTGTCCAAACACAGAATACCACTGCAAGGGTAAATTTAGGATCTCAGACTTGGGGTTCATACACATCATTTTATGGTTTCTTTTGTATATTGAACTTTGGAGTAATTTCTAATTTCCTACTTCCTCTTGCACTCTCTCTGTTGACAGCTGCTTCGTCCCTCTTTCCCATTTGCATGGGGAGCCAGAAGATGTAATGAATACTGCGGGGTCCAAATTGGGGGCTGATTATATTTTAGGTTTGTTAAAGCCACTGCAATGTTTGGAGTAGATTGAAGGGTACAGAAAAAGAAGGCCATCTGAAATAGACTAAAATAGAATAGAGGGAAAGAGAAGTTTCAGGGAGAGAGATTTAGGCAGATTAAGGCAGGAACAAGATGGGAGGTTCCAAGAGAATAGTGTTCCAAGAACATTCCTATTCAAAGCCTTTGATCAGAAACTGCTGCACATGGGTTATCACGATCTACTTCCAATCTATTCATCGCTCACTGCAGCTTTTCACTGAATCAAAAACTTCTTAAGCACAGGCATAACAGCATTCCATAATGTGTCACTTATAACAGCAGATCTTCAATATATAATGGTGAATTATCCACTTACCTGAAGTCTCTATTTGGGGGCATTACAAACAAAGTTGCTCCAAACACTCTTGTATAGGTCTCTGTGTGGATATATTAGTTTCTTTCCTCTTGGGTGAAGCAGGCTTGATGGAAGATTTGGAGCACTACTCAACAATAAAATATATAAAATATTAGTATATACAACAACACAGGTGAATCTCAATAGAATTATGCAGAGTGAAAAAAAACTAGACCCTCTCCCACAAAAAGACAGTGTATACATTATATAAAACTGTAACAAAAAGTTAGCAGTTACAGGGCTAAGGGGTGGGAGCAAAGATACAGAAGCATGGGGATGATCAATGTTCATTACGTTGACGACAGTGATGGTTTCATTGGTGAATACACGACAAATATATCATTCTACACTGCAAGCATGTATAATTTACTGTTCGTCAAGTATACCTCGAACTGTAATAAATACTGGTTCAACAGGCAGTAGAGTAGCACTGGAAAAATGTTCAAGTTTGGTTAAAGCAAAGCACGCGCTGACTAAATGTTACTGGCATTACTGTGCAGAAGAAAAAGTGAACAAATGTTGGGGATTCAATAATATTAGCATGAATGAACAAATTTGACAAATATACTTTTTAATGTTTATAGCTGGGCTGTATCCTAGGATCTCAGTGTAGGTCAGGGAACCAACCCAAAAAAAAAAAAAAAAAAAAACCTGCTCTCAGGGATCTTTTATTTTAGCATAGCAGACAGTGAAAAGAAAGTAATGCACATCTGCTGTGCTATATATGTGCTAAGGAGAACTGACAGCAAAAGCGTAGGGACCTAGACTGACATATTAGTATAGCTGTCTTCTCAGACACAAGAAAAGAGAAACGTCTAGAAGAATGAAAAAGTAATTGTCCCCGGTGTTGAAGAAAAGAATGGGCGAGTTAACAGGAAAGAGGAGGAAACCCAGCAGCAGCAGCAGCTCCAGGCCTGGGCCGAGCCACCCCGCCCCGCGGCCCACGCGTACCGAAGCTGTCCCCGAGGAGGTGCGCCGGCGTCCGCCCCGCAGCCTTCCTCCTCGGCAGCCCCTTGCGTAGGCACGCGCAGAAACCGCTAGGCGGCGTCGGTTTCCCTTCCCACCTGCGGACGTACGAGGGCGGCGGACGCGGCCGGGACGCGCGCGCGTGCGCAGAGCCGAGCCGGACAGCTGAGGGGCGTGGCGCGGCGGGGCGGGGCGGGCCGAGCGGGGCGGGGCGGCGCCTTGAGGTGATTCCCTGAGCCCGGGTTGGGGCTGCAGCTGTGAGGAGAAAATCGAAAGTGGGCGGCGGCCGCGGCAGGGGCCCCGACCTGGCGGAGACCGTGGCAGCAGCCCGGCTCCGAGGCTCCGAGACGGGCTGTGGGACCCCGGGACGAGGTGAGCGCTGGTCCTGCGGGGCCGACAGGTGCGGGGCTTGCGGGCGGTCTGGCTGCGGGCGGCGAGGGGAGCGGCGGCGCTGCGCTGCGCTGCGCTGCGTCCTCTCGGGCGGGACGGCGGCGCCTCTGGCCCGGGGCCTCGGCCCTGAGGCGGCCGGGCTGCCAGACAAGTCGGACGCCGCGGAAGTTGGGGTTCCGAGCGTTGGGGTTTCGGCCTCCGCCGGCAGTGGGGCCGCCCGGGAGGGACGGAGGGAGGCGCGGCCGGGGCGTGGACGGCGCGGACGCTGACCGTGACCAGGAAGTGGTTCCCTGAGGGGAGCCAGGGACGTCCGAGCCCCTCCTGACTGCGACCCCCGTGCGCACCCTGGCTGCAAGGTTCTTAAAGCCACAGACTCTTGGTGGTCTCAGGACTCTGCAGAGGAGCCCATGCAGGCCTCTCTAGAAACGCAGGGCACCCATAGCGGGTCCTGTCTACCTGAGCGCTGACCACCAAGTGGGGACACCTGAGAAAGTGGTCTCCTAGGGCCAGAGTCTCTGCCTGGATTCGCGGACGGACCTCAGAGCTTAGTATGTCTTTCCTGCTCCCATTCTGTATACACTCCTCTTAATATCCAAGGCGCCCGTTCCCAAGTCATTTTAGGGATCAAGGAAGGGAAATGTCTATATTAGCATAGTCCCAGACCCAAAGGATTCTGATAAGTGACCCACCAAGCCAACCCAAACCCCAGAAATCTGGTTCGTGTCCTGCAGTCCTCTGGCTTTCCAGCCTTGCAGGGGGAGTATTTGCAGGACCGAATTTTGCCTAGAGACCTGCAATAATTAGTGGCAAATGAAACGTGGACCCTAATTCCCATCTCCTCCTGTAGTACCTGGATGAGGATGGATGTATGGCAGTCTATGAATAGTTAGGCTTTGCAGGCCTGGATTGCTTGGTTCTGGGTTTCTTGGGCTTTATTCATGAGTGAATTACAAATAGTGTCTTAGCCTGCTTTTCTGTGTATCAAATGGAAACATTCAACTTATTCTATAAGGTGTTTTCAAGACAATCACTGTAATCTTTTGGTCCATAATAGACATTATTAACTTGCTTCCTTTCACGAAACAACTCATATTTTACATAGTTGGATTTCAGGTTTTTATGAGGTCAGGAACACACAGATCTTTAAGTTCTCTACATGTGTCAACATGGAGATTTTCATTTGCATGATCAACTGACAGAATTTGAGTATCAGTTACCTGCAAAGCACCCTGTTGATTGTGGAACCCACATTTCCTGTGCTCCAGGGCTCTTTGTTGTCACACAGTCTCCTCCTTTGCTAAGACAGTGAGGAAGCACTTGGCAGTGCCTTTGGATTTTAGTCTGTGTAGATTGGAAGTGAAATGTAATCCTTGCTAATGCCCTGTTAAATGCCCTGCTCGAGCTTGGCTCAAGGAACTATTGTGCTTTGCATGAAGAGATTTAAACTCCTTGAAGGGCCTTTCTTTTAAATGCTCTTTCCAATATAGTTGGATATTTGATAGCAGTGTAAAGAAAAAATGCTCTGTACGTGGGCTTGGTGGCACATGCCTTTAGGCGCAGCACTCAGGAGCCTGAAGTAGGAGGATGGATGTGAGTTCGAGGCCAGCCTGAGACTATATAGTGAATTTTAGGTCAGCCTGGGCTAAAGAGAGATCCTACCTTGAAGAAAAAAAAAAAAAGAAAAGAAAAGAAGAAAAAGTAAAATGCTTTACAATCTTCAATTCTGGGCGCCTACATTGTGCTTGATCATTAATCACATGCATGTAGCAGGAACTATGATAGGACACAAAAAATACTATGCATGTGATGCTTTCATAGAACAGAAGTTCCTTGGTATTTGGGGTGAAATTAACTTTTATTTGTGTGTAAATTTATTCCGCTTTTTTCTGCAAGACCCACTTTCTCCTGTTTCCACTCTCTGTGCTTTTGAAAACTTCATTATTTTTATTATTTCTTCATGAACCAAATATTTTAAAGGTCTGGTTTTTCAGACAAATTAAAAAATAATTTGAAATTTTTAGCTGAAGAAGTGAATATGATGAGGAAAATAACTCACTGTGACTTCAAAGCAGCCTCAATATTTTAGTCTGCGCAGTTTTCTTATAAGCAACCAAACCCATAATTTTTATTAGCTCTTTGGAGCCCATTTCAGACTCACGGAAATCTGAGGACAGCTGAGAATCATAGCCTTGCCCACCCTCTCTATCTTCCATATGAAAGAAGGGACTGAAGTGACTGGCTCAAAAAGACAGTAATAATTAGTAGTAGAACTAGTCTTAATCTCCAAACTCCTCACCAAGTCAGTTGACTGTCTCTAGGTTTTTTTTTTTCTCTAGTATTTAAGACTTATAGAAATCTATTCCATGTACATTCATGGTATTTACTGGCCAAAATGTATAATTCAGTATTTAAAATGATTAGAATAGAAGCTTTCCTACTGTCAAAGCACAAGTGCTATTTTTAATAGCCAATTGATGCTGGAGTAATGCAGGTAGACTAAGTAGATTACAATTAGAAAAGATGACATGTTAAACTATTGCAAGCTGAGTGTGGTTGTTCATATCTATAATCACAACATTCTGGAGTCTAATGGATGGCTACCTAGGGAGAACCTGTCTTTAAAAAGAAAGAAAAAGACTGTTGCAGGCCGTGAAATCACTGGGTAAAATTCTTAGACAAAAAATTTCAAGCTCTGGGGCTGTTTATTGCTTCTAAGATGAACGGCTTGATGTAGCCTAGATGTTGTCTAAAATATTTCAGCCTAGACATTCTGGGACTTTAAGGTCCCATCTTTTTGCTAAAATGGTATTTTAAAGAGAGAGCAACAATTACCACAAGTATATGCTCAATGTAAGGAGATCTGCAGGTGCTTCAAAACTTGGCAGCCAAGCTGGGTGTGGTGGCACACGCCTTTAATTTCAGCACTTGGGAAGCAGAGGATCACCATGAGTTTGAGGCTACCCTGAAAGTACATAGTGAGTTTCAGGTCGGCCTGAGCTAGAGCAAGACCCTGCCTTGGAAGAAAAAAAACAAAACAAAACAAAAAAACCCAACACTTGGCAACTAGGAACTAGGTAAGAAGAGAAGAGAGCTTGACCTAATAATTCCTTGGATTTATTTGGGGTTTTAGGTCTACTCTGAAACTCAGTTGAAAATGCAGAAACTTAGATTAAAAGAAAATCTATAGAGCCAGACTAGCTCCAGTAAAAGGCCTTTGGGGACCATAACTATAGGAAGAAGAAGTCATACAAATGAGTGCACGAGGGAGAGTGAATTGGCCATTTTGGGGTATATTAAAGAAAATAAAAGACAACTTGACAAAATACAGTTTTGGAAATATAGTGAGAATTATTTTATGTCATTTGAATTATTTAAATTTAGGACTTAGAATATAGCTCAGTGTTAGAATACTTGCCTAACATGTGAAAGGTTCAACCCCTAGTATCACAAAAATATTTAAATTTTATTTCCGTAGGTTATGGCTTGTCCCCCACTTCCTGCTATACTTTTGTACATTATTAGCATCTCAGAGCATTCAAAATGAATGTGTAGCAAAGAGCTTTAAAAGGGAAAGAATGAATGGAAGGATGAAAGGTGCAGTCAGGTGTCACCACTGAATTTTCTGCAATAGGTGGCAGTTCTATTGGATTTGGATGCCCTGTCCTTAAATCATAATTGGCAAGTCCATGTTTCCTGCTTCTAGGACTTATCACTAAATATGCATCCAAGTTGTCATCAGTATTCCCTGAGTCAAAATTTACTTTCAAAATCCAACTCCATACATCAGGAGCAACTGTCTGAAAGGAAGCTGTAGTTGGAAGCAAGAAGACCAGAGGTTTTGTGATTCTGTCCATAAAAAGTGTTCAAGAGCTGAAATACTTATAATGGGCCATAGTTTATCATGTTTGAACCAAATACTGTTGAGGGCATGGTGTTAAGGTGACTGTTAGCATTCTGTGTTTCTCCCAGCTCCTCACTTTGAGGTTGGATCCACATTCTGTGTGTCCTTAGATAGGCTGGATCTGGTGAATTGTGATCTTGCAGCTCTGCTCCAAGACCTTTTGTGATCTAATTTGAAGAAACAACTTGTGGATTCACTTAATTTCTTGGAGTTTGACAGTTCACAATGGTGTTAATCAGGCAAGTAAAAAATCTAGACAACTTCTGATTTGAATTAAATATGAAGCTAGATATTTTTCCAGCTTAGTCATTCTGCTCTTAACCAATTAATATACATATTTCATATATACATATATATTTATTTTTCCATAGACCATTTCCCACCCATACCATACTTATAGGAAAATTTTTTAAGTAACCACTGAATGGCACATACTTTGCTAAAGTGCATATAATTCTAGTTTGAGTATTTATATTCAGCAGGAAAGGAAGAAAAAGAAAGAAGTGAAGATGAAGTGTAATTTGCCAAGTGGCATCTCTTCTTCCTTGACTTTGCTAGCTAGCTTAGGCCAGTTTTTGAAGTCACAGGTGCTGGGACTAGTAATTCCTCACACCTGTTCCCAGTTCACTCTGGTGTCTTGGATTCTTCTGAACCTTGAGTTGCCCACATGCTGTCTGGAGACCTTGTAGGATTGTTAACCTGACGCTCTGTGGTCTTAAACAGATGGCCAACATCATTGCTCCTATCCTCACAGAATGTGTGGTCATCTGGGCCCACATAATACTCTCAGGCTTACAAAGTCAAAGTCATTTCAATTCTGTTTAACCCAAAATTATATCCACCACATATTTTTAGAGATTAGAAATAGGGGAAGAAAGTTGGAAGGTCAAAATGCTAAATTTTAAACTTAATTTTGTTTGGTAAAAGATGCCTGAAAGTTTGGCTTTGGGATACTTAAAGGTTGAAATTGCCATGATAAGCTTATTTTATGCTTTTAATGAGTGATGCTGAAGATTTTTTTATACTTTATTTTTATTTTTATTTTTTTGGTTTTTCGAGGTAGGGTTTCACTCTAGCTCAGGTTGACCTGGAATTCACTATGCAGTCTCAGGATGGCCTTGAACTCACAGTGATCCTCCTACCTCTGCCTCCTGAGTGCTGGGATTAAAGGCGTGTGCCACCACGCTGGCTTTATTTTTATTTTTTTTTAGACAGACAGAGAAAGAGAAAATTGGTGCATGAAGGCCTCAGCCATTGCAGTCAACTCCTGACGCTTGCACCACCTAGTGGGCATGTGCAACCTTGCTTGTGCTTCACCTTTGTGCATCTGGCTAACATGGGATCTAGAGAGTCAAACATGGGTCCTTAGGCTTTGTAGGCAAGCACCTTTACTGCTAAGCCATCTCTCCAGCCCCTGAAGATTGTTTTAATTTGTAGTTTCATATATTTTATAAATATTTTACTTATTTTTATACAGGATGGTATTTCTGTATACTTGAAGAGTGTAGTTTTCATCTTCAGAAAATCTTTTAAAAAGCCAAAAGAATGAAGCATTTTTTATTTCTATAATGTTTATTACATTTTTTTCCTAATTTCAACTTGATATAGTCAGTGAAAATTCAGCATTTTAAAAGCACTTACAGATTACTAGTTTTTAAGCTTTAACTTTCTTATTTTGTGAATATGTGGTGTGTGTGTGTGTGTGTGTGTGTGTGTGTGTGTGTGGCATATGCATGTGTGTGTGCTCCTTGCACATGCTTAAGGAGGCCATAGTAGAACATTGGGTATCCTTATTGTTCATCTGTGTGTTTCCTTGAGACAGAATCTCATTTAACCTGGAACTGCTATTTTTGGCAAGTGAGCTCCAGTCATTCTCCTGTGTATATTCCTCATAGGGCTGGAGTTACAGATGGGTGTGGCTTCACCCAGCTTTGTTTTTGTTTTTTGGGTTTTTTTTTAGAGAGAGAGGAAGAGGCAGAGAGAGAATAGGCACACCAGGACCTTTCAGCCACTGTGAACGAATTCTAGACGTGTGCGCCCCCTTGTGTGTATGTGCCACATTGCGCGCTTGCATCACTGTTGCGTCTGGGACCTGGAGATTCGAACAAGCATTCTTAGGTTTCACAGGCAGGCGCCTTAACTGCTAAGCCATCTCTCCAGCCCAACACAGCTTTTTTACATGGATGCTAGGGAATCAAACTTGGGTGGTCTCAGGCTCTCTTGAGCCCTCATGCTTGTAAAGCAAGAGCTCTTATCCACTGAGCCATCTCCCCAGCTATTTTAACTTTTTTTTTTTTTTTTTTTTTGATGAATACCTAATATGTTACAGCTGGTGTGGATTTGCAGCCAAGACCAGAGAGGTTGACCATGGGAACAAGGCATGTATCTGCCAATCCCACTCACCCTTCTGGTTTTTGCTGCATTTAACTCTCCTTGTCAGTGTTGAGGTCCTTAGTTTGCAATCTCCAAAAAGTTTATAGAGATACAGTGTTCCACAAAGGATAGCGTGTTTTTTTTTTTATTTAAAAAAATGTAATTATTTGCAAGCAGAAAGAGAGAGAGAGAGGGAGAATAGGCATGCCAGAGCCTCTTGCCAACTGCAAATGAACTCCAGGTGCATGTGCCATTTGGTAGCATGTTTTTAAAAAGGGAGAGGGCTCTTAACTTACAAACAGCAGTCATTTGGTCAAGTCCAGATTCCCATTCTTCTCAAATATGAGGTCCTTTTTGTTGCTTAAAAAAAAAAAAAAAAAAAAAAAAAAAAACCCCTTTGTGAGTGGCTGGAGTGATTGTAAAGCCTTACAGCCTGGGTTTGATTCCCTAGCACCTCACAAAGTGGCACATGCGTCTGGAGTTCATTCACAGAGGCAGGAGGCCCTGGCACACCCATTCTCATTCTCATTCTCTCTCTCCTCCTCTCCTCTTTTTCTCTCAAATAAACAAGTAAAGAAAAAAAAATTTTTTTTTTTTGGTTTATCAAGGTAGGGTCTCACTCTAGCTCAGGCTGACCTGGAATTTACTATGTCATCTCAGGGTGGCCTCAAACTCATGGTGATCCTCCTACTTCTGCCTCCCAAGTGCTGGGATTAAAGGCATGTGCCACCATGCCTGGCTCAGTAAGTTAAAAAAAATAAAATAAAAACCTTAGTGAAACTTCACTAGTAGTTATATTTCTGGCATTCATTACTTGATTAAATATTTAACTACCCAAACTAATGAATATAATAATGGCTTGTGTTCATGAATTCCACCACTAACTTACATTGCTTGAAAAGAGGAGTTTGTGTATATGTGTAGGGCTCATCAGCATTTGAGTATCACTTAGTGTACCCACTTGGATGTGTGAATTTCTGGCAGTCATGCCATGGCATGGCCCTGGCCACCATCTGCATACTATAAACTCTAGCTCAGGATGAAAATACTGAGAAATGATATATCAGATAGTTCTTACCCACAGTTTGAGGAAACACTTGTGGTCTCCTTCAATTAATAATAATCATGGTAATTTGAAAATAGCTTTTTTGTGTATGTGTGTGATGTAGTCTGTGTGGTATGTGTGTCATGTGAGGTATATGTGTGTGTGTGTGCAGATGTGCATGTCCTGCCCATGCAGAGGCCAGAGAATGTTAGGGGTTTTCTCTGTTCATCCACAGTTTCCTTCCTTGAGAATCTCATTGAATCTGGAATTGACACTGTCTTTTGGTTTTTAGTCAGGCTGGCTGAGCATTAAGACCCAGTGATTCGCTTGGTCTTTGCTCCCCAAGACACTGGAATTACAAGTGTGCATGGCCACACCCAGCTTTTTAAATTTAAATTAAAAATTTTTTTTTATTTGAGCGAGACAGAGAGAGAGACAGGGCACACCAGGGCCTTTTCAAGCTCTGTGAACAAACTCCAGATGCATGCGCCCCCTTGTACACATGTGTGACATTGCATACTTGCGTCACTTTTGTGTCTGGCTAAAAGTGGGATCTGGAGATTTGAACAAGTATTCTTAGGCTTCGCAGGCAGGCACCTTAACCACTGAGCCATCTCTCCAGTCCCTTATCCAGCTTTTTATGTGTGTGCTGTGGAGTTGAACTTAGGGAAAATCAGGCCCTCTTAGACCCTCACACTTGTATGGTAATTAGTCTTACCAATGAGGCATCTCCCCAGCCATGAAAATCATTTTAATAACAAATTGGATTCAAGATTATTTAATAGTTTACACATATTGTGTTATTGTTGCAGTCAGCTCCATGTTGCTGGGACAAACATCCAACCAGAAGCAGGAGGAATGGGTTTATTTCAGACTTAGAGTCCAAGGTAACATCATCAATGAGGGAAGAAGCTGGCTGCCATTCATAGATGCAAGGAGAGAGAGAGACACCACCAGCAACTAGCACCACAAGCAAGCATAAGCAACCAGAGCTCAAATTGCTTTTCCCATGCCTTTGGACTGAATTCAGATCCACCTGCAAACACACCTTAGGGCTGGACTTCAGGATCTGCCCACAGTGATACCTCCTCCAGATGGCTAGAGACTCAAGTTATATGCTCAATTTTAATTTTTAAAAAATTTAAATGTTGCTTATTACTATTATTAACAACATATTTTATATGGATACATCATGTGTCAGTACCCTCTTTTCCATCATCCCTGCCCCCATTCTGTTGGGGACACTCCTCAGTGGGGTTGCAGGTATTCCCTATGGGGTTGTAGTTTATGCATTGTGGGAGCAGCAGTCATTTTTGGGGGGAGGGAATGCCTCTGGGCATGATGTCTCAACCTGTGGCTCTTACAATCTTCCCACCCCCTCTTTCACAAAATTCACTGAGTTGTGGTGGGTGAGTTTTAAGTCTACTTCAGTGATGAGCTCTTAAGAGCCTCAGGATCTCTACTTTGGTAGATGTTGAGTATCCTCAGGGTCTGTCTCCTTCACCCTGGTGCTGATTATCAGGTTCAGCATGGAAGCAGCACTCATGCTTGTCTCCCCAATTCCTCTGTGGGTTCAGCTGTGGCATTTATTATTTATGTATTTGAGAGAGAAAGAGAGGCAGATAGAGAATGGGTGTGACAGGTTCTTCAGATGCATGCCCCACCTTGTACATCTGGCTTATGTGGTACTGGGGAATCAAACCTGGGTCCTTAGCCTTTGCAGGCAAGTGCCTTAACTGCTAAGCTATCTCTCCAGCCCCACAAGCTCAATTTTAGCCAAACACATGAGTCTGTGGGGCCATACATTTAAATTATCATATTGAAACTAGCACAGTTATATTTTAGTGAGCAGGAAAGAATAGGGGAATGAATACATAGATGGAGAATCTCTTACTCATTCAACATGTTTATTGAACTCTTGAGGGCTAGACACTGGAGATTTCACAAGGAACAAACAGATCCATGCTTTCATGGAGCTCATGTTCAACGAGACAACACAATGAAGAATACTGGCTGCACTAGGCATGGTGTCGCATGCCTTTAATCCCAGCACTCGGGAGGCAGAGGTGGAGATCAAGGCCACCCTGAGACTACATAATGAATTCCAGGTCAGCCTGAACTAGAGTGAGACCCTACCTTAGAAAACCAAAAAAGACAGGGAGAGAGAGGGAGGGAGGGAGGGAGGGAGGGAGGGAGGGAAGGAAGGAAGGAAGGAAGGAAGGAAGGAAGGAAGGAAGGAAGGAAGGAAGGAAGGAAGGAAGGGAATATTGGCTGGTGATAAATGCTAAGGAAAGCAGTAAGGCAGAGTAGTGAATAGAGAGCACTGGGCAGCTGGTATAGTCCTTATAGTTTTGTATAGGGTGGTGGCTAGGGAAGGCTTTTTTGGAAGGTGTCATTTGAACAAATACCAAAAAGTGGATAGCCACATGGACCCCTGGAGCAAGAACTTTACAGGCATGGGAATGACAAGTGCAAAGGCCTTGCAGTAAGGCTGTCTCAGGCATAATTCAGGAAAGAAAGGCAAGGAGCCCAGGCTGAGGGAAGTAGAGTAAGTGAAAGAAAAGAAAGAATCAAGGCCAGAGAAGTTTGGGTAGGAATAGGTCATATAGGACCCATTAGGTGACTAGAAAGACTTTGGCTTTCAGTCTGAATAAGACAGGAAGAATTAGAAGAATTTGAGCAGAAGAGTGAAATGAGGGATTTAACCTGGAAATACCACTCTGGTTGATGTGTGTGGAGAACAGTTTATAGGAGGTAAAGTGGAAGCAGAGACCAGTCAGGAGGCAAGCAGTGTTGCTGGCATGGACTAGGGTAATCACATACAAGGTGGTAAAGTGCGGGGCATAGGAGGTTCCAGCCACCATCTTCATGTGTTGATGGAGGAATGAGAACTGCTGATATAGAATTTTCTCAAATGGGCCCAGGAGAAGGAGCAGGAGCTTCAGTCAGGAAAGTAAGTGCTTTGCACACTGGTATTGATTTTGAGTATACAAACAAGAGAAGGCCAGAAACAACCTTCTATAGGCCCCTGGTCCCCTCCCCACCCCAAATTGAAATCACAATATGACTTACTGTTAGCAACTTTGCCATTGAGAACAAGAGTAAGAAATATGTGTGTGGCATGAGCCTTTTCCAGGTTGGCTCAGGAAATGTCATTTAGAAAATACAATTGCCAAGAAATGGAGCACAAACATGAAGACAGACAACATTGAAACATGAAAAATAAGGATGTGCCTTTCTGTGCCACGTAGATTAATACTGTTACCTGATTTCTTAGGTGCACATCTGAAGCCATTCCTGTGTCTACGTGAAACATAGCCACAAATGGGATAAAAGGACAACACAGTTAGGGCAGTGGTCTTAAAACATCTACTGGATATAGGTTGAGATAAATTCAAAAAGAATGGGATTAATGAAGTACGCATTGGACACAGCTTCCCAGTCTTGACCATGTTCAGGGACATTTTGAGTCCTAATTGGGGTATGTGGCTTTTACCACCTCTCCTACCCCTCTATAATTAAGTCCCTGCTGGCAATTCCTTCTGGCAGCTATATTTCAGAGCAAATCAAGATGATAGAAGGTGCCTTTCAGGAGCCCCCAGAACATGCCTCCAACTAGCCCTGAAGGGAGGCCAGGTCTTTTTCTTTCTTTGCTTTTTTTTTTTTTTTTTGGTGCTAGAGATGGAACATCCAAGGCCTTGTGTATACTAAGCTTGAGCTGTCTCATGAGCAACACCCCAGCCCTGCAGTCTTGAATTGGGTATCAGAGTTTTATGAACATTCACACTGCGATGAATTGTGAAATTTCTAGTTTTATGCCCCTGCCCACTGGAACCCTCCTGTCCAAGCCAGTCTAGGAAACCACTGCCCAGGCCCCTGAAAGGACATGTGCTCTCATTGTCACATTGCACCAGCCACTTCTACCCCTGGAATTCTGTTCTCTGTTGGGAATCCTCAAATGTCTGTGCTGTTCTTATTTTATCAATCAATTGACTAAGAAAGTTATCATACAATAATGTATAGGTTTTTATGAACATATGTCAGCATTGCTCTTGGACAGTTTCTTAGTAGAATTGCTATATTGTATGGTAAGTATATTTTTCTTAAGAAAGTGCTAAACTGTTTTTCAAAGCACTGTTTTGCACACCCACCAAAAATTTGTGTGAATTCCAGTCAGTCTGCATTTTCTTCAACACTTTGTACTGTTAGGCTTTATTTTTTTACTTTTTAAAAATATATTTTATTTTATTTATTTATTTGAGAGAAAAAGGGAGGGGGGATGGGCACACCAGGGCCTCCAGACACTGCAAACAAACTCCAGATGCATGTTCCCCTTGTGTATCTGGCTTATGTGGGTCCTGGAGAATCAAACCAGGATCCTTTGGCTTTGCAGGCAAACACCTTAACTGCTTAGCCATCTCTCCAGCCCCTATTTTTTTATTTTTATTTTTTGAGGCAGGGTTTCACTTTAGCCCAGCCTGATTTGAAACACATTCCATCGTCCAAGATGGTCTCAAACTCATGGAGAGTCTCTACCTTAGCCTCCATAGTGCTGGGATTATTGATGTGAGCTACCATACCTGGCAGGTTTTCTTTTTAATTAAGCTATTTTAATATATGTCTCATGATACTTGATTATCTTGATTATTTTCCCTAATGGCTAATGCTGCTGAGTATTTTTCATGTATTGTTGATTTTTTTTTTTTTTTGTTTTTTGGGTTTCTTTTGGCTTATGTATGTGTGTATGGTGTGCCATCATGTGTGTTTCTTTTTGATCTGTGTGGGCATGTGTAGTTGCTGACAGATATATGTGCTTAGCCAAATCCCCACTAATTACCAGGTGCCCAAATGCACATGTTTTTCTCTTATTCAGTTTGTTTGCTGTTTTTAACTCTTTTGAATACTCCATTCTTGATTCTTCCCTCCTTCCATCTGCAGGACACTGGGATGCACCCCCAAGTTTATCAGCCTTTTGTAGATTGTCTTTCTTGTGCCCATCTCTTATGCATCAGCCTTCCACAGACATCCTAAGTTTAAATTTTTGATTCCTTGGATGCTAAAGACCAATGAATCTCACCAGTGCAACCTTTAATCTGAGTTCCTAGTGAACTACCTTGCTTGTATGTGAGCACCTAGCCACCACAAGTCTTTATCCGGTTTGGGTATCAGGGTGATGCTGGCTTCATAGAAGGATTTCAGTAGAATTCCTTCCTTTTCTATTTTATGGAAAAGTTTGAGAAGCATTGGTGTTAGTTCTTCCAGGAATATCTGGTAAAATTCAGCAGTGAATCCATCTGGGCCTGGGCTTTTTTTAGTTGGGAGACTTTTTATAACTGCTTGGATCTCTGTAGTTGTTATAGATCTATTTAAATGGTTTATCTCATCTTGATTTAAATTTGGTAGGTCATATGAATCAAGGAAACCATCCATTTCTTTCAGGTTTTCAAACTTAGAGGCATATATAGTCTTAAAGTATGTCCGTATGATTTTCTGAATTTCTTTGGTATCTGTTGTGATGTTGCCTTTTTCATCTCTAATTTTATCAATTTTTGTCTCTTCTCTCTTTCTTTTGGCTGACCAAAATTTGCTAAGGGTTTATCAATCTTGTTTATCCTTTCAAAGAACCAACTCTTTGTTTCATTGATTTTTTTAATTGTTTTTTTGATTTCCATTTCATTAATTTCTGCCCTAACCTTTATTATTTCTTCCTGCCTACTGATTTTTGGTTTGCCTTGTTCTTCTCTTTCCAAGGCCTTAAGGTGAAGCATTAAATTGTTTAGTTGTGAAATCTCTAATTTCTTAATATAGGCACTTAGAGCTATAAATTTCCCTCATAGGACTGCCTTCATTGTGTCCCAAAGGTTTTGGTATGTTGTATTCTCATCATCATTTGATTCTATGAATTTCTTGATTTCGTTTTTAACTTCTTCAATGACCCATACATCATTCAACAGACTACTGTTTAGTCTCCATGAATTTCTGTATGCTCTGTAGTTTTTCTTGTTGCTGATTTGCAGTTTAATCCCATTGTGGTCAGATAGCATACAAGGGATTATTTTAATTTTCCTGTATTTGTTAAGATTTGATTTGTGTCCTATTATATGGTCTATTTTAGATAATGGCCCATGTGCTGGTGAGAAAAATGTATATTCTTCAGCATTTGGATGGAATGTTCTGTATATATCTATTAGGTCCATTTGTTTCATGATATCATTTAATGCAGATGTCTCTGTTTATTTTTTACTAGGTAGACCTGTCAAGTGATGAGAGTGGGGTATTGAAGTCACCCACTACTTTTGTGTTAGGAGATATCTCTGACCTTAAATCTAATAGTGTTTGATGAAATTGGGAGCCCCTGTGTTAGGAGCATATATGTTTAGGATTGTAATGTCCTCCTGTTGGAGTGTTCCTTTAATCACTATAAAGTGACCTTCTTTATCTTTCCTCACTAATGTTGGTTTGAAGTCTATCCTGTCAGAAATTAGGATAGCAACCCCTGCTTTTTTCCTAGGTCCATTTGCTTGAAATACCTTTTTCCAACCTTTCACCCTAAGAAGGTTTCTATCATTTATTGAGAGGTGAGTTTCCTGGAGGCAACAGATGGTAGGATCCTGCTTTTTAATCCAGTCTGCAAGTCTGTATCTTTTGGTTAGGGCATTGAGGCCATTGATATTTAAGAATTATTATTGAAAGATATGTATTTATTCTCACCATTCTTCTTATTTTGTAGTTCTTCCTGTTTTCACTTTACTCACTTGTTTTAACTGTTATTTGAGTATGGTTTATTTTTTCCTATTTCCTGTTGTGTGTGTTTTGCTTTCTCTTCAGCGTGAATGATTCCTGTGAGTATTTTCTGTAGTAGAGCTGGTTTAGTTGTCATAAATTCCTTTAGCCTGTCCTTGTTGTGGAATGTCCTTATTTCTCCATCAATTTGAATAGATAGCTTTGCAGGATAAAGTAATCTTGGTTGACAGTTTTTATCTTTCAGAACTTGGAATACATCACTCCAAGCCCTTCTGGCTTTTAAAGTTTGTGTTGAGTAATCTGCTGTGATTCTGATGAGCTAGGTGACTTGCTTTTTCTCTCTAGCTGCTTTCAATATATTTTCTTTGGTTTGTATGTTTGGTAGTTTAATTATAATATTGCGGGGAGAGGTTCTTTCCAGGTTTTGTCTGTTTGGTGTTCTAAAGGCTTCCTGTATCTGCATTGGCATCTCTTTCCCAATTTGGGGGACGTTTTCTTGTATGATTTTGTTGAAAATACCTACTATGCCTTTGGAGTGAAATTCTTCTCCTTTTACTATCCCTTGAATTTTTATGTTTGATCTTTTCATAGTGTCCAGAATATCTTGAAATTCCCATTCATACCTTCCTATTATTTTGTCTTTCTCTTTGTTGGACTATATTAGATCTACCACCTGGTCTTCTAGTTTAGATATTCTGTTCTCTCCTTCATCCATTCTACTAGAGAGGTTTTCTACAGAGTTTTTTATTTCACTGTGTTCTTTATTGCTAGCATTTCTGACTGTGTTTTCTTTATTATTTCTATTTCTGTATTTATGTCTAGTATTGACCTCCTTATTTCATTAAATTGGTTTTCTGTGTTTTCTTTGAATCCTTTGATTTCCTCTTTGAGGTCTTTGAACCCTTTCATTTCCTCTTTGGGTTCTTTGAACATATTTATAATCAATCTTTTGAAATCTTAGGCATTTCCTCTAATTCAGTCTCACTAAAGGTCATTTCTGATATATTAATACTTTTTGGTGGATTTATATTGTCTTGATTTTTTGTGTTTCTTGTATTATAATGTAGAGATTTTTGCATCTTGGACTAATTTAATGCTTGGGTTTTCTAATTATCTGCAGTAATATTAGATGTATCAATCAATCTGATATTATATATCTTCAGGGTAGGAGCTTAAGATGCTAGGTATGGATCTTAAGACTCTCAGAGTAATCACAAATTGACCCTAGGTGTTGGGTTTGCCAGCTATGAGAGTATTCAGGTGGGCTGAATGGAACCAGAATAGAGTCAAATTCTAAAAATTTAACTAAACAATGTACCCATTCAATGAAATATAGCACAGAGTTGTTGGGCCCTGCCCGGTGTGAAGCCTAGTGGTTAGCCCAGCCTGTCTTGGCCTACTCCCGGTGAGGCCTAGTCGAGCTTCCAGAGCCTGAGTAGAGTTTCGTGACCTGCCCTTGAAGTAACTCAGCACCTAAGCTGAAACTGCCTCCACCCAGCTGCTGCTGATGTGATGAAATACTATTGGCCCTTATACCTTTCTCTCATCCCCTCTTCCTGCCCCCTTCCTCAAAATATATAAATACCTCCCATAACAATAAACGGGGAGATTTCCGCCTTAGACGTTTCTCCTGGCTCAATGTGGTTTTCTTTTCCCCGGTGGCTTGGGGAGGTTTTTTGAGTCGTCGACACCCACCTTCTCGCTCAGCCTCAAGAGAAGCGGCTGGCCCGGTTCTCTCTCTCTTCTGCTCTACCTGCCGGTGGTGGAGGGAAAAAACCCCGGCACAGAGTATTTGTGCAAAAGTTGGTATTATGACAAACAGATCCTTTAATTCCGTCACAATCCCTAAGGATATGTGTTGCCCCACACCCTTAATCCTGTCAACTGGGAAGCTAAGATTTCTGGTCTGTAGAGGGTTCCAAGGTCAGCTTATGACCAAGTGAGATCCTTCCTCAACAAATGACAGAAGAGGAAACAAAGGCACTATAAGTCAGGAAGCAACAAATGAACAGCCCAAAATATAGCTTATTTATGAGTGTCAGATCTGACCATCCAGCAGGTTTAACATATAATTTACCCTGACATGGCAGGTGCAATTAGCCCTTCCAATGCAAGCCTATACGTTGGACTTATTTGGTGGGTACTGACCTGGTGTAATCCAAGTTATCTTTTAGAACGGTTTTGGTCTCAGCTATGCTGCGCAGCTGCTTGGGTCCTTCTTTGCTGTGTTGTGGGTTTAGGAAGGCCGGCTGCATTTGTGGGTCACTGCTTTAATCGTGCCGGATGCTGGGTTGGTGAGCTCTCTTCCCCACGTCTCTGGTGTTTGCTGGCGCTGTGCTGGTGGTGGGGGAGGGGAGGCTGTGGATGTTGGCTGAAGTCCGTCTGCTCGTCCACGCGAACCTCTTCCCCACAAGCTGCTCCGTTGGTCTCTGCTGTCCTCCTTCCAAGTTTCTTGAATTTGCGAGGAGGCCGGTGTAAGTGGAAAATTCCCTCACCTGGCTTTAAAATCCTGTGGCTCAGGCAGAGCCTGGCGGCTGCAGCCGTGTGGGACTCATTGCCGCTGCTGGAGCCGCTTCTGCCTGCTTCTGTGGGCTGTAGACGCTCTGGGTCTCTCCTACTTCTCTGCTGCGGTTTGTAATTTACTATACACCTCACTTTTTAGTAGAAGATTGTTTTTGTTTTTTGAGGTAGGGTTTCACTGTAGCCCAGCTGACCTGGAATTCACTATGTAGTCTCAGAGTGGCCTTGAACTCACCAGTTTTTCCTTTTCTTGCAAGCCAGCCTCCACCCTGCCTCACGTGTCTCAGGTATTTTGGAGCTCCTTGGTGTGTAAACAAGTTATGAGTTCTTGTGGACTCTGTCTTCTAATCACCAACCTCTCAACTTAATTTTGGCTTATTCTTCATGCCCTATGTTATACACAGCTCTACGCTGCTAGGATGGACTTCCAAACCAGACACAGTTTATGGGAGGAAGGGATTTATTTGAAGCTTACCCATCCAGGAGAAGTTGCATTGATAGTGGAAGAAGCTGGCTTCCTTTCACAGATCCACGAAGAGAGAAAAAAGCATCTCAAACAAGAACAAAACTGGCAGCAAACATCAGGGAACCCAGGCAGAGCTCAAGCACACAGCATAACTTTAGGCTGGAAATCAGATCTGCTGCCAGTAACACCTCCTCTAGCCAGGTGGCTGGAGACAAGCTGTTTAAAAAAAAAAAAAACATGAGTCTATTGGGGAACATAAATTCAAACTACCACACCCTATTTTCAGTTTCTCCACATTGCTGAGCATGCTTACAGCTATAAGAAATCAGTCTAATTTATCTTCAGCATTGCTGGGTAGTGATCTTTCAGAAAACAGAGCTAATTGTTTTATTTCTCTAGTTTAAAATCCCTAAATAACACATTATTTTTTGACAAAATGCAAACATACTAGCATAATGTGTTTGGCCCAGTCTGCTCGTTTCACTCTCACCAGCTTGGAGGTCTGTCCAGTTAGGTCCAGTCAGGTCCAGTCACATTGCTGCATGGAGGCCTCATAGCATTCCACGCCCTTTTCTCCCACCTGTCTTCCTGTTTTCTCAGCCCCACAGTCTACCCTTTACCTCCTGGTCTGGCCATTAGGAATCCATTCAGGCCTCTTCTCTGGGCACAGCCCCTGAAGTTTCCCCACCCTAGGCTTCCTTCATGCCTTTCTGTCTTACCTGCATTCTCATGGTATGCTGTGCTTTCCTACCACAACAGTTAATTCCATATGCTATAATCACATAGTGCGTATTCACCACTGATTTATAGTATAATCTATCAAGTTTCATCTCTGAAAATATTTGTACTAAAAGTATAATGAACCCTAACATTTAGGAATCCATTCAGGCCTCTTCTCATCTGGGCACAGCCCCTGAAGTTTCCACACCCTAGGCTTCCTTCATGCCTTTCTGACTTACCTGCATTCTCATGGTATGCTGTGCTTTCCTACTACAACAGTTAATTCCATATGCTATAATCACATAGTGCGTATTCACCACTGATTTATGGTATAATCTATCAAGTTTCATCTCTGAAAATATTATTTGTACTAAAAGTATAATGAACCCTAACATAGTACCTTCTGTGTTCTTTAGGCAAAGATGCTGGAAGCAGACCTGATTTCAAAGATGCTACGAGCTGTTCTGCAATCTCATAAGAATGGGATAGCATTACCCAGGCTCCAGGGAGAATATAGATCTTTGACTGGAGATTGGATCCCCTTCAAGCAGCTTGGTTATCCTACTCTAGAATCCTACTTGAGAAGTGTGCCGGCGGTTGTCAGGATAGAGACTAGTAGATCTGGAGAGGTAAGGCATTTGTACATGTCAGAAGACTCGAACTGATTTGAAGGCACCTATCAGTACTTCCAATCTCATGCCTATGGTAGAAATCAAAAGTACAAGCTAAACAGTTCAAGATCTGTACTGATAGAGCAACAGTGTCATAGGAACATCCTAGGTTCTGATATGTTGTTTTACTTTTCAGAGCTTTTTACTTGTAAAAATGAGATTTTAATCACAACTAAACTTTTAAAGGTTTATTAAACTCCCATATCTAAACAAAATAGCTATATTAAAAGCATTAAATACCCAAACACCACACTGGCCATTATAGACATGCTACAACAGATATTCTGATCAGAAGATCGAATGGATAGTTTTAAATTCTCATCATTTGACCACACCCCTGTCAACTCCTGCTCTCTAATCCTAGTTCATTTCCTGTTTGATCATTCATCACTTTGTTATGATGGGGCCCTCCCTGCCAAATTTCCTGTCTTCATCCTTTCCCCTCCTAGCCTGTTCCCTCCTTCATGTAAGTATGATCATATCATTTTACTTTAGCTCCTTCAACTTCTCCAGGAGAATACTTTGTGTGGTGTACTTTCACTGTGTCTCAGCAGTTTTGTTTATTGGTACCTACCCATTGTGCATTCTGGTAGGGACTGAAAAATAAAAACTCCTGCCTTCCCTCCCCAAACACTGTAGGTTTCTGAGTACATTTCGTATCTTTAAATACACAGACCAGGTCTGAGATGTTTCCCATCAGAACTTAACACGTTGATTCCCCTCCTTACAGATCATCTAATCCCAGTTGTCTCATGCTTCAGATCTTCTCTTGTAATATCCTACATGCGGTACTAATTCCTTAATAAAACATGACCTGAGCCATTGTGTTTGAAGCAGACATGGAGGGTCCAAAGACTCATCCTGCCTTCCCTTACACCTCTGACAGTGATGACCCCCAAAACTCCCATGGAATTCTGTTGCTCTAAGGAACACATTTGGAAAACCCAGGTCTAAAGCTATCCTGTTCTACAGCTGAAAATACTGATATTTGCCCAGTTCCAGATGTTCCAGTGCATGGGCCAGATGAGGATGCAGTGCTCCTAGAACATAGAACAGTACTTAAGGACATACTTTGGACTCAGATAGCCTTGCTGTGGGACTTGGAAGCTTGTTAAACTTTTCTGAGCCTCTGCTTTTCTGTGTGTAAAATGAGGATAAAATACATCTCATGGATTATATGAGATAACACATACAGATTAACAAATGGCTCACTTTTTAAATTAAAATTTTTTTTTATTTATTACAGTCAGAGAGAGAGAGAGAGAGCAGGACAGAGAGAGCGGGGAGTGAGAATGGGCATGCCAGGACTTCTAGACACTGCAAATGAACTCCATATGCATGCACCACCATGTACATCTGGCTTACGTGGGACCTGGAGAATCGAACCTTGGTCCTTAGGCTTTGCAGACATGTGCCTTAATTGTTAAGCCATCTGTCCAGCCCTGGCTCACTTTTTAATCTCATAGTGCTGACTATAATAGAAATGTTTTTTTTTTAAACACCCATTTAAAGTAAGTCTTTTTAAAAAATAATTTTTATTTATTTTTATTTGAGAGAGAGAATTGGTGCACCAGGGCCTCAGCCACTGCAATTGAACTCCAGACTCTTGCACCACCTATTGGGCATGTACGACTTGTGCTTGCCTTACCTTTGTGCATCTGGCTTATGTGGGATCTGAAGAGTCGAACATGGGTCCTTAAGTTTTGCAGGCAAGTGCCTTAACCGCTAAGCCATCTTTCCAGCCCCAAAACACCTATTTAAAGAATAGGAGAGGGTTGGAAAGATGGCTTAGCGGTTAAGGCGCCTACCTCCTAAGCCTAAGAATGGTGGTTCCAATCTCCAGTGGTTCCAATATCCAGGTCTCACGTTTAACAAGATGCAAAGTGACGCAAGGGTGCAATGCCACACTTGACCACAAGGGGGCGCACACATCCGGATTTTTGTTCGCAGTGGCTGAGGGGCTGCTGGCACGCCCATCTCTATCTGTCTTCCTCTCCCTCTCTCTCTGTCTCTCTCTGTATCTCTCTCCAAAAAAAAGAAAGAATAGGTGAGGACTGCTGAAGAGATGGCTCAGCAGTTAAAGGTGCTTGCTTGTAAATCCTAATGACCCAGATTCAGTTTCCCAGTGCCCACATAAAGTCAGATGTACAAAGTAGTGCATGCATCTGGAGTTCATTTGCAGTGGTAAGAGGCCCTGGCATGCCCATTCTCTCTGTCCCCTTGCAAGTAATAAAAAAGTTAAAGAAATTCTTAAGTGAAATTTTCAACTTGAAGAAGGACTGTTTAATATACTAAACCATGCTTAGTTTCTTTTTAGAAAATAGAATAATGTTCTAGCATTACTAAAGAGAAAAATAAACTAGTCTTTGTTTTCAGCTTGATTTGGGTATGTAGGCTCACTGAGACCTACTTCTACAAATAGGCTCTGAGAACGTTTTTCCTCTCACTCTGCTGCTCACGAACAGATTACTTGCTGTGCTGTGGCCTGCACGGAAACTGAAAGGATTGCTCAGCTTGTGGCTCGTCAGCGGACCTCTAAAAAGAAAACGGGGCGGCAAATTAATTGTCAAATGAGAGTGAAGAAAGCCATGCCATTTTTCCTAGAAGGTAGAGCTTTAAATATGCTGGAAATTCAAATCTGCTTATTTGTACATTGTCATAAGGGTTTATGGAAATACTGCTTGTGCTAATGATAAACAAATTGTTGAATGGTATTACTGTCCACATGTCAGAACAATCCTGCAGCTGGGATTTCCATTTGAAATGACTCAGCAAGGATGAATGGCACTTAGAAAATACAACACACAGTGAAAAATGACTCAACAGATTTTAACTTCTTCAAAGGCAAAATATGGTTTTGTCCTTTTAACTTATTTGACAAGATGCCTCATCTAGAACATTCAGTAAACCAAGAACCTATGGGTTAATGTCTTAGAAAATTACATCTTTTGATTATAAGATGTTTATTTTTCAGAGAAATGTGAAATATGTAGCATGAAAAAGTGTTATATACAACTAACTCAGCCTTTGTTTACTTAAAACATCTCAAGGAGCTTATAGTCACTTTGAAAACTAAATTCTCAAGAAGTAGTTTAATAATAATATAAAAGGGTAGATGATTAAACAGCAGAAGGAGAGTTTTAGACAAGTAAGCCATCATTGAGAGTGAGAATTGCATTGAAAGGCTTCCTGTGAAAGGGAGACTTGAGCGCAGAGGTCGAGCTGTAGGTGGAGTTTGGACTGATGAAGACAGGGACTATGCTGCCTTCTTAAGAACTGGTGGCTGCCATGGCAGTGTGTAGGTGAGTAGAGAGAATTGATGGCTGGTCTGGCACGTGAACCTTATCCACAAGGTAATCTCTCCTACTTACCAGCACTTCAGGAGCCCCTCCTTGTGCTGATTTTGAGAAAAGAGACCCACAAAAACATCTGGTTAGGGGAGTGGCATAATGAAACTGGTTTGAGGGAGTCCAATTGATTCTGTTGTGTATACTTAACTTTATAGGGAAACCAAAGGCAACCCTCAGACAACCAGGATTTGCTTCAGACTTCTCTGTATGCAAGAAACCTAATCCAACACTGTTAAAAGACAAAGGAAATGCCTTTGGAAAGCCTGATGTTGAAATGCCACTTTATCCAGTACACACAACTCTTGGAAATGAAGTATTCAAAGACATTCCAGTGCAGAGGCACACAACCGTGTCTACCAACAGCAGGTATATGGGTGTTGTTTGACTAAAAGGAGAAGCTTAGTGAACCTAGGATAATGTTAAAAATACATGTTTAAATTATAAAGTTTTTCATTTTATCTAATAAAATTCACAAATAGTAGAAAAGTACATGATTACTAGCAATTCCTCTTTTCCTGGCTGCCCAAATGTCATTCTGTATTTTTCTCTATGCTATTCTCAATCTCCCTTACAAAATTAGTATTACAAGCTCTCATATGTTATTCTAAGATGCTATTTTATGTGTTCAAGTTTTTCTGAAAAATCTTTTTTTAATAATTTTGTAAGTTTTAAGTAAAATCTTACATAACTACATACTCCCCTTTGCTTCAGTAATTGTACCTGCACATAATGATGCTGCTTTGAATCAAAATGCAGTATCATCAGACATCAATGCCCCAGAGAACCGGCAAGTGCTAAAACAGCCTGAAAGCCTCAGTTTGGGTGCTGCCATTCACAAGCCAGATAAAAATAAGTTAGTCATTTTGTCTTTTAGGTCTGTGGTTTCTTCATTTGTCCAATAAAAATGTAAAACTAGTTTTATGGTTTTGTGAGGTAGGTCAGTAGTCAGCAAACAATGATCTGTAGGCCAATCTAGGTTCACTGCCTACTTTTATAAACACAGATTTATAGGAACGTAGCATAGTCTTTAAATTTGCCTATGTCTGTTTTGCACCAGTGATTTAGTTGAGTGGTTCTGAAGAGCCTAAGGAGTCAATTATCTGCCCTGTTAGACCACTCACAGGAAGTTTGTGAGTCCTGGTGTAAATAAATCAGTGACTCATTCTTCCTTTTCATTTAAAAACTTGTGCCTTTTCTAAACAAATTTATAGTATCATACATACCCCTTTAAATCAGTGTTGAAAAATTCCTTTTTTGGGTAAAGATACATTTTACCCCTGGAGCTTTCTCATCAGATACTGGAATATTTAGTAATAGCTTGGTGAAAAGGAACACTTTTTTGTGTCCCCTATTATTTACTCACAGGCATTAATATGCAAATATGAAGCTCCAATAATTTCATATAAAAAGTTTTGGGAGGTAGGGAGATGACTATGTGGATAAAACATTGGCCAGTCAAGCTGGACTACCCAAGTTCAATCACCAGACTCCATGTAAAAAACTGGCAGCTGGACTGGAGAGGTGGCTCAGTGGTTAAGGCACTTGCCTGCAAAGCCTAATGACCAGGGTTTGATTCCCCAGTATCCAAGTAAAGCCAGATGCACAAGGTGGTGCATACATCTGGAGTTTTTTTTTTGCAGTGGCTGGAGGTCCTGGTATGTCCATTCTTTCTCTGCCTCGCTCTCTTTCTTTCTCTGTATGTGTGTGTCTCTCTCTCAGTATCTGTCTGTCTGCTTGCAAATAAACAAATAAAATATTTTTTAAAAGCTGGAAGCTATGGTGGGCTTCTATAATCCCAGCATACTGGAAGGTGGAGACAGAAAAAATTCCTGGAAGCTCATGGCTAGCACAGCAAAGAACAGTGGAGTGAGAATGCAGAGTGACAAACCTTGCCTCAAATGGGGTGGACAGACAAGGACTTACCCAAAAGTTGTTTCCTGATCTCCTCCACATGCATGCTATGACATTTTCACATGTACACACAGACACACACACACACACAGACACACACAAAATAAAATTTTAAAAAGCTTTTATTAATGCCAAAAATCGAATCATTTCTTTTAGGATTAAAATATTATGAAGAAATATGCTTCATTTGAAGGAACTGATTTAGTTTTTGGAGTCTTCCATACTGGTCCAAAATTGGGAAGGCAATATGTATAGCAAGATATATAGTCATGGATTCATTCAGTTAAGATTCACTTAGCCATTCTTACAACATGCACTCACCCTTGCATGACCTGGGACACAAATAATTATGACAATAGTAAAGGAAAGATAAAAGAAGATAAGTGTGTGTGTGCGTGCACATGCACATGTGCCTGTCTGTTTCAGTTATGGCTTCCTTGTCCTCATATTTGAAAAAAATTTATGTATGTTGAACAAAAATATTTTGCTATGAGTACTGGTACCTCTATTTCTTTTTATAATTTTTAAAATGTTTATTGACACCTTCATTAATTGTAGACAATATCCCATGGTATTTCCCTCCCTTTATTTATTTATTAGAGAAAGAGAGAGAGAGAATGAATGGGCACACCAGGGCCTCTAGCCATTGCCAACAAACTCCAGATGTGTGAGCCACCTTGTGCATCTAGCTTACATGGGTACTGGGGAATCTAACCTGGATCCTTAGGGTTGCAGGTAAGCACCTTCACCGCTAAGCCATCTCTCAGTCCCTGTATTATTTCTTCTTTTTCAAATACTTTGAGTAGGGCTGGAGAGATGGCTTAGCAGTTAAGGCATTTGCCTGCAAAGCTAAAGGACCTGGTTCAATTCCCCAGGACCCACATAAGCCAGTTGCCCAAGGGGGAGCATGTGTCTGGAGTTCGTTTGCAGTGGCTGGAGGCCCTGGTGCATCCATTCTCTTTCCCTCCCTCTCTTTGCCTCTTTCTCTCTCTCAAATAAATAAATAGAAATAATCTATAATCAGTAATCTCTCATGTTTCCTTTGAAACACCAGTTTTATTGTATGTTAAGATATATGGTAAAGCTCTGATCTAAGCTATTTTACTTATCTGTACAACTGTTTTAAATGTTGTAACATTTTAGCACATTTCACTATCTTGTGATGCTAGTCCTTCTTTTGTTGTTTTCCAAAATATTTCTTTTCAACTGTTTATTTGTTGTGTAATTTTATTTGTTTAGTTATTCCATTAAAGATGATTGAAACTCTGACTTCTAAGTTTTGAAAAAGGTTTACACAGACCTAGTTTAAGTTTAGTTATTGACACATTTCTCTGGGTAGATAGAAAGTATGATGACAGATTTTTTGGTCTAATTTTGGAATATTTTCATGACTTGTTTTGCTATTTAATGTTCCAAGAGATTTTAAATGAAAAGTACAATGTTTAAAACTTGGTGTTCTTTTACATGTTAGGTTTAGCCCAAAGTCATCCCTGCCACCACCTTTCCAGACGCATCTCTCAAGAACCTGTACTAAGGAAGTGAGTGGTATGTTCTCCCAACATTTTCATGATATAGTCTAACTTCTGGAGTCTCAGGGCCCCAAGAAAATACCTTGCAGTGGCTTTTGTCATGTGCTCTCATCTTTTCCTCTTGGAAATATATCTCCCCTCCTCTGTTTCTAGCTTTTTCGAATCATGGATTCAAGTGATCTTTAGAGAAAAAGAATGCCTCCAGGGATATTGCTGTCATTCTGACTTGAGGCTGTCTTCACACCAGACCCACACTATTTCATGTCCATGTTTCACCTGCATAGATCCTTGTGTCCCTCTTTATCCTCTTCTTACTTAGGAACAAACTCTTAAGAATTTGTGCTCTGAGGCCTCACTTTAAGGAAACCCACTGTTCTAGATTTAAAGGCTGTAAATGTGGGGCTTAAGCGCCTAGGGAAGTTTTAAGTACCCCACTGCTTTTGTTGGCACCATAAACTGCAGTGGCAGCTAAGCATCTAAAATCCAACTATAAATAATTATTCAGTTATAAAATCCAAAAGGGCTATTAAGAAACCAGCAGAACACATAAAGCTAGGGATGTGTTCATTTACCTTCTGTGTTTTGAAACCAGTATGTCAGTTTGCTGCTTACACTGTAACCCAGAGGGTCAGTTTTACAGAATAAATGCTTAGTTATATGCACTGTAAATGTGATTGAACATGATAGGTTGCTTGTAGTGTGCTTCTGCTGAGCTGGAATCCCTTCATAAGAATGCACTTACTTTATTTCTTATGAAAATAAACTGAACAGTATGATTTTTGTCTATAGGAATCATTTTTGCATATGCATTTTCTAAATCATGACTACCCAGTAAAGTTGTATACCCTTTTAAGGGGTTTAAATTAGCATAAGCTTTTTCTGCAGAAACAGACAACTGCAGTTCGGCCACCAGAACAGTAATGAAGCATCTGTCCTCCTTGACACTGGCAGCCTAGATTTACTGCTTTAATTTGCTTAGCAAAGATACTGAAGTTTATGTGTCTCCAGCAGCCCCACAGAGCAGGTGCATTTCAGACCCAACTGAGTCATCTGCTGACCATCTATCATTATGTAGCATCTGGCCAATCAGAGCAGCCTGTCTTTTTCTCATTCCAAATCTGGGAAGAGCCTGAATATCTTAGCTTTTCCCTTAATAGGAAATATGTGTAATATCCTGGATTCTTCATTCTTGCAGTCTTAAGGGGGTGTGTGGCAAGGGTGGGTCTTCATACCCTCTGGTCAGAAGAATCAGGTTGAAGCTTTGTTAAGAAAAAAGCCTTTGGTTACCTGGCATCCTTAGAGGTATCCTCAAACTATACTATATATCTCTGTCTTCCAGTTAAATACAAACTCAAAAAAAAAAAATCTTGCTGAATCTAATATAAATAGTATCTGATTAAGTGGTGAATATATCTTTTATATAAATGGTAAATTTAAAATACTCTGGTCTTTATCTCAGTAGAACTTTGAAGATGTTTAGAGTAACTTTCATAGTTCTTAGAATACCAAAACTAGCAGCTGCAGAGAATACTCAGGTTTCTTGTCTTATGATGTAAACTCAGGCATTCTAAGTTTTAATTTAAAATAAGTGTGCATAAAAAAACTAGCCCAAACTTTATAAATGTGTCCTTATGAAAGACAAACCTTGGAGAAGTAAGCCCATCAGCATTAGTTATCTGTGGGGTCCAGACCTTTCACTCATACCTGTAAACTGAAGTTAGGCTTGTTCTGGTAGCTGGATCAGGTCTTTGGACTTAACTTGTGTTGCTAAATTATTTTTCATTAGCAATGGAGAATAATCATAATTTAAAATCTGGATGACTTTTCTTCTATAAAATGCTCTTCACTCTTATATTAAAAACATTATTCTTATGCCTCATGATGCAGATTTCACATCAGCATTGTACATACATCTAGATTATCTAACATGTTACTTTTTTTTAGTTGCAGGTAGAAAATGGAAGGCTAAATAACAAGCTTTATTACTGTTCACCTAGAAAGATCATCCTGATATTTAAACTACAAGCATTCTTACAAAATAAAGAGGCCAAGTTTCTTCTTTGGGGGAAGGTGTCTTGACCTCACTGATTATTTCAGAGTTAATAGGACAAGGTTATCCTGCTGCTGCTCAGCTTAAACATGTCCATTTCTAAAACCTTTGGCCCCAGAAGCCCACAGCATAGCAAAACCCAAGACACAAGTGCTAGGTAATGTGGATAATATAAAATGTTAAATATTTTTGGTTAATTCTATCATTTTTTAAATTTAAAGATAATTTAAATCAGACTGTTGAGAAACCAAATGTCACACCTCCTGCCTCTTACAATAATAAAATGGATGAGATTCAAAATCGCATCAAGGAAATACTAGACAAGCATAACAATGGCATTTGGATATCTAAGCTTCCACATTTTTACAAAGAGTTTTATAAAGAAGAGCTGAATCAAGGAATTTTGCAACAATTTGAACACTGGCCTCACATTTGCACGGTATGTTCTTCCTTACTCCTGATGCCCCTCCCTCCAGAGTGTTCAGATCTGAGTCGTGAGTCATTCGTTGCCTTCTATCCAGGGATACACGTGTGCTGCTGTGCTCATCTTTAATCTACAAGATTAACACATGTTGGTTCTTACTTGTATGAGAAGTATGTCAAGGTTATACTTAATGCTATTATAGAGCTTGTCTCACACTGCTTCTAAAGTGCATTTCATATTTATAATATGTATTATATATTACTTTGTATTGGTTTTAACTACTACTAATAAACACCATTTGTTTTGCCACTTTAATACTTATTGGTAATACTTTGTATTAGTTTCAACTTTTACATGTTTATTCTTGAAGACTTTTCAAGGCTTTCAGATGAACAAATTATGGTTACTTGGCTAGTTATTTACATGGTTTCTTTTTTTATTTTAAAATTAACATAGAAGTTGACTTTTTTTTGTTTTTTGAGTTAGAGTCTCACTCTAACCCAGGCTGACCTGGAATTCACTGTGTAGTCTCAGGCTGGCCTCAAACTCACAATGATCGTCCTATCTCTGCCTCCTGAGTGCTGGGATTAAAGGCTTGTGCCACCATGCCTGGCCCATATTTGGAGAATTTTTATAAGTTCTCCAGAGTGAAATTTTAAATTGAAAGCAATTTTTCAACTTCCATTTCCATGCCTGCCCCTATTTGGGAGGTTATGGTTAGAATAAAGTGATGGATCAGAATAGTTTTTTAGAAATCTTAGTTAAGCTAGAGACAAAGTCAACTACATTCTTAAACTGAGTGAATTATTTTAAGTGTTTCTTACATTTTTATGTATATAAAAATAATCAAAATGTAACTGTCTTAAATGGTAGTATTAACACCTGTTTGGTGCTCCTGTTTATTGAATTAATATCATAAGGAGTATGTGTATTGTGAAAGTGGTCTTTCTTTAACATTGTTTTAGCTGTCAAGCATGTTGGGCTTCTTCTATAATGACCTGGTTGAAGGAAAGCAAGTATTTTTGTGACCATTTTTTTCCTCCAGGCCATTGTTAATCCTGAGTCTCATGCTCAGTTCGAGGCAGGAGTCATCCATTCTGTTTGTTCTGTCATTCATTGTAGTATACTGTTTTGCTGATCACTGTCCTAGGTGCTGAGAGCACAAATGATGATGTCTAGACTAGTGAGAGAAACAGCTATTAAAAATATATATATTAGATCCAGGCATGGTGGTGCATGTCTTTAATCCAAGCACTTGGGAAGCAGAGGTAGGAGGATCACTGTGAACCCGAGGCCACTCTGAGACTACATAGTAAATTCCAGGTCAGCCTGGGGCGAGAGTGAGACCTTACCTTGAAAAAAAAAAAAAAAAGATGAGGGAAACATGACAAATGTTAGAATGCACCATGTGAAGTAGGAAAAAAAGAAATGTCAAACTCCGGAAACATGACTCTTTTCCTTATTATAAATGCAGGAACAGTTAATGTTCAGAAGAAAATTACCTATGATTTCTGTACAATGTAGGACTTGTCCATATAATGGAAACTGTTTTCCAGTTAATTCTTTTTTTAATTAATTAATTTATTTGAGAGGTAGGGAGAGAAACACAGAGAATGGGCACACAAGGGACTCCTGCTGCTGTAAACAAACTCCAGATGCATGCACCACTTTGAGCAGCTGCTTTACATGGGTACTGGGGAGTCAAACCCACATTGTCAGGCTTCGCCAGCAAGTGCCATCATCTCATCAGCCCTCATTCCACTTTTTACTGTGTTCAGGAAATAGTTTTCTCTCTGGATACATATTCATTGATACTGATGAATGCTTCAGCTATCTTATTCCTGAGTAGATTTCTTCACCTTCATCAGACTATTTACTTTTCAGATTCAGGGATTTCAGCTCTTCTTAGAATAATAGTGTTTCCTATACATATATGTGTGTGTGTGTGTGTGTGTGCATGTGTATTTCTTTATTTATTTGAGACAGGGAGAGAGAGGTAGGAGAGGTAGAGAAAGAGGCAGATAGAATGGGCATGCCAGGGCCTCCAGCCACTGCAAACGAACTCCAGATGTTTGTGCTCCTTGTGCATCTGGCTTATGTGGGTCCTGGGGAACCCGGATCCTTAGGCTTCACAGGTAAACGCCTTAAATGCTAAGTGATCTCTACAGTGTGTGTTTCCTTACTTTTAAATTCCATTGACATCCACAAACTTGATAGTAAATTCTCAAAAACCTTGGAGCCTTTTTATTGTCAAAATACATATATAACTTGCTGCTAAGCTTAAATTTTTTTTAAGTGAAAAATGTATTACCTTTCTGGTTGTTTTTGTGTTTTTGTGTTTTGTTTTGTTTTGTTTTTTTGTGGTTGTTGTTTTTCGAGGTAGAGTTTCATGTTAGCCCAGGATGACCTGCAGTTCACTATGTAGTCTCAGGGTGGCTTTGAACTCATGGCTGTTTTTATTACTATGTCCTTGCAGTAAATCTTGAAATTAAGTATGGTGATAGCACCAGTAATATTCTTTTTGCTGAGGATGTTTTTTGTCTACCAAAAGCCTTTTTTGATACTAATCTGATGCTATTTTTTCTGTATTAATTCTTCCAATCCATGAGCATGAGAGATCTTTTCATCTTGTGACTTTTTCAGTTTCTTTCTTCAGTCTTTTAATGTTTTCATTGTTGAGGTCTTTCACTTCCTTAATTAGGGATGTTCAAGATACTTAATTTTTGTGGTTGTTGAAAATAGGGCTGTTACCCTGATTTCTTTGTTAGTGTGTTTGTCATTAGTATATACATTAGTATATATACATTAGTATATATAAAATCAGTAGATTTTTAAAATTTAATTAAATTTATTTATTTATTTAAGAGAGCGAGAGAGAAAGAGGGGGAGAGAGAGAGAGAGAGAAAGAATGGGCACGCCAGGGCTTCCAGCCACTGCAAATGAACTCCAGACACATGTGCCGCCTTGTGCATCTGGCTTACGTGGGTCCTGGGGAATTGAACCTAGGTCCTTTGGCTTAGCAGGCAAATGCCTTAACCATTAAGCCATCTCTCCAGCCCAAGGCTACTGATTTTTGTGTGTTGATTTCATATCCTGCCATTTTGCTGAAAGAATTTTAACATTTCTAGGAGTTTTTTTTGGTTGAGTCTTTCAGTTCACTTACGTATAGAATCATACTATCTGTAAATAAGGTGAGTTTGACTTCTTCCTTTCCAGTTTGTATCCTGGTTGGTTTGTTTGTTTGTTTGTTTGTTTGTTTGTTTTGTTCTTCAAGGTAGGATCTCACTCTAGTCCAGGCTGACCTGGAATTCACTATGTAGTCTCAGGCCGGCCTTAAATTCACAGCAATCCTCCTACCTCTGCCCCTCAAGTACTGGGATTAAAGGCATATGCTACACTCCTGGCTCAATTTGCTTTCTCTTTTCTTACTATTTGTGCTAAGACTTCAAATATTATGTTAAAAATCAGTGATAATAATGATCACCCCTGTCTTGTTTCAGACTTTAGTGGGAAGGCTTCAAGTTTTTCCCCATCTAGTATGTTAGTGGGGTTTAAGCACTTACTGTATTGAGATATGATCCCTCCATCCCTACTCTCTCCAGTGCTTTAATCATAAAGGGATGCTTTATATTGTCAAAAGTCTTTTCTGCATCTATTGGAATGATTGTGTGATTTTTGTTCTGCAGTCTTTTTATGTGATGTATTATGTTTATCCATTTCTGAATGTTGAACCATCCCTGCATCCCTGGGATGAAACCTACATGACTGAGGTGAATGATACTTTTGATGTGTTCTTAGATTTGATTTGCAAGCATTGTATTGAGAATTTTTGCACCTAATTTCATCAGGGAATATTAGTCTATAATTTTCTTATGTCTCTGTCTGGTTTTGGTATTAGTGTAATGCTTGTTTCATAAGAGTTAGGGAACATGTCCTCCTTTTCATTTGTGTGGAATAACTTGAGAAAAAGTGATTTTAATTCTTCTTTAAAGGTTTATAGGGCTGGAGAGATGACTTAGCTGTTAAGGCACTTGCCTGCAAAGCCTAAGGACCCAGGTTCAATTCCTGATTCCCCAGTACCCACATAAGCCAGATGCATAAGGTGGCACATGCATCTGGAATTGATTTGCAGAGGCTAGAGGCCCTGATGCACCCATTTTCTCTCTCTCTCTCTCCCTGCCACCCCCCTCTCTCAAATAAATAAATATTTTTTTAATTTGGTAGAATACAGCAGGGAATCCATCTGGGCCTGGACTTTTTAATGTTTAGGAGGCTTTTAATTACTCCTTCAATCTTGTTAGTTGTTATAGCTATATTCATGTAATTACCTGTTCTGGATTTAGTTTTGGAAAATCATGTGAGCCATTTCTTCCAGATTTTCCAATTTCGTGGAATATAAGTTTCTGAAATAGGTGCTGATGTGTCTCTCGATTTCACTGGTGTCTGTTGTGATATCTTTTTATCTCTAATATTGTTGATTAGAGTCTTATTTGTATTTCTTTTTATCAGTTTGGCCAAGAAATTCTCAATCTTGTTTATTTTTTCAATTAACCAGCACTTCATCTTATCAGTTTTTTAAAAATTGTTTTCATTTCTGATGGATTTCTGCCCTGATCTTTATCATTTCTTCCCATCTGGTAGTCTTTGGGTTTGAATTGCTCATGTTTTTCCAAAGCCTTCAGATGAATTGTTAAGTTATTGATTTGGGATCTTTTTTGTGATGTAGACATTTAGCCCTATAAATTTCCTTCTTAGGATTGCCTTCATTGTGTCCCATACCTTTTGGTATGTTGTTTTTCATTGTCATTCAGTTCTAGAATTTTTAAAAATTTCCTTTTCAATTTCTTCAATGACCCATTTATTATTCAATAGAGTGTTGCTCAATTTTCAGGAGTTGATGTATTTTCTGTCATTTCTCTTGATTTCTAGCATTATTACAATATGGTCCAATATAATATAGGGAGTTATGTCAATATTTCCTGAATTTTTTGGAGTCTTGTTTTATGTATAATATAATGATTTATTTCAGAGAAGGGTCCATGAGCTGCTAAGAAGAATGTGTATTCTGTAGAGTTTGGGTGCAATGTTCTATAGATGTTTGTTATGTCCATTTGATCTGTGGTATTGTTTAGCACCATTGTTTTCTGTATATATTTTCTCTGTAGATGATCTATCTATTAATAATATGGAGGTGTTAAAGTTACCCACTATTATTGTGTTTGTATTTATTTCTGATTTAATATCTAGTAGATTTTGCTCTATAAAATTTGGTGCACCTGTGTTTGGTAATATTCATTTATGATTGTAATATCCTCTTGTTTGTTCCCTCAATGAGTATAAAGTGGCTTTCTTTATCTCTTCATTATTTTGGGTTTCAAGTCCATTTTTGTCAGATATTAGTATGGCCACACCTGATTGTTTCCTATTTTCATTTGTTTGGAATAACTTTTTCTATCCTTTTATCCTAAGTTGATGTCTGTTTCTTAATGGTGAGATAGGTTTCTTGTAGATAGCAAATGGATGGGTCATGTTTTCTGATGCAGCCTGTTATCCTGTGTCTTTTTGTTGGGGAGTTGAGTCCACTGATGTTCAGAGTTGAAAGTGAAAGGTGAATTAATCCCTGTCAACTCTAAGTCTTTGTGGAGTTCAGTGTTTTCTTGACCTTTATTTGTTTTTGTATGGTTTTGTTTGTTTGTTTTTGCCTGTTTGGGTTTTTTTATGCTTTTTCAAGGTAGGGTCTCATTCTAGCCCAGGCTGACTTGGTACTCACTCTGTAGTCCCAGACTGACCTCGAACTCATGGTGATACCTTCTACCTCTGCCTCCTAAGTGCTGGAATTAAAGGAGTGTACCACCACACCCAGCCCATCTTTTAGTTTTGATTATTCTTTTTCTCTCCTTTATTCTCTTAACTATGTTCAGTCTTCTCTTTAGTACAAAGTATTCCATCCAGTTCTCTCTGTAGGGCTAGCTTAGTGCTCATGTACTCATAAAGCCATCTTTAATCATGTAAAATTTTTCTTTCACTTTTTATTCCTAATTTTCTAGGGATAGTAGTTTATGTTGGCAGTTATGGTCTTTCAAAATTTGAAATAGTTCATTCTAAGCCCTTCTGGGTTTTAGAGTTTCCATTGAAATATTGGAAGTAATTCTAACGGGCTTACCTTTGTAAGTTATAAGCTGTTTTTCCTGTCTATCTGATGTTCTATGTGCCTCCTGTACCTGTATGGCTCTCTCTTTTATAAGATTTGGAAAATTTGTTTCTCCAGTTTTATTGGAGATATTTTCTGTGCCTTTGGTCTGTAGTTCTTCCCTTCTTGTATGCCCATGTTCGGTCTTTTTTAAAGTGTCCCACATTTTCCTCAGGTTCTATTTGTATTTTTTTAACTTGTCATTGGTTTTGGCTTCTCGATCTATTTCCTGTGTCTTATCCTCAGCTCTGATGGTCTGTCCTCCACGTGATCTCTTCTGTTGGTGAGGTTTTTGTTTTAAATGAATTATTTCATTTAGGTTTTCCATTAAGTTTTTCTTTAGCATCTTCATCTCTTTGATTTTTCAAGGTAGGGATTCACTCTAGCCAAGGCTGACCTAGAATTCACTATGTAGTCTCAGAGTGGCTTCAAACTCTCAGCGATCTTTCTACCTCTGCCTCCCGAGTGCTGAGATTAAAGGCATGCGCCACCATGCCTGGCTCTTCATCCCTTTTTATATACTTTATTTATTTATTTATTTATTGATGATAGAGAGAAAGAGACAGATAGAGAGAGAGAATGAGCACGTCAGGGCCACTAGCCACTGCAAACAAATCCCAGACACATGCATCACTTTGTGCATCTGGCTTTATGTGGGTACAAGGGAATCGAACCTGGGTTGTTTTAGGCTTTGCATGTCAGTGCCTTAACCACTGAGCCATTTCTCCAGCCCTGCATTCTATGTTTTGCATTGGGGTTTGTCTGTTTTGAGATGGTCCTTTTGTCTTTCTGAGAATGTAGCAATAACAGTTTTTGTGGAACCTGTGTTTAGTGAGCTTGTCAGCTGGGATTGGCATGGGTGTGGGATGGCAGTCTATAATATATTTAGGCTTTGTACATTGAGAACAGGCTCCTCCTTGTGTGGGCAATCTCTAGGCAGGTCAGGGCTGCACCCTGGGAAGCCTGGTCTACTCAGTGCCAGGATCTATGGATTGTGATCAGCTTGTGTGGTGGTTTGATTCTGGTGTCCCCCATAAACTTAGGTGTTCTAAATGCTAGGTCCCTAGCTGATGGCAATTTGGGAATTAAAGCCTCCTGGAGGCAGTGTACTGTTGAGGGCTGGCTTATAGGTGTTAGAGCCAGTGTCCCTTTGCCAGTGTTTGGCACACACTTCTGTTGCTGTTGTCCATCTGATGCTGGCCAGGAGGTAATGTCCACCCTCTGCTCATGCCATCATTCTCCCCTGCCATTATGGAGCTTCCCTTCAAGTCTATAAGCCAAAATAAACCATTTTTTCCCACATGCTTCTCTTGGTTGAGTGATTTCTGCCAGTAATGCACACCTGACTGCAACATTAAGGTGGTACTGAGAAGTGGTGTCATTGCTTCTAGAAACCTGACTCTGTGGCTTTGGCCTTTTGGAACTGCTTTGCAGGAGGATATGGACAAATTTGAAATTGTGGCCTAAGAGATGCCTTGCAGTGTTGAAAGTACAGCTTGATGAACTATTCTGGTCAGAGTTGAAAGACCTGAATTCAGTAAGAACTGTGGACTGTGAGGTTTGGCTTATGAGAGTGAGAAAGAGCTTTGTCTGGACTGGGCTAGAGGCAGTTTGTGTGAGAGGTTTGCTGTTATGACCATGTCCTGAGAACTTGTGCAGGGTTGAATTATGTAGAAATGGACTGGTGTGAGTGGGATATGGCATAGAAAAACTAAAATCTTTGAACAGAAATTGCTGCCTGTTCATCTGCAATTGTTTGAGAGATTACAGCCATTGAGATTGGGCCAGCTGACCTGCACTAGAACAACAGGAAGAATGCAGTCTTTTTGAAGGGGCCTGAATGCTGAAGGAGTATCCTATTCTTCAACATCTGCTTTATTCTTCCCCTGGATTAATAAATTGGCAGTCCATCTAGTATTATGGAGTATAACAAATGCAGGAAAGAGAGGGTCATTGAGTTTGCAACATGGTTTTGTATTTTGGAAATGGCCATGGGCAGTGTGAATCAGGCTTGTTGGATGCCTGCATAGAGACCCATTGGTACCATGAGGATGAACCATGGATTGCAGTGGAGACCCAGTGGAGATGCCAGGACTATGGGATGGCTGCTAAGGAGAGCTGCCAGCACCGGAAGAAGTTTTCTGGGACTGTGAGTAGCCTAGCTGGAGGAGTGGAATTGGAACTCCAGAGATTTGTCATTAGTTATAATTATTGGACTTGGAGACTTACCACTGAGTAGAGTTGTTGGACTTGGAGCTACAGAGTTTGATGTTTGCCCTGTTTAAATCTTGTATTGGTTGACTATTTCTTTGCTATGCCCAGTGCCAGCTTTTGCAGTGTGAATGTTTATTCTGTGCCATTGTGGGTTTTGGGGAGATTTTTTGGTATTATGGCTCAGTTAAAAGACCTTGAATTATGGGGATGTTTGAACATCATTAAGATTAATAAAAAATTATGGGGGCTTTTAAAATTGGACTGAATGAATACCTTGCATTTTACATCATGGGTGGTTCTCAGTTTATGGAGGCCAGGGGTAGAATGTGGTGGTTGGATTCAGGTGTCCCCCATAAACTTAGGTGTTCTGAATGCTAGGTCCCAGCTTATGGAGTTTGGGAATTAAAGCCTCTTGGAGGCAGTGTATTTTGGCGGGGGGGTGGGGGCAGGCTTATGGGTATTATAGCCAGCTTCCTCTTGCTATTGCTTGGCACACTTTGCTGTTGCTGCTGTCCATCTGATGTTGGCCAGGAGGTGATGTCCACCCTCTGTTCATGCCATTGTTTTTCCCTGCCATCATGGAGCTTCCCTTTGAGTCTGTAAGCTAAAATAAACCCTTTTTTTCCCACAAGCTGTTCTTGGTTGTTTTTTTTGTTTGTTTGTTTGTTTTTGGTTTTTGTTTTTTTGTTTTGTTTTTGCCAGCAATGAGAACCTGACTGCAACAGTTTGGAAGTCCCTACTTAGGGCAGCTCAGGCAGGTATACCAGGCAGTGATGTCAGTACCAAATGGGTCTTATCCCTCAATCTAGCAAGTGGGAGCTGAGGTTTTATTTTTAAAAAGAAAAAGAAGGAGAAAAGAAAGAAGGAAAGAAAACACACAAAATCAAAATTGAGTCTCTAAGGAATTGGAATATAAACAGCTGTGAATATCTTCACTACTCAGTCCTAATGATGTCACATGCAGCCAGTCAAATCCAAATACATTTGTGCTAGCAGAAACAATGATGAGAGGTAACCTGGGACTTGGTAGTAGCACCATAGGATTTAAACAATATTTTTTATTTATTTATTTGCAAGGACAGAGAGTAGGTATGAGCATGCCAGGGCCTCCTGCTACTGCAAATGAATTCCAGATGCATGAGCCACTTTGTGCATTTAGTTTTATATAAGTACTAGGGAATCGAACTCAGGCCATTAGGTTTTGCAAGCAAGTTCTATTAACTGTTGTACTATCTCTTTATCCCATTATAACATTTTTAACCTGGAGTCTATTTTCTCTTCCAGAATATCATAGCTGGAAAGGAAATACATGACAAATATATTATTGAAATAATTTTTACATCTCAATGAACATCTGAATAGGTGAAAGATGAAATAGCACTGTGGCAAAATCAGGAAGCTAAGAAATTATGTGAGGTCGCTGATCTGAAACTACGTATAGAACCTTAAGGCATCAGAAAGAACTTGGGCTTTGAGTTATATTTGCCCCTTGTAATTTCTTAGCTGTATAACTTCCAGGCTACATACTACACATTTTCAAAACTCTAAAAATGTGATTAATTGTACACATGTAATGGGATTGTTGTGAGGATTAAGTGAGGTAAGTAAAGCAGCTGCTAGAAAAGCATCAGAAAGACAGGTGCTATATTTGAGGGAACGCCCAGTCTTAAAGCAGACAAACCATTGCTGAAACAAGGCTACACCAAGCAAACCCTACAGGAGGAAGTTACCTCAGTGAAAACAAGAGGAGCTAAAGAGGGGAGAAGAAAGTTTAATTGAAACAAGAAATGGTAGGTGAAGTGAACTTAACAAGGTGAGCTTCCATTACGTTCCTGAAGGAACTTGTGAGCAGGCAGCCTAACCATAGATCATACTGAAGAACAATGACATAAGGTTTTTCCTCATTCAAGTAGTTGCAGTGTGCATCGAATGACAGCATCAGTGAAGGGTCCTTAGGTAAACAAGTAAAGTGTTGGCATTGAAATGTAGAATCTGTGAATAAAGGGATTCACTGAAGGTGATAAAGAGAAAAGAGGTTTTCTGGGTGGATGATTTATGAACAGTCAGGTTTATAGCAAGGAACTTCTTACCTTCACCATTAAGTTCTATAGAATGTATTACAAACTGTATCACTTTCCTAAATGGAATCAACTGGAAAATTGTAATCCCCTCTGAATATCCTGTTCTTATTGTCACTAGCATTAATAAGCTGCTACAGAGATGGATGGAAGTGGTTGGTATGAAACACTGTGTTGTGTGGACTTAGCTGGTGTTGTCCATGTCTTTTCCTGTATACATGGTCCTTCTATGCCCCTACATGATTCAAATCAGTACCAACCAATTTGTCTTCATTGTGACTCAGTGATGCCTTTAGGGACCATTTTCTTATCTTTTTCCTCAATCTTTTTCCAGCCCTTCTCAACATTAGCACAAAGAGGCAACCTCTTAAGGAGGTCATTAACCAGTCTTTCTATGAACTTTGTAATTTTAGGGTGTTTTCAGTGACTCTTTGAGACACATGGAGGTCTTTTATTCACTGCTAAGGCCAGATTTTTTAAAATCTGAGTGTTCTTATTTATTCATTTTGAGCCAACAGCCATTGCTAAATGTTTGAAGTGTTAGAAAGAAATTCTGTAGGTAAATGTGACTTCACCATACTATCTCAGGTTTCTACTGAGGGATGACCATGGAAAATGTAGTTTGGAACATAATTTAAAGCTTCAACTCAAAACAGCTACTCCATGGAAGCAAAGTTGTGTATATGCAAATACTTTGGAAGCCACTTGATTTAATTGGATGATACTAAATTCTTACAGAATTCCAAAGAAAATTCTAATTCCATAGAGACAGTAAGCTTACCTCAGAGGCCTATGCTACACATTCAGCAGGTTGGACCTTCAGAGACATTCAGAGTTTGGCTTCAAGAACCTTAAGTTACGGCACAGGTAACACTAAAAAGGAAGACGTAAAGACCTCTTAGAGTTAAGTAAAAGCAAGTCTGTAGGCATATAAAGTGAAGGCTTACTTTACAAAGAAGTTGATGTTTTAAAACTTTGAGCCTAGAGCTAGAGAGATGGCTTAGCAGTTAAGGTGCTTGCCTGCAAAGTCAAAGGACCCAGATCCCATTTCCCAAGACCCATGTAAGCCAGATACACAAGATGGCGCATGTGTCTTTCCAGTGGCTGGAGGCCCTGGCATGCCCATATTCATAGTCTCATATTCCCCCCTCCCTTTCTTTCTCTCAAATAAATAAAAATAAAATAAAAATAAACAACTTTGAGCCTAAAATCTACCAAACCTGATAGTTCTCCTGTACTTACAGAAACCTGAAGCGATGTGAGATTCCAAATGAGGCAGAAATCAAGATGAATAGAATGAGCTTTAGGCACAGCAAGTTTAAGGTATATTTGACAAATTCTTCTGGTGGACACCAAAAAAGGTGTTATGTCTCTGTGGTATAGAGAGTTAACCTCCGTGCTATGTCATGTGTCTCTTCTGTTGGAGGTGGTAAGCACACATTGTATGTACACAATATGTGGAAGTTACAAGTCTTGCCAATTCCTAGTCATTGGATATGATGGTGGTGGGGATCCAAAGCTAAAAGAAAAACAACATGTACAGCCACAAAACAAAACAATCAGTCATGACAGAGAAGAGCATGAGGAGGATCCTACAGTGGAGGAGGCTTTTGACCCCTCCTCAAGTATTTATCTGAATTGGGTGGGCCAAAGGAGCATGGCGTTCTCAAAGCACCCTCTTATGAGATCTACCTGGAGGAGTTGACAGCAGGTTATCATACTCGGGAAATGATAAAAGTCCATGTTAATGTCTTGAACATTTGGAAGCTCAGAAGACTCTGTTTTGGAGGTGGAGACAGAAGGTCTGCATGTAAGTCCTGTCATTTGCATTACAGCACAGTAAAGAACAGATGCTACACTACCAATATACACTTCCTTAGCTTTAGGAGACCTATGGAGTCTGGAGGTGGACAGAGACCTCCTTCCCAAGCCCAGAGAACTAGAGATAGCATGCTTTGTGAAGACAGTAATCACAAAGGAATCCCAGGAAAAGCAAGTTTCACCTTATGTAGAAATTTAAAAAGTAAATGACTTTAAGTTGAAAAATTATGTGTGTGTTAAATTATATCTTTTTAAATATTTATTTGAGAGAAACGGGCAGGCAGAATGGGCACACCAGAGCCTCCAGCCACCATGAATGAACTCCATAAGCATGCGCCACCTTGTGCATCTTGCTTACATGGGCACTGGGGAATCAAACCTGTGTCCTTAGTCTTCACAGGCAAGCGCCTTAACTGCTAAGCTATCTTTCCAGCCCTTGAATTTTATTTTTATCTCTAAATTTATTTTATATAGGTTCCCTGTGGAGTTGATAAACCCCTAAGTCATTCTCTAAATGTTGGTTAGTGAATTATATGATGCACACATATTTTCCATATCACTAAACTTGGAATACATTTGCCTGAAATGTTGAAAGCCAGCTAAATTAAGTGCAGTTATTGTCAGATTCTGTTCCTAAAGTCAGGCCTGTGCTTAATCTTAGTAAACACTCATATGAGTTTAAACAGGCCAAACTGTTGGAGAAGAGATGGAATTTAGGCAAACAACTATCCTTTTAGAAATAAGGAAGAGGGCTGGAGAAATGACTTAGTTAAGGCATTTGCCCACTCAACAAAATACTGTGTTCTTACCTCTAGGGTGGTGCACATATGTAATCCCAGCACTTGGGAGATGATAGCAGAAAGATCAGGAGTTCAAGCCAACCTTTACTGGAATGTAGTGAGTTTGAGACCAGCCTGGGCTACTTAAAACCCTATTCAAAAGAATCGACAAAACAAAAAACATAAACAACAAATCATTTCTATTCTATTGGTGGAATTTCCTTGAAACTTGCCTTATTATAACCCTGCTGGGTCCTCTCCTAAGGGCTTCAGTTTTAGCTAAGGAGTAACTGCATTGGACTGGTAAAACAGGAACTCTCCAGAGGGCAGGGAATACTAACTCACTATTATGGACTAGTGCAAGGTTTAAGAAGCTATTTTTGTAAAAGGCTGAAGAGTAAATGTTGTAGGGTTGGAGTCTTTAAAATGTTTTTAGAGCTGTGTTACATGGCCCATCACAACTGTTCTATTGTAGTGCAAAACCAGCCACAGATAATATAAATCAGAGAGATAGCATGTATACTGAATCCCATATAATTTCACATGTGAAATCATTTTGACTTTTTTTTAAAAGCCATTTAAAAATATAAAAATCAGTATTAGTTCAAGAGCCATGAGCTGCAGTGGGCTGTAGACTGGCATTTGCCAACCTGTGGTCTAGCAATAGAAAGGCTTAGAACTTGAAAACATTGATGTCATCTTTTCCTTGAGCTTTGCACTTCAGCTGTGTAAAGTTAGAGCTTTGATAACACACAAATGCCAAGTATTTTAAATACTCACAAGAGTGACACTACTCTCAGCTGCATTTTGATTGTAGTTGTAAAAACTTCCATAACTCTGGGGCATCTTTTCTAAATTGGCTTTCTCAGGATAATGTAGGAAGAAGTAAGGTAGAACTCCCATTATGTATAAATACTCCTGTTCTTCTGTGTTGTTTACTCCTGGCAGCTCTGATACCTTCGCATGGCTTCCTTTCATACTGGAGCCAGCCCATTCTGCAGTTTTTCTCTGATTTGGCAGAGAGAACCAAGAAAGCACCACATGGACCAGGGCAGAAGCCTCATAATTCTATAGGGCAATTTGGGTCTAAAATGTTTTATAAGAGAAATTAGTACTGTTTCATTTTTCTGGTTGTTCCTGAATCATGGCTCATGTTATTTGCAGGTAAAAATGATGCATTAAAATCTTAGTCTTTGTTAAGAATAAAATACATGCTTTGTGTGTGATCAATTTAAAACAGTGTTCCTCTCAAGTGTAAAATACACTGATGTGTTTTCATGTTGTTCTAGGCTGCTAAAATACCTGTCGTTTGCTTTCTATAAAAATTTTAGGTGGAAAAACCTTGTAGTGGTGGTCAAGATCTACTTCTTTATCCAGCTAAGAGAAAGCAGCTCTTAAGAAGTGACCAGGACCCTAAAAAAGAGCTCTCCTCCCCAGCACCTGCTTCCAAACAAGAACTACCAGCAAGCGGGAGCCTAGCAATTATGCCAGAAGTCAAAGAGAAAGTAGCCAAGCTGCTGGTGAAGTACTCAAGTGGTCTTTGGGCTAGTGCACTCCCAAAAGCATTTGAAGAAGTATACCGAGTAAAATTTCCTGAGGATGTCTTAAAAAATCTTGCCACACTGTCTGATGTATGCACCATAGACTACATTTCTGGAAACCCTCAGAAGGCCATTCTCTATGCTAAGCTACCATTGCCCACTAACAAGATCTTACAAGATGAAGGGCAAGCACAAGGAGATTATGATATCAAGTCTATGATTGAACAAGAATATTTGCAGATAGAAAAAAACATAGCTGAAAATGCTGAAACCTTCACAGAGGAGGACATAACTGCTCCTCCTCTAGTCATTCCTACTGAGGCATCCCCTTCTGTCTTGGTGGTTGAACTAAGCAACACAAATGAAGTAGTTATCAGGCAAGTTGCATTTTCTAATTCTTAAAGAGGCTGGTGTACTGCTGTCACTTGAGTGTTCTCATGCACACTGTTGATTAGAGGAAAAATAATGTATTCTTATGAATCATAGTGAAATGCAGCAAGACACCAATATTTCATAAGTGTGCAAAATATTCTTATGAGGGCTAGGAAGATGGCTTAGTGGTTAAGGCGCTTGCCTGTGAAGCCTAAGGACCCATGTTCAACTCCCAGATCCCATGTAAGCCAGATGCACAAAAAATGAGGCAAGCACAAGGTCACACATGTCCACTAGGTGGCGCAAGCTCCTGGAGCTCAATTGCAGTGGCTGAGGCCCTGGTGCACTAATTCTCTCTCTCTCTAATAAATTTTTTTTTAATTTAAAAATTCTTATGAGAAAAGATCACTACTAGTTTTAAAAATTAGAATATGAACTTGAAAAAAGAAAGCATCATGGAGGCTTGGGCAATGTCTCAGCCAATAAAGCATTTGCCACACAAGCTTGAGGGCCTGAGTTTGGATCTCTAGTATTCATGTAAATTCTGGATGTGGTGATACACACCTGTAATTTCAGCATTTAGAAGATAAAGACAGGAAGATCTTCAAGCCTCACTGGCTAACTGGTATAGCCAAATTGGTTTAGTAAGGAACCTGTCTCTACATAGAAGATGTAGAGGGATTAAGGAAGACACCTAATGTCAATCTTTGGCCTCCATATACACATGAACATACGTGCACCCATACACATCCAAACACGCATATATACATACGTGCATATACACCTACACAAATAACCACAAAAGCCTTTGTAGTTAACTGTCAAAAGGCCTAGTCCAGCCAGGCGTGGTGGTGCATGCCTTTAATCCCAGCACTCAGGAGGCAGAGGTAGGCAGATTGCCGTGAGTTCGAGGACACCCTGAGACTACATAGAGAATTCCAGGTCAACCTGAGCTAGAGTGAGACCCTACCTCCAAAAACAAAAACAAAAAAGCCTAGTCCATAGATAAACTAAGCCTTTATAATATCACCTATGATTATGCAGAATTTCATGAAAGTCAGTAGTTTAGCACTGCCTTCCTCATAATACCTCAGATTAGCCCTTAGACCCAGAAGTGTGCTGGTGGCCTGAGCCTTTCAGAGTCATTGTGTGGAAGAGGAACTTACCTTCTTTCTAAGTGGCTAATGATAACAAGTTGCAAAAAGCAGCCCAGATGTAGACATGTGTCTTGGACTTTTGGGAAAACTATAAAGTGCATAGAAAATGTAGAAAGATTTAACTTGCTTATTCCTCCAATGGGAACCTGTGTACCCCAAGCTCTGGAACAGCATTCCAGTATGACGCTGGGACTGGACAGAGCAGAAGAGGAAAACCCTGAAGCAGGACAGAATCCAGGTTCATTCATTCCGAATGGCCCTGTGGTTTGTGCTGCCAGAGACCCATTGCTGAGTTGGAAAGACTCAAAGAAAGAACACACACAAACAATTAAGTCTTTCCGTGTAATAAGAGCTCAATGATACTAGAGCTTTTGCATTGAATAGTGAGCATCTGAGAGGCAAGGAACAAACCTAGTCTCTGAGGTTCCTCCCAGCTACCACCACAGTTTAGGCTCAGTGGGACTCCAGAGCTCAAGCAGCTACAGGGAGGCCCAAGGAAATCGGTAGCATGGGCCAAGTGTCAGGCCTTCCAGAAGCCTGGAGCCTGGCTGGCAGCTGCATTCTAGTAGCACCTTAACATGTACAGAGTTCAGTAAATGTAAACAACAGACTATGGCAAAGTGTCTAGCTAGTTCAGGAGTGAATAGTATGCATGTAGTAATTAATCTTAAATAGCCATTGCTTCCAAAGAGGCAATCTTTCCATTTTATGAAGGATTTCTTTGTAACTCAACCCCTCCCTTCTTTCTAGTAATAAGAAAGCTGACTGTGGCATCGTCTGTCCTGCTGATAGGTACCAAGACCCCTTGGAAACACTCCTAAAGGAATAGTTTCTTGTAGTTTCCTTGGCTCACTTAACGCCCTGGATAAAAATGAGACCAGTATGAAAATAGGGGCCCTGTGGTACTCCTTTTCCCTAGACAGCCTTGAAGCTGAAAGGCTTTGTTCATTGCTCGTCTGAAATGGCTCCTGAATGACCTAGACTTTGCTTTCCAGACAGTATATTCTGGTTAGTGGCTCTGAAGGAAGGCAAAGAAACAACAGTTTACTTCTGGCAGAAAAGAATGTGTTTTAATCATACATTAAAACAGATGGCTGTGTCAATAGTAGAAAGTATTAGAAAAGGATAGGGCATGTCTGAAAAATAATACCTCTCAGACAGATAGAGGCACTCAGCTAAAACTTTGCCACTTCTTTATAGTATCACAGCTCAACATTTTCCTGTAATTTGTCAGTACTTTGTGATACTGGAGATTGAACTCAGGGTCTGGCACAGATTAGGGGAATGCTACATCTCAGAGACACACTGCCCGCCCTAGGCTATGCTTTTCTCTGATAATGAGAGCTTCAGGATTATTTTGATGCAGCTTTAGGGTAAAACCATTCGACAGATTCTTTTCTCTGTAAGTCTATAGATTTCCAGTAGCCTCAGTCAGCTCTGAAGGCCAACCGAGCTTCTATGACCTCTTGTGTCTCTGTCTTTCCCTCTTCCCTCCCTTGGGTCTCTTGTAGCCTGTTCTCTGTGAGGCAGCCTCCTGCTCAAGGTTGTCAGACATTGCCATGTTGTTTGGTGATCTCCCCTGTCTTCCTGCATTGAGAGAAATGTTTCTTGAACACACATGTAGGTGAGAGGAACCATCAATGGCACAGAGGAGACAAGAGCACTACTCCTTCCCCTGAGCTTTAGTATTCTCTTCCTTTCACAAATCCAGGTATGTGGGCAAAAACTACTCAGCCGCTCAGGAGCTTATGGAAGATGACATGAAGGAGTATTACAGTAAGAACCCCAGGATTGCACCCATCCAGACTGTGCACGTTGGGCAGCTGCTGGCGATCAATGCAGAGGAGGATGCCTGGTTACGTGCACAGATCATCTCGACAGAGGAGAACAAGATAAAGGCAAGCTCTGTTCACTATGTCTAGCATGAGGAACACATCTTACTAGTTTTCAGGCGTAATTACTGCTTCTCATATTGTATCCTTTCAAATGCTACCTAAAGAAATGATCTGTAAAAGATGATCCCTGCCAGCTTTTAAGTCAGTGGTAGTCATGCTATCTCAGTTTCATAAAACAGGTTCCCATGCAGTACCCAGGTCCCATGGTCTAATGGTAAAGGCTAGTTCTCCCACTCCCAACATTGACCAGCAGTGTGGACAGCATTAAGGCCCAGGCTCCCTATAAGGGATTCAGCCTGATTAGAGCTACCATTCTTCTCACTGTCTCAGCCAGAGCTCAGGGCATTCTCCGGGAGCTGTTCCTAGGATTGTCCTCTCATTGGAAAGGTCAGAGGCTCCAGGACTTCAGATTTGGGCCCCATCTCATCCCAGTGGTGATTGGCCTCTGCCACTTTGCTTCTTGGCTGCAGACACAGGTTCCCTGAGAGCTGTGCTACTTCCAGCATTGTAGTTCACTAGAGAGTGCTGAGGAACTGCAGTGACTGCTGAGGTAGTCATCTGCATCTGCTACTGTTTTTACTGTGTCACTTCTTCATTTCTTAGTGGAAACAGTATATTTATTCAGAAAACATACTGCTTCTAGACTCTTCTGGGCAGAGGAACTGCTACTTTATGGAGAACCTGATGGGAGAAAAGGGTCTACTCTTTCTTGATTGCTAAGCTGCTTCTCCTTCTCTAAAGGAAAGTGGACTTCAAGGCCTTTGTGCATTGCCATCTGCTTGAGAGGAGGCTATCCTTCTCCTCTGAGTGTCACAGCACATCTAGTTTCTGTAGGCTTTTAGGGAAACATCCACAGAGCTTGAGTTCTCTCTGTGTTTTGCAAGCAAGAATATATACTTCTGTCTCTGCAGCCTATATTCTCTAGTACAAGCCAAGTGCTATGTGACACGGTCAGCCTCTGGCCATACCCCATGTATGCCACTGACTGTTGAGTGTGCATTACTCTCCGCTGGAACCCTTGCCCTGTATGTGTTGAGACAGCAAAAAGGGAAGCTTGCTGTTCCTCACTTGGATTGTTCAGTACAAGAGAGGCCCTGACCCTGCCCAGCCACTCGGTCATCTTTACCTTTCACATACACACACACACAAAAAATTGGGAATACTTTAGTCTATGGAAACACAATGTTAAGGAAATTTGACCTTAAAAATCTGAAAGTTGGAACACAGTTTGGCAGTTAAGCACTTACCCTATGACCCCTTAAATATTGCAACAAAAGAAGTGAAAATGCCACAAAAACGTGGATGCATGCTACATTTGCAGAAGCTTTATTACTGAGAATCCCAAACTAAAAATAGCTTAGATGCCCACTCTTAGGTGCATGTATCAAATGAACTTCTGATACAAATAATCACAAGATAATATCACAGTTTGTACTGAACAAAATAAGCCTATCACAAGAGCAGTGTTGTATGGCTTAATGTAAGTGATGTTTAACAATAGGTAAAATTCATCTACAATGAAAAACCAGGGCAGTGGTTGCCTGGGACAGGAGGTAGAAGGGAGCTAGTTGTAAAAGACAAGAGGAAACTGGTGGAACAATGGGAGAGATCTACATCTTTATTGTGATGGTGATTGCACAGATACATGTTACTGATCAAACCCCATCAAACTTACTTACAGTGGATATTGTTTATTCATTATAAATCATACTTTGATAAAATCTGAAAGTAATTTGGGAAGCAAGGCCCAAATTGGCCCCTAGAGAAGTAGGAAGCACAACTTTGTTTGTTAAAAAAGAGACTGGATAGAGTAATGCGGGGGAAGGGCAAGAGTACAGCTGAAGGAGATCTACACATAGAACATCCAACTCCTACTAAGCCAGATATCCAGAGACACAGATGCTCCCCAAACCTCATCACTGAAGTAGAACTAAAATGACCCCAATGTGGCTCAGGGAAATTCGCAGAAGAGGGGGTGGAAAGAATGTTAGAGCCACAAGTTGGGTCATAATGCACAGGACTTGGCCTATCCCCCATAACTCTTGACTACCCCCACAATGCATGACCCACATTCCCCATTGATGAGGGTCCCTTTGGAAGAGGGAGGACAGGGAGGAGGATAATGGAGTCACCATTATGAATGTAAAATTAGAATAATATAAATAAAAAATTAAAAATAAAGAAAAAAAGTTCAAGCTATCCAAAACAACAGAGACTGGTCCTGGCCTTGCATATGTTTTAGGTGTTTTTTTTTTTTTTTTTAATTTGTTGGTTTGTTTTGAATCAGGGTTTCACTGTGTATCCCAGGCTGGCCTGGAATTAAAAACCCTTCTCCTTTAGCCTCCAACTGCTGGGATTACAGGCATGTGTCATCACACCGAGTTCTACCTATAATTTTGTTCCCTTAGTCAAATCTTTCCAATTCCTATGGTTGATAGATGATGACTGTCCTCAGATGTTCATCGACAGATTTATATCTATTTATATCTATATCTGGTCATTTCTCCTCATGCCCTTGGTAGGTTCATTAGAAGTAAAGCTTTGTGCATAGGGATTTCTTATGAAGAAAAGAATCATTCATAAGTCCTTGTGACTCTTCAGATAGTGAGACAGTGCTAATAGTAAATAATGTAGATATTCCACAGACATATGGCCCAGTCTGCAGTCTGTAATATTGCTGAGACTCATGAGTTGGTAGTTAGAAATTTCTTTTAAAAGTAGCTCAGTAACTTGTTTAGCAATGTTCTTGAAATCACCATGGTTATATCAGTCCTTTCTTCCTCCTATCTCCCATATCCCTGTGGAACTGACAGAGAACTTTCCTCTGTGAAGAATCCCAGCTACTTAGCACCAGTCTTGGCAGTGAGTACCAGTCCCCTCCTTGTTCTCCATCCTATCACTGGCAGAGAGGAGAAGCCAGAGCATGCAGGCACCTTCTAAGGCTGGTGGGAGCGCTGAGACTGTGGCACTTGGTGGTGCCAGAGAGTCAGGAATGGCAGCATTAAATGGATGCCTGGCCTTTGAGCACTGGTGCTGATCTCAGCCCTCTCAGAGCAGAGGACACGGGGTCCAACCAGGACAAGTGTTTTATGTGATTGCAATATAAATGGTACTGACTAGGCTTGGTAGCACAGGCCTGTAATCCCTATTACTTGTGAGTCCAGCCTGCACAGCATAGCAAGAACCTATCTTAAAAGATTGTTTTAAAAGGCTAGGGGAGAGCTGGGTGTGGTGGCGCACACGCCTTTAATCCCAGCACTTGGGAGGCAGAGGTAGGAGTATTGCCGAGAGTTCGAGGCCACCCTGAGACTACATAGTTAATTCCAGGTCAGCCTGAACCAGAGTGAAACCCTACCTTGAAAAACCAAATAAATAAATAAAAGGCTAGGGGAATGTGGCTCAGTGGTAAAGCTCTTGCCTAGCACCTATGATGCTATAGGTTCAATTCCCAGTACTGCAAAATAAGCAAAACCACAGAAAATCCCCATTGCAACAGCAAAAATATGTGATTTCATGATTAAAAAAGAAAAAACAGAAGGAAGCAAGCTGTAAATATTATATAAACCCTCTGAAGAGTGGAGCAGTCTTACCTTGGGCTATCTCTGGGCTAAGAATGTATTCTGAATTTCCTTGGAGTCACAATCTCACACACTGTGTCATGTCGTCAGGCTACATGATGGGTGGGTCCAAGAAGAACAAACAAGTTGTAGATGATTATCACTGCTAATGAAAACAAAATTAAAAGCTGCCTGAGTTTTGAGGCCTGCCAGAGGGGAATGGGGCAAATTTAGCATGGGCGAGATGGACTTGTGCACTGAAGTGTCCACTGCCTGCCCTGAAGACCTTGCCAGCAATCAGCCCAGGCAGCTTGGGGTCAAGTGTGGACTCTTAGGCAGGCAAGCCCACTATACATGATCAGGGAGAATAGGATGCTGCCTCTCCTCATCTTTAGGTTCTGCTGGGGAGGAGTTTGGTATGGTATCATGTATTTAGTGCCACAATCTAGACAACAAGAAGCTGGCCTGCCTCTTTTTACTGATACTCCCTAGCCAAACTTCTGCCCTGCTTTTGCTAATTTGGCTTTATGCTTTATTTTTAATGGCCATCATCTGCATCATATTAGATCTTTGACACTTTAAGATTCTTAGTTATCATCCTAAACTACATGCAGCTTACTGTTTTCTAGATAATAACAGAAAGGGCTTTGTGTTTATATAGTCCCTTTCAACATCTATATGCTAATGGTGAGGAAGAGCTGTGCAAACAACTCTATCCTGGAGTTAGGGCCATTTGCCAGGCTGGATGAAGAAGTTACCTAGCTTCTTACACTTGGAAAACAAAATGGAGTACCTTTTTTTTTTTCATGTAGAATTCTGTATCCAGGCTGCCATCATTGTTGCACAGACAGAAGCATCCTGGACCTGGAAACACAGTAGCTGAGAGCAGGTTATGCAGGTTATCACACGTGCTGCTTTGAGGTTTGTCATAGTCAGGTTCGCATTGCTGGCAGAAATCACCCAACCAAGAACAGCTTGTGGGGGAAAAAAAGGTTTATTTTGGCTTACAGGCTTGAGGGGGAAGCTCCATCATGGCAGGGGGAAATGATGGCATGAGCAGAGGGTGGGCATCACCCCCTGGCTAACATCGGGTGGACAATAGGAACAGGAGACTGCCAAACACCGGCAAGGGGACACTGGCTATAATACCCATAATCCCACCCCAACAATACACTGCCTCCAGGAGGTATTAATTCTCAAATCTCTTATCAGCTGAGAATCTAGCATTTAGAACACCTAAGTTTAAGGGGGACACCTGAGTCAAACCACTACATTATGCCCCTGGCCACCATAAACTGATAACCATGCGTGATATAAAATGCAATGCATTCATCCAACTTTAAAAGACCCCACAGTTTTTATCAATTCCAATGATGTTCATACATCCCCATAATCCAAGGTCTTTTAACTGAGCCATAATACCAAAAAAAAAAAAAAATCCCCAAACCCCATAATGGCACAGAATAAACATCCACACTGTAAAAGGGGACGTTGGGCATAGCAAAGAAATACTCAACCAATAAAGATTTAGAAGAACCAAGGCAAACATCAAACTCTGTAGCTCCAAGTCCACCAATTCTAGTCAGTGACAAATTTCCAAGTCCAATAATTCTAACCAGCAACAACCCTCCAGCTAGGCTACTCACAGTCTTGGAAAACTTCATCTGGAGCCGACAGCTCTCCTTAGCAGCCATCTCATGGTCAGCATCTCCACTCCACTGGCTCTCTACTGCAACCCATGGTTCATCCTCACAGCTCCATTGGGTCTCCATGCCAAGCATCCAGCAAACCTGCTTCACACTTCCCATGGCCGTTTCCAAAACACAAGACCATGTTGCAAACTCAATGACCCTGTCTTTCCTGCATTTCTTATACTCCACAATACCAGGTAGGGCGCCAATTTGTTAATCCAGGGGGGGAATAAAGCAGACTTTGAAGAACAGGACACTCTTTGAGCACTCAGGCCCCTTCAAAAGAGTCTACGTTCTTCCTGTTGCCCCAGTGCATGTCAGCTGGCCCAGTCTCAAAGGTTGTAATCTCTCAATTGCAGCTGAATGGGCAGCAGTTTTGACCTAAACATTTCTTTCTGTGCCATATCTCTCTGCTCACACCAGTCTATTTCTACGCACTGCAACCCTGCACAAGTTCTGAGGACACGGGCATAACAGCAAGCTCTAACACAAACTGCTGCTAGCCCAGTCCAGGAAAAGCTCTTTCTCACCCTCACAAGCCAAACCTCACAGTCCATAGTTTTTACTGCATTTAGGTCTTTCAACTCTGACCAGAATAGTCCATCAAGCTGTACTTAAAGCACTGCAAGGCATCTCTTAGACCAAGGTTTCAAATTCTTCCATATTCCTCTTGAAAATCAGCTCTAAAAGGCCAAAGCCACACAGTCAGGTGTCTAGCAGCAACCCCACTTCTGATACCAACAAGGTTCTAGAATCTGATTAGTACCACGGAAGAAATAGCCACTACTGCTTTGCTCTCAGAACAGGGGGAAGTGTGTATCCCATGGAGAGAGGTGATGCAGGCATTACAACAATGAAGGTGGGGAGAGGGTGAGAAGCAGCATTAACAGAACCAGTAGTATGCTGCTAAGACTAGCCTGAGCAAGTCCTCAAATTCGACCCTGTTTTGGACTTATTCTTCCCATTGATCAAGGGGTGAGGCAGCAGACGAGCCAGGAACTGAGGGATAAGTTTCCTGGCTCCCAGCCTGTCATTTTCTTCTGGGATACATGGAGAGTACCTCCCTTTGCTTTGCGTGGAAAACTATGATACCACTTGCTGATTGTGGAGTAAAATGGACCCAGTGAAATGTATCAAATAATTTTTTAAATGAAAAGAATTTTGAGTTTAAACATCATTTTTTTCATTAGGTATGCTATGTTGACTATGGTTTTTGTGAAAATGTTGAGAAGAGCAAAGCATACAAATTGAACCCAAAGTTCTGTTCACTCTCATTCCAAGCTACAAAGTGTAAGCTAGCAGGTAAGAAAAGCATTTGAGAAAACTCACTTAAAAAAAATTATTTATTTATTTGTAAGCAGAGAGAAAGAGACAGTATGGGCACACTTGGGCCCCTTGCCACTGCAAATTAACTCCATATGCAGGCACTACTTTGCATCTGGCTTTACATTTTTGTACTGGGAAAACAAACCCCGGCTGCAAGCAAGCATCTTTAACCACTGAGCCATTTTCCCAGCCCCTCAAAACTCAGTTTTTAAAAAATATTTATTTACTTACAAGAGGAGGGAAAGGAAGAGAAAGTATAGGCATGCCAGTGCTTACCACTGCAAATGAACTGTAGCCACATGTGTCACTTGGTATATCTGGCTAACGTGGGTACTGGGGAATTGAACCCAGGCCAGCAGGCTTTGCAAGCAAGCACCTTTAACTGCTAAACCATTTCCCCAGTCCCTCACTTTTCTAAGTCATTGCCATTGTACTTTTTATTGGTTAAGATTCTGAAATGGCTTGATATCTCAAAGTGTTACAATGTGCCTCTCCCTTCTTCCCTCCTTCTTTCTTCCTTTCTCTCTCTCTCTCTGTCTCTCTCTTCTCTTTCCCACCCTTCCTTTTTGTTTCGCTAAGGTCTCACTGTAGCCCAGGCTAGCTTTCAATTTGTGATCTTGCTGCTTAAACCTCTTGGGTACTGAGATCACAGGCATGGACCACCCATGCCCAACTCATAATGAGTTTTTCTTGAAAAGTTTAAATGAATTCATGTTTAATGTTTTCTTTATAAGATGTAGTAATTTTGAAAATGTTGTAATGTTTTTAATATATTTTGTCATATAAAATATATTTGCATATACTCTATCGTGTTATACTTTATTTTAAAAAGTTTTTCTTGTCATCTGAAAGGTTTTTGTTTTGTTTTTTTCCTAACTTCCTTAGTAATAACCCATAGAGACCCTGTATCATGGGATTCGATCAGTTCCAATTCTGTTGCTTTAAGTGTTAAAAGGTGACTCTCTGCTCATTTCCAGGGAGATTAACTATGGAGATGCACATTGCTAGCAAGCTCCAGTGTACCCAAGCTGAATTTGGTTGTAGATCATGGGAAGTTTCTTACACAGTTAGTGAATCATTGTCCCTTTCTTTTCTCTTTACAGAACTATAGATGAACATGCATGTGTGAGTTACACTGTAGGGATAAACAAGGTGTGAAGGACACAGTGGTCAGGGTAATGGAAATATACATCATGCCAGGGCTTGCACTAAATTCTGAAATCTTACATGAAAATAAGACCTGGGGAAATGCTCCTTCAGCTTGGTGTGGTAGCTCATGGCTGTAATGCCAGCATATGGGAGGCTGAGAGAGGGTGCTGGTAACAAGTTGGAAGCCAATGTGAGCTACAGAGTAAATTTCAGGGCTATAGAGTGAGACCCTGTCTCAAAAGATAAAATGAAAAGCAATGTCCCATCTCAGTAAGGATGAGTCCGTGTGTCTCAGCAAAAGGGTCTGATTGAGATTAGCCCAAAGAAATCTGAAAAACCAGTTAGAAACCTGTAAGAGTTGGTTTTGAAGGGAATATGTCAAGAGAGTAGAGCAGGAAAAGGTTTAAGAAAGGTTATCAAATTGTGTGTCTGGAGAACAGAACAGAGAAGGTAACACAGAGTCTGAATTGTAGCTTGCATATAAAGGGGAACTATAGAAATAGGCATTATAGTACAATGGTGGGAAATAGTTTTAATTAATATAGAGATCAACTTAGCGTTGCCATATACGGGACATGGAATTGCAATTTTCAGAGAACTGAAAGAGTAGATTGTAACAGAATTCACCTAGTACCTGTGTTAGATTAAACATTGATCTTAAATCAGAGGTTCTGTGGTACCCTTAAGGTTAATGGTTTACAGGAAGGGAAGGAGGGAAGTGGGTGTTCAATTTGCAATAAACATAGGTTCATTTTATAAGAAGAAATAATTGTATATTTTAATTTGAAAAGAATCAAGGATAAAAAAGACATTTAAGAAAAGATTGATAGCTTCTTACATTGATTTAGTTTTTAAAATATGTGTTTATATATAAAGTGGAGGCTGTTTCTTCTAGGGTAGAATTCTGGTTGGTCAAGTCTTCTTGTTTTAAGAGTGCCTGCCATAGTATATCAAAGATGCATTCAACTCATGTTTTTTAAACCTGCAAATATGTAAGGTAAGGAAGATTGTGAAAGAAAACTTGCATAAAAATTAATTCTGTAGTAGGGCCATAATTTTAATTAGTGGTTAAACAAGCAGTGAATCATCTTATAGTGATTTTGTTAGCAAATAAAAATTAAAATTATTGCTGTTTTTCAGGGTTGGAGATTCTGAATGATGATCCTGACCTTGTAAAGGTGGTGGAATCTTTAACTTGTGGGAAGATCTTTGCAGTTGAGATACTTGACAAATCAGATATTCCTCTTGTTGTTCTCTATGATACCTCAGGAGAAGATGATATCAATATCAATGCCACTTGCCTGAAGGCCATATGTGACAAGTCACTAGAGGTTCACCTCCAGGTACCACTGTAATCACCATTGTCACTTATCAGACACAGTATTTGAATGGAAATCATCAGAAAACAGTGACACGGATTTTAGACCAACAATTGACATCACATAAATATAGAGGAAAAAAGGAGTGGGAAATGGAAGGGGAAATGACATGATGTTAATAGCAATCATTCCTTAGGAGTTGAATACTTTAATTTTATATTAAATTATTCGGTAAAGACAATAAAAGAAAATAATGCAGAAGAAGGGAAAATTCAATCTATAAAGATAATTATTAATAGCTTTGGCATTTTTGTAAATGTGTAGGACATTAATGCCCTAAAGAGCAAATTTTTAATTTAAATCATAAAACATTCACACTGAAGAATAGGATGAAATGTTTAAAATTATCATTTTAACGACTTTATATGTACATTGGGGAAAAGGAGCACAGTACAATTGTAAATTGTTTTATATTGTGATTTGACTACAAGTACTGAAACTTCAATCTTGGCTTTGATTATCATCTTCAAAAATTGCTAAAATTGGGGCTGGAGAGATGGCTTAGCAGGTAAGGCACTTGCCTGTGAAGCCTAAAGATCCAGGTTTGATTCCCCAGTACTTACATAAGCCAGATGAACAAGGTAGCATGTGGATCTGGAGTGCGTTTGCAGTGGCTAGAGGCCCTGAAGGAGCCATTGATTCATTCTCACTCCCTCACCTCTTAAATAAATAAATACTTAAAATAAAAATTACTAAAATTTATGTAACCTGTAGGCAGGTTAGAAAGCAGGCAGGTAATGGAATTTGTGAGATTTTAATTTTTTTACTTCCATTAATGTTGCATGGTTTATGAAATAAGATTTATTCTAATAAATGGAAAACAAGGGAGAGTTAAGAACATTTTAGCACTATCAGATATAAAATGTGGAAATATATATAAAATGCCAATTTATGCCTGATAAATGATACTAAATATAACTAACCACCCCTTTTGGAAAAAAGGAGACCCAAGGTAGTTAATGGTGGGCTTTTTATATTTAAGTAGTGAATTTCATTCTATCCAACTATCCTTTAATTTAGATGATTTTAAAATGACATATTACTTTTCTTGTTGCTGTGATTAAATACCTGACAAGAAGCAAACTAAGGGAGGAAGGGTTTGTTCAAGCTCACAGTTTGAGGGAATACAGCCATCACCACAGGGCAGGAAGAAATGGAAGCATGAATTACTGCTCATATTCTGTCTGCAGATAGGAAGCACAGAGATAGTGTTACCCAACTTTCTTTCTTTTTATTCAGGATCCCAGTCTAGGGGATATTGCTGCCCATATTCGGGTGGGGGGGGTCTTTCCTCTGTTAAACCTTTCTGGAAGTACTATAACAGACACACCTAAAGGTGTATTTTTGTGATGATTTTAAATTCAATCAAGTCGGAAGATTAACCATCACAAATGTGTAGGACATAGATGAGATATTCAAATAAATGCCCTCAGGAAGCGGAGAACAACACTCTTGTCTCAAACATTCTTGTGTGCCCTTTGCTTGTTCTAGGTTGATGCAATGTACACTAATGTCAAAGTGACTAATATTTGCTCTGATGGAACACTGTACTGCCAGGTACCTTGCAAGGGTCTGAACAAGCTCAATGATCTTCTACACAAGATAGAGGACTACTTCCATTGCAAGGTATGGTGGAACACCATCACCTCTAAAATTAGTCCTAAAACAGCAAATGGGAGTGGTTCACTAAATTATAACTGTTCTATACTTTGAGATAGATTTTCCAAAATGGGAAATGGGAGCCCTAGACTTCAGAGTTTTATAAAAAAGCTCTTATAATTTCTGCCTTCCTTTTAAAATGAATGTGATGACAGTATGCTTCAAGGGGATTATCACAAGATTAATAGCTATAGTACAGCTTAGTGCAGTGCTTGGAATATAAGAAATGCCCAGAAATGGGTTGCTTTGGGAGTGTGTGTGTGTGTGTGTGTGTGTGTGTGTGTGTGTGTGCATGCATATGTACAATATGTGTAGTATGTGGTGGACACCACTATACTTTGTGCCCGAACTGCTGGTAAATGTGGTTCTGCAGCTTAAATTGTTCCTTACTCTTCAATTCTAGTTCCCCTCTCCTTCCTATCTTCCTTCCTTCCTTTCTTTCATCCTGAATCAGTATGTGTAGAGGTTTTAAGTTGCCAATGTTTTTTCCTTACCTCTAGTAGGACATTATACTTGTAGTTCAAAATGTGATATGGTTTCTAGATAACTAAACCCTCCTGCTACTTCAGCTCTGATCCCCTTATACATGGAAGGGGAACCATTCCCTCTAATGTTGATCAGACGCCTTGGATTACTCTATTCAGCTTTCTATTTTAGTTGTTTGAATACTTCCCTGCCTGAAGAGAGTATAGGCTTCTTGAGAGCAGAGACTGTTGTCTTGCCAGTCTTCTATATCTGTATCACTTAAATTCCTAATTCAGTATCATGCATAGAATAGGAAGTCTGAAGTATTTCTTGGATCAGAGTAAACCCTTATTAGACTGCCATCTGAAATTGAGATATCTGATCTATATTTACCTTTTTCTATGTTACAAATGACACAAAACACTCTCCTAGTCTTCCTCCTCCTCCTCCTTCTTCTCCCCCCCGCCCCTCGCTAGTCTGTCTTAGAGGAATCTGAGACCTCCCAGAAAAGCTGACTTTGGTGATTCAGTTGTACAAATGTCCCTATACGCATGGTGGTAAGACAAGCACTTGACATGTCCTAGTGCTTTGCAGCCTTAGTGGAGACATTGTATTTAGAGTAAATACAAAAAAAGAGATATGGGCAGGTCCCCAACTTCAGACTGTAGCAGAAGAGGCAGATGAAGAGGACTGTAGCTGTGATATGTTAACATTTCATCTGTAATGATAATACTTGTGTTGATAAAATTTGGAATTAAAATCTTTGAATTTTAATGTTAGAAGTTGGAGGAAAAGGGCCTTCTAGTCATCTGGCCCAGCCAAGCTCTACTCTACCTGGTTTTGTCAGATTCAGCAGCCCTCTTCTTGTGTAACTGGTAGAGCTAGAGCCCACATGAACCCCAATGACTCTAATGTTTGTAAACATTTTCACAATGCTGATCTGTGAGCTATATGTGTACATGGCAAGTGAGTAAACTAACATCAGTAGACAAGAATGGCAAGGCAACGTCCCTCACACCCCATGGTATATTTGCTGTGTCTGCTACTGCCCACTCCCTGGGAGAAAGGGGGATGTTTGATTACATAGGAGTAAAACAGCTTGCTGTACCTCAGCATTCTGTTTCCAGTACTGTAGCACATGCTCATTGCTAAGAACAGTATCTTACATTTCTCTTTTGTAGCACATGACCTCTGAGTACTTCATCTCACTACCCTTCTGTGGGAAAATCTGCCTCTTCCATTGCAAAGGAAAATGGTTACGAGTAGAGGTAAAAACAGCCACTTGACTTTTAAAGATTTATTGTGATGTATTTCATATATACAAACAGGTTTTCTTAAAATGGAATAAGGGTTGGAGAGATGGCTTAGCAGTTAATGTACATGCCTGCAAAGCCTAATGACCTGAATTCTATTCCCCAGTGCCCACATAAAGCCAGATACACAAAGTGGCGCATGCATCTTGTATCCGTTTGCAGCAGCTGGAAGCCTTGGGGCTCCCATTCTCTGCCTCCTATCTCTTCTACCTCTCTCTGCTTGCAAATAATAAAAATATTTTTAAATGGGATAAGCATGATCAAACTCCTCACCAGTTTTTGAAAGCAAAAATGACCAATGTGGTGGAGCAACCTGTTCTGCCTCTGCTCCTGAGGAGCCAGCAGCTGACTCACTGGCACTGTTTTTTTTTTTAATATACTTTTAATATACTTATATCTGTATGTCCATATATTTACTACTTTACATGTAGATAGTAAACTGTAGAGATTAATGCAGAGTTAGAATATGTATAGTAAAAATAGATGAACAAACAGCTTTTAAATTCATGCAGATAGTAAAATAGTGGTTCTTTTAAACCATACTTTTTCTGCTCATGTATGAGATTCACTGTTATAATTCATCTGTCCCTCTGCTGCATGACACAGCAAGAAGAATGTGCCAACATGTCACTCCACTCTAATGTTTGGTGTTTACATTGCATTTTTTTGTTACCACAGCACCATGGTGAACCTTCTTATGCATAATTTTTCTAAGAATATCAAAGGAGCCAACCCTAAAAAGAAAAGAGCAATCATTTTGTTGTTTTTTAAACGCTGTAAGGAATACTTTAATAAATTAAGCATTCTGACTTTCCCTTTAAGTAAGACTGGGTCATGCCTACATTAATGGAAGCAAAAATTCTGGAGTCATTACTATCATTAATATGGATGTGTGTCATCAGAAGGCTGAGGTCATCCAGGCGTGGTAATGCACGCCTTTAATCCCAGCACTCAGGAGACAGAGGTAGGAGGATCACAATGAGTTTGAGGTCACCCTGAGACTACATAGTGAATTCCAGGTCAGCCTGGGCTAGAACATGACTCTACCTCAAAAAAAAAAAAAAAAAAAAAAAGCTGAGGTTTAGGGTTATATGACCAAGGGTTATGTGTAACATGACAAACTTTACAAACATGACTTACTAAAAGGAGTAAGCTATTATTTGACTCTTCCCATAACATTTTAATATTTTAGAAGAGCATTATAATATATAAATGTACAAACATGCTTTTAAATTTAAAAATAACTTCACACTTTCTAAAGAGTTGTAGAAGTAGTACAAAGAGGTCCAGTTTCCCCTGCTGACTGTTGGTATAACTGTTGAATAATTATTTAAAACCAGAATATTACTATTAATACAATACTTAATCTGCAGAACTTTCTGTTGTTTCCCAAACAGTCCCATAATGTCCTTTTCTGTTTGAGGATTTAGTCCAAATGCCCAACGAGAGTAGCTGTTGTCTCTGCTCAATGTACACCAACATGTTGCTGCTTAGTTTTTCTTTGTTCTTCATGATTTTCTAGAGAGTAGTATCATTTTGTAAATCATTTCTCAATTTGAGTGTCTTCATGTTTAAATTTAGAGCTTAGGGGATGTACCTCAGTAGTTAAGCACTTAGCTTAACATACATGAGGTCCTGGGTTTAATCCTCACCAGCACAAATTTAAAAATTAATTTTATTTAATTAATTCAGGTTATGCATTTGGGGCAAAAGTATCTTCTTGGTGTATGTATAAATCATTGTGGTATTTTTTATTGCCTACCTTTGAGTAGAGGTAGGTAGAGGTGTCAGTGTTCATCCTCCTAGTGATATGTAGAAAGTCAGGGAAGGCAAAGTGATTGAGAAGAATGGTTTTCTTTTTTTGTTATTTTTTAGCAATACAGAGAGAGAGAGAGAATTGGCATGCCAGGGCCTCAGCCACTGAAATCAAACTCCATTTACAAAGAGTTTGGCTCTTTGTAGTTTTCCCTTTTGAAGTATGTTAATTGGGTTTTATTTTACATTGCTTACTTTTTGAGCTTCAGATTTTTTCATTTACCACAAATGATAAAATGACTAGGTTTTATGAGGAAACTGTAAAACATGTTATTATTTTAAAACATGTAGTATTTACTCACTACAAGTAAAATTCTACATTTGAATAATCTATGTTCTTTATTTTCTTATTGTTAAGATACTGTTTTTCTTCCCATCACATTTTAATATTTTAGGAAGTTGTCTTCTGATTGGTAGCATTTAGTAATATACCAAATCATTTACAATAAATCATGTCCTAGAATTGGAGAAATAGGAAATATTGCCATCTTTATGAATTTTGCCTATTATTAGTTTAATGATTGTTATTGATTAGTTGAATTGTCTTGATTTTTTAAATATTTATTTATTTATGAGAGAGAAAAAGAGGGAAAGAGAGAAAGAATGGATGCATCACAGTCTCTAGCCATTGCAAACAAACTCCACCTTGTGCATCTGGCTTTACATTGGTATTGGGGACTCAAGTCCTGGTCCTTAGGCTTTGCAGGCAAGCACCTTAACTGCTGAGCCATCTCTTCAGCCCTGATTAGTTGAATTGAAAGCTAGATGTTGTAATTAATTGTACTCTAAGAATATTTGATAAATACACTTAAGCTAAGAGAAACTATTAATTCTTAATACTGACAATCTTTGTTGCCTTTAATCTACATTTGGTATTGCATAAAATATAATTGTATGGAAGTCCTTGGTCTTTCTGACATGATAATAAACAGCTAGTTTCTATCTCATTTCAGATCACAAATGTTCATAGCAGTCGTGCTCTGGATGTTTATTTCCTGGACTCTGGCAATGCAACATCAGTGAAAGTGTCAGAGCTCAGAGAGATCCCACCACGGTTCCTGCAAGAGATGCTTGCCATACCGCCTCAGGTACATGCCACACTGACAAGATTCCCTGTTGGAGGTTTGCCTGCTGAGGTTTTGTAAGCATGCTGTGGGATACTGTCTCTTAATATTGATCAAAGCCATGGGATACTCTCTCTTAATATTGATCAAAACCCTGGTTTGTAAAAACATTAGAAATGGACAAGTGTGGCAGCTTACTGGTTTTCAGAAGTAAAATTTGTCTGATTGAGAAAATAAGCCCAGTCATACATATAGAATATTATTGGATAAGTATTTGTTTTCAAGTATCCTGAGTCAGTAGGCTGTGTTGTCCAATGAGAAGTTCATTTTAGGGCTGGATAGATGGCTTACCCATTCTCGTTCTCTCTCTCTCTCAAATAAATAAATAAATAAATAAATAAATAAATAAATAAATATTTTTTAAAGTTCATTTTAATTAGATGTTAGTATTCACATCTGACATCCACACAGTAAATGTTTATGTCCAGGGTTTATGGTTTAATTAACTCATCATTCTCTTTGGAAGCCTGTTCATACTTACTCATTTTTTCATAGGACTTTCTCATACATCTTAGTGAAAATATTAACCTCAGCTTATCTTTCTGCTCTGAATGAACATTCAGATGAGAGACATTGTGAGTTAGTATCAACCTATTAAGAACCACTTACTACTTTTAGGGGAAATCAAAGGTTTTGTATAGGAATTAATATCTTTTTTTTTTTTATTTTTTCTTGAGGTAGGGTCTCCCTCTACCCCAGGCTGACCTGGAATGCACTATGTGGTCTCAGGCTGGCCTCCAACTCATGGTGATCCTCCTACCTCTGCCTCCCAAGTGCTGAGATTAAAGGCGTGCACCACCATGCCTAATTTAGGAAGTAATATCTTTTTCTTATTTATTTACTTGAGAAACAAAGAGAATATGGATGTGCCAGGGCCTCTAACCCCTACAAATGAACTCCAGACCTATGCGCCACCTTTGTGCAGCTGGCTTACATGGGTACTGGGGAATTGAATCTGGATCCTTAGGCTTTGCAGGCAAGTGCTCAACTGCAAAGCCATCTCTCCAACCCCAGAATTTAATAATCTTTTAGTACTACTGTTCATGGGCTGGAGAAATGGATCAGTGCCTGCAAAGTCTAACACCCAGGTTCGATTCCCCAGTACCCATGTAAAGCCAGATGTGAACAAAGTGACACATACACCTGGGGTTTGTTTGCAGCAGCCGAAGGCCCTGGTATACCATTCTGTCTCTCTTTCCTCTCTTTCTTCTTATAATAATAATAAATTATTATAATAATTATAACAATAAATATTTCAATATATATTATATATTATATACATTATTTATTGTATATAATAAATATATAATAAATAATAAAAATTAATTATAATAATAAATAAATAACTGTTTAACATTCACTTTCACCAGGCATGATGGCACATGCCTGTATTTCTGTCACTAGGGAGGTAAGGGCAGGAGGATCAGAAATTCAAGGCCAGCCTTGGCTATACAGCAAGCTCAAGGTTAGCTTGGGCTCCATGAGACTCTGTCTCAGAAAAAAAAAAAAAAACACAAATTCATTAGTAAAATGTCCCTTGACTGTATTCCAGAAGACATCTCACTCTGTCAATACTCAGTTTATAAAATTTCTATCATCAGTACTCAGGGTATAAAAGATGTTTTGTCAATGTAGCCTTTAGCATTTCCAGTCTTCATTGCCTTTTCTAATAGAGACTTATTACAGAGAAGCTGTTTATCCCAGCCTTTGTTCATAATCACTTTTACCCTATTGTTGCTCGGCGGTCATACTGGAAGTTGATGGACTTTAAGTTTTACTGTGGCTATTACAGCTCTGGAGTGTGCATCTCCTTGTGAACATGTCCATCCAGGGCCAGTGTCATAATCACAAGGTTCCCTGCTGCTCATCATAAAGTTACACAAATAGCCTTCTTTACACTGCAGCGTTAATGAACACTAAACAATGTTTTTTTTCTATTAATCTTAGCTAGATCCCTTGAGTGATAGGTGTATAAACTACTCTTTGCAGGACCCATAAAGGCCAGCTTGCCCAAGCCACTGCCTACCAACATCTCCCTAAGAGCTCTAAGTTACAGAAGCAAGCCCATAATGTGGTATTCTTTTCTCTTTTTATTTCTTTTTTTGGCTCTTAAAGTATTTTTAAACATGTGAATAGATTGTCAAGATTAAAAATTCATCATTTCTTCTCCCCCCTCTCTCTCTGCCTCTTTCTGTCTCTCTCAAATAAATAAAATATATTGTAAGGGGGGGGGGCTGGAGAGATGGCTTAGCAGTTAAGGCATTTGCCTGCAAAGCCAAAGGATCCCGATTCAATTCTCCAGGACCCACATATGCCAGATGCAGAGGAGGCGCATGCATCTGGAGTTCATTTGAAGTGGCTGGAGGCCCTGGCATGCCCATTCTCTTCCTTTCTCTTTGTCTCTCTTTTGCCTCTTTCTCTCTCTCAAATAAATAAGTAAATAAAATGTATTTTTTAAAATAAAACTCATTATTTCCCTCCACACTAAACTACCTACTTTCAGCTTTTTTTTTTTTTTTTTTTTTTTTTTTTTTTTTTTTTTTTGAGGTAGGTTCTCACTCTAGCCCAGGCTTACCTGTAATTCACTCTGTTCAAGTCTGGCCTTGAACTCACAGTGCTTTTCCTACCTCTGCCTCCCAAGTGCTGGGATCAAAGGCATGTGCCACCAATGCCTAGCCAGCTTTTTTTTTTCAGTCCTTTTAGAAAATCTGACTAATAACTGTTCTCTTTTGTGGGGCAGAGCCACCAGGGCCACCTTGCTCTCCACTCTGAGTGACCTATCTACCACCTACAACTGGCCCAGGGGAAAGAGGCTCAGAGCCCAAAGGGTGCTTAGAGAGCACAGGAGGAACCTGAGAACTAGATTTCATTTCCTTTATAAGAGTTCCTTTCTCGGTTCAAGGTCACATGTGGCTGAAGGGATTCCTGAGGTCACCTTGTATTTCCTACTGTGGCCATGCTGCAGAAGCATGGGCAATAAAGAACACTAGGTAACATGAGGCATTTGGGTACCTGTCCTTTCTAGCTCTCATCCCAACCTCCCTTCCAGTGGTGAGCACAAAGGCATGGTACCCACAAGAGTCTCGGGAGATGCTGAAAAGTATATAAGCTTCCCGCAAGACTTGCAAAGGAGTGACATTTGTTCAAGCAGAAAGATTTGGATAAAACCATCAGTGATCTTCCACAGGATACTCACTGAATCATCCATCTCCCCATCTGTGAAGTGGTGCACAGCACTGTCATGACAGAAGGATTGTGATGTGACCCAGGTGTCTGGTATAAGCCCTGGCTCATAGGAGTGAAGACAATGGAAATGATGAAATAGACATAGGAACATAGCAGATACCTATACCAAGAGCTGTGATCTTGCTATCTGAGTAGCATGTGACTTGTAGGAAAACCAGACACTGTTCCTACCTACCTTTTTTAACATGATGTGCTTGCTTCTCCATCATGTTTTGTTCTGCTTTATTTTCAGGCTATAAAGTGCTGTTTAGCTGATCTTCCACAATCTATTGGCATGTGGACACCAGATGCTGTGCTTTGGTTAAGAGATTCTGTTTTGAATTGCTCAGACTGTAGCATTAAGGTTAGTTATCTTACTGGTCCTGGTATTTCTGTAAAAGGAACTGGAGCTGGTAAGCACAGGAGTGTGTGGGGTTTATGTGCATGAATCTCATTTTACTGTAAGTAAATAAGTACATGCTTTCCCATTGGACCTATTTTTATTTTCATGAGATTGGTTTGACATGCAGCTATATTTCATGGTTTGTTTCTTACGTAGAATATTGTCTTGTGTCTCCAGCATTACTTTTAAATCCTTTATTTTTCTCTATATTGATAAAGTATCAGAGATAATTCTTTACTCCAGCTTTTCTTTTATTTATTTATTTATTTATTTTTAGAGAGAGACAGAGAGAGACAGAGAGAGGGAGAGGGAGAGAGACAGAGGGTGCACCAGCAGTCTGTCAGCAGCTGTGAACAAAATCAAGATGCATGCACCCCCTTGTGGGCAAGTGCGGCATTGCGCCCTTGTGTCACTTTGCATCTGGCTAAACGTGGGACCTGGCGATTGGAACCAGGTTCTTAGGCTTAGCAGGCAGGCACCTTAACCGCTAAGCTATCTCTCCAGCCCTACTCCAGTTTTTCTAACTGATATGAATTATGTCATTCCAAAACAAGGGCCATATTTCTCTTTTTAAATTTTTTTTTAAGAGCCAGGCATGGTGGCACATGCCTTTAATCCCAGCACTCGGGAGGTAGAGGTAGGAGAATCACCATAAATTCGAGACCACCCTGAGACTGACTACATAGTGAATTCCAGGCCAGCCTGGGCTAGAACGAGACCCTACCTCAACCCCCCCCCAAAAAAATTTTTTAGAGGGGTGGCATGCGCTACCTGTGCATCTGGCTTATATGGGTTCTGGGGAATTGAACCTGAGTCCTTTGGCTTTGCAGGCAAGCACTTTTAAACACTAAGACATCTCTCAGCCCTAAAGATTTTTTTTATTTGCATGAGTTTGTACACATGCACATGCCAGGTTATCTTGCCGCTGCAAAGGGATGCCCATCTGACTTTGTGTGGGTGACTAGAGAATTGAACCCAGGCTAGAAGGCTTTGCAAATAAGCACCTTTTACCACTGAACCATCCTCCAAGCCCATCTCTTGATAAATATTTCTAAAGATTAATCTATTTTTCCCAAAGTAGAATGGATTATAAATATATCATATGTTTCTAATCTTGATGTTTGCCGCCTCTTTCTGATATTTATGTTAAACTTCTTTGTTTCATTAGCTCTTGAATCTTTCTGAAGTTTTGCATGTTCAAATCTAAAACTTTGCTCATGTTTCTGAAACTAGAAATGTATGATCGTTTTTCTTATTAACTGATGCAATGTATATAGTATTATTTATATGAATACATAACTGAAATAATAGCGAGCATTACCTTGAAAATCTCTAAAGCATTCTTGCTAACATGGATTTTCCTATCCTTATATGCTGCTAGAGTCTATACTACGACTTGCTATACATTATACATGTTATATGCTTGCTTACATAGTTATATTTTCATGCATGTACTGTTTTATGCTTCTTATCCTGAAACAGTAAATATTTTCTTAGCTGCTCCTAAAGCTGACGCATTGGGTATGCAATAAAAATGCTTTGTGTTTTTCTTTGGAGACAATGTCTTGCTTTGTAGCCCTGACTGGCCTGGAACTCACAGCAGTCTTTCTGCCTCAGGCTATCCCAAGTGTTGGTATTACAGATAAGTGTCACCATTCCTGGGCTTTGAAAAATACATTTTAAAGGTTTTTTAAATTTTTTATTTTTATTTATTTGAGAACGACAGACAGAGAGAGAAGGAGGCAGAGAGAGAGAGGGAGGATGGGTGCACCAGGGCCTCCAGACACTGTAAATAAACTCCAGATTCATGTGCCACCTTGTGCATCTGGCTTACATGGGTACTGGGAAATTGAGCCTCCAACCAAGGTCCTTAGGTTTCACAGACAAGTGCTTAACCACTAAGCCAACTCTCCAGCCCTAAAAATTAATTTTTTAATGTTACTTCTGAATCATAAATATCAAAATGAATTTGTCAGTATTCTGTTATACTTCAGATTTAAATTGATTCACCTTGCTGGAAAAAAATTTTTTTTTAAATAAATTGCCATAGATGAATTACCTTGCTGACTTCTCCTTCTCCTCCTGCCTGTGTCCTGTCCTTTCATTTCTAGCCCTTTTTGATAGAAGGTACAGCCCACATGTCTCACTTTTGTTTTTCCTCAGATAAACTGGAATATCTCCTTAAGAGATTCATTTACAGTCAGCCAGTCTTTGGGACACTGCAGTGCAATCCCAGTGGTCGGTGCATGGTATTCCTGGGCAGACACCTTGTAGCACAGATTGGTGGGAAGCTGGAAGGTCTCCTAGGTGCAAAAGTGTTTGGGGTCTATTGGTAGAGCATTGTTCTCCACCTCCCTGGCTCTTCTTCTCCTCCTTGTAATTGAGGAGGGGTGACACAGACTGGGGACAAACCAGAGATCCCCAGGTATTGTAGATATCAAAGCTTCTTACTTCCCTTTGCAGTTTTGAGGCATACCAGCCTAACCTCTTGCCACCCTCCTGGTTCTTTCTGTTGAGGCTGGCTGGCGAGCACATGGAGGCACATCATAACATTCTTTCTACTTTGAGCGTTTTGGAATGTCCCTAATTTAGAACCACTTCCTTCTTCTCAGCAATAACAACTTGTAGCAATTATTAACTTTTCTCAGTTTTCATTTCCATAATATTGCTGCTGTTTTATAGACTTGATTTATGTCTCTTTTATTGTTAGGCTGTGAGAGAGAATTCATCTTACCTTAAATAAAATGAATAAAATATTGTGTTTTAATATTTAAGTTAATGTTATAATTGTCTCTCAGAATTCTATGTGAATTTATATTTCTTAAATTGCTTTTTACATTTTCCAAAGGTTACAAAAGTCGATGAAACCAGGGGGGTCGCATCTGTATACTTATTTACTCCTAAGAACTTCCCCGACCCTCATCGCAGTATTAATCGCCAGATTACAAATGCAGACCTGTGGAAGCATCAGAAGGATGTATTTCTGAGTGCCATCTCCAGTGCAGTCAGCTCACCTGTCAGCAGAAATAGCAATACACCCATGTCCGATATGGGCAACATGCACATGTCAGGCACCATTGGAGAGAACTTCAGAAAGAGTATCCCGGAAGTCATCAAAAAGTCTGTGCTTGAACATGCCAGCTCTTTCTCAATGGAGGACCTGCCACCTCCTGTCCACTTGTCAAAGCCAGGGGAACACATGGATGTATACGTGCCTGTGGCCTGTCACCCAGGCCACTTTGTTATCCAGCCTTGGCAAGAGATCCATAAGCTGGAAGTGCTGATGGAAGAGATGATTCTGTACTACAGCGTATCTGAGGAGCGCCACATAGCAGTGGAAAAAGACCAAGTGTATGCTGCAAAAGTGGAAAATAAGTAGGTCCTTAGACACAAAAGTCTTTTATTCTACTGCAATGAAAAGTGTATTTGAGGGCTGGAGAAATGACTTAGCAGTTAAGGCGTTTGCCTGTGAAGACAAAGGACCCAGGTTCGATTCCTTAGGACCCACACAAGCTAGATGCACAAGGGGCAAATGCATCTGGAGTTTGTTTGTAGTGGCTGGAGGCCCTGGCATGCCCTTTCTCTGTCTGTCTCTCCTCTCTTTCTCTCTGCTTGCAAATAAATTAATTTAATTTAAAAAAAAAAAAAAGTATATTTGAATGATAGTGAAGGTCCTTATTCTCACCAGGAGGAGGGCTTTGGACTGCACAAATGAGAATTTTGAATGTGAAATGCATTCAATGAATTGTGCACTTTTTTTTTTTTTTTGTTTTTCGAGGTAGGGTCTCACTCTTGTCCAGGCTGACCTGGAATTAACTATGTAGTCTCAGGGTGGCCTCGAACTCTCAGCAATCCTCCTACCTCTGCCTCCCGAGTGCTGGGATTAAAGGCGTGTGCCACCACGCCCAGCTGAATTGTGCACTTTTTTAATGTATAAAATAATGTCATCTAAAATTCTAACCATATTCCTGTTAAAATCTATATACCAAAAATCAAATTTTAAATGTTTCCTCTATTTTTCTACCAGAAAAATATTTTTATCCAGAAAATAATCAGTGTTTTTTATTTAAAGACTTTTTAGCCTAAAAATAAAATGTTTATTGTGGAAAACTTAGGGGGGGAAAGTATGAGAAATGAAAATCAAGGCTAGAGCAATAGCTCAGTGGGGAAAGTACTTGCTTTACAATCATGGAGGCCTAAGTCTGGATCTCCAGCGCTCATTTAAAATGGTGGGTTTTGTGGCTTGCCCCTGTAATCCTGGTGCTAAGAAGGTGGAGACAGGAGGAGACCTGGAGCTTGCTAGCCAACAAATTTAGCCTAATTGGTGAGCTCTAGACCATTGAGAGATTCTGTCTCAACAGAAATGTACAATATTTTTAAATATAATGCATAAGTTTGTCTTCTGGCCTGCACACACATACACATGTATATCACCCATTTACAAACATGCACACCGCACAGAGAGAGAGAGAGAGAGTAGAGAAATGGGGAGAGAGAGGCATCAAGATTAACATATAGATTAACAGTTGGCAGAAAGACTGGAAAACTCTTCTCACCTAGGTTACATGTAACAATAGAGCATGCATGAAAAAAAAAATCCCACCATATACCACTATAGGAGAAGATGGAGACTGTGTAAATGATTCAAGAATGATCTTGTCCCAGCTCACTAGCCCACTTCCATTCTCAGGGGTGCTTTTCTCTTTCTTAATAAACTGTCTCTGTCGCTTAAAAAAAAAGAGGAGGAGGGCTGAGAAGATGGATTAAGTTAAGGCATTTGCCTGTGAAGCCAAATGATCCCAGTTCAATTCTTCAGGACCCACATAAGCCAGATGCATGAGGGACACATGAATCTGGAGTTTATTTGCAGTGGCTAGAGGCCCTGGCGTGCCCATTCTCTGTCTCTCTTCTCCCTCTCTCTCTCTCTCTCTTTCAAATAAATAAAAAGTTTTTAAAAGGAGGAGGAAAGAAAGAGTAAAGGAAATTTAAATCAGTTTTTCAGACATATTGTTAAACTACTTAATGTATTCTAGTTTTTTATGCATATATATAATTGGTATATTATTATATAAAGTTATATGTGCTTTTTTCCCCTCTAACATGCTGTGAGTATTGGCCCATTGATAAAAATTCTTCATGAACAATTTTAATAACTGATGATGATCTATTACATGAAGAAATCATAATTATTCTCATTAGTTATGTATGTTTTTCCTCCCAAATTTTTCAGTATTGTAAATATTAATTTTTTTCATTTATTTCTTTTTTCAAAGTAGGGTCTCACTCTAGCCCAGGCTGACCTGGAATTCACTATGTAGTCTCAGGGTGGCTTGAACTCATGGCACTCCTCCTACTTTTGCCTTCCAAGTACTGGGATTAAAGGCATGCACCACCACGCATGGCTATAAATAGTAATTTATTATAAATAATAAGCATTGTTTGTATCTCTGTTTAGATGCTTATGAGATGGAGTCCTATAAGAGAAATTGCTAGTTAAAAAATGGTAAGATTCTTGGCACATGTTGTCAGCTGCTTCTTAGAAGCTACACCATCTTTTATAAGCAACAGCAGCATTATTTACTTGGGATAGAACCTTTCTTCTTAATTTAACTCCTGCATGTTATCTCCTATTATTGTATTTGGGCCCACACCCTCTTCCCCAAAGCCCTTCAAGATGTGCTGGTTCTGTTCTAGTGGAGTCCAAGCTCTTCACTCTCAGATTTCCACTTGTGCTATGGAGTCCTAGGAAATGACCAGCTATCCCTTCCAGTCCCCCATGCCAGCTTTCTTAAGAGGGAAGAGTGAGCTCGCTTGTTAATGCCAAACACAGAGCACTTCCCTCTCAAGCACACATACCCAAAAACTCAGTTTAAAACAGCAAACTGCTGATTTTTACACAGAATACTTTTATTCTTTCTTAGCATAGCAAATAGACATACATAAAATTGTGTCATTTTATGGGAGGGGAAAAAAACCCCTAACTTTTAGCTCTCAGAATGAGAAATATAACAACACACATTTTGAAAAACATGTAATCTATGTGACATGAGCTTTTCCTCTTAAAAAAATAATTTTTATTATGTCATGTTATTTACAATAGTAATCATAAATGACTTTAACTCAATTTGTATAAATCTTCCTCAGTAAGACCTCTTGGTCGGATTATTTCATTACAGTAAAAACCATCATACTAAAAAAATCATACTGTTAATTATCATCAGAGGATGGAGGAATAATGATAAATGGTGGGGAGAGCCTTTCTGGAGGAAAGAGATTGTATGGCAAAAGAGAACCCATGACTAGGAGCCTGCGGTTTGGAGCTTCTGCCTCCTCACCACTCCCATGGCTTGGAACAGCTCTGCCTAGAATTCATGGGCTTTAACCAGTTAATTTGTTCCCAGATAGTCAAGGGATATTTTATAGATAATAACATACTAGTGGTGTGAATTAAGTTTCATTAACTATATCAGTGCAAAGTGTATAAAGCTTCTATGTTGCTTAATACTCAAGGCTTTTCACTAAGCTTTATTCCCAACCATTTAGGAATCTCAAGCACATTACTTAATTATAGTGGTCTCCAAATATATCTTAGTAAGAAACACCTATTGAAAATCTAGATGGTCCCTTCTTACCTTAGGCCTTCTGAGTCAGAATCTATGTGGTGGAGCCCCAGCATTTGTGTTTTTAAGAAACTAAAATTGATAATCTAGTCAAAACAGCCTGTATGTGTGAACTACTAGCTCCGAAACTTGAAAACTAGAAAGAAATATAACATTTTTTTTTCATTGCCCTATATCTCTTATTTATGGGCTAAAACACCAATCACCATCATTTGTCCTGTGCAATTTAAAGATGATGATATTGGTGAAAACCAAAGGTTTTTTATCTTTTACATAAATTAGCAACCTGTACCAGACTGGCATTTCCACATCTTGAGAGTCTTCATTAATCTAACCTAAAGTATTTATTTGTATAGTTTATCTTAAAATGGCTGCCATTTGCTAAGTGCCTATTATAAGACCGAGTAATGTGTGAGGCATGTTTAACCTAGCACTTATGCAATGAGTTAAAATTAAATATTACACATTAGCTAACTCAGGCTCAGGCCAGGATGACACCATTGGGAGATGGCCCATGTGGCACTCCAGGTCAGTCTGCTTGGCTCCCAAACCTTAGATGTCTATTATGAATCCTTTCTGTGTCCTAGTTGTATCTGGGACTCCTGTAATGTTACTTTTGCACCTTAAGTCTGTCTGAAGCTTTCTACATTTCCTAGAAGCCCTGCGTCACACACAGTATTTACATTTGGCCTCTGTCTGTGGGCTTCTCATTGTATGTCAGCTCACAGCAGCACATGAGTTTCCTCTGCCTATCCCCCAGGCCAGCAGTGATTGCAGCCATGCTTCCGCTGCACTGGGGCTGACAGACCTGTTAAGACTGACACACTGCTCAGGTGCTGAGAATTCTGCTATAGACACTTGGCTTTGAGCTATAATGAGCAGTCTTTCTCCCTTAGCATAGCATTCCTTTTTACTTATGTAGTTGAGATAGTAGTACTTTAAAATGGTCTTTCATAGTCAACCTTGATATCTAGGTTTCTGTCATTGTAACAATGTTGATATAGCCCCATATGAGAAAAATATATTTACATGAATTTTTCTGGGTGCCTGAACTCCAGATATGAAACTAGGGTCCCCTTCCCTGCCCTCCCTTTTCAGAGTTTTTAAATTTCTTTTATTTTAGGGGGCAGGTTGGATTTTGTGGGGTTGTTTGTTTTTTAATGTCCTCACATGTCATAATTAAAATTGTGATGATTTCTTCCTAATCTTCCATCCCAGTCTTTCTCTTCCATCCTGCACACAGTCTCCCTTCCAGCATTACTAAAGTATTCACTCTGCTCCAAACCATGTCTTCTGCAGTCTCCTCTGTTTCCATTTCAAGCACTTTTTTTTAAAGCTCCCATTGGTCCTGCTTGCATCTCATTCAATCTTCAAACATGATCAATGTACCAAATGCAACCATTTTATGTCTCCCCAGGGTGGAGGGACCCGCCCTCCAGCCTCTTCCTGACCACGCTTCATGGCATCAGTTTCATTCTATAAGGAGGGTTGGTCATATACCTATCTCTGCCCTTTACTAACTCCATGAGGCCTGTAAATGTCTTTCAAGTGAGCAGGTTCTATCCGATCAGCCATGGCACAGCAGGCAACAGTAACCTTTGGAAAAGCAGCAGCATTTGCTTTAGAAACATTGGTGCAGTATAGTTTTATATTTTGATAACCATTACTTGCAGTAATTGTTTTTTTTCATCATAAAACATTTACTTACCCTTAACACAGATATTGACTGTGGGTATTTTCTTCTTCTTTTTTTTTAATCCAATGTCCTCCTAGGTGGTACAGGGTGCTTTTAAAAGGAATCCTGACCAATGGACTAGTATCTGTGTACGAGCTGGACTACGGCAAGCATGAATTAGTCAACATACGAAAAGTTCAGCCCTTAGTGGATGCGTTCCGAAAGCTGCCCTTCCAGGCAGTCACCGCCCAACTTGCAGGTAATTTCTGTGGAATTTGACTTAGCAGCAATATAGTTTGTTTTCATTTTGTCCTGGGTACTTCCATTAGTCCATTGGGTTTTTTTTTCTTAATGCTAACAACATCCTGGGAATACTAGAAATAATTTCAACAATCTGTCATAGTCATGCTCTGCCACTACAACTGCAGTTTCTGTTTCCTCCTTTGGTCCTCTGCTTGTATACCTTGGGAATTACTAAAGCTACAGTCGTGGTTCAGACACAATGTTACGTTCTGCTTTGCTGCATTCTGCACTCTTCCCCATTTGGGGAGTGTTGTTTCATGGTCTCACTTTTTGTTATTTTTCTTAGTGCTGGAGGTGAAGCCAGGATCTAGAGCCTGTGACGCACAAATTGTATGACATCTAAGCTACACTGCAGCCCATGCTAATTGTTTTAATGGTTGAAAAATAGCCCATTGAATCAGTATTTCCCTATTGGTGAACAGTTAAATTGTTTGCACTTTTTATTTATTTTTAAAAATGGTATGTGTGTGTGTGTGTGCATGCATGCACACATGCAGATGCATGTGTGCCACAGCTTATCTATGGAGGTCAGAGGACAACTGCTGGGTTTCACCCCTGTTGTTCCACCCCATTGGAGGCAGGTTTCTCTCTCTGGATCTGGCTCTACTGTTCTTGTTGCTGTGCTCACTGAGAGCTCAAGAAATTCTCCTGTCTCTACCTCCCATCTCTGTCCTTGTGCTAGGATTATAGAAGTTTGTCATCACTTCTGGATTCTTACGTGACTACTTGAACTCAGGTACTCAGACTTGAGCTATGAGCATTTTATCCACTGAGCCATCTTCCTAGCCTGTTGTTTATACTTTTTTTTATGAGAGTGGGAGGGTGCAAAAGAGAGAATTGGTACACCAGGGCCTCTAGTCACTGTAATCCAACTCCAGACACATGCACCAGGTAGTACACATGTATAACCTTGTGCACATGTGTCACCTTGTGTGTCTGGCTTATTTGGGTTCTGGGAAGTCGAACCTGGATCCTTAGGCGTCACAGGCAAGTGCCTTAACTGCTAAGCCACCTCTCTAAGCCCCTGTTTGCACTTTACTGTAATGTTAAGAGAACTCTTCAGGTAAATATACTAGCTAAAACAAGGAACAAATAAATGAGTAACCAGCAGGAGGAGAATTCAATTATAAGTACCAAAATTATTTATTGTATAAATTATGCATCTACACAGTGGAGCATTACACAGTCACAGAAACTCAGGTTATTTTCATGGCCAAGTAACGTTCATGTTTGCATCATCATGCACAGCATACACATCTCACATCAACCTCTTGACTCTCACCAGCACTCAAGGAGCTAATTTAACAGGTGTACAATGACATCTATGTAGTGTTGTCTGATGAGATGTTACTTTGATCTGTTGAGAAAGCTGTACAGATGTTGTGAGGGCTCACCTGTAGCTTTCCTGTAGGTTGTACCTCTCCATTGGGAGCCAGGCAGCTGAAGGAAGCTTGGCCTCATGGGCCCATGCTGTCATCAGATGGCATGGAGGCCAGCAGGGCCTCAGAATACTGGAGTTGGACACCACTTCCCTGGGCTCTCTGTGTCCTGCTTTGGGGAGTTTTGTGGCCACAGCAAAAGAAAACTACATCTATAAATTCTTCCTTAATTTATTGACCATTCTTTATTAGAAGGCTGTATCATGCCTTATTTTGAAATATTTGCCATTTTCTTTCTGCCTTTCTACTAGACTTGACAGGAGATTCTCTTGGTGATTGGATATGAAACAGAAATGCCATGTGACCCATGGCACAGCCACTAGTCAGTCTGCTTTAAAGTCAAACCTTAAACTTTAGACTTAAACTCAAAGTGGCTTCTTGGATTTAATCATCACTATTCTTCATTTCCATGCATTCAGTGGTATCATTTCTCTTGCAGCTTTTGCTTCATGCAGTGAATCTTGATATGCTATATTTTTAATTTACCTCAAAATACTTCTAAATTCCTCTTGAGTTTTCTTCTTTGGCCCATGTGTTATTAGAATTGTGTTTTTCAAGCCGGGCGTGGTGGCACACGCCTTTAGTCCCAGCACTCGGGAGGCAGAGGTAGGAGGATCACTGAGAGTTCGAGGCCACCCTGAGACTACATAGTTAATTCCAGGTCAGCCTGGACCAGAGTGAGACCCTACCTTGCAAAACCAAAAAAAAAAAAAAAAAATTGTGTTTTTCATTCTTCAAATGTTTCAGGATTTTCCAACCATCTTTCTATTGATCTCTAATTTAACTCCATTGGTGTCTAAGAGCAGATTATTGCATAAGTTCTCCTTTAAATTTGCCCAGGTGTGTCTTATGTCCCAGAATGTGGTTTATTTTGGTAAATTTTCCATGTATTTTTGAGAAAAATTTACAATCTTCTGTTACTGGATGGAGTAGTCCAGAAATGTCACTTGCCTCCAGTTGATTATCATGCTATTGAGATCATTGTGTCCTTACTGATTTGCTACCTGCTGGAGCGGTCCCTTTCTTTTTTCTTTTCTTTTCGTTTCGTTTCTCTTCTTTTCTTTTCTTACTTCTTATAGGCACAGTCTTTCTCTAACCCTGGCTGACTTGGAATTCACTATGTAGTCTCAGGCTGGCCTTGAACTCACAGCAATCCTCCTACCTGTGCTTCTTGAGTGCTGGGATTAAAGGTGTGTACCACCCTGCCCTGCAGAGCCATCCATTTCTGATAGAAGGATGGTGAAGTCTCTTGTGGTGGGGAATTTATTTTTTTCTACTTGCAGTTATATTCAGTTTTGCCTCTGGTGTTTTGATGCTCTGATGTTAAGTACATCAACATTAAGGACCATTGAGTCTTTTTGGAAAACGCCACTTCTCTTTATCCCTTATAACTTCCCTTGCCCTCAAGTTTGCTCTGTCTGAAATTAATATTTCTAATCTTGTTTTCTTTTTTTAATATTTTATTTACTTATTTATTTGAGAGAAGAGAAAGAGGCAGAGAGGGCCTCTAACCACTGTTAACAAACTCTAGACACATGCACCACCTTGTGCATTTAGCTTTATGTGAGTATGGAGAATTGAACCTGGGTCCTTTGGCTTTGCTAGCAAGTGCCTTTTCTGCTAAGTCATCTCTCCAGCCCTTGTTTTCTTTTTTTAAAAAAATACTTTTATTTATTTTCAAGGGGAAGAACAGAAGTAAGGGAGGGAGAAAGAATGGGCACACCAGGGCCTCCAGCTGCTATAAATGAACTCCAGACATATGCACCAGTTGGTGCATCTGGCTTTACATGGGTACTGGGGAATTGAACCCAGGCCAGCAGCTTTTGCAGACAAGCATCTTTAACTGCTAAGCCATCACCTTAGTCCCTACTCCTGTTTGTTTGTTTGTTTGTTTGTTTGTTTGTTTGTTTGTTTGTTTGTTATTAATTTAGTGTACCGTAGCTTTCTCCAACTCTCTGCATTTCTTTATGTTTAAAATGAGTTTCTTTTAGACAACATATAATTAGGGTTTCTTTTTTTACACTCTGTCTACCTCTTATTTGGTTTATTTAGACTATTACTGCTTAGAGTGATTATCAGTATAGTTAGATTATCTGTCAATTTATTACTGATGTCTATTCATTATTTTTGTTCTTGTTTTGTCTTTCATACTCTTTGCTTTTTGTGTTTTAATAGAGCATTTAATGTTATTCTTTTTCTCACCTTTCTTAATATATCAGTCATATTTCCTTTTCTTAAAACATTTTTAGCAGTTGCCCTGGATTTTCAATATACATTTACAGCTAATCCACTTCTACTGTTTGTTTATAGCCTAGGCTAGCCTTGAACTCACTTTGTAGCTGAGGCTGTCCTTTAACTCCTGATCCTCCTACCTTTACCTCCTAATATCTGGGATTAAAGGTATGCACCACCATTCTGGCCTTCAATCCACTTTAGATAACATTGCATTCCTTCACAATTAGTGCAGATACCTTATAATAACAAAAGAAATCCTCATTTTATAAATAATGACGAAGTAGTTCCTTCATCGTAGCCCTTTAAGTATACCAGTTTACATAGTCAAATATTTTGTGGCTAGTATTTTGAACAAACTGTTACAGATCTATTAGATCAATTAAGAATAATGGAGAAGGGAATGGAGAGATGGCTTATCAGTTAAGCACTTGCCTGTGAAGCCTCAGGACTGTGGTTCGAGGCTCTGTTCCCCAGAACCCACGTAAGCCAGATGTACAAGGTATGGTGCATGCATCTAGAGTTCATTTGCAGTGTGTGGAGGCCCTAGTGTGCCCATTCCCCCCATCTCTTTTTCTGTCTGTCACTCTCAAAAAAAAAAAAAAAAAAAAAGAAGTGAATTAGTGATTAAGGTGCTAGCCTACAAAGCTAAAGGACCCACATTTGATTCCCCAGGACCCACATAAGCCAGATGCACAAGGTAGCACATGCTTCTGGAGTTCATTTGCAACAGCTGAAGGCCCTGGAATGCCTATTCTTTCTTTATCTGCCTGCCTCTCTCTCTCTCTCTCTCTCTCTCTTCCTCTTTCTTTCTCAAATATAAATCAAAATAAAATATAAGAAAAATTACAGAAAAGAATAAGGGAGAGAGCTGGGCATGGTGATGCATGCCTTTTTCCCAACACTTGGGAGGCCGAAGTAAGAGGATCACCATGAGTTGGAGACCACCCTGAGACTACATAGTAAATTCCAGGTCAGCCTTGGCTAGAATGAGATCCTACCTCCTTACCTGGAAAGACAAAAACAAAAAAAGTATAAGGGAGAAAAAAGCCAGACACATGCCTGCAATCCTAGCACTAAGGAGGCTGATACAGAAGGATTATGAGTTCGAGGCCAGCTTGGGCTATATATGGCGTGATACTATCAACAAAGTACACAGACAAAAATAAGAAAAATAAAAATTTACCTTCACTTAGTTATCCTCTGATGTCTTTCTTTACTTAGATCCAAGTATGACTTTCTTTACCTCAAATTTCTTTTAACTGAATAGGTCTACCAATAACAGACTCTCTTAATATTTGTTTGTCTGAGAGTCTATTTCTCATTCACACACTTTATTTTTCCTTCTCTCCTCTCCTCCTGCATTAGATTGAACCCGGGGTCTTGTGCATGCGAGGCAAATACTCTTTCACTGAGTGACACTCCTACCCCTGTCCTGTACTTGTAAAAAGTATATTTATTTATTTGCAATCAGAGAGAGAGGGGGAGAGGAGGAATGAATTTGCATGCCAGGGCCTCTTGCCACTGCAAATAAATTCCAGATGCAAGAGCATCTGGCTTTACATGGGTACTGAGGAATTGAAGCCAGGCTGGGAAGCTTTGTGAGCAAGCTCCTTTAACTACTGAGCCATATCCCCAGCCCCTCTCCTACACTTTTGAGGATACTCTTCTAGGATATAGACTTGTAGTTGATGGATTTGTCTTTTTTCTCTTAGCTCTTCACTTGGCTTGCTTACATGGTTGCTAAGAAGTTTGATATTATTCTTGTCTTTGTTCTTCATCTTCTTTCAAGATTTTTCTTGATCTTAGATATTGAGCAGTTTGGATGTATACTGAGATTGTGTTCACTGAACTCCTATGGCCTGTGGTTTGGTGTCTGACACTGACTTCTCATCATCAGTGTTTCACATGTAACTTCTGTCCCTTTGTCTCTCTCCTGGTTTTCTACTGTACACTCTTTATACTTTTAGAGTTGTCCCAGTTCTTGCATAGTCTGTCCAGAGTCTCTGTGTGTGTTTGAGATAGGGTCTTCCTCTATCCCAGGTTGACCTGGAATTCACCATGTAGTCTCAGGCTGGCCTAGAACTCACAGTGATCCTCCTACCTCTGCCTCCCAAGTGCTAGAATTAAAGGCATGTACCACCATTACCCACCTTGAATATTTTGTTTTCCAGTCTTTTTTCTCTTTAATTTTCACTGTAGAAGTTTCTGTTCATTAAGTCCAGATTATTTCCTCAGCCCTGTCCGGTCCACTGTAGTGAGTCCAGTAAGGCATCCTTTCCTGTTGGTGTATTTTGTTTTGTTTTTTGGTTTTTCTGGTTTTTTTCCCCAGCATTTCTTCTTTTTTTTTTTCCTTAAAATTGCCATCTTTCTATTTATGTTATGTATTTTTCCCCCATTTTATACTGGGGATGGAAATCACATACTAAGCAAGCATTTTCTACAAGCTGCACCCTGGGCCCTATCCATCTGTTCTCACATGCTGCCTACTTCATCCATCAAAGCCCTTAGCATATTAATCATAGTTGTTTTAAAGTCCTGATCTGATTGTTCCAACATTCCTGCCATATCTGACTCTTGATGCTGATGCTTGTTCAGTCTTTTCAAACTGTGGGCTTTGCCTTTAGTATCAGGTGTTTTTGTGAAAGGTAGATGATGCACTGAGCAAAAGGAACTCCTGACACAGGCCTTTAGTGATACAGTATTTGGGGCTGTGGTGCCATAGTCTAATGATCAGATCCCACCATGAGTCTTGGGTGAGCCTGTGTCCCTGGGCTGTGATCTTCACTACCTCTAGGGGGTCCCCCTTCATTAAACAGGGTGGCTAGAGGCATGAAAGAGTGTGCTGGGTAAGAGCTAAGTATTTCCATCCCCAAGGTGGGTGGGCTCAGAGGAAACCCCAGCAGGTCCAAGCTCTGTTAAGCCACTTGTCCCAGATGATAGGATTGTTAAAAACAGGGAGCTTTGGTGTACTTCAGTGTTCCTTGTTTCTACCCTCTCCTCTTCCTGTGATATTCATTGTCAGGGTCTGAAGGGTGTGCCTTAGGTTAAACTTTCAAAAGCATAAGTGTTCCCAGGACTGGGTCTCACTGGAGAATTTAATTCTCTTGTCCACATGACCACTAGAAGTTTGTCAAGCCTAGGTTTTCCTATACCATCACTGGTACTCTGAGGTCTCAGGGCATCGATTTCTGTATACACCTGTCTGTCTTTCCTTTTGGAAGGCAACAGATTGCCCTGTAACTTCATTTTTCATTTTGTTTTAGCTTTTTACTTGTTGGGATAGAGTGGCAACTACTTAGTTCTTTACATGCCAGGCCCCAAGCCAGAAGGTCTACCAGCCACTTTGCTTCCTTGCCTTCTCCCACAGCTGGGACACTTATAACTCTTGCACAGATCAGGGAGCAGCAGGTCAGAGAAGCCAAGTATACTGCCCAAGACCCTACAGCCTTAACACCCATGCTCTTCCTCTCAGGTGCACGCCTTTCTTTATTGTTCTTCCCACTCAGAGGGAAAGCCTAGTTTGAAATGTCCCTTATCTCCTCAACCTATACCCATAAGTATTTGTGAAATGACCAGCAAAACCCTGTGTTGCTATGTCTCTGAACTTTTAATAAGGTGGATCAGATTGGAGCCTGGTAGACTAAAGCAGGATACATGAAGGTTTCTTTGACTACCTATGTCTAGAAGCATAGTGTTGCTGCTGGGCCCCATCTGTGGCCCTTTCCCAGGCTCCCCTCTGTAAACCTTTCTTCCTACCAACTTGCTTGAAGGCCACAAAACCTCTGGGTACTAGATTACTGTAAGACTGAGAACTGGGTGAGAGTGGACATGGAAGACTGGGTCACTGCCTCGGACACAGGACCTGCAGGAGAGAGAAGAGTGACACTAGGGATTTAATGGGGTCACCTGTGGTGATTTGTCCATTTAACCCTTCACTTTCATAAATTTGTCTCACACCCTGTAAAATTTGGGAATGTTCCTACATCCAAGGAATTCTTCCCAAGCCTAGTGGAGCCAACAGGGCATCCTGAGTGTATAAATCAGAATGTTTTAAGGATTCTTTGGGGAACTTGGGATACCCTTTACCCACTTGCAAACTGGGTACCTGGATGCTTACCTCACAAGGTCTCTGGTGAGTTTTTCCATCTGAACCTGACATGGTCTCCATTGCAGCATATTACATGGATTTGTATTTGATTTCCAGGCTTACATAAATGAGGAGCCACACTCTTCCCTGAATGATTAGGCTCTAGAGTAGAAGTTCCCTTTTTCCATATTGGAACAGAGGAGCAGGGGTCCAAGATTGTCAGCCTGTTGAAGATAAAATGAGACTTCCAGTGTTCACCTGTAGGAAATTAATAATAATCTAAAACTTGATCCTACTGGCTGTGTAGATAGCAGTTCTCCTAAAACTATGTCTAAAATTCACAGATCTTCATCTCTTCTGGACATAATTTATAGTTTTCCTAGTTTATGTGGACTTAATTTATGTTAATTTGACAGCATTTTTGAAAAACCTTCAATTTTATTTTAAAGTCTTGTTTTGAATTCTCAAACTTTTATCTTTAAAGTTCAAATGTCAGAAATTTAGAGACATGCAGTTTCTTTTATGGTAGGTAAACTGTGACTCAAGACATAGGCTAATTTGCTCTAGATCACACGACTTGATAGAAGAATTGATAGGAGTAGTAACTGAGTCTCCTCACTTTTAATCAGTTTTTTTTATCATGACTGGATAGTTTTTCTTTAATTAGACTGCAAATAAACCATATAGCAAATCTTTTCTGCTATATTTGGCCTATCAAGGAAAAAAAAAACCTTTAAGAAAAATGTCACTAATACCATTGATATTTACATTTTATTACTCTTGGCAATATCATTAGTGTAAATCTACATTTTAGGTGTGGGAAGTGGGAGTGATTCTTGTTATCTCACTTAGGAAACAATATTAAGTCAAAGGAAACTTTCATATGTAGATAAAAGCTCCCAGCAATCTGCAGCTGTTTTCTGGTCAAGCAGTCCTAACAGTTTGGAATGGGCTAAATAGTTTTCCCTGCTAATGGATTTAAGAAAGGTGCAAGTAACTGCTCACTGCTCTCCTCCCTCCCTGTCTTTCTCCTAGGAGTAAAGTGCAGCCAGTGGTCAGAGGAGGCCTCGATGGTGTTTCGAAATCACGTAGAGAAGAAACCTCTGGTGGCACTGGTACAGACAGTTACTGAAAACACTAATCCTTGGGACCGGAAAGTAGTTGTCTATCTGGTAGACACATCACTGCCAGACACTGACACCTGGATTCATGACTTCATGTCACAGTACCTGGTAGAGATTTCAAGAGTTAATTAATCACTGCTTCTGAGACCTTGACAACTAATGCAAAAAAATTTTTAGCAATAACAAAATGTAGTGTGCATGTACTTTAAAAACATCTTATTTCTACTACATGGCTCTGACTGTTGTGGGGATTAAAAAAAATATGCTATGTTTGATGAAAAATATTTAACAATTTCTGTTTTAACATGGTTGACTTTTCAAAAAATTGCACTTGAATTATTACTATAATATTAGAATAAAGTGTTTATCAATATAAAAGCTGAGTACCTTGTCATTTCTAGGTTTTATGGCTAAAAGTTTCTTTTTATAATGATGTTGTCTTAGTTGCAATGCTAGGATCTTCTCCAGAGAAACTGAGAGTTTAATGGCAACTCAGCTCCACCCTAGAGTAGTGATGTGTTCCAAAGCAAGTGACCACAAAGCAGGACTTACCCTAGGCCTGCGGTATCCGCACTGCTGCAGGAGCAGCCAGGCAGACCAGCGTGTCCCTAGATCCCGAGTGACTTCTCATTGCCACACCCAAAACCCATGCCTGCTGCAGTCTCCCTCCCCTGCCTTTTCCTCCACACCTATCTACAGCCACGTGGACCATTATCTGAGTCCTGAACCCCACTTGTCTCCATCTAAGACTATTGATATTCTAAAACAAGACTTGCTCACCTCTAAATCATGCTTATTTTAGTCCCTAAGCCTATAAATCATTCCCTCCACCCTTTCTTGCTTGTCAGTGACCTACCTGACCTGCCAGGTTGGCCAGGAAGCCTTCCCTGGTGTCCCTTTCTACTACATTGTACTTTATTGTCTTTTCGGGGGGGAGGGGTTCTGAAACAAGTTTTTTCTTTGTAGCCCAGGCTAGCTGCAAACTTGAGATCCTCTCCCTTCAGCTTCCCAGTGCTGGATTATACCAGGCCCAGCTCTCCATTGTACACTGAGTATGCTGATAGTCACCTCTGACTGCACTTTACAGTTCATAACTAGTTGCCTGTGTAGCAATCATCGCAAGTATATCTTGAGCCCCATGAGAAAAGGCCTAGCGTTAGTTATCTCTACCCAGTAGAACACAGTAAACATTTGGCAACTAGTTCTAGGGTGTGGGGAGGTCAGCTTTGATTTGTACTGCCTGAGAGCATACCTGGAGACCACATTCCCTCCCACCATTGCTGATTTCTGGCTGGCAGTGTGACATTGCTGGATATGGAGTCAGGAAGGGGATCACTTCTTGGCCTTTTGCCTAAGCTTAAGTGTGGGGTTAGGAAGGTTCTTGTGACTCTGTGTGATTGTCAGTGCCTGTACCATCTCATGGACAGAATAACATTCTGACAGAGGTCATAACACAGTTCAGCACATGCTTGTTAACTGGTGGGCAGGTGGATGGGAAGATGGATGTTGTAGGATTCAGCAATGGTTAAAAATGAGGTGGGAAAGTCCCAGACTAAGAGTGCAATTGGAATGAAGAGAAGCACCAAAGAATTTGGGAAGCCCTTAGTTAGAATATTCAGTATAGATAAGGAAAGGGAAAAAGAGGGAGAGAAAGTCTTAAGGGCTAGGATAGTGGCCCCTACCCAGTTTGAGTAGAAGATTAAAGGTTTGGTTTTTGAACATACTGAGTTGAACTAACATACTCATAAATTACCGGAAACATGAAATGGACTTCAGAGGAGAAAATGGGCTGTAGATAAACATCTTAAAAGCATTTGTTTTTATTTGAGAAAATCTAGGAAAACAGATTCTGAGAACAGAAAGAGATAAGTAAAAACCAGGTTTTAAAAACAATAAACAAAACAACTACTTTCTCACAGTTTTGGAGGCTAGGACTCTGAGGTCAAACTGTAGGCAGGATGGTTCCTTTTGAGGGCAGTATTAGTCACTTCTCTCATTCCTGTGCAGAATACGTAACAAAAGGTAACTGAGGGGAGGAAAGGTTATTTATTTTTTAAAAAAATTTATTTATTTGAGAAAGAAGCAGAGAGAGAGAGAGTGGGCGCACCAGGACCTCTAGCCACAGCAAATGAACTTGATGCATACGCCACCTTATGCACCTGGCTTATATGGGTACTGGGGAATCAAACCTGGGTCCTTAGGCTTTGCAGTCAAGCACCTTAACCACTAAGCCATCTCTCCAGCCCAGGAGGAAAGGTTTTATGCAGCTTGCAGTTTGCGGGAATATAGGCCATCCTGGCAGGGAAGGCATGGTGGCAGGAGTTTGAGCAGCTGTTTACACTGCATCCATAGCCAGCCAGCAGATGAGTGCCCATTCTCTCTCTGTCTCTCTGTCACTCTCAAATAAATAAACAAAATTTAAAAGAACAAGTTTATTTAAAAAAACATTTATGTTTGTTGTTGCAGGTATAAAACTAATCTGGTGCTGAGATAGTGCAACACACAAATGAACTTGGCTTCCGCCTCATGTTGTAGTCCACAGTCAGTTCCTGGTAGGTTGGAAGCTTGAGTGAAAAGCTAAAGAAGGAAGGACAACACAGGAAAACACTGCTTTACTCCACGACTAGGAAAGCATTCTTAAGCAGAACACACAGAGCATTGACAATATAAAGACTGATGGACTGTTATATCAGGGACAGGTGTTCATTGGAAGAAACTAAGAAGGTGAAGAGGCAAAGCACAGAATGGAAGTATACGTTGAAAAGTATCTGTGAAAATTTCTTTTTGTTGTTTTGCTTGTCGAGGTAGAGTTTCACTCTAGTCCAGGCTGACCTGGAATTCACTATGTAGTCTCAGGGTGGCCTGGAACTCATAGCAATCTCCTACCTCAGCCTCCCAAGTGCTGGGATTAAAGGCGTGCATCACCATGCCTAGCTCTGTGTGAAAATATCTTTGAGAGTTTCTCTTTAGGAATCAGTACTCAAGGAGTAGAGGTGTGTATTGAATATTGAATATATAAACAATAAAAATGGGCAAGAAGTGGCAAAACACTTCACAGAAGCATATCCAACTGGCCAATAAAAAGGGTCAACCCCTAAGGTCATAAGGAAATGCATGACACCTGTAGCAGAATGGCTGCAATGTTTCAGTTCTCATTAAAGTCAAGTGGTGTGGAAGATGATAGTGTTGAAAGAGTCCAGGATTGCCTTGCCTCGAGTTGAGCCTAGGACTGCTCTGTGCCGCAGCACTTCACAGCAGAACTAGCTGTAATAACCCCGATTTCTATTCGTCATAAAATGGATTTTAAAAATTGTGTGTTCATATGGAAATACCATATTTGGCATATTCCTATAGCAAATTCATACAGAGTGAGAACTTCAAATTTTATGTAAATGAAGTCAAAATGAAACATCAAGTGATTAACCTCAGCTCAGCACAGGGTTGAACAAATGAAGGCAGAGTGCAGAGGTACCTCCAGGATACAAGGACTTGATTGCTGGAAGGGCAGAGCCCCGCAAACATCTGTAGGAGGGTGTGTGAACTTAGGAGGAATAGCCTGGCTTCTGGGCCATGGACAATGATCCTCCACTGGTGCTTGGTTTGCTGTAAAAATTCAGGATGGTATGCGTTGATGTGCCCTTAAATGTTCCTGTCCACATCAAAAATGCTTAAAAACAAAAGATCTGAAATAATAAATCACTGCTTTAAAATATGTAGCACATAGCTCTTGAAAAGAAAGCCCTCAATAGCTGCTTGTAAACCTCAGCAGATTATAAAACAGAAATACATCATTGTGAAAATATTCTTAAGTGACTATTTCTCTTTAGGTAGCTACAGCAGTATTAAAGAATTCAATTTTTTTTTTTTAAGGATCTCCCCCACAAAAACGCTCCAATAATCAGAGATGTTTCTCTATGTGCCTTTGAATTCCTTGGTATGAGCCAATTGTTTATTAAAACACTTAAGGTTTCTGTTTGGGTTTAAGTGATCTGTTCTGGAAAACACATTAACCTTTTAAGAAAGTGGAACTTTTTGTTGTGGTTATTTTAAGTGGCTGTTCTGGACGCTCCCTCCATTCTCTCGGTACCACGCAAAGAGAATGCATTCGATTCAGTGTTGGACTTGCGTGTTCTCTAAGTGATGGTCATTAAAGCTTGGGCACGTGCCAGGCCTGCCTGGCCTGCGGCGGGGGGTGGGGGGGAGGCGCTGGAGAAGACCGGACGGGTCGCCGCTTCAAGGGAGGCGAAGGCGCAGCAGCCTCTGGTCACTGTAGAAGACCTCGGGAAAATTTCTAGACCCCGCAGGAATAAAAATCTCCGTTACCTCCACGTTGCTTCAAATCTTCCTATGACAAGTGGGAAAACCGAGACCTCAGGCCAGCCGGGTCCCTTATCCCACGATCTCCCCAGCGGGTGTCGCTCCCCGGCCGGGGACCGTGCGCCCCGGAGTGGAGGGGGAGGGCGGGGCGGGGCGCGGTGACAGCGCCGAGCCGGCCCGCCCCTGGCTCCCACCCGCGGAGCCCACTGCGCCCGCCCGTCCGCCCGGGAGCTCGTCCAGCCCGGTGCTCCGCTCGCCCGCCGCCCGCGCCGCCCCGCAGCTCTGCGTCCCGGTAAGCCCCTCGCCCTCCTGGGGTCCCCCTCGGGTTCGCGGGGCTCCCTGCCGCCGTGCCGGGGGCCCAGCCATATCTGGGCAAAATATTCAGCTGTTGTCGCCTCTGCCAAGAGGGACTGAGTGTGGCTCCCTCTATAAATAACCGCCGCCTAGGGCTGCCTTCGGGGCTGGGGAGCCCGGGAGCGGGGGTTGTGGTCCCGAGCTTGGCATACCGGTCGCCAGCCTTCGCTTACCCCGCAGCCCGGCGCGCGCGGCCATGGCCAGGACGCCCTGGGCTCTAGACAACAGGAGACCAGGGGCTCTGGAAAAGCAGTGCCCAGGGCCAGGCGTCTGGCAGAGCGGATGCCAACGTCGCCCGCTGCACCCTCTCCCCCAGCGTAGCCCGGCCCCGCGCCCCCCGGCGGGCGCACTGCCCCGCACAGGTACCGCACCCTGTGCAACCTCCTCCGCCGCCCGCCTGCAGAGTCTGGGGGCGGACACGTAGCGGGAGTTCGTGCTTTGCCGGGACCTGTGATAGAAAAAGTTTCCCAAAAGGCGGGAGTTCACAAGGTTTCAAGCGCAGCCAGGTGAAGCGACAGAGCCTGGAGCCAGGAAGCCCACTGGTGGCTGGTCACTCGCTTGGACATGCCCTCCTGCCTTCTTTGAACCTTGGTTTGCCTGTGTGCAAGGTGAGGTTAGGGTCCTGCGAAGAGCTGGGATTCCGTGAGAGCAGCCTCATGGCGCTTCCCACTGTCCTCCCCCCCTCCCACACACCTGTTCATCCGTTCCTGGCCTGGGACGCTGGGGGCACTAGGGCACACACCTGCAGGTTACAGAAGTCAGACTTTGGTTGGTCCTCGAACCCCGGTGCTGTGCTGAGACCCTTGGAATAGCCTAATGGGTTCATGTCCAGAAAGTGGTCTGGTATCTTATGAGCACCTCTCTGCTGAGCAGCAGCAGTGCGTTGACAGAGCAGCAAGTGACCCGTAGAACTTTAAACCAACTAGCTAGGTAGAGCCAAGGCTCCAGTCCAGCGCTCCCTGGCCTCAGTTTTCCGTGTCTTTATGGCACCGGTGATGCGCCCTGGGAGCCACAAAGCCCTGCTCCCTGCTCCACTCCCTCCACTACCATAATAGACCCTCTAGAGAACTCCCCCTCGCTTTCTTAAGCGACTGCTGAGGGTCACCTGATCAGAGCCAGACCCTAAACACAAGAATTGGGCCCTTTTGGAGGACGCCCCAGGAGACCATCTTTCTCTCCAGAAGATCGCCCGTGAAGGGCCCCAGAGCCCCCTGCTCAAGGGCATTGGGCTGGGCCACCTTGGGGTACTCGGCTGGCTTTTCTTGCCTACTCCTGATCCTTCCTAGGCAGGACTCTCATGAGACCCTCTGGGCACCCCATCAGCACCCCTCTTTTGTGATCTGCCATCCAGTACTTTTTCTCGTCCTGAAGTGTTCTACCTAAGGCCATGACGAGCTTTCACTGAGAAAAGGGAATTGGAGGCCAAGAGTAAGCTGGCCATTCGTTCCAAACTGAACAACAAACAGGCAGAGTAAAGCAAGAAATACTGATGACTTTGGTATGTGCGTTGTCTCTAATGAGCTAGTCCTACAGACCCACGTTTAGACAGTCATTGGCTCTTGGCTTCCTAGCAGCCTAAGTGGGAAGCTAGAGCCCTCTAAATATAGCCTCCGCCCCACCTACCTTATCAGGGTCTCACACCTTCTCCCTCCTCCTGGGCAAGGCACTTTTCTGCAGCTTAGCACACAGAAAACAGACTGGCCAGTGGCAGCTGAGTAATGAAAAGAGGATTCGCCTGGAGTTCTGGACTCTGGCTCCAGCCTCAGCTCTGCCTCCCACCCAGAGTGACCTTGAGTATCGATGAGGTGGATGAGATGGCCTTTAGTGGAGCTGAAGAGGTCCGGGGCTCTCAGGAAGCCCTCTAGGATGAGGAAAACAGTGCCAGGGAGGTGATGTGGGGCACCAATCTTGTGAAGAAGGTGCAGAAGTGGGGAAAAGGTGGTTTCCAGAGAGCCAAGTGGAGCGGTGGGCAGAGGGGTAGCTGGAGCAGTGAGGACCTGGAAGAGATGCGGGAATTAGGAGAGTGCATAGGTGGCTTTGCAGGGACTAGCAGAGCCAGCAGTAACAGTCTCCCAGTGTTCCAGCCTGCCTGCAGTTTGGTTTCTCACTGTGTACAACAGGGCAATAGTACCCGCTTTTGTGTTGGCTTCATGTAGGGATTGAGATAATATAAAGAGCTCTTAGTGATGGGCAGACGAGAGAACCCAAGTGGAGACAGGCTTGAACACTCTCTCTCAAGTTTGAATGAGACAAGGACAGGAGAGGGTAGGGGGTAGGCGTTGGACCCAAAGGAGAGCTGGGTGCTTATGGGATGAGGAGTGTGATGAGATGGAGGAGAGAGTAGCAGAGAACCTAAGGGTGCACCCATAGTGGGAATGAGGTCCTTCTTTAACGAGCTACTAAATGCCATGGGCGCTAATGTGGCCTTCAACCCTTGGGACCTAGCTGAGCAAAAAACAATGAGAACAGTAAAATGAAGCAGGTCCTAGAGCAGGCCCCTCTAGGGGCCTCTAGTTCCTGGCTATCAGGAAGAGAGAGGGTGGTGATGAGCCACGGAGAGTGATTTGACCCTGACTGGGGGCCTCCTGACCTTGGCTTGCTTATTTCTGAAATGACATCATCTATTGATGACTTCTGCTGAGCCCAGTCATATGGCCTCTTCCAGTCAATGTTTTGATTTCCCAGCCCTACTAATGAACCAGACAGGCTGCCAACATTTCTAAAGAAGCCAGTTCGCTTTTCCTTAAGGCCAGAACACTGGCTATATCAATTATTTGGCTGCTAAGAACCATTATCCTTTTAAAGCTCAAAGGTCTGCTTCTATGGCATAAAGGGAATTAGCACAGTGCTGGGGCCATCTCCTTCGTTTTGTTTTTTTTCTGGTGGCTGGAGGGGGGGTGTGGGGAGGTGTTAGTTTTTCTTGGTTTATGATGATGGGACCTGAACTCTCATTGCTCTCAATGGTAAGGAAAGGATGAGCTCACTGGAGTCAGTCTAGGTCGTGCTCCGCAGTGTTCTGGATTGCTGGGTCCTTGTCTGACTGAGAAGCTAAACAAGAGCCTGAGGAGATGTCTCAGTTAGCAAAGTACTACCATGGACCGGAGTGGATCTCCAGCACTCATGGAAAAGCCTGGTGTGGTGGACGCCCTGTAATTCCAGTGCTCAGGAGGGAGGGAGAGATACGACAATCCCTGGGGCTTGTTGGCCAGTTAGTCAGGCTGAATCAGTGAATTCTGGGTTCAGTGAGAGACCCTGTCTCAAAAAATAAATAAATAAATAAAAATAAAAATAAAGGGCAAGCCAGGCATGGTGGCACACGCCTTTAATCCCAGCACTTGGGAGGCAGAGGTAGGAGGATCACTGTGAGTTTGAGGTCGCCCTGAGACTACAGAGTGAATTCCAGGTCAGCCTGAGCCAGAGTGAGACCCTACCTCGAAAAACAAAAAAATAAAATAAAATAAAGGCCAGATGGATCTGGGAATGGTGGTACATGCCTTTAATCACAGCACTTGAAAGACTGATGTAGGAGGATTGCTGTGAGTTCGAGGCCAGCCTGGGCTACAGAGAGAATTCCAGTTAAGCCTGGGCTAGAGTGAAACTCTGCTGAAAAATAAAATATGGAGAGCAATTGAGGAAGACACTCAACACTGACCTCTGGCCTCCACACATCTGTGCACACTTGTGCAACCACACGGAAGTGAACACGCACACACACATGCACGCAAAGATAACTGAAATATTTCCTGTGTTGCTCCTTTCCTTATGTCTGTTTATCAATACAAGCTTTGGGAAAGAGCTGGACGTTATAATGCCTGAGGAGCAGAGAGAGAGCGACCCCCGTCCTGGCCGTCCCTCACTCTGTAACTATCAGGGTAGTACCCAAAGCTGATCCAGACATAACTGTGGTGAGCAGTGGCTATGACTGCTGGACGTTTGCTCTCATGCCCAAAAGACCCAAGGGAAGTAGAAATGCCTCTTGTCCTCACTCTGTCTTCATGTGGGGCTTATCTTTCCAGCACCCTTTCAATGCTAGGGCCTCTTCTATGCCTACTCTCTTCCACTTCAGCCCCTTCGCCAAGTCTCCGTCACTCCCATGGCTCCACCCACCCCACAGCTCTCAAGGTTTTTTTTTTTTTTTTTTTTTAAATATCTTTATTATTTGTTTGAGAGAGAAGTAGAAAGAAAGAGGCAGACAGGGAGATAATGAGGTGCGCTAGGGCCTCTAGTCACTGCAAACAAACTCCAGACACATGCACCACCTTGTGCATCTGGCTTATGTGGGTTCTGGGCAGTTGAACCTGGGTCCTTAGGCTTTGCAGGTGAGCGCCTTAACTGCTGAGCCATCTTTCCAGCCCCCTGCTCTCAAGTTCTTTTGTTTAGCCTGGACTGCTCTCTTTAGCCCCTGGCATTTGCGGATCATACATCCTAAAGGTGTTTCATGCCCAACCTTGAACTCTCCTTCCCATCCTCTTCCTACATTGTTCCCATCTTGGTTACCACTAACACCATCCACCAAATTATTGCCTCCCTCCCCTTCACTACCCATTTGATGTAATCATCCCAGCTTATCAGTTCCACCTTCTCCAATACCTTGTATCCGTTTCCATCCATTTGCATTCCATGTCTACCAGTCCAGTTGAGGACTTCTGTCATCCCTTCCTCAGGCTGTTGTTGGAATCTCTTGGAATTCTGCTGTGATGCTATTAAAAGAGCTTCATGTAGGGGCTCGGAAGGGGGATGGTTTTGCAATTAAAGGAGCTTCCTTGAAAAGGTTGCCCTGCTGGCCTAGGTTGTTTCCCTGTACCCATGTAAATCCAGATGCAAAATGTTACATAAGCATCTGGTGTTCATTTACAGTAGCGAGAGACTCTGGTATGCCCATACACACACGCACACAGAGGGAGGGAGAGAAATAAAAAATGTTTTGTTTTTCTAAAAAGAGCACCATGGGCTGGAGAGATGGCTTAGCAGTTAAGGCATTTGTCTGTGAAGCCTAAGACCCAGATTCAACACCCCAGAACCCATGTAAGCCAGATGCACAAGGTGGCACATCCATCTGGAGTTTGTTTGCAGTGGCTAAAGGCCCTGGCACACTCATCCTCTCTCTCTCTCTCTCATGAATAAAAATAAAAAATAAATTTAAAATATTTTTAAAGAGCATCATGGAGCTGAAGAGATAGCTGAGTGGTTAAGACACTTGCCTGTGAAGCCTAAGGACCCAGGTTTGATTCCCCAAAATCCAAGTAAGCCAGATGCACATGGCAGCACATATATCTGGAGTTCATTTGTAGTGGCCAGAGGCCCTAGCATGCTGATTCTCTCCCTTTCTCTCTCTCTCCTCCCCTCCTCCCTCCCTCCCTCCCTCCCTCCCTCCTAACAAATACATTTTAAAAGCAAATTTTAAAAAAGAGTATCATAAAGTGGAACTGTGGTTGTTTTAATATGCCCTTTACAAGGACTCCCCATTTTCCTACTAAAGACCAGATTCCTTAGGATAAAACAAGATCTTGACACAAGCTCCTCTGAAGTTATTGCTAGGCCCTTTCCAAATTCTGCATCCTTTCTGATCATAGCCCAAGCCTGTGGTATCGTGTCGTGTTTCTCTGCTGTTCCTTCTGCCTAGAATGCTACTCCCACTTTCTCAGCCACATTAATCTTGTTGTGATCATCCTTGAGAGCCCAGTTCCCCAGTGCCCTCACCTGTGCTCCCCAAACCTCCACAGAACAATGTTGGTGATGCGTGTATTTTGGCTTCCCCGGCATCTAGCTCACAGCTTGGTACTTTTAATGTGGTGCAAGAGCTTCGAGTTTTAGTCAATGGTTGACGAATGAATGAATGTGATCACTATGCCAGGCATACAACACCAGCCACCATTTACATGTTTTCCCACCCGCCAGGCTTGCACCCACATAGGGGCACAGACCAGTCCTAGTGTGCTCCCTCCTAACTGCCCCCCAGCCCCTATTGATCCCATCACAGTAACAGCTTCTCATTTGAAACTCAGAACATTCCAGGTACAGAGAAGCAGCGAGTATCATACCTCTCTCTTGTAATTACACAGTGGACATCAGCAAAAGATGGGGTACGTATTCCAGAATACCAAAGTGCCTCTCCAGGAATTCATACACTTGGACAAGACTCTCCATATTTTCCATCAGTGCTTCTTTCTCTCTGGTGGGTATTTCAGTCACCTGTGGTCTTGAAAATCATGCAGGTTCTGGTGTGATAATTATAAAACAGGTCCCGAGAGCATTTCTTTAAATAGCCTTTTAAAAAATCTTTTCTTTTATATTTTATTTATTTATTTGAAAGAGGGAACAAGAAAGAGGCAGAAAAAGAGAGAGAATGAACATACCAAGGTCTCTAGCCTCTGCAAACCAACTCCAAACACATGTGCCACTTTGTGTATCTGGCTTCTATGGGTACTGGGGAATCGAACTTGGGTCCTTCAGCTTCCCAGGCAAGTGCCTTAATTGCTAAGCCATCTCTCTAGCCCTTTGAGAGCATTTCTAATAAGCTCTAATACACTTATCATACTAAGCCTCCTAGTTTCCAGCACTCTCTAATGACCACAGCAAATGGTCTTTAAATGCTGACCCTGCTTCCACACATGACCACAGAGTGCGCACTGAGCTGACACTGGTTATCAGTGTCTGCTGCTGCTGCTGCTGCTGCATTGAAGATAGTGCTTTATCAAGTCTACAAATGAATGCATTTGAGCTCTGGCTCAAAGTCACAGGCCCTTTCTGGTCAGCACACTGCTTACGGGTTTGGCATCTATGAGCACAGGATGAACGCCTGACTGGAGCTGGAGCAGGAACCTGAGACAGCCGAGACTCTGAAATACCAAAGACACTCAGGAGTGCACAAATTGGAAAGTGATAGGGGGAGGCACACTTCCTTCATGCAAACTCAGGGAGATTTAAAACCTCGGACTGGGTGGCGGTGTTGCATGGCGTTGTGCACTCATTTTATGATGCACTCTACTGACACCATTAAAATGGTTTGAGGTCAGCCGGGTGTGGTGGCCCATGCCTTTATTCCTTGCAGTCGGGAGGAAGAGGTAGGAGGATCTCTGTAAGTTCGAGCCAGCCTGAGACTAGTCAGCCTGGGCTAGAGTGAGACCTTCAAAAAGCAAACAAAACAAAACAAAAAGTAGGGCAGAAACCCTAAAGATTAGGCCTGTGAAACTCTGAGAATCTGATTATTACTCTGGTCCTTGCTGTGCAGAAGAGGAGAAATGCATACAGCCACACGCACAGCGGCTCACATGCCGTTTCAGTGGGCGTGGGAAGACCCCTGGAACCCAGTCAAAAGCGTGAACGCCCAACAGAGAGAACGAGGAGAGAAAACCAAGGCGCCGTCCTAGCTGAAGATGACAACTGTCTTTGGACACTCAGCTCAGCTCTGAGATAAGGCCTGACAGCCAAGGGGAGAAGGGAGACAAAATGAACTGGAAAATTCTTTACCTTTGATGTGAGGGAGTACATCAGCCTTTCAAGAGACCAAAACGTTTCTGAGCTCTAATTCTCCATATATTGTCGTGATGGCATACCAGAAGGGCTTATGAGTTGGACATTCTACTAGTCTGAAGAGTTTAGCATAGTGGTTAAGAACATGGACTCTGGAGACCACCTCCTTTGGTTCAAATCTCGAGTCTAGCACGTATAGACTGTGTAATCTCAGGTAACTTTTACCACCTATACCTTGGTGCCTCATCAATGAAGTGAGATTGTTATGGGGGTTAAATTAATTAGGTGAAATGCTTGTGATGGCACAGGGACATTGTCAGCACTTTGTAAGCATGGAGCAGTGAAGATGGATACAGATTACCTGCCTAGATCTGAATGTTGGCTCCATGTCCTAGCCTAGCGTCCCCTCAAAAGCCCTGCTTCCTAGAACCTCAGAATGGGACTTGACTTGAAAATAGGGTTTTGACAGATGTAATTCATTAAGGTGAGGGCACAGTAGATTAGAGTGAGTCCTGAATTCAGTGATTGATGTCCTTATAAAAGGAAGAATGGATACACTCAAGAAAGAAGCCATGCGATCAAGGACTCAGAGACTAGAGAGAAGCAGCGACAAGCTGAGGGATGTTGGATTGCTGAGAGGGACAGAGGGCAGACTCCCCTCTCCTAGTTTCTTCCAGAATGAGCCAGACTTGCTGATATGGATTCTGGCCTCTGAGCTGCAACAGAGTAAGTTTCTGTTGTGTTAAGCCACCTAGGTTTCGATTTGTTATGACAGCCCTTAAGAACTGACTTGGGGGCTGGAGAGATGGCTCAGCAGTTAAGGACTTTGCCTACAAAGGCAAACAATCCAGGTTCGATTCCCCGGTACACATGTAAAGCCAAATGCACGAAGTGGCACATGCAGTGGCTAGAGCCCCCTGCCCCACATGTAAATAAATTTAAAAAAACATTTTTAAAAAGAACTTACTTAGTTACTTTCACTTCTCTGTATGCAAGTTTCTTTATCTATAAATCAAGGGCAATAAAAGTACTACTTCAGAGTTATTAAGATCTTACGAAGTGGTCCAGGTACGAACTCACTTAGCTTAGCATGGTGGCTGGCGCACAGTCAGTGCAGAACAGGGTGTGCTAGGCTGGGGTTGCAGCTCAGTGGTAGAGTGGTCGCTTAGCATGCACAAGACCCTGGGTTCCATCCCCAGTCCCAAAAATAAGGAAGGAAAATAAAGCCGAGTCTAATAGCACAGGCCTGTCATCCCAGCTCCTTGGGAAGTGGAGGCAGGAGGATCACAAGTCAAAAGCCGGCCTGGGCCACAGAGTGAGTTCAAGACCAGCCTACATAACCTAGTGAGACCCTGTCTGAAAATGAAAAGCAAAAAGAGGGCTGGAGTGTAGCTCAGTGGTGGAGCGCTCACCTGGCATATGCAAGGCCCTCGACTCGAGTCCTGGGGATCAATCCCCAAACACACACACACACACACACACACACAACACAACTTGCTACAAGAAGATACTTAAGGGGCAATAACATTGTCAAGGAGGATATAAACAGTATTCCATTGTATGTCTTTACTAGAATTTGTTTACCCAGAGTCCTGTGGATGAACTTTAAAAAATATATATATATATATTATTTATTTGCAAGGAGGGAGAGAGAGAGGCAGATGGAGAGAGAGTGTGTGTGTGTAGCAGTCAGCTTCAGGTCTCTGAGATGAACTTCCAAACCAGGCACAAGTTATGGGAGGAAGGGATTTATTGAAGCTGGGGAAGTTCCATCATGGTAGAAGTTGGCCCAAGACAGAAAGAGAGAGAGACAGACAGACAGAGACAGAGACTGAGGCAGAGGCAGAGAGATGCCATCACCAACACACCAGCACAAGCAAGCACACTTCAGGAACTCCAGGAAAGCTCAGGCACTTTGCATATCTTTAGAATGGAATTACAAATCCACCCCACACTTTAGGGCTAGGCCCTAGGATCAGCCCAGTGACACCTCCTACAGCCAGACAGCTGGAAATCCAAGAAGCTTTAATAAAACTCCTGAAAGACATCTATTCAATCTATGGTGGGTGGAAGGGAGAAAGGAGAATGGGCACACCAGGGCCTCATGCCACAGCAAACAAACTCCAGATGGATGTGCCATTTTGTGCATCTGGCTTTATGTGGATACTGGGGAATGCAACCCAGGTCATTAAGCTTTGCAGGCAAACACCTTACCGCTGAGAAATCTCTCCAGCTCATGGATGGACTTTTATGAGGTTTCCAGGATTGAGGCTGACATAGATTATAAGCAGACAGTAAAGTAGTAGGTTAAATGCATAGGTCTTGTGGTTTGATGGTGTGTGCACTTTGATGAACAGCGTTTACATAGCCTTGAAAGAGGCCAGTGTCTATGCCTGTTCTGTGGGTGCCCACCTCCCCTCCTGTTGTGCCCATGGGCAATTCTTGGGCTTGTAACCCTTTGTCTTTCTGCCGGTGACCACTGATAACTACAACATTTCTTGCTTTTCTATAATATGATAGAGTTTCCATCAGCTATTCAGATGTTTATTAGCCATCTGTGTTCCTTTTTATGTTAATTGCCTGTTCCTCTTCCCAAAATTTTCTGGGCTGTTCTACTTTTATTGTTTGTTGTTGGAAGAACTTTTTGCCTACTGAGCAAGTCAGCTCTTCATTTCACAGCAGGTTTCTTCTTCCCCATTTGCTATTCGCCTCTTGTCATTATCCATGCTAATTTTCATCTTAGTTCTTTGGAAAATACAAAGTGCACTTCACAAAACTGGCTTCTGTGCACACCTGCTACGGGGTGAGATGGGAAAGGTCATGTATGTAAAACAGAACAAGGATAAAGGGGGCACCCAAACTTTTCCACAAGTTTGCTTTCAGTCTCCCAGCACAACAGTCAAATCCCACAGCAATGCTACTCTTTCCTCTTCTCGCCTCTCCTCTTTTTTCCTTCTCCTCTTTCCTCGTTCTTTTAACAGCACATGAGAAATGCAGGACTTTGTATACGGTCCTCGAGTGGGGGGATGCTATAAAACGGTGCAGTAGCTCCCATGGAACTCTCACGGCTTCTCCTCTTTGAATTGTGAGGTCTGGCATCTGGTAGTGACAGTCGGACAGTAGTCAGTGGAGGTGTTCTGAATAAACACAGGGAGGGCGCCACCACTGCGTGCCACATGCACGAGGGCAAGTGGCAGGCAGCTGGGCTGGGGATGGAGGGTGCTTTCAGAATCCTTTCCTTGAACCCTGGTTCTAGTGACTGGTGCAGTGACTCAAACGCAATGATGGCCCCCAGAGATGCAAAATAAAACTGTGTGTGCACCTTTCTAATTTAAACCATTTGACTGCATGGACCTTTGAAACTCTGTGTGCTCAGCATTGGGAGTCATAGCAAGCACAGGAAGTGGCAGGCAAGCCCTATGCTTAGTGTTCCTGCTTTTTTAGAAGGTGCTTTCCCACATGACTAAGAAAATGAGCTCATCCAGAGAAACCAAAGCTCACAAGCCAGATAGTGAGACTTCTAATGATAGCTGAGCCTCTTCCATTCATCGCTCCAAACCTGTCATAATAGAAATAGGCCTTGGATCTCATCAACATTATCACAACCACCAGGACTGGAAGCCTCAGCCCTCTCTGGATAGCCTCTTCTTTAATCACAGGCCTGTAGTGAGAGGTGCTGTGTACCTCATGAGTGAGCCTGGTGCCTCCTTGGGCATTTCTATTGTTAGGGAGTTTCTGGTGCTGATCAGAAGAAAGAGCTATGTCTTGGTGATTTTAGTAAAGCATGTTTTCTGTTTTTGTTTTGTTTGCCCTCTGGGAAGTCACAGACCACACTGTTCTCTCTTCCCCAGTCAGCCCATTGGAGGTTTACAGAATATGACCATGTTCCTCTTGGGCTTCAACTGCTCTACACATGACACCTGCTTACCTTGTCTGGACTCAGCACCAATCCAGAACAGGCCAATTGACAGAGGAGGTCAAATGCATGGTCAATGGGCTTTTGAATGTGCTCAGCATCATCTCTAGGGAGATGTACAATGAGGTGCCGCTACCTCCCAGTAGAACGGATAAACTGATAAGTGCTGACAATACCAAATGCTGCAAGGATTTGGAGCAAGTATAAGGCTTATATATTGTTAGTGTGAATGTAAATTTACTCTGGAAAACTGCAGTATCTACTGAAACCTAATGTATGCTTACTTTATGACCCAGCCAGTCATATTTCTAGGTTCATAGTGGGAAAAATAGTGTGAATTTCTACCAAAAGCTATATTCATGGCACTATTGGCAACTTTCAAATAATGGAGACAATCTAAATATTCATTGGTCGGTGGAGTAAATAAATGTATTGCAGTCTATTTCACAAGGTAGAATACTACATGGCAGTGAAAAAAGCATGATGAAGCTCACGGATAAAATGCCAAATGAAAGAAACCAGACTAAGAACATTTCCAATGGATGCCTCAATTTACATGATGTCCGGAAAACAACCAAAGCTAATTTGTAGTTTTGAGGATCAGAATAGTGGTGCCTTTGAAAGAGACTTGCTAAGATGGGGTATTCTATAAGAAAGCCTTTGAGGTTGGCTCTGGAAATGCCCTGTTGCTTTATCTAAGTGTTCACATAGGTATACATACATATGGGAAGTTCAGTGAGTTCTACTGGTGTACTATGCCTGAAATCTATGTCTTATTTAAAAAGAAGAAAAAAATCACTTCCCCAACAAAATAATAGTAGCCCAGAGCTTGGCTCTGTCACAAAGCTGAGCTGTCACTGCCCTTGTTTGGGTCACTATTACAAACACAGTCAAGACCTCGCCTGGCTTTGAGGTCAGGCATCCACACTGCTGATTTATGTTGGGTTTGTTCAGCAATGTCACCATCTGTGGTTGGCTTGTTGGGCCTCTTGGGAGATGGAAGGAAACAGAGAAAAAATTGGCTAGCTGTGTCATCTAGATTTTATGTCCCCTTCAGGGAATGTGATACCATGACAGATCAAGAGACAAAGAACGAGTGAAAGATTTCAGTACCTTTAATGGCACTTCCCTGGCTGCCCTTTGTGCAGAGAATCCCATTGCTTTATTCTGATATCAAGCAAATGCTATAGACAAGTGAGGCTCACAGCAAAGCAGGTAGAGGACTGGGCCACTTTATGTGAGGGGTTCCTGGAGAGAAGCGTGGGACTTGGACCTTGTTGGTTCAGAGATATTCTTCCTGCCTTCCTCCTCTCTTTTCTTCTGTCTGGGCCCCATCACAGGTGATCACATAGCCAGGACATGAAATTCAGATCTCTGAAAGTTTTATATATATATAATTTTTACTTATTTATTTGAGAGAGACAAAGAGGCAGAGTGAGAGAGAGAGAGAGAGAGAGAGAATGGGCATGCATGCCAGGGCTTACAGCCACTGCAAACGAACTCCAGATACATGCACCACCTTGTGCATCTGGCTTACGTGGGTCCTAGGGAATCAAACCAAGGTCCTTTGGCTTTGTAAGCAAACACCCTAGCCACTAAGGCATCTCTCCAGCCCCTGAAATTTGTTGTTTTTTAATATGGTACAATAGTCTTTGCACACTGAAAAAGTGCCTATTGACATGTTGTCCTCTGATAGTTTATGACCTTGATCTCAGCCCTTCACATTAAGGAAGTTCAACTCATCCAAATTTCCATCACCTACTTGTCTATTCCCACCTAGTGCTGGTGAACGTTCTTCCCTGGCTGGCAGCTGACCCGGATGGGACTGGCTTATGCAGTCTGCTCTCAGGGGTCTGCACCCCTCACTGACAATCAACAGTCATGTCCTTCCTCTGAGCCAGGCTGGGGCTGAGTGCCAAGATGTGATGTCAGTTGTGACTGCTGCCTTCACTGGCCCCACACCTGAGTCACCTCTGTTAGACAGGGGAAGTATTGCCCCCATAGCCACCTCCCACTGCCAGGTTATATACAGGGTCAGAGGGGGACATGTATGGAAGTGTACAAGGGCTTTCCCAAGACTTGGAAGGCATGGAGGAAGGGAAGGGAGTGGAGAGGACAGTCTAGCTGCACGAGAGCATTAGCATTGCAGGGCCGTTTGGAAACAGCTAGTCTAGAAAAGCACTACCTGCAACGGTATGTGTTAGAAGGGAGAGGCACAGGAGCTACCAGATCTTGACAGCCTCACACCCTAGATGGGGAGTTTGTCTGTCTGTCATAATGTGGGTGTACTGGCGATAGTCTGGGAGCTACCTGAAAATGCTGTTTTTTGTGAGTGTGTGTATGTGATGTGTGCAAGTTCATGTTTGTGAATGTATGCCACAGTGTGTTGTGGAGGTCAGAAGACAACTTTGGGTGTTGGTTGCCTTCCACCTTGTTTAAGGCAAGAGTCTTTGTTCTCATTGTTGTTCACTGCTGTCTGTGTTCACCACACTAGCTCATCCCTTGAGCTTCCAGGAAATTCTCCTGTCTCCCTCCCTTTGGGTTGTAGCGATGCTGGAATTATAAAAGCACTCCATGGCGTCTGGCTTTTCTGTAGGTTCTGGGGATCTGAACTCAGGTACTCATGCATGCAGGGCAAGCACTTTATGCACTGACCCATCTCCTCTGCCCATGAGAGTGCTCTTCACAAAGTCCTTTGAATGTGGGCAGGAAGACAGGAGAGTAACAGCAGCAGTGGGATGGGGGAGGAGTTCAACACAGACAACCAAGAGCAAGTGCCTTGAGAGGGGAAGCAGGGATGGATAAACGAATGCTATAGACGCAGGATTCCAGTCACACAAAGACAAGTCATTAATGTAGGGACGGATAAAGGGATGTTATAGATATAAAATTCCAGTCACACAAAGACAAGTGCATTACGGTAGGGACGGATAAACGGATGTTATAGACACAGGATTCCAGTCACACAAAGACAAGTGCATTATGGCTTCACCCTTGTGAACCACACAGCATAGCCAAACTCATAGACAGGAAGGAGCAGTTGCCAAGGACTGGGTAGAGTGGGAAATGGGGGTTATCATTTAATGGGTCCCAAGTTTCAGCTGAAGTAAATGAAAGTGTTCCAGAGATGGAGGGTGGTGATGTCTGCCCAAGAAGAATGTACTGAATTCCACAGAACTCTAACACTTAAAACACTTAAAAATGGTTAAGGCCAAACACACACACACACACACACACACACACACACACGCATAAAAAGCCAGGCGTGATGGTGCATGCCTTTAATCCCAGCACTCGGGAGGCAGGGGTAGGAGGATCACCATGAGTTCAAGGCCACCCTGGGACTACAGAGTGAATTCCAGGTCAGCATGGGCTAGAGTGAGACCCTACCTCACGCCCCAAAAAAAAAAAGGTTAAGGGCTAGGGTGGGGCTCTGTGGTAGAAGGTGCATGAATCCCTGGGTGCCATAGCCAGAACCATAAAAAAGAAAGAAAAATGAAAAATGTTATGTGATATGTATTTCACTGCCTCAGTTTCAAAGGAAACTATAAAAGGAGAGGATTATCAGGTGTGGGGATTAACAGAGGCTAGGGGCGTGGGAGGAGGGGCTATAAATTGGTCCCTGGGTGTCAGGTCTGCAGGAAGCCAGGTGAGAGGACAGCAGCAGCCTTGGTGAGCTCAGGACACTCACTCAAGGCTGGCCACATGGGGCCTAAGTGACTCTAATGCCCAGCAGGGAGCTCAGGAAGGGGCCCAGGTGGAGAAAGGCCATTGAAGTGTCATCATCGACTTATCACTGGTGACGGAAGAAGAAATGAGAAGAGGGTGGGGCACAGAGAAAAAGGACACTCGCCTGGGGGGACACAGTGGAAGGGAAGGAGGGAGTCAAGACCTCGAGGTCCTGTTTGGCTTCAGGGAGTCATGATTCCTTCAAGCAGCCTCAGAATAGTGGGAGACCACATGGTCTGGGGTGCAGCATCTTCCAAAAGAGGACAGGAGGAGATGGCATATCAAGGACTAGTTTTTTTTAATTTTCAATTTTATTTTAGAAGGAGAGAGAGAGAAAGAGAGAGAGAGAATTGCTTGCCAGGGCCTCAGCCACTGCAGTCGAACTCCAGCCACTTGTGCCACCTAGTGGGCATGTGCGACCTTGCGCTTGCCTCACCTTTGCGCATCTGGCTTATGTGTGATCTGAAGAGTCAAATGTGGGTCCTTATGCTTCACAGGCAAGCGCCTTAACCACTGATCCATCTCTTCAGACCTAAGACCAGTTTATCTTTTTGAGGTAGGGTCTTGTGCTAGCCCAGGTTGACTTGGAATTAGTCTCAGGATGGCCCAGAACTCACAGTGATCCTCCTACCTCAGCCTCCTGAGTGCTGGGATTAAACACATGTGCCACCATGTCCCAGAGAGAGAGAGAGAGAGAGAGAGAGAGAGAGAATGGGAACATCAGGGCCTCTAGCCACTGCAAATGAACTCCGTCCGCATGTGCCCCTGTGCATGTGTCTTTATGTGGTTACTGGAGAATGTTGGGCTTTCCGAGTAAGTGTCTTAACCACTGAGCCATCTCTCCAGCCCCAAGACTAGTTTTGAAAACTGAACTTGCTTTGTCATCTTCAAGATGTTCCCTGGCTGAAAGAAGAAGATGGCATCATTGGAAAATATTCATCTGAACTCGTGACTCAGCTTTTTGTGAACTTGAAGAAAGGCAGTCATAAATCAACATGGTACCATTTAAGTGCTTCTGCCCCAAGAGTCTCCATAGAGCAGATGCTGGAGAAGCCATTGGCAGAATTGCCGGCCCAATGTCCATGAAAGATGTGAAAGATCATTTCTGTACCCCAGGAACCCCCTGCCAAGAGCTTTCATTTCCACAGCTTCCTTGATGGATGATCTCAGCCTTGACCCTCTAATTTTTACTATGCAACCTGCTGGGTTTTATTTCCTACCACAGCTTGTAAATTCTCTTATTTTATGTTGAGCAGTAGCGTGGGGCTTCTGCTGTGGATGATCGAGTGGCTGGATTGAGTGGCTGGATCAGCTGTAAGTGTAATATACACAGCAGATCTGGAAAACTTGAGTGCGTGGTTTCAAATTTATTTAGCTCTCCGTTTTCTTGCTGACACTTAACTCGGAACCCAATTTATAAGTCAGGTAACATCTGAGCTCCTCTGCTTCAGGCCAGCCATGCTAGGAAACCCTGAAGCTTCATCACACCCTTCCCTCATCCTTCTGTGGGATTCCCAGCCCCACCCCCAAGTCCAGTCCTGTCTTTCTGTGTTAGACATGGATCAACAGGGGGTCTGGGAAGAGAAGGAACTGGCCCAAGGTTTCAAGGATACTAGACAAAAACTGAGGTGTGCCTGTTCTCTGTTCCTCAAAATGGCACTTCTAGTCCAATGTAGTCGCACACACTTTTAATCCCAGCACTCAAGAGGCAGAGGTAGGAGGATCACCATGAGTTTGAGGCCACCCTGAGACTACCTAGTGAATTCCAGGTCAGCCTGGACTAGAGCGAGACCCTACCTTGAAAAGAAATGGCACCTCTGTGTCAGGCACAGGGCTGGGCTATGGGGACGTGAAGACAAATAAGACACGGGTACCCCTGGAAGAGCCTTATGGTCTGGGAAGAAGTAGACTCCAGAAGCTCTGCCTCATTATAGTTTCTGGTACTAACTGAGCTCACATGGACTGTACTTCAGCCCCAGCCTCATCTGCTTGTTAATATCCTCAGGATGCGTGGGTGATGCCAGCACTCTGTACAGAAGAAGACAGTACAGTGAGTCTCAAACTTTTTTGGGGGGGGGCGGGGTTTCTCAAGGTAGGGTCTCACTCTAACCCAGGCTGATGTGAAATTTCCTATGTAGTCTCAGGGTGGCCTTGAACTCACGGCAATCCTCCTACCTCTGCCTCCCAAGTGCTGGGATTAAAGGCGCCACCATGCCCGGCTTGATTCTCACCTTTTTTTTTTTTTTTTTTTTGAGGCAAGCCCAACAGACTGGCCTTTTTTAAAATGCAAGAGAGTGAGAGAGAGCATGCGAGAGAGAATTGGCTCACAAGGACCTCCAGGCACTGTAATAGAAGTCCAGATGCACCTGCCATCTTGAGCACATATGTGACCTTGCACACTTGTGCGTCTGGGTTAATGTGGGATCTGAAGAGTCAAACATGGTTCCTTGGGCTTTGCAGGCAAGCACCTTAACCATTAAGCCATCTCTCCAGCCCGCTTCTCAACTTTTTACTTAGTCCTTTACTTAAGGGAATGGCTACATGGAATCCCAAGTAAACACATCACTCAAGGTCAGGGCTGACCTCCTTTCTTAATGTAGTCCCCTGCAGACCGGTAGGCATTTTTTCTCAGCAGTTTCAAATCTACTCACGCAATCCAGTTCCATCATTTTACAGATGAACGGAGGCCCGGAGAATTTGGCAAGGGTCACCTGAGCAAGTATCAAAACCAGCACTCCCTTTGCTGTCATTCCTGCACAATATGGTGGAGGAAGGCAGGAAGCTCCCACACCTCCCCGAGGAGTTATAGGCTGTTAGTGGTTGCTGTGGGAGTGAGAAACATTTTCCTCGGTGATGTAGCCACTGGTAAATTGCATGTGCTCTGGTAAATAACCCCATCCATGCTTGTACAGGCAACCATAATTACACTCAGTGGGTCACACAAGAAGGGAAAAAAAAAAAGACACCAGGGCTGGATAGATGGCTTGGCAGTTAAGGCGCCTGCCTCCTAAGCCTAAGAACGCTGGTTCCAATCTCCAGCAGTTCCAATCTCCAGGTCCCATGTTTAGCCAGATGCAAAGTGACTCAAGGGCACAATGCCGCACTTGACCACAAGGGGTGCATGCATCTGGATTTCGTTCGCAGCAGCTGAGACGCTGCTGGCGCGCCCATCTCTATCTCTCTTCCTCTCCCTCTCCCTCTCTCTGTGTCTGTCTCCAAAAAAAAAAAAAAAAAAAAAAAAGACACCAAAGTAGAAGAGGGGATGAATGGGGAAGAAGAAAGGGTTTGGTGGAAGGGAGACAGGGAAGGGAACAAGAAAACGTAATGGGAGGGGATTATGTTCAAAAAAACATTATATATACTATGCACACATTAAAATTGTCAGTGAAAGAATTAGCACTCCAAACAAAGTCCTGGGCATCTGGAGCCTGTGCTGCGTCTCTGACACCTCATCTGTTAGGAAGCAAAGGACTTGTATAACAGTTATAAACCTCAGTGTCTTCCAAGACATCTTTTAAAACCGAGCTTGCACTGGTGGTGGGAACTATTAACACTGTTTTCACCTCCCTCCTGCCCTGTCTCCTTCCTGCCTCCAGTTCCCTAGGGCACTGACCACAGGAGGAGAATCCTGCTTTATAGAAACTGTCCTTGAGAGCCAGCGGGATGAGTGTGGCTTGAAGCTGACAGCTTCATAGTTTACCCTAGGAGTTCTCAGTTCTCCTCAGCTTATTTAATGTAATGCCTCATTCCTCTGTGATAGCCACAGGATATTTGACATGCAAAGGGTTTTTGTTTTTTTTTTTTAAACCCTGAGATATAGGGATTTTGATTTCAACAGCACGTTAGGGTGCATAAGTGATATAACTTTCTTGGGTCCAATTAGAGAATTCTTGGGAGATTTGATGATGTCAGTTGTCATGCTGACACCTCTGAGGGTGGCCCATCATCACATCTCTCAGTAGGCCCCCAAGTTCTCACCTACCTCTCTCTTCTGGCTTCCTTCCCAGCAACTTTTATGGAGCTGGTTTGGATACAGATTCTTCTCTCTCTGTTCCCTTGTTCTGCCTTGTCCATTGCCCAGGGTCCATCTGTGATTCTTTTTTTTAAAGTTTAATGCAAATCATGTAGAAAATGATTCAGCTGGCAAAAACAATAAGGATTTCGGGAAGCTCCCAGGTTTCAAAACTGTCTGACTTCCCTGGAGTTGTGCCCTGGTGGGCTCCTGTCACTATGATTTCCCTCTTTTTTTTTTTTTTGACAGGGTCTCACTCTAGTCCAGGCTGACCTGAAGCTCACTCTGTAGCCCAGGCTAACCTCAAACTCACAGTGATCTTCCTACCTCAGCGTCCTGAGTGCTGAGATAAAAGGTGTGCACCACCACGCCCTTCTGATATTCCTTCAAGTGTGGTTCTGATGGCTCACTAGTGTGACCCAGAAGTAACTCTAAGTGACTCCAAACTTCATTTCATGATATTCTAATTTGGGGGCCAATTTCTTAGAGATACTGTATCATGTTATAAGTATTGGGAAGCCAGGCGTGGTGGTGCATGCTTTTAATCCCAGCACTTGAGAGGCAGAAGTAGGAGGATCACCATGAGTTTGAGGCCAGCCTGAGACTACGTAGTGAATTCCAGGTCAGCCTAGTCTAGAGTGAGACCCTACCAAAAAAAAAAAAAAAAAAAGGTTTTGGGGAATTGTGCTCACAATCTGTTCCTCTTGCAGACACCAACTGTGTAACAGTATAACAAAACTTTTGAGAACCCCTATAGTTCCAGTCTTGTGGGATTTGGTTTAACTTAAAACCTGTTTCAACAGTCTTAGTCCTTTTTTTGGTTGTTAAAACAAAAATAACTAGGTACTTACAAAGAGGTTTATTTAGCTCACACTTGTGAAGGCTGAAAATCCAAAGTCAGGTGGCCCATGTGTCTGGCCTCTAGTGAGCGCTCTCTTGGATATATCACAACACGGTAGGTGGCACCATAGTTGAAGAGCACACCGGAAGTAGAAATCACATGGGCAGACCATAAACCGGAAAGCAGGGAGGGGCCAGTCGTGCACTCTTTATGACCATTTCTTTGGAGAAGAACCAACCATTCCACAAGCCCAGCATTCATCCCTCCAAAGGGCAGTCCCTCCTGTGACCTAACTGCCTCCTGATAGGCCCGCCTCTTCAAGGCTCCATCACTTCAACACTGCCACACGAGACCAGGCTTCCAACATAAGAACCTTGGGGTGGGGGTAATCCACACACACCCAAACCACAGCAAGCACAACAGTCTTGTGTTTTGTAGCTGATCTAAGTCCTGCTAGTTTGGAGACTATGTGGACATCTTCGTGAGCTGGTTTGGAGGCTTCTGGGTCTTTTATTTGGGTTCCTCTTGGCCGTAGGATGGAGATCATGGGTCCTCGTGTTTCCTGGCTTCACTTAGGAAAAGCCACATTAGGTTGTTGAGCGAGGCCCTTCAGGAGATTTTTCATTCGTTCCAGGGCGCTATCGGCGAGCTGATAGAAACAAATTAATGTACGGTCTGAATGTTGCCGCCTTGGGGCCAAAGGAAGACGTCATCTCACGCGGAAGCTCTCTCAGAGAAAGGATGGCACTGGGGTTTCTGTAATTATCCAGACAGCTGTCACATGCTCCAATTTCTGCTGCCAGTATGCCTATACATGCACAGACATACACTAGTGAAATGCACTCTCCTTTCTGGAGTGGACACTTCTGTTAGTTTAGTGAACTTTGGTTTTGGATTATTTTAAAGTACTCTAATTGTTTTTAATGAACTAATCCCAGTTCGTAGGTTGGTTTGTTGGTTGTCTTTTTTTAGTTTTCATTTTTCTCTACTGTGGAAAATTCCCTTGTCATTTTGCAGATGAGCCATGGGGTGTGTTTGTTGGCATGGAGTTCTAGAAAGAACTGTTGTAAAGATGGGCTGAGAGAAGGCTCACTGGGTAAAGTGCTTGCTGCACAAGCATGAGGACCTAAATTTGGATCCTCTGCACCCATGTAAAATCCAGGCATGGCAGCACATGCCTGTAATCCCAGTACTGGGGAGTTGGAGATAAGAGCTGGCTAGCTTGCCTAGCCAAATCAGTGAGCTGTGGGTTCAATTGAGAAAGACTTTGTCTCAAGAACTGAGATGGGCCTGGAGAGATGGCTTAGCAGTTAAGGCGCTTGCCTGAGAAGCCTAAAGACCCATGTTTGATTCCCCAGTACCCTAGTAAAGTAGACGCACTAGGTGGCACATGCATATGGAGTTCCTTTGCAGAGGCTAGAAGCCCTGGTGTGCCCATTCTCTCTCCATAGAATTAAGGTGGAGAGTGATTGAGGAAGACATTCGACATGCATGAACACAAAGGCACACATAAATACAAACAGGCATGCGTGCGTGCACACACACACACACACACACACACACACACACACACACAGGTGATGCCAATTATGCATGTGGGCTAGGGTCTGTAACAAAGGACCACAAATTGAGTGGCTGGAGTAGCTGACATACATTGTCCCTCTCAGGTTAGAGGTTAGAAGTGCAAGGTTAAGTTCAAGGTGTTAGCAGCACTGGCTCCTTTTGAGGCTGAGGGCAAGAATGAGCCCCAAACTTCTCCCCCCAGCTTCGGGGCTTTGCTGGCAAAGTCCGACTTGTCAAAACCTCATTGTGCTCTCTGCCTGCATTGTCACGTGGCCTTCTTCATGTGTGTGTCCCCTTCCTACAGGGATGCCGATCAGCCTGGGTTAGGGGCCCATCCTGCTCCATTATGACTTTGTCTACACTTAGCCATATCTGCAACCACCCTGAAGAGGTCACATTTCTAAGTAAGGTCACATTCTTACTTGTAGCATACTACGGGGATACTGAGGTACTGGGGATGAGAACTTCAACAAGTGAAGTTTGAGGAGACAGAGGTCAATCCTTGGCACTGACGGTACATGCAGGCCTGCATTCCTGCCTCTCTCAGTTAGGGATTCCTGCTCACCAGCTTTAGAGAGGACCGAGGATGGCTTGGCTCCAGTGACAAGTCCCTGAATTGTGGTTCCTGCTGTGGTGTCTAGTGGAGGATTGTGCAGAAAAGCATTTGAGCTACTTGAAAATAAATTTTTAAAAATATTTTATTTTTTATTTTTATTTTATGAAACAGTGCAAGAGAGAGGGAGAGAGAATTAGCACACCAGGGCCTCCAGCCAGTGCGATAAAATTCCAGATGCGTGCCCCACCTTGTGCGTATGTGCGACCTTGTGCACTTGTGTCACCTTGTATGTCTGGTTTACGTGGGACCTGGAAAGTTGAACATGGGTCCTAGGCTTCGCAGGCAAGCACCTTAACTGCTAAGCCATCTCTCCAGCCCAATTATTTTTATTTTTCTTTATTTTATGAGAGAGAGTGAGTGAGAGAGAGAAAAAAATTATTAATTTATTTGCAAGCAGAGAGGTACAGACACACACAGAGAAAATATGGGCACACCAAAGCTCCTAGCCACTGCAAATGAACTCCAGATGCATGCGCCACCTTGTGCATCTGACTTATGTGGGTCCTGGAGAATCGGACCCCATTTGTTAGGCTTTATAGGCAAGAGTATTAATCACTGAGTCATTTCTCCAGCCCTGAAAAATAAAATTGTTTTGATGGACTCAAAAACCATTATTAATCACTCACTTAATCCTAGTTAATGCCCACCAGCATTACAGACAAATTCATTACATCACTTGCCTTTGGGACTGTCACCTTGTTGAGGGACAGATAAATTGTATTAATTGGTGACTTGTAAAACATGTCATAGTCACCAAGAAAATAATGCATCCTCTGGCTTGTCAGCAAGTCTGACGAGGTTTTTTTTTTTTCTCTTTGGAGTAGGTCCTCAATCAGCACAGAAACTCAGGAGACAGAGGCAAGTCCTTCCGCGATGTCCTACAGACGAGAGCTAGAGAAATACCGCGACCTGGATGAAGATGAGATCCTGGGGGCCCTCACGGAGGAGGAGCTCAGGACGCTGGAAAGTGAGCTGGATGAGCTGGACCCCGATGTGAGTAGCACAGAAAGGGAAAGCTGGCCACAGGCACACACACATGGCTGGCCACATGCGGGAGGGGCAGTGCAACGGCCACATAGGGGAAGGGCAGGTGGGGGCTTCCCAAAGCTTCCTCTGCCTTTTTTTTCTTATATGACGGTGAAACTGTGGTGATGTTGCTCAGGCAGGGCTATTTTTAAGTGTTGTGTTACTCATGGTTCTCTAGAAAACAGAACCAATTATTTATATATGTATATAAAATCTCCTTCCTTTGAGAGATATACAATAAGCAATTGGCTCACGTGGTTTTGGAGGCTGACAAGTCCTGAGATGGGCAGCTGGCATGCTGGAGTCCAGGAGAGCTGGTGCTGCCACTGTGCTCTAAATGGTGGTGGGATGGAGACCTAGGAGGAGCCCGTGCGTGTGTGTGTGTGTGTGTGTGTGTGTGTGTGTGTGTGTGTGCACATGCAGAGGCCAATGAAGAACGGCAGCTGTCCGCCTCTGTCACTTTTCCTCTTTATTTCCTTGAGATGGGGTCTGCAACTGAACCCGGAGCTCACTGATTTTTTTGGTCAGATTGACTGAGCAGTGAGATCCAGTGATTCTCTCGTCTCTACCCAGTCCCCCTCAGCACTGGGATTACAGGTAGGCATGTGTGGCCACACCTGGCCTTTTATGTGAGTGCTGGAGATTAAACTCAGGTCCTCAAAGCAAATGCTCTTATTTTGCTGAGCCATCTTCTCAGTCCTCCTGCCCCAACCCATGTGTTGAGCCCAAAGGCAGGCTAACCTTGAACTCACAGAGAACTTGCCTGTCTCTGCTTCCCAGTGCTGGGATTACGGGTTTGAACCACCGTGTCTAATTCTTCCGTGCAATTTTTAAACATGATTTTTTCAAATTAAATTTATTTATTTATTTATTTATTTGAGAGAGACAGGGAGGGAGAGAGAGAGGGGCAGATAGAGAGAGAGAATGGGCATGTCAGGGCCTCCAGCCACTGCAAACAAATTCCAGACACATGTGTCATGTTGTGTGTGGGCACTAGGGAATCAAACCTGGGTCCTTGTGCTTCACAGGCGATCACCTTAACTGCTAAGCTATCTCTCCAGCCTCTTACATGTTTGTTTGTTTATTTGATTGATTTTTTTTTGTTTGTTTGCTTGTTTCTTTCTTTCTCTCTTTCTTTTTTTTATTAAAGCCAGTTGATGCTGAACTCTGACTTAACAGTAACCCCTAAGGAAAATAGTACTTCAAATTATTTTACCAGCCCACAAGTCATGACCGCCGGGGTACAGGGAGTCTAGTTCAGCAGGAAAAATGGAAAACCAGAGCTTAAATGCCCCATATCCAGCCTCTGTGACACACCATGTGACCTTGGGCTGGCTACTGTCTGTCTTTCCCTTGGCCTCATTGTCCCATCCGTGACATGATGGAGTTGGTTGGTCTCTTTGGGCTAAGCTTCCAGACACTCATAACTTAGACTTATCGCCAAACTGGATGAATTGGCTTCTTTCCAGATAACCCAGAATCCTTCTTGAGGCTGGTCTCAGGCCCTATGGGATGACACATCCTTTCAGCAGTACGTCCTTACCTTGATGGTCATAATTGCAACCTGCCCAGCCAGTAGGAGAGAGTTCCCTGGTGGGTGTGCTCGAGTTGGAATACGGCCTTCGTGGAGAGGGCCTTGAGCCTCCCCTTTCACCCACCTCTTCTATCAGCCTGTGGTTCATCCAGGGAGGCAAGGAACCACCCAGCCTCCACCTGTCTACCGTGCAGTTGCTCCTTTCTAACCCTGTCCTGCATCACCATTGCATAGAACTTAGAGTGAATAGCTGTGGAGAATGAGAACACAGGGAGCATGTGCCTGCCTCTAGTGAACTCTGTGCTAGGCACCAGCAGTGTACCCTGAGCAGATCCTACCTATGGTTAGCTTAGGCTGTAAAAGGTAGTCATAACAGATCACATCCCAGGAACAGTCAGGGAGCTCAGAGGGAATGACTTCTTCCTGTTGAGAGCCTCCACAGAGCAGGTGATATTGGAACTGGGCCCTAGGTTTTCAAAGTCAACATAAAAACAAAGAATTCCAGGTCCATGAAGGTCTGTGTGTGGGGGTTGCCTGGGGAGGAGTCTCAAAGTGACTTCTGCAGAAGGTTAGATGTGATTATAAAGGAACGGGGGCTGCATAATGAAGTGAGGGTGGCAAGGTTAAACGTTTGGACTTTGGGGCTGGAGAGATGGCTCAGCAGTCAAGGCACTTGCCTGCAAAACCTAAAGACCTGGGTTTGATTCCCTAGTACTCATGGAAAGCGGGATGCATGAATTGGCACATGCATCTGGAGTTTGTTTGTAGGGGCTAGAGACCCCGGTGCACCCATTCTCTCTCTCTCTTTCCCTCTCTCTCTCCTTGCAAATAAATAAATCAAAATATCTTTTAAAAAAGTTTTGGGGTGGGAGAATTGGCTTAGCAGTTAAGGCGCTTGCCTGCTAAGCCTAAGAACCTAGTTCCAACCTCCAGGTCCCACGTTTAGCCAGATGCAAAGTGACGCAAGGGCACAATGCCACACTTGCCCACAAGGGGGCGCACACATCTGGATTTCATTCACAGCAGCTGAGAGACTGCTGGCGCACCCATTCTCTATCTGTCTCCCTCTCCCTTTCTCTCTGTCTGTCTCTCTCTGTGTCTCTCTCCAAAAATTAAAAAAAAAAAAAGTTTGGACTTTTATCAGTGGCATGGGGACCCCATGAAGGCAGTTGACTCTGTGACTTGGTGGTTGGGGAGCTATGGATAGAGGGAAGTGTCTGCAGGATGTTAGGGGGAAGGGGCTCATGTAGGAGCCCTGTGTCCTGGGAACTGATGGCTTTTCCTGAAGGTAAGGAAGGGTGCTGCCCGTTTCATAGCTCTACCCACCATGCCGTAGAATCGGTGCGGTTGTCAGGGAGAAGTGTGCCCACCAGTCCCCCCATTCCCCCTCCCCCACAGGTCTACTGTGTCTGGCCTTTTGCTCTTTTGGGATTACCCTGAGCTCTTGGATGGGGAAGAGGTCAGGCAAGGCTGTGGCTACAAATAGTACAGGTGATGACAAGGGTCAGGACCCAGTGGCAGCTCTGGGAGTGAGGAGGTGGCAGAGGGAGGAGCTTGTCAGAATGGAGATTATAGATCCTAAAGTCTGTGCTGAGGTCCAGGCTAGACATTCGGCTTCACTCCTAAAGTGTTCCCACAGGGCAGCTTCCCCAAAGCATCAGGCTATCCAACGGCAGCAGCCAGTGTCCAGGGGCTCTGCCTAGCAGGTGGTTAACAGGAAGAGGCCATTCCAGTCACACAGAGAGGGACAGGGCTCAGGAGGATTGGATTGTTGCCTGGCTTGCCTAGTCACACCACAGAGTGCCAGGAGTCAGATTGCAAACAGGCTGGGGAGAAGCAATTGTGTTTTCAGATCCTAGAGCAGGTAGAGGCCACCTGAGCCCTGCAATTCTCAACTACCGTGGTTCCAAAGGTGCCATTCTCAAAGACCCTTTTCTCTCCCTCAGTTTAAGGAAAACAAAGAAGAAACCAAAGTGGAAAGGGATAATGGGGGCCCATGGGGTGTTGTGGGGGGCGGTTCATGGCTCAGCCCACAATTGGCCCCTTCACAGAGATGGGTTCCCTTACCCGATTTGTAAGACAGTGTGTGAGTTTTGAAAGGCCAGTGTGGCGGCCTCCATCCTGAGAACTGAACATTCCAGCTCCAGTTACACTGGGCCTGGGCCCAGCTCTGTAATCACAGCTCTGGGAGAGGCCAAAGGTATGCAGATCAAGAGAAAGGGAGCCACCAGGCAGGTGTCCAGTGTCCCCATTTACAGATCAGGATCCCAGCCCAGAGAGACGAAGAACCCGCCTTAGAATACGGGTAGGCAGAACCAGAGCACAGCCCAGGTCTCCTGGTGCCCAGGCACTCACTGCCCCTTGGTGTCATCCACATCCTGTGTTGATTTTTGTGTCACAGGTGCTGGTGGGGGCACTTATTATGTGCAGGCACTGTTCTGAGCGCTTTGGAGATATGACTCACTTAACTTTATTGTGAGCCCACAAGGGGAGGTACTCTTGTCATCTCCATTTGACAGTGAAGAAACCAAGAGGCAGAGTAACTTGTCTAACGACCCATAAGTAGGCAGTGGCAGAGCCACAACAGCCTTAGCTTCATGGGAGTTTTGGAGAAGATACTGTGGGCTGAAGATGTACTCTGGTTTTGTGACTCTAGAAAGTGCTGTGTATAGGGAATGGAGAGATAGCTTAGCAGTTAAGGCACTTGCCTGTGAAGCCTAAGGACCCAGGTCCAACACCCTAGAACCCATGTAAGCCAGATGCACATGGTGGTGCATGTATCTGGTGTCTTTTTGCAGTGGCTAGAGGCCCTGGCATACCCATTCTCTTTCTCTCTCTCTCACAAACACACACACATACACAAATAAAAATATTTTAAAAAAGAAAGTGTTGTGTGTGTAAATCATCTCTTTCATCCCCTTGCTTCCTGGAAAGAGTCTGAGACCCAGAAGTTCGTGTCTAGTTCTGTCTTTACTCTGGACTCAGGTGTGTGCTTTTTCCTTTTTGAATCTCTGTTTTTCTCTCTATAAAATAGAACAGTTGGCCCAGGTGACCTGGGGTGCCTGCTCTGGTTCTACCCATGTGTGATTTTCTGAGCCGCTTCTGGCTAGCTTACTACCTGAAGGCAGTAAACACTTCAGAGGGTGACATTTTTTTGGTTACGCAATTGTTAAGCCCCGGAGTCATGTGACAGAGTGGAGTACGAAGACTTGGAAAGCCACTCTGTTTGCTGCGGAGGATTCCAAACTTGTGCAAATTGAAAAATAAAATAGTCCTCGGAGCTTTCTATCTCTCTCTGGAAAAACTCGAGCTTATCATGAGATTGCTGCACTCAGACTCCCGCGGGAAAGGAATGCCTCATGTGCTAAAAGTATCCGCTGTTGACTGGCTCCCCAGAGGAGCTGCCCTTTCTCTCTCTCTCGGCAGTTAAGTGGATGCTGCTCTGAAGCTCAGCCAACTCCTCTGCTCAGATCACATTTGTGCTGTGCAGTGGGGAAAATAGGTTTGAGAGTGGCAAGTTGTTCTGCTGTGTGTGCTAGCAGTGGTGGGCAAGTTCTTATGCAATCCATGGATATTTAACAGTTCTTGCACATGGCTTTGAATAGACAGTCTCATCTGGTCCTCTGTGAGGACTCAAGTCTTTAGCCCTGTATCAGTTATGTTCTCATTGCTGGGCCAAAATACCCAATCAGAAGCAGCTGAAGGAAGTGAAGGACACACACACGCGCGTGCGCACACACACACACAGACACACACGAGAGGGTGGTTTCAAGGGAAATCGATCATAGTGGGGAAAGGATGGCAGGAGCAGACAGCTGATGTCACATCTTCACATCAGCAGGGAGGAAGTAGTGAGAGTGAAAACAGAAAACAGGACTGAACTATAAAACCTCAAGGCCCTAGCTGGGCGTGGTGGCACATGCCTTTAATCCCAGCACTGGGGAGGCAGAGGTAGGTGGATCGCCATGAGTTCAAGGCAACCCTGAGACTACATAGTGAATTCCAGGTCAGCCTGAACTAGAGTGAGACCCTACCTCGAAAAACAAAAAACAAAACAAAACAAATACTTCAAGGCCCATCCCTAGTGACACACTTCCTCCAGCAAGGCTCCATCTCCCAGTCTTCACAACCCTTCCTGAACAGTGTCATTGGCTGGGGATTAAGTATTCAAATACATTAGTCTACATGGGACATGTTATATACAAACCACATTTTCCATCTTAAAGATGAAGAAACTGAGGTTTAGAGGGAGAAGAATGAACCTGCCTGGGACACAACTTAGGTGGCTGCTTAGGTCCCAGCTGAGATAATGGTGGCCTGTCACCTGTGTGATAGTCACCAACACTGTGGTGTGCAGAAGGGAACCCAGAGAGAAAACTGAGAATGGCCAGAAAATTGAGTTTGGTCCCATTTGATTTCTTTTGAAATTCCTTTCTTGTAAATTATTTTTATTTATTTTAGAGAGAGTGAGTATGGTTTACCAGGACCTCCTGCCACTGCAGATGAACTTCAGAGCAAAGGTCATGCTGTGCATCTGACTTGACATGAGTACTGGGAATTGAACCCTGGGCCTACAGGCTTTGCAAGTAAGCACCTTTAACCACTGAGCAATCTCCATCACCCTGAAATTATTTTCATCATAAATATTAATCTTATAAAAAGAAGTAGCTGGGCAGGAATGGTGACACATGCCTTTAATCCTAGTACTTGGGAGGCAGAGGTAAGAGGATTGCTGAAAGTTCAAGGCCACCGAGACTGAATAGTGAGTTCCAGGTCAGCCTGAGCTACAGTGAGACCCTGCCTCGAAAAAACAAAAAAAACAAAACAACAACAACAACAACAACAAAAAGGAACTAAGGTTCTACCAACACAAAGAATTTAACTCTATGCATTACTTGTTAATGAGGCTTTGGGGAAAAGATGGAAATGTTTTTAAAAGTTCTTCCAGTAAAAGTATCAACATATTTTCAGCAACCTTAGAAAGTAATTGAGACCTAAGAGTTGATTTTAAAGTCAGCTATTGGGGCCTGGAGAAATGGCTCAATGGCTAAAAGTACTTGCTTGTAAAGTCTAATGACCTGATACCCACATAAAGCCAGATGCACAAATGGTGCATGCATCTGGAGTTTGTTTGCAGTGGCTGGAGGCCCTGGTGCACCCATATCCACTCTCTGTCTGCCTCTTTCTCTCTGCCTCTCTCTCTTTCTCAAATAAATAAATAAAATACTTAAAAAAAATAAAGTTAGCTGTGGGGAATCTGCAACACAGTACAACCACCGAAATGGCAAACAACAAGCTTTCTGATATAATACCAGCTATTAGTCAGCACTGATGCTCTCACATGCTAGGTGCTAAGCCACATCTCATAAAATCTCACAAAGAACCTGGGATTGATCCTCATGGGCTGGGGCCCAAGCTAGTCTATAGCCTAGGACAGGCAGAGAATCATTTAACAGCTGTTAAACGATAGACTCAATTCTGGTAGATCCTTTCTTTGTCAGTCCATATGCCAGGGGTTTTGACAACAAAGGACCATCAATTGCAGGAAGAAATGATGGAGGAGCAAAGCGAGAACTGTAGATTCTCAGAGCTGCGAGGATACGGAGCAGTCATCAGTCCTGCTCCCCTCTACATTCCACCATATGCATACCAGACGAGGGGGTGACCCTGGCTACGGAGTTTGTCCTGGGCACGTGCCCTTCTCTTGGTGCTTTCTGTCTTTCACTGTACCATAGAGTTGTACCAACTCTATGAGTATTATTATAACCATTGTACTGATGAAATATCAAGGCCATGATAGCAAGACCCCAAGACTGAGAGAGGGGAAAGGGCTCAATGTATCAGAGGCAGAGCAAAAACCCGGGGCTAGCCAGGTGTGGTGGCACATGCCCAATCCCAGCACTCGGGAGGCAGAGGTAGGAAGATCATCATGAGTTGGAGGCCACCCTGAGACTACATAGTGAATTCCAGATCAGCCTGAGCCAGAGTGAGACCTTACCTTGGGGGAAAAAAAACCCAAAACAAAAAAAAACCAGGGCTTCCTGTCACACCTCGGGATTCTGGTCAGACTCCACAGAATGACACAACCTTCCCTTTGGGTCTTGCAAGGTACAGGGCATGCCGGGCCATCCTGGGAGCAGCCAAGTTTGGTCCATGGGCTGTGGTCCTTCCTTGTAACACAAACCAGCAGAATTGCAAGCCCAGGATAGAAGTAAACAGTTGAAATGGAAAGAAATAAATCTCTCCTCTAAAAATAGACTCTCATCCTTAGAAACACTGCTGGCCAGTGTGCACAGGGCTGGGGATGGGCCTGGTGGGCGAGGCCTAGAGTCAGGCCAGGCTGCAGTATGTCTCTGTTCCATCCTCGCTCCTGCTTCCTGATACCTCTCCTCACCCTTCTCACCCTGCTGGCTTCCCAGCATCCTCTCCTTCCTGCCTTTGGGATGGGAGTTCCTCATTCCTCAGAGCCCACCACCCCTCCCTCCCATAGGAAGCCTTGTTGCCTCCCTCCATGCCCCCAGTACAGTGCCTGCCCCCAGCTGAGACATGGAACCCTTTACTTTCAATTTTGACATTGTTAGTAACATACAGGAGAATGCAGAATATACCTATACTCCCACAATTCAAATGAAACAAATGTTCAAACTTTGTCTTATTTAACTCAGATCATTCTTCAAAAGAAATCACTATAGATAAAGCCTGACTTCTCACCCCAACCTATCCCTTTCTCTCTTCTGAGCCCTTTCTACCCTCCAGGCCGCAAGCTGAGTACCCGCTGCTTCCGGTAGGGAATGTAAATGAAGGAGGGAAGGGTCTGTGGCCATCTTAGATCATCTTTTACTTTTCCAGTCTCCCTCCCACGCTCCAGGTATGATGGTGCACACCTTTAATGCCAGCACTTGGGAGGCTAAGGTAGGAGGAGTGCCATGAATTTAAGTTCACCTTGGGCCAAAGAGTGAGTTCCAGGTCAGCCTGAGCTAGAGTGAGACCCTGCCTCAAAAAAAAAAAAAAAAAAGTTTTATTTTATTTTATTTTATTTTGCCACTTAAACTTTCATGAAGGAAAGCAATAGTATCGCCAATGATACGGAGCTACTGACCTTGGCCTCTGCACCAGACAGAGACAACAGGGAGTGGTGAGGACTGAGGGTTTGTACAGGGCACTTGCTTTGGTGGTCTACCAGTGGGTGTCAATGTGAGCATGCAGGTTCAGTAACAGCAGCCCACCTAACTTTCTGAGAGGTGCTGGGTATCTGGCATTTTGTGTGTAGGTTTTAAAACATTGGCAGTTCATTCAGACTCTCCAGACCCAACAGACAAAGCCAAGTTTCTGCATTTCATTGGACCATAGGCCTTTCAGCTTGCAACTCCAGTCCTGCTTCATCTGACAGGGTTTCTGTTTTGGTGTGTGTGTGTGTATGCCATGGCACACATGTGGAGTGGAGGGTCGGAAGACAACTTCAGGTATCAATCTTCACTTTCTCCCTCTTCTCTCATTGTTCCCTGCTTCATTCCCTAGGCTAACTGGCCTGTGAGTTTCTGGGAGATTGTCTCTGTCTCCCACCTTGCTGTAGGCATGCTGGAATTACAGATGCTTGTGCTACTGTGTCTGGCTTGATGTAGGCGTTAGGGATATGAATCCAGGCACTCACACTCTTGTGGCCAGGGCTTTATCTACTGAGCCTTCTCCCCTATCCTATACATTTTTGGGGTTTTTTAGGAGATGGCTTAGTGGATAAAGCACTTGCCATGCAAGCATGAGTATCTGAGTTTGGATCCCCAGACCCCACCCACAGAAAGCCTGATGCTGTAGTCTCAGCACGCCTACGGGCAAGAAGGGAGGTGAAGACTAGCGAATTTGCTGGAAGCTTGTGGGCCAGCTAACCTGGAGAAAGGAAAGGTAAACACCTTATGAGAAGAGCCTGTCTTAAATGAGGTGGAAAGCCAGGACTGACACACCTGGAAGTTATCCTTTGACCTCCACATGCATGTTTTGACATTCGTATGCCCACACTCACACAAGTGAACATGTACACACACACATCACATTCATATACACACAGCAAAAATTATACATAGACACCTGCACATGTGCGTATACATACATATTATATAAATATGATTATTATCAGAAGCACCTAGATCATTGCTCGGCACCTGAATATATGGTTCACTAAATCACTAAAATCTTTCAGATAAAGCTTTCAGAGCAAATCTCATTGCATCACCACCAATAGCTTGATAGGAGCAAAGCCTCATTTTCTGACACTTACAAGGAGACCTGGCTGTCCTACAGGGCCCCGCGTGGTTTCCAGGATGTAGCCCTAGGGAAAAACAAGAGGGATGGCATCATTGCTAAGGAAAGAACACTTGGGACTTGGGCTGTCAGTCCAGTGTGTGACCTCATCAAGGCCCTCCCCTGTCCTCCCAAGTCTTCACCCATCTCCCAGCACCCAGCATAGAAGTTGTCCCACCTGCTCCATCAGGGGAGGTTCAGTCACAGGACTCCAAGACTCTTGGTGCCCAGACTAAGGAGACACATTGCATTCTTTTGTTTTTAGACATCCCTGGTTTATTTGGAGAAAGTATTACAATCGTTTATTTTTGTTACCGTGAAGAATCAAGCTAAAAGCCATGCTGTGTTTGGTTAGCCACCAGTCTAAGGAGAGTCCACAGGCCCTCAAGCATGCTCATTATAAAAAGTAGCATCTGGATGTGAACTCAGGCCTATAGCTGTGTGACTATCGACCTGTGTGACTTTGGCAAGGGTTTTCAGTTTTCTAAGTCTCAGTTTCCCCAAATGAAATCACTGGCCCAGAGGATCTCTTAAGAGTTTGTAACCGAGTTTCCAGAAATCTATGAGCTTTTTAGTACATTGTGTGCCTGGGTGTGTGCACCAGTATACTCACATATATGCGTATGTTATATGCCCACAATGGTCTCGCCAACACAGCTTCTCACCCAGCCTTCACTATCTGCAGCAGTGATAACTGAACAGCAAGGTGATCTTTAACCTTATGGGTACCTGTTAAAGTTAAGGCTTTATCAATTTCCATTTGGATGAGAAGATGCCAGGATGGAGGTGTGAAGTTAAATTAAGATGATAACCTGTCAGTCTGCATATCCAGGTTTTGTGTATGTGTGTGTGTGTATGCGTGTGCCTGTGTGAGCGTGTGTGTGTGTGTGTGTGTGTGTGTGTGTGTGTGTGCTTGAGGAACAATAACCTCAGGTATTGTTCCTCAGGCTCTGTCTACTTTTTAAAAGTTTTAAAAATATTTTTATTTATTTATTTGCAAGGAGAGAAAGAGAGAGAGAGAGTTGGGATGGGGGGAAAGTACAGGCAGAACAGGCACCCCAGGACCTTTAGCCACTGCAAATGAACTCCAGATGCATGTACCACTTTGTGCATCTGGCTTTATGTAGGCTCTGGGGAATCAAACCTGGGTCATTGGGCTTTGCAGGCAACTGCCTAAGCTGCTGAGCCATCTCTCCAGCTCCATGTCCACTTTTTTTTTTTTTTTTTTGAGATAAGGTTACTCTGTAGCCTAGAACTCCCCAAGTTAGCTAACAAGCTTGCCAGTGAGCCCAAAGCTCTATTCATCTCTTCCTCCCCAGCCCTAGGGTTATAAACCCACACTGCCATGTCCGGCTTTTTATTTATGTGGGTTCTGGGCATCAAACTCAGGTTCTCATGCTTGTGAGCCAAGTACTTTACCAACCGAGCTATCTCCCAGCCCCTGAGAGTTTTATTGTAGTGTTTAACAGGAAGTCACCATTTAAAGAAAAAAGAAATATCCAGGGATGTAACTCAGTTGATAGAGTGCTTGCTAGCATGAGTGCGCTGGGTTCTATTTCCAGCACCACATAAACTGGTCATGGAAGCACACACCTATAATCCCAGCACTCAGGAGGTGAAGGCAGGAAGATCAAAAGTTCAAGGTTGGGCTGGAGAGATGGCTTAGTGGTTAAGGCATTGCCTGCAAAGCCAAAGGATTTGATTCCCCAGGACCCATGTAAGCCAGATGCACAAAGGGGCATGTGCATCTGGAGTTCATTTGCAATGGCTAGAGGCCCTGGCACACCCATTCTCTCCCTCTCTCTCTGCCTCTTTCTTGCAAATAAATAAATAAAATATAGTTTAAAAATAGTTCAAGGTTGTTATCAGTTACACAGAAAGCTTGAGGCCAGCCTAAACTACATGAAATGCTGTCTCAAAAAAACAATAACACCTGCCGGGCATGGTGGCACACTCCTTTAGTACCAGCATTTGAGAGGCAGAGGTAGGAGGATCACCATGAGTTTTGAGGCCACCCCGAGACTACATAGTGAATTGGTCAGCCTTGGATAGAGTGAGATCCTACCTCGAAAAACCAAATAATAATAATAACAACAACAACAATAACAACAACAAAATTCTAAAAAAATAGAAAATAGAAATAAGCTGGGTGTGGTGGTACACACCTGTAATGGGAGGCTGGGGCAGGAAGGTTGAAAAGTTGAGGGTACTTTGAGCTACATAGTATGTTTAAGATCTTATCTTAAAAATGAATTAATTGGGCTGGAGAGATGGCTTAGCGGTTAAGGCGCCTGCCTCCTAAGCCTAAGAACGCCCGTTCCAATCTCCAGCGGTTCCAATCTCCAGGTCTCACATTTAGCCAGATGCAGTGACGCAAGGGCGCAATGCCGCACTTGACCACAAGGGGGCGCACACATCTGGATTTCATTCGCAGCAGCTGACAGACTGCTGGCGCACCCATCTCTATCTGTCTCCCTCTCCCTCTCTGTCTGTCTCTCTCTGTGTCTCTCTCCAAAAATAAATAAAATAATAAAAAAATATTTTTAAAAAATGAATTAATTATGGTCATTACCAAGACTTTTAAAATGCAGTTTCTCATTTGCTGTGGACATGATCGTAAAGAAAAAAAAACAGTAGGTTTTCTATATGCTACTTAATTGGCTAGCAGTCAGCCTATTGGGAACATTTCAAATTATTGCCATAGAGAATTACCATTAGTTGATGTCTGAGACCTTTTTTTTTTTAATATCACCTTTAGGTATATGTCCAATTGCTCAACTGGATCAGTTCTTGCAAGGACTAAGTTTCAGCACGACGAATGTGACCATGATAAATGACCATGACAATGAAGGAAACAGATGGGAAAGAAAAGTTTATTGGTTTTTCACATATTTACAGTTTGTAGGAAATCAGCATGTATTTCTGGCTCAAAGTTTTGCAAGCATTTTCTGTAGAAGGAGGGAATAAAAGTTAAAATAAAAGTTAAAATAAAAGTTAAAGAGCTAAAAAATTAATTAATTAAAAATAAAACACAGAAGTAGAGGAGTCTAAGAAACGTGGCTTAATTTTTTTGCCTGTGATTATTTCCAAGGACATATTAAACTCTGTGCTTCTATAATTAAAATAAAAACTCTTAACAATCCATGCATGTATGTTTTTCTTCCTATAGCCCAGTGCTTGGAGTGGGAAAAACACTCAGTAAAGATTTGCAGATTAGATGAACATTCATTTTGACTTGCTTTATGCAGAATGTTAGTGTGATAGGAACCTTGGGTCAGATGTGGCAGCATGGCAGCCTATAATGACTGAGTCTGGCTTGGAGACGTGTTTCACTTGCCCAGAATATTGTTTCGAAAATGTTTGGATTATATTGGCAGTATTTTAAATATTTTATTTTTATTTATTTATTTGACAGAGAGAAAGAGGCAGAGAAAGAGAGAGAGAGAGAAAGAGTGTTCCAGGGCCTCCAGACGCATGTGTCAGCTTTTGTATCTGGCTTATGTGGGTCCTGGGGAATTGATCCTGGGTCCTCTGGCTTTGCAGGCCAGTACCTTAACCACTAAGCCATCTCTCCAGCCCCATTGCCAGTATTTTAAAATCAAGAAATTCACATTAAAATTAGCAGATTGAATCACATCATTCATATTCCTACGCATGAACAGTTTTCTGGAGCTGGGTAGTGTGGGGCACAAAAGCTGTGTGCCACAATTGCCACTACTCCAAAAGACTCAAGGCTGTAATTTCAGATGAATATCAGGGAGCATCAGGAAATCCCTCCTTCAAACCACACTGACTTTCTTGTTAGAGGATAAAGCAATCCTTGGACATTAGTTACTGCCTTTCTACAAAAGTAAATTTTTAAAAAATTTTTATGAGAGAGAAAGAGTTGGTGTGCTAGGGTATCGAACTCCAGGCGCATTCGCCACCTTGTGCACAAGTGCAACTTTGTGCGCCTGGCTTACGTGGGATCTGGAGAGTCAAACATGGGTCCTTAGGCTTTGCAGGCAAGTGCGTTAACCACTAAACCATCTCTCCAGCCCCATAAGTAAGTTTCTAATCAAATAAAAAGATACGTTTAGTCTTATATCCAAAGCTCTTACCCAGAGCAGATCTCATCCTTAACCAAGCTGTCTCATCCTTGGAATAAATTGAACTCCCTGTGCAGAGCTGTTGCTTTGACAGCTCTATCAGGGGCACACTTTTAGACTGGAGACTAGGATTCAAATTCCTTACGTGGTTATTGGTTGCACCAGTCCACAGGCACCATGGAAGCCTAACCCTACAGGTGATGCCCAGCCTGGTGACGCATTTCCTGTTGCGATTCAATGGAGTATATCTCTTTAGGACCCTGACCACCATGTGCCCAGGGAAGAAAAACATGTAATTGAGACTGTTCTATTATCCTTACCACTCATTTCACCTCCCGTCTCTGTTACCTCAGAGAAGCTGATCAGTTCATGGCTTTACCTCCTACCATTCTTCCTGGGCACATAATTTTCATAAGATGTTTGTTGAGTGAATAAAAATAAAGGAATGAAAAATGTATTTCTACATGTGCATTGCTGCCAAATGTTGCCTGGTAAGAGCCAACAAGATGGTGGCAGGGACTCTTCCCCACCTGTTGGCTGGCCTGGCTCTGAGGTCAGGTTTGGGTTCTAGTCATTATGAGTGATGTAATGGAGTACCTTCTCACCTATGTAGCTCTTTAGCAGTAACTGTCTATCACAAGGCATACTACACAGTAAGACACTGTGGCGTTTTAAATTGGCCTGCTTTCGGAAAGCAGCAGTTGAGGATGCTGACCCAGGAACGATTGCTGACGTGTTCCCTTACTCCATTTACTGCTGTAAAGCATAAAGGATGTTTGCACCTTAAAAACAAAAACAAACAAACAAACAAACAAAAAGCAACTCTGACCTGTCTGGCCTGGCCAGTTCCAGTATCACTGCTGTTCACTGGCGCAGGAAAAGCCTTCCTTTCTCAGGCTCTCATGGCCTCTTAGTTTGTTTCTTTGGCCATTTTGATTATTCTTTCATAGGTTATACCTGTCATTTTAAAATGCTATAAAAGAGCCGGGCGTGGTGGCGCAAGCCTTTAATCCCAGCACTCGGGAGGCAGAGGTAGGAGGATCACCATGAGTTCAAGGCCACCCTGAGACTACATAGTGAATTCCAGGAGCCTAGACTAGAGTGAGACCCTACCTCGAAAAACCAACCAAACAAACAAACAAAAAAAAAAGCTATAAAAGGGCTGGAGGGATGGCTTAGTGGTTAAGGCATTTTCCTGCAAAGTCAAAGGAACAAAGGAACCAGGTTCGATTCCCCAGGACCCATGTTAGCCAGATGCAGTGGTTGGAGGCCCTGGGGCCCATTGTCTCTCTCTTTCTCTTTCTCCCTCTCTGTCAAATAAATAAATAAATAAAAATAAATTTAAAATCTTTTAAAAGCTATGAACATCCTTTTTATGAAATGTAATTCCCATGCCATCCATGTATCCATTTTAAGTAACTGCAATGTTTAAAGTACATTTACAGGGGCTGGAGAGATGGCTTAGTGATTAAGGCATTTGCCTGCAAAGCCAAAGGATCCTGGTTTGATTCTCCAGTACCCATGTAAGCCAGATGCACAAGGGGGCGCATGCATCTGGAGTTCGTTTGCAGTGGCTGGAGGCCCTGGAGTGCCCATTCTCCCTCTCTCTCTCTCTCTCTCTCTCTCCCTCTCCCTCTATCTCTCTCAAATAAATAAATAAATAAATAAATATTTTTTAAAGTACATTTACAGTGTAGTACAACCCTCACCATAGTCAACCTTAGAATGTTTTCATCACCTCAGAAGGAAACCACTGCCTATCTCCCCAGCTTCCCCAGCTGTCTTAGCTGCTGTAATAAAACACCACAGACTGAGGACGTAAGCATCTGAACCTTATTTCCTCACAGCTCTGGAGGCTGGCAAGCCCCGGCCTGGTGTCTGATGGGGCAGGGTTCTGTTGGAAGATCTCTTCCAGGTTTGGAGTCAGCTGCCTTCTCACTATGTCCTCTCAAGGCAGGAGGCTGAAGACGATTACTCAGCAAGTTCTGTGGTTCTGTTCTTTAGCACTAATCCTGTTGTTCAGAGCTCTCTTCTGTGGCCTCACTGGTCCCTCATTACCTCCTTATAGTTCTTATTTCCAAATAAAGTCACATAGGAGGCTAGGGCTTTAGAGTATGATTTGGGGTCCAGGGACACAGTTTAGTCTACAGGACCACCCCTGGAGTAACCATCAATGTATTTCCTATCTCTAGATTTGACTATTCTGGACATTTCATATAAATGAAAGCATATAATATGTGGCTTTTCATATCTGGCTTATTTCACTTAGCATAATGTTTTTTTTTTGTTTGTTTGTTTTTTTTTTTTGGTTTTGTGAGGTAGGGTCTCACTGTAGCTCAGGCTGACCTGGAATGCACTATGTAGTCTCAGGGTGGCCTTAAACTCACGGTGATCCTCCTACCTCTGCCTCCCGAGTGCTGGGATTAAAGGTGTGCACCACCTCGCCCGGCTAGCATAATGTTTTTAAGGTTAATTCATACTTTATTCCTTGTCATGGTTAAATAGTATTCAGTTGTATAAATTTACCACATTTGTTTATCCATCAGTTGATGGCCATTTGATTTATTTATACTTTTGGCTACTGTGAATATTGCTGCTGTGGGGTGAACCTATGTTTTGAAATTCTTTTCCACGTACAAGTACAATGTCTGGGATATATGGTTAACTACGTTTAACTTTTCCAGAAACTGCCAGAATGTTGTCCAAAGGGGCCGTATCATTTGACATGCCTACTAACAGTGAAAAAGCTCCAGTCTCACCACATTCTTGCCAACACTTGCTATTATCTGTACTTTTCATTACAGCCGTCTGGTGGCTGTGAGGTGTTATCCCACCTGCTCTTCTGTGCATGTCCCTGATGGCTAATGGTATTGAGCATCCTTTCATGTGCTCATTGGACATCTGGGGGAGGTGACATTTTGTTTTGTTTTCCTTTTCTTTTTTGAGATAGAATCTTGCTGTGCAGCCAGGCTAGCCTCAAACTCTAGATCCTCCTGCTGGGATCATAGGCACCAGCTTATTGGGATTGTTACATGTCCTTTGCAGAAGTAGATCCTTTGTACAGTTTTCAAATTGAGTTATTTGCTTTATATTACTGAATCCTAAGAGAAATGTATGCATTCTGGATAGTGAACTCTTATCACATACATGATTTACAAGCATTTCTCCCATCTGTCCTTTTACTAGTGTTCTGTGGAGCACAAATGTTTTCAATTTTGATGGTGTCTGTCCAATGCATCTATTTTTTTCTTTTGTTGCTTATTGTTTTTGTATCATATCTAAGAAACCATTGCCTAACCCAGAGTCACAAAGATTTATGCCTATGCTTTCCTCTTAGCGTTTCATCGTTTTAGCGCTCACATTTACGTCTTTGATCCACTTTGAGTTAATATTTATATGCTGTATGAGGTCATAGGCTGCTTTTGAAAATAAGTTAAAGTGATAAATAACCAAGAGTTTAAAAATACTCAGCTCTCACTGGACGTGGTGGTGCACGCCTTTAATCCCAGCACTTGGGAGGAAGAGGTAGGGGGATCACTGTGAGTTCGAGGACAGCCTGAAACTACAGGGTGAGTTCCAGGTCAATCTGGTCTACAGAGGGACCCTTCCTCAAAAAAACAAAACAAAACAAAATCCACCTCTCTTTGGTTTTAATGGAAAATTATATTTTGTTAAAGATATCCTTTAATGGAAAGAAAACAAGCTAACTTCTAATGCAGCTGACATACTCATAATTAACTTCAAAAGTTGTTGAACTAAGAATTGTTGGGAAAGACTTTGAATTTTGTTGTTGTTGTTATTGTTTTGAGGTAGGGTCTCACTCTAGCCCAGTCTGACCTGGAACTCAGTCTGTAGTCCTAGACTGGCCTTGAACTCACTGTGATCTTCCTACCTCTGCCTCACAAGTGCTGGGATTAAAGGCATGTGACACCATGCCCAGTGGCATTTGTGTTTTTTATTTTTTGAGGCAAGCTCAACACACTGGCCTTTTTTTTTTTTTTTTTTTTTTTTTTTAATGTGCACGCACGTGCAAGAGAGAGGGAGGGAGGGAGAGAGAGAGAAATGGTGTGCCAGGGCATCCAGCCACTGCAATTGAACTCCAGATGCATGTCCCCCATTGTGTACATGTGCGACCTTGCATCACTGTTTGGCTGGCTTATGTGGGATCTGGAGAGTCTAACATAAGCCCTTAAGGCTTCGTAGAAAAGCACCTTAACTGCTAAGCCATCTCTCCAGCCTGCATCATTGTTTGTTTTTTTTAACAATCAACCTCTTTCAATAGATTTTTAAATAAATTCAGGCCATGATTTAACATATTAGTAATATTTTTAGATACATTAAAACATTTATTTTCCTACTATACACCTTCAGTTTAAGTGATTCTCAGTCAGAGACAGTGTCATCTCTTAGAGGACATTTGGACAATTTTGGTGTCACAAGTGGAGAGATGGTGTTATTGCCATCTATGGGATGAAGAGAAGACCAGAAAGGTTGCTGAACAATCTCCCATGCACAGGGCCATCCTCAGATGAGGACAGATCTCACTCAGCATGTTGGATGGACTTAGGGTGAGAAGCTCTGCTTTAGTTAAATCAGTTGCCTGTGCCAGGAAGATGAAAAGTGAGGCAGGCAATTTTGCAAATTCTTTTCCAACTTCATAGATTTCTTTCCATCAGTCTATGGCCATACCCCCCTGAATATGCCTCATCTCATCTGATTTTGGAAGCTAAGTAGTGTCGGGCCTGATTAGTACTTGGATGAGAAATTTCTTCCCATCACAAGGCTGAGATTTTTGGGGTGCTAGAATGTGCCTCAGCCCCTTACTGTCATCAAATCCCTCTATGGTAGGCTGGCTTAATGGTGCACACCTGTAATCCCAGCACTGAGGAGGGTGAGGCAGGAAGGTGACAAGTTTGAGACCAGCCTGGGATATAGAATAAGACCTTGTTTGTTTGTTTGTTTGTTTGTTTGTTTCAAAAGGATAACAAAATCCTTCATTGTGTTGAAATTCCTTGAGGGAACCATTAAGGATTTACTTTCAGGGATTAATTGGGGTTTTTCAGTTCTTCAATACATTTGGATGATGTGAATCCTATTACCCCCATATTTGGCTAACTGGCCTCCTGCTTAAATGTGTCTTATCTGATTATGTAACAACAGTGTAAGTAATCATCTTGGAGTATTTAACATATCAGTGTCAAGCACTCATTCGTAGTAACTTAATTTGCCCAACAAGTTTATAAAAGAGCCACTGTCGTTTTTCACCTTCTGCAGCTGTGGAAAGCACAGCCCACGAGGTTAGGGGACTGAGCCAACATCATTACTCCAATTCAGGGCTTAGGCTCCACCATGAAGCATGTCACAGAGTGGCCAGGTTATCCTCTATGGATAACCACATATGGACATCTTCAGGGCAGTGAGGTGTGCCCTTGCCCCCTTCACCACAGGAAGCAAAGCCCTGCCATGGGAGAAGAGTAGACACACGCACACACAGCTAGCCATAAGAAGTGCCACGTGACCCGGCCCTGTCTGCAGAAGTGTGTGGCTCACCTGGGAGCACTACCTGTTCTGCCCATCATGGTGAACTATCTGAACACTGCTATTTAAGGAAAGCTGGGAGACCTGTGGCATCATTTGTAATCAGTCCAGGCTTGCTTCTTGACCTACGGGTCCTCTTCTCATGAGAAGCTCCAGCTGGCAATGTCTCTGCCGACCTCTGGCCTACGTTGTTAGAATCCCAGTGCCTAGCTTGCACATTGTAGTCCCTATTAGCCAAGGTGGGGCCCACCCTGCTCTCCTCATCCAGAAGTCTCACACTTATTCAAACAGTCAGGCCTTAGACAGTGAGAAAACATCTTAGGAAAACTTCAAAGTCATTAATCAGTGTGGTCTCTCTCCCAAGCTCTGGGTGGGCCATTTCCATATGCCTCTCATCCCCCTCCTGGAGGCGGCTTCAGAAAAGAATTTGGAGGGCTGGAGAAATAACTTAGCGGTTAAGGCACCTGCCCGTGAAGCCTAAGAACACTTGTTCAAATCTCCAGGTCCCGCGTTTAGCCAGACGCAAAAGTGATGCAAGCATGCAATGTCGCACATGCACACAAGGGGGCTTGTGTCTAGTGTTCATTCATAGCGCCTGAAAAGGCCCTGGCATGCCCATTCTCTCTCTGCCTCTTTCTTTCTCTCTCTGTGTCTCTCTCAAATAAAAAGGAAGGAAGGAAGGAAGGAAGGAAGGAAGGAAGGAAGGAAGGAAGGAAGGAAGGAAGGAAGGAAGGAAGGGGAAAAGGAAAGGAAAGGAAAGGAAAGAAAAGGAAAGGAACAAAAGAAAAGAGAAGAAAAGAAAAGAATTTGGAGACTGAGTGAGTGATGGGACACAATCATTTTTAAAGAGAACAGGATGTGAGATAGAGTGACTCCAATTTAAGTCCATTTGGTGTACAGCAGCATCACAGCCCCTTCCTCCCAGGCATCTCCTCTATCTCTGAAGTCTGTCTCTCCATCAAATTTGAGGAAAGACCCTTGGACTAGTTCTTAATCTATACCTGAAACTCCTCAGATTTGAGTAAGAACTTCCATGGGCAAGTCTTTCCTTACTCTAGGCCTCAGTTGCCCCTTGAAAGGAGGGTGCATTAGCTGGTCTCCGAGCGTCCTTGCACCTCTCAACATCTTTTCTTTTTGCACGTGCATATGTGTATTTGCATTCATATATGTGTGGGTGTACATGTGTGTAGGCGTGTGTTGAGGCCAGAGGACAATGTTGTGTGTTGTTTCTCAGGCATGAAGCCCATCTCTTTTGAGACATAGTCTCTCTTTGGCCTAACGTCCACCAGATAGGCTAGACTGGCTGGCTAGAGAACTCCAGGGATCCACCTGTCTCTGCCTCCCTAGCACTGGGATTAGAAGGCGTATGTGCCTCCACACCCTGCATTTGACATAAGTACTGGGGATTGAACTCAGGCCCTTATGCTTGCAAGGCCACACATTACCGACTGAGCCATCCTACCAAACATTTATATTTTTCACCATATATATATATATATATATATATATATATATATATATATATACATCCCCTCACCCCCTGTCCCCATTTGTGAAGGCCCTCTTCATTGGGTCCTTGGTGTTCACTGTGGGGTAATGAGAGACTCTGGTAGTTTTGGGGAGGCGGGGTTATGTCTTAGGATATTTTTACCCACCCTACACCTCTTACAATCTTCCCACTCTCCTGTGACAATCCCTGAGCCTTGGGTGTGTGAGCCATTTGTTTTCAGTGCTGACTTCTCTGGATTTCTGTTATGATGTGTTTCAGTTTGCCTCCACGTTTGTTGCTATTTCCCTGCATGTGATTGACGGGCCATCCCACATTTTTGTCTCTTCAAGGTGCCTAGGGATTGAATTAAAGTGAAACCCATTTGGGTGATTGCAATCCCTCCTGATTGGAGTCTGCTTTGGTAGTGAACCCACACCTAGAAGCCTGCCCATGTTTGAAGAAAAGAATGCAGCAATTGGTTGATGTTCTCTTTCTTGAGAGACCCATCTCCAGGGGCGACGTCCAAAATATTTAACAACTGTCAGGTCGTGCGCACAGACCCACCCAGAGGCTAGAAGTGCCACAAGTGTGACCATAGGGGCTCCTGGCTGGGTGTGAGTCACCCACCTCACGGTTCTGCCAGGTCGGTCTCTTGCATGTTGGGGAGTCTGCCTACTTAGTGTTGATTTTTACATCCAAGGCCCTACCAAGACCCCCTCAATGACTTAATATGTCATTGCTGCAAATATCACTGTGCATCTGAACACCAAATTAATCTGACTTAACCACTCAACAGATGTTCTGAGCGCCCTTTGGTACTCAGCATGGGTCAGCTGCCCTGACCCTGAGCCCCGTGTCTTTAAGAACATTATAGTCAGGGACTAAAGCATCCAGGGACCTGAACCCCAGCCTTTCTCTGCCACTTGTCTGATGTGTGACCTTGAGCAAGTTCCTGTCCCTCCTTGGGTTTTCCGATTTGTTGCATGGAAATGGAGTGACATGGCTGGGTCCACCAGCTCTGAGGCCTCCGCTGGTCTATGATGTGTTTCTGGAGAATTTCAGGTCTTCAGCAGCTGACCACTCTCTTTTTTTCCTCTCCCTTTCTCTCTCTTTCTCTCTCTCTCTCTCTCTCCTCTCTATCCGGTCCACCACCTCCACTGTAGAATGCACTGCTGCCTGCAGGCCTGAGGCAGAAGGATCAGACCACCAAGGCGCCCACAGGCCCCTTTAAAAGAGAGGAGCTCTTGGATCACTTGGAAAAGCAAGCAAAGGAGTTTAAGGACCGAGAAGACCTGGTCCCCTACACAGGGGAGAAACGAGGTACTAAACACCACAGCTCTCGTGAGCATGTCATTCCTCCAACATCGTGGAGGACTGTCTGTGTACTGGACCCCCGTGCTGGGCCAATTGTGCATGAGCCTCCTTGTCATCCCTCCCTCCTGGACAAGAAACAATCCCAACTCCAAAACCATCATTCATGGTGTGGACTTAGTCAGTTTTCAGATAGACTGAGGAGATTCACTCAGCCTAGTGAAATGTCTCCCTAAATCCCCTTTAACTAGGGCATCTTGATTATTTTTCATTCAAATCTAGATAATTTTGAGAACAAGAGGAAACTATTAATCATGGCATCGGGACAGATGTCCCTAAACAAAGACTATCCTGTGCAAATGAAGAACAGGGGACAGAACCCTAACTCTCTAAAGTTTCTGTCTCTTTCTCTCTCCATCCCCCCTTTCCTGACAATGGTATCCTCCTTCTTCTCTTCTTTCAAGACTCCCTGCTCCAGACAAGCCATCTAGAAGTCTCCAGAACAACAGGGAGGTGCTCCCTGACTATCCCCTGCTTCCAGGCCTCCCCTTGCCTTCCAAAGCCTTCTTTTCTGTCATGCTCCCCTTGATCTCTGTCCCGTGGTGGGGCTTGTGGAGCAGCAAGGAAGTGAGTTGAGTAGACTGGAAGTCTGACTTTTGTTCCCTCAAATTTTCTAAGCTCTTTTCTATCTCAGGAACTTTGCACACGTGCTTAGGCCCTGCTGCTCAGCTCCTTGTGGTCCTCATGACCAACCGCATCTTCCTTCTGCGTGAGAGATGCAATGGTTTGAAATGGCCTGGAGCCCAGGTTCCATTATTGAGCTGTGTAAGCTCAATAAATCACTTCCACTTCCTCCTCCATAAAATGTGGATGACTAGAGTAACATTGCCAGTCTTCTGAGTCTATTCTGAGAACTGAGATACATATAAAGCTCTTAGTCCCACACCTGGCACACATCCGATGCTGTGGAAGCGTGAGCTAATACTAGCCATTATGTTCCATGTGTACTGACTTCTCTTTTGGGGATGCCGTCCCTGGCCTACTTTGACAGTTCACACAGCACTCCTTGGTGCCCCCCTTGGATATTTTCCATCTCAAGGGCCTGGGTGTGTCTTTCATAGCTACTGACATTCTTTCCGTCTCTATTATCTTCCTCTCTCACTAGCTAGTCCACGAGGGCTGGGATGTAAACCAGTTTTGCTTACTTAGTACTCCTGCTCCCAGCCAGCACAGGACCCGGCTTATAGTGGGGCTGAGCAAGAGAGCGGTTTGCTGAGTGGATGTGTTTAAAGTAATGAACGTGTGATAGTCATGTGGTCTACTCCCTTAGAACATAGCCCCATGAGCGCAAGGGCTGTTGCTTGTCCTGTGCCTTGTCACATTCCCAGCTCATAATGCCTTGCACATAGAAGGCTCATTATGAATATTTGTTGGATGAAAGCATTCGTTTTCATCAACTGTGTAATTGATGCTTTTTTCAGTCTTTTCCATTGTGCCTACCCTCAAAAACATAAGCATGATTCACCCTGGTCACCTCTGCATCCCCGTTGTGCTAGCACAGTGTTCTGTGCAGTAGAGTTATTTAATAAATGGTAAGCTATAAAGCACAAAAAGTAGATTTTGTGGGGCAGCCTTTGAGCCATTCCATAAGCTGGGATTGGCACTCTTTCGGGTTCTAGTGGACACTGGAAGGTCAGAAAACCCCAATGGGCATGTGGTTCACAGAACTTTGGGAAGGAGTGCTGGCATGAGGTCTGGAGGTGATGGCAAGTGGGGGAAGAGACCATGATGAGAGCTTGACCATAAAGAGCTGAGTATGCCCAGAAAAGAATGTGGGCACCAGGATGCTGTTATCCAAGGGACCTGTGCCATGAGCAGTGTAGACTCCATGGGGCCTTAGGCCCAGTCCCACTTGCACATTTGAATGCTGGGGGAGCTGAGGCTGTGAGTCAGCAGCAGACCTTTGGGGATAATAAGATAACTAGAATTCATTTTGTTTCCATGTGGCACCAAGCTATAAAGGTCCATCCACATCATCAGGTATTTAAGAGATGTTGGTTGGAGTTCTTGTGCATTGAATAGAGGGAATGGGTGGGAGGTCCTCCAACTCTTAACTTGCACCCAAGGCCATTCAGTCTAGCCCTTACTGAGCATTTACTCCATAATGGGCATAGAGCTAGCATGGATTGAATGAAAACAGCACCCCAGCCCCCTCAGGACCCCGCAGTATGCACTACTAGCCATACACCTGTGCACACACCCTCAGGAGTTTAGAGCAAGAGGAGAGAATAGATCCCCATGCAGGATATTTGCATTAGGATTAGAGCTGGCTTCTTGTGCTGCAAAAGTGAATAAATAAAGGTAAGAAAAACCTGCGCTAGGGAGATGGCCTAGTTGTTGAGGTCCTTGTAGGCAAAGCCAAAGGACCCAAGTTCAATTCCCCCAGTACCCATGTAAAGCCAGATGCACAGTGGCACATGCATCAGGAGTTTGTTTGCAGTGGCTGGAGGCTTTGTCATGCCCATTCTTTTTCTGTGTCTGCCTCTCTGTATTTATCTAGCTCTTAAATAAAATTTAAAAAAAAAGAAAAGAAAAGAAAAGAAAAGAAAAGAAAAGAAAAGAAAAGAAAAGAAAAGAAACCTAATTGAAGGCTGGCAAGTCATTCTGGTAGCATCAGGAACCAAGATCCTTCCCAGATTTTCATTCCCTCACTCCTGCAGTCTAGCATTGTTCTTTTTCCTCGATATTCTTCTCACATTCCAACTAGGAAGATAAAGAGAAGAATGAAGTTCAGGGGCTGGGAGATAGCTCAGTTAATAAAGTGCTTGTCTTGCAAGCCTGGCATGTGCCTGTAAACCCAGCACTGTGCACTCACTAGCCAGTCTAGCCTAATTGGATCCTGTTATGGGACTAAGAGCTTTATAGACGTGTTTCAGTTCTTACAATAGCTTCATTTGCCTAATCTCCAGGCCAGTGTTTCACAAAGAGGTGGATGGTGTACCTGAGGAAGAACACACAAGCTTTTCCTCTGGCCTCCATGTGTGCACACACACAGATGCACACCAGCACATACACATAATGAACACACATGCACACATATGCAGATCATGTGCACACACAAATTTTAAAGAGAAAGATGTACAGGTACAGTTTAAAGTGCCAGGAAGTTGGTATCCTCTCTAGAGGAACTTGTCACAGAGGACAAATATAAACCACAGGTCTGAAATATTGATCGAATGTTCATTTTAAGTATTGCATCAATCATTTTCACAGTCAAATTTCTGCTTAGAAATTTTATTTTCTTTGTGTGTTTCCCCCACTTCCAGATCCCTAGAATCTGACATAGGCATAGCAGTGATGTCGTTTTGCCTCAAGTGATTTTTGTTGTATGTTTTGCTTGGAGAGGTAATTTGCATTTGCTATAAACAATAATTTTTAAAAAGTAATTTTCCATGGAAAAGAAGCGCTGCTCAGATGTCAGTGAAGGTAGCTCTGGACATTTCTCTACACACTCACCACCCCCACCACTGTGCTTCTGGTCCAAGTTACCTTCTGTCTTCTCTGGACCACTACATCTCCTTAGCCAACTGTCTGCTCCCAAGCTTGTCCTTTCAACAACGTGAGCAGGGCTTTTTTTTTTCAACTGAAATAAAATTCCTATAACAGAAAATTCACCATTTTGACGTGAATGGTTTGTTGGCATTTTAGTACAACTACATTGTTGTACAAGCACCACCTCTATTGAGATCCAAAACATTCTCGTGACACCAAAAGAAAACCAGGCACTCCCCACCCTCAGTTATACCCCACCCTCCTCTCCCTCAGCCCCTGGCAACTGCCAATCAGTTTCTTTTTATATTTTTAAAGATTTATTTTTATTTATTTATTACAGAGAGAGGGAGAGAAAGCGCGCGAGAGAGAATAGAGTGAGAATGGGTGTGCCAGGGCCTCTAGCCACTGCAAACAAACTCCAGATGCCTGTGCCACCATGTGCATCTGGCTTATGTGAGACCTGGAGAATCGAACCTGGGTCTTTAGGCTTCACAGGCAAATGCCTTAAACTGCTAAGCCAACTCTCTAGCCCACATGCAATCAGTTTCTGTGGATTTGCTTATTCTCAGTGTTACCTGTGAGTGAGCTCATATAATGTATGACTTTTGTGTCTGGCTTCTTTCACTGAGCATGACTCAACCATATTCCACATGTCTTTATCTATTCATGAACTACATTTTGGTTATTTCAATATGCTGTATTGTGATTGAGCAATCCTATGCAAGTAGGTTTTGTTTGTTTCTTTTTCTGGTATTGGGGGTGGAACCTAAGGCCTTGCTAGGCAAGTGCTCTACCACTAAGCTACATCCCAAGCCTTCCCCTCTCCTTTTTTAAAACTTTTTATTTTGAAATGGAGTCTCACTAAGTTATCCAGGCTGGCCTTAAACTTGCTCTGTAAGCCAGACAAGCTTTATCTTTGTCTCAGCCTCCTCAATAGCTGAGATTGCAGGCCTGTACCACTAGGCTTTGCTCAAGTATTTGTTTAACTAACTGCTTTCAATTTTGGGTGTGTGTGTGTGATATAACTAAGGGCAGAATTGATGAATCAGGGCTGGAGAGATGACTTAGCGGTTAAAGTGTTTGCCTGCAAAGTCAAAGGACCCAGGTTCAATTCTCCAGGACCCACATAAGCCAGATGCACAAGGGGGCACATGCATCTGGAGTTCGTTTACAGTGGCTGGAGGCCCTGGCACCCCCATTCTCTCCCTCCCTCCCCACCCCTCTCTCTCTCTCTCTGCCTCTTAATTAAATTTAATTAAAATTTAAAAAAAAGAATTGATGAATCATGCTATAACTCTGGTTAATTTTTGAGGAACCCCAAACTTCTTTTCCACAGCTTTAGCATTTTTTCTTTCTTGGCAGTAACATATAAGGGGCCCAATTTTCCACACCCTTGCCCACACTCACTTCCACATTTCTCCCCAGTATCCTCTTGGCTGTAGAGTGGTATCTCACCGTGGTTTGATTTACAGCTCCCGAATGCCCACTGATGCTGAGCATCTGTGCATGAGTTTTCCTGGTCATGTGTACATCCTCCTGGGTGAAGTATCTGTTGAAGTTCTTTACCCATTTTTAAGTCAGTCATTCATCTTTTTGTTGCTGAATTGAAAAAGTTATCTCTTTATTTTTTTATACTAGTCTCTTAGCAGATATGTGATTCATTAAAACTTTATCCCACTCTGTATGCTGTCTGGGCTCTTTCTTGAGAGAGTCCTTTGAAACATAAAAATGTTTAAAATTGGATACAGTCCAATTGCTCTGTTTTCTTTTGTGGCTTGTGGCCATATCTGAACTCCATTGCAAGCTCTAAGACTGTGAAGGCTTATGCCTTTGTTTTCTTAAGAATGTATTCATGGGCTGGAGAGATGGCATAGCGGTTAAGGCGCCTGCCTCCTAAGCCTAAGAACGCTGGTTCCACTCTCCAGCGGTTCCAATCTCCAGGTCCCACGTTTAGCCAGATGCAAAAGGGGCGCAATGCCGCACTTGACCACAAGGGGGAGCACACATCTGGATTTCGTTCACAGCAGCTGAGAGGCTACTGGCACGCTCATCTCTATCTGTCTTCCCTTCCCTCTCTCTCTGTCTCTCTCTGTGTCTCTCACCCACCCACCCCCCAAAAAAAGAATGTATTCATTTTAGTTTTTTATAGTTAGGTCTTTGATCCATTTGGAGTTCAATTTTGGATATGGTGGGAAGTATGGGATCCAATTCCATTCTTTTGCATTTGAATATCCAATTGTCCCGGTCCTTGTTGGAGAGACAGTTTTTTCCCATTGAATGGCCATAGCACACTGCTGAAAATCATGTGCCCTAGATGTTTGGCTTTATATCTGAACTCTCAACACTGCCCTGTTGTTTCTGTGACTACTTTCATGTCAATACCACAGCATTTGGCTTTGTGGTTTTGTTTTGAAATCACTGAGTGTGAGTCTTCTAATTCTGTTCTTTTCAAGATTGTTTTGGTTACTTGTGGGCCCTTGCTGTTCCATGTATACTTGAGGATTGGCTGTTCCCTGTCTGTGAAAAATACCTGTGGGGTCTTGATAGAAATGACGTGGACTCTGTGGATTGCTTTGGGTAGTCTTGCCATCTTATACCATTCAGTTTTCGTTCATTCAGGCATGTTATGAACAATACCTAAATCTCTGTATGCCAACTAAAAACATAAAATATAAACTTTTTTATTTTTAATGAGAGAGAGAGAGACAGAGAGAGAAAAAGTGGTACACCAGAGCCTCAGCCACTGCAATTGAACTCCAGACGTGTGTGCCACCTTGTGCACATATGTGACCTTACACACTCGGGTCACCTTGTGTGTCTGGCTAATATGGGACCTGGAGAGTCAAACATGGGTCTTTAGGCTTTGCAGGCAAGCACCTTAATTGCTAAGATATCTCTCCAGCCCCAAAATATTAACTTTTCTAATCCATGAAGTCAGGACATTTTTCCAAGTATTTAGAGAATTTAATTTCTTTTTTAAAACTTTCATTTATTTATTTGAAAGCAAAGAGATAAAGAGGAGACAGACAGAGAAAGAATGGGCATGCCAGGGCCTCTAGCCACTACAAACGAACTCCAGATGCGTGCGCCCCTTATGCATCTGGCTTACGTGAGTCCTGGAGACTCGAACCTGGGTCCTTTGGCTTCACAGGCAAGCTCCTTAACCACTAAACCATATCCCCAGCCCAAGATTTTAATTTCTTTTAGCATTGTATAGTTTTCAGAGTACAAGTATTTTAAATTTAGGCCCAAATATTTTATTTTTTGGTTGCTATTTGTAAATGCAATTGCCTTTCTAGTTTCCTTTTCAGAGTTCTCATTGATGCATGGCAGAAATTTTAAATTGTATCCTGCAATGTTGCTGAATTTATTAGTTCTAAGTATTTGTTTTTTGTATGTGGAAATTTAGTTTTCTCTGTAAAAGAGTATCTGAAAACAGAAATAATTGCAGGTCTTGTTCTTCAGCTTGAATTACACCTAATTCTTGTACTTGTCTGTTTCCTCTAAGACTTCTGTACAGTGTTAAATAGCAGCAGTAGAACAGGTCCTCGTTTTATGCCTGATCTTAGGGACTCATTTCTCATTCTATCAGGCCCCATGTCCTAAGCCATCATCTCAGTGACACCTTCTCTGGTCACCGTTTTCAAAATAGCTGTTCCATCTCCCCCACCGCACACTGGCACTTTCTTAGTCCCTTTGGATTTATGTTTTGAAATCAGTCAGTGTGAGTCTCCTAGTTTTAGTCTTTTTCAAGACTGTTTTGCTTATTTGTGGCTCCTTATCTTTTCATATAAATTTGAAGATTGGCTTTTCCCTTTCTTCCTGGCTTCATCATCCTTCATAAGGCTCACTGTCATCTGCTATCTTTACATGGTTCCCTCTTCCTTCTCCTCCTCCTCCTCCTCTTCCTTCTCCTCCTCCTCCCTCTCCCTCCTTCCCCCTTCTCTTCCTCTTCCTCCTCCTTCTTTCTTTTCTCCTTTTCTCCTTCTCCCTCCCCTCCTCCAGATAGGATTTCATTCTAGCCCAGGCTGACCTGGAACTCACTCTGTAGCCCCAGGATGGCCTCAAACTTCTAATGAACCTTCTACCTCAGCTTCCTGAGAACTGGGATTAAAGGTGTGAGCCACCACATCCGGATTGCCCAGTTCTTATCATCTGCCTCCTTTGAGTAAATTGTAAGAAATACCTGGTAACACATTAGAAGCACTCAGAACACTTCTGCTGCATGGCATCTGGGGAGATGGCTCCGCAGTTAAAGGTGCTTGCTTTCAAAGCCTGCTGACCTGGGTTCAATTCCCTAGTACCCACATAAAGCCAGATGCACAAAACGGTGCAAGTGTCTGGAATTTGTGGGCAGTGGCAAGAGACCCTGGCATGCCCATATGTTTTCTCTCTCTCTCCCCTGCTCAAATAAATAAATAGAAATATTTTTTTAATATTTATTTGCAAGCAGAGAGAGAAATAGAAGAGAGGCAGACAGAGAGAGAGTGGCATGCCATGCTAGCCATATGCATTCTCTCCCTGGCTTACGTGGGTCCTGGAAATAAATAAAAATGCCTTAACCGCTAAGCCATTTCTCCAGCCCCTAAATATTTTTAAATAAACATTTCTGCTGCATGAATGCAAATGCACCCCCACGTGCATAGTCATAGTCCATTTTTGTGCTGCTTTACACAGAGTAGATAATTTATAAAGAAAAATTTTATCAGGGCTGAGAGATAGCAGTCAGTAAAATGTGTGCCTCACTAGCATGAGTACATGAGTTCAGTCCCCAGGATCCATGGACTAATACCTGGCCTGGTAGTGTGTGCTTGTAATCCCAGCACTGGAGAGGCAGACACTGGAGGATCCCTGGGGCTCTCTGGCCAGCCAGTCTGGCCTAATTGTAAGCTCCTGGCCAGCAAGAGACCTTGTGTCAGAGTGAAGGACCTCACATAGGAAGGGGAAAGAAACAGAACAAGCATGCTTGCTGACTCATTGTGTGAACTCTTCACTCGGCTATGCTATCATGCAGCAAGGAGGTCCCTCGCCAGGTTTTGGACTTTGCAAAGCCTTCTAGCCTGTGTTCAGTTCCCCAGTACCAACATAAAGTTGGGTCCTTAGAACTGTATAGAATAGTGAGAAATAAAATTGTGTGTGTGTGTGAGAGAGAGAGAGAGAGAATTTGCATGTCTTCATGTGCATGTGTGTGCACAGGCATGTAGAGGTCAGAGGACAACCTCTGATGTCAGTACAACACGTTGAAACAAGCACGGCAGGTGGCGAACCTCACATAGTGAGGCAGCAAGCATGTTCGGCAGGTTTCTTTTCCTTTTCCTTTTTCTTTTTTTTCAGTCACTAATACAATCCCACCCTCATGGCTTCATCTAACCCTAATTACATCTCAGAGGCCCCTTGTCCACATTTCATTAACAAATGATTTAGGAGTTATGTTTCCAATATGTGAAATCTGAGGAATATATGCAAAAATAGTTCTCATAAATGGAATTAAATTATTCATGATGCTTTATAAAATTATTTATTTATTTGCATGCACGTGTGTGTGTGTGTGTGTGTGTGTATGAGTGTGAGTGTGAGTGTGCCATGCTGTGTGGTGCTCAGAGGACAACCTTGAGGGGCGTCTGTGCTCATCTTCCATCTTCTTTTTTTTTAAGAATACATTTAAATTATTTATTTATTTATTTATTTATTTATTTATTTATTTATTTGAAACAGAGACAGAGAAAGAGAGAGAATGAATGTGCCAGGGTCTCTAGCCACTGCAAACAAACTCCAGACACATGCACCACCATGTGCATCTGGCTTATGTGGGACCTGGAGAATCAAACCTGGGGTCCTTGGGCTTCACAGGCATGCACCTGAACTGCTAAGCCATCTCTCCAGCCCCTTCCATCTTCTTTGAGACAGGGTCTGTTGCCACTGCAAACAAGAGCCAGTCTAGCTGGCCTTCAAGCTTTGGATTATCCTTGCTTGGTCTCCCATTGTCATGGGTGCATTGGGGTCACAGATACCTGTACCACTTTGTGTCCTGCTTTATGTGGGTGCTGAGGAATCAGACTCAGGTCTTTAACCACTGAGCAATCTCTCCAGCTCCTCCTGTTGCTTTTTTAAACTTGCTTTTTCATGTATTTGTCTTGAGCATTTTCCTTCTTAGTAATCTCCATGATCCTTTCTAATAACTGCTGTATTCTCTAGCATAGGTGCTCCATAACTTCCCTACTGGTAGTCACACATGGTGGCTGCTTGACTCCTTCATTCAGTTATGAACCAGATACTTTAAAAATAGAAGGCTGGGGACTGGAGAGATAGCTTAGTGGTTAAGATGCTTGCTTGCAAAGCCAAAGGACCCAGGTTCGATTCCCCAGTACCCAAGTAAGCCAGCTACACAAGGGGGTGCATGCATCTGGAGTTTGTTTGCAGTGGCTGGAAGCCCTGGTGTGCCCATTCTCTCTCTCTCTCTCTCTCTCTCTCCCTGCCTATTTCTCTCCCTCGCTCTCTCAAATAAATAAATAAAATAATTTTTTAAAAAATAGAAGGCTGGCTGGGCATGTTGGCACACGCCTTTAATCCCAGCACTCAGAAGGCAGAGGTAGGAGGAGCACTGTGAGTTCGAGGCCACCCTGAGACTACATAGTGAATTCCAGGTCAGCATGAGCTAGAGTGAGACCCTACCTTGAAAAACAAAATAAACAAACAAAAAAAAGAAGGCTGAGCTGGGTAGATGGTCAATACTGTGCTTGCTGTGCAAGTGTGAGTATTGGAATTTTGATCCCAGCACCCAAAAATGTTCACTTGTAAATCCCCAGCCCTCAGAAGGTGGAGACAGAGTATCCCCAGGCAAGCTTGCTAGCTAGATGAGCTGAATCAGTGAGCTCGGAGCTCAAGTGAAGGATCCTACCTTAGTAGACAGTGCAGGGTGATCAAAGAAGATTCCCAATATCAACCTCCACCCAGAGCCAACCTCCAGCCTCCACAGGTGCGCACACACACACACACACACACACACAAACACACATTCTCACACACACACAGAAGCACCCACACAAATACACACATGCACTTATGCCACATACACAAGCAAAAAATATAAATGAATTAAAAAATGGAAGGTCTGGGGCTGGAGAGATGGTTTAGTGGTTAAGAAGCTTGCCTATGAAGCCTAAGGACCCATGTTCAACTCTCCAGGTCCCATGTAAGCCAGATGCACAAGGTGACATAAGCACACAAGGTCACACATGTACACAAGATGGCACATGGGTCTGGAGTTCAAATTGCAGGGCTGGAGGCCCTGGCGCACCAATTCTCTTTCTCTCTCTCTCTCTCTCTCTCTCAATTTTGCACACATGCATGTGCTCATAAAAAAAGGCCAGTCTGTTAGGCGCATGCTTTTAATTCCAGCACTGAAAGGCAGGGATAAGAGGATTGCTGTGAGTTCAAGGCCAGCTTGAGACTACATACTGAACTCCAGGTCAGCCTGGGCTAGAGCAAGACCTTACCTCAAAACAAAACAAAAAATAATAATAATAAATAAAAAAGTTCACATGAAGCTAGGATACATGTTTGCTGTCTTTTTCTCTCAATAATCTGAGTATATTTTATCTATTTGGCTTAAGAATATTTACAAGTAAGGATAGCTGTGAGTTCAAGGCCATCCTGAGACTACATAGTGAGTTCCAAGTCAGCCTGAGCCAGAGCAAGACCCTACCTTAAAAAAACAGACAACAAGGGGCTGGAGAAGATGGCTTAGCAGTTAAGCCATTTGGCTGCAAAGCCAAAGGACCCTGGTTTGATTCTCCAGGACCCACCTAAGCCAGATACACAAGGAGGCACATGCATCTGGAGTTCATTTGCAGTGGCTGGAGGCCCTGGCGTACCCATTCTCTCTGTCTCTCACTCTCTCTCTCTCTCTACCGCTTTCTCTCTCTCTCTCTCTCTCTCTCTCTCTCTCAGATAAATAAATAAATGAATGAATAAATAAAATATATTTTAAAAGCCAGACAACAAAAACAGAATATTTATAAGTTTCCTCTCATAGCAGAGCCCTTGGTGAGGGTATCCCAGACGTAGGCATTCAGTCCTCTTTCCCCTTGTAGTTTTTTTTACTAGGAAGTTGTTTAGAGCCATGGCCAAAGCTTCCAATAGAGAGCAGTGCATTTGGACCCAGTTATAAAATCTTTCCTTCAGTGTGGGGGTTGCTGTATTGGGATCCCTGACTCCCATTCTGCAGGGAAGGTGGCTCCTGGAGGGGGAGGCTCACGAGCTTCTCCACATGAGGATCCACAGCACTCTGCCACACTCCCCGGGCCATGGCCAAAGGCTGCCCCAGATTAGCTACACATCCTCACAGGAATCCCATGTGTTTGCAGGAAAGATCTGGGTCCCTAAACAGAAGCCAATGGATCCCGTGCTTGAAAGTGTGACTCTGGAGCCAGAACTGGAGGAGGCCTTGGCTAATGCCTCAGATGCAGAACTCTGTGACATTGCAGGTAAGAGGCATTCCAGAAGCATCCTACTGTCTTCCAGACAGCAGGGTTTTACCCACCTGAGTATGGAACCTTGCTTGGGTTCATTTCAACATGAACATCCTCTCTATTTCTAGGTTGAGATGAAGAGTGTTAAAATAAAAATTCATTATCAAAAACCACAATAGGGAGGGCTGGAGAGATGGCTTAGTGGTTAAGGCATTTGCCTGCGAAGCCAAAGGATCCCAGTTCGATTCTCCAGGACCCATGTAAGCCAGATGCACAAAGGGGCACACATGCATCTGGAGTTTGTTTGCAGTGGCTGGAGGCCCTGGCATGCCCATTCTCTATCTGCCTCTCTTCTCTCTCTCTCTCTCTCCCTCTCTCTCTCTCTCTCTGCTTGCAAATAAATAAATAAAAATTTAAGAAAAAAATCACAATAGGGAAAATAAAACCATGCAAGCTCATCCTGCCACCTGTTGTCCCTTTCCCAGAGCAGTGGGAATGAATCCCAGCACAGGCCCTGTCCCAACCATTTGCATCAAATCCTTCCCGAACTTCCTGGTTTTGGAAGCTCATAAAGGGCTTAGAGAAAAGACACCTGGTTTCACAACTTTGAGCTGGGCTTTGAGGGTGTCCCCCTCATGTCTCTTTTTTTTCTCTTTTCTTTTTAAAAAAATTTTTTATTGACAACTTCTATACTTATAGACAAATCACGTCTCTTTTTTGTCTTGCGCCCTCCACCTCCATGTATGTTTCCCTGGGATCTTCACAAACAACCCAGAAAACTGCAGGTGGCTTGATATTGCAAGCCCTCTGCTACTCCCTTCTCTCCTTAGTCCTGTCTAGTCCTTAGCACTGCCCAAGGTGGATATGTCCTATTCCACGGGCACCCCAGGTACTGTACCCCTGTTTTAGTGAGAGGGTGCTTTGGGGAGACACTGCAGGTCAGTGGGCACAGGAGAGGAAAGGAGGGGTTGACTGAGGTGAGCTGACTATGAATATGGTATGAGTAGAAAGGAGGGCTGTCTCCAGAGACTAAGTAGATATTGTGCCCTTAGTGAAGAAGCCACAGTAGTATATTCTAAGCATCTAAGGTCACTGTAGACCACTCAGACTGGGACAATAAGGTCTAGTGTTCTGCCAGCGATCGCATTCAGGAGGGAGATCTGAGCACAGTTAGTGTGGCCAGGTTCCAGGCAGAGCACTTGTGGGAGGTTGGGAGATGGGCTTAGGGAGAGAGCCTTTGAGGGGCAAGCCTAGCATGGGGCCAGTAAGTCAGCCACAGATGGGCTAAAAGCAAAGACCAAATCAAGAAGGCCTGATGGCTGGAGAGATGGCTTAGTGGTTAAGGCGTTTGCCTGCAAAGCCAAAGGACCCAGGTTTCATTCTCCAGGACCCACATAAGCCAGATGCACAAGGTGGCGCATTCGTCTGGAGTTCGTTTACAATGGCTGAAGGCCCTGACGTGCCCATTCTCTCTCTCTCCCTCTCCTTCCTTCCCTCCTTCCTTCCTTCCTTCCTTTCTTTCTTTCTTTCTTTCTCTTTCAAATAAAATAAATTAATTTTAAAAAAAAGAAGCCCTGATGTAGAAGAGTCCAAGAGACATGAGGGGCTTCACTGGGGCTGGCAAAGACAGAGGAGCTAAGGCAGACAGAGGTCAGGTGGGTTTGCAGCTGTCTCTTGCCTCAATCCCACTGACTTCTCAGCCTCACAAAAATGCTCTGCTTAACTCCTGATGACATTCAGGTGGTGCAGGGGTGGGGCAGGTGCTGGAGATGGAGCTCCGCTGTTAGCAGGGCCATGGGACAGTGTCTTTAATCATGTACTAGTCGTGATCCTGGGTCGTGGTAGCCACAGCCAGGTCGCAGGGACCTGAGGAACCACTGGGGAGAGTAAGTATAAAGCCTCTGAGCCCAGACAACCCTGTCCTCAAAAGAGAGGAACTGGGCAAGGACAAAGGTGGCAGCTGAAGCATGGGAGGGCAGAGAAAGTTTTCACTCTCTGTAGCATGGAGGGGTAAGGACTGCTCCCAAATGGGCACCAGACACTCCACTCAGGATCTGGGTTTGCTTTGCGGGGCAGGTGGGTTTTGTCAGATGCCACAGACATCATCCAGGACCCTACAGGATACCCATACATTTCAACTCGCCACCCATCCCCCATAGGGTCCCCTTGACTTTGGGTTAATTTGTACAGTAGGGAGGGTGGACGCCTTGTCCTGCCTCTCCACATTGACTCACCAGGAGCTGTTTTTATCCAGGGCCTGCTCCTCCCATCCCCTGCATGACATCACTGCCCTCATTAGGGTCCCGGAGGGGATTATCAAATGACCGCTGTCAGAACAGGCTCCCGCCGCTTCCTGAGCCATAGCAGAGCAGCCGCTGTGTGTCGAGTGTCTGTGCTTGGTCTTAGAGCTGTTTCTCTTTGTTGTTGTTGGCGGACGAATTGTTATGATCTGCTCGAGATTCCATGCCCCTCCGATGTCCGGGAAGGAGTGGGAGTCTGTGAGTGTACCCTGGTGTTAAATGGCTGTCCCTGGATGCCTGTCATTTGACATCAGCCATTGTGAGGTGACAGTGCCTCTGGGGAAAGAGGATGGGGCATTTGCTGAGTACCACCCATATCTGAGGCATTACGTAACTTGCTCTTAATACAGTGTTGTATTATTAATATGACGATCCTATGAAGTAAATTCTATTATTGTCCCTATTTTTATACCAAGAGACCAAATGGTCTTAGTCCTGGGTTGGAATCAAAGGGATCAGAGGATGTCAGGCTTTCTGGCCTTTTGTGCCCGAAAGTAGAGCTAGGCAGGTGACAGAGATCTGCTCTGGGTGGCCAGAGACTCCGGGCAGGTCCAGAGAGTGGAGAGTGGAGATGAGGCTCAGAAGGGAGTGGTTGGACCCTTGAGTGTGAATGACTCATGAGAGGAAGCAAAGCAGAAAGAGGAGGATGAGAGGTCTTCAGGGTGCCCCTGGTTTATGTTCTTCCCTCACAGCAGGGCATTTCCACCAACACTGACTTTGTTCCATCTCTCATGCACATGGGGCCTTCCTGCCTTCTGCGTGCCAGGCTGTGGACCTGGTGCTGGCAAAAGAATCCTAAGGGAACAGCCCTATCCCTGTCCTCATGGAGCCAGCATTAAATGGGCAAATGAGACGTGGCTGATGACAATGAGTGTCATAGCAGGAAAAGGACAGGTGGAAGAAGGACATTTGGTTTAGGTGGTGGGGCCAGGGGAGCTGAGGGAAGAACATGGAAGCTGAGCCTACGGGGGCTGAGCAGGGAGAAGCTAGAAAAAGCTAGGGGAGAAAGATCCCACAGGCAGGTTGTCTCTGCTCTGGGTTGGTAAGGAGGCAAGTGTCCTTGAGCTCAGGACTTTGAGGTATGTGTATAACAGACTCAGTATCTGGCAGTGGAGGCCATAGCAGGTGTGACACAAAGGCAGGTGTGACACCAGGGAGGTATATTATTCACATATTTGAAGCCATGTATGTTGTGGTCCTTCTACCTGACAGTAGGGTGAATCAGGTCCAGTCTCTCTCTGCTCGAAGGTAATAAAGCAGACCAGAAGCAAGCAGGTGTTGACATTATTAAACATGTCCCAACGGGGTGTTAAACAGAGCTCACGGGACCCTGACAGTGTGAAGGTCTTGGCACATAGCCTTGGATTACAGTTTGGAAGCCACTGGGAGTCACTTGCAAACCCTTGAAACTATCAGTACCTCGTGTGCCTACTCAGGGATGTAGTCCTGGCTGGCCTTTTGGGGCCCTTTCTGTGGGACAGGATCCAGGGAATGAGGTGAGGACACACACTCTCCTTGAACCCTAGCTCCTGTGGCTCTCAGCAGTAGCCCTAGATAGATCACTCACTGGACACACCCCTTCCCATTCTAAGACTGTCAGGGCGTGTGGCTTATTTAGGAACAGTTTATGGCACCCTGACCTGGGCCAGAACCAATTTCTACACCTGTCCCTAGGACACAGGAACACACCTGGCAGCCATCAGCCTGGAGGTCGCTCAAGCCACTGGTAGAAGCTGGGGACGTGTAGCGTGATCGCTCTGCAAGTGGAACGAGCCCTGCCAAGGCAGAGAGAGGACGCAGAACTCAGTGTTCTTTTTCAGAGTTCAAAAATAGTCCTTTTCGAGTTTTCAGGAAGATCTGGATTTTTTTTTTTTTAAGAAAGAAATCAAGTTCCCTCGAGCTAAAATCAGCCTCGCCAATATCTACAAAGAAGGAAGCAGCCGGCAGCGCGTCCGTGTGCAGGCCTCCATTGCTCACTCCTGGTGACACGAGGCTCACAAAAGCAAGTGAGGGAGAAAGTAAGTCAATGAAGAGTGAGTGAAGTTAGTAAGTAAAGTGAACATCAGAGCCTCCCACCCTCCCTTCCCTCCTGCCTGCCTGCCTTCCTCTGAGCTGCCAAATGGCTTTCTTCTTCTTAAGCCCACTATTGACATATATCACCTCCCAGAATACATGTTATTAAATTCTTAAGATTTCCCAATTGAAGGGATGTTTTAGAGCTTTAGAACTACTAGTGACCAGGCTGGAGAGATGGCTTAGCAGTTAAGGCACTTGCCTGAGAAGCCTAAGAATCCAGGTTCAATTCTCCAGTACCCATGTAAGCCAGATGCACAAGGTGACCCACGCGTCTGGAGTTCATTTGCAGTAGCTAGAGATCCTGGCATGCCCATTCTCTATGTACCTCTCCCTCTCAAATAAATAAATAAGAAAAAGAAAAAGAAATGCTAGCCACCTAGTGGGTAGAAGGCTGACAACATCAGGAGAGTCTCTGCTCGGTGGATTTGGAAAACCATTTCTCTGGAAAGTGGGCAGTTGATAGCGCTGTTTCTAGTTGTTATATTGTCGAATTTCACAGAAGTACTGCAACTCCTATTGTTGAATGTCAAACAGTCTAAGAACATGAGAATTACTGAGTGACTGCCGAGTCCCCGTGAGAAGGTGTTCGGCATACTGTTTTGTAGATAAGAAAATCAGAGATCCACATGCACAGGGTCCCCCAGAAAAGCGGTACCACCGTGCAAGCTGAAACCCAGGCTCCTTTACTCTTGCTCCCCTTCCACTCCTCTGCGCTGCTCTCTCTCAATCCCTATCAAAGAGGCAGGCATCCAAGAAGCAGATGCATCTTCCTTTTTTTACCTTTCTAAATGCTCTAAGCAAGACCAGTCAGTGACATAAGGTGACATCTTTCACATCCTTTACAAATTGGGCTTCCAAATGTGAGAACTCTACAGCAGCCCGGAACCGCTCTGAGCGCTGTGGGGTGGGGTGGGGTGGGGGGTAATGGAGTGCTGGCTCCAGAAGGTGACTCTTGGGGATCTGACTCACCTGCTGCTGACTCAGGCCTCTGCTTCTGCAGCCCACGTAGACACAGCCTAAATTAAAACCTCGAGAGCTCGAAAAGCTGCAGCTGCCTCTCGCAACAGTCCTCCTTCGCAATGAGCCAAGCCCACAAGACTAATTTTAGCAGAGTCTTAGGGGGTGAGAAGCAGAAGGGACTTTGAAATCGTCTCGTCTTTTGGTTCTCAGTTTCCAAAGAGCAGCAAGATCACCCCAAGGAAAACACATGATCACACACTCCTGTCATCACAGCCCTTGGGAGGCTGCTGCAAGAAGATCCATGCGTTCAAGGCCAGCCTAGGCTGTTTATTTTATTTATTTGACAGAGAGAGGAAGAGGCAGATAGAGAGAGAGAATGGGCACCCCAGGGCCTCTAGCCACTGTAAACAAAAACAAAGTCCAGACTCATGCACCACCTTGTGCATCTGGCTTACGTAGTTCCTGGGGAATCGAACCGCAGTCCTTAGGCTTCACAGGCAAATGACTTAACTGCTAAGCCATTTTCTCAGCCCCAGCCTGGGCTATTTAAAAAACAGTCAAGCAAGGAAATTGTGTCCATTGGTTTTACATCCCCCTACCTAGTTTGCATACATGGTCAAGAGTAAGAGCCAGGGGGCTTACTTATATCCCTCCCTGGTGGGCTGGAGGAGGCTGAAGCCCAGAGGGAGGAAGGACTTGTACAGGGTCACACTCAGGACATAGTCAGAACTTGAACTCAGGTTTCCTGACTCTTCATCAAGGATTCTCACATTGTCTCTCTAACTGAAAACCATATCCAGTGAAATAGCTTGGGGATTTAAAATATGATCAGCCAGGTGTGATGGTGTACATCATTAATCCCAGCACTCAGGAGGCAGGGGTAGGAGGATCACTGTGAGTTCGAAGTCAGTCTTAGACCACATAGTGAATTCCAGGTCAGCCTTAGATAGAGCAAGACCCTACCTCAAAAGAACAACAACAAAAAATATTTACCAGAAACCTACTATCTCCTAGGAGAGATAGAAGAAAGAGAAATGAACTTCTCTCTGACCCTGGGCAGCCCACAGTCCAGCAGAGAAAGTGTGCGTGTATACTGACACCACCATTGTTCTGTTTTACACTGTGCTGTAGGGAGAAGAGTCCAGGAAGACTTCCTGGAGAAAAGAGGGTACTGTCACCTTGAAGGAAGAAAAGATAGGGTGTTTAATTAAAATATAGAATGTCTGGTTTGGTTTGAATTTTAGGTAAATAGCAAACAACTTTTTAAGTCAGGTCTGGTAGTTTGAGCCTATAGTCCTGGGTATTTGGGAAGCTGAGGCTGGAGGTTTGCAGGTGCAAGGCCAGCCTGGGGTATAGAGTACATTCCAGGTCAGCTGGGGTAACTTAGTGAGACCCTACCTCAAAATAAAATAAAAAGAAAAGAGAGAATTGGGGATAAAGCTCAATGATAGGACATAAAGGAGGCTCTGGGTTCAATTCCCAATTCTGAAGAAAAAAAAGCCCTACAAACATTTTATTATAAGTGTATCTCAAATATTTACACTCAAGTATTTTGCATTGTTTGTCTGACATTCCGATGTTCTGGGTATGTTCTTCACCAGTAGAAGAAAAGGCATTGGTAAAAGCAGGAGCGTGTACAGCATGGATGGTTTGTGTCACTGGAACAGAAGGAATGTGGGTGACAGACAAGGCTGTTGAAACAAGGCCAGCTCAAGGAGGACAGGTTCCAGACTCTGGGCTTTGGAATTGGCTCTTACAAGGCACTAGCCTCCCATCTGGACAGCTGTAGCCGCCTCACGGTTTCCAGTCCCCACCCACATCCATCCTTCCCCCCTCTCAGTTCTCGACATCAGCCTGAATTTAGGTCATACCGCCTCACCCCTGCTCAAGCCTCAACCCAGAAGACCATAGATCCGACCCGCCTGGGCTGAGAGTGCTTGTGCCAACTAAGGAAGGCCTGTCAGACAATGGCTCTCAGTCCTGGCTGCCCATTGAAACCATCTGGGCAGCTGAAAAGATGTAGGCACCCAAAGACTCTAGGCCTGGGCAGTGAGAGATTCAAAAAATATCTATAGCCAGGGCTGGAGAGATGGCTTAGCAGTTAAGGCGCCTGCCTGCCAAGCCTAAGAGCACCCGTTCGAATCTCCAGGTCCCACGTTTAGCCAGACGCAAAAGTGATGCAAGCACACAATGCCAAACTTGCTCACAAGGGGGCGCACGTGTCTGGAGTTCATTCACAGCGGCTGAGAGGCTGCTGGTGTGCCTCTCTTCCTCTCTCTTCCTCTCTCTCTCTCTCTCTGTCTCTCAAAAAAAAAAAATCCATAGCCAAATGTTCCAATGGGCAACCAAATCTGGACTCATGGATTCAAAGTGCGCTGCATCGGGAGAGGGGGTGATGCTGCCTCTCTGGCTATTACTACTCTGTCTCTGCCTGTCCTCCTATCTCCTCCAACCCCCAACTCCATGGGCTTGCCTCTAGAGGGGTTTCACGTGCCACCCTCTCCCTGTTCTTGACTTGGTCAACACTTAGATCCCTTCCCCAATTCCCTTTATGTTCATCTCTGAGCATATTGAACTGTCCAACCTTTGTCCTCCCCTGTGTTTATGGTTTATTTGTGAAAGGGTGGTATGTGCATGCATGCACTGTTGTGCATGTCTGTATGCACATGGGGGCCCGAGGAGGATGTCATATATCTTTCTGTATCATCCTCTGCCTTGTTTCTTGAGGTCGGGTCTCTCACTGAACCTGGAGCTTTTTTTTTTTTTTTTTTTGGTTTTCTGAGGTAGGGTCTCACTCTAGCCCAGGCTGACCTGGAATTAACTATGTAGTCTCAGGGTGGCCTCGAACTCACAGAGATCCTCCTACCTCTGCCTCCCGAGGGCTGGGATTAAAGGCATGCACCAACACGCCTGGCTCTCATCTTTGCTTTTTTAGCTAGACTGCTGGCCAGCAAGCACCAGGGATTCTTCTGTCTCCACCCCCAACAGTGCTGGGGTCACAGTGCACACACATTTTTTATGTGGGTGCTGTGAATCCTAACTCAAGTCTTCATGCTTACCCAGCAAGCACTTTGACCTACTGAGCCATGTCACCAGCCCCTGTGCTTATGGTTTTGTGTTTTGTTTTGTTTTGTTTTGTTTTGTTTTGTTTTGTTTTTTTGAGGTAGGGTCTCACTCAAACCCAGACTGACCTTTCACTATATAGTCTCAGGGTGGCCTCGAACTCACAGCGATCCTCCTACCTCTGCCTCCCGAGTGCTGGGATTAAAGGTGTGCGCCACCATGCCCGGCTCCTGCTTATAGTTTTAATGGCATGGGCACTTGCCTAGTGGACTTCTCCCTCAGGAGATTGACAGCTATGTGGACAGAAACGTGACTCTCTTGTCTTCTGTCCACTCCACCACCACTACCAGAGCTGGCACACAGCGTGTGCACTCGCTAAATACTGAACAAATGAATAGTTGAAAGAACAGCTGATCAGAGGAGTGACAAGGTCGTGTTGGCATTTTCAAGCAAGCGTCTTTAACCACTGAGCCATCTGCCCAGCCCAGTGTTGGTATTCTCAGAAAGATCTCTCTCCCTGACCTGGGTTCAATGTCGAGAAGTAGAGTAGGTAGAAACCGAGACCAGGACACCAGGGATTCTGCAGTAGTGTTGATGCAGATGAGCCTCCACTAACAAGGGGCAATGTCCTGAGAACACCATTGTAAGCTGAAAATGTCTGAAGTCAAAATGCATTTGATACCTCGCCTTCCAAACACAATAGCTTAGCAACACAATCCACGGCAATATTGGTTACTCATGACTGTGGGACTGACCGGGAGCTGGGGCTCCCTGCCCTGCCCAGCATCTCGAGAGACTGTCTTATCTAGGAATGATCAAAGTTCAAAACTCAAAGTACAGCCGGGTAGGGTGGTGCATGCCTTTAATCCCAGCACTCAGGAGGCAGAGGTAGGAGAATTGCTGAGAGTTCGAGGCCACCATGAGACTACATAGTGAATTCCAGGTGAGCCTGAGCTAGAGTGAGACCCTACCTCAGAAAACCAGAGGGGAAAAAAAAAAGTGCTGGATGCTAGAGAGATGCCTTAGTGGTTAAGGTGTTTGCCTGCAAAGCCAAAGGATCCTGGTTCAACTCTCCAGGACCCACGTAAGCCAGATGCACAAAGGGGCACATGCATCTGGAGTTGGTTTGCAATGGTTGGAGGCCCTGGTGCACCCATTCTCTCTCTCTCTACCTCTTTCTCTCTGTCAAATTAATTAATTAATTAAAAAAAATTAAAAATAAATAAATAAATAAAAATAAATTTTTAAAAACCCTCAAAGTATAGTTCCTACCCAGTGTATGTCACGTCACACTTCACACCATTTTGAAATTTGAGATTATGCACAGAACCATTGTGAGCTGGGAACCATCTGTACAACCAGGAAATGATAAGGCCCCAATTAGGACAGAGGTGATGGCAAGGGAAGTGAGACAATTGAGAGCCTCAAGTAGGTCAAATGGACCTGGGAAGAGGGTTCCATGTGGCTGAGGTGTTGTCTCAAGGGACAGACAGATGGATATTCACGGAAGAGACCCTTGCTGGAAAAATTCTTTCTGAGGTCAGAGACTGGAAGTTCTGGGAGAGCGCTGAGAAAAGTCTGGGGAGAATGGAGGTCTGACACTGGGAATGAAAGCAGGAGTAAAATAACATCACATTTCGACATTCTCCTACTAGTGACTCTTGCCATTTCTTTAAGCAGAGGTCCCGATTGTGGAGGGTGGGTCCTCAGGCAGCATCTCTGCCTGCAACAGCAGTGTCATGGGCCTTCTTTTGTCCCCACAGCAATCCTGGGCATGCACACGCTCATGAGCAACCAGCAGTACTACCAGGCCTTGGGCAGCAGCTCCATCGTGAACAAGGAGGGACTCAACAGTGAGTACACAGCCCTGCTTGGCTGGCATCCCCCCACCCCGCACTGGGCTCCAGCACGAGCTCGCAGAGGAAGGAGAGGCACGGCCTTCTTGATGCTTTTGCTCCCTGATATTTGGGCTTCTGGAAGAACTGCTAAAATTCTTTATTTTAATATATATTTTATTTCTTTATTTGTTTGAGAGAGAGAGAATGGACGCACCAGGGCCTCCAGCCACTGCAAACGAACTCCAGATGCATGTGCCCCCTTGTGCATCTGGCTTATGTAGGTTCTGGGGAACCAAACTGAGGTCCTTTGGCTTTGCAGGCAAATGCCTTAACTGCTAAGCCATCCCTCCAGCCCAGAACTTCTAAAATTCCATGTAGGCAAATCTGTCCATCTTTTCCTTCGGTTTGTTGGACTGTTATATCTTGTTCACAAAGACCTTCTTCACCCCAATATAATATTTTCTTCTCAAAGTTTCAGAGATTTGCTTCTTATATTCAATATCTTAATCCTCCTAGAATTGACACTTGTATGTGCTGAGGAAAGATTCAACTTTCATTTTAAAAAAATTGGGGCTGGGCATGGTGGCATATGCCTTAAATCCCAGCACTCTGGAGGCTAAGGTAGGAGGATCACTGTGAGTTCGAGGCCAGCTTGTGACTAATTCCAGGTCAGCCTGGGCTAGAGTGAGACCCAACCTTGAAAAACCCAAATTAAAAAAAATTGGGGTGTGTGTGTATGTGTGTGTAGGCATGTATATACACACACATGTTGGGGTCTCCCCTAGGGCCAGCCCAGGAGGGAAGGCAGGGTCTCTGCCGAGTAGGGGGTGAGAGGCGTTGAGTCACGACACAGACTCTGGGAGTTGGGTGGAAGCAGTAGAGGGAGAGCTGCCGCAAACTTGTTTATTCAAAGAAGTATAGGGGTTTTAAGGCGCTTGGTTGGCCAATCATTGTATGGGGTGGTCCCCTTTTTGTGATCAATGACAGCCTGTCTCTGGACAGATCATCGTGCAGCAGGTTTCTTGCGAGCATGGGACTGTAGCTGTTGTCACGCCAGGCCTGCGCAGGACGCCATGTTCACAGAAGCCACTTCCTGGTTTCTTCTGACATGCGGTCTGGCTAGGGCCAGGCCTGCATTGTGCCATACATATCCTCCGTTTTGTTTTTATTATTGACAACCCTGGGAGGCATGGTTCTTTGCCAAGCCATTGTTGACCCCAAGCCCCAGGGATCATCACATGAGACAGTGCCTGTCTTACGTTGCCCCATCTCATAGAGTCTTACCTGTCATTGGCTGCCCGCCATCCTAGTGAGAAAACCCAAGGGGTGTGGCCTGGTTTTTCCTGACATGCATTGTGCCATACACACACATGCATGTATGTAGAGGTCAGGGGACAACCTCAGGCGTGTCCTCACCTTTCACCTGGTTTAAGGCAGTATCTCTCATTGCTCATCATGTTTGCCGGGCTGCTTGCCCTCCCCCGAGACTTCTGGAGGTCCCCCTGTCTCTTCCTTCCACTTCTCTGTAGATGTGCTAGATCACAGTATTTGGCTTCTAGAGGTAGGAACTCGGGTGCTCATCTTTGCACAACAAACACTTTATCCACTGTGCTGTCTCTCCAGCCTTCGACTTTCACTTTTTGCTAGGTACCCAACTGTCCCCACACCATTCTTTGTAAAATGCATCCTTTCACCACTGTGTGGGGCTCCACCCTTATCATTTTCAAGGTCCTCTTCCATGAGTCCTTGTGTCCTTTCCTGGGCCAGTATCACATTGTCATAATTACTCAAGTGCGTTGTTCCTAGGTCTCACCTTGGGGCTGAAGAGAAACGAGGGTGCCTCCTTCTGGTGGAAGAGGAGTGTTTCTTTCCCACCCATGCCTCATCTTAGCCTTGAGGGAGACACAATGAGTGTAGGTGGTCATGAATCCCATGCCCTCTCCCAGGTGAAGGCTTGTGGTTCAGAGGGTTTAAGACAATTGTTCATCCAGTGTAATCCACCAGATCTTGGAGGGAGTCAAGAGTAGCCTCCAAGGACAGTCCAATCCTCCTGGCCCCCTCTTATGCTTTTTTCAGTGCACAGCCACCCCTGGGATAGCCCCTACCCTGTGCATCCTCCCCATGTCCTGAACTCAGCCAGTGCTTCCCCCCAGGATGCCCTTGTGCTGGGAGAAAGCGATTTCCTGTGTTTCCGTGAGCCACCTCCCTTCTTATCCATCACTCTAGGTGTGATTAAACCCACGCAGTATAAGCCTGTGCCCGATGAAGAGCCAAATTCAACAGATGTAGAGGAAACACTAGAGCGGATCAAGAACAACGACCCGGAACTTGAAGAGGTCAATCTCAACAATATCCAGGTAAAGTCCCTTGACTTCACTTCACCTGGGTGTAGGGCAGTGAGGGTCATGTCCATGTCACCCAAATGCCAGCCTTCCAGGCTATATAGGGTGACAGGGTCTTGCTTGGAGTCCAGTGTTTCTGAGTTAGGTATAGAGGCAGACCTGGGGGTGGACAGTATAAATGAATGTATCCCAATGAACCCAAAATCCTGGTTTCTTTTAGATGACAACTTTAGGCCCACATGGTCACCACAGGCTCATCCAGCTTTGATCTGGAAACCTGCCATGTTATTCAAGACACAGATTCTCTGTGATAAAATTCTGAGTCAGACACATGCTTTAGCACAGGACTTCATGGCTGATAAAGCTTAGTATCCACCAGGCTCACCAAACCCCAGGGCAGGCCCTAGCCCTCCTGAACCACCACTGTGGCTGATGGGTGATGGGTGGTGCTCAAATTCAACCTCGTTTGCAGGAACTCTTGGCCCAAGTGCAAAAAGAAATACCCAAACTGTCAGCAGTTTCTCTGTGGACATTTCCCCACGTGGCCACCAGGGCAGGAGAGGGACATGTGGACAAGCAGTCCCACTGTAGGCTGTAGGAGGAATGCAGAAGCAGACGCAGCTGTCTGCCCACCTGCTCAGCCCTGAGACCATGGGATTAATTCTGGGATGGTTGGGGGTAAGACAAGAAGCTCACCCCTTGTTCCTGCTCCTCTCTCCTTCTCCGCTTTCTTTTCAGCGCCTGCCAGCCCCGAGCACAATCAGATTGGAAACCTGTGCCCGAGTCCTCCACTTGGTTCCCCTCCCCCCGCCACCGCTCTGTTCCCACGGGAGCTTAAGTGACACTGTGAAATGAGAGCTCTGCACAAACACAGCCCAGCTCTCGTGACTCAGTTGTCTATCCTGTGCCCGAAAGAGATACTGACACAATTCAGAATTGTGCCTTCTGGCAGTGGGTACCTCCCCAGACGGGTACAAGCCATAGAACCTCACCTTGAGGCCTTGACCAAGGGCTTAAACTCTTCTAAGCCTTAGTTTACCTTCTACACCATGAGGCGGTTGGGTCAGATTCGTGGTTTTCACCTGAGGAGTTTAAAAATCCCATACCAGGGCTTGAAGGATGGCTCAGCAGTTGAAGGCATTTGCTTGCAAAGCCTGCTGGCCCAGGGCTCTATTCCCGAGTACCCATGTAAATCCAGATGCACAAAGTGGCTCATGGGTCCCGAGTTCATTTGCAGTGATAAGAAGTCTTAGTGTGCCCATTCTTCTCCCTTTCCTTGCAAATAAATAATTTTTTTTACCAATTTAAAATATTAAATAATGAAAAATAAAAACACTATACCACCAATGCCCAGGCCTACCCACTGAGGTTCCAATTGTGATTTTCAGAGGCAGGTCTGAGCTTTAGCACTTTGCAAATGGTTCCCCAGGAGCCTTTAGTGTATATAGTGTTGACGTTGACCCTCTTGGACAGATGCCTCTGGGAGCAGCCCCTACAACCACCTACTTCTCTTTTCCAGAATGAGGCCCAGAGAGGGTAAGAGAGTTCCCCAGCATCACACAGGAACTCAGATACACCACCAGTCACTTAGTGGAGGCCATATTACAGCCCTGCCTTTCCCTCAGTCCTGAGCCCTTTGTACCTTACTCCTCCAATGCCAGGTCTTGATATTTGCTTCTTCTGTGGCCTTCATGGGCACAGAAGAAAGTGTGGATCCTATCTGAAGATTTCAGGGGCAATTTTGTCAATCTTGTATGAGAAAATGTTCCCTAAGTCTCAGCCATCGGGGTCTAGGGCCATTCAAAGGCTTGCTAGTACTCATCAGAGAGCCAGGCTGCATTTGAAAGATAGTACCCACTCACCCTTCCCACCCTGCACCCTGTATACCACCCCTGCTGCCACCTGGCCCACCTGACCCATGTGGAGCAGCTGGTAACTCTGCCTTTGTTTCTCTACAGAATATCCCCATACCCACCCTCAAGGCGTACGCAGAAGCCCTGAAAGAGAACTCCTATGTGAAGAAGTTCAGTATCGTGGGGACCCGGAGCAATGACCCTGTGGCATTTGTATGTAGTTACCTCTCTGTTCTGCTGCATAGTTACTGGGAACCTCAGGCCAGGTTGTATCTCACTACTGAACAGTGCACCCACTACCTGTGTGATGTTAGTGAGGGGTTAGGAGCCAGGAAGGGGTATGGATGAGACAGCCATCACACAGTGCCCTGTCGTTGTCCCAGCGAATCCTCACAAGCACTCTGCTCTCAGAGGCATGGGTCTTGACACATGGACAGTAGGGTTCAGAGATGTCAGGAGACTGGCTTGGTCTAAAGTCACGTAGCAAGTGAGAGGCAGACCTGACCCCTAAAGCCGGATCTCTCTCCACTCAGCACGTCACTCTTGCACAAGGCTCTTTTTTTCCTTGTGCCTCAGTGTCTGTGTCTCTCAGATCTGTGCCTTCACCAGTGGATCCCAATAACCAATTTTACTTTTACTAGTATCTTTCAAAATACTACTGATGGAAGTTAGTTGCACTTGCTATAAAGTAACCATTAATTCTTTTTTAGGAAAATAGTCAATACATATTTGTTGAGTGTATCTTTGTGCATAGCACTGCATTAGGCTCCGGGGCTCAACAATGGCCTAACAGTCTCATGTCTCACACTTATGACCATATTTATCCACTTGGATAATTAAAGGACCATCACAGTGTAGCTACACCACCCATGGGAGCAGGGAAGAAGGTTAAGAATTCGCTTCCCAAGGGTGGTAAGAAACTATATCATGGCAGTCAGTTCTTTTATCATTTTTAAAGTAGACAAGGGCTGGAGAGATGGCTTAGTGATTAAGGCACGTGCCTGCAAAGCCAAAGGACCTAGGTTCAATTCCCCAGGACCCATGTAAGCCAGATGCACAAGGTGGCACATGTGTCTAGAATGGCTGGAAGTCCTGGTGTGCCCATTCTCTATCTGCCTCTCTCTCTCTCCTTTTTTTCTCTCTCGCTCTCTTTCTCTCTCTCTCAAATAAATAAATTAAATAAAGTAGACAGGACAGTTTTCTCTAGTATTTAAAAAAAATTTTTTTTGAGGCAAGCCCAAGAGACTGGCCTTTTATTTTTTTAATTTATTTTTTATTTTTTATTTTTGGAGAGAGACACAGAGAGAGACAGACAGAGAGGGAGAGGGAGACAGATAGAGAATAGATGCGCTAGCAGTCTCTCAGCTGCTGTGAACGAAATCCAGATGTGTGCGCTCCCATGTGGGCAAGTGTGGCATTGCATCCTTGCATCACTTTGCATCTGGCTAAACGTGGGACCTGGAGATTGGAAGCCGGTTCTTAGGCTTAGGAGGCAGGCGCCTTAACCACTAAGCCATCTCTCCAGACCTTTTGTTTTTTTTTATGAGAGAGAGTCAGAGTGAAAGCGAGAGTGTGAGAAAGAGGCAGACAGACAGACAGAAAATGGGTGTGCCAAGGCCACCAGTCATTGTAATCAAACTCCAGACAATGTGCCACCTTGTGCACATGTGCAACCTTATGCTTGCGTCACCTTTGTGTGTCTGGCTTATGTGGGATCTGGGGAGTTGAACCTGGGCCCTAGGCCTCTCAGGCAAGTGCCTTAACCGCTAAGCCATCTCTACAGCCCATTCTCTGGTATTTTTTAAAATATTTTTTAAATATCTCACAGTGGGAACCTCTGGCTTAGTGGCTCCTGACCTTTGTACATCCTGAATCTGTCCATGGCAACATAGCTGGCAAAGCCCCACACATGACTAGGTCATGGATCAGAAACCAGGCACATCCACGCTGGCACTCAGTTCCATGCCATGGATGTTTCTGGGGCTTGGACTCCATGCCAGGCTGACAGCTGCTAGCATGCTGGTCATACCTGCATGCTCATTGTCAAGTGCTGAAATGCTTCTGGCTGGTTGCTAGGCCAGGTGCCAGAACCCTGCATGAACCCTCACTGCCTGCTCTGGCTTATTTCCCTTGTCCTTGCTCCTCCATGGTGACCAGCTCACAGGAGTTAACACGTGCCATGACAGGGCCACCACCACGGCCTGGTACACCTGTCTACTGGTTGTCAAATAGATTAGTGGTTAGGTTGGGCCAGACCTTTCTTGGAGTGGGGCACAGGGTTCTGTAGAGGCACAGAGAGGACACAGCCAGGGCCTGTCAAGAGGGGCAGCCTGTTCATAGGACAGAGAAATAGACACACCATCTCTGTGCATGCTGGAGTGGGGGAGCCCAGGAGGGAGAAATGGTTTCAGCATGAAGGCTTCCTGGGAGCTGGGCCTCTGTGAGGATCTTAGCCAAGCTGAGACAACACAGTGGGGGCAGCCATTGCTGGCATCGCTTCAGACACTGGGGCCCACTGATCACTGTGTCCCAGGCCTCTCAGCTGCTGGTATCTTCTTTCCCTGTGACACATCGTTTCCACCAACTGCTAATTACTTCATTTCCTTTAGAGGCTCCGATTGTCATCTATACCCCCTGGCTGGTCTCTCTGAAACGTGCAAAGGGCTGCCTGAGTTCTCCACTGTAGTGGGCCTGGGTCACTTATCTAATGGAGTACCTTCCCAGCTTCTCCCATGTTCTCTGGGACTTAGAGGGAGAAAGCATTTCAACAGGGTCAGAGTGAAGACAAGTCTAGTATATACAGGGGAGGTGGAGACTCCACTGGGCCCTTAGCAGTTGTTGCTTGATGACCTAGTGTGTGCTAGGCACTGTGGGCAACATGGAGGTTTAGGTGCATTTTCAGCCCACAAAAAAAAAAAAGAGGTATAGATAGCCCTATGGCAGAGACACACCAGTAAACAAAACAAAACAAAACAAAACAAAACAAAACAAAACAAATAGGGGATGCATAGGAGGGAGGCATGGATAATTCTGTGAGGTTCCAGAGGGCAGGCCACAGCTAGCTGGGGCCGTCAGCAAAAGCTCATGGGGCCAGGAGCAGGCAGAAAGGGCATTCCAGGTGGTTGGATGGAGTGAGCCAAAATAAGGGGGTAGGAAGGCACTGAGCATGTGCAAGGATCCCAAAGTCCCTGCTTAAAGAAGCAGTGAGAACCCATGTTGCAAAGGGAAGGAAAGCTGTGGGTGCAGGCCACAGGGGTGTTTGGGAGCCATGACAGATCGGAGGAGGAGAGAGACAGTCATTCTTGGAAAGGAAGTCTCAGAGATCGCCTTGCCTGGTTTCCCCTTGGTATTTGTGGAACTATACAAGAGTGGCTCCAGCCTTGTCCAGGGTGACTTTCAGGCCCTTGTTTTTCTCCTGTGGTCCAAGGCCCTGGCTGAAATGCTCAAAGTGAACAAGGTGTTGAAGACGCTGAATGTGGAATCCAACTTCATTTCTGGAGCTGGGATCCTGCGCCTGGTGGAAGCCCTACCGCACAATACTTCTCTGGTGGAACTGAAAATCGACAACCAGGTAATGTGGACGGGGATCTCCTTGTGCCCTTCACCATGTGCCACTTGATGGCCAGCACTTGTTCACGTGCTGCCTAGATGAAATAGAGGATGCCCATGATAGAAGCCCAGATTAGCTCTAAGCCACTGCTGGGGTCGTCTTGTCCACACCTTCCACCATGCCTGACACAGCTTTGCCAGCTTCTGTTTGTGTCCCTCAAGTGATGGTGACCTGACTCCTTACCAACGTCACTCTTTACCCTTGGCTTTGAGACTGTCCTTCCTTTGACTTAGGACAAATGAGCTCTCTTTCTAAGTCCTGTGTGTTGGCTCAGCTCTGCTGTCTGCAGTCCCAGTATCCCCATTTTCCTCAGTCATGCCGCTCGATGGGGCTTTGAGGTCTCCTTACCATGGAGCCTCCTCTCTGGGGAAATTCCAGTTTGTCTTTATCCCTGTGGAGTTTCCATTTCTCTGTGACTTTGGTGCATCAACTTTGGACCACTCTTTCAGTCCTGACTGTCTAAGAAGATACTAATAACCAGAGCTGTATGTATGTAGTCGTAGTTTGGGTAGTATGTGGTTGAGGGGCCTCTGTGGGCTGGACTCTATGCTATGTACCATGTGCCCGTCACCTCTGATGTCTGTCACCACCCTGTATGGTGCAGGTATGGCCAGGCTCTGTTTTCAGCAGACAAAGCTGCTCAGAGAGGCTAAGGAAGGGCAACTCCTTCAGGGTCAGAATCAGCCCTTAGGAGACAAGATTTGAATTCCTGACTCCCAAACCCACTCTCCTTCCCCTACTGCGCATCACTTTATGCTAAATTGCTTTCTTCTTTATGGATAGACAGCTGGGTTTTTTCCCCCTGCATGTGCCTTGGTGATTATATAAGTGTGTGCATGGGGGAGAAGATTGGGATTAAAATATTATAAAATTATACAACAGTCACAACCAAAGGAAAATCATCAGCACATTTAAATTTGGTTATTGTAGAATTTTTATTATTGAAAATTTATTGTAGAATAAATTTGGTTATTGTGAGAAACAGATAGAAAAGTGCCAGAATGTAAATATATAGCTTGACCAATTACAATAGGACCATCCAGGTCAGACCTCATCCACCACTGGCCTCCAGAAGAGCATGGCAACTCTGTCCCAGTCATGACCCTCTAGAAACTTCCCAGCCAGCTCCCACTGTTGTCCCGGCTCCCATGCCATCCCACCTTCTGGAATATTCCCACCCCACACTGCCTCATGAAACCTCCTCCTCCTTGGACGCCTCTTCTCCTTCCATAGTGTGCGAGAGCAGCCTGGACCACGAGCACATTTGCCCAGCCTCATTTCAATGGTGGCACATGTAGGTTGGCACCTTGAAATTGCCCTGGTAGGCAGGAGCACTTGCACTGTGGAAATTGGCAAACACTATATAAAAGTCCTTTTGCTTGTCTTTCTTCCTTCCTTTCTTCCTTCCTTCCTTCCTTCCTTCCTTCCTTCCTTCCTTCTTTCCTTCTTTCCTTCCTTCTTTCCTTCCTTCTTTTCTTCCTTCCTTCCTTCCCTTTTTGAGAGCCAGTAAACCAGTGCCTTCAACCCATCAGCCTTTGTAGCATTCCTAAGTCTTTCTGCTGTGGGGAGGGGGGGCTAGGTGCTCCTCCTCTGTGACCCTCCTACCCTTCATCTTCCTTGTGAGCTTCTCGAAAGCTGGTGCTGTGTCTGAGTCAAGGACATGTTCCACTGCTCACCCAGGACCTGGCCCTGTGGCCTTGTGTGGGTGCTGGGTGAGCAAGGTTGCCCTGGGTTGTGGTACATGTGGTTCATTGCATAATGAGAGGTAGCAGAGCAAAATACCACCCACACTCTACTCTTTAAGTCATTTGCACTTTTTTCTACCATATTAAAAGCTGTGGAAGCCAACAGCATCCTTGTTGTGTGGACTTGCTGTGCTGAACTCTGCATCTCACCTTGCTGCTGCATTGCCCGCTCCCGCCCCTCTGACTGTGACCCTCTGTACCCCACCCTTGGTCATTGCTGACTCTGCTGTGCTGCAGGCAGGTGAGACAGGCAGAGCAGATGGAGCAAAGCACACATTAGATTTGGCAATGGCCCTACACAGGCCCTGGGCTAGGCTATTCATATACTTCTGAGCTGGCCAGGCAGGAGTCAGGGCCTCCTTGACTCCAGAGCAGAATGTTAGCCAAAGACACTGGAGCACTGGCCACAGATCACTGACGTGGCAGCTGACAATGAGCCCCCATCCTCCCAGTTCCAGCTATTCCCCCAGGGCCCAAGAGAAAACCTATTCTGATGACTGCCTTCGCCCCCGATGAAATATCCTGGGATGAGAACATTGGCTTCTCTATCCTCAGTTTCCCCACTCGTAAAATGAGGATAATGAGTGTCTTTCCTCCTAAGGGGATAACAGAGATGAACCAATGTGGGTCTTTACTGTTCTTGTTTCCCGGGGTCGTTGGCCACCAACATCCCTGATGCAGGAGTTGGGGGGAAACAGCAGGGTCCTGGAGCAGTGGGTGAGTGCAGCGATGGGCAATGAGTGCTGATGGACAGCACCCATTTATTCAAAAGGGGAGTGGGTTTATAAACACTTGGGGAAGGTTGAGATGGCACATACAGACTATATGGCAATCGGATGCATAGTTTATGGGGTGCTATCTAAGTGGCAGAAGAGCTACATAACTTCAAAGCTGTGAGGGAGGAGCTGAGAGAGATAGCTACTGTGACTTCAGAGCTGTGGGCGAGGAGCTGTGAGACAGATAAGGGAAATGGGGGAAAGCAACTTCAGCCACATAAGGGTCTCTTGGGCCACAAGGTCAGGAACTGTGGGGGAGGGGCAAAGGCTGACTTATGGAATTGGTCAGAGCTTTTTGGGGTCCAGGGTGAGGGCCTCGCCAGTTCTGCCCACTCTGGGAGATGACAGGGAACACTACAACCTACAACATAGGGAAGGCCAGTCACCATTGCCAGGGGCTCCTGATGATAGGGCCAGATGCAACCCCACAGCCCAAGGTCCCTGGCCATGTCCAATAGTTCAGGCCAGCCTCCTGACAGTCCCAGCCTGTTTTAAGCAATGCCCAATAAACCAAGACATTGGTAACCTTTAGAATCACTGTAGGGGTCTCATGTGCACCATGAAGGTTAATGACAGAGCTAGTGTCACGAAGCAGGAACCATGCTGGGTGCTTTGTCCCACATCTCATTCGATGCTCACTGTGACCCTGTCAATGAGTCCAACTATGCCAGGCAGGTGGTGCAAACGGTTCCAAGGTCACATATTAGAAAGCAACAGATTCAAACCCAGGTCTGTGTGACTTCCAAGTCCACAAAGGGTGTTTGTCAGGGTTCTTGAAATGATCGTGGTTTTGTGACACTAGCTGGCCCTTTCCTCTAGCCAAGCTGGCCTCTGTGAGAGTGACACTCCAAAAAGCCATGCCAGGTAGGAGGAAAGATAGTTGCAGAAATGACCTTCAAACCAGGCACTCTTGCAGGCCACAGAGACTGGGCCCTAGGGGAGCAACCTCAGTGAGGAGTGGGCCAGGGAGCGCTTCTGTGAGGAAGCAGTGTTGGAGTAAACCTGTTGGTAGGGTGCTAGTTTTCTCAGAAGGTGAAATGGATGCCCTGGCTTTTGAGGGGAGCAGGAACCACATGAATAGAGAAAAGGCTGGGGGCAATCTGGGAATCCACCCAGGCAAGACCATGGGGCCCCAGAGGAAGCCAGGGGTTCTTGAGAGGGCAAGGGCCTTAAATGAGTAGATTGAGGGACCGTCAGCTGTGGGCTGTGCTCAGCGAGATGTCTTCCAGCTGGTTAGGAAAGACTGAGGGTGGGGAAGGATGCTGAGCCTAAGAGGTCAGCAGGGACCACATGCACCAAGATGATGGGCCCTTGGTAGGTGTTTCTGGTTAATTGGAGTCTCCAGGCTAGAGTAGAGCCTGATGGGCAGGGGCTAAGTGGATGGAGGCGAGGGTCAGGTTAAGGGCTCCACTGACCCGGACTCAGGGAAGGCCCATGTTCCTCTCACAGTGTGTCCCAGGAGGCTTGGGCACAGCTGCCTCGTCTTGATGGCCCAGGGTAGGGGGGTGGGACCCAGCAGAGGTGGTGAGTGGCATTTGATTTATTTCTCTTCCTTGGTTAGCCACTGAGGTCTTCAGAGGCCAGAGCGTTTGCCTCAGTCCTTGGGCTTATAACCTGTGTCAGAAGACTGTCCTCCTTTCTCCTTTTACGGCCAAAAAGAGAGACTTGGGAGCTCTACCCATGGGGACATGCAGCCTGGCAGGCAGGGATTCTGAGGCCGTTTGTTTACGCAACCCTGCCCCTTATCTCTAGGCAATGCTCAGCTGCCGCCTGAAGTTGCTCTGACATCAGGCAAGGGTGGGAGGTGGCCGAGGGGGCTGAAGGACACTGAAGAAGTGTCAGGTGGAGAAACTGAGGCCCCAAGAATGGGTTGGGGCTTCCTTGATTCCCAAATTGCGTCAGCGGCAGAGCTGAGTTGGAACATCAGCATCTCAGCTATGTTTGGGTGGAGGGAAGTGCTGTCAGACTCATGGAACAAGCTCCCAACACGAGGTGGCAAGTGGCCTCCATCCCAAGCTGTGTCTCTGTAGTGCTTCTCTGTTCTCCTGTTTCATACCACTGCATCCCAGCAGTGCCGCCTCCCAGAAGATCCTACCCAGGCTCCTCTGGGTCTCTCATTATAAAAAAAAGGCCTGAAAACACAACACCTCTCCCATCAAGACATGAACTATCAGAGACATAGTGGCTAGAGTTCCTTTTTCCCTCCCATGTGTGGCAAGGTGGTGGTGTTTAATAATTTGAAGAGAAGCTAAAGAAAGGGGATTGTATGTTCTTGGTTTTGCAGGTTGAATGATTTGTGTCTGCCTTCTTTTAGTCAACATTGTTTGTGAGTTTATGTATCCATTATCAATAGCTGTGTAACAGATGATCCCAAAACTCAGCCTGAGAGTCCTGGGTTAAAACAACACTAAACATGCATTAGCCCACAGTTTCTGAGGGTTAGGGATCCAGGGCAGCTGGCTAACTTCTCCCAGATCCAAGGCAGAGAAAGAAGAAAACCTTAGCTGTCTTTGATGAGCCAACCTTGTAAGGCTCTTTCACCATGTTTTTTCAGAAGCAAGTCACTAAGTACAACCTATGATCAGGAGGGAGGGGATTTAGGCTCCATTTTTTTCCTGTTTTTTTTGTTGTTGTTGTTTGTTTTTGAGGGGGAGGAGGTAGTGTCTCACTTTAGCCCAGTCTGACCTGGAACTCATTCTGTAGTCCAGGCTGGCCACAAACTCACAGCGATCCTCCTACCTCAGCCTCCAGAGTGCTGAGATTAAAAGTGTGTGCCACCACACCCAGCAAGGCTCCATTTTTTGAAGAGAGGAGTATCAAAAATTATTGCAGGGCTGGAGAGATGGCTTAGTGGTTAAGGTTCATGTCTATGAAGCCTAAGGACCCAGGTTCGATTCTCCAAGTCCCATGTTAGCCAGATGCACATCATGGCACATGCACCTGGAGTTCATTTGCAGTGGCTAGAGGTCCTGTCTCTCTCTCTTTCCCTCTCTCCCTCCATCCCTCTCTCTCCCCCTGTCTCTAACAAATAAAACAATTTAAAATTTTTAGAGGGCTGGAGAGATGGCTTAGCAGTTAAGGCCTTTGCCTGCAAAGCCAAAGGATCCTGGTTCAACTCTCCAAAACCCACTTAAGCCAGATGCACAAGGGGGCATATGCATCTGGAGTTCATTTGCAGTGGCTGGAGGCCCTGGTGCACCCATTCTCTCTCTCTCTTTCTTAAATCAATCAATAAATAAACTATATAAAAATTTTTAGAAAGAATTATCGCAGACCCATGTTAAACCTCCCAGAGAAAGAAGCCTCTGTATTATTTAGTTTTACAGTAGCTTGTTCAGAAAGGCTTTTGTAACCAGCACTGCTCCCCAAGCATGGAGCAGGTGCCTCCCAGGTGGGGTGTTCCCTCTTAGCAGGTGTGCCAGCTGAGCAGAAGAATCTGCAGCTTGCATACCTTGCGGAAGTTTAACACCAGCAAGGGCTTGTGGGACTTGGGTATTGGACAAGATAACTTCCCAGCTATGGTGTTGTCAGTATCCCCAGTAGCCCATATCATCTGGCTATAAAGGAATGGTTGGAGGTGGACGAGCAGGGAATTCAGTGAGCTTCCTGATGGCCAGGGTCTCAGAGCTACCAGCTTCAACTCCCAGATCCTAACACCTGTGGTACTGATAGTATTCTCACCAGATCAAAAACTCTCAGTTATAGTAAAAGTGTCAGGACATGAGCTGTCACACACTGCTGGGCAGGGCACCCTAACTTGTATATGCTTTTGGCAGCACCATCATAATTTTAATTCAAAATGTGGCCCTCTTCAGCTAGCTCAGTGACCCCTTACATCCATAGCTGACTGCAAGATAGTCCCTTCCCTTCCCTGAAAAGTCCACTGCCACAGTGTGGTGGGAGATGTGGAAGCAGCCTGAACAGCCTTCTGTACCACGGCATCCAGGAAGAGGTTAAAAGCAAGGGGTGCTTTTCTTGTACTGACTTGGCAAGACCATGGACTATTGAATGGAACAGGCAGGTTGCAGAAAACAAGCATGATATAAATCTATTTTAAAAGTACAACAAGGGGCTGAAGAGATGGCTTAGTGGTTAAGGCGCTTGCCTGCAAAAGCCAAAGGACCTCGGTTCAATTCCCCAGGACCCACGTAAGCCAAATGCACAAGATGGTGCATACATCTGGAGTTCTTTGACAGTAGCTAGAGGCCCTGGCATGCCCATTCTCCCTCTCTTTCTCTCTGCCTCTCTCTCTTATATAAATTAATAAATACAACAAAACAACATAGTCCTGTCTATTTCTGCCACTTATATCATTCCCAGAAACACAGCCCATTGGCCAAGGTATTTATGTCGATGGAAAGGGGATGAGAGCAGAGTAAATAATATGAAGAGAGACTTCCATTTCACTCCCTCTGCTGTAGAATCACTTGAATAAAAAAAATCTTGCCAGGCATGGTGGCTCATGCCTTTAATTCCAGCACTCAGGAGGCAAAGGTAGGAGGATTGCCATGAGTTCCAGGCCACCCTGAGACTACATAGTGAATTCCAGGTCAACTTGAGCTAGAGTAAAACCCTACCTCTAAAAAAAAAGTCTTGCCAGGAGTGGTGTGGTACATGCCTTTAATTTCAGCACTTGAGATGCTGAAGTAAGAGAATTGCTGTGAGTTCGAGGCCAGCCTGAGACTCCATAGTGAAGTTTAGGTCACAGAGCGAGACTCTACCTGGAAAAACCAAAAATAAACAACCCCCTCCAACTTTGTGTATGTGCATGATGTGTCTGTGTGTGTGTGCATGTGTGTGAGTGCAGGTGTGCATATGCCATGGTGCACATGTGGAGGTCAGAAGACAAGCTCGTGTGTCAGAGCTTGTGAGAGGCAGGGTCTCTTGTTCATTGCTGTGTCTGCCGGGATGACTGGCTCATAAACTTCTGGGGATTCTCCTGCCTCTGCCTCCCACAGGAGTTCTGGGATTATAGAAACCTACTTTAGAGACTTCAAGCCATGGGCTTGCACAGCAAGCACTTTACCCACTGAGCCATCTCCCCACCCCACCTGAATTTTTAAATGAGATTGGATTTATTTGCAAGTGCTTTCTTTATTTCTCTGGAAAGTCTGAAAGGAGGCCAGAGTTCTTTGCTGCTCACTCTCCTGCTGGCCTATTGCCCAAACTCTGCCAGTACCAAACTGGCCACCCAGCCCTTGTCTCTCCCTGGGGGCTTCTTATTGCCTTTCACCCACTGTCAAGGTCACTCTCCTGACTTTTTAAATGCCAATCAAACAAGCTATTCATAGATTCAAGGATGCAGGCCCCAGAAAGGTGCCGAAATCATGGGGCCTAAGCTTTCCCCGGTCATGACAACATTCCTAACAAATGTAAGGAGACCCTTGAAAGAGGAGGCTGCCTTCTCCTCGCATATCTCCAGACACAGGGCAGTCCCTTTGTTGTACAGACACTTCCAGCAGGAAGGCCTCAGTACTGACTGGCTGGTCAGCTGGGGTTTAGCTGTCAGTCCTACTTTTTACCTTCCAAGCTTCCTCGGAGCCCCTAGACAGTGACTAGAAGGGATCCTATGTTCCAATTCTTCAGAAGCTGACCAGTTCTAGGATTGGGGAGAACATTCTTTTTTAAAAAAAAATTTATTTGTAGCTGGGTGTGGTGGCACACGCCTTTAATCCCAGCACTTGGGAGGCAGAAGTAGGAGGATTGCCATGAGTTCGAGGCCACCCTGAGGATACATAGTTAATTCCAGGTCAGCCTGGGCCAGAATGAGACCCTACCTCGAAAAACAAAAAAAAAAACAAAAAAAAATTATTTGTATTATTTATTTATTTGAAAAAGAGTGGGAGACAGAAAGAGGCAGATAGAGAGAATGGGCATGCCAGGGCCTCCAGCCACAGTAAACAAACTCCAGATGCATGTGCCATCTTGTACATCTGGCTTATGTGGGTCCTGGGGAATTGAACCTGGATCCTTTGGCTTTGCAGGCAAGCACCTAAACTGCTAAGCCATCTCTCCAGCCCAAGAACATTTAAAAAAAAAATTTTTTTTAATTTGAGAGAGAGAGAGAAAGAAGCAGATAGAGAATGGGCACGTCAGGGCCTCCCGCACTGCAAATGACCTCCAAATGCATGCACCCCCTTGTGCTTTCATAGGTCCTGGGGAGTTGAACCTGGGTCCTTTGGCTTTGCAGGAAAATGCCTTAACCGCTAAGCCATCTCTTCAGCCCCCAAAATATTTGTAATACTTCTGCACTTGATTTTCTTGCCTGTAAAATGAAAATGATGAAAAACAGTATATATTCCATAGGCAATTAGTGAAGAGAATGAATGAGGTTGGCTTTTGTGACAAGCTTATGACATTGCTTGGCACACAACCATCACTAAACAATGTCACCTGAAAAATAAGTCAGAGACTAATACATGAATAATTTACTCACAGATTTCTTGTGACTATTAGCTAGTTTCTTTGTCTTTGTACTAGATGAGCTATCTACAATGTAAGCATCATTTCTTGTGCTCAGAACATATGACTACCTATGTTGTACGTAATCATGAACAGACGAACAACTTCATTCTTATATATGAGCTTTAGAAAACAGTAAGACACAAAAGCCAATAAATGAGAAAAGTGTTCATGATTTTAAAAAAAATCGGTGACCTGTGTTAGTCCTGGCTCCCTGGCCATGTCCCCTTCTCTGTGTAGTGAGATGAGTCCTTTTAGCCTTAGAATCCCTGTAATCTGTAAAGCAAAAAGGTCCTTTAAATTTTTAAGGTTTTTTTTCTTTCTTTTTTCTTTGTTATCGTTGTTGTGTTTTGGTTTTTTGAAGTAGGGTCTCACTCTAGCTCAGGCTGACCTGGAATTCACTCTGTAGTCTCAGGGTGGCCTCAGACTCACAATGATCCTCCTACCTCTGCCTCCCAAGTGCTGGGATTAAAGGCATGTGTCACCATGCCCAGGTGAAATCGTAAGTTTTATTGTAAGATGTATATATTGGGGATTGAACCCAGAGCCATGTGCATGTGCTGTACCACTGAACCCTATCCCTAACACAATATGTGCATTTGATTTTATTTGCTTATTTTTACTTTTAAAACATAGTGAATGACTGCAAACAGCTCACAGTGTACATTCCACACTGAGCTCTTCCTAGAGTTTTGTGTGATCCCAAGCTACTCTTTGGATGCATGATGTTTACGTGGATAGCTAGATCTGAAGGCAAAACACAGACAGAAACTGCTAGGACACAGATAGAAGCTATGCACACATCACAGTGTTAGGGTTCGAGTTGTGCAGTAATGGAGACAGAGGCGGAGGGTTGAGCTCAAGCTTATGAAGATTTTATTAAAGCCGTGGGAAACCAATCAATTAGGGAAGCAGCCAGTATTGGAAACTGAACTGCTCCCCCTGAAAGGTAGGGGAGCAGGGTTTTTAAAGGGAAAAACCATAAACAGCTGAAAACATGTTTATATATCAAGAAACATCTGCAAGGACAGTCCACCTAGGGAGAACAGAGTGACCCTTAACGTGATTGGTGGAAGCCCCCCATGTTATTTGCAGTGTTAGGATACCAACAAACTTCAAGGTTTTATTTTTATCAGGAGGCAGGAGTTGTTTGTTCTCTAGCTCAAGGGAAAATTTTTGTGGTTTTTCTTAGAATTGGGGCTGGGTGAGGGGTTAAGCACAAAATGGCGGAGTACACAAAATGGAGTCACATTAGTCAAACATAGATCAAGTTTGTCTTTGTCCCTTCAACAGCAGACATTAACATGTACATTTTCAAGAACGTCAGTTCCAATCTCCAGGTCCCACGTTTAGCCAGATGCAAAGTGACGCAAGGGCACAATGCCGCACTTGACCAGAAAGGGACGCACACATCTGGATTTCGTTCACAGCGGCTGAGAGACTGCTGGCACGCCTATTTCTATCTGTCTTCCTCTCCCTCTCTTTCTCTCTGTCTCTCTGCAAAAAAAAAGGGGGAGGCGTTTGATCCTGGATTTGACCCACCACATTATAAAAGGAGAAAAAAATGAAGGGAGGAAGGGAAGGAGAGGAGGGAAAAAGAAAATTAAAAAGAAAAAAGAGAGAAGAGTTTGGTTCAAGATAAATACTGCAGGAGGATTTGGCTTGATTATCTAAGGGGATCCTGTATCCTCTCACACACACCCAGACTCAGCTACACAAAGCTCAAGGATTCTGAACCCGTAACTTGAGAATTCATAGCCTCTGAAGTCCTTGCAGCCCAGGTCAAGGTCATGCCTTGGCTCTGGCATTAATAAACTCAGGGAACACAACTGAGCTTCCATCTCCACTTTGACTGTTTATTGCCTCTAAGATGGAGGGACTACTTCCTGCGCCCCTGCTCCCCTCCTTGGGGCAGTAGGTGAAGCGGGGTTAGTTTAGTCAAGGGGCTGTGTTTGCTGGACCAAGCTGCATGGAGCGTCATCTCTGCTTAGGCATCCCTCACTTGAGGCAGTGCCTTCCCTTCCCTCAGGGCAGCCTGTGCCTTCGAGACCAACCCACCTGCACTCCAGCAGTGCTTCAGCAGCAAGTGGCCTCAAGAAGAGGCCAAGCTTCCAGGTAGACAGGGTGGTAGCTAGACCCAGGGTTGTGCTAAGTCCTCTGAGGACAGGCCTGAGCTCTTCCTGGCCTTCTTAGGAATCTTGCCAGGTTGGCTGGTACACTTTCACCAGTGTTCCACTGCCTACTGCGGTAGGCTTTCCCAGCCACATCTGAATACAGATAAGCGCTGGTGGACGCCATACCAGGAAGTTCTCCGCAAAGGGCCTCAATCCAAGTTCCTGCTCTTCCAAGTAAGCAAGAAAGAAAGAATTCATGTGTGTGTGGACATATTCTCATTTCTCTTCTACCTACTGGCTTATATAAACACCATTTCTACCTTTTTAAAGGAATGGCCAAACTATTCTCCAAAGTGACCTCACCATTTCACAATTTCCACCAGAAGTGTATGGGGTCCTTTTCCTCCACATCCTTGCTAACACTTGGTATTATGTTTCTATTATTATAAACATCCTACTGTGTAAGGTAGAATTTCATTATGGTTCTTGTTAGCGTTTTTGGTTTGTTTGTTTGTTTTTTTTTTTTGGTTTTTCGAGGTAGGGTCTCACTCTGGCCCAGGCTGACCTGGAATTAACTATGTAATCTCAGCCTTGAACTCATGGCTATCCTCCTACCTCTGCCTCCCGAGTGCTGGGATTAAAGGCATGCGCCACCACGCCCGGCTTGTTAGCGTTTTTGGGATTACTGATGAGAATAAATAAACATTTCTCAAATAGTCTTATTAGCTATTTGTGTAACTTCTGTAGAAGAATCTCTATTTAAACTCTTTGTCCACTTAAAAAAATTAATTTAATTAAATTATTTATTTGAGAGAAAGAGGCAGAAAGAGAGAGAGAGAATGGGCGTGCCCAGGGCCTTCAGCTGCTACAAACCAACTCCAGATGCATGCACCACCTTGTGCATCTGGCTTACATGGGTCCTGGGGAATCAAACCTGAGTACTCTGGTTTGCAGGCAAAAGTGCCTTAACTGCTAAGCCATCTCTCCAGCCCCACTTTGTCCACTTTTGAGTTATTTGTATTTTTTTGTGTTATAAGAGTTATTTATGCTGGGCGTGGTGGCACATGCCTTTAATCCCAGCACTCGGGAGGCGGAGGTAGGAGGATCACTGTGTGTTTGAGGCCACCCTGAGACTACATAGTGAATTCCAGGTCAGCCTGAGCTAAAGTGAGACCCTACCTCGAAAAAAAAAAAAAAAAAAAAAAAAAAAAAAAAAAGAGTTATTTATATGTTCTGGAGACTACTCTTTACCAGATATATAATTTACAAAAATATCCCATTCTCTTTTGCTGTCTTTTTCTTCTCTAGATAGTGTTCTTTGAAGCACAAACATTTAAATCTTGATGAAGTTTAATTCAGCTATTTTTTATTAATGTTTGTGCTGTAGGTGTCACACTTAAAAATAAATTGCCAATGCTATAGAAGTTTGCATTTGTGTTTTATTCTAAAAGTTTTATAGCATTTGTTCTTATATTTAGATCTTTGAGCCATTTTGAACTAGTGTTTCCATATGGTGTGAAGGGTCTAACTTCATTATTTTTCATGTGTCCTGGCAGAATTTCATTGACTTTTCTTATTGCTCATTTTGTGAAGCAGTCTTCATAGATGTATGGATTTATTTCTGGACTCTCCATTCTATTCCAGCCGTTTAAATGTTTACCTTAACCAACACCACAATGACTTCATTACCATAACTAGCTCAGTTTTGAAGTCAGAGGGTATGAGTTCTCCATCGTTGTTTTGACTATATTTGGGTCCCTTGCATTGCCATGTGAATTTAAGATCATTTTGTCCATTTCTGGGGGGAAAAAAGGAAGCTGCAATTTGTATTAAAAATGCATTGGCTTCACAAATTCAATTTGGAAGTACTGACATATTACCAATAATATATCTTCTGGTCATGAACATTTTACTATTTTATGGAATCTTTTTACATTTTTAAGGTTTTCTTTACTAGCATTCAATTTTGTTTAGTAGTTGCAGCATATTTTTAAATTTAATCCTAAGTATTTTGTACATTATTACAAATTAGTCATTTTGAGATTGCTTATTCCTGGTGTACAGGAATATACCTGAACTTTGTATACTGCCCATGTTTCCTACAAGCTTGCTGAACTATTTTTTAGCACTGCTTTTTGTGTATATGTTCCTTAGAATTTTTGTAGTTCCAGTGTTACATCATCTCCAAGTACTTCCTCCTTTCTAGTCTAGATCTTTCTCTCCCCCCACCCCACTCTTTCTCTTTTGAGGTAAGGTCTCACCCTAGCCCAGAATGACCTGGAACGCAATCTGTATTCATGGCCTCAAAATCACAGTGCTTCTCCTACCTCAGGTTCTTGATTGTGGGGGTTATAGCATAAGCCACCATGCTCAGATCTATATGCCAGGTTTTTTGTTTTTTGCTTAATTGTCCTGACTAAAACCACCAGAAGAATGTTGACAAAAGCAATCATCTTATCATTCTCCTAATCTTAGAGGAAAAGTTTTCCATAACCATTCAGTATAATGGCAGCTTTATTTCTAAGTCTTGTTCAAATATTTTTATCTTTTTTATTTATTTGAGAGAGAGAGAAAGAGAGAGAGAATAGGGACACTACAGCCTCCAGCCACTGCCAACAAACTCCAATCCCATGTACCACCTTGTGCATCTGGCTTATGTGGGTCCTGGGAATTCAAACCTGGATTCTTTGGCTTTGCAGGCAAATGCCTTAACCTCTAAGCCATCTGTCCAGCCCTATTTATAAGTCTTTTAAAAGATTTTTAAGATTATGCTTCTTTAAAAAAATTTTTTTGTTTATCTTTATTTATTTGAGAGCAACAGACAGAGAGAGAAAGAGGGAGAGAGAGAGAATGGACATACCAGGGCCGCCAGCCACTGCAAACGAACTCCAGATGCATGTGCCACCTTGTGCATCTGGCTTACGTGGGTCCTGGGGAATCGAGCCTTGAACCAGGGTCCTTAGGCTTTTCAGGCAAGCACTTAACTGCTAAGCCATCTCTCCAGCCCAGATTATGCTTATTTCTTAATTATCTTATTATACATGGTGACAGAAAATGCAAACAATAAAATATAAAGAACAGAAGTCCAAATTTGGAGTTGAAGAGATGGTTGAGCATTTAAAGCACTTGCATACAAAGCCTAACCACCTTGTTTGATTCCCTAGTATCCACGTAAAGCCAGATGCACAGGGTGGCACATGCGTCTGGAGTTCCTTTGTGGTGGCTAGAGGCCCTGGTGTGTCCATTTTCTCTTTCTCTCAAATAAACAATTCTTTTTCAAGGTAGGGTCTCACTCTAGCTCATGCTGACTTGGAATTCACTATGTAGTCTTAGGGTAGCCTCAAATTCACAGTGATCCTCCTTTGTCTCCCGAGTGCTGGAACTAAAGGCATGAGCCACTCACCTGGCCAGAATATTTTTAAAAATTCCAAATTCAGGTTGGAGGGATGGCTTAGCAATTAAAGCATTTGTCTGCAAAGCCTAAGGAGCCATGTTCAACTCTCCAGATCCCATGTAAGCCAGACACACAAGGTGATGCAAGCGTGCAAGGTCACACATGCGCAAAAGGTGGCACACATGTCTGGAGTTTGATTACAGTGCCTGGAGGCCCTGGCATGCCAATTCTCTCTATCTCACATTCCCTCTCTCATGAAAACTCCAAATTTTATTTATTTATTAACTTTGTGACAACCTCGATACATATAGACAATATGCCATGATCATAATCCCCTCCTACCACCCTCCTTTTTCCCTTCTCCTAAGACCCCCTCCACGGAATCCCTTTTCCTTTCCAACTAGTCTCCTATTTTGATGTCATCATTTTCCCTCCTATTACACGAGTCTTATGTAGGTAGTCAGCCACTGCAGTAATGAATACCACAGCCACTTTGTGTCTGGAAGACAGTATTGCAGAGCACCCCTCCTTTTCTTTTGGCTCTTACATTCTTTCTGCCATCTCTTCCACAATGGTCCCTGAGCTTTAAAGGGTGTGATAGACATGTGTCACTTAGTGCTGAACACACCACTATCATTTCTTCTCAGCACTTCGATGAGTTGTGAGTCACCCTCAGGGGTCACCACTGCCTGAAGAGAAGCTTCTCTAGCCACAAGTGAGAGTAGCATTAATAATTGGGCATGAACATAAGTATTTAGAGGGCAGTTAGGTGACATAATATATTCATTTAGCCAGGAAGCAATAGTAGTTCCTCCCCCGCCCCCGAGCTTATATCCTCCCTAGCTATGGCTTTTTTGTTTTGTTTTCTTTTCTTTTCTTTTCTTTTGTTTTTGAGATAGTGTCTCACTCTATCCCAGGCTGACCTGGAATTCACCATGTAGTCTCATGCTGGCTTAGAACTCGGTGATCCTCCTACCTCTGCCTCCTGAGTGCTGAGTGCTTGGATTAAAGGCGTGTGCCACCATGCCAGGCTAACTATGGCTTTTGAATAGGTTTTTGGTACCAGGCATGAATTCCCTTCTGTGGAGTAGGTGGGCCTCAAGTCCAATTAGAGGGCACTTGATTTCCCCCCAAACTCCAAATTCTAACCATCATCACTGTGCTTATAAACCCTTTGTATACATATGGAAAACATAAGTAATTCAAAATAAATATAGGCTGTTTTGTGACCAAGATTTCTCTCCAATAGTGTTTCAATCAATTTTCCATGAAAATATTTGTACCATTATTTTACAGCTGTGCACATTCTATTATAAAGATTGAACTATCTACTTCTTGATAAATGTTTATTTTTTTACTCCCACGATTACAAACAAGGCTGTGAGAAACATCCTCATCATAGCCTTCCCCACTGGGTATTGTTCTTTCCGTTTCTTGATTTGTTTTTGATCTTATTAGAATATCACTATAGATCTTGAGTCAGAGAATAGGCTCCATCAGAACAGGGCTTTAGGAGCCAGGTGTGATGGCGCATGCCTTTAATCCCAGCTCTGGAGAGGTAAAGGTAGGAGGATCGTTGTGAAGTTGAGACCACCCAGAGACCCTACCTAGAAAAACAAAACAAAACAAAAAGAACAGGACTTTAGGGAAATTCAGCTATTCCCACTTGGGGGGCAAATCCTGTTCTTTCTCTGGTCTTCAAATTCTTCATTGTTATCATAGTGGGCTGATATTGGAATCATCCGGGGAGTTTTAAAACGCATAACCACCAGAGTCTCCACCCTCATCCTGATTTGATTTCAAGTTGGTAGGGGTTTGAAGCCCAGCAGGATTCTAGAAACCTCCTTTGGACTAGGTAATTTTGGGATGCTCCTGGCTCAAACACAGTGACATAATGAGGAGGCACTGTGACCTGGGCATCTGCTAAGAGAGAAGCTGTATGTTCTGCAGAACTGGGTTTGTATCCCAGCTTGTTTTGTTTTTGTTTTTGTTTTTAGGTAGGGTCTCACTCTAGCCCAGGCTGACCTGGAATTCACTCAGTAGTCTCAGAGTGGCCTCGAACTCATGGTGATCCTTCTACCTCTGCCTTCTGAGTGCTGGGATTAAAGGTGTGTGCCACCACACCAAGCTCATTCCAGCTTTAAAATATATATAAAGATATAGTTATTTATTTGACAGAAAGCTTATGTGGGTCCTGGAGAATCAAACCTGGATCCTGGCTTCACAGACAATCACCTTAAATGCTAAGCCATGTCTCCAGCCCTGCATCCCAGCTTTTTGCAGTCTAAGATCCCCACCCACCACATAGGACTTCTGTGTGGAGAGGAAGTTTAGGTACTGGCCACTGAGGGAGTAGCAACCATCATCATCATCATTATTATTAATTATTATTGTTGTTATTTTTTTGACCAAAGAGCCAGCCCCTGGGCAACAAAGTGGAAATGGAAATAGTGAACATGTTGGAGAAAAACACAACGCTTCTCAAATTCGGATACCATTTTACCCAGCAGGGGCCCCGGCTGCGGGCATCGAATGCCATGATGAACAACAATGACCTTGGTGAGTGGTGACCTGCTTTCTGTCTGCCTACCTGTCCATCCTTCCCTCCTCCCCTCACTTGTGCTGGTATGTCAAGCAAAATCCCAAGGACAGTCTCCAGGAGAGGTTTTGGGAGCTGAGCTCCTGATTTTCACATGGATCACGTCTTCCCATTCTCTGTGTTGGTGTCTCCTCCCCTAGACTGTAAGGTCCCTGTCTTCAGGAGCAAGGCCAAACTTCCCCTCCAAGCAGCACAGTTTAGTACAGCCTGGGCCCAGAGAACACAGCACTTAGGAATTGAAATTTGGGAGTGCACAGGCTCACCCTGACTCTGATCTTCTCCTGAAGACCCTTTTCCAGTTCATGCTGTCTGACTTTTGTCACAAATTTCAAAACTCAAACCAACACCACTATCAAATTCCTGCACCCAGGAGACCCCACAGGACTTTAAAAAATAGTTTTTTAATTTTTTATTTATTTGAGAGCGATAGACACAGAGAGAGAGAGAGAGAGAGAGAGAGAGAGGGAGGGGAGGGAGAATGGGCACACCAGGGCCTCCAGCCCCTGCAAACAAACTCCAGATGCATGTGCCACCTTGTGCCTCTGGCTTATGTGGGTACTGGGGAATTGAGCCTTGAACTGGGGTCCTTAGGCTTCACAAGCAAGCACTTAACCTCTAAGCCATCTCTCCAGCCCCCCACAGGACTTTTAAGAAGTTGGAAATGCCACCTTCATAGAAAAGTAAAAGGCAGGTTACATTCATTTAGTCGCAGCTAAAGGCACAATTTGATTTATTTCCCAATATAAAATAGACTGTCAGTCTTCCTTGATCATAAGCATACATCAAAGAGACACACAGGTTAACAGAATGACAAAGCAGCAATCACCCACTGTTATTCACAAGCCCTGCATGTAGGCACTTTATACATGTTGCTGCTAGCTGCTAAAGAGAACTGGATATGGTATGCAATGAAGGCTATGACTGACAAGGCTACAGGAAAATCAGAGAAAAAACATACAAGTAATACATCTATATTGTTCTTCTTCTTTCTTAGAGAGAGAGAGAAAAGGAAAGAAAGAATGGGTATGCCAGGGCCTCCAGCCACTGCAAACAAACTGCAGATGCATGTGCCACCTTGTGCATGTGGCTTTACTTGAGAACTGGAGAATCGAACCCTGGTCTTTGGGCTTTGTAGGCAAGTGCCTTAACCACTGAGCCATCTCTCCAGCCCTATTGTTACCTTTAACCCCTAGCATCATAAAACCCTAGCAGGAACAATACAACCTAACTGTCATTGTTTTTATTACAGAAGAGACAGAGACATAATGAGTTAAAAAGAAAGCTCTCCAGATCAAATGATGAAATCAACGTGTTTTAAAGGACAGTGTCTTCAGTGGAGATTTTTAGTTTCTGTTGAAATGAAACCTGAAGCCCAATTCACAGTTCAGCTATGTTGCTTCTAGTGTTGCTCTGAGGCTGTAGATCCTCAGAGAAGAATGGAGATGAGTGTGCATACACAAGGTACTCACCCATGGTTTAGACTGAGTCACTCAGCTCTGTGAGCATGCAAAAATGCTACAAGGCACCAATGTTTCCTACTCTTAAGCATTCCACAGCATAAGTGCTATTCATTAGTACTCACTTCAGAGACCACTTTTTCTGGAACTTAAAGTCTAGGAAAGCTCATTAAGAAAAATATGCCTGGGCTGGAGAGATGGCTTAGAGGTTAAGGCACCTGCCTCCTAAGCCTAAGAACGTTGGTTCCAATCTCCAGGTCCCATGTTTAGCCAGATGCAAAGTGACGCAAGCGTGCAATGCCACACTGCCCACAAGGGGGCGCACACATCTGGATTTCGTTTACAGCAGCTGAGAGACTGCTGGTGTGCCTATCTCTGTCTCCCTCTCCCTCTCTATCTCTCTCTCTCTCTCTCTCTCTCCAAAAATAACTAAAAATAATAATAATAAAATAAGAAAAATATACCTACAGCTAGAGAAATGGCTCAGCGGTTAAGGTGCTTGCCTACAAAGTCAAAGGACCATGGTTCTATTCCCCAGGGTCCCCGTAAGCCAGATGCACAAGGCACATGTATTTGGAGTTCGTTGCAGTGGCTGGAGGCCCTGGTGAGCCATTTTCTCATTCTTTCTATCTCTATCTGCCTCTGTCTCTCAAATAAATAAATAATAAAATATTTAAAAAAGAAAAACATACCTGGACTGCAGAGATGGCTTAGAGGTTAAAGCGCTTGCCTGCAAAGCCTAAGGACCCAGGTTGAATTCCCTAGAATCCAAGTAAGCCAGATGCTTATGGTGGCACATGCATCTGGAGTTCATTTAGTGGCTAGAGGCCCTGGTGCACCCAGTCTCTCTCTCTCCCTCCCTCTTCCCCTCCCTCTGCAACAAATTTAAAAAAAAAGAAAAAGAAAAAGAAAAACATACCTGTTGGAGTGGAGCTGATGGCTCAGTTGGTAAAGCACTTGCCACACAAGCATGAGGACCCTAGTTCAGATCCCCAGCACCCATGCATAATGCCATGCAGGGCTTTCTTGGCTCGCTTGCCCAGCCAAATCAGTGAGCTCTGGGTTCAGTGAGAGACTGTCTCAAGATTAAGGGAGAGAGCAATGGACAAGGGCACCTGACGTTGACAGTTAGTCTCCACGTGCAGGTGCATACATGTGCACCCACTCAAGTACAACCACATGCCTACAAACATGCGTGCATGCAGGCACACTCCACACATATGTACATGCAAAAAAAAATTAAAAACAGCATTATACCTGCTTGCTTGGTTTATCTGAGATGCCCTTATTTGAAATAAATCAGCTAAGATTTGAAATTCGTGTCATGGCACTTGGTGATTGTTAAAAGGAATGGTTGGAGAAGACCTGCAGTTAAAATGCTGAAGGCCCAGCTGGGACTGAGCTGCCAACCAGCCCTGAAAACACCTTCAGTCTTTTAGTTTTCAAATTTTTTTATTTTTATTATTTTTTTGGTTTTCCGAGGTAGGGTCTCACTCTGGTCCAGGCTGACCTGGAATTAACTATGTAGTCTCAGGGTGGCCTTGAACTCTCGGCGATCCTCCTACCTCTGCCTCCAGAGTGCTCAAAATTTTTTTGAGATAGGGTTCCACTCTAGTTCAGGCTGACCTGGATCTCACTCTTTAGTCCTTGGCAGGCCTTGAACTCACAACAATCCAACTACTTGTGCTTCCCCAGTGCTGGGATTAAAAGCATATGCCACCACATCAGCCTTTAGTTTTATTTTGATAAGCAATAATCTTACATTTTTTTCTTTGTTTATTTTGTTGTTGTTGTTGTTTTGTTTTGTTTTTTTTTGTTTTTGAAGTAGAGTTTCACTCTAGCCTAGACTGCCCTGGAATTCACTATGTAGTCTCAGGGTGGCCTTGAACTCATATCTCTCCTCCTGCCTCTGCCTCCCAAGTACTGGGATTAAGGGTGTGCGCCACCATGCCCAGCTTAGACTTGAGTTTCTTACATGTCCTCTGGTACCTAGCTCTGAACTGAACAGAGTTCAGCACACTGTAGGGAGATACCAGAATCTTTCTGGAAAGACAGATTAAGCCCTGAGAGTCAGATTCCACATCTCAGGCCTGACTCACATCACAAGACTCCTGGAGGCCACTGTAGGAGTCTAGAAGGTTTGAGCCAAAGGGACTTAAGCTCACCCTCCAATTCTCTTCTTAAAAAAGACTGAAGCCTGGGGTGGCTGGGGTTGGAGGTTGTGGCTCAGGTCACACCAGTTGTTAGTTATAGCAAGCATTTTCTGAGTGACCTTGGTGTTCCCAGACTGATAAGTGACATGGGGTGGTAGAAAGGCTACTTCTAGGACTTAAGAAGCCTTACAACCTTTTAGGGGAAAAGACTCAGAGGCATGCCTAAAAATTTAGAAATGCCTGCTGGCTCTGTCCAAACAAAGTGAGGAAGTGATTTATAAGGCCAGAGGCAAGTTAAGTGAACCAACTTGGTGGACTGGGGCTTTAGCCGGCCTTGAAAGGAAGAGATAAATTGACAGGGGAGGTCAGGAAGTGACCCTGCAGGAACTCTAGGAAGTGTTAGGAAGTACTAGAGTACAAGGCTGGGTGGTGGGCCACGAAGTCTAAAGGATGGTAGAGACAGGAATTGCTAACAGGCTTGAAGGAATTGTTACTGAGAACAAGGGAAGGGAGTTCAAGCAGAGGGAACAGCGTAAGCAATAGTTTGTGTAGTGTTCACTGCAAGAAGACTGGGGGGGGGGGTATTGGGGAGGCTGGGCCAAGGCCTCTGATACCATGCCCAGGACTTTGCAGAGGAAGCAGGTAGGAACTGAGAACAATGGCAGGTTCCTGAACAAGGATATCAGAACGAAAATGACCCCTGGCTACCCCAAAGAACAGTGCGGCTGTTCCGCTGGGGTTTCCCAGGAAAGGGGACATCTCAGTGGCCATAGGCCACATTCACAGTGCTCAGGGGTAACACATGGACTTTTAATTTGAAAAGCACATTTGTACGCATTTGCTGGTTTTTGTTAAGAGAACCACTTTTTAAAAATATTTATTTATTTATGTATTTATTTATTTATTTATTTATTTTTTTGTTTTTTTTAATTTTTTAATTATTTTTTCGGAGAGACACAGAGAGAGACAGACAGAGAGGGAGAGGAAGATAGAGATGGGCGCGCCAGCAGTGTCTCAGCTGCTGCGAACGAAATCCAGATGTGTGCGCCCCCTTGTGGTCAAGTGCGGCATTGCGCCCTTGCGTCACTGCATCTGGCTAAACGTGGGACCTGGAGACTGGAACCACTGGAGATTGGAACAAGTGTTCTTAGGCTTAGGAGGCAGGCGCCTTAACCCCTAAGCCATCTTTCCAGCCCTGTTTTTGTTTTTTTTTTTTTGAGAGGTCGAGTCTAGCTCTATCACAGGCTGACTTGGAATTCACTACGTAATCTCAGGCTGGCCTTGAACTCACAATGATCCTCCTCCCTCTGCCTCCCAAGTGCTGGGATTAAAGGTATGCACTACCATACCCGGCATTATTTTTATTTTTTTAAAATATTCTATTTTATTTGTTTTCAAGCACAGAGAGAGACAGACAGACACAGAGAGAGAGACAGAGAATAGTTGTACCAGCCAGGGTCCCAAACTGTTGCAAAGGAACTCCAGATGCATGCATCTTATGTTACATGGGTACTGGGGAATCTACCTCTAGTCATTAGATTTTGCAGGCAAGGGCCTTAACTGCTGAGCCATCGCTGCAGCCCAAGAGAGCCACTTCTGATTCTGGCATTCATTGGCTTTTTTCTGCAAAAGACATTCTGGCCATCTGGCCTGGACATTCCTTTCCACTTGCCATGCTGTAGTAAAGCAGGCAGGCTCCCATGTTTCCCAGCTGAGTATTTTGTCATCGAAGCCTCTGACCAGCCTCCTCTGGACTGAGATTGTCAGCTGAGCTCTGCTGCAACCTGGAGCAGACTGCAAGGGAGCCTTGCTCCTGTGTGTCCATCCTGTCTAGCTCTGGGGCTGATTCATGACCTGGAGCTGGGACCTTGGAGGTGTTTGTGTCTGGTGAGGCTAGTGGGCAACTCCTTGGGGGCCTCTGATCAGTGCCTCTGTGGGGTACATCTTTGGTCCTTCCCAACCCTGGACTTGAGAGCTCTTAGCAGATGATGTTCTGCGGGTACATACAGGGTACTATGGTGCAGTGAGAGTTAGGGAGGAGCTGAACTGTCGCTCCCCATCCACATCTCCCAGCACTCAGGAGGCAGAGGTAGGAGGATCACTGTGAGTTCCAGGCCACCCTGAGACTAATGAATTCAAAGACAGCCTTGGCTAGACTGAGACCCTACCTCAACAAAACCAAAATATATACATACATACACCTCTCCACCATATATGTATATATATATTTATATATACATACATATACATGCATATATATATGGTGGGGAGGTGTGGAGAGTGCAACACATTTAAAAGAGAACATCTTTCCCTGAAAAACCTAACTTAAAAAAATTATATTCTCAAGAAAGATTGTTCTAACCAGCACCCCAAACACAGCACACCTTAAATGAGATTTTACAATTCTATAATAAACTGATCATTTGTAATTTCATATATTTATGAAGCACAAGTGATGTTATGATTTAAGAATACAACATGGGATAATTACATCAAGCTAGTTAACATATCCATCATCTCAAATACTTCTGTTTGAAATTTGAAAGTTACGTTCTTAACAAGTTTGCTAAGAATGTAAGTTTCAAATTCCATAATATAGTATCTACTTACCATGCTATGTTCAATAGGTTTAAAAAAAAATCCTAGAAAACCACATGTGATTTCTGATTTCTCCTAAGATTTTGTATCCTTCGATCATCATGTCCCCACTCCTCCCACTGCCTGCCAGCCTCAGTAACTACTTGTGTGAATTGGCTTGTTTTCAGTTCTATTTCCATGTGAGCACATGGAATATTTGTCTTTCTGTGCCTGGCTTGTTTCACTTAGTTGACATATTCTCTAGTTCCATCATGATGTGACAAATACTAGGGTTTCCATGTTTTTTGTTTGTTGGTTGTTTGGTTGGTTTTTTTGAGGTAGGGTCTCACTCTAGGCCAGGCTGACCTGGAATTCACTATGTAGTCTCAAGGTGGCCTTGAACTCACGGCAATTCTCCTACCTCTGCTTCTCAAGTGCTGGGATTAAAGACGTGAACCACCATGCCCGGCTAGTTTCCATGCTTTTTAAGGTCAAACAGTATCATGTATTTACCTCACATTTTCTTGGATGCAGTTTGATTTCCTGAATAGTTCTGCAATGAATATGCAAGTGCACGTCTCTTTGATACACTGATTTTGAATCTTTGAGGTAAATATCCAAATGTGGAATTGCAGGATCCCAAATCAGTTTCTTTAGTGGGCCAGTGGAAAGGGTGCTACTTTCCCCACAACTAGCAGTCTGAGCACCTCCTGTACACTGCCCTGACTCTTGCCAGCCAGTCAATCCCAGCACGGGTCTCAAGCCAAGCCCTTGGCATTCCCCTGGCCTCCCGCAGCTACACAGGCCTCTGGCGACTGCAGGGCAGGTGCCTCCCAGCAGCACTCACCTTAAAGTGTGTCCCTCCAGTCCTCTGCTTAGACATCTTGTTCAGGCTCAGCCCTCCACCTGACACAGACACTGAACTGAAGGCATCAAGCATCATGCACTGTCCTGGACACGTTCCATCTTACTAACTTGTCGCCCTCTCTGCAAACACCTGCTATTATTATTCCCATTTTTCTTGAGGTAGGGACTTTGCTGTAGCCCAGGCTGACTTGGAATTTACTATGTAGACTCAGGCTGGCCTTGAACTCACAGTGATCCTACTTCTGCCTCCTGAGTGCCAGGATTAAAGGCATGCACCACTATGCCTACCATCTCCCTAGGCTATTATTCCCATTTTTTTACCCATTATTCCCATTTTTAAGATCCAGGTCTGGGGCTGGAGAGATGGCTCAGTGGTTAGAGCGCTTGCTTGCAAAGCTTAAGGACCTGGGTTTGATTTCCCAGGACCCACATAAGCCAGATACACAAGGTGCCACATGTGTCTGGAGTTTGTGTGCAGTGGCTAGAGGCCATAGTGGACCCTTTTCTCTCTGTCTCTTCCTCTCTTTCAAGTTAATTAATTAATGAAAAAGATACAGGTCTGCAGTAGGAATGTGCTGACAGAACTGAGATTTGAACAGCCTTTCCAGAACTTTCTACTTGTGCTTTCTACTTCATCCAGACAAACTATGTCATGACATCCTGACAAGCCATCCTGTTGCCAGGCTAACCACCCATTCCAGGTGGCCTGAGTGCCCTCAGGTGACTCAGGCACAAGCTTGCCTTCTGAAGGAAGCGCACCCTGCTTCCGCACCTTCTCCCCTTCCATCCTTTACAATCCAGCTGACCTGTTTCCTGCCCATTGTGGGAAGATAGTACCACTTCATTCATGTGCCTCTTGCACTTCAGTCTGCCTATGATATGCTATGGCTTCATCTCTGATTCCTGTGCTTGGCACAAGAGCACTCAGTGAACGCTGCTGAATCGCACAAATGACTACAAAGCGCTTCCTGAAGACAGGATGGAAGTGTTTAGTTGGCTTGGGAGGGAGCTTGGGCAGCAGCAGGAGGTGGCTTTTAAGGACTGGTGGCTCTGACAATAAATGAGGGTATCCCTGGCTGTTGCCATGGTGAGTGCAGTTTAAAGAATGTAACCAGCAGGTTGGAGACCTGGCTTCTATTCCAAGTTCTGTCACTTACTTTAGCTTGCAGCAGGTGACTTCCCTCTATTGGCTTATCCTTAACATAGGAAAACATAATAGCCAAGTCCCTCCCTTCTCCCTATCGCTGTTCAAAACCAGTGCTCAGGAGCTGAATACAGACTCAGCTTCATGTACAGTGGCAAGTAACGGGAGAAAACCTGCATGCCCCTTTCTCTACCCTTAACTATGGACAAGTTTTCAGTTCTGACCATGGCTCTTCCCCAGGGGAGGAGAGCTGAGCCTCCCTATTAGATGAAACAGGGACATGTAAACCAAATTGTAGTGGGGAAGCATGGTTGAAGTGAAAGATAAGTCACAAGCCTTGCCTATGCCTTGTACTAGATTTCTTTTATTATTATTATTTTAATATTTTTATTTATTTTTCCATTTGAGAGGGGCAGAGAGAGAGAGAGGAGAGAGAGAGGCAGAGAGAGAGAGAGACAGAAAAAGAGGGAGAATGGGTGCACCAGGGCCTCCAGCCACTGCAAACGAACTCCAGAAACATGCGCCCATCCTAGTGCATCTGGCTTTCATGGGTCCTGGGGAATTGAACCGAGGTCCTTTGGCTTTGCAGGCAAGTGCCTTAACCGCTAAGCTATCTCTCCAGCCCCTTCTTTTATTATTTTTTGAGACAGGGTCTCATGTAGCCCAGGCTGGTCTTGAACTATGTAGCAGAGGCTGGTCCTGAACTCCTGGTACTCATACCTCTGCCTCCCCAGTGCTGGAATTACAGGTGTGCAACCCCATTCTCACTTTTTTTTTTTTTTTTTGGTTTTTCGAGGTAGGGTCTCACTCTGGCCCAGGCTGACCTGGAATTAACTATGCAGTCTCAGGGTGGCCTCAAACTCACGGCAATCCTACCTCTGCCTCCCGAGTGCTGGGATTAAAGGTGTGCCCCACCACGCCCGGCTCCATTCTCACTTTTTAATTATTTTTGCTTTCTTGCTTTAAGCAAGAAACATACCTTCTTTGCCTTACTTTTCTTGTCTATAAAATGGAAATGATAACACGAATATTCCAGAATCAGTAAAGGGCCTCCTGTTCAAAGTCAAGTTATGCTAGGGACAGTGGGTGGCTTCCTGTTGCAAGTATGGAGAAGCACAGGGATGGCCCTGTGGGCATGCTCGTGGCTAACATGGAGGTGCTTGACAGGCTAGTTCATGGAAACTGCACACATTGGGCAAAGCTTTCCTGTTGCTTTGGTTTTCATTCCTCCACAGATTCCTAAGCTGTAATACCCCGTCAGCTTCAGGAATTTAGCTGGAGAGTTTCTTCTCTCCAGATTGCCCACCCTAATTTACGTTTCTTTGTATTAATTTCTCACTGCTGTGATCAAGTAACTGACCAGAAGCAACTGAAGGAAAGTTGGTTTTAGTTTGACTAACAGTTCAAGGTTACAGTGCCTCAGGTCAAGAAAGACATGGTGGCAGGAACTTGAGGCAACTGGTCACATTGTGTCCACAGTCAGGAAGCTGAGTGGGTTAGTGCTCAGTCACCAGCTCTCTCCTTTTCAGTTCAGGCCCCATGGGATGGTGTCACCCAGTTAAAATAGGTCTTCTCTCCTCAATTAACCTAATCAAGATAATCCCTCCCAGGCATGCACAGAAACTAGTCTCCTAGGGATTCCAGGGCCTATCAAGTCGACAATCAATGTGAACCAATACATCCTTCTTTGGACTGGGGTGAGGGCAGTGTGGGTAGGGGACCTATACCTGGTGCCTGAATACCTGAGAACTGTCCCCAGCAAAATCCTTCAGAATACATCTCTCTGCGGGTCAGTGTTACAGACAGCTTCAGGTTCGCTGAGATGAACTTGCAGACCAGGCACAGTTATGGAGGAAGGGATATTATTTATTGAAGCTTACAGATCCAGGGGAAGTTCCATAATGGCAGGAGAAGCAGCCTGCTCTTCACAGGACCAGGCAAGAGAGCAAAAGCCAACCAGCCACCACAGCACACAGAGCAAAACTAAAGCCAAAAGGTTACACAGCACACTTCAGGAACTCCTGCTAGGCACATTTGCATATCTTTACAATGGACTCTCAAACCATCACCACACCTTAAGACTGGGCCCCCAGTGACCTTGCCTCTAGCAAGGTTATTGCAGATGCAAACTATAAAATAATAAAACACTGAATATATTGGGGGACATATATTCAAACTACCACAGTCAGCTTCATATGCTCAGGGTCACATACATGCCAATTTGGTTCTTGTTGTGGCTCATATCCTCTGATCTGGTGGCCACAATCTACCACCTCAGCTTAGGAACTAGAGATGTCTTAGATATAAGGTAGCGAAGGCTGCCTACCTCTGTTACATCAACAGGCCTTTTGATTGCCAGCTATGGCTCTACACCCTTTTCTGACAGTTGGGTAGGTGGAATGAGTGGCCATCCACTTACAGCGACTTATGGATATATCTACCCCTATCACAGACTCTCCCCAGGAATCAGGAGTAGAATGGAGGGTCTCTATACAACACATACATAACTGTCCTCCAAAAGCCAGACTTTTGGGGAAAACTTTCAAATGCTTCCTTGAGCTCAAGCATTTGTAAACATTTAGACTTTTCCAGTACTTGAGGCTGCCTTAAAAAAAAAAAGGATTTTATTTATTTATTTGAGAGAGAGAGATAGATTAAGAATGGGTGCACCAGAACCTCCAGCCACTGCAAAGGAACTCTAGACGCATGCACCACCTTGTGCGTTCAGCTTTACGTGGGTACTGAGGAAGAGAATCTCAGTCCTTTGGCTTTCCCAGTAAATGCCTTAACTGCTAAGCCATCTTTCAAGCCCCCTAAACTGCCGTTTTTAAAAAAATCCTTTATTGGGTTGGAGAGATGGCTTAGCAGTTAAGGCACTTGCCTGCAAAGCCAAAGGACCCCAGTTCGATTCTCCAGGACCCATGTAAGCCAGACGCACAAGGGGGTGCATGTGTCTGGAGTTCGTTTGCAGTGGCTGGATGCCCATTCTCTCTCTCAAATAAATAAATAAAATATATTTTAAAATTCTTTGTTATTCTCACTCTTTCTTTCTCCCTCTCTCTGTCTCAAATAAATAAAAATAAAATCTGTTTTTAAAATTTTTTATTATTTTATTTATTTTTGGAGAGAGACACAGAGAGAAACAGAGAGGGGGAGAGGAAGACAGATAGAGCTGCGCGTGCCAGCAGTCTCTCAGCTGCTGTGAATGAAATCCAGATGTGTGCGCCCCCTTATGGGCAAGTGCGGCATTGTGCCCTTGCGTCACTTTGCATCTGGCTAAACGTGGGACCTGGAGATTGGAACCAGCATTATTAGGCTTAGCAGGCAGGCACCTTAACTGCTAAGCCATCTCTCCAGCTCAAAATCTTTTTTTTAAAAAAAAGGCTGGAGAGATGGCTTAGCAGTTAAGGCATTTTCCTGTGAAGCCTAAGGACCTTGGTTTGATTCTCCAGGTCCCACATAAACCAGATGCACATGGTGGCACATGTGTCTGGAGTTCGTTTGCAGTGGCTAGAGGCCCTGGCGTGCCCATTCTCACTCTCTCTCTCTGTCTCAAATAAATAAATAAAAACAAAATCCTTAAAAAAAACACAATTCTTTATTATTTATTGAGAGGCAGATAGAGAGACAGAGAATGGGTGTGCCAGGGCCTCTAGCAATTGCAAATGAACTCCAGATACACACACTGTCTTACCCATCTGGCTTATGTGGGTACTGGCCAATTCAATCTGAGCCCTCAGGCTTTGCAGGTAAGCGCCTCAACAGGCAAGCCATCTCTCCAGCCTGCTGCTGGTTTTTTAAAGAAAAATATTTAACTACTAATTTATTTGAGAGAAAGAGGCAGATAGAGAGAATGGACCCACCAGAGCCTCTAGCCATTGCAAATGAACTGCAGATGCACATGCTACCCCATATATATCTACCTCGCTTCACATGGGTACTGGGTTATCAAACTCAGGTTCTTAGACTTTGCAGGCCATGTGCTTTAACTACTGAGCCATCTCTCTAGCCCTAAGTTGCCTTTTTTTTTTTTTTTTCTGAGTCTTAAACTATCCTCAAAAACATGTTTTAGGGCTGGAGAGATGGCAAAGTGGTCAAGGCGCTTGCCTGCGAAACCCAAGGACCCTTTGATAGCAGTTACTATGTACTATATCAAGACCTGGTTGAGGTGTTGGAGAGAGAGCTAAGTCAGTAAAATGCTTGCCTTACAAGCACAAGGACTAAGTTTGATCCTTAGAACCCACATAAAGTCCCAGGCATGGTGGTGCACATTTGTAATTCCAGTGTTGGGGAGGCAAAGAAAAGAGGCTCCGTGGAGTTCACCCACCAGCAATCTAACCTAAATCAGTAAGCTCCATAGCAAGGAGAGAGCCTGTCTCAAGAAACAACACTCAAAGTTGTCCTCCCTCTACACACATACACACACATACACAAACACATAAGCAAACACATGTGACAAAAGACTTGCTTGAGTAGGTTCGACATTCATGGCTCCAAATCATGAGTTTTCTAGGGCTTAGGTTGGCTGACAAAAATGTCCTATTGGTGATTTTTAAAAATTTTATTTTATTTGAGAGAGAGAGAGGCAGAGAGAGAGAGAATGGGTGTGCCAAGGCCTTCAGCCACTATAAATGAACTCCAGATGTATGTGCCACCTTGTACATCTGGCTTATGTGGGTCCTGGGGAATTGAACCTGGGTCCTTTGACTTTGCCTGCAAGCGCCTTAACTGTTAAGCCATCTCTCCAGCCCTTGGTGAAGTTTTTCATTTAATTTTTAATAACACTTAGTTTTAAAATTCATATATTTTATCTGAGTTTTTGACAAAAAAATGACAAAATGCACTGTCTGATTTGGACATATAAAATGGTGATGAAATGGAATTTAGAATCACTAAATAAATCTAAGGTCACTTAACAAGGTTATTTCACTTTTCTGGATACTTTCAAGAGCTTTACATGTTATCTCTGTTAAGTTTCTAAAATGTTTTAATGTCATTATCATTTCAACCCATATTGAATTTTATGCAAATGCCACAACTTGTTTTGCTCTTGTGTATATTTTTGGAGAGAATCTAACTTTCATTCAATTTTTGGTCTTAAAGTCTTATTCATAGGTGAGTGAAATGCATATGAAAGGCATTTGAAAGGAAGAACAAAAGGGGGGTAGAATTTAATAGTTTAATTCAAAGGAATTGAAAGGGTAAAACTTGTGTGACCAAGCAATGGTTTGGAAAATGTTCTACCCCCAACCCATGGCAACAAATTTACTTATTTGGAACTCTGGTTTTCAAGTGAAATCTAACCTTGAGAGTCAGAAAAAGAAAGAAAGAAAGAGAGAGAGAGAGAAAGAAAAAGAAAGAGAGAGAAGAGAGAAAGAAAGAAACCACACAGAGAAGCAGGGTGTGGTGGCACACGACTTTAATCCCAGCACTCAGGAGGCAGAGGTAGGAGGATAGCCGAGTTTGAGGTCACCCTGAGACTACATAGTGAATTCCAGGTCAGCCTGGACTAGAGTGAGACCCTACCTCAAAAACCAACCAACCAAACAAACAAACAAACAAACAAACAAACAAACAAACAAACAAAAACACATAGATTTGTCCGGCAGCTCCATAAGAGCAAAACAAAACAAAACCAACCAATAAAAAGATGGCAAATAGATCAAATTGTTTATTTATTTATTTATTTTTTTATTTATTTATTTATTTTTATTGGCAACTTCCTTAATTATAGACAGTATCCCATGGTACTTCCCTCCCTCCCCCCACTTTCCCCTTTGAAACTCTGCTCTCCATCTATTTAGCTCTTGAGTCAATACTTTTTCTACCTATAGAATACTTCAGGCACCATAAATGTGTGGGAGAGGGCTGGTTATAGTTCAGTAGTGAGTGGCACAGTACTTGCTTAGCATGAGCAAGACCCTAGGTTCAGTCTCCACTACTGTTCACCCCACAATAAATAAACAAACAAATAAATAAATAAATAAAGAGTGGGAAAGGTAATTTTTTCTCTCCTTCTACAACCAGTCCTCCAGCTCTGGACACTAGTTGAATTTCCTATAATTGAATCTACCTCTGACATTACATCAAGCTAGCATCCAGTACCTCAAGTGCCTGAGAAGACTGTTCCTACTTTAGATGTAGTGGCCAGTCTTGCTTCTTGTACTCCTGATCAGCTGTAAATTAAGAGTTCCCATGACCAAATGCTTGGGCTTTATTTTTCACAGACTTCAGAAACATGCTTTGCACATGCTTACCATTTAGTTATGAAAGATGGGTGAGCAGCCAGGTAATGGCATATTCAGGGTGAGGTCTGGAAGGGTCTCAGGATAGAGGGTACTGCCCTCCTGGTACATGCATGCATTCAGTTCTTCAAACCGTGTACAAACCTGTGTAAGGGCTTTAAAGAAGATTCAATCAGTAATGTAGACATGCTAGATTATGATCTCAGTCTCCAGCCCCTCTTTGGCCTTAGAGAGAAAGTGGTGAAGGATTGTCCTAGCCTTAGATGAGCTGACCCATAATGAAGCTAAGGTCCCACTAAGTCAGCTCATTAAAACAAAAGTGGCTTTTCTTGCCCAGGAAATGCCCATTGATTTAGGAGCTCTGTGTTAGGAACACAAGACACTCTTTCTCACTCAGGAAATCACAAGGAGTTTAGGAATTCTGCATTAGGAATGTCAAAGACCAAATATTGAGACAGAAGATGCTGTATAATTCTCATTACTCAGGAAGGAAATTATAAAGATTTTAGGAGCTCTTTGTCAGGACCTGGAGATAAAGACCAAACGTATATTTCTCTAGACTAGAGAACCCTACCTCATAAAACCAAACCAAAACAAAAAAACCCACACACACAAACCAAAGCAAAACATGTACTTCTTAGGTAGAGCGGTATTACTGATGCCGTTTATTCAAGAAGTCAGTACTGAGTTGATAGTAACTGAAAAGTCAATCTCTGTGGCAAGAAATATAGAATTACACACTTTAAAAATATTTTTATTTATGTACAAGTAGAGTATGAGGAGAGAGAGAGAGAGAGAGAGAGAGAGGGAGAGGGAACAAGCATGGGCATTCAAGGACCTCCTGCCACTGCAAAAGACCTCCAGATGCGTGTGCCATTTTATGCATGAGGCTTCACATGGGTACTGGGAAATCAAACCTGGCTAACAAACCTGCCTTTAACCACTAAGCAATCTATCCAGCCCCAGGATTACTTTTTTTTTTTTTTTTTTTGGTTTTTTTGAAGTAGGTTCTTACTCTAGCCTAGCCTAGAATTTACTATGTAGTCTCAGGGTGGCCTAGAACTCACAGCAATCCTCCTACCTCTGCCTTCCATGTGCTGGGAGTGAAGACACGCACCACCAAGCCTGGGTAGGATTACACATTTTTTTTAAAAAATTTGAACCCGGGTCCTTTGGCCTTGTAGGCAAGTGCCTTAACTAAGCCATCTCCCCAGCCTGGCTTATACATTTTTAAGTGAACTATGTGCTATGTGAGCTCAATCTCAGTAATGCTTTTTTAAAAAATGAAAAAGTACTTGCAAAGAATTTGAGAAAACATACTTTGATATAATCTGAAATGGATCTGCCAAGCTTTGTTACAACTGATGATGGGAAAAATGTGAAAAAGAAAATGTACTACTTTATAAAATCAGAATACATGTAAACTATTAACCACCCCCCCCAAAAAAAAAAAAAACAACCAACCAACCAAACAAACAAAAACAAAAAAGCCAGACATCATGGCTGGAGAGATATCTCAGCAGTTAGGTGCTTGACTGCAAAGCCTAAGGACCCGAGTTTGATTCCCAGTATCCACATAAAGCCAGATGCACAAAATGAAGCATGCATCTGGAGTCCATTTGCAGTAGTTGGAGGCCCTGGCACACCCATTCTCTCCTGCCTCTCTTCTTTTTTAAAATTTTATTTATTTATTTGAGAAAGAGAGAGAGGCAAATAGAAAGATATTGGGTATGCCAGGGCTTCTAGCACTGCAGATGAACTCCAGATGCATGAGCCACCTTGTGCTTATGTGGGTACTGGGGAATCGAACCTGGGTCCTTAGGCTTGGAAGGCAAGCACCTTAACCGCTAAGCCATCTCTCCAGCCCTCTCTGTCTCTCTTCTATATCTTTCTGCTTGCAAATAAATAGATAAATAAAAATGGTTTTTTTTAAAGCCAGACTTCTAGGGGCTAGAGAGATGGCCAAGTGGTTAAGGCACTTGCCTGCAAAGATTAGTGACTCAGGTACCATTCCCTAGTACCCACGTAAAGCCAGATGCACAAAGTGGCACATGCATCTGGAGTTCATTTGCAGTGGCTGGAGGCCCTGGTGTGCCCATTTTCTCTCTCTGCTTACAAAAAAACCAAACAAAACAAGACAAAACAAAAAGTTGGAGCTAGAGTGGTGCCCCTGATGGGCAGGGACAGCTGGCTTATATCTCATCTCCATTCCTTTACAGTGAGGAAGAGGAGGCTTGCAGACTTGACCGGACCCATCATTCCCAAGTGCCGCAGCGGTGTCTAGTGTGTGAGGGGAATCCCACGCCTGTGAACTGGAGAGTTCTACTGACAATCATGTTCCCTAGTGGAGACCAGGAGGCAAAATGCTGGCACAAAACTCCTGTGGCAGTTCTTTATGCACTAAGGTTTTAGGTTAACTAGTGGTTGTAGCTGAAACTTTTATAAAATATGGTTAATGTGAAGTTTTTCTTTAGTCACAGAAGTTCAGTCTGATTAGTATTTAAAAACAAAGAAGCCCTCAAACTGGCAGATCTCATTGCAGATGGCATGACAGCAGCAGTGACTTACGCCCAGGAGCCCCGCCCTGTGGCCTTGCTGTGGTGTTTTGGGTGCACTTACAACATGGAATAAAGAGCACTCTTTGATCTGGTTTGGAAAGAACACTTTATTACAAATTTGATCTTAGCTGTCCAGCAAAAGAACAGATCATCACCGTCTATGAATCCTTATATCTTAAGAACCTCAAGATAAAGTTGCCAAATTGATTACATGATCACAAACCATTTTTCCCTCAACAATGACAAACTGAAGCTCCAGAGCTCTGTCAGGAATCAACACACACACAATTCCTTTTGCTGGCTATGAAAAACAATGATAGAAAAAGGCAATGGTGAAATTTCAAGTTTCAAAAACCATTCTAGGCAACAAACATATTCCTGAGTGTTCTGCATGAACATTTAGGATGTGTTTACTACAGTCAGAAACCATTTGTCTTTACTGAATGCCAGCCTCATTATGGACAAAAACATATGGCCAAATACATCAAAACATCTTCCTGTACTGCACAGTGGGCAAATGGCTTGTAAGGCCAACCTCAGAGGGGCGAGTTTCTAGTCCAAGGTGGTTGTGATATTTAATGGTCATGCTTACAGACTCCAACTACCTGTCTGGTCACTTATTACATAACTCACACAGTTCATGCCTACAGATGAACCCTCTGAAGGACAACAGTGCAGAAAAATCTATTAATGAAGTAGGAAATCCTGGCACATAACCCAAAGGTGATTATTCTGAAATAATATGCTTTTGGTATTTCTATTGGGTCTTTATTAACACCATGGGAGGCAGCCAAAATGTTGAGCCACATTGCCCTTGTGCCTTTTAACATACCACAGTGCCAGTTAAACTAATATTTTTGTTTGTTGCTTTGGGGAGTTGTTATTGTTAGGGATGGGCAAATCTTCTGAAGGACAAGGTAAAGCGCTAATGGGTAGACTAGGAGGACTCTGAGGAGTCCTGTGTACTTGACTGTAATGATATGGACAGTACAGGGTAACTAGAGGTGGAGCCTGGGCCTCACCACTATGAAGGGTCTACTGAGGCTGCATATGGGCCCAGGAATGGCACCAAGCTGCAGGGACAGCCAGCCCCACTCGGCTTCTCCTTGAACACAATTGCAGCTGCATTCTGCATCACTGGAAACTGCAATATAATATTAAAGTCATTGGTCTATGTGTGACTATGTGTGTTTCTTGGGATCTGTGTGACAGAGATAGGTGCTTTCAGCATGCCGATCAAAAGGCAGGGCAGCCACATGCCAATGCTGAATGGCCTACCTAAGAAAATGTCTTGTGTCCCTCCCAGGTGCTGACCTAAAAACTGCTACTCAGCCGGGTGTGGTGGCACACACCTTTAATCCCAGCACTTGGGAGGCAGAGGTAGGAGGATCACCATGAGTTCAAGGCCAGCATGAGACTACATAGTGAATTCCAAGTCAACCTGGGCTAGAGGGAGACCCTACCTTAAAAAAACCAAAAACAACAAAAACCCCTGCTACTCAAATGCCAGTGCCACCAGCTGATGCAGATCTCTAAAGAGAACACTTAAAAAGTTAAGAGAAGGGATGTTGGGAGATGAAGAACTCTTAGGGAGACATCTTCCACAGAAACCAAATCAATAAAAATGAAGTGGGTCACATTTTAAGACTACCTCCAATAGGCCAACTGTTAGTCTAGGGTCTGGAAGATTTTTCCGTAAAGGGCCAGGTAGTAAATATTTTAGACTTTGTGTGCCACATGGTCTCTGAAGCAACTACTCAGCAGTGCCACAGACTATATATAGGAGAATGGGTGGGACTGTTCTAATAAATTCTACAAAGCAGAGGACTAAATGCCCCAGTTTATAGATCTCCTTAGGCAGCCAAAGAAGCCAGAGGCAGGGGAAGATGAGCTGACCGAGGAGCCTGGTTTAGGAGTCTGCTCTCAGGGCCCTAGCTTTCACAAGGGCAATGACTACTAACAGCCCTGCTGCATGGCAGAGAAAGGCCTCTATCCCTCAACAGCACTGGGATCCCACATGACTCATTTTTTTTCTTACACTCTACCATCTTCTGAATCAAAATGGCTTGGTTTACAAGTGGTCAAACCTTGGGTCCCTGTTCCTTTGAAGTGACCAGTAATGAAGTTCTTGATTTCTGTTTCTACAGCCAGACAATCTGTTAGGCATGGTCACTGAAACCTACTCTGTAAGGCTTTGGGAATGCTGAAGGTGCCACTCATACAAGTCCTCATCAATTTTATGCCCTGACTCTGGACTCAGAGGCAATTGTGCAAGCTCTCTCGTGGGATACGTGGCCGTCGGGCTGTACACTCACATTCCTCTTTAAAACTGTTCTGGGTAAGGCTTGAAGCTTGCCTGCTCCCTTTGTCTTGACAGGTAACACAGCAGGCTGTGAATCCTTGTCCCTGACAGGTAGGACATGTCAAAACAAGCTGGCGGCACTGGGGAGTAGAGCAGAGTTTATACTGGTCCCATGGAGCGCTACAGCAGGAACATTCTAGGGAAGAAAGAAAAGCCAGTGATCCATGTGTCTAGGCCATCTACACCAGGGTTCCTTACTCTTTATTTTATCCCATGGATTTACCTGGCAGCCTGGTGAAGATTACAGATCCTGCATATGAAAAGTTATTTTAAATGAACAAAATACCCAGGGTTACAAAGGAAACCTACTGTAGAGAAATACAAAGTAGCAAAATATTTTTCAAAATCTGTATACAGTAAGAAATATACTCTTTAGTAACATATTAAATAATGAGTTAGTAGAGCTTTATTAATAGCTTAATACTTATTTCCATTGTAAATCAGTGATAACACTACATTGAAATACCCACAGCAACTGTGATGTGAAAGTACTGTGAATTCTGAGGACAAAAGCCCAGGCACATCTGGTACAAATGGTCCATTTTGTCTGATCATATTTAGCAGAAATGTTTCATTTTTGCTAAGAGTTTAACTACTTTCCTATCTAAATCCACAGAACCCCAGATTTCTATGTACTAACTTCAGGCTAAGCCCCATGTTAGACTGTTGGTCCAACTCCTGGCAGGCAAGAAGGCAGGCAGGGTTACACCTACTTTAAAGGACTTGCCCACTTAGTACATGGTACAGCCAGGACTTCCTGATGCCTGATTAAGGGTCTGTCTGTTCCATTCCTGCATCTCCAACTGTGGAGGCAGCAAAATGGTGGTACAGTGATATCTTTTTTCTCCATGTAATCTTCAGGTAGTGGTCCTGGCCTGCCTTCCCTGTGTAGAGGTTCTAGAATGGTGAATGATATTGTGCCTGACTTTAATGTGGGCTCTGAACTTGGGCTGACCTACCTGAAACCACAGTATTGTTGTAGGACAGGGCATACCGCTCATCAAAAACAAACAATTTCCCTTTGTAAAAACCGTCAGGAAACTTTTCCAGGTACTTGTGGATGCCACCCTTGAGCTGGAACACTTCTTTACACACTCCCTGGGTGTGGAAAAACATTAGGAAATCCGAATAAATAAGTAGAGACCTAGAAATAGCTCCACAGAGCAGTGGCAAGTACCCAGGTGGAAGATTCACTGTCTGCTATCAGTCCTGGTGCCCCCTGCAGGACACAAAGGAGTTGCTGACCAAAGGGTCAAGAAACCAACTGGACAGACCTCATCTACTGGGGGATGGGTGATGACAGCAGTCAGGCCCTTCACCCTCTAAGACTCTGGGAAGCCTAACTATTTTTACTAACCCTAAATATAGGAAGACATCTGTTGGGACATGTAATGTTACTGAATTTGCTCTTCTCGGGATCAAGCAAATGGATTAGAAAAAGGGAGCTATTCAACTAAGCTTTCTCTTTTGTACTTGATGAGTCTCTAAGACTGCTAAGTGCTTTTCACATCTTGAGATTCAAGAACTCGTATTTTGTACTTAAAACTCCATGCTTGAGCCATACAAGGGAAAATAAATTTGTTGGCTGGGTGAAAGTGGAGCAAGGGGTGGGAGTGGAAAACACCCAGGCTATTGCTGGAGCCTTCTTCAATTCTATGCCCCAAGCCACGACTCACCTTGGCTTTGAGGTAGGCAGAACCACGCTCACAACGGATGCCCCCAGTGCAGTACATCAGCACCCTCTTCTGTCTGAAAATGTCTAGATTTTCATCAATATAGCTAGGGAAGTAACTGAATTTCCTGATGTCTGGGGCTAAGCAGCCCTGGAATCGTCCCTGCAACACAGCATTAACAGAAGGAAATTATCAGAAAAATATACCTGGAAGGAACACAGGTTCTTTCCATGTAACAACTCCCACTGTGGTAAATGCCATTTGCCAGGTGCTGTTCTCATCCCACATTCTGACCTTTTAACTTCAAGATCTAGAACTCTAGCAGGTTCACTGGGATGTGAGTCCCCATCCTACACACTCCTCAGGGGAATGGAAGAGGTTCCTCAAAGTCAACTTTTAAAAGATTATTGACACATGTCAAAGGCATGTATGGGAAGCAAAAGGCACATTATGTACCAAGATGTGACTTTCTCACCAAATCCGGAGTTAAGGGCTTGAGTTTTCTCTTTCACTATAAGTACTGAAAGGGGATCCATGTGGCCTCAGGTTCCCTTGGTTTCACTGAACTTAATTCTGGTTATTACTTACTATTTTGCTTTCATAGAAGTTTCTGCAATCTAGTAGGATTGTATCACTTCGTTCTTGATTTGCATGAGATAAAAACTTTTCGACTTCTTTATGAAATTCATCTGGTGATAAATGGATTCCTAAAATCAAGCCAAAAAATTATGTTAAAACAAAATCTAAGCTGAGTGTGGTGGCTCAAGCCTATATGATCCCAACACTCCAGAGGTTGAGGTGGGAGGATTGCAGTGAGTTCCAGGTCAGCCTGGGCTCGACAGTGAGACCCTGTCTCTCACAAACAAACAAACAAACAAACAAACAAACAAACAAACAAACAAACAAAACTCTAATCATAATGGGCCTAACCTGACTTATACATTATACACTTTTGCCTTTTTCTGACCAAACCTCGTCTTACAATTAAAACTGATTCCAAATCATGGTATTGATAATGATAAAATAACATGGTAATTCCAGGCATCCTCATTGCCCTCTTCCTAAGATAGGGACTACAGAATCCCAATAGTTTATAAATAAAGATTTTTTTTTTTTTTTTTGCATTCATACTTGACCTAACCCCAGTGGCAAAAACTAGATACTTGGGGATCTATTTGGATTTGCCAAAACACCGTGTGGTCACTAGTGAGTCAGCAAAGAGCCACTGTTGTATTGTCAATGTGCATGAAGGGGTTTCAGAATGTATGCACATCATTACAGACTTTAAATTGGCCTACAGCAAGTTTGAGCCCAAATTCAAGGCCAAGAACCTTGGTTTAGAACAGGCAGCTAAGAGCATAATGTTATGGAATAAAGTTAGAAAGTATACCTGTGTGTGTGTGTTTGTTTTTAAACATTTTTATTGTTTTTTTGCAAGGAGGGAAGGAGGGGGGAGTGGGAGAAAATGGGTTTACCAGGGCTTCCAGCCATTGCAAATGAACTCCAGATACATGTGCCACTTCATGAATCTTGCTTTACATGGGTATTGGGGAATCCAATTCAGGCCTTTAGGCTTTGCAAGCAAGTGCCTTTAACCACTGAGCCATCTCTCCAGCCCCTACGTGTGTGTGTGTGTGTGTGTGTGTGTGTGTGTTTTTTTCTAGGTAGGGTCTTGCTCTAGCCCAGGCTGATCTGGAATTCATTATGTAGTCTCAGGGTGGCCTTAAACTCATGACAATCTTCCTACCTCTGCCTTCCAAGTGCTGGAATTAAAGGTGTGTGCCACCATGCCCAGCTGTATGTGTGTTTTTAATGTAAAAGAATAAGAAATATATGTCTAAATTTATGTGAATTAGTGAGAGGGAAAGGAGTGGCAGGAGTTGATAACAGGAATGACATATGACCAAGGATAGTGAGAAAGACAAAGAAAAGCCAGAAGAGTGGAAAGAAAGGACTTGAAGCTAAGAATGAAAATGCAAGAGAACTACAAGAAGAGAACCTCAGTCGGGAGGTTTTTTGCCTCTTGACACTACAGGACAGTAGTATCTTTGTATCTTTGATGGTCCAAGCAGCTCAGTTGTGAGTGACTTTTGGTGAATTTGGTAACATGGGGTGATTACCCCCAATGACGGAGGGCTCTGGTGACACAGTCACCATCCACTCATGACACAGCTTTATAGCACTCTTGGAGACTCACTCCATCCACTCATGACACAGCTTTATAGCACTCTTGAAGACTCACTCTGTCAGGGATGAATTCCAGCAACCTCCTAACAATGTTTCATACCCTAGAGAGACAAGAGGTCCCTGGGTTTCAACTTGTCAAAGCAAAGAGTACAGGTAGAATGTAACCAGGCTGATGACATTTATGTCAGTGTCACATAATCACATGGATACCTATACAATGAGGTAAAAAAGGAGGATCAGCCGGGCGTGGTGGCGCACGCCTTTAATCCCAGCACTCGGGAGGCAGAGGTAGGAGGATTGCTGAGAGTTCGAGGCCACCCTGAGTCTACATAGTGAATTCCAGGTCAGCCTGAACCAGAGTGAGACCCTACCTCGAAAAATAAAAAAATAAAATAAAAAATAAATAAATAAATAAATAAATAAATAAATAAGGAGGATCATATTGTGATAAGAAGCATGGAAATTTGCTATGACTTCTTCCTAAAGGAGCCACAGGGAACCAAATCTGCTCCCTCTACTGCTGTTACTGTTGTTGCTTTACTAGCTCTGAGAGGGCCTGAATGGACCCAAGTGGACTGCTTAAAAGAGATACCCTTAAACCACCTGGTCCTGCAGTGACAAGAAGAGCTGCTTTGAACATAATTCCCATCCTGCTAAGTTGGGGACACCCAGCAGACATAGCCCTGTTCCAGTCTTATCGCCTCATAGGTAAGTCCCTTTTTCAAACACTTGTACCTTCTTCCTATCTCCCTCTAGCTGAACTCTTTGGCTTTTAATATTTACATATTAAAAAATAGTACCTTAGAGTGAAGCAGTCCTACCCCCCTCCCCCACAATGAACAAAAGCAACCCTACCTATGACTGAGTCTTTCAGGGTAGAGGAACAGAAAAAGGAATTGAATCTGAACTTGATCAAGTGTCTGGCCCTCAGCTGTTTAATATGGCAGGCACTAGACACCCATGGCTGATCTACCTGAAATGTGGCTTGAGATATACTACAAAAAGAGTGACAAGATGGGTGTGGAGGCACACGCCTTTAATCCCAGTACCTGGGAGGCAGAGGTATGAGGATCGCTTTGAGTTTGAGGCCAGCCTGAGACTAAGAATGAACTCCAGGTCAGCCTGGGTTAGAGAGAAACCTTACCTCAAAAACAAATAAACTGGGCATGGTGGCGCACGCCTTTAATCCCAGCACTAGGGAGGCAGAGATAGGAGGATTGCAGTGAGTTCAAGGCCACACTGAGACTACATAGTGAATTTCAAATCAGCCTGAGCTAGTGAGACCCTAAAAAAAAGTGACATAACACTGAATTTCAAGGACTAAGTATATAAAATAACTATCTTACTAATAAGTTTATATTGATTACATGATGAAAGGATAATACTTTGGACATGCTATATTAAGTACAGCAAGTTATTAAAACTAATAAGCTAATTTGACCTATTTCTTTTTACATATGACTACCAAATGTATATTATGCAGCTCACATATTTCTGTTAGTGCCACTCTACATCAGTCTACAGAAAGTACAGAGAACTGAGGAATATTCCATGGGATGCAACTAGAATTATGTAGATGATGAGAATCTTTACAGTGTTGAAGTGAATTTGTTCAAAACTGAACTGCAGGGGAAGGGGAGGTGAAAAACAGAGGGTGAATGTACAAGTTCAGACACTTAGAGACATACTGAAGAATCACAATGAAAGGGTCTTAGTTTTTGTTCTTGTTAAATAGATCTTATTTAAATCTTAACAAAAACTTAAATCATGGCACTACTGGGAATTCACTAACTATATATTTATTACTTAAAAAAACTTTATCTTTCAGAGGTATTTACTAAAGAATTTGTGAATAAAATGATATGACATCAGGATTCTCTTTAAAATGACCCAAAAATGGGAGAGGGCCGGGATACAGAGGAAAGTTTGCCATGAATGAGTAACTGCTGAAGCTGTGTGATAAGTACATGGAAGGTCACTCTATTACTTTTTTCTACTATATTTAATGTTTGGAAACTTTCACAATAAAAAAGTGAAAGAAAACTAAAGAGTCCCACCACACAAATGTCTTTTGATCATTTATAGTAACCAGGGAAGAGGAAGAACATTCTAGAGCACTGAAAATTGCTTTGGTTGTGAAAGCTATTTGCTTCTTGTAGCAAAAGCCTGTGTGCTCTATTCTGCTGATAAACTATTTGTAAGTAATAATTATATTCTTTCCACATTGCTGTCTGTGGTAAGAGAAAATGGCTTCTGGTTAAATCATCACTAAGAATGAGGCAGATCATTCTAAAGGTTGAGTCTTAAATGACTGTAAGTATCACAGAGAAGAATCTATATGTGCTGATGGACCAAATGGTCAGCCATCTCATGAGATATTTGAAAAAGAAGATTCACCGTAATTTTTGCAGATCATTGTCTACCTTTTTTATCCATTAATTTTTATCTCTGACAAAAATTGCAGTTTTTAAAAATCTTTGTGTGTGTGTGGGCTTGCACATGAAGGTTAGAGAACAATGCTGGGTGGTGGTCCTCACCTTCCACCTTGTCTGAGGCTTAGAACAGGCAGCTGTTAGCTGGATGTTGAGGAATAGTTAGAATGTGTATTTGGTGCATGTTTTAATGTGAAGGGTAAGAAGAGTGTGCATAAATTTATGTGCATGAGTAAGAAAGAAATGACATATGAGAAGGATAGTGAAAAAGGAAAAAAAGCTACAAAATGGGAAAACATCTTTGTTGCTATGTATACCAAGCAATTAGCTGGCCTGCGAGCTTCTAGGGATTCTCCTCTCTCCAGCCCCTGTCTTGCCAGAGGTGCACTGAGATTAGAGATGCTTGTGCTACCATATCCCACCTTATATCGGTTTTGGGGATCAGAACTCAAGACTTCATGTTTGCATGGCAAATGCTTTACATACTGAGCCATCTCCCCAGTCCCCAAAGCACAGTTCTTTAAAAAACAAGCATACCAGGCTTCTTGTAGGAGATCTTCGTGGGGCTGATCCCCATGGGCACAATTTCTTCAAATACACCAACGCGCAATTCTGGAAAACAGTGAGCTCCTCCTTTGCTGCTCTAGCAAATGAAAAATAAAACAAAACAGTTTTGTCCCATTGCCAGGAATAAGACAAGTACCAAATATATGAATTATTATCTGTTTTATAAGAATAAGATAAAGTCTCAAGCTCCCACTAATCTTGGGCTATAAGAGGGTCTACACTCTTTAAATTCTCTCTAAATTAATAATGGTTATCCCATTTAACCTGTGCTGACTTCATTCTCTCTTGGAGAATCTGCTTCTCTTTTTCAGACAGGAGCTGGACCTGAGGAGATAAATGACCCAGTGCACTTCACCACAGCTGAAACCACAGAGCAACTGGGGAAATGAGCAAGAGTGCTGCTTTCTTAGCGAATCTGATATCAGCACAAGGGTGATGAAGATAGATACTGAGGACACTCAACACCTACCAAACCAGAGATCCAGAGGCTCCTAAGTGCCCATCACTGAAGTAGACTTTAAAATGCAACATGGCTCAGGGAATTTTGCAGAGGAGGGGGCAGAAAAATTGTTAGAGCCACAAGTTGGTACATTTTGCGCAGAGACATTGCCTCTCCCCCACATAATGTATGACCCACAATCCCCACTGGTTGACCTGCATCCCCAAAAAGGAAGGCCTCTTCAGAAAAGGGGCAGGGAGGAGGGAAAGGATGGTATCAACATGTGTTGTTTACATACTAAGTATTTCCATATCTAATGAAAATAAATTAAAAACTAAAAAAATAAAAGTAATGCCAGGCGTGGTGGTGCACGCCTTTAATCCCAGCAATCAGGAGGCAGAGGTAGGAGGATTGCCATGTGTTTGAGGCCACCCTGAGACTACATAGTTAATTCCAGGTCAGCCTGGGCCAGAGTGAGACCCTACCTCCAAAAAACAAAACAAAACAAAACAACCCCCCCCCAAAAAAACAATAAATAAAACAACAACAACAACAAAAAAGTAAGATAAAGTCTTAAGAAACCTCAAATTAGAATTTTAAGTCTCATGCTCTACTGACTGAGCTAGCTGGGCAGCTCAAATTGGAATTTTAAAAACAGGAAATCTTAATGGAGATAATGTTAGGGCCCAGAATGGTCTAGATAAATAAGTATTTATTGTATATTTCCCATGTGTAGAACTGTTATATTTCTATGGCTATAAGCATTTAACAATAAAACTGAAGCACCGCTGATCAATTCCAATGTACAGTTACATTTCAGCTTTTTGCGCTGGAACAATGATTATTATTTTCTTAGCATCACCAGAATGAACACTACCAAGGTTTTTCCCATTACCTTGTAGCTTAATGTGATAAAGTCACTCACACATAGCATCCAAACTCTAAGAGAGCCACAGCTTTACTCCCATGTGACATAAATATTAACCTTTTAATTTTAGACTAAAAACAGTTCATCAGTTTTCTGTTGAAACAGTTTCAAGTCTATGTCCAAGTTTTATAGTCCTATCTTGTGTAACTGTAACATCCTTATTGTATGAAGGAGACTGAAGTCTAGAAAGAGTATTGGCTAATCAAAGGTGACATGTGACTTCATGGGAGAATAGCAACAAGCACATTCCTACTGTACTGGCTTGTAACCCAGAGGGGAAAGGGATTTATCTGGCCCTGTGTGGCACCACACTGACCTCTTCTTCAATAACTCGCACTGATGCAAAAGTAGACAGCTCTAGACTCCTTTGATTTTCTATTTCTCTTACCTTAAAATCACCTTTACACATATAAGCCTTAAATAATGGGCAAGAAAGCATGACTTCCACATAGAGTCTGGTGGCCAGTTTGCTTCCACCAACAGTTCCATTGATTCCTTCAGTAGCAATTCGCACCTGAGACACAAGATGGTGAGAAACAGAAAAAATCTTCTCAGCTTAGTTATTTTCCCAGGTAGAACAAAGGTTTCTTGAATGTCAATGAGTTCAACAGGAAAAGCAGAGATTTTTGCCATGGCCACTACAGTACTGCAAGATAAAACCATATGGGTTTCTTGAAAGTAGCATGGCCCACAGTTTATATAAGATATTCAGTCTATGTGCTGAGCAAGAAAATGTGACTAAACCCTCTGAAAGCCCAATTGCTAGAGGGCTCCAATTGTCCATGGCCAAGGAAGGGTTGCTCTAACCCTAATTCTATTCAGAGTCCTTCAGAGGTCAGTAGATCTGGGCTAAAGATTAATCCTGCCTCTGATGTTGCATATAGCCCTGCATTATCTCTGAACTTCAACATCTTCATGTTAATTAAAAGAGGGTGAGATTTTAAAAATCCAGCTAAGGAGAAGTCACCCAAATATTTAAATACAGAGCTCACCTGAAGGCAGGAAATGCACATGTCATCTGTGCATGGGGGCTGGGGGAAAGCCACCACTGCAAACCCATCCACTTAGGAATGTGTGGGTCTATGTTCACTGGAACACCTCAATGTCTAGAACCATGGCTGCCATACGGTGGGTGCTCAAGAGCTATCTACTGAGCAAATGCAAGTGTACTACTTACTTCAGCTCTCTGGCGTCTCAAATCTAAAGTTCTCTTTGATCTTTCCTTGTAGGGGAATATGAGAGCTGGGGAATGCTCTGGGGCCCCTGCAAGTTAGTTGTCTTAGTACTATGAACACTTTTAGAGGAGGTTAAAGATAGATCAGCTTTAAAAGAAACCACCTTTTAAAAAGTGCTAGAAAATGCAGTGCTATGTGGTATAATGGGGTGCTCTGGAAAGAGGGATTCAGTTCAAGGTATACTACTCATACACCAAGGCAGCAAAATTTGAAAGTTTTAGGTGGCTGCCCATTTCAGAGTCCAGAGAAGATCCATGAGTTGTTGCTTCATTTAATCCAAATCTTTAGGACATGAATAGACAATGGGAGTCATCCCTAATGGCACAGCCACTGGCAACTCACTGATAGTGGCTACCCAGTGTTCCATGCTGGTGTCCAGACTACACCTGACTCCTGAATAAAGACCATGGTAGATGATAAGTACATACATGGTTTTGGGTAGGCAAGCAGATTCTTTTCTATTTCATTTTAACCTCAGAAACCAAGTACATGGCAGACACACCTGCTCCCTGTATAATTAGGACAGATTGCTTCAAAACTCATGTGCTAGGCTTGCAACATCTAGAATTCTTCAACAAGTCCTTCAAAGATACTCCTTGGTGAAAAGGCCTTATAACTTAAGCAGACCTTATGGGTTCTAAATCTTGTAATTTTTCCCTCCCAGTCACCAATGTATCCTCTCAAATTTCTTGAGGCCACAGGATTTATAGTAAGCAGCTTTCCTTAATTTTAGAATTTTCAGTTCTCTCTCTCTCTCTTTCTCTCTCTTTTTTTTTTTTTTGCAAGGTAGGGTCTCACTCTGATCCAGGCTGACCTGGAATTAACCATGTAGTCTCAGGGTGGCCTCAAACTCACAGCGATCCTCCTACCTCTGCCTCCTGAGTGCTGGGATTAAAGGTGTGCGCCACCATGCCTGGCTCTTCAGTTTTCTTTTTTCCTGCCTAAGAACTAATACTGTAACAAATTTATCAGCACAAAAGTATCTAAAGTGGGCATATGTCTTTGAAGCCTAGGAATTTGGACCTGAGAACCAGGAATATGCTGCCACCCTGTGGGCAGGATCGCCAACTGCCAGTGCACGACAGGCTGGATCAATAAAAAGCAGTCTCCTTAAACCAAGAAATATCACCTCCCCCAACCACACCCCTGCCCCCCCTTTTATTGTGATAGGGTCTTATTTCATAACATTGCCTGGCCTGGTACGATATGCAGTGTAAGCTTGCCTTTAGCTTGTGGAAATAATTTGCCTCATTTTTCCAGGTGTGGGAATCACAAGCATGCACCAATCATCATGCAGGAACTTGGGCATGTGAAGGAGGTGGGCTTCACCCCACCTCTACTGGAACCAGGGAAAAGATACTGAGGAGGGAACCACATGATTTTATTTATCTTCTAAGACCATTCTGGCTGACGTGTGGAAAGTAGATTAAATGGCAGGGGAGGATGGAGGACTGAAGGCTAGTTTGGAAACCATCCCATGGACTAGGTAAGAGAGGGTTATATATTGTACTTTAGGTGGAAGTGGAAAAGAAGAGAATGGTGTTGAAGTGCATTTTAGGGGTAGAAATAGCAAGACATGATGATGAACTAAATGAGGTAAATTGTTGCTTGTTAAAAAATAGGAGTGCAGAAAAGGGCACTGACCCACCAGTTTATTACCTCAAGTGATTAAAATCTGGGACACACAGAAGAGATTAAGCATAAGATAGGACAGTAAAAATTAAAGGAGATCTTCAAGGGAACACAGTTCACTTCCTTTGGATCTAAATTTCAAAACTTATATAATGTACATAAATACATACATGTAAATATATATGTGACCATAGAGGACATTTTACAAAAATAAAACCATTTAATCATGCAGAGATGATCATTATTAACATTTGGGCATATATGGCCTCTCATCTTTATACACACACTTAGGTTTGTTTTTTTTGAGAGTGAAAGAGAAAGAGGCAGGGAAAGGGGGGGGGAGAGAGAATGGGCGCACCAGGTCCTCCAGCCACTGCAAATGATCTCCAGATGCATGCTCCACCTTGTGCATCTGGCTTACGTGGGTACTGGGGAATCGAACCTTGAACCTCGGTCCTTAGGCTTCATAGGCAAGTGCTTAACCGCTAAGCCATCTCTCCAGTCCCAACTTAGGTTTTTATTATGAACATACATCCATTGCTTTATTTAACATTCTCCAAACATTTACATAGTACCTGCTCTGTGCTAAGCCCCACTCTAGTATTGAGAGCACATCAAATAATTAAGACAAACTTCCTGACCGACCTCACAGAACTTATGTTTTATGAAGGAGATAGTTTGTACTTTTAGACATAATAAATTCTTTGAGCAGCAAAAAGGAATAGAAAGTAATGACAATTTTATGTTACAGTTCTCAGGAGACAATATTGCAGGAGAGCTTTGAGGTAATCAAGAGGCATGTGAAGAAGGGAAGATTTCTACAAGGAAAGGAGAGAGCAAATACCCTGAGATAATAAAAGACCCTGGCATGGTCTAGGAAAATTAAGAAGCTATTTGGAATCATAGCTCTATGAACAGTCTCTAAGAGGCTATTTGATTCGTACATCATGAATATTTTTCTGTATCAGTGGCCAGCAAACTGCTCCTGTTTTTGTACACACATGTTATCTGAACACAGCCATATCCACTCTTATGCATCATCCCCAGCTGTTTTAAAGCTACAACAGCAGTGAGTATTTTTTTTGTACAAAATTTAATAGGTATATAAAACATTTAGGAAAAGGTTGACTGATCCTTGGTCTACGCCATTAAGATAATCTCATAAAATAACACGGTAATAGCTGTTTAACATTCTACTAAAATGCCAAGCAGGATTTCCTAAGAAGCCACCAGTGTGAACTTTTGTTTTTTTGGCTTTTCGAGGTAGGGTCTCACTCTAGCTCAGGCTGACCTGGAATTCACTATGTAGTCTCAGGGTGACCTTGAACTCACGGCAATCCTCCTACCTCTGCCTCCCAAGTGCTGGGATTAAAGGCGTGCACCACCATACTTTTTTTTTTAATTCAATAATTTATTTATTTGAGCAAGAGAGGGAAAGAGGCAGAGAGAGAGAGAATGGGTGTGCCAGGGCCTCCAGCCACTGCAAACAAACTTCAGGCACATGCGCCACTTTATGCGTCTGGCTTACGTGGATCCTGGGGAATCAAGCTTGAGGTCTTTGGCTTTGCAGGCAAACATCTTAACTGCTAAGCCAACTCTACAGCCCCAGTGTGGACTTTTTAATAATGAGAACAGACCCTACACTCCAAGGCTGGGAGACAGGATAATCCCAGTGAAAGGAGGGAGAAGGGGTTACCTTGCCTGTGAGGTGCAAGTGCTGACACAGAGCTGTCTGCCAGGCACAGATCCAATGGGGATCCTCCAGGTCACAGTAGCAGTAATATAGTAGCACCTCCCCCTCTTCACTGCCCTGGTTGCTATAAAGGGAAATCATAAAGAGTATCTGAGTCACTGGTGTAAGAAGGCCACAATTCATAAAGAATACCCAAATAGTATCCCAGGGAAGACAAAGATGAACAACTTACACTTGCCTTTATTCTCATTACTGTTCTTCAGAATGAGAAGTTCCTTTTTATATTTGTTCTACAGAACACAGTATCTGCACTGAACTTACTTTAGAAAAATGAATTTACTTTACTTTAGGTATTTACACTCATATCTAAGGGACAGGTATCATTAACCCCATTTTGTAAGAAAGCTAGATATTTGAGCCCATTCTGGCTTATCCTTTATCACAAAGCAGTATCTGGTTTGAACCTCTCACCATTCAAAAAAATTTCACTTCCACATTTTTTCACATAATCCACTTAACCTGTGAGACACCCTATTCTTAGCCCACAAGACAAATCTTTACAGCTCAGCATACATTCATACTGTTGGCAATAAAGCACTGAGAAAAAGTTTAGCCATTTACCACAATGTTTGACTAGAGAAGAATAATGAAGTTTGAAAGACTATACTTAAAAATATTAAAGCAAAGAAAGTTTAGATGCTAAAAAATTCATTATATGGAACACTACATTCCCCAATAAATCCTTATAGATGATTCACTTATCTGGGTTCATATACTTGAATTCATCTCATCTAAAAAGTCTTTGTTTAGCATTTACCCATTCCACTAATTTCTAAAATTTGAAACAAAAAATTTACAATGAAATGCAAACATGTTAAATATACAGTTTAATCAGTGTTGATACATGTGTATACCTGTGTAATCCACATATCTATCAAAACAAAAATCACTTATAGCTCCTCAAAAAACCCTCTTTTATATATTCTCAGTCAAACTGTCCATCAGAAACAACTTTCTATCATCACATTCAAGTATATGAAATCAGAAAGCAAGTGTCCTTTGTTCTGGCTTCTGTTCCTGCAGCATGAGGTTTGATGAACTTTCCATACATATTTCTAATTTTAGCTATCCTAAGCTCTTATTGTACACTATATTCATATACCTGTTAATTCTCTCTACAGCTATTGACTTCTGCAGTTGTATTCAGTTTGTCTTTTTAAAATTTAACTACTTTTAGTTGGCATACAATCATGGAAAATAAATTGCCAATAATATTCTTGGTTAAGACTTTTGTAGACATATGAATTATTTCTATTGGTTATATACCCAGATATTTAACTTTAAGTAGAACATGGCAAATACTTTTCCAGGTTGATGGTACCATTTCACATTCTCACTGGCAGTGACTGGGTGTTTTGGTTATTTCACATTGCCACCTACCATCTGCTAAAATCTTTTTCATTTGAACCATTTTAGTGGGTTAGTTATAGTATCTCACTGTGGTCGGAAAACATTTTAAAATTAAATAGAAAATGCAAACCTTACCTCATCAACTCATCAAGGCTAAAGCAGCTTATATCAGGAAGCCAAGCAGATACTTCATGGCTACAAGTGAGGTACTCCTTTAGAGAGTTTTTTTTGTCCAGAGACGTAAGACTCTTTGAGGCACTCAATGTGGCAGTTAGTTGCTTTATAATGGATGCAGTCTGGTAATAAATTTCTTCAGCATGTTGTGTTGCTACATGTCTGTGGATGCTGGTCTGGGCCACAAAGAGCTGCTGACAGCATTTCCACCACTTTTCCTTACATTCAGAAGAAGGTGCTGGAACTTGTTTGGTTTTGACAAAAAGGGCAAAAGCCTGCAATTACATTTTAAATACCATCTCTTGAAATAAACTTGGGTTTATGGCTAATGGAAGTTTCAATGACATTTATTATGTTACCTTCCCATGGCAGGTGTTCTAGTTTTACGTTGCACCACTCTCTGGAGAACAGTGTGGGTTTGTCTTGCTTTCAGCAGCCCATACACTATCACCAGAATGTTAAGATATGGCATTGCATCCTGGCCTTCCACACTTACACCTTCAACTTGCCCTGTATTCTTCCTCCACATATGTCAGGGACATGGACAAATCTGGACACCTTGCTGCTTCCACCTTCCCATCCTTGCTCACATAATTCCCTATGGTGGGATATCTTACTTCAGCTTCCCCTTCTACAGAATCATCTTGCAACATTCACAGTCCATCTTAGAGGCCACCTCTGACATAAAACATTCTATGGTCCTCCTACTAAATACTACTTTTCTATTTCTGGGTATAATTTTTTTGATGTAGTTATAAATTTGGCTCTGCTATTTACTGTTGAAAACAGACATGATGGTTTTATTTAACTCCAAAGCACTAATTAACTAAATAAGAAAAAAAGAGTAATTTTATAGTGAAGAAACCACTGGAGTACAGCCTGGTGGACAAGATCAAAAATGTTCCCTCACTAGTCAGCAGGGTTCAGTAATAGCCTCAAGTATGGTAGCCTTGTCAGATGACAGCTGCCCTAATGCCTGTCCTCCTTATGATTATGAATCTAAGTTACTGGAATTCCTCCCATAACTTTGGGTAGAAACAAAAATCCAACCCTCCTGCCCAGGAACTACTCTCAAATACTCTACCATAACTGGTCCAGGGCCACACCTTGCTCATGATTATCCTTTGCCTGCAGAGGTTGACATCACTAGGCAATGCACCTGACTAGACCCTATTGTGAACTGAAGGGCATGCTCAATAAGATACTTACTTAGTTAATATACATGATAACGAGCCGGGCGTGGTGGCTCATGCCTTTAATCCCAGCACTTGGGAGGCAGAGGTAGGAGGATCATCATGAGTTCAAGGCCACCCTGAGACTACATAGTGAATTCCAGGTCAGCCTGAGCTAGAGTGAGACCCTACCTTGGAAACCTCCCCCCCCCCAAAAAAAAACATGATCATGAAAATAGTGATAGCAACTTTACCTTTTTCTTTGCAAATGAGTATTTCTTCCTTGTATGGCCATCTAACTCTGCTTTGAGACAGCTGTTGGGATTAGTAAGACTTCTATCTTTTAAATCCAGATCAGAAAAATTTAAAACACATGTCTCCAAGTTATCTTTTTGGTCTGAAGTAGAAGAAGGCATCTGGTTTGGTGAAGTGGGACAAACTTTCAGTTAAGTAGCACCTGAAACATAAGGAAGGCCAAAATCTTTGGTTACTTCTGGAAGTACCCATGAAGCTAATTAATTATGTAAATTAGCATTGGCCCAGTAGTCCAAGCTATCCACTTATTCACATGCACATGGGGATGGGGTGTGAGCATCTGCTCTCATATGTGCATATACCACACATCATACACATCACACATACATACCAGTGGATAAAGTACTTGCTATGCAAGCCTGAAGACCAGATATCAGAGCCCAGCACACACATAAAGTCCCATAGCATGAGCATCTGTAATCGCAGTATACCTACAGTGAAATGGGAGGTGGAGAGAGAAGAAATCCTGGAAGTTAAGGGCCAGCTAGCTAGCTTGGAACACCAGTAGTGAACAAGAGACAAGGTGGAAGATGAGGACTGACACCTGAGTTTGCCCTCTCATTTTCACAGAAGTGTGCATGCATGCACATACACACATTTAAAATATTGATTTCTGTGGAGTGTGGTGGTGCACACCTTTAATCCCAGCACCTGGGAGGCAAAGGTAGGAAGACTGCTGTGAGTTTGAGGCCACCCTGAGACTACATATTGAATTCCAGGTCAGCCTGGGCTACAGCAAGACCCAGTTCCACCAACTATCTCATACAGGGCTTTTGTTTCTAGGACTCAAAAACAAGGGGACTGGAGAGATGGTTAGGTTAAGGCGCTTGCCTGTGAAGCTTAAGGACCTTTCCACATAAGCCACAAGCACAAGGTGATGCAAGCACAAGGTCACACATGCACACAAGGGGGTGCACACATTTGGTGCTTGATTGTAGTGGCTGGAGGCCCTGGTATGCCAATATTCCCCCTCTCTCTCTCTCTCTCTCTCTCACACACACACACACACACACACACACACACACACATTTAAAAAAATGGCCAGTCTGTTGGGCTTGCCTCAAAAAAAAAAAGTCCAGTATGTTCTCATACTACATAAACTGCATTGGTCAGCTAAGAAGTGATTGCATACATAGTACTCAATAAACTTTGTTATAGGGGTAGGGCAACATAATGAGATTTTTGGAGAGAGACAGAGAGAGGGGAGAGACAGAGAGAGAGAGAGAGGGAGAATGGGCACACCGGCAGTCTCTCAGCTGCTGTGAACGAACTCCAGGTGTGTGCACCCCCTTGTGGGCAAGTGTGGCATTGCGCCCTTGCGTCACTGCATCTGGCTAACCATGGGACCTGCATTCTTAGGCTTAGCAGGCAGGAGCCTTAACTGCTAAGCCATCTCTCCAGCCCTTTTTTTTTTTTTTTTTTTTTTTTTTTTCAGGTAGGGTTTCACTCTAGTCCAGGCTGGCTTGGAATTCACTATGAGATTTATTTATGTTTTTATTTGTTTGAGACAGAGAAAGGGAAAGAGATAATGGGCGAGCCAGGGCCTCTAGCCACTGCAAATGAACTCCAGACGCATGTGCCACCATGTGCACCTCGCTTACGTGGGACCTGGAGAATCAAACCTGGGTCCTTAGGCTTTGCAGGCAAGTGCCTTAACCTCTAAGCCATCTCTCCAGCCCCTGGAATTCACTATGCAGTCTCAGGGTGGCCTTGAACTCATGACGATCCTCCTATTTCTGCCTCCCGAGTGCTGAGATTAAAGACATGCACCACTACACCTGGCAACATAATGCAATTTTATTAAAGCCAGACTGTACCTATATTTGAAAAATGAAAGACACTGGGTGAAGAAACCACTTTCTTTAGCTTCTTGTTTTTCATATAAAGTTCCATAGAAAAGACAAATCCTTAACTTTACCCACTCCTGCATGTCTTACTAATGTAAGAAAAATTAGGAGTCTCCTTCAACACACTTATTCCATGCCCACGGCTGTTTTGTTGTAAAGGCAGAGAAAATGCTTCTCTCATTTTCAAGTGAAAATACAGTCAACAAGTATTATCTCCTCCTAAGTGCCAGGCCTTGTTCTAGGTGTGGTGAATATTTTTTTAAATAATCAATCTGCCTATGGGAGTAGTGCAATTAGGAGGGTCAAACAAAAGGAATTACTGTACAATTGGATCTCCCCACCACTCCCCATTGTTCTTCCTGCTTCTACATGGCTGAATGGATAAAACAGTCTGTGCTATTTTGCTGTTGCTTTGTTTACCTCACTCTTCTTTCCCTATTCAAATGCTAACCACACATACAGAATGCCCCCTTTTACCACATCTTTTCTGCACCTCAGTGCCAGTCCCTGCTCTATGGCTTTCCAACACTGCGTATCACCCTAGGCTCATTTGGGGATGTATTGTCTGGTCACACTAGACTGTGCCTACTTCCACGACTAAGCCAAACACTTTCCTGCCTTGGGCTTTCCACACACACTTTCTCACCATTTTTAAATGACCTCCTCTCACTCTGAATTTTCTTCCAGCCTCACCTTCCTTTATTTTTATATTTCAAATTCTTTGTAAGGTTTCTGTTATGTGCCTGGTACTGAGATGCAGTCCTGAGAGGAATGGTTGAAGTCCTTGCTCTCTTGGAGCTTATATGTCTCTAAGGGAAGACATTAAAAAAGTGAAAAACAAAATAGATAAACAAAACCCATGAAACTACCAGATAGAACTAAAAGACACCATGATTCCTGTTGCTGGATGTTCTGTACCATCTCAACCTCTAAATGTTCAACTTCTCTACTACATTTATCTCTTTGGTGATCTCATCCAAGCACTTAAATACAGAGGAGAGTTGGTACATAGGTGAACTATGTTGATGAGTACATAGGGGTTCATTGTAGAGTATTCTCTATTTCTATAAATATCTGAAATTTCTGTGGAAAAAGAAGGAAACTAATACAATGGGAAATTTGTGTTTGGTATACTATATGACTCCACTTTTTTGAATATGTAATCTCTTTCTTGAACTATAATTTCGTATGTCCAACTGTCTATTATTTGTCTAGTAACTGGTCCATAGCAAACTCTCCGTTCATAGCTCACATAGCTCTTACCCCAGCACTTGGAAGGCTGAAGAGGACTGCCATGAGTTCAAGACCAGACTGGACTAGGGTAAAACCCTGTCTTAAACACAAACCAACCAAAAGAAAGAAAAAAAAAAAGGAAAATAAAAGGGAGGGGCAGGGCTCTACAGATAAATAGCTTGCTGTTCAAGAATAATGTGCCTGAGTTAGGATGATCAGAATCCACGTAAAGCCAGGTGCAGTAACCCAAATGTACCTACAGTGAGATGGGAGGTAGAATAGATTCCCTGAAAGCTAGCATGCTGACTAGCCTAGAACATGAAGCGGTGAAGTCCAAGAAACCCTGTCTCAACAAGGCTGGAAGGAGAAGACCAACACCCAAGGTTGCCCTGATTTCCACACTCACACACATGCACGCACATCATAAATACACTCAAGTTAAAGGAAACCAAACTCTTAATAGACTGTACCCAAATCAAAGGTGCTCCTCTCCAGTTTTCCTGATCTCAAAAGATGATTCTATTCTTCCTAGTTTTCTGTTACACAGACAAAAATCTATAGGCTAATTCAATGATGAAATTCACAGCTGCTAATTTCTCACAAGACCATCCAGCTTCCTCAGAAAATCCTATCAGTTTTACTTTGTTTTGTGTTTCTATGACAGGATTTCAAGGTTCTATGACAGGAGTTCAAGGTTGGCCTTGAACTCACTATGCAGCCCAGGCTAGTCTGGAACTCACAGCAATCCCTCTGCTTCAGCTGCCTGAGTGGTGAGAGTGGACAAACACATCAAGCATTTTTTCTTTTTTGAGGCAGGGTCTTTGAACTCTCAACAACCTTGAATTTGAGATCCATTGCCTCTACCTCCACAGTGCTGCCATTACAGGCAAGTGTTACCACGCCTAGCCTTCAGCTTGGCTTTTCAAAGACAGCAGACATCTTATCACCTTCACTTACCCTAGTGAAAGCCTCCAAGATTTCTTCCCAGAATTACTGCAGCAATCTAACTGCTTTCTTGGAGGAACCAGAGAAGTAAAAATATATATGTATTATTAATAACTGTGTATGTATGTATTATGTATATTTATCAGGGCTAGGTAGATGACTCAGCAGGTAAGAACACTTGCTGTTCAAGCATAAGGACCTGAATTCTGTTCCCAGAAACCCATGAAAAAGCCTGGTATGGTCACATATGCCTGAAACCCCAATGCTAAGGAGGGTGGAGACATGAAGATCACTGCGGCTTGCTGGTCAGCCAGTCTAACTGAAAAATGGTGAGCTTCAGGTTCAGTGAGAAATTTGGTCACAAGGAAATAAGGAGGAACAGTGATGGAGAAATGCATCCTCCTCTGGCCTTGGCACACATAGGAACGGGACATATACATCTGCACACACACAATAAGTCAGATCATCTTCCGAAGTCTCTATGGACTTGGACAATCTCTCCTTACCCTCCTGATCTCTCTTTTTTTTTTTATTTATTTGCAAGTAGAGAGAGATAGAAGACAGACAGACAGAGAATGGGCACACCAGGGCCTCTAGCCACTGCAAACGAACTCCAGATGCATGTGCCCTTTGTGCATTGGGCTTACGTGGGTCCTGAAGAATCGAACTGGGATCCTTTGTCTTTGCAAGCAAATACCTTAACCACTAAGCCATCTCTCCAGCCCCCTTCTGATCTCATCTTCTCATAAGCTCACTTTGCTCTCTGCCTCAGACTGCGTTACCTGGCCTATTTCTGAACGAGCCATTTAGCGCATCAGTTCCAAGATAGCATGGGCTTCCCCCTGTTCACCTGGGAATCCTCGGAATCCAGAACAGGGGCTGGTGCACGGGAGGTGGTAAATGTTAATAATAAATACAGTACAATAGTTGTTGAATGAAATAAAGCAGTGGCTGGATAGGTTGACCTGAGCCAGCCAGGCCAATTTCAGACCACAGAACTTTCCAGCAAAACAAACAAGTATAAATTCCCCAAGGTGTGAACAAGCTTGACTTATCAGAGGAAGAAAAGAGTGGTCCGAGCACAGCAATAGGGGCAGAAGTCCATATGCCATAGTCTATAGTTTGCAATGCAAAGTCCAAAAAGAGCTTTAAAGGAAGCGAATCATGGATTTGCTTTGAAAGGACAACAGGCAGTGTTGGAGGGTAATAGCTATGTAGGAAGGGAAGAGAAGGATCTAAGAATGACTACTCCCTAAGTTTATGGATTAAGCAAACAACATAATGTACCACTTATTAGAATGTATGAGGAAGCATTTAGACCACGAGAGTGAACTTCCAAGTGACCACGAACAAAAGCAAGTGTGGACTATACAGAATGAAAACATGACAAAGACAACCATTTGCTGCGTAACTCGGCAGCTCAGAGACCCGCGCAGCAGGCAGGGGTCTGGGTGGGCCTGACCATCCCTAGGTCGGCGGGTGCGCGCCGCCACCCGTCAGGTCCGCCGCCACCAGCGGGCTCGCCCAGCCTTCCCGCCCGGCCGGGAGATGGGAGTGAGATGAGCACGTACCCACCAGTCCTAAACCTTTTCTGGGTCTCTCTTCACCAGACAGCCTCCGACTGGCTAAGGTTGCAGCTTCCCGCCCGCAATCCCACCTCCCCACCCGGCGCGCGCGTGCGCAGGAAAACGCGGGGAAACGTTACGTCACCTCGCCCCGGAAGTTCTCGCGGCCGTCCGTCAGCGCAGGGGCTGCCGGGAAAACACAGTGAGGCGCGACTGGCGCGCGACGCGGCGGTGTCTTTTCGCCTCTAGCTCGCGGGCTCGGGCTGGAAGAGGCGGGCACTTTCCGCGTGGCCCCGGAAGGACACTGAGCGGAAGGCGGGCAGAGGAAGCAGCCGGCGGCGGAGGCAGCCCCTGAACAGGCCGGCGGCGTGCGGACCACAGTCCCCGTGGCTCAGTGAGTGTCCCGACGCCGGCCCTCCGCCGCCGAGCCCACCCGACGCCTTCACCCCTCGCGCTTCCGGGAGCCGTCGAGAGCCAGTGCGCCTGCGCGCCGGCCGATCCGCGCGTCTCGCCGCAGACCGGGAGCCGGCCGGCAGCTCTGGTGTTGCTTCGCGGCTCGGCTCGGGTGCGCAACCGCGGGCAGCATGTCGCGGAGGCGGCACAGCGACGAGAACGACGGTGAGTGCAGCTGGCGCCGCGCGGGTGTGGCCAGGCAGCTTCTGGAAAGAGTCGGCCTCCGCGCAGCCCTGAGTCCTGGGGATAGGAGGCCGGGTGAAGCCCATGGGCAGCCCTCCCCCTGCTCCCCCCCGGGTCTTCCAAGGACACTTCACGTACGTGCCCACGCCGCCGGAGGAAAGCGCACCTGCGCCGGTGTCGGCACCACTTCGCGGCAGTGATGGGGATCCGCCGGTCGCGAATTGGGTTTTCATCCTCAAAGCGGCACCGGGATGGTCTGTCTGTGTCTGTCTGTCTGTCTGTCTGTCTGTCTGTCTGTCTGTCTGTCTCTCTCTCTCGACGCAGTTTGCTTAGAAAGAAAGCCGCGGCAGAGAGGTGACGAATTTGTCTCTTACCCACACCCGCGATATCACCAATAAACACAGGCTGTTAGGTTAGATTGACCCTAAGCGTGTTGCCCCGTGTGAGAAAGTGCACGAAAAGTTAACCTGAAAAGACCAGGAGTTCTCGTGTCCATTTGGATACTCATGTGTCAGCCTGCCTGGAGGTTGTTGTCATCATAAAAAAAGAAGAAGAAAAAAAAAAAAAAAACAAGAATTTTCTAGGTTAAACAGAAAAACGATGTTTACGTCACAGAAAAGCATTTCTGTCAGTCAAGGGCACATATCCATATAAAAGCGTGAAAGTCATGAGAATAGTTGAAGAATGTATACCATTAAAAAGGTTGACGCAAAAGTTTAGAACCCAAGGGTTTAGGTTTAAAGCCAGACTTCTATTACTTTGTGATCTTGTTTAGATCGTTTAACTTCCTTAAACCTTCTGTAATAAGGAATAATGGTTCTTGTTTCTGGTGTGTCTAGGGGTAAAATGAAATAATATATGTAACTAATGGCTCGTGATGGTATTTATTTTATCACCTGTTAACATCTCGGGAGGTGATAAATCCTGGCAAATGCCACCATCCTAAGAAAAAAGCAAAAAATGTTCATAGATTTAGTGTTCGCTCTTGGAATGTTAACAGAATTAAAGGAAGGGACAGAATCACATGTATTTAAATTTTTAACATTAAAACACCAGTTTTCTGCTAATGACTTGAGAGACTATTCTAAGGATCTAAAGACTGTCATTACCATAGGGAACCGACTTTTAGTGCCTAGATACACCAGTGAGAGCAAATGCATGGCTTTCCAGTATGTAGGCATAACTGCTGCATTAACACAGGAGGCTTCTTGTATAACCTTTGTATAGGACATAGAAAATACAGTTTGCTTTGCTTTGTAGTTGGATAGCCAAAGACTAATCTTCTGAAGTCATCAGTAGGATTTTAGAGAAATTGTCTCTTACTTTTCCATATTTTCTTTGTCTTATACTTTCTTCATCCTTTATTTCTAGAGTATTCCTGAAGTGAGGGGGGAAATGTTTCCAGAAAGCAAACGAGAATTAAAATGTGACTATGTATAAAAATCACTTAAAATTTATTTGAGAGAGACAGAGAGAAAGAGGCAGATAGAGAGGAGAGACAAGAGAATGGGCCACCAGGGCCTCCAGCCAATACAAATGAACACCAGACCGTGCACCATCTTGTGCATTTGGCACATCTAAGTGTGGATCCTGGGGGATTGAACCTGGGTCCTTTGGCTTTGCAGGCAAATGCCTTAACCACTAAGTCATCTTTCCAGCCCTAACTTTTGCTTTAGTTATTAGACTTGTAACTTTCTTGGAGTTGGGGTTTTTTGTTTGTTTGTTTTGTTTCTTCAAGATAGGGTTTCACTCTAGCTCAGGCTGACCTGGAATTCACTATATAGTCTCAGGATGGCCTTGAACTCATGATTCTCCTACCTCTGCCTCCAAAGTGCTAGGATTAAAGGCGTGTGCCACCACACCTGGCTTTTGGAGTTGGTTTTTTACTCCTGCTAGCAGCTAAACTGTCCCATTTGGGTTGTAAATAAGGAAAAGTGATATAAAAATAGACATTCATTAATCAAAATATTAATGTAAGCACTTTAATAGTGGACAGAGTTTATTCGATAGTGTAGAAATTTGGAAATTTTTACATTATCACAGTTTGGTTACAGAATAGCTAGGGTTTAGTGATCTTATACCTTTAGTGATCAAATATTTTGAATGTTTTTTAGGAATGTATCTACAGTGTTTTAAAAATAAATATTAGAAGCCAGGCATGGTGTGCATGCCTTTTATCCCATCCCTTGGGAGGCTGAGGTAGGAAGATTAATGTAAATTCAAGACCAGACTGGACTAGAGTGAATTCTAGATTAGCCTGGGCTAGCTAGAGGGAGACCCTACTTCAGTTGATTGATTGATTAATAGATCGATAGATAAAATTAGAAACTCAACTATTAGAGAAAGTATTTATCTTAAAGACTAAGTATTGGGCTGGAGAGATGGCTTAGTGGTTAAGGCACCTGCCTCCTAAGCCTAAGAACGCTGGTTCCAATCTCCAGCGGTTTCAATCTCCGGGTCCCAAGTTTAGCCAGATGCAAAGTGATGCAAGGGCGCAATGCCGCACTTGACCACAAGGGGGCGCATGCATCTGGATTTCGTTCACAGCAGGTGAGAAGCTTCTGGCACGCCCATCTCTATCTGTCTTCCTCTCCCTCTCTCTCTGTCTCCCCCCCCCCCAAAAAAAAGACTAGGTATTGCTACGATTTGAATTAAATAGATATAGCCGAGCATTTTTGGATAACTGTCAGCTCTGATTCCCCTGACTTCCATATGCTTGGCTGTGTATAGTCTGTCCTCTACATTACAGGCTTTGCATCCCAGCATTCAACTAAATGGTTATGAGATATTGGCGGGGGACGGGGAGGGGTGGAGCATGGAATTGGCCTGGACCTCAGTACTAAACTCGTGTGTACTTTTTTAAAGTTATTTCCTAAGCAATAAACAATAACAACTACATGCCACTTACATTGTATTAGATATTATAAATAATCTAGAGATGATTTAAAGTATAGAGATGTACACAGATTATATGCAAATACCATACTATTTTTATAAGGGGCTCAATTGATTTCTGGGGTAGGGTCCCATGAATGCCAAGGACAGCTTTATAATTTATAATACATAATTTTTATAAGACTTGCCAAACAGTCTCCTAACAGCTTGCTATATAGCAGAGGACCGTATAAAGTATAATATAATATATGGGGGCTGGAGAGATGGCTTAGCGGTTAAACGCTTGCCTATGAAGCCTAAGGACCCCGGTTCAAGGCTCGATTCTCCAGACCCACGTAAGCCAGATGCACAAGGGGGTGCATGCATCTGGAGTTCGTTTGCAGTGGCTGGAGGCCCTGGAGCACCCATTCTCTCTCTCTATCTCTCTACCTGCCTATTTCTGTATCTCTCTCTCTCAAATAAATAAATAATAAAATATTTAAAAATATATATAATATATGATCACAGATACTATGTAGAAGAATAAAGTAAGGCATATGGTGGACAGTGCTGTAAAGGAGAACTGGCCAAGTAAGGCCTTAGTGTCGACATTTGATCAAAGACTTGCAGGATGTAAGGGACCAAGCCATATGGCTGTCTGAGAGAAATCACAGTGGAACTGAGTATAAGGCCAGTAAGACTAGAGTGTTCCTGTCATGTTTACAAACCAGCAAGGAAACCATTGTTGCCAGAACAGAAAACAGGGGGTAAAAGTTGTAGGAGATAAGATCAGAGTTTAGCAGTCTTACAAGCCATTTAAAACATTTCTGTGTTGAGACTGTACTATCCAAGATTCATGGAGACAAGGTTAGACTGTATCAATAAAGTTCCTGTACTCATTTTGTAGACAAGGAAAGGAATGTCCTAAATGGAAAGTAACATATATGGAAGCTAATCCAGTACTAACTTTAATTTACAGATGTCTTTAAACTGTCTCAGGACTGGAGAGATGGTTCAGCTGTTAAGGAACTTGCCTGCAATGCCTAACCACCCAGGTCTGATTCCCCAGTACCTACATAAAGCCAGATGCAAAAATGTTGCAGGCATCTGGAGTTCATTTGCAGTGGCTGCAGGCCCTGTTACACCCATTCAATATATTCTCTTTCCTCTCTTCTCTCCCCTCCCCTCCCCATCTGCCTCTCTCCGTATAGATGAATAATTTTTTAAAAAATATTTTATTTGACAGAGAAAGAGGGAGAGAGAGAGAGAAATGGGCACACCAGGGCCTCTAGCCACTACAAACTCCAGACACATGCGCCCCTTGTACATCTGGCTCACGTGGGAACTGGGGAGTTGAACCTGGGTCCTTTGGCTTTGCAGGTCAATGCCTTAACCGCTAAGCCATTCCTCCAGCCCATAGATGAATAATTTTTTAAAAAATTGTCTCCAAACCTCTTAAGTTTGTGTAGAATATGCATTTTATAGGTATTAAAGTCATTGTTTTGTTGATATGAAGGGATTTAGTTTGTTCAGATCTTAGCCAAAACTCCATATAAGCCTGGTGTGGTGGTGCACACCTTTAATCCCAGCACTCAGGAGGCAGAGGTAGGTGGATCGCTGTGAGTTTGAAGCCGGCCTGAGACTACATAGTGAATTTCAGGTCAGCCTGAACTAGAGTGAGGCCCTACCTTAAAAACCAAAAAAAGATTGTTATACAGATAGAAATGAACCTAAACAGCCGGGCGTGGTGGCGCACGCCTTTAATCCCAGCACTTGGGAGGCAGAGGTAAGGAGGATCACCGAGAGTTCGAGGCCACCCTGAGAATACATAGTTAATTCCAGGTCAGCCTGGACCAGAGTGAGACCCTACCTTGCAAAACCAAAAAAAAAAAAAAAAAAAGAAATGAACCTAAACTAGAACAAGCTAGTCATTTACTTTGGAAGACTGAAGATGAGATAAAGGGTTAGCAAAGTAGGTGGGCCAGAAAGAAGAGAACAGTGTGGTTAAGGTTAAAGGAAAAAAAATGTTTTCATTTAGATAGTTTTTCAATGTATGTATTCACTGTATCTCACCTAAAATTTGTTTTTGAAGAATAATGAAGATTACTATTAATATAGAGTATGCTTTGTGGAACAGTTTCTTGACAGCAGCACTGTTGGTATTTGGGCAGTATTACTTGTTGTGAGATATCCTATGCAGTGTGGAGTGTTTAGCATCATCCTTGGTCTCTACCCTTATTATAAAAACTGAAAATGTCTCCATGGACCGCCAGGGCCACACCCAGTTGAAAACTATTGCTCTAGAAGGCAGCCATTTATATGTCCTGGCCAGTATTTTATAAACATTATGTCAAATAAATTTTCTTTGGAGTATGAATCCTGGAAATAAAAGATCTTTGTGTGGTTGGTACTTCAGGTAGTAGACCTTTAATAGATGATGTGGCTTAGATTTAAACTTAAGAATCAAGGTTACTAATTACTCCATTTCATAAATCTCCACAACTTGCATAGACAGGTATCTCAGGACTATATTTCAGTTGTCCCTCTGCATAAATGTTGCACTTTCTGTGGCATTATCCCTTCAAAGTTAAATGCAATAATTATTTAAACCAAATTAATGCTGTTATTAAGGGATTGGGAACTGAAGCGCTGTATGTAGCCTTTATAATAATAACTCCTTCTGATCCTGTTTATATAGCAATTAATTGGTTTTGATTGGAACTTCAAGTTTATTTTTTATGTGAAGGTCAAACATACCAGTCACTGGAAAAACTTTTAGCATTCCAAATGTAGGATAGCTAGTTGCTGTGTTTTATGAGAAGTACCGTACATTTTAAGCCAGATATTCCAGAGTCAAGTAGATGATTTAAAAACTCTGTGAACATAGTTTAATTCCACTTGATGTTTAGATTTAAAGAAGATTGAAATTAAATGTAACTTATATGATGCTATATATCAGACTAGCCAAATATTAATGTAGCAACAACATCATGTTCAATTGCACACTATTAATGTTTAAGCCTCACATTATTCCCCAGGAAGATTTAAGAGTTAATTGCTCAGACACTTGTAAAGTAAATGAGGAATCTTAATGTTTTATATTCTCTTTACCAACTTCGTAGTTTTCATCACATACCTAAATCAAAAATTTCCAAAGCATTTCAACTTGCTTTTTTAGGCTTATTTTCCCAGTTTACACAATGATCAAATTGTATCATTAAAGTACTGCTGGCATTATCAGGTCTAGGAACAAGCAGTTAAGGGCCAGTAAACACAAGTTGAAAGAATAGAAGTAGGAATGTTCTTTTATTAGTGGTTTGCATGTGTTGGTGCCAGTCCAATCTGCCCACAGAAAAGCACATACACTTAATGTAACCTAAATAATGCTTTCTGGAGTTATTATATATAGAGGCCATAAGAGTGGGTGAGACTGTGGTTAATTTAGTCTAGTCAGAAGCAAGGATTGGTTAAGAGCTTCTACTCTTAAAAAAATAGAAGCTAGTCATTTACTTTGGAAGACTGAAGATGAGATAAAGGGTTAGCAAAGTAGGTGGGCCAGAAAGAAGAGAACAGTGTGGTTAAGGTTAAAGGAAAAAAAATGTTTTCATTTAGATAGTTTTTCAATGTATGTATTCACTGTATCTCACCTAAAATTTGTTTTTGAAGAATAATGAAGATTACTATTAATATAGAGTATGCTTTGTGGAATAGTTTCTTGACAGCAGCACTGTTGGTATTTGGGCAGTATTACTTGTTGTGAGATATCCTATGCAGTGTGGAGTGTTTAGCATCATCCTTGGTCTCTACCCTTATTATAAAAACTGAAAATGTCTCCATGGACCGCCAGGGCCACACCCAGTTGAAAACTATTGCTCTAGAAGGCAGCCATTTATATGTCCTGGCCAGTATTTTATAAACATTATGTCAAATAAATTTTCTTTGGAGTATGAATCCTGGAAATAAAAGATCTTTGTGTGGTTGGTACTTCAGGTAGTAGACCTTTAATAGATGATGTGGCTTAGATTTAAACTTAAGAATCAAGGTTACTAATTACTCCATTTCATAAATCTCCACAACTTGCATAGACAGGTATCTCAGGACTATATTTCAGTTGTCCCTCTGCATAAATGTTGCACTTTCTGTGGCATTATCCCTTCAAAGTTAAATGCAATAATTATTTAAACCAAATTAATGCTGTTATTAAGGGATTGGGAACTGAAGCGCTGTATGTAGCCTTTTATAATAATAACTCCTTCTGATCCTGTTTATATAGCAATTAATTGGTTTTGATTGGAACTTCAAGTTTATTTTTTATGTGAAGGTCAAACATACCAGTCACTGGAAAAACTTTTAGCATTCCAAATGTAGGATAGCTAGTTGCTGTGTTTTATGAGAAGTACCGTACATTTTAAGCCAGATATTCCAGAGTCAAGTAGATGATTTAAAAACTCTGTGAACATAGTTTAATTCCACTTGATGTTTAGATTTAAAGAAGATTGAAATTAAATGTAACTTATATGATGCTATATATCAGACTAGCCAAATATTAATGTAGCAACAACATCATGTTCAATTGCACACTATTAATGTTTAAGCCTCATATTATTCCCCAGGAAGATTTAAGAGTTAATTGCTCAGACACTTATAAAGTAAATGAGGAATCTTAATGTTTTATATTCTCTTTTACCAACTTCGGTAGTTTTCATCACATACCTAAATCAAAAATTTCCAAAGCATTTCAACTTGCTTTTTTAGGCTTATTTTCCCAGTTTACACAATGATTAAATTGTATCATTAAAGTACTGCTGGCATTATCAGGTCTAGGAACAAGCAGTTAAGGGCCAGTAAACACAAGTTGAAAGAATAGAAGTAGGAATGTTCTTTTATTAGTGGTTTGCATGTGTTGGTGCCAGTCCAATCTGCCCACAGAAAAGCACATACACTTAATGTAACCTAAATAATGCTTTCTGGAGTTATTGCGTATAGAGGCCATAAGAGTGGGTGAGACTGTGGTTAATTTAGTCTAGTCAGAAGCAAGGATTGGTTAAGAGCTTCTACTCTTTAAAAAAATAGATATAGAGCCAGGCGTGGTGGCGCACCCCTTTAATCCCAGCACTTGGGAGGCAGAGGTAGGAGGATCGCTAAGAGTTCAAGGCCACCCTGAGACTACAAAGTTAATTCCAGGTCAGCCTGGACCAGAGTGAGACCCTACCTTGAAAAAAAAATAGTTATAGCTAGATGGGAGGGGAGAGGGAGGAGGAGTGCACAAGCACAAGCAAGCCTGGTAGAAAGGATTAAAGTATAAAAACAAATTTTGTGATAGCAGATTTATCATGCTTTTTTTTTAATGTTGCTGAAATAGGTGGACAGCCTCACAAAAGAAGAAAAACCTTTGATGCAAATGAAACTGAAGAACATTTGGAGTTTTTAATATGCAAAGTAGGAGAAAAGGTATGCACCAAGTTACATAGATTGCCAAAAGATTAGGATTGTGATTTTACTTTAAGTTCTGTAGTTGAAAACTAGGTGATCTCAGGTTTAGATAAAACTTGTATTACAATGCACCTCTGTTCATAAAGTGAATGCATTTTGAAACTCCTGGGATTCAGATAACTGAATTTCTAATTATTGGTAATTTTCATAGATGCCTTAAAACAGATGTAAGGAATAATTCTTTCAGTTTATAGATGACCTGAGCCAGAGACTTAGATACTTGAGTCAAAGAGTGAATTAATAAGAAAGCTAGACCATAGCCTATAGTGTCCTCCCATTTTAAATTGTTATTCTGCCTAGACTACTATTTTTTTTTTTGCTTTAGATTTCATTGATACTCTTTGATGGAACATGCTTGTAAAGAACAGCAACTATCTCAATTGTTTTATGCCATTAATTCTTAGACTCACTTCACCACAAAATTATAGTACCTTATGCATTGAAGTCCCTAATATTTTTATGATTATCTAGAAATTTTCATTTTAATTCACTGATAGTTGAGTACTTGACAGATAATGTGTTGTCCTCTACAGAGTGCCTGCTCATTGGAGAGCAACCTAGAAGGTTTGGCTGGTGTTTTGGAAGCTGATCTTCCTAACTACAAGAGCACGATCTTAAGACTTCTTTGTACAGTGTATGTATGCAAAAGATTTATGAATCCAGGTGATAATGTATTATCTACTCTTACATGCTTTGGGAAATGTTCAAAGATGTCTTACATATATAATTGGCTTTCCTTCTATCCAAAAATTTGTACAAATGAAATGTTCACCTTGGCCTAAATTTTTTTAAGTTAAGAGTGTTTTCCCTGTTTTGAATCTTAGAACTTGAGAATCATTTGAATTAATTTTTTTTTTTTTTTTTGAGAGAGAGAGATAGAGAATGGGTGCACCAGTGGCCTCTCAGCCGTTGTAAATGAACTCCAGACTCATGCTTCCCCCTTGTGGGCAAGTATGGCATTGCGCCCTTGCATCACTTTTTGTGTCTGGCTAAACATGTGACCTGGGAAATTGAACGGGAGTTCCTAGGCTTCACAGGCAGGCGCCTTAACTGCTAAACCATCTCTCCAGCCCTGAATTAACTTTTTTAAAAAACATATTTTTATTTATTTATTTATTTATTTGATTTGAGAGAGAGAGAGAGGGGCAAAGACAGATATAGAGAATGGGTGCACCAGGACCCCCAGCTGCTGCCAGTGAACTCCAGGCATGCTTACATGGGTTCTGGGGAATCGAACCTAGGTCCTTTGGCTTTGCAGGCAAGTGCCTTAATTGCTAAGCCATCTCTCCAGCTCCTGAATTAACTTTTAAAATAAGAAAGCAGATGAGAGTAGATTTCTCAATCAGATCTTTAACATATACTTATTTTAGAGAGAGGCAATGAGAGAAAGAGAGAGAATGGGTATGCCAGGGCCTCCAGCCACTGCAATGAACTCAAGGTACATGTGCCACCTTATGCATCTGGCTTACATGGGTTCTGGGGAATTGAACCTGGGTCCTTAGGCTTTGCAAGCAAATGCCTTAACTGTTAAGCCATCTCTCCAGCCCCATTTTTTTTTTAAAGCATGTTCATTTAAATGAATAAGGTAGAATTTAGCTCATTGTTTAAAAATTTGTGCCAAATGAAGTCAAGCAAATAACCCTTCATGGAAGACTAAAGAAGCTTTTGAAGCTTTTATTAAGCATAGTCATTATGAGTAAACATTTCAGTTACTTTTTAAATTTTTTAAAATTTATTTATGAGAGAGAGAGAAAAAAAGAGGAAGATGGAAAGAGAATAGGCATGCCAGGGCCTCTAGCCACTGCCAATGAACTCCAGATGCATGCACTACCTTGTGCATCTGGCTTACATGGGTGCTGGGGAATCAATCAAACCTGGGTCCTTAGCCTTCACAGGTAAATGCCTTAACTGCTAAGCCATCTCTCTTGCCCTCAGTTACTTTTAATTTTTTTAAATATGTTTTAAGTATAGCTCATTTTTGCATTCTAAAAATGTACATGCAGGGGCTTGGGAGATGGATCCATGGGTAAGAATACTTGCCGTGTAAACATGAGTGCCTGATTTTGATTTCTCAGCTTCCATGTAGACAGCTGGGCATAGCCAAAAATGCCTATAATCCCAGTCCTGTATGGAGCAGAGACAGGAGAACTATTATGGTTCGCTGGTCATCTAGTATGACCTAAAATGACATCTCCAGGTTTAGTAAGAGACTCAGTCCCAAGGAAACAAACATATGAGCAATAGAGGAGACACCTTATATTCTTCTGACCTCTGCAGAGTGTGTGCATCTACATCCAACATGAATAGATACTGTACCATATATATGTGCACATGCTTGTGTGTGTGTGTGTGTGTGTAAAAAATGTCCATACAAAGAGAAACTATCAGTGGATTTCATGTTAACTTCACATAGTTGAATTTGATTTAGGTTTTTCAAAGGAATCCAATTACTATTCAGAAAGACATATCCCTAAATAAGAGACTATGAAAAAAATCATTTTCGTTATGGCTGTCCCTGTTTTGAAAGTATTCATTAGAGAATCATACTGGTTAGTGTAAAAATTTCATTGGAAGACATGTTTATTTGCTTGTATAAGACGGGGTTGGTATTGCTTACAGTGTTTTATTTATTTGTGGAGGGCTTTAGGGAGCATGATTTACTTTCAAAACACTTTTTTTTTTGTTTTGTTTTGTTTTTCGAGATAGGGTCTCACTCTAGCTCAGGCTGACCTGGAATTCACTATGTATTCTCAGGGTGGCCTCGAACTCACGGGGATCCTCTTACCTCTGCCTCCCAAGTGCTGGGATTGAAGGCGTGTGCCACCACACCTGGCAAAACAAATATTTTTTGAGGTCCTAAATTGTTCCTAATAACTTACAAAGTATTAGGAGAAGTATAAAAGAATTGTTTAGAAAATTATTAGTTTAAAACATTTTTTTATTATTATTTGCAAGCAGAGATAGAGAAGACATATAGACAGAATGGGCACACCAGGGCCTCTAGCTGCTGCAAATGAACTCCAGATGCATGTACCACTTTGTGCATCTGCCTTTATGTGGGTACTGGGGAATTGAACCAGGGTTGTTAGGCTTTTTAGGCAAGTGCCTTAACCACTGAACCATCTCACCAGCCCATCATTAGTTATTATTTCCTTTTTTTTTCTGAGCTAATATCTGAAAGCCACCTTATTGTTGTAATTCTTTTCTCTACTTTTCAAATGACTAGTGAAATCAGCATAGAGTAAGCATTTTATAATTATATTAGAATATTACATGTTAAGAAATCTGATAGGACCTTGAATGAAACTGAATTTAATTCCTAACTTTTTTAGTTTTTCAAGGTAGGGTTTCACTCTAGCCCAGGCTAACCTGGAATTCACTATGTAGTCTCAGAGTGGCCTCACTCAATCTCAAGGTGATCCTCCTACCTCTGCCTCCCAAGTGCTGGGATTAAACGTGTGCACCACCACTCTCAGTTTTCTTTATCTTTTATAAACAAGTAGAATAATATTTTTCAAAGTGGAATTCTAGTCCCATGACATTTGGTTAGCCAAGTTTAGAAACTCAGGATGCTCTGTTCCCTCTTAACGATTCTGCATTAAAGAATCTTGTTTTATGGTACATTTCTGAGATTGTTTGCCATGGAAACCATTTGCTGTGGAACTATTAATTCCACTAAACACATTTGAAGAAAAACGGGTCTAGCATTTATATTTATATATATTTGTTTTAGTGTGATAACTTCACAAGTAAACTGTTTAACTCTTGGATTAACTAAAATAAAAAAAATTGTGGGGTCTATATCTATAAACCTTTCAATGACATACGACTTTTAACTTTTTATTGACTATCTCCATATGTAACATATGCTTTCTGAAGTTGTTTTGAAGACATAGTTAATTGATGAAAAGAGCTTTATATAAAATTCAGCAATTTAACATAAGGTCTTTGTTTGGGGATTGTCTTGTATGGCTTCTCATCAGTGCACGTCTGTTACCTGAGAAGTTGACAATTTATACAACACTTGTTGGACTGCTGAATGCCAGGAATTACAACTTTGGTGGAGAATTTGTAGAAGCTATGATTCGTCAACTTAAAGAGTCACTAAAAGGAAACAATTATAATGAAGCTGTATATTTGGTAAGTTACTTTTTTTGTAAATTAGAACTTAGTGTTGGAATGTAGGGAAAAGATGAGTCATAGCCAAATCATTATCCCTTATACTGAGACCTCCCCCCCCCCATCTCAGTAGCTTCTGTTTGGGAAACCATTCTCATGGTTATTAAAGGTACCACAGAACTCATTACTCATCCTTGTTTTTGTTATGAAAACTAGTCTACCTTCTTACAGCAGTGATTCTTGGCATTACTTTCTTGTCCCCTGGTTTCTGCAATACTACTTCAAAAGCCCTATTGCTGCCCCCAATCTTTGATTCCTGTCTCCTTTTCACTGAATCATCTTCCTTTGCCCTTAAATTTTTGTTTCAAAAGATTGTATTTACACTTTTCTTTAAACATTTTCTCATAGCTTCATAAACCAAAACTTTATTTTTATGATACCCCCAAATTTATAAACTGTATCTCAAACTTTATACTTTGTCTCAAGTTCCAAACTTGTGCCCCAAGTGAGATACAAGTATAACCCTGAAATACTTTACCTAAAAGCTCATAGATTTATGTATTATTTATACATCTTTCATCTCTTCAGCCATTCACAGTCTTCTTACCTAATCATTTTCATCTGAATTTTCTGCTTTTCAGTTTATAGTAGCATTAGAGTGATCTTTCTGTAACTAGCTTCTGCTAGTGTTAGCTACTGACTAAAAGCCTCAGTTCCTGTTTTCTGCAGTGGGCAGTCTTTAAAAATCTAATGAACAAAATGATCCATTGGGTTGCAAGAAGTAAATATTAGAAACTTTATCTTCAATGGAAGTGGAATTAAGTTTTACTAACATTTGATATGTAGGTTAGTAGTAATCCAGTATGTATTATATATAAAAATATATATGTTGAGGGCTATAGAGATAGCTTGGTGGTTAAGGTGCCTGCCTGCCAAGCCTAGGAACACCGGTTCCAATCTCCAGGTCCCACATGTATCCAAACACAAACACACACACACACACACACACACACACACACACACACAAACGTGATGCAAGGGCGCAATGCCACGCTTTCCCACAAGGGGGCACAAGTGTCTGGAGTTTGTTCACAGCGGCTGAGAGGCTGCTGGCATGCCCATTCTCTATCTGTCTCTCTCAAATAACAATTAAAGTATAGATATGTGTGTGGAAGATAAGTGATAAAATGCTTTTGTATTGAGTATACACAATCAGAAATCTGGTAGTCTGTTGGATTAAATTCCTGACCATTATTGATCCAATCTGCTTTCTTTTTTGTCTTTTAAATATATATACATGCATACATATATATAAATATAATTTGCAAGCAGAGAGAGATAAAAGACAGAGAATGGGCACAACAGGGCCTCCAGCCACTGCAGACGGACTCCATCCAGATACATGTGGCACTTTGTGCATCTGACTCCACATGGGCACTGGGAAATCAAATTCTGATTGTTAGGCTCTGCAGGCAATCACTTTAACCACTGAGCCATCTCTCCAACTCTCCAATCTGCTTTCCTTCTCCTTGCCTCCATATACTCCAGCTCCAGCTATATGAAAATTGCTTGCAAAGGCTGTGGTGATTGTTCATTCAGTAAACAGCTTGCCTCACAAGTATGAGGACCTGAGTTTATTGCCTAGTACCTACATAGTGGCTAATCCCAGCACTGGAGAGGCAGAGACAGGCAGGTCCCTGAAGCTTGCTGGCCAGCCAGTCTAATCTAATTCGTGAGCTCCTGCCCAGTGAAAAACCCTGTCTTTAAGAAGAGGTAACTCTGCCTCGAATTGCTTCCTTGATCTTCACTTGAATGCTGTGCTCATCCTTTATGACCTAGCCCAATGTGTTTTCATGATGCTTTCTCCTAGCCCCTTTATCGCTGGTTCTAAGGGCACTTTTCAATTTACCTTTTCATATAGGAGTCATCTCTTTCTATTGAGATTATGCTTGTCCCAAAGAGAGTATGAGTCCTCTAAGACAGAGCCTTTAATAATGTTTGTTTAACCTTGGCACACAGTAAATACGTCTCTTATAATTTCTACTTCTCTGATTCAGTAAAAATTATTTCCAGCCAAACAGAAAAGCCAACTAGAATATTTTACTGTCTAGATACTTACTATAGTATAACAGAGAAACCTGTAAATTCACATATTCCTGCCTAACAATAGGGTCTCTGTCACGACTACTCAACTATGCTGTTGCAGCACAAAAATAGCTGTGGACAGTAAATAACCAGATGGGCATGGCTGTCTTTTAAAAAATGTATTTGATACTGAAATTTGAATTTCATGTAATTTTTGTATATGAATAACCTTTAGCAGACAGCTTCAGGTTCACTGAGATAAACTTCCAGACCAGGCACAGTTATGGAGGAAGGGATTTATTGAAGCTTATAGATCCAGGAGAAGTTCCATAATTGTAGAAGAAGTTGGCCCCCTCTTAAAGGACTAGGCAAAAAGAGAGAAAGCCAAAAGCCCCACAGCACAGCACACTTCTGGAACTCCAGATAGGCATACTTTGTATATCTTTAGATTGAAATCTCAAACCTACCACCACACCTTAAGATCTGCCCAGTGACACTGCCTCCAGCCAGGTGGCTGCAGGTGCAAACTACAAACTAATAAAACACTGAATATGTTGGGGGTCATCTATTCAAACTACCACAATAACCTTTTGAATTTTTTTCCCCAAAATTTTAAAATCTGGTTTGCAGGTTTTGCGAACACAAAGGCAGTAGGCTGAATTCAAGTCTTGGGCTTTAGCTTTTCTGATCATGGTTAGATTATTTAAAAATTGCTTATTTTATAATAATTATGAAGACAGATTCACTAGCAGAAATTGTTTACCCTCACAGGTCCGTTTTTTATCTGATCTTGTGAACTGTCATGTGATTGCTGCCCCATCAATGGTTGCTATGTTTGAGAATTTTGTAAGTGTAACTCAGGAAGAAGATGTGCCTCAGGTAAAACTACCCTTTATGTTAAATTTTGCTCTTACAGTACTAGACCAGGATTTTTTCACTGGTAACTCTTCAGCAACAAACAAAATAGGGCTAGAATATCACACCATTACGGCTTTTTAATCTATGTTAAGTCAATGAGAATATTAGTGGGTTCTCTTGATAAGAGTGTGTTAGTTCAAATGATTATGTCTAGTAAGATTAGAAATAATATAAATAGAAATGCTCTGAATGAGCTACATGTCTTTTTAAGTCCTATTAAATTGCTTCCATGAAATTTCATTTTAGAATAAATCAAAGGGTAGACCTGGACTAGAGTGAGATCCTACCTCAAAAATAAATAAATAATAAATAAATAAATAAAACAATAAATATATATTTTTTCTGGGGAGATTGCTCAGTGGTTAAAAGCTCTTGCTTGTAAAGTCTGCTGGCATGGAGTCTTAATTACCTGGAGTTCACTTATGGCATCAAGAAGCCCTGGCACACCCATTCTCTCACACATGCACAGATAAATGTAATAAATAAAAGGTGGGGCTTTAGCTTAGGGTAGGGCACTTGCCCAGTACATGAAAGCCTTGGGGTTTTATCCCTGAAGTTGGAAAGAAGGGAGGAAGGAGGAAAGTTTATGAATAAAGATTAACCAGTATGGATTTTTAACTTACCTTTTAAAATATTCCTTAGGTGCGACGGGATTGGTATGTGTATGCATTTCTGTCATCTTTGCCCTGGGTTGGAAAGGAGTTGTATGAAAAGAAAGATGCAGAGATGGACCGCATCTTTACCAACACAGAAAGCTATCTTAAGTAAGGGCATAGCTCATAGAACTCTTTGTTTATAAAGAGTATCTTACTGATAATAATAAATACATATTTTGTTAGTAGTAATATTATTTGAGTTTCTTTTAATTTTTTTAGTTTTTTGTTGAGAACTGTAGTATATGAACATACAGTAATTTCATCACATATTGCACACATATGCAAAAAAATAAAAAGAACCTTTTCCTCCCTCTTTCCTGTGCACGTGCGTGTGTATATATCGCCTTGATTTTATGCAAATGCTACTACATATGCACTGTTCTTCACTTGCCTTTTTTTCTTACTGTAGCTTGTATTGTATGAAAGTAAATAGCGCTATCTAATTAATTTTAACAGTAGCATGGTATTCCATTGTTTTAATGTGTCAGATTTCTGTTGACTTGTTCTCTGTTGGTAGACATTTTATATTGAGTCCCTTGTTTTGTAAACAATATTTTATAGAATATTTTTGTATGTATGTCTTCATATAGATATGCAGATATATTTATGAGGGTTGTGAATTCTTAGAAATGACTATTGAGTGCTGGAGAGATGGCTTAGCGCTTACCTGCAAAGCCTAAGGACCCAGGATTGATGCCCCAGTACCTATGTAAGCCAGTTGCACAAAGTGGTGCATGCATCTGGAGGTTATTTGCAATGGTTGGAGGTGTGCCCATTCTCTGCCTTTCTTTTCAAATAAATAAATAAATAAATAAATAAATAAATAAATAAATAAATGTTTTCTTTTAAAAAAAAAATGATGGAGCTTGAGAGATGGCTTAGCAGTTAAGGTGCATGCCTGCGAAGCCTACAGACCTGTGTTGGGCTTCCCAGATCCCACGTAAGCCAGACACACAAGGTGGTGTACACACCTGGTATTTGATTGCAGTGACTGGAGTCCCTGGTGTGCCAGTTTTCGCTTCTCCTCTCCTCTCTTCTCCTCTTGTCTCCTCTCCTCTCATTAAAAAAAGAAAAAGAAATGACTGTTGAGGTGAAGGTTCTGAAAAGTGAAAATTTTGATAGATATAATCCAATTGTCTTGCAGAGACATAGTCTTCCAGAGCTCGTACCACCTTCACCCCTTTGTCAATAGAGTTTGAGGCTTCTCATTTACCTATATCATAATGATGCATATAGCACATTATTTAAAATGTTGCTGTCTGTTGGTCTCTAGTAAGTAAAAGTGTTTTTAATTTCTTTAGTATGTATTTAAGTGTTGAGTGTCTCTTCATATTTCTGCAAGTCTAAGTGTAGCTTTTCATTTTTGTCTATAGAAGACGCCAGAAGACTCATGTGCCCATGTTACAAGTATGGACTGCTGATAAACCCCATCCACAGGAAGAGGTAAATTGTGATCCAAACTCAAGAATATAATTAAAGCAATCCCTTGGTATTTTTTTCAGGATACCAGTTTTTACAGGATTGACTTTTTAAAAAAATCTAAATGCCCTATTTTAAAAATAGCAGATGTGACAACTCCAAACAGATTTCATAAGACAAGTTAAATAAGAACTTAGTACTATTTATTCTACCATATGGAATTTAAAATTACCTTCCTTTTGTGTCTTGTATTTTAGAGGTTAGAGATTTTTGTTTTTGTCTCGTTAAACTGTTATTTATATTATTAAAAATTAATCTGCTTTTAGTATTTAGATTGCCTGTGGGCCCAGATTCAGAAATTGAAAAAGGATCGATGGCAGGAACGGCACATCCTAAGACCTTACCTTGCCTTTGACAGCATCCTCTGTGAAGCACTACAGCACAATCTCCCTCCTTTTACACCACCACCTCACACAGAAGATTCAGTGTACCCAATGCCCAGGGTCATCTTCAGAATGTTTGATTACACCGATGATCCAGAGGTATGTGACCAATTAAAAAGTTCTGGGAAAGGCATGGCTTGCATTTACTTGTGGTTTAAGTCTTATTTGACTCACAACTGAGATACCTTCTTTTTTTTCGAGGTAGAGTCTCTAGCCCAGGATGACCTGGAATTTATGTAGTCTTAGGCTGACCTCAAACTCACAGTGATCCTCCTACTTCTGCCTCTCAAGTGCTGGGATTAAAGGCATGCCCTACCACGCCCAGCTTCCTTTTCTTTATTTTAGATAGGGTCTTGCCTTGAACTCACAATTTGTTTGTGTCAACCTCACAAATGCTGGGGTTACAGAATTGTACAATCTTACCCAACTGTGAGATAACTTAATTTTGAGTGAATTTTTTTTTTTTTCGAGGTAGGGTCTCACTCTAGCTCAGGGTGACCTTAAACCCACAGTGATCTTCCTACCTCTGCCTCCCAAGTGCTGGGATTAAAGGCTTGTGCCACCATGCCTGGCTTTTAAGTTAATTTTTTTTAATCTGAGAAGGTTGATGACAAATTAACTTTTACTTTAGGAAATAACATCACTTGATTATGCAAAAAATTGTATTTAGCATATGTAAGTAAATAGCATAGTGTACAAGTGAAGATGGTATGGCAGGGAGAGGGCTCAGTTGACTAAGTGCTTGTTTTACAAACATGAGTTTGGAATCCCAGAACCCATGTAAAATCCAGGTGTGATGTCACATACCTATAATCTCAGAACTGGTGAGGGAGAAACAGGAGGGCTTGCTGGATAGCTTGTCTAGTCAAATAGGCAAGCTCCAGGTTTAGTGAATAACCCTGACTCAAAAAAAGGTGGAGGGTCTAGTGAGCTGGTTTAGCAATTAAAGCACTTGCTTGCAAACCCTGCCAGCTTAGGTTCTACTCCTCAGCACCCATGTAAAGCCAGACATAAAAGCAAAAAAAATGGAGCACATGTCTGGCATTCTTAGGCAGTGGGAAAGATATTCTGGCACATGCGCACACATGCAAATAAAATATACTTTAAATTTACCTAATGTCTACCTCTAGCCTCCATGTGTACCTGCACACATTTATACACTACACATATGCATGCAAAAGTCAAGAGGGTAAGTTTGAGAGCCAGGTTTATTTGCATTTTAGTGTAAATACTGTAATCATGAGTGAATTACCTCAGAACATAAGTTTCCTTAAGGGAATAATAAAAGTGTATTTCTCATACTATTATTAGTAAGATTGAATCATGAACACATGTAAAATGCATCATGATATATATGATATATATATATATATCAATGTATATATATGTATATGATGAATGCTCATTAATATTACACATTTATTTTTAACTAGCTGCTAAAAGTATAAAAGCTGCCAACAACTTGACTTCATAATCAAGAATACTATAAAAATAATAAATTAAGGGGCTGGGGAGATGGCTCAGCAGGTAAAAACATTTGCCATGAAAGTAAGGGCTGATGAGGGCTTGATTTGTCCTTAGTTCAATTCCCCAACATCCATGTAAGTAGCTAATAGGCATGGTCATACACACCTGTAACTCCAGTCCTATAGGGAGCAGAGATCAGAGAATTGTTGGGCCTCATGAAAACAGCAAGTCCAGGTTCAGAGACAGCTCTGTCTTAAGGAAATACACAGATGAGCTTTCTCTGACTTCTAATTACAGGGCACTTGCATCTGCACCCAAGCATGTATTATCCCCTCCATAGCATACCACAAATTTTATGAATACAATCAGAATAATATCAGAATAAAATCAGAATAATAAAATCAGCTTTTGCTAATTTAGGAGAGGGTTGATGAAAAACACTTTTTAAGAAATACACAATATTAAAAATCTGAAAATGGGGATAATCTTTAAAATGACATCTTTCTTCAAAAACAGTCTTACTAAAAATAGGTCAAATGTGGTGGTCCCATGCCTGACTTTTTGTTGTTTGTCTTTGAATGAAACGCTACTATATGAGGGTGTTTTTTTAAAGTTTGGCTTTAGGGCTGGGGAGGTGGCTCAGCTGTTAAAAGCCATTTCTTTCAAAGTCTGTCTGCACAGGTTCAGTTTCCCAGTACCCACCTAAAGCTACATGCACAAAGTGGAATTTATTTGCAGTGGCAAGAGGCCCTGCCTGTCTTAAGAAGGTAGAGCACAGACAGCTCAAATTTGTCCTCTGATCTCCATTCAAACACTGTGGCACATGAGTCCCTTCCATACACAAATAATTGGATAGTGTACAAGGAATTATTTCAGTCTTCCTGTATTTCTTAAGATTTGCTTTGTGTCCTAATAGATCCTATATTTTTAGAGAATGTTCCATGTGCTACTGAAAAGAATGTGTACTCTACAGCATTTGGATGTAATGTTCTATGATGTCTTAATCCTCTGCCTCTCTGTTTATTTTTTTGCTAGGATGACATGACAGTTAGTGAGAGCAGGGTATTGGAGTCACTCACTTCAGTTGTGCTTGGAGTTATTTGTGACTTTATATCTAGTAGTGTTTGTTTAATGAGATTGGTTGTACCCATGTTTGGTGTGTATATGTTTAAAATTGTAATGTCCTCTTGGTGGATTGATCTTCAGTCAATATAAAGTTGGACTGGAGAGATGGCTTAGCAATTAAGGCACTTGACTGTTAAGCCTAAGGACTCAGGTTCAATTCCCTAGAACCCACATAAGCCAGATGCTCCTATGGTGGCACATGCATCTGGAGTTCATTTGCAGTGGCTAGAGGCCCTGGCATACCCATATTCTCTCTCTCATAAATAAATAAGTTAATTTTTAAAAACATACACACACACACACACACACATTTTGGCTGGAGAGATGGTTTCATGGTAAGACACTTACTTGTGAAGCCTAAGGACCTATGTTTGACTCTTAAGATCCCACATAAGCCAGATGTACAAGGTGACATGTGCACAAGGTCACACATGCATCTGGAGTTTGAGTATAGCAGCTGGAGGCCCTTGCGTGCCAATTCTGTTTCTTTGGCTCTCTCTCTCTTACTAATATTATATATATATATATGGACTTTCTTTATCTTTCCTAACTAATGTTGGCTTGAAGTCTGTCCTGTCAGATAATGGAATAGCTACATCTGCTTGTTTTCCTGGGCCCATTTGTTTAAAACACCATTTTGCCATCCTTTTACCCTAAGGGATTGTTTTATAGAGAAGTAAGGTTCTTGGAGGCAACAAGCAGAATGATGCTGCTTTTTAATCCAGTTTCCATATCTGTGTCTTTTGGTTGGGGCATTGAGGCCATTGATATTAAGAGTTATTATTGAAAGGTGTGTGTTTACTATTGCCAATCTTGATTTTGTAGTACTTGCTGTTTTTTTTGGTTGTTTGTTTGTTACTCTCTTGCATTAACTATTATTTGAACATAGTTTATTTTTTCCTGTTTTCTCTTGTGTATGCTTTTCTCTTCAATCTGAAGGATCCCTTCAAGTATTTTTTGTAGAGCTGGCTTAGTGGTCATGGAAAGTTCTTGTTTCTTGGTCATTTATGACAGATAGCTTTGCTGAATATAGTAGGCTGGATTGCCAATTGTCTTTTAGAACATGGAGTACATCATTCCAAGCTCTTCTGGCTTTTAAAGTTGGTGTTGAGTAATCTGAAGTTATCCTGATAGGCTTGCCTTTATAAGGGACTTGATGCTACTCACTTACTGTATTCAGTATATTTTCTTTGGTCTATGTGTTTAATAATTTAAGTATAACATGATGAGGAGAGGTTAATCTGTTTGGTGTTCTAAATGCTTCCTATTTCTATTGGCATCTCTTTCCTTATTTGGGGGGGAAATAAATATTCTTCTATGATTTTGTTGAAAACACTTAACTGTGCCTATAGAGTGAAATTCTTCTCCTTGTTTATTCTGAATTCTTAAGATCTCTCATACTGTCGCAAATGTCTTGAAATTCCCACTCATACCTTCCTATTAGTTTGCCTTTCTCTTTGTTGGAGTGTTCTAGATCTGCCACCTTGTCTTCTAGCTCAGATAGTCTTTTTATTTCCATGATCTATTCTGTTGGTGAGACTTTTCTCTCTTTTTTTGTGGGGGGGGGGCGCAGCATTTTTTCAAGATAGGGTCTCGCTCTAGTCCATTCTGACTTGGAATTACTATGTAGTCTCAGGCTGGCCTCAAACTCACAGCAGTCCTCCTACTGTTAGGATTAACCTGGCTTGATAAGACTTTTTTTTTTTAAATTATTTTTGTTTGTTTATTTGCAAACAGAGAGAGGGAGAGAGAGAGAAGATAGAAGAATGCATATGCCACTTTGTGCATCTGGTTTTACATGGGTACTGGGGAATCAAACCCATGTTGTTAGGTTTAATAGGCAAGTGCCTTAACCCCTGAGCCATCTCTCTAGCCTGAGACTTTTTTTTTGAGGTGAGGTCTCACTCTTGTCCAGGCTAACTCAGAATTCACTATGTAGTCTCAGGGTGTCCTCAAACTCATGATGATCCTCTACTTTAGCCTCCAAGTTTTGGGATTGAAGGCATGTACCACCACATCTGGCCTTTGGTGAGACTTTCTACAGAGTTTTTTATTTGATTTAGTGTGTTTTTCATTTCTAGTATTTCTGATTGGTATTTCTTTATTATTTCTATTTCCTTACTCATATCTTGTTAAGTTGGTTTCCTGTGTTCTACTTAGGGAGTTTGTTTTCTTCTTTGATTTCTTTGAACATACTTATAATCATTCTTTTGAATTCTCTAAGTCAATCTCACTGGAGGTCATTTCTGTTGGATTGATTTATAATTTTTGGAGAAATCATGTTATCTTTGATTTTTTTGTGTTGTATTATAATGTATAAATTTTTGCATCTAGGGTAATTTCAATGCTATATTCTTAGACATGTAAATCAGAAGTTCTTAAGATAGGAGCTCAAGATGCCAGATGTGGCTCCCATATTACTTCCAGAGTAAAAACAAGTGACCCAAGCTGTTGGATATGCCTGCTATGTAAATAATCTTGTATCAAATTAATAACAATGTTTCTTTTGATTTCAATAGTTGCTGGTAGGTAAAAGAACTAGGGTTTTTGTTGCTTAGAAGTGGGAACAGTGTAAAGTGAATTAGTGTGAGGACTGGTATTAACTTTGAAAAAAGATGGAGATGGCTCAGGTATCTGAAAGAGGGCAGTTGGGTACTGTTATTTTCAGACTTTAGAAGTTGTTGAGGTTACATAAGTTTTGTAGTTCAGGAGAATAAGGAGGGGAAAAGGAGGAAAGGGTGTGGAAAAGAGGAAAGTGAACAAATTATATGTGGGAAAAATTGTGGAAATAAACCAATGGTAGGCTGGGTGGAGAAAAATACAGAACAGTTTATTAAATCCAACTGAGCAATATATATATGAACAAAACCAGCATGGATTATTTATGCACAAGTGGAGATTAAGAAAAACAGGCAAACTAACAAAGCAAATGCTCCAGATTGGCTAGATTTGTTGATTCACATCCTTAATCCTGTCAACTGGGAAGCTGAAATTCCTGGACTGTAATGGGTTCTAGGTCAGCCTGGCTAGAGTGAGACAAGAAAGACAGATGGAAATGCGGGGAGGGGAGAACACCATAGATCTCAAAGTATCAAAGGCAACAATAGTCAACCCTGCCTCCTCCCTCCCTGCTATGATTATCCACACAAGATGGTCAACATGGAGGTGGGGAGTAGCACACTAGCCTCACTCCAGTATCCTCTCTTCGTGGGGGTGGGGGGAACAACAATAGCCAACCCAGAATACAACTTACTTCAGAATGGTAAAGGAGACTAAAGTGTTATAGATCAAATCTAACACATCAGAATTTTTGTCTTAGTGGGCTAGGTTTTGAATTCTTTCCCTCCCTGAGATTCTTTTCTTTAGTAACTTTCCCTGATATGGAAGGTGAATACAGGCCTACATACCTGGCTTTGGGATAGGTATTGCCCCACTGTAAAACAGCTCTGTTAGCTTTTCTCATCTATGTTGAGTGCAAGGCTAATTCCCTCTTTGTTGCACTATGGAACTTAGCTCAGCTGGTTAGGTCAGCAGAGCTGCTCTCAAATAAATAATTTAAAAATATTTTTAAGTATAGAGGAGATTATGGTAAAAATAACCATTAAGCCTGTAGGATGCTTTTTGAATCTCCCTATTATGCATGTATAAGTAAAAAATTAAATAATATCACGTAGGTAATTTTTTTGCGGCAAGCCCAACAGGCTGACCTTTTTTTCTTTTTTATGAGAGAGAGAAAATTGGAGCACCAGGGCCTCTAGCCACTGCAATCAAACTCCAGACATGTGTGCCACCTTGTGCACATGTGTGACCTTGCATATTTGTATCATCTTATGTGGGACCTGGAGAATCAAACATGGTTCCTTAGGCTTCACACACTAAGCCATCTTTCCAGCCCTCATGTAGGTAATATTTTTAACCTGGAAAATAGTATATTAATACCTTCGAATACATACATGGTTTTTTATGTTTGTATGGTATTTGAATAGAATTTTTTCTCTTCATGTATATTATGAAAGTGATGTGCTGATGGTTTAAAAAATTACATGACTTGGTTTGTAAGGTGGGCACTGGTAGCATGGTATCTAGTATAGTAGAAGAAGCACTACAGCTGATACTCTGTTTTGTGGTAGTTTTGTAAATAATGATAATGGAGTTTTCTAACATATAGAACCCTTAACATTTCTTAACTTTCATTCCCATTGCACAGTATAGGTCTCTGTGTAAGTACATTTGGTTTTCTTTCTAGGGTCCTGTTATGCCAGGGAGTCATTCAGTGGAGAGGTTTGTTATAGAAGAGAATCTCCATTGCATCATAAAGTCCCACTGGAAGGAAAGGAAAACTTGGTGAGATTCGCTATAATAATGTACTTTTTTCAACAGGGAAGGAAGGGACAATCCGGTTTAGCATCGTGACTTGTGCCTTTAATACCAGCACTTGGGGGTCTGAGGTAGGAGGATTGCTTTGAATTTGAGTCCAGCCTGAGCTACAGTGTGAGTGCTAAGTCAGCCTGGGGCTAGATTGAGACTCTGCCTCAAACAAACAAACAGAAAAGATTGTATGACAATCATTCTATGTTCTTGATTCCCTGTTTTGCTAAAGCCAATCTCTAAATCTTTTGCCTTACTTTGTCAAGGCTACTCACCATTACACAGGTGAGGTTGGGAGCTTTATAGTAATGTGCATATATGGTGCCAGACTTTTTGTTTGGATATTCTCATAAGATGTAAAGGATTGAGTGACAATACTGTTTTAATTTTTGATGCAATGTCAATAAATGAATACTAGTGGCTTTGCTCTGTTTTCTAGCATTTAAACTAATCCCAGGTGTTGATAGTTTAGCAACTTTTTGTATAGCTTGGAGAGTTTAGGTGTAGATTTTAAAGTGAAAAAAAAATGTATTATTAGTAGACCACTGTGTTAAGTTAGTAGATCTGAACATGTTTCCTTAGTATTGCTTAGATTCTTTTTTTAAAAAAAACAGGACACAAAATAATTTCTTTTGTAGTTAAGTAACTGAAAGAACATTTCGGGAAAGATTTTTATCTGCTTATATCTAATTCCCTGCATTTGAAACTTCAGTATTTTCCTGTATCTTTTCTGCTATTAAACTTGAGCTTTACTTTTTATAGTGCTGCACAGCTGGTGAGTTATCCAGGAAAAAACAAGATCCCCTTGAACTATCACATAGTTGAGGTATGCCTTCCACTTGGTGCTTATTTCTAAGTTTCAGAATCCTTTTGTTGACTTAAGCGTACTCTTGTTTTCTTGTTTGATTGATTGGTTGGTTTTATTTGTGCAGCTTAGCCTGGCAGTAAAAATTAACAGAGGGTTGTCAGTTTTTCTTGCTGTATTAGCCACATTAGTAAAGAGAAAGGGAAGTTGAGACTCATAGCCAAGCGGAATTTGAGTTGTCTATAAACTATTTATGTCCCAGACCAAGAAAATGTATTATGCTCTTCCCCTCACCACCACCACACCCAGCCATACTGGGTAAGGAGAAGCCAGACTCACATGTATCCCTGTGGCCCTAGCAAAGAGAGGCAGGCTTGCAGAGCTTAGCAGAGCCAGAAAAGCAGAGTGGAACTGAGCTGGGTGGAGCTAGTGACAGGAAGAAAATAGCAGCCTTTACAGGCAAAGGGAAGATCTGATTAGTTTGCAGATTTGGAGGGAAGATCCCTGAGCCAGCCCATTTGGGCTGTCTATGTAAGTAGTAAGCTACACTATGGACCGCAGGTGGCACTATAGATCAGTCTTGATCAGACAGTTCTGTTTCTGCTAAGAATTCCGTTCTCTTGTCAGGGTAAGGTGTCAAGTGGGGTGGCATCTCCTGGTTTTCCTCTCAGTCTTAAGTGAAACTTCCTAAAAGGAGCTAACTTTCTTCTATCCTTCACTAGGAAACAGGTGAAGTACTTTTATTTGTAGATGATATATTTTTAAATATTTTATTAATTTATTTGAGAGAGAGAGAAAATGGGTGCACCGGGGCCTCTAGGCACTGCAAACAAACTCCAGACACATGCTGTGCATCTGGCTTACATGGGTACTGGAGAATTGAACCTGGGTCCTTGGGCTTCACGGGCAAGCACCTTAATCGCTCAGCCATCTCTCCAGCCCTACCTGCAGATGATATTCTATGTATAAAATGTCCTGTTCATCTAGAACACTCTTAGATCTAATAAATATTTTTTTAAAAAGAGTTGCTGGATACAAATATTAATACACAAAAATCAGTAGGCTTATATACAAATAACATACATGCTGAGAATAAAATCAGTAAAATGTCCCCATTTACAATTACCTCCAAAAAAAAAAAAAAAAACTTGAAACTACACTTAAAGAAAAAAATTAAAAATATACTAAAAGATGGAAAGACTTCTCATGCTCCTGGATTGCAAAATTAAAATGTTGAAAATGGCTATACTACCAAAAGCAATCTACAGTTTCAGTTTAATCCCCATCAGAATTGTAATACCATTTTTCACAGGAATAGAAAATTTTTATCCTGAAATTTATATGGAAGCACAAAAGACCCTAGGTAGACAAAGCAATCCTAAACAAAAAGGATAATGCTGGAGGTATCATTACACCAGATGTCATGCTATATAATAACGAAAGCATCGTGATACTGGCACAAAATTAGACACATAGATAATGGAATAGAGAAAACAGCTATCAATCCACACAAAGCTACAGCCCCCTGATTTTTTTTTTTGAAAGATGGCAAAAATATACATTAGAGAAAAGAGCTTTTTCAACAAATGAATATCCACATATAGAAGAATGTGAAAGTACATCTATATCTCTCACCCTGTACAAAAATCAACTCCAACTAGATTAAAGACTTAAGACCCAAAACTCTTAAAACTGTTAGAAGGGCTAGAGAAGATGGCTTAGCGGTTAAGATGTTTGCCTGCAAAGCCAAAGGACCTAGGTTAGATTCCCCAGTACCCACATAAGCCAGATGCACAAGGTAGCACATGCATCTGGAGTTCGTTTGCAGTAGCTAGAGGCCCTGGTGTGTCCATTCATTCATTATCTCTCTCTTTCAAATAAATAAATTAAAATAAAAAAGTGCTAAAGAAGCTTAAAAAACCATTAGAAGAAAAAAGGTAAGGAAAATATTTCAAGATAAAGATATACGCAGGGACTTCCTAAATAGGACTCCATTCACTCAGGAAATAATACCAGTAATTGACCAATGGAATCTCAATACCTAGTATATGCAAAAAACTAAAAACCACGAAATCAAATAACCAATCAGTGACTGAGGTAATAAAATGGGACAGTTCTCAAAATGAAGTACAGATGGCCAATAAATAGGAAAAGTTAAGTTTGTGATTCCAGACTACAATGGGATTCCATCTCACCCTAGTCTGAATGGCAGCCATTAAGAATGTAGATAACAGCTGGGCATGGTGGCACACGCCTTTAATCCCAGTACTGGGGAGGCAGAGGTAGGTGGATCACCATGAGTTTGAGGCCACCCTGAGACTACATAGTGAAATTCCAGATCAGCCAGAGCTGGAGTGAGACCCTCCCTTAAAAAAAAAAAAAAAAAAAAAAAAAAGGATGTTGATAACCACAAATGTTAGTGAGGATGTATGTAAAAAGGAAACAACCCTGATACACTGCTGTTGGGAATGTAAACTAGTCCAGCCTCTGTGGAAGGCAGTGTAAGAAATTATGTCTGGATAAAGTGTTTCTGCTTGATACATAAGTCAGACTGTCAAATTCATTTGTTTCTTAGGGTTTTTGTTGTTGTTTTTGGATGAAGGGTCTCACTCTAGCCCAGGCTGACCTGGAACTTACTCTGTAGTGTCAGGCTGGCCTTGAACTTACAGTGATCCTTCTACCTTTGCCTCCCAGGTGCTGGGATTAAAGACATGCACCACCACATCCAGCTACATTATTCTTTAAAGCAAAAGTATACTTAGCATTATTATTTAAAACTCACATTTCATTCACAGCAAACTGTGTTTGTAGAAGTATTGCATCTATCTTTGCAAAAGAGTTAAAGTATGTTTGTACTATGAACATGGCTGATAGATGTATCACCTGAAATACAAAATGTCCCCTTTTTTTGGTTTTTAAATGGGATGGATGTTACTATATAACCCTAGCTTCTCATGATCCTCCTGCCTCAGCCTGAGTTTCTGGGATTATGGCATATACAGCACCTGGCTGTAAGCCATATATTTTCTTTTTTATGTGAGAGAGAATTGGTGTGCCAGGACCTCCAGCCACTGCAATCGAACTCCAGATGTGTGTGCCCCCTTGTGCATATGTGTGACATTGCACACTTGTATCCCTGTGTGTCTTGCTTATGTGGGACCTGGAGAGTTGAACATGAGTCCTTAGGCTTTGCAGGCAAGTACCTTAATTGCTAAGCCATCTCTTCAGCCCCCTTATTTTTTAAAAAATGCAAAATAAAGCCGAGCATGATGGTGCACACATTTAATCCCAGCACTTGGGAGGCAGAGGTAGGAGGATCACCATGAGTTTAAGGCCACCCTGAGACTACAGAGTGAATTCCAGGTCAGCCTGGGCCAGAGTGAGACCCTACCTCAAAAAACAAAAAAAAAGGGGGGCAAGCAAAATATGTAAAAGTCAGACCAGAGCTTTAGAATGCTAGGTAGGGGCTCACAATAAGGATGGTGGGAAACAGTAAGACTATACAAAAGATCTGGCATGAATTCCAAGTAGTAATCTAGAGTGATGCCTCTGCTGTTTGCATCTTGTAGTCTAAGGATTCTTATATTTAAAGAGATAAAACTCTAATGGAGTGGTTGAGCCCCTCAGTACACTGCCTCCTTGAATCAACTTTGAAACTTCACAAATTGGAATTATTGAATACTTGTTTCAGAGAAATGTGGATCAAATAAGCATTAATCTTGTATGCTCTTGATTTTTAGTGAACAAGAACTATCATTATGGTATTCAGTTTTATATCTCGGAAAGCATAATTTTTAAAAACAAAAGGTAACATTTTGATTACCAGAGCCATGGAGTTCAGATTTATAATGTCTCGATCTTTCTACTAGTACAAATGCAAAGATAGCAGTTGGGTTGTGCTCTGACTCAGGATTCTTTTGTAGGTGATCTTTGCCGAGCTGTTTCAGCTTCCAGCGCCCCCTCACATCGATGTGATGTACACAACACTGCTCATTGAACTGTGTAAACTTCAGCCGGGCTCCCTACCCCAAGTTGTATCCTTTCATTTGCTTTTATATTATTTTTATATCTTTTAATTATTTATGAGGAGAGAGAGAATGAGAAAGAGTAGGCATTCCAGGACCTTTTGCTGCTTCAGAAGAACTCTAGATACATGTGCCAGTTTGTGCATTTGTCTTTATGTGGGTGCTGGGGAATTGAACCCAGGCCAGCAGGTTTTTCAAGCTAGTACCTTGAACTGCTGAGCCATGTCCCTGACTCCCTTCATTTGCTTTTAAATTTACTCTCTTTGGCTGGACTTAAAAATATACAAAATATTTGAGCTGTCCTTTCTCAGTTTGATCTTTGTGCTCCTAACCTCTGTGTTTCAGGAATGGTTTTAGTTATTTTTTTCTTTGTGTTTTGTTTATTTCTTTATTTACAAGCAGAGAGAGAAAAAAAATGAGAATGAGAATTGGCACCTCTGGCCATTGCAAACAAACTACAGGTGCATGTGCTACTTTGTGCATCTGGATTTATGTAGGTACTAGGGAATCGAAAATCAAACCAGGGTTTACAGGCTTTCCAAGCAAATGCCTTTAACTGCTGAACCATTTTCATAGACATTAGTTTGTCTTAATAGTGGTCTGTATCATTTTTAAAAGGTTATGAACTGAAATTAACACATAACACCTCCTACTGTTTGAAATAAAAATTCCCCACATTTGATAATCATCTTTTATATGCTTTTTAAATTTATTTATTTATTTAGATGCAAGCACAGAAAGAGGAAGAAAGACCATGCCAGGGCATAGTGCCACTGCAAATGAACTCCAGATGCATGCACCACTTTGTGCATCTGGCTTTACATGGGTACTAGGGAATTGACCATGGGTCATTAGTCTCTGCAGGCAACTGCCTTAACCACCAGAGCTATTTCCCCAGCCCTGTAATTTTTTGAGGCAGGATCTGTAGCCCAGGCTAGCTTGGAACCTGGTATGTAGTCCAGGATGGCCTCAAAGTCCCAACAATTTGCCTGCCTCAGCCTCTCATGTTGCTTGGATTACAGTTGTAGGTCATCATGCCCTTGTTTTTTAAAATAAGTTTTACTATAAATATGAAAAGAATGTAGTCTACCATTTGGGCCTTTGGTTTCTCTTCATTAAGTCAGGCCCATATCTGATTTTTTCTTGTCTTTATGTTTCTGTGAGTTACTAAGGAGAGATTTGATTCTCCTACTGTACCTGTGGGTTTGCTTGTTTCTCTAGTTCTGTTACTTTTGCATTGTGTGTTCTGAGTTAATACTAGGTGTACATAAAAGCATTTTGGGGAAATAAGTCTTTTACTATGTTGAGGTAATTGCAACTTAGACAGTTTGCCTTAAAGTGTCTAGTTTTTCAGATACTTGTAGAGTGTCACCAGCTTTTTTGAGATTAAATCACTTGTTTTTCTAGCTTTCTGCATCCATGTATTTTCTTGTGTTTTATAAACAACTGGCTTTACATTGTTTGACAAACTATCATTTAACTGGACCCTATTTGTCATGGCCATTTTCTATTTCTCTCTACTGTATGTCTTTTATATTATGAAAATAGTTTGGGTCTTTACTTTTTAATTGAATTTTTATTTATTTATTTAGTTAGTTTGGTTTTTCAAGGTAGAGTCTTGCTCTAGCCCAGGGTGAACTGGAATTCACTATGTAGTTTCAGGCTGGCCCTGATATCACAACAGTCCTCCTACCTCTGCCTCCAAAATGCTGGGATTAAAGGCATGTGCCACCATGCTTGGCATGTATTTGAATACCTATTTTGTTTTTACTTTCTGAGACAAAGTCTCTCATTGACCTGAAAAGATAAAAGATGCTTAAAGTTAATAGTTATAAAGATATAACAGATAGGTTTTGCTTTGCGTTTCTGTTATTACAACTTATTTTTTTTTTTTTGTTTGTTTGTTTGTTTGTTTGTTTGTTTGTTTGTTTTTTTTTTTTTTTTTTTTTTGCTTTTTGGAGGTAGGGTCTCACTCTGGCCCAGGCTGACCTGAAATTCACTCTGTATTCTCAGGGTGGCCTCGAACTCATGGTGATGTTCCTACCTCTGCCTCCCGAGTGCTGGGATTAAAGGCATGTGCCACCACGCCCGGCTTACAACTTATTTTGAACGAGATTGTAGAATGGCTTTCCTTATCTTCAAATTCACAGCTTGCACAGGCAACTGAAATGTTGTACATGCGTTTGGACACAATGAGTACTACATGTGTAGACAGGTACAGTAATTATTTTATTTATTTATTTATTTATTTAGAGAGAAACAGGCAGGTGGGGAGAGAATGAGCACACCAGGGCCTTTAGCCACTGCAAATGAATTCCAGACCACGGGCCCCCTTGTGCATATGGCTTACATGGGTCTTGGGGGATCGAACCATGGTCCATAGGCTTTGCAGGCAAATGCCTTAACCACTAAGCCATTTCCCCAGCTAATATAATTTTCATATCTTTTATATCCATTATTCAAATTCTGTGTCTGAAAATTATCAGTAAAGTTTATCCTGTGTCATTGATCTTGACTAATCAAGTGATTGAAATTACAGATTTGTGAGGGATATGCTTTAAAAAAGTATCTTTTTAAAAAGTAATTTTGTTTATTATAAAGAGGCAGGCAGATGCAGAGAATGGGTACACCAGGGTCTCAAGCCACTGCAAACAAACTCCACATGCATATGCCACCTTGTGCATCTGTCATACGTGGGTATTGGGGAATTAAACCAGCGTCCTTGGGCTTCGCAGGCACACGCCTTAACCAATGAGCCATCTCTCCACCCTGAAAGTATCTTTAAATATTTTTAAAATTTATTTCTGAGCAGGGATAGAGGAATGAGAATGGGCATGACAGACCTCTTGCAACTGTGAATTAACTCCAGTTGCATGTGCTACTTTGTGCATATGAGTGGTTACTGGGGAATTGAACCCAGCCTGTCAGGCTTTGTAAACAAGCTTCTTTTAACCATTGAGCCATCTCCCCAGGCCTAAGAAAATATGTTCTGGTTTTCTTTATTCTACTCCAATAAAATACCAATTGTATTGGTCATTCCCATTGTGTCATTCAGTAAGTATTTTGATTGTTCTTAGAATGTTCACAACATTTTTGATGACACTAAAATGTCTATTAGAGAGCTAAGTGTATTTTTAAGGGAAAGGGAGGTAGCTTCACAGGCATAATCTTTGGTGAAAAGGTTATGTTGTAAATTTGAGAGTCTATATTTAGGCTCTGCCATTTTAAAATGACTTAAATGTTTATCTGCTGTTTTTCTTCTGCCTTCCATTCCATCAACAGTTATTTAGAAAATAATACTCCTTCATAGTTGTGAAAAATATGTAAATATATTACATGAAACCAGTACTAAAATTATGTCTGTTATTCACCTATAAAGAATAAGGTATAGAGAGCTGGGCGTGGTGGCACACGCCTTTAATCCCAGCACTCAGGAGGCAGAGGTAGGAGGATCGCCATGAGTTCAAGGCCACCCTGAGACTACATAGTTAGTTCCAAGTCAGCCTGGGCCAGAGTGAGACCCTACCTCGAAAAACCAAAAAAAAAAAAATAAAAAAAAAAATAAGGTATAGGGAGGTGTGGTGGCACACACCTTTAATCCCAGCATTTGAAGGAGTATCGCCATGAGTTCAAGGCCACCCCAAGACTACAGAGTGAACTCCAGGTCAGCCTGGGCTAGAGTGAGACTCTACCTCAAAAAAAAAAAAAAAAAAAAAAAAAAAAAAAAAAGAATAAGGTAGGGGCTGGAGAGATAGTTTCACAGTTAAGGGACTTGCCTGTGAAGCCTAAGGACCCAGGTTCAAGTCCCCAGTACCATGTAAGCCAGATACACAAGGTAGATTATACATTTGGGGTTCATTTGCAGTGGCGAGAGGCCCTGGTAACCCTTCTGCCTCTTTCTCTCAAATAGCCAGGTGTGATGGCGCATGCCTTTAATCCCAGCACTTGGGAGGCAGAGGTAGGAGGATCACCATGAGTTCGAGGCCATCCTGAGATACATAGTGATTTCCAGGTCAGCCTGGGCTAGTGTGAAACCCAAACTCAAAAAACTAAAATAAATAAAATAAAATAAAATTTAAAAATAATAACATAGCACTTACACGAACCAAGATAGGGTGCTATAAAAGAAATGAGTTATAAGCCAGGCGTGGGGTGCACACCTTTAATCCCAGAACTCGGGAGGCAGAGGTAGAAGTATCGCTGTGAGTTCAAGGCCACTCTGAGACTACATAGTAAATTCCAAGTCAGCCTGGGCTAGAATGAGACCCCATCTCAGGGGGGAAAAATGAGTCATACATGATTTTCTGAGGAAAGAAGTTACATGGGCAGGAGAAGATAGAGTTGCAGGTATGCTTCTCAGTAATCATAAAACAGGGTTTATCTTTGTGAAAGATTATATAAATTCCCATTCTAAATTCTATTTTTTCTTTTCTCCTTACCCCTGCCCACTCCCCAATATAGGTTTATTAATTGGTTTTCCCATCATCTCAGTAACTTTCAGTTCCGTTGGAGCTGGGAAGATTGGTAAGTGTCATGTTTTATCCTTCTTCTAAGGTCATATTTAAAACTAAAATATGTACCTGAAATCTTTCTTTGACATTTAATACTACGTGTAGATTTAGTAGTAAAAGGACATTATACTTAGTATAAGTTAAGTATATGCATATTATAAAACTACATTTCTTTATTAGGTCAGATTGTCTTACTCAAGACCCTGAAAGCCCCAAACCAAAGTTTGTAAGAGAAGTTTTAGAAAAATGTATGCGGTAAGTTCTTTATATTTTTGTCTTCATTTAGGTCTTATTTCTCTAGAAGGATTGTATCTTCTGCATTTGTTATACATGTCTACAGTACAGTTTCTTAAATCCAGGTAAATTGCTCAACTTCCACTTTTTAAAAAAATATTATTTATTTATTTATTTATTTATTTATTTATTTATTTATTTATTTGAGAGAGAGAAAGAGGCAGTGAGAGAGAAGGTACACCAGGGCCTCCAGTCTCTGCAAATGAACTCCAGATGCATGTGCCCCCTTGTGCATCTGGCTTACATGGGTCCTGTGGAATCAAACCAGGATCCTTTGGCTTTGCAGGCAAACACTTTAACCACTAAGCCATCTCTCCAGCCCCAATTTCCACTTTTTAATCAGGATCTAGGCTAAAAATATTTTCAGGGAAGCCAGGTGTGATGGCGCATGCCTTTAATCCCAGGCAGAGGTAGGAGGATCACTATGAGTTCAAGGCCACCCTGAGACTACATAGTGAATTCCAGGTCAGCCTGGGCTAGAGCAAGACCCTACCTTCAAAATAAAAAAAAATTGCAGGGGCTAGGCTACAAATATTTTTGATAGTGTAAGATTTTCTAATTCATATTTTGTTTCATTTGCCCTCCATTAGGATCATCTCTTCAGAGACCCCTAATTTCTAGTGTTAGAATATAGTTTTTAGGAGCCATGATCTTGGCTCTTGTGTTTGTCTTTGTGGTGTCATTTGGTTTAGGCCCTTAGTAAACACAAATACACACATCTGTAACTTTTTTTCTATATACCTGTGTGTGTATCTGTCTCTTCACTTCAGTCCAGCATATTGTTTCTAGCCTTATTCTTTGTCATGATGTGCAAATACTTTCTTAGATAGTAAGAAATTGGGCTTCTACTATCCTTCATATATATCTATTTTTTTTTTCTTTGATGCATTACAACCAATGTCCCAACCATACTGACTTACCTCTTCCACTACCCCACTTTCACTTCCCGTCTCTGGCCACCAGTCCTGTGGGTCCTCTAGCCTACACCTTAGTATAAAGTATATTGTACATGAAAGTTACCTGAGAGTTTTCCTGTGTCAACTAATTCAGACACCTAAAGGACTTTTGCCCATCCATTTACTGATTGTCAGCTGAATTCAGTGTCTTAAAGAATATGGCTTTCAGGTAAGTTTGGTGTTACCAAAGATAAAAACTGATGACGGGGCTGGAGAGATGGCTTAGTGGTTAAGCGCTTGCCTGTGAAGCCTAAGGACCCTGGTTCAAGGCTCGATTCCCCAGTACCCACATAAGCCACATGCACAAGGAGGCGCATGCATCTGGAGTTTGTTTGCAGTGGCTGGAGGCCCTGGTGTGCCCTCTTCTCTCTCTCTCTCTCTCTCTTACTCTCTCTCTGCCTGTTTCTGTATCTCTCAAATAAATAAATAAAAATAAAATATTTAAAAAAACTGATGAGATAACTTCTGAGGCTATTATTTGTATTATAGGTTGTCTTACCATCAGCGTATCTTAGATATTGTTCCTCCTACCTTCTCAACTCTGTGTCCTGCAAACCCAACCTGCATTTACAAGTATGGAGATGAAAGTAGCAGTAAGTAATATAACAAGACGAATTCTTGTCTTTAAAAAGTACCAATGCATGTGTGCTCTGACGTCAATTATTTATGAATGGAGAAATTAACTTTCTTGGAGTTTGTATTTCCTCTACTTGGAAAGTAATCTATCACTAGCCACAATATTAAAGACTTTTATGATTGAATTAGTTATTATTAGGTTATAATTTTTTTCTTTTTATATTGTTTATAGTGTTATGTCCCTGACATTTTCAGTATCCCAAAGATAACAAGATAAATGTATACCTAGATTGTACTAATGTAAAAGTGTGTGTGTGTTATGGTGTGGATTTCTTTGATTGATACTCTATGATGATTTAGGTCTGGTATTGGTAATACTGGGGCACGTGGTAGTATGCCTCTATAAGTAAATTTATAATTAGGATTTTCTGGCCTTTTAGTCATTTTGTGTCTGAGATTATACCATGAATCCAATAGGCTAAAACTTGTTATGGCTTTTTCTGCTTTGCAGCATATTTATGCTTGAGAAAGACATGTTGTATAGTGGTGACCACTGGTATAGAATTAGGTGTCAGTGTTTTCCAACTTAGGCTGTTCAGACTGTACTAACCCAGCGCCTCCATGTGCCTCACGTTTTCTGCTGCATGGAGGTCCTCTGTTATCTGAGAACTCTGCCTTTCCTTGCGTTGGTCTTTACCCAAGTATGGAAAACCATTTCTGTCTCTAGTTTCTGTTGATTTTTTCCCTTGGATCTAGCCCAAACTGCTTCTATAACTATTTTTTAACCTGTAGCAAGCTTTCTGACTGCCTCTAAGGTAAATGTCTTGATTCTCAACTAAAGTTTAACCTCCTTGGTGACAAAGGATTCTCATTCTATTGTGTGTTTGATGGGGGTTTTATTGTTGTTGGTATTGAAGTTTTCTGTTTTGTTCTGTTTTTTTGAAGTGTCCTACTTTCAGGGAAAAGTTCATGGCAGGTATTAGTTACATGACTGTCCTGTGTGATCTGTGTCAGTACATGTCATTCATTACAAGCACTTACTAACTCATACCTTATATGATCTTATGTTAGATTGCTTTTTTGTTACCTCATTGTCCACATTATAGTGAAAGTAGATTTCCTGTCATCCTGGTTATGCCTTTATCCTAAAACAAATTCTATACAATAGGCATTCACCAGTTACTAGCCCTTAGTAAGCATGTGAGGTCACATTATGTAAGCATCCATCTGACTTTCCCAGCATATAGACTCTGTATAAGAATCTATATATAAGATATATCATATATATGTATATATGAGAACAGCACAAAGCCACTCTTAACTTGGCAGCCTTTACCTTGTTTAAACTCAAACTTAGTTTCTATTGGCCCAGAGGAAAGAAGGAAGAAAGGATCATTGACAAAAAGGAAAGAAAAGCATTGGAGCCTTACAGGGCTCAGGAGAGTTGAGGGCTCATTTAAGACAGTAGTTAACTATCTTGAAGAAGATCACCACCCTTCTACTCTGAATTTCAGTTAGGAAAGTGCTCATAAGAAATGTTGAGCTGCCGGATGTGGTGGCACACACCTTTAATCCCAGCACTTGGGAGGCAGATGTAGTAGAATTGCCATGAGTTGGAGGCCACCCTGAGCTAGAGAGACCCTACCTCGGAAAACCAAAAAAAAAAAAAAAAAAAAAAAAAAAGTTGAGCTAGCTGGGTGTGGTGGCGCATGCCTTTAATCCTAGTACTCAGAGGTAGGAGGATTGCCGTGAGTTCGAGGCTACCCTGCAACTACATAGTGAATTCCAGGTCAGCCTGAGCTAGAGTGAGACCCTACCTCAAAAAAAAAAAAAAAAAAAAAGTCATGGATATTGAGGCCAATTTCTGTCTGGGCAGTTGCATTGTAAGAAGTCATATCCTTCCTTTGGCTCTTCCATTCTATCTGCCCCTCTTCCACAATGGTCCCTGAGCCTTGGAGGGTGTGACAGAGGTGTTTCAGTGCTGGGCACTCCTCCATCCCTTCTTCTCAGCACTATGTTGCCTTTTAGAAGAAAAAGATAATGACATCAAATTAAAAGAGAGACTAATGGAGAGAGGGAGGGGATATGATGGAGACTGGAGTTCTAAAGTGGAATGGGGGGAGGGGAGGGAAATATGATGTGTTTTTTGTATGTAAGTATAGAAGTTGTCAATAAAAAAATAATAATTTTAAAAAAGTGTTGAGCTAGGTGTGGGGGCACACACCTTTAATCCCAACACTTGGGATGTAGAGGAGGTAGGAGGATCACTGTGAGTTTGAGGCTAGCCTGGGACTACAGAGTGAGTTCCAGGTCAGCCTGGGCTACAACAGGACCCTACCTTGAAAACACCAAAAAAAAAGTGTTAGAACAAGGATTGTTTCTATTTTAGGTGAAAAAACTATTAGATTTAATTTCTCAATGTAACGATTTATAGTCTTTTGGCTTGATCTACTTTCTCCTCCATTCTGTGTTTAGATTCTCTTCCTGGACATTCTGTGGCACTCTGTTTATCTGTTGCCTTTAAAAGTAAGGCAACCAATGATGAAATCTTCAGCATTTTAAAAGATGTACCAAATCCTAACCAGGATGATGATGATGGTAAGTGAATTGCATATGTCTGCAGTGGATCTATGCACAGGCCAAGTTAAGGCATAAATAAAGTTCTAGCACAACAGGAGTTCCTCACAAATCCCATTTGGTGTTCATAAAGGAATAGAAAAGGTGTTCTTAGAACCTAGGTATTGTCCCCTTAATAAATACCTGTGAAGTAGCTTATACTAAGAATACAAAACGCATTCTACATACAAAAGAAAACAAGAGAAAGAATTATATTTGTGCTTAGATTTATATTTTGAGTACCTAAATAAGTGATGGACTTTTATTATGAATTATTATTGAAAGATATATCAATGTGTGATTATCATTTGGATGAGAGTATAGAATTTGCTTAGCATTCCAGGTGTAACATCATAGAATTGCTGTTATTACCTTTTTTTTAAATCTTACTGTGAAATGTTTTTCAGATGAAAGGTTCAGTTTTAACCCATTGAAAATAGAGGTCTTTGTACAGACTCTACTACACTTAGCAGCCAAATCATTCAGTCACTCCTTCAGTGCTCTTGCAAAGTAAGTACAAGCTTTGAAATGCTAATGCTATAGTAATTTTTTGCCTCCAATTGAATACAGAGATCCCAGTATTAAATAATTTAATACATCATGACATGGTTGTGGTATCTAAAATCCTTTTCCTGTGGCTTCTGTCCATCTGCATGCACAGTTTGCATATGTGCACAGAAAATATGTTTTTTCATATAGACCTTAAGAGAAACTGGTGAGAACCTAGGTAATACAATTAGAAGATTCCTAACCTATCTAAGTATCTTTGCAAAGGAGAATAAGCAGAAATGAGAGCCTGTCCCAAAAGTTAGCATCTAAAGAGGCATCTTTCTGCTTTGTCAAGAATCCAGGAAAGAAAGAAAGGACAGAGGGAGGGAGGAAGGAAAGAAAGAAATCACAGTGCATAAAGGCATTTGTTTACAAAGCCTGCTGACCCAGATTCAAGTTCCCAGCACCCATGTAAAATCAGATGTAAAAAGTAGTGTAAGCATTTGGCATTTGTGTGCAGTAGCAAAGGACCCTTGCATGTCTATACATATGTGTACACATACAACTAAGTAAAAATAAAGAATCATTTAAGCGAGATGTCTTAGTGGTTGAGGCACTTGCCTGTGAAGCCTAATGTCCAAGGTTCGATTCCCCAGTACCCATGTAAAGCCAGATGCATAAAGTGGCATATGCATCTAGAGTTCATTTGCAGTGGCTAAAAGCCCTGGTGTACCCATTTTCTCCCCCTCTCTCTCACTCTCTCTCACTCTTTTTCTTTGTCCTTGAAAATAAATAAATTTAAAAAAATTTTTTTTGGAGAGGGAAATAGAGAATGGGCGCACCAGCAGCCTCTCAGCTGCTGTGAAAGAACTCCGGATGCATGCGCCCCCTTGTGGTCAAGTGCAGCATTGCACCCTTGCATCACTTTGCATCTGGCTAAACATGGGACCTAGAGATTGGAACTGGTGTTCTTAGGCTTAGCAGGTAGGCTCCTAAACTGCTAAGCCATCTCTCCAGCCCTAAAAAAAATTTTTTTTAAAGAATGATTTAAAATGGGGAGCTGGGAAGATGGTTCAGTGATTAAAGGTGCTTGCTGCCTTGGTTGAGTTTCCCAGTACCCACATAAAGCCAAATGCACAAAGTGTTGCATGCATCTGGAGTTCATTCACAGTGCTTAGAGATCCTGGTGTACCCATTCTCTGTCTCATCTCTGCTTGCAATAAATAAAGATATTTAAAATAAGAGAAAAAAAGAATCTGAAAAACAAGAGCATACAAATATTACTCTGAGATTTTGTGGCCTGGAGAGATTGCTTAGTGAATAAGGTATTTGCTTGCTTATAAGCCAGATGCACAAAGTGATGCATCTGGTAGAGTCTGTCTGCAGTGGCAGGAAGCCATAGCATGTTCATATTCTCCCTTCCTCCCTCCCTCCCCCCACATCAATAAATAATTAAGTAAAAGAATTTTGTGGCAGCTTCCTTACAGACCAGATTCCTAATCATCTTTATATCCTTAATGGTCAATATTTGGTTAATTCACATTTATATTTTATAGTGCAATTTGAGTAACATTGAAAATGTTAAAGTAGCTAATAAATATATATGGTATTTTCCCCCCGTTATCCGAAGGTTTCACGAAGTCTTCAAAACCCTAGCAGAAAGTGATGAGGGAAAGTTACATGTGCTGAGAGTTATGTTTGAGGTTTGGAGGAACCATCCACAGGTAAAAATTGCTTAATTAGATGTGTTGAAGCCCTGGCTGTGCAGACAAGAAAATTAAATTTGGTTCTTCCTTCAGAATTTTTTTCAAATCTCTAAAAATTTTTGTTGCTGTGGGAACAGTGTGTTGGTACATTCTCTAAAAAGGCAATGTAACTGGGTTTTTTACTTTAGTTTCTCCACACATACTAGATGTGTGTTGCTTAATGGTCTACAAATTGAGTAGTAGATGGTTATCTAGTCAACTAGCTTTCTACAAACAGGATCCAGATTTTCCAAGTCTTGGTATCTTTATTTTTTAAGCTGTGCATTATAAGAAGTACATGCTAATAGATGTTTATGATGAAATGTTATATTTTCAATTTGGGGATATTTTGTTTGAAATGGAATAAATTTGTATGTGGAAATTATCACCTTTTTTTAAGATTGTTAACCATTTGGAAATATTTTTTTTCTTTCAATCTTTATTGGTAATATAGTGTTTCTTACAGTTCTATAGGACAGTACAAAGACAGGGTGCAATAAATCTTAAGACCTATTGGTTAAGCCAGGCATGGTGGCACATACCTGGAATTCCAGCACTTGGGAGGTGGAGGCAAGAGGATCAGGAGTTTGAAGCCAACCTTGGCTACATGAAACCCTGTTTCCCAAAACAAAAGCTCTACTTGTTAAAACTGGTTGACAGCTATACAACTAAAAGTCAGTTTTGTAGCCTTCCTATTTTATTTTTATCGCATTAGTACCAGTTTTCCCACATACGTGTGATTTACCGTGATTCTTTTCTCATTGTAGATGATTGCTGTACTAGTTGATAAGATGATTCGTACACAGATTGTCGACTGTGCTGCAGTAGCCAACTGGATCTTCTCTTCAGAACTCTCTCGTGACTTTACTAGGTTTGGACCAGAATTAAGAGCTCACTAATGAAACCACATGTTTCAAAATTCTTAGAGAACAGGAATTTTGTAAAATTCATATTACTTAGTAACAGTGTTTTTTTAGTATTTTATTTATTTATTTGAGAGAGAAAGAATGAATGGGCACACCTGGCCTGCTACTGAAAAATGAACTCCAGATACACACACCACTTTGTACAGATGGCTTTATATGGGTACTATGGGAATTGAACCAAGGCTGGCAAGCTTTGCAAGCAAGCCCCTTTAATCAGTGTGCCATCTCCCACCCCTACTAACTTTTTGTTTGTTTCTTGAGGTATGGTCTCCCTTTAGTTCAGGGTGGCCTTGAACTTGCGGTGATCCTCCTACCTCTGCCTCCTGAGTGCTGGGATTAACTCACACCCAGGCATTCTGAGATTGCTCTTAGAGGTCTCTGTTCTTGAACATCTTGCTCAAATATTTCTAACTTTGTAAAGCCTACTCTGACTACTACCAGAGTTCAAGTGCTCTGTTCTTTTGTCCTGTCAGCTAGCAACTTGGAGTTTAATGAACAGGTTGTTTGATTATTTTCCACCTGAATTATCTACTGTGTCCTGAAATTAGGAGACCTAGTTTGTGGACATGAAATACGGTAATACTCTTTTTTTTTTTTTCTTCTGGGCTGACCTGCAATTAAGTATGTAGTCTCGGGGTGGCCTTGAACTCACGACGATCCTCCTACCTCTGCCTCCTGAGTGCTGGGATTAATTATAGGTGTGCGCCACCACACCTGGCTAAGAACTACTTTTTTAAAATAAGCCATTTATGGAACAAATAAAAGATGCGCTTAGATGATGTTTGTATTTGGACTATTATATTTGAAGTATTGTCTGGTGAGATAGCTGACATATGTTGCTCTCTTTTTCTATTTTTTTAATATTTTATTTTTATTTATTTATTTGAGAGAGGGAAAGAGGCAGAGTGAGTGAGAGAGACAATGATTACAAACTTCAGATGCATGTGCCACCTTGTGCATCTGTTTTACAAAGGTACTGGGGAATCAAACCTAGGTCTCTTAGCTTTGCAGGCAAGCACCTTAACTGCTGAGCTGTCTCTCCAGCCCTCTTTTTCTTTAATCTCATTTTTAACGCCATGGTTCCTTATCAACTTAAGAATTTCTTGAATGTCTCAAGAGAATTGGCTGAGTATGCATTGACTTAACAGTTACGCTAAGTATGTCAAAGGAGCCTCATATTGGGCTCCATGTTGAGAAAAGTTCAACATTAATGTATACATTTAAGAGAAATAGTGCCGGGCGCACGCCTTTAATCCCAGCACTCAGGAGGCAAAGGTAGGTGGGTTGCCATGAGTTCAAGGCCACCCTGAGACTACATAGTTAATTCCAGGTCAGCCTGGGCCAGAGTGAAACCCTACCTCGAAAAACCAAAAAACAAAAAAGAGAAATAGGGCTGGAGAGATGGCTTAGCGGTTAAGGCGCCTGCCTGCTAAGCCTAAGAACCCGGTTCCAATCTCCAGGTCCCATGTTTAGCCAGATGCAAAGTGACGCAAGGGCGCAATGCCACACTTGCCCACAAGGGGGCGCACACATCTGGATTTCGTTCACAGCAGCTGAGAGACTGCTGGCGCACCCATTCTCTATCTGTCTCCCTCTCCCTCTCTCTCTGACTGACTCTCTGTGTCTCTCTCCAAAAATAAAAATAATTTAAAAAAAAAGAGAGAAATATATTTTGTATTGGTACCTAATAGTTTTTTTTTTTTTTGTAGTTTTCTACTTCAGTTTTATAGACAAGGACAGTACATGGTATGGCCCTCTGGGAGTTGATTAGAGTCTAATGGGTGGAGGTAGATACTTGTACAAGTCACAATGAAAGGCAAATCATAATTGTTGCTGGACAAGCATGCCTTATTTTGACAAAAGGGTGAAAGGCTATATCAGTCCTTAAGAGTAATAGGCAAGAGAGTTAGGGATATAGCTCATTTGGCAAATCTTTGCCTACTATGTACAAATCTTTGGTTCAATTCCCTATAATTAAGTATACCTTAACATACAATAACCAGATGCTACATTTCTTTTAAGATTGTTTGTTTGGGAAATCTTGCACTCTACAATTCGTAAGATGAACAAACATGTTCTGAAAATCCAAAAAGAGCTAGAAGAAGCTAAAGAGAAACTGGCAAGGCAACACAAAAGGGTAAGTTAGGTACTGATTTTTTGTTTTAAACTTGACAACCTGCATACATACAGATAAGATCATACGCCCCTCCCACTACCCTCCCTTTTCCCCCTTCCCTGTCCTTCCTACATTGAAGCCTTCTTTTTATTTTAATACCATTTTTCACCTCCTGTGCAGGGCTTGTATAGGTAGTGTCAGCCACTGTGAGGTCATGAATACCACAGCTACTTTGTGTCTGGAAGACAGTATTGCAAATCACTCCTTCCCTTCCTTTGTCTCTCATATTCTTTCTGCTTTCTTTTCTGTAATGGTCCCTGAGCCTTGGAGGTGTGGTAGAGATGTCTCATGTAATGCTGCCACTTCTTAACACTTGGATGAATTTTCTTTTTTTTTCTAAATATTTTATTTATTTATTTATTTGAGAGAGAGAGAGATACAGAAATAGGCAGGTAAAGAGAGAGAGAATAGGGGCGCCAGGGCCTCCAGCCACTGCAAACGAACTCCAGATGCATGCACCCCCTTGTACATCTGGCTTACGTGGGTCCTGGAGAATCAAGCCTTGAACCGGGGTCCTTAGGCTTCACAGGCAAGCGCTTAACCGCTAAGCCATCTCTCCAGCCCCCACTTGGATGAATTTTGAATCTCTTCAGAGGTCAAGGCCATCTGAAAAGAGAAGCTTCTCTAACCAAAAGTGAGAGTAGCATTAGTATATAGGTATAAACATAAGTATTTAGAGGGCATTTTGGTGGGCATAATATATCCATTTAGCCAGACAACAGAAGTAGTTTCCCCTTTTGAGTCTGTGACCTCCCTAGCCATCCATAGGCTTCTGATTAGGTTTTCAGTACCAGGCATGAATTCTCTACCGTGTAATGGGCCTCAAATCTAATTAGAGAGCAGTTCATTTCCCCCCATATAACAGATATGCCACCATTATACCAGTTGTTAAATTTCGCCTGGCTTGCTAGCCTTAAAACTTGCAGAAGGTCTGGAGAGATGGCTTAGTGGTTAAGGCGCTTGCCTGCAAAGCCAAAGGACCCAGATTCAGCTCCCCAGGACCCACATAAGCCAGATGCACAAGGGGGCACACGCATCTGGAGTTCATTTGCAGTGGCTGGAGGCCTTGGCATGCCCATTCTCTCTCTCTCTCTCTCTCTCTCTCTCTCAAATAAATAAATAAATAAGAAATGAAATGAAATGAAATGGAAAAAAAAACTTGCACAGTCCACTGCTGGTTAAGACTATGATGAATTTTCTCCCCCAGTAGGCTACATAGTACTTTCTAGCATCTTGACAGATAGTCAACAGAGAAGTAGATGGTTTCCAGTTCAGCTGCAGCTTGATTTCTCAGTGTCCTGTAGCCCGACCATGTGGTGTCTTCAGCAGTAGGGCATAGTATCTAGTTCTGGTACACAACCAATTGCCTTGGCAACAGCGTGTAATGTTTTGGGGGCATCACGGACATTCCTGACAATTTACTGCAAAGTATCCCACCTCTGGTACTGAAATTTTCTTATAATAAGCTACATCCTCTGGACAGAGCATTATAAACCCCCACAGGATACTTCTACTGAAACTCCTTATTTTTTAGCAATATTTCATCATGTTAATTATATTAATTATATGTATTAGCTAGCAAAGAAGTAGGTTTCCATATGACCTATTCATAACATTTTTAATGTTGATTAATTAGGATTTATAGGGAGGGGCATAGTTACACCTATTTTTGTCATCAGACTCTTAAGCAGTCTGCTTCAAATTAAGTACATGCCAGTCAAAGGCATTTCTTAATTAAGATGATGATGAGTTGCTTGAGGAACTGCACAGCTTTTTCATGTTACCCATTATGTGAAAGATTAGTAAGGTTCCTCTTTATTGATAAGACCCAGTGGTTAAGAAGTGATATCATACAGTCATAACCCTCCCACTGTTACCAAGACAAGTGACACTAAATTTCCCAGCCTGGCAAGTATGAAAGGTAAGAGGAAGAGCCTTCATTGTAAGCATATAACCCTTCAAAGATAAAACCCTTCCCCTGAGGCTAGGGCCATAGTTCAGTGATAAAGCACTTGCCTGGCATCTGGGTTTGAGGTTCTGGGTTTGCGCCCTAGCACCGAAAACAAATCTTAACTCCAGGAAGATCTTGAGTTCAAGGCCAGTCGGCTACATAGAGGGACTGTGTCTCAATAAAACACACAAAAATCTTTCTTATGGATTTAATACACTTTTTTTTTCTTTTGTTTCTGTGCCTTCTGTAGCGAAGTGATGACGAAGACAGAAGCAGTGACAGGAAAGATGGGGCCCTTGAGGAACAGATAGAAAGACTGCAGGAAAAAGTAGAATCTGCTCAGAGTGAGCAAAAGAACCTCTTCCTTGTCATATTTCAGGTAACTTGTCTTAAGATATTGACATGTAAAAGGATACAATTCATTCTTTTAGTTTTAAAATGTTATTTTTAATCACAAATATGCTTATTTACAAAGCTGGGCGTGGTGGCACACGCCTTTAATCCCAGCACTCAGGAGGCAGAGGTAGGAGGATTGCCATGAGTTCGAGGCCGCCCTGAGACTACATAGTGAATTCCAGGTCAGTCTGGGCCAGAGTGAGATCCTACCTCAAAAAAAAAAAAAAAAAAAAAAAAAAACTTATTTACAGAGAAGCTTAAGAAATTTACAGTGGGAGTATTTACAGTGGGAGTAGTTTCATAGTGTGGAGGCCATATGGTTCTGTTTTGTTTTCTTAGCATTTAAATACCTAAATCTCTTATTTATTATCATAGATTCTTTGAACATTAACTATTTCTTTAGAATAGAAGCCAAGGTATATTAATATAAAAAGATAAGGAATTCAGTATCAAAGGTCTATATTACTCAAAAGGGATGTGCTATTCCACATTCATACCAGTCTTCCTTTCTAGATTTACAGCATTTCAGTGAACCATGAGAAGATAGGAACACATAGCACAATCAGGGTGCAATGAGCAATTCTTTGAGGACTCTTAGAGTGTTTGCTTTTTCTCAAATGCTAAGGTTCTGTCTCTAATGCTTCTTGAACTTCATTCATTCTTTCCAGCGTTTTATCATGATCTTGACCGAGCACTTGGTACGATGTGAAACTGATGGGACCAGTATATTAACACCGTGGTATAAGAACTGTATAGAGAGGCTGCAACAGATCTTCCTGCAGGTTTGTGAGGGCTTTGAGTTGATGGCAAACACCATTTCTCAGCTACGAAAGTTTTCTGTTTTAAAAAATTCCTCAGCAAGCTGGAGAACACTTAAGTAGCACGTTTGAGGTCTTGGAATTTGTTTTCTGTTAGTGCAAAGTAAGTAAATAAATAAATAAATCCTCATGATATTTGCCAGGAGGCTATGTAGTTCCTATAGGCCCTTTAAGTCATGTTCATTTGCTGCTACTATTGTTCATCAGACTATTTAGCTTAAATAGGTGTTTTTTTGTTTGTTTGGTTGGTTGGTTGGTTTTGGTTTTTCAAAGTAGGGCCTCACTGTAGCCCAGACTGACCTGGAATTCACTATATAGTCTCAGGCTGGCCTGGAACTCACAGCAATCCTCCCACCTTGGCCTCTCAAGTGCTAGGATTAAAGGCTTGTGCCACCTCGCCTGGCTTTAAATTGGGTTTTTATTACTGAAACTCTGAGTTGCCATTTTCTGTGCTAGGCAGCCTAGCTGTAATCCAAAAGGTAGAAGAAAAACTAAAAGGGAACAGTAATTGAATTAACAAAAGTACTTAAAAATCATGTTCACATGATAAACAGTGATCATGGAAGCGAGGTAAGCTCCCTGAGTTCTCTGAAGACAGTTGACATTTGCCATCTGCTAAGTTTAAAATATGCAGGAGAGAAGATTTTTTACCTTCAGATATTAGTTTCCCTAAATCCTCCTGGCTTCTAGAAAAGTGATTAATGCAGAAGTTATTTTTAATGTCCAATGCTTTAAACTTCCAAATAGTAATTCCCCCTCGACTTTTTTTTTTTTTTTTTAACTATCAATTCAAAATCTTGATAGCAATCTCTGGTCCTCTAGAAACCTGAGTATATTGTAGTCTACTTAGAGCATATGGTAGAGGTAATCTTTCATTTCCTGATGCTTTAGATCCTTTATCAGTATGTCTGAACTGCTTTTTTAAGTCAAAATACTGTCTTAACTGTGGAGATACCCCGCTCAACCTGGTCTCTAACAGTAATTAATAGCCGCAAATCATGGCCTTCATTCCATTTACATAGTAGCTGCATTCCTTTTCCCATTTTCCTGTACAATTTCTTAATGCTAGGGCCTTTCAGAAGCCCATTTTATTGCTGTCAGCATCAATAGCTACCCCCCTTTACACCTTTTCATTTCAGTGTGGGTGGGCTGCCAAGGAAAATGTATGAGATTGCTTATGTGCTTACCTCATGACTCAAACACCCCTCTTCTGTGTCTGCAGCATCACCAGATAATCCAGCAGTACATGGTGACCCTGGAGAACCTGCTCTTCACTGCTGAGTTAGACCCTCATATCCTAGCTGTGTTCCAGCAGTTTTGTGCTTTGCAGGCCTAACAGTCTTGTTTTCCTTCATGTCAATTTTTTTATTATCTTAAAATAATTTGTCTTATTTTTGATGGTTTGAATGTTTGCTTTCTTGCGTAGCCTTTCACTTCTTAAAGGAAACAAAGGGAGGGAAAGGACAGTGAAGAATATGGTATCCCCCTAATTGCCCCTACAGAGCAGTTACTTCTTGATGACAACGATGTGATGATGACCATGATGTAATATATATATATATATGTGATGGATACAACTTTTCTGTGGTGAATTTGATATTTTTTTCTCCTTAAGACACACAACAAAGATTTGAGGTATGAGAAAGATTAGTGATCAAACTTACAAAATAGGAAAAAGAGCTGAGAGGTTTATTACCAGGTAGCCTAACTTTTCAAAGCTCCTGGTTAACCAAACAGGCTGAAATAAAAACTAAAACTTATGTTTTTAAAACTTTTGTATTTCATGATTTGTCATCTTAAATTTTTTTATTGGTGGTTTTTACTGAAGACATACTTCATGTAAAATCTTAAAATTTCTTTTCAAAAAAATTTTCTCCTATAGTATCTTATGGCACTACTTTGTAGTATATAAGTATTGTTAGAGTACTAATGCCCAGATTTGTCTTAAACATAAATCACCTGTGAATCTTTAAGGTTATTTTAAACCACGATCTTGAGGTAAAACATAGGTGTTAGCCATTTTTAAATTTCTCCAGGTGATTCCAAGTTTGTGTTAAAGTATGTTGTCATTTCCTATAGCCTCTGAGAAGGATTTATCCAAGATCCCTTAGTGATTCTGTGCTAATGTACAATTTGAAGTAGATTAGCTAAAACTGTTCTTGGAATTAGATGTAGGTTTGGGTTTTTCTCTGTAGAGCCTAGTTCAAATAACTAATTCCTAAGTCTACTGAGGCTCAAATAAAAAAGCAATTTTGTAAAATTATATAAGTAATTATCTGACTTTCCAAATTTCTAGGGGTTTTAAACTTTTCATTAAACTTTTGAAAAAAATTCTCTAAGAATCCTACAATTACTAGTAGTATTTTTGTGTACTTGATATCTTTTTGTACCTGTGACCTCCTAATAAGTATGGTGCATTAAGCATTGTTTATTTTTGGATATTAGTCTCTTTAGTTACAGTACATCTTAGTGGCTACAGAATATGATCCACTCAATGGATAATTCCTAGGATTTTTAAATACCTGTCATTTAAGGCAGGAAATGGTTATTCAGTAAATCAAGGTTATATGGCAAGTAGTAGCACAAAGAACAAAACCTGGGTCCTTGGCTAAATATTTTCTTTTTACATTGTTCTTCTTCCTCCTCCTTTCTTTTTTTTTTTTTTTTTTTTTATTTTTTTATTTTTTTATTTGAGAGTGACAGAGAGAGAAAGAGGCAGATAGATAGAGAATGGGTGCACCAGGGCCTCCAGCCACTGCAAACCAACTCCAGATGCATGTGCCCCCTTGTGCATCTGGCTTATGTGGGTCCTGGGGAAGCAAGCCTTGAACTGGGGTCCTTGGGCTTCACAGGCAAGCGCTTAACCGCTAAACCATCTCTCCAGGCCCCCTCCTTAAACCGAGCACACACGGTATAATTAATTTCAAATGGCTCCTGCTTCAAGAATCCAAAGAATTAACTATTTAAGGCATTGGTAATCCTTAATCCTTTGACTAGTTGTACTTGTTCTACATTCTAGAAAATTTTATGGCCCTTCATATTTCATATTGATTCTCTCTCCACATGTAATGGTTGTTTCTAGAAACTGTTCATTCATGTGCTTCTGCTCTATCCCAGTCTGGCATCTGGAAAAACTGACCTGGGGCTTCAACATTGATGAAAGTCCAAGTGTAAGAACAAATACTGAACAGTTGCTCTCCCTTCTGGTGGAGCTTACACAGACAAAAGGGTAGCATGGTCACTGTATATCATACCTTACAATAAATTTTTACATTGTACTGATGCCAGTCAGCATGCTTTTGTCAAGGTGAACAAGTTCTGCCTTGCTAATCTATAATTATACCTGAAAATGAAAGATGAAGAGAAGCCTTTCCAACTTGGGCAGAGCAGATAGGGCTTTCAGTAATATCAATCAATGCAGGTAAAGAAGAAATAGACACATATCTCAACTAAACAGATCTCACTATACTGGACTTGACTATAAGTGCTCATTAACTAGTGTTATGTGCCAGTGCAAGATTCACCATATCCAGATTTTCCAGCAGTCCTCTAATATATGATTCTGCTAACTCACAGAAACTGGCCCATGAGTATGTTCAAAGTCCACAGCTAGGAAGTAGAATCTGAACTTAGATCAAATTAGCTCAAGAACTCCCATGTTCCCTCACAATGTAGTCATACCTAGCAGTAGCCACTTAACTGTTGACATCAGGCTAGCTTTCTGGCTGCCTGCTCAGAATCTTTGCACTGAGCTATAGTATTTACATTTACTTGAAAAATGCATTGGACATTTCTGTATTGAGTGTTTATATAGAGAACAATTAGTAATTTTAGACTCAAGTGCCTAGCAACTTGGATTTGACTTGTTTTTGATCTTGGTCTTTTTCTTATATAGAGAAGTCAAATGTATAAACCTCCTGTTCTGTTTGTGTCCGTGGGATAAAAAAGTTCATGCCAAACATCATTTTAAAATAGCCAGTTTATTTCAACATGAATTTGTCAAAATGATACGTATACTCTTAGCTGAATACCGTGTTTACACTGTTTTTCCTTCCCATTGCTAAAACACAGGATACAATATAATTAGTTTGTAATGACTGCTGTCTTCAAGCCAAAGGACAACTATTTAAGGCATTGGTATTTGACTTTAAGTTACTTTGTAATCCTTTCCCAATGCACAGTAGTTTGTTTAGTCGTATTTGATCTGCATTATAAAAAATGTGTAGGTCTTTTTTCTTTCTCTTGATTGTCTCTTCATATGTATGGTTGCATCTAACAACTGCTCACTGATGGGAACTTCTGACAAGATTGAGTGAAACCTGGCTAACTAAACTGAAATGCCTGGGGAAAGAGGAGATAGGAGTGAAGTTGTAGGTGTCATTTTCCTCCCTCAGAAATGCTAAATAAGGATAGAAGCAAGTTGTCTTCCCTCCCAGGATTAAATGAGACTCTGTAAGGCATGTAATAGTAGTTAGTGTTAAACTTATTAATGCCTTCTTTGATGAACAGATGTTCAACTTTGATAAATAGCTGTTTTCCATTTTGATCTAGGTTTCAGAAGAGCTGTCTATGAAAGCCTAGATGAGTAAGCCTGTCTGCATACAGAAAATGTGATCCCACAGTTAGTTTATTCCTGCTGTATGTCAGTGCTTTTGCGAGCAGTGGCTTCCCACTTCTTCCACAGCCTAAAGAGAAGTGCTTCCTAGAACCTGAGTCAGTCTATACAGCAGTGTACACCACATCAGTTGGTTTCTTGGGTTTGGTTCAGTTCAGTGAGCTTTGGCCTTCATTGAAAATCCTTCGTCCTGTCCCAATCTTGGTTTAGTTAGGTCTCTTGCTTCTCAGTGAGTAACTCTGACCTACTTTTTAAAAAGCATATCCATCACCTCATCTCAAATTTGGGGGCAAGGGAATTAAGCTAGTATACAAATTGACCTGCCACTTTTAAACTTACTCAGGCAAGTACTGTATCATGGAATAACCCCAAGCCTCTTGTGAACTTAGTCACTAAGTTCCCACAGATTTGATATTGCCCTCAACCAGGCTAGCTGGACTTTAAGCCATAACATCATAACATCCTTTTTTTTTTTTTTTTTTTTTTTTTGAGGTAGGGTCTCACTCTAGCCCAGGGTGACCTGGAATTCACTCTGTAATCTCAGGCTGGCCTCAAACTCAGCGATCCTCCTACCTGAGGCCTTCCCAGTGCTAGAATTAGCCTGCACCACCATACCAGCAACATCCACAATTCTAAAGTATTATTTATTCAAGTATTGCATCTATGAAGACTACATTGTGGTAAGTTTTGAATGGGAACAATCTAAATTTATATAAAATCTGTTTCAATAAAAAATCAAGGGCTGGAGATTTAGTGGATGTGCGCTTGCTAGCAAGCGCAAGGCCCTGGGTTTGGTCCTCAACACCGGGGGAAAAAAATCACATTTTTTCATATGTCAGTTCATGGCCACACAAAGTACAAATCTTGCGGTACATATCATCATCTAAGTTTTCTTCTGGTCCATACTCGTGTTGGTGTGCAGTTGTTTCTCTTTTCCACACACTGCTCCTTACTGCTCGCCGCAGTTCTTAAAAAAATATATATATATTTTTGGATGAGTACAAAAATAAATCCAATCAGACAACAATTTTGCATGTTTCAAACATTGTAATATCAATGAATGTTATACAAGTTTGGCAAGCTTTCTTATCTCACCTGCTTGGCCTGTGCAATCAATCAATCAAATGTGAAGTGAGAAATTCAGAAGTAAATGTGTGCATTGGAAATAAATCAAAATAATCCCAGCACTCAGGAGGCAGAGGTAGGGGAATCACTGAGTTCAAGACCACCTTGAGACTACATAGGGAATTCCAGGTCAGCCTAGGCTAGAGTGAGACCCTAACTCAAAAATCTCCCCCAAAAAAAGGGAAGTAAATCAAGAGAAGATGAATATATTGGGGACATGTGTCAGCAAAACCATGCCACTGCAGCACAGTCAGCTGAGCTAAGTAAGAAAAGGGAATGTCTTCAATTCCAAGTTCTTCATCTTTGAAAAACTACTCATAGAACAATCTTTATATGTTACTTATTTTATAAAGTGATAGCATTGTTTTAGGAAAGGAACTGTTAATGACTATTGCCCAGTACAATATATGCATAAGAATCACAGAATCACAATATTAAGAGTAGTTTTTTAATTCTGTTTTGAATATGTAGTTAGGAAAATGAGCAAAGACAGCATGCAAACCCTGGTTTGTTGTGTATCCCAGTGTTTGGAACTCTTGAGCTATGTGATAATAAGGTCATTTAAAAATGTACATTGCTTACTACCTGATGAAACCAAATACTCAGCACTCACTGGAAATGAACTGTTTCATCTAATAGGAAGAAAAGCATCACTGACTGTCAAGTCACATTTCTGTTCTAATCAGTGATTCACCAAGCTTAAATATATCATTTTTTTATATCTTTTTAAAAATATTTTGGGGCTGGAAAGATGGCTTAGTGGTTAAGGCGCCTGCCTGCAAAGCCCAGGAATGTCCATTCGATTCTGTAAGGTCCCACTTGTATTAGCCAGACGCAAAAAGTGACGCAAGGGTGCAGTGTTACACTTGTCCACAAGGGGGTGTATGCGTCTTTGTTCACAGCGGCTGAGAGGCCACTGGTATGCCCGTTCTCTGTCTCTCTCAAAAAAATTTTTTTAATTTTTATTTACATGAAAGAGGGGATGAGAGAGTATAGCTATCTTTTATCCCAACCATTTTTTTAAAAAAAAAAATCAGTGTCCAAATTAGCTCATTTTCCTTAGTTTATTTTAGATCTCTTATACATAGTATCAAGGTACTAATTGAATCTTGGTGTTTCTAGCCTTAACATACGATGGTTTTATAAAAGCAAGCTTGGTGCTATGTATACCAGGTACTGGTCTAAACCCTTCAAATCAACTTCGTTGTGGTATCAGGCCAGGCTACTTTCCTTACGTAAAAAAAAAAAAACACTCAAAATTTGATTCGGTCTAATACAAACAAAGCTAAGTTCAAATGTCAGAATTGAATATTGTATGTACTTTGGAGAAGGGGTCAGGAATATATGAAAAATGTAGCTTTTAGCCATATTTGAACCCAGTTGACTTTTCTCCTGCCATCTGCTAGCCTATCAGGCTGTATGATGATAAGAATAAAGCTACCCCTAAAGGGTATTTACTGTAGACATTCGTATAAAAATATGTGCTAGGAAGAAAGGTATAGGTTTGAGTATCCTCCAGAATGCTTCGGACCAGAGTTATTTGGATAATTTTTGGATTTTGGAACATTTGCACATAAGATGTTTTGGAAATGGGACCCAAATCTAAACAAAATTCATGTTTTATATGTAGTTTAAACATGCAGTTTAATCTGCTTAACAGTGTGCCTATGTCTGGACTACAGCTTGTCACATGAGGTTAAGTGGGATTTTCCACTTGAGGCATCATATTGGCACTCAGTGCTTCAAATTTTGCAGCATTTTGGATTCCCAGATTAGAAATGTTTAACCTGCTGTAAATAACTGACAGATATGACTTTACCTTCTCTCCCTTTCTGAACCATCAGTCCTGAAACCTAAGTGCAGAGGGTAGACTAGGTACCCACAGTAGGGTAGATGGTGCCCAAAACACATGTTTTCTCACAGGGGGCTCACCAGAAGAGGCAGAAGATGGAACATTAGTCATTTAAGGAGCCTTAATGAAGCTGTAACATAAAGGCTAATAAGCCATGTTTATCACTGTCAGAATGGCATTATAAATAAAAAATGACAATAAGCCCTGACATTTTGGTAACTAAACTGGATGTTTAATCAATGTGCACTCAAGTTTTTAATTTATGGGTGTGTGTATGCAGATAGAAAGATAGGGTTTTTGATGCTAGAAAACAAAAATGCTTAACATGGCAAAGGACACAAGAGTTGGCTTAAACAGATTCCCCATGGATCGAATATGAGGCAGTTGAGCACCAAAATAAAGACAACTGAGCCATTTTTAACAGAAGTAATGAATCCCTACCATTAAGCACACAGGGCACATATGCTCCAGGCAGTTCTCTGAACCATCATACTAAAGGCTGGTTCTAGCAAGGGTTTTAAGTGAACAGTTGCTAAATGGGGAGGAGAGGTTAGGAAGGGGGGTACTTGCATAACCATTTCTTTTTGTTTAGCAGATAAAAATGAAAGTTATTACTACCAAGGGCAGATGGACACCTTGTACCAGATGTGAGATCCTGAGAATGGTATATTACATGCTATCCCCGGCCTGAAATACATACCCTGTATCTAGCCAGAAAATGCCAGAAAATTAGGAAAGAAGATGGCAAGAGGCATCTTTAAAAATGTCCATGGGGGTCAGGCATAGTGGAACACATCTTTACCTAGCACTTTGGAGGCAGAGGTGGGAGGACTGCCATGAGATCCAGGTCAGCCTGGGCTACAGTGAGACCCTACCTCAAAAAAACAAACAAAAAACGTTATTTATATATAGATAGATTGGGGCTGGAGAGACAGCTTAGCAGTTAAAGGTACTTGCCAGAAAAGCCTAAGGACCCAGTTTTAATTTCCCAGTACCCACAATAAAGCCAGAAGCACAAAATGGCACATGCATCTGGAGTTCATTTGCAGTGGCTAGAGGCCCTGGTGTGCTCATTCTCATTCTTTCTCCCTCCCTCCCTCTCTTTCTCCCCCATTCCCTCTCTTAAATAAAATATTTTTTAAAAAAAATTAAAGATTTTTAAGTTTCATGTCATTTCACTTAACAATTAAGGAAATTATATGTTGCTGAGACTGAGAAGAGAGGTAGAAAGGTTAAGAGGTATGAGAGTGGGAGCATGTCTGACACATTTTTCATAAATGGGAACTGGGGTGGGACACATGGCTGCACAGCACTGGAAGCCTAAGGGAGGCTGGAGAATCAGACTGGCTTGCCATGTTAATAGCCTCATAGTCCTGTTGGCATAGAACTTCACTCGCAAAGTAGACGGCTAGTATCTAGGGACCACTCCTGGAAATGGATCACAAGGTTCATATAACCAGTCTTACTTCTGACAGCTTCACAATGACAGCTCATTGGACTCACCCAATGAAATTTCCCCAACACCTTGTTTCAAGGAAAAATATAAAAAGAACTAGCTGAGGAAATACAGAAACTTCTAAATGCTGTCATGGAGGGCTGGTGTACCTCGTTACCTAGAGGGAAAAGATTACAATGAAAGAGTAACACAAAGCCTTGATCTTATTTTGTCCTTCATGAATTAAAAGGTGATGGAACTTTGTCCCTCGAACTCTCCTAAGAAGCCCCAAAGCAGTCGTAAATATAAATAACCATAAGCCCAGGATATACAGTGTTCACAAACTTAGATGGGATTTTCTTATCCACTTCTTTTTGAGAGATTCCTAGTAATAAGATGTATTGAAAATTGTCCTTTTAAGAGGAAGCTCAACAGTATTGAGAAGGCTGAGAGAAGAAAAGCCTTACCTCTACCTTGTTTGTGACGGGGGGGAATGTGGAGGGTGACATGCAAACTCAACACCTGTGTATTTGCACCAATTCAAAGTTCTCATCCAATATTAAGGTCAATAAATACTTCTAAAGTCCAGCTACATTTTATCTTGTACTTTTTTTTTTTCTGTAGTATATCATCTGCTAAAGTGCATTCCTAAAAGCAGGTAAATGTAATATCTTACCTTCCCAAAAAGAAGTAAACTGTGTCAGCTTCTTTGTGGATCAGGAGGAACCAGGTTCCAACTTGTTTTCAACTAAAAAAAAGTCTTTGGACTTGCTTTTATGCCTCTCTGTTCTGAGACTTCTGAGCAAGCTGTACAGCCCAATCCTCAGTTCTAATCTCTACAGTCTACTCTCAGCCCTGTGGCCTAGTCAGAGCTGGAACATGTCCACCAAGCACTAAAGTGAATCAACAAGAAGCCATAATTAAAGACAGAATTGCATTGACCTCTCTGCATACTTAACACCAGAAGACAATGAGTTCACAGAACTCTAAGAACTCATGTATTTTCATATGCAAAAGGAAAAAAAATGTCAACTATTCTTATTTGAAGAGGTGTGGAAAATATATACCACCTTGTTACCACCTCAAATAGTTTTCTCAAAAGGCATGATTCATCCAAAGAAGAATCAACTGAAATAAAGAACCACTCCTAAGAAAAGCTTCCAGGCAAATCTGACCTAAAGAATGAGCTCTCCATGGTATTTATCTATAGTAGTCGATCCTATTATTCAAAGAAATGCTCTTATATGGCACAGTTTGCTACAGGAAACCTCTACAAAGTCAAAAATGTGCTTACCTCCTGATGCATTAACTATCATATATAGAGGTTTCACATGAGGTTGGTGAACTTCAGGTGTCCAACAGTTGGATTTTTATTAAAGGTGCTTAAGGGTCTGTACAAGGAAAAGAACTAGAAGGACACGAAATGTTACTAAGGACTCCATGGGCAATAAATCATGGAGTAGGTCTTCATAGTGTTTTATTTTAACTTTTCTACATTCTTATGATGAAAACTGGAGTGAAATCTTCGCAATGATAAGGCACAAAGAAGGCTTACACTCATTCACTTTTTGCTTTTTTTTGGTTGGTTATCTTTTTGCTTTTTTTTTTTTTTTCAGCAAAGGGCTCATTATGTAGCCCAGGCTCACAGTCCTTCCTGCCTCAGCCTCCAGAATGCTAGGATTATAATTATGTATTACCACTTCCCTTTGTAAGACATGAATCATCCAGCTCACCCTCTAAAACCTCTACTAAATACTAAAAACAAAATTTACCTAGAAGACATTTTAAGGGGATTAAGTGAATATATCAACATATATACAAAATGCAGGCTTATCTGAAAATTTGCATCACATTGGATCACTACAAAATTACTACACAAAGAACACTGATACTACTTTTTTTTCCCCTAGGCAGGGTCTCACTCTAGAACAGGCTAATCTGGGACTCACTCTAGCCCTCCACCACAGCCACCTGAGTACTGAGGCTGAAGGCATGAGTCACTACACCCAGCTTTACTGATATTACTTCTTAAAGACTACTCTCTAGGAATTTTGTTTTAAAGTAGAAAGAATCCTTTGTGCTCCTGTTGATACAGGAATATGGGGTGTCCTTATCTTGGTTCCTGGGTGGGCAGTAACTCAGGAGCTAAGATCCCAGCAATAAGCTCAGTAGTTACACAGCTCTTACGGATTTTTGTCTTAGGAATCTCAATGAGTGAATCCACAGACCAGAGGGTAGTTTAGCACTTAAGAGACAGCTTGAAGCTAAAGAAAAGAAATGCAGAGCTCCTGCCCAGGAGGGAGTTCTCAGAAAATGGGAAAGCCAGGCTGGAGAGATGGTTTAGCAGTTAAGGTGCCTGCCAGCAAAGCCAAGGGACCCAGGTTCAATTGCCCACTCAATACCCATGTAAAGCTGGATATATAATAGGTAGTGCACGCATCTGGAATTCATTTGCAGTGGCTACAGGCATTCTCTATCTGCCTCATTATCCTTTTCTCTCATTTTTTTTTAAATAGGAAAGCATACCCTGAGACCCAGGTTGGGGTATTCTAAGGCAGTGGGAACTGAACTAGGCAGTCCAGCCCTGACACCAAATGTCTGGAGTTAGGTTTCTGGGAAAGGGCAATCTTCCCAGGAACTTAATCCTCCAGGAAACTTCAGAAGGAAGTGATTATCTCCTAGGAAAAGGAAACTCCTTTAGGAAAGAAAAGATAAAGCATTTCTGTCTAGCAAAGTGGAATGACCCACACTTTTCCCCCTACAGGCTCAAAAACAATCAGGTTTTACTTTCAAGGGGCCTGTTGAATTGCCTTACTGCCATGTCCTTTGTTCATCACTAGCACAGTACCCATCACACTTATTTCCGACACTAACTCCAGCATTTGTGTTAGCACAGTGCCTGGCACATAGTAAATACTGAATACATGGACAGCGAACAGGCTTAAAGACAGAAACATATATGGAGAGAGACATGGATAATGAAGAAGACAGAACAGCAATGGAGTAGAGAGATGCATGAAGACACAGTATGGATGGAGAAATGACAACTTTCAGTCATGAAAAGCTGATTCCTGTCCCAATGCATGCAACAAATCACTCCAGCTTTCTTAGTGTTTAGCAACATATAAAATGAAGGTATTTAGACTAGCTGATATCAGGGTGTTCCTTCTAGCTACTAAATTAGATGACTAAGACTTAGGGAATGATTTTCATTTTAAGCAATTAAGAGTTTGACTAGTAAGAATCTGTTGATTTTTCTTAAACATTGTGGGTCACACAGAACATCCAACTAATGTCCAATTCTTGACCAGGAGTACCTACAGAAATATGTGACTCACATGAAGGTGGCCTACATGCTTTTTAAAAATGCAATAGTGTGAGGTTTAGACTCAATTTACTGAAGGCAAACTTCAAGTCATTTTTCCAGCTTATACAAAGACATTCCAGTCTGTTGGTGACAGTGTATCTTTAAATAACCTAAAGGTTGTTGGCTCGGTGATTAAACAAGTTATATAAAATGTAGCCACTTACCTTTTACTTTTTTATCAAACTTCTTCTGCTTCATTTTTTCTCGGTTTTCCTGCCTCACTTCCTTTGCTTCTTCCAGTGCTTCCTGACTACCCCAAACTTCAAGAGCCCTCTTCACAATCTATAACACAGTGCATATTTAAATTGGTTGGGAATCAGTGTTGCTCAATATTATAAAAGTGTGTCAAGCTATAGGTACCATTAAATCAACCAACATCTGAGGTCCTCTGACAACCTCACACATGTGCCTGCACTCACATACATTTTCCTTCAAGTCTTTTGTTGCAGTCAGGTTCGCATTGCTGGTAGAAATCACCTAAAAGCAGCTTGTGGGAAAAAAAGATGTTTATTTTGGCTTACAGGCTCAAAGGGAAGCACCATGATGGCAGGGAAAACAATGACATGAGCAGAGGGTGGACACCACTTTCTGGCCAACATCAGGTGGACAACAGGAACAGGAGAGTGTGCCAAACACTGGCAAGGGGAAGCTGGCTATATACCCATAAGCCCACTCCCAACAATACACAGCCTCCAAAAGGTGTTAATTTCCAAGTTGCCATCAGCTGGGAACCTAGCATTCAGAATACGTTAAGTTTATGAAGGTCACCTAAATCAAACCATCATATCCCTCTTATTCCAGAAAGGTTGGAAATAAAGAATAAATACAAAAAAAAAAAAAAAAAAAGGATGATTCAATGAGGAGAAAAATATAAAACCACAAGATTAAGAAGGGTAAGTCATTCTAAGCATGGTGGTACATGCCTATAAGCTCAGTGTTAAAGAGACTGAGGTAAGAAAATTGCAAGTTCAGGGCTGCAGAGATGGCTTAGTGGTTAAGGGACTTGCCTATGAACCCTAAGAACCCATGTTCCACTCTCCAGGTCCCACGTAAGCCAGACACACAATGTGCTGCAAGGCTGCACATGCACACAAGGTGGTGCACATGTCTGGAGTTCGACTATGGTGGCTGGGCCCTGGTGTGCCAATTTTCTCTCTCTCTCCTCTCTCTCAACATAAAAAAAAGCCAGGGCTGGAGAGAATTGTTTAGTGGTTAAGGCGCTTGCCTGAGAAGCCAAAGGACTCATATTTGACTCTCCAGATTCAACATAAACCAGATGCACAAAAGTGAGGCAAGCACAATGTCACAGGTGCCCACTAGGTGGTGCAAGCATCCAGAGTTCGACTGCAGTGGCTGAGGCCATCTCTCTCTCTAAAATAATTTTTTTTAAAAAGGCCAGTCTGTTGGGCTTGCTTCCAGAAAAAAAAATGATTGCAAGTTATGCAAGTTCAGTCTGGACTTCTTAGCAAGACATTGTCTCAAGCAGAAAATGGCCTAATTCAAGTAGAAATTTAGGCTTATTTGAATTTTAAAATACTATAAACATTAAGAATTCTTTTTTTTTCTTTTTCTTTTTTTGGTTTATATTTATTTATTTATTTATTTGAGAGTGACAAACAAAGAGAAAGAGGCAGATAGATAGAGTGGGCATGCCAGGGCCTCCAGCCACTACAAACAAACTCCAGATGCATGTGCTACCTGTGCATCTGGCTTACGTGGGTCCTGGGGAATTGTGCCTCGAACCAGTGTCCTTCGGCTTCACAGGCAAGCACTTAGCCACTAAGCCACCTCTCCAGCCCAAATAGTAAGAATTCTAACAATATACCTATCTAAACTATATTCTAATACAAACTTCTCTGAAGCAATGGCTCCCAGTATGTTGATATGATGATACAAGAAATATATTAAGCTCTTCTGGAGTACATATGTGAGGATACTTGTGAATCCAGACAATAGGCATGAGCACTAGAACCCCACCAAGGGGGCACCTTCTATGGCTCATGTAGAACCTGCTCACAGCAATCATTGAAGAGATCTGCTCTGAGATATGGGAAGTTACATAGACGCTGGCAAGCACGTCAGAAGGTCTTTCGCAAGTGTGATAGTTTGAAGGTATGGCCCCATAGACTCGGGCATTTTTGATTAAACTTCCTACTTGAGCCCCTGCTATAGGGGGCATGTCACTGGAGGTGGATCTTGAGTTCAACTCTACTAGGTATGAGGAGAGTAGTTTTGGAGCTCTGGCAATCATGTTTTATGGTCCTGGCTGTTGATGGTGTCTCTCTGCTTGGATCTATGGCAGTAAGCCAGCTTCTTCCACCACTGATGGTGTTCCCCTGGAATTTGTAAGCCTGAAATAAACCCCTTCCTCCTATAAGCTGCTTCTAGTTGGATGTTTGTTCCAGCAGTGTGAAGCTTACTGCACTACCAACTACATTAGATTTTAGGCATTTATGAAATTGTTGAAATGTTAATCTTTTTAAGGTTTTCTTTTTTGCTGGGCATGGTGGCACATGCCTTTAATTCCAGCATTGGGGAGGCTGAGATTGGAGGACTGCTATGAATTCAAGGCTAATGTCAGTCCTCAGAGTGAGCTCTAGGTCAGCCTAGGCTAGAGTGAGACCCTGTCTCAAAAAACTAAGAAAAAAAAGGTTTTTTTTCTTATTTGGGGGGAGGGGGGCTGTGAGATAGGAAAATGGGGTCTAACTCCTATTTCAAACTTTTACACTCTTTTTTAAAAATATATTTACTCATTTACTTATTTAAGAGAGAGAGAAAAAGAGGCAGAGAGATAATGGGCATGCCAGGGCCTCCAGCCACTGGAAACAAACTCCAGATGCATGTGCCCTCTTGTGCATCTGGCTTACATGGGTCCTGGAGAATCAACCCAGAGTCCTCAGGCTTCGCAGGCAAATGCCTTAACCTCTAAGCCATTTCTCCAGCCCCAAACTTTTACACTCTCAACACCACCCACTAGCAACATATTTGTTCCAAAGTTCCACAGCAAAAAACAAAATCATGCTTTTAAATATCATTAGATATGACTGTGGGGTGCACATGTAAAGTAAGAAAAGGGGGAGTCCTTGTTACTCTATAAGCAAAGTGCAATTAATCATAATTAGTTTACTGTTAAAACTTCAGGGCTGGGGAGATTGTTCACCCAGTAATGTATTTATTGCACAAGCATGAGGACCTGAATTCAGATCCCCAGCACCACATAAAAGCCAGGTGGGGTAGCCTGTGGCTATAATCCCAGCACTGAGGAGGCAGAGATAGGAGGATCCTGGGAGCTTTCTGGCTAGTTAATGCAGACAAATGATCAGGTTCAATGATAGACCCTGTCACAAAAAATAAGGTAGAAGCTGGGTGTGGTGGTGCATGCCTTTAATCCCAGCACTGGGGAGGCAGAGGTAGGAGGATCACCGTGAGTTCAAGGCCATCCTGAGACTACACAATGAATTCCAGGTCAGCCTGAGCTACAGTGAATCCCTACCTCGAAAAACCAAAAAAAAAAAAGAGTGGAAAATAATTGAGGAAGAACCTAATGTTGACTTCTGGCCCCCACTAATGACAGACCTGCAGTTTTAAGTAGAGCTTCATGTCACCCCACTGTGCATGATGAGGGTTCTTCTTCACAATGAACCTCAGAGCTGGCTCTCTCTTCTCTAGGTCACAGTCTTTCAGAAGGTATTCTTGCTTTGCTTCTGTTTTGGTTATAAGCTTATGTTTGTCATCAGCATCTCTGAAAACAGATTAAGTCCATTATGTAAATTATTTTAAATAAATGACTCAGCAACCACAGGGCATGCACACCAAAAGCAACATGAAACACTTTTTCCTACCTATGTTTCTCATGTTCAAATGCTCATAAAAATCCTAACAGAGGGTCAGACGTGGTGGTGCACGCCTTTAATCCCACCACTTGGGAGGCAGAGGTAGGAGGATTGCCATGAGTTCAAGGCCACCCTGAGACTACATAGTGAATTTCAGGTCAGGCTGAACTAGAGTAAAACCCTACCTTGAAAAAAAAATCTAACAGAAAAATGCCAATTTTTTACTTATTCTAAGTCACATTACAGCAGACTAAGGTCATTAAGCAATTTAAGAACTTCTGTAAGGTACCTCTTTATTCCAGAAAGGACTTGAAATAGAAGTAGAAAAAATATAGTGAAAGACTCAATGAGAAAGAAAATATAAATTAAAACACAAGGTCAAGAAGGACAAAAAATGCCTGAAATTCCAGTATTCTAGAGGCTAAGGTAAGAGGATCAGAAATTGAGGTCAACATGATCTACAGATGAATTCCATGCTTATCTGGGCTACACAGTGAGACACTATATGAAAAACAAAAAAGATGAGTAAGAATATAAGCATGCAAAGTCCAATCTTCCAAACATAACTGAGTTCCATCTGGCTCTGGGAGAACTCAACACCAAGGGAAAAGAGAGACAGAGTAGGTAACTAAAGCACCACATAGGATTTAATTTCTATCAGAAAATCAGTTGTTAGTTTTTCTCATTTATTTGTTTTCCATTCACATGCCACATACTGTTTATAGCAGGAAGACAGCCTTGATTTTAATGTAGAATAAAAGAAAGCCTTGTTTCTATTTTTATTTATTTACTTGATGGAGAGAGAGAATGGGCACACCAGGGCCTCCAGCCACTGTAAATGAACTCAGGTGCGTGAGCCCCCTTGTGCATCTGGATAATGTGGGTCCTGGGGAATCGAACCTGGGTCCTTTAGCTTTGCAGGCAAACACCTTAACCACTAAGCCATCCCACCAGCTCCGAAAGCCTTGTTTTAATGAGGCTTACATTCTAATTAGATGAAAGTCAACATAACAATGACAGGTCAGAGCTGGAAAGATAGCTCGGTGGCTAAAGGTACTTGCTTGCAAAGCCAGATGGCCTTGTAACCATGTAAGGAACGATTCACAAAGTGGCATATGCTCTGGCATGCCCATTCTCTCTCTCAAATAAATAAATTAAAATATGGAGGAAGGGCTGGAGAGATGGCTTAGCGGTTAAGGCCCCTGCCTCCTAAGCCTAAGAACGCTGGTTCCAATCTCCAGTGGTTCCAATCTCCAGGACCCACGTTTGGCCAGATGCAAAGTGACGCAAGGGCACAATGGAGCACTTGACCACAAGGGGGCACACACATCTGGATTTCGTTCGCAGCAGCTGAGAGGCTGCTGGCACGCCCATCTCTATCTGTCTTCCTCTCCCTCTCTGTCTCTCTCTGTCTCTCTCCAAAAAAAAAAAAAAAAATGGAGGAAAATGACAGGACCAAATGCTCTAAAATGCAATGCACAATGAAGGAACAGAAATGTTCAGTAGGAGGGTAATCAGAGGCCCCAAATACAGAACATGGGAGCAAAGCCCTGAAGAAGTCTGAACAATCACATAAAACCTGCCCAGCAGAGGGAACTGTGAGCATGGAGGCTGCAGAACAGGTGGACTTTGCCCCTGGAACACCCTACAGAATGCCTGCAGTAAGTGATGGACAGGTGTGGTAGGAGATAAAGTCAGAGGCACCCAAGGGTCGTGTAAGCGGTGGTAAAGACAATCATTCTATAGTCAATATAAAGTGACCTTTTCATCTTTCCTCACTAATGCTGGCTTGAAGTCTATTCTGTCAGATATTAGGATAGAAACAACCTCTTGTTTGTTGCTTAAAATACCATTTTCCATCCTTTCACCCTAAGATAGTGTCTGTCTTTTATGAAAAGGTGAGTTTTTTGGAGGCAACAAACAGAAGAATTCTGCCTTTTTTAAAATATATATATATATATATTCATTCATTCATTTATTTATTTATTTTAGAGAGGGGGGAGAGAGGGGGAGAATGGGCGCACCAGGGCCTCTAGCCACTGCAAATGAACTCCAGATGTATGTGCCCCCTTGTGCATCTGGCTTACATGGGACCTGGAAATTGAACCGGGGTCCTTAGGCTTCACAGGCAAACGCCTTAACTGCTAAGCCATCTCTCCAGCCCAGAATTATGCCTTTTAATCCAGTGTGCAAGCTTGTGCCTTTTGGCTGGAGCATTGATATTAAAAGTTATTGAGCCAGGCATGGTGGCACACGCTGTTAATCTCAGCACTCAGGAGGCAGAGGTAGGAGGATCGCCATGAGTTCGAGGCCACCCTGAGACTACATAGGGAATTCCAGGTCAGCCTGAGCTAGAGTGAGACCCTATCTTGAAAAAAAAAAAAAAAAAAAAAAGTTATTTCTCACCATTCTTCTTGTTTTGCAATGCTTCCTATTTTCCCTTTACTCTCTTGTATTAACTGTTATTTGAATATGGTTTAGTTTTTCCTTTTTCCTTATGTGTATGCTTTCCGTTATCCTCAGCATGGAGGATTCCTTCAAGTATTTTCTGTAAAGCTAGCTTAGTGTTCATATATTCCTTTAACCTGTGTTGTTGTAGATGTCCTTATTTCTATTATGTCTATTTGAATGGATAGCTTTGCAGGATAAAGTAACCTTAGTCAATAGTTGTCATCGTTCAGAACTTGGAATACATCATTCCAAGCCTTTCTGGCTTTTAAAGTTTGTGTTGAGTAATCTGCTGTTACCCTGATGGGCTTATCTTTATAAGTGACTTGATTTTTCTCTCTAACTGCTTTCAATATATTTTCTTTGGTTTGCATGTTTAGTAGTTTACTTATAACATGGTGAGAAGAGGTTCTTTCCAGGTTTTGTCTGTTTGGTGTTCTAAAAGCTTCCTGTATCTGCATTGGCATTTCTTTCCCATTTGGGGGAAATTTACTTCTATGATTTTGTTGAAAACACCAACTATGCTTTTGGAGTGAAATTCTTCTCCTTCTACTATAGCCTGAATTCTTACATTTGATCTTTTCATAGTGTCCCAAATATCTTGAAATTCCCATTCATACCTTCCTATTAGCTTCTCTCTCTCTTTGTTGGACTATCTTGGATCTGCCACCTGGTCTTCTAGTTTAGATATTCAGTTCTCTCCTTCATCCATTCTATTGGGGAGACTTTCTGCAGAGTTTTTTTATCTGACTCACTGTGTTTTTAATTTCTAGTATTTCTGATTGGTTTTTCTTTAGCATTTCTATTTCCTTACTCATGTCTTGTGTTGACCTTATTTCATTAAGTTGGTTTCCTGTGTTCTCCTTTAGGAGTTTGTTTTTTCTTTGATTTCTTTGAGCATAGTTATAATCATTCTTTTGAAATCTTTCTTAAGCATTTCATCGAAATCAGTCTCACTGGAGGTCATTTCTGAAGGATTTATCATTTTTAGTGGAATTATATTGTCTTGATTTTTTGTGTGTGTTTCTTGTGTTATAATGTATAGATTTTTGCATCTTGGGTTAATTTGATGTTTGGGTTTTTTAGTTATCTGAAGTATTCTTAGATATATAAATCTGACATTATGTATCTTCAGGGCAGGAGCTTAAGGTGCCAGGAGTGGCTCTTAAATGACTCCCAGAGTAACAGCAGAAGTGACTCTAGGTGTTGGATTTGCCTGTTATGCAAGTATTCTAATAGGCTGGGTGGAGCAAAATACAGGCAAATTCTAAAATTCAATTGAACAATATACACATTAATTCAAAACCAGCATGGAGTATTTATGTAAGAATAGGTATTAAAACAAATAGATAATCTAACAAAGTAAAAGTCCCTAAAAGTGTGTGTTGACTCAATCCTGTCAACTGGGAAGCTGAGATTTCTGGTTTGTAAAGTTCCAGGTAAGCCTAGGGCCAAGTGAGAGCATGCCCCATGGAGATAGAAGAAGACAACGGCAGTATAAATCAGGAAACAACAAAGGACAGCCTCAAAATATAGCTTATTTAAGAATGCCAAAGCCAACCATCAATCAGATCTAACATATAACCTGCCCTGACATGGAAGGTACAATTAGCACTTCCAATGCAGGCATGTATGCCAGGCTTTTTCTGATGGGTACTGACCTAAGTAGGCCCTGTTCCCTTTTGGTTCTCAGCTATGCTGCGTGTCCACTTGGGTCCTTCTTTACTGCATTGTGGGCTCCATTAGGCTGGCTGGGGCAGTGGGTCACTGCTCTGATTACCTTGGCTAGGTGCTGTGTGGCTGATATCCCTTCCCCAGGCCTCCAGTGGTTGCCTGTGCTGGCGTTTGGGGGAGGGGAGGCTGTGGAGGGTTCCTGAAGTTGTACCAGAGCTTCGTAGCTGGTCCCCACAATCCTCTTCCTCATAAGCTACTCAGCTGGTCCCTGCTATCTTCCCTTTCAGGTTTCTTGACTTTGCCAGGAGGCTGGTGTGAGTGGAAAATCCTCTCACCTGGCTTCTCCTATAGGTCAGGCAGAGCCTGGCAGCGTGCAGACCAGCACAGTTCTGTGGCCTCTAGAAGCTTTGGGTCTTTCCTACTTCTCTGCTGAGATTGACAATTTCTTATATACCTTCACTTTTTGGTAGAAGAGTGTATTTTGCTGTTTCTCTGCTTATTTCCTCTCTAGGCTGCTTTGGCATGACTACTACACTGCCATCTTATCCAGAAGTCAGTGAAGACAATCATTCTGAAAGGAATTAAAAAACATTTCCCCAAAGATTTTGGCAAAATGCTATATAGAGAGACTAGTCACTGGGTGTAAAAGTGGGGACTAGTTAGAGGATAGACACAGTGGTCCAGGCAAGTGCTGATAATGGCCTAGACTGTGTCAGGATTATGAGAGGGTGAGAAAGTACATGGAATCAGGAAATGGTTTCAAAACAACCAAAAAGATCTGGACTTAAGCAAACACAACAGAGAGCCAATGACTGAAGCTGGGCTTTAGAGTTGATAAACACTAAAGAACATGTGTACTTTGGGCAGGAAAGAAACCAAAGGCTCTATCAGAGGACTCTATCATAAAACCTGCCTAAAATTGGGAATGACTTTAATTAAACTAAGTAATTTGGAAGTGTAAATGAGGGGAAAAGGATGTATACATTACTCAAAACTAAAATCTCAATCAAAGATGCTGGAACAAGGTACAATGGCGCTCACCCTTGCTGGTTTCCTTGTGGTTTTTTTATTTGTTTGGTTTGGTTTTGTTGTTGTTTTTTTTCCAGTGCTGATGACTAAACACAGGGCCTTGCATAAATGTTCACTCACTGAGCTAAATCCCCAACCCTGGAACACAGACTTGAAATCTCAGCCCTCAAAAGGCTGAAGCAGGAAGAGTAATGTAAGTTCAAGGCCATCTTGTGCTACCTAGCAAGTTTCAGGTCAGCTATGGCTACACAGCAAGCACCTATTTCAACACTAAGGGCTGAGTGGTACAGCAAATGCCAGAATGCACAAGACCATGGGTTTGATCCCCAGTGGTGCAATAAACAAACCAAAGTAAATAAATAGATAAAGGCCAGAAGAAAAAATGATACAAGTTTTCTTCCTTCTCTTTATGGAAGGAGCAAAAGGTTGAGCTTGCTTTCAGTATAAGCCCTAGTCCTCTGACCAAGGTCTAAACACAGGGATGAGAAACGGGGCTCCTTATCTGAATGAAAAGAAGGGTGAAGAACCTGCTACTCTACTGAGATGGGGACTAAAATAGTTAACAGGACAACAACAGGAAAGGAAAAGGGAAGGATTTTTCTATGGCAAAATGAAGATGTCCTTTCAGCTTTATGGGTCAGATCGTAAACTTTGATCAGCACAAGCTTCCTGTATTTCTTTTTTTTCTTCTGTGTGTGTATTCACATATGAATGTAGAGGTCAAAGGACAGCTATGTGTGTCGATCCTTGCCTTTCACCTTGTTTGAAGGGTCTCTTGTTCACTGCTGTATTCATCAGGCTAGCTGGCCTGTGAAATTCTCCTGTCTCCACCTCCCCTCTCACTGTAGGTGTGCTAGGATTATAGACACTAGTACTACAACATCTGGCTTTTACATGGGTTCTGGGGACCCAAACTTACATATTCAATCTTGCACAGTGAAGTTTTATCCACTGAGCTACTTCCTGAGTCCAGTTTCCTGTCTTTTTTTTTTTTTTTTTTTTTCAAGTTAGAGCGTCACACTAACCCAGGCTGACCTGGTACCCACTCTGTAATCCCAGGCTGGCCTTGAACTCATAGTGATCCTCCTCCCTCTGCCTCCTGAGTGCTGGGATTAAAGATGTGTGCACCATGCCTGGCTAGTTTTCTGTATTTCTTTGGCAAAATGGAAACCACAGGAACTTTAGGAAGCCCTCCAAATAAAAATCATAATTACTAAGAAAATATCAAATCTAAACATATATAACCATTGTTTTAACCTCAACTTAGTCACAAATATTAAATTCTAGAAATTAGGAACACTCTCTGTAAAGCCAGGCATGGTGGTACAGACCTGTAATCCCAGCACCTGGGAGGCTAAATTAGGAGGATCCCAAATGCAAGTCCAGCCTTTGCTACATCCCAAGACCCTCATAAAAATAAAAGAAAAGCCAGGCATGGTGGCACATGCCTTTAATCCCAGCACTCGGGAGGCAGAGGTAGGAGGATCACTGTGAGTTCGAGGATACCCTGAGACTACATAGTGAATTCCAGGTCAGCCTGAGCTAGAGTGAGACCCTACTTCAAAAAATAAAAAAAATAAAGTAGAAGAAAGAATACCATCTGCCCTATGATCCCAGCTAGTAGGCAAGCCAAGGCAAGAAGACTGCAAATTTAACACCAGCTGAGACAACTCAGAGAGGCCCTATCCCAAAATATAAAAGGACTGAGGGTGTGCCTCAGTAGTAGAGCTCTTGACTAGAATGACTGAGATCCTGAGTTCAATCCTCAGCAGCACAAAAAAAAAGGTCTAAAATGAAGTAAGTACCTGCAGTTATCACAAGTTGCCAAATCAAAGTGGTTCATAAGATACGAATCCATAAATTCTTTCCCACACTCTTCACATATTGCATAATCAAACTCCATAACAGGTCCTACAGAAAAGATGAATTTTTTTTATCCTTTAATTAGCTCAACATTACACACTTTAGGCTTGACACAAACTACCTATGAACAAAATAAAACTCTAACTAAATAATCTTATGTTCATTTAAAACTACTTTCTTTTTTTAAAAATATTTTTATTTGGGCTGGAGAAGTTGATTAGCAGTTAAGGCACTTGCTTATGAAGCTTAAAGACCCAGGTTTGACTCCCCAGGACCCACGTAAGCCAGATGCACAATGTGACGCATGCATACAAAGTGGCACACGCATCTGGGGCTCATTTGCAGTGACTAAGGCCCTGGCATGCCAATTCTCTCTCCTCCCCCCACCCCAAAAAAAAGACTTGAAAAAAAAAAAAAAGAAAGAAAAGCCAGGCATGGTGGTGCACACCTTTAATCCCAGCACTTGGTAGGCAGAGGTAGGAGGATTGCTATGAGTTCGAGGCCACCTGAGACTACATACATAGTGAATTCCAGGTCAACCTGGGCTACAGTGAAGTGAAACCCTTCCTCAAAAAAAAAAAAAAAAAAATAGGGGCTGGAGAGATGCTTAGCGGTTAAGGCATTTGCCTACAAAGCCAAAGGATCATGGTTCAACTCTCTAGAACCCACATAAACAAGATGCACAAGGGGGCACATGCGTCTAGAGTTTGCAGTGGCTGGAGGCCCTGGCATGCCCATTCTCTCCCTCCCTCCCCCTCCCTCCCTCCCTCCCTCCCTCCCTTCCTCTCTCTCTCTCTCTCTCTGCTTCTTAAATAAATAAATAAATAAATAAATATAATAAGCAAAATTTTAAAAGAATTAAAAATAAATAAATAAATAAATATAATTTTATTTGCAAGCAGAGAGACATACAGAGAGAATGGGCATGCCAGGACCTCCAGCCACTGCAAACAAACTCTAGATGCATGTACACTTTGTGCATCTGGCTTTATGTGGGCACTGGAGAATAGAACCTAGGTTGTTAGGCTTTGCAGGCAAGTATGTTAACCGCTGACATCTCTCTAGCCCCTAAAACTATTGTTTGTTTTGTTTTTTGAAGTAGGGTCTTGCTCTAGCCCAGGGTGACCTGGAATTCACTATGTAGTCTCAGGGTAGCCTCACACTCACAGTGAGCCTCCTACCTCTGCCACCCAAGTGCTGGGATTAAAGGTGTGTGCCACTATGCCCTGCTCCTAAAACTATTTTCTAAAAGGAAAGAACCTAAAGTAATGTAAGGAGGGGGAATCTAGAAATTCAACAAGTAGTTCTGAACCCCAACCATGAGCACAAAACTTGCATTGGTATTACACCACTGCTTCAAGAACTTACTGCAGGGCTGGAAAGATGGCTTAGCAGTTAAGCCTGCCTGCCAAGCCTAAGAACGCCTGTTAGATTCTCCAAGTCCCACATTTAGCCAGACGTAAAGTGACACAAGGGCACAGCGCTGCACTTGCCCACAAGGGGGTGCTCGTGTCTGGAATTAGTTCACAGCAGCTGAGAGGCCGCTGGTGCACCCATTCTCTATCTCTCTCACCAAAAAAAAAAAAAAAACTTACTGCAAGCTGAGGCATGTACAATACAAATCTATCACCTTACAGATCTGTGTTTTGGCAGTCTGGTGAGTCTCAGTGGGTCAAATTCAAGGTATTCTACAGCCTGTGTTCCTTCCTCTTAGAAGCCACCTGCACTCCTTGACTCCAGACCCCTCCCTTCTTCCATCTTTGAGAACAGGAACAGCAGTTACTCTTTCATAAGCCCACCCCTTTAAGGAAGGCCTCTGATTACACGAGACACATTTGGATTATCCAGGATGATCTTCCTATCTCAAGGGCTTGCTTTAACATGAATCCTGCATGAAAAGTCTCATCTATGCAAAGAAATATATTATCAGGCTCCAAGCCAGTTACAGTATGGACATCTTTGGGGGCCTTTATTCTGCCTATATGAAAATACAAAGAAGATTTAGCCCCAGAATGGGCAGGAAAGAAAGGATCAACCCACACAGGCCACCAACATATCAAAGCTACAGTAGAAGAGAGGCAACAGAGTTCGTGCCAGACAGGAACCTTCTTTTTTCCTCACCCACTCCATCAACAGAGCAGCCAGCCATCTCAAGCATCAATTCATGGATTATAATTCCCCAGGGAGAGACAGACCATTGAGCCCTGTACCCTCAGCACTTAGCACAGAAACTGCCCTCACAGGGTAAGAGCTGAATTCCCTTATGGACTTCAATGCCAAGCTAAGGATCTTAATCTTCTAAGAACTGGTACTCCAGCAAATTGAAGCTTTACTAGAAAGTCCTGAGGGTGAGTGCTCCTGCTGAGCCCCAACTCCAAGAACTGCCACAATGTTCAACGGGAAGAAAAGGAGGTTTTTATTCATTCACTGTTTGCTCAACATAGTCTTATTACTGCTGTCCTTAGCTATCTTTAAAACAAGGCCTGTCAAGATCCCACCACTCCTTAATCTCTAGGCTCTTCAAAAAAAAAAATTGTTCTTCTTTATAAAATAGAGCATAGCTATAGAAAACAAAAACCCTAACCATTTTGGAACAAGGCTGGTGTTATCTTCAAAAAATTCACTAGGACAGTTAAAATGAAGACAGACTGTAGTCTGCCAAGTAGACCATTATTTCATGCCATTATTAACCAAAAGCCATAAAACGTGCTAGGTTTTGTCTTTTGGAAGATTCTTCAAAATGGTAATTGTTAAATACACAATTCTATTTTCCAACTCTACTGTACCTTCTACATTTACCACTCAGTAGCTGGCAGTGTGCCAGGAGTCTCCACTCTATTCATTTACTCTCTAACTCACTTATTATTACTGACATAGACCGGGGGCTTCCTATTTTTTTAATGATGTATAATGTGTTACTGTCCTTCATTACTATCAGATTTAGCCAGTGCCTTTCTATGTCCCTGTAACATACCTCCATTAATTGTTTTTAATTTTTATTAGAAAGGCAGATAGAATGGGTGTGCCAGGGCCTCTAGCCACAAACTCCAGACATATGCACCACCTTGTACATCTGGCTTACGTGGGTACTGGGGAATTGAACCTAGGTCCTTAGACTTTGCAGGCAACCAGCTTAATCGCTGAGCCATATTTCCAGCCCACCTCTGTTAATTTTTAATACTTACATATTTTCTGGCATTACAAGATGGTCCAAACTTATCATGTAGCCATATGCACCTAACCCTAGAATTAGCTACTTTTCTGATGTCTGAAAGGTTCTGACTCCTTTTTTTGGTTTGTTATTTAAGTTTATGGCAGGAAAGGATTTATGTTGGCTTACCGTTTTAAGGGGAAGCTTCATGATGGCAGGTGAAAATATGGCATGAACAGAGGCTGGACATCACCTCTGCCACAGCAGGTGGAAAACAGCAGCAGGGGTGAGCCAAACTAACACTGGCAAGCTAGGGCTAATAAACCTCCTGGACCACTAATACCATTCCCACTAAAAGGGGCAGGACCATGGAACGTGGTGGTTTGAATTAGATGTCCCCCATAAACGCATGTGTTTTGAATGCTTGGTTCCAAGTTGGTGTCTGTTTGGGAGGTGCAGCCTTGCTGGAGGAGGTGTGCTGCTAGAAATAAACCTTGTAGGAAATGCAATGAGGTCCATGTTGAGATGTCTTCCTCCTCCTCAGGGGCAGGAGATCCTCTCATATCCTCCCCCTGGAGCACCATGGATTTGATGAGATGTTCCTTTTGTCTCTGGGTCTATCCACACTCTACTCTGGGCTGGCCATGGGGGCTGAGGATCCTATGTTGTCCAGCACCCTCCAGCACTGGCCTATAAGCACAGAAAGCTCCTCAGACTTGCTCTTCAGACTCTCCTGTGAACACAAGGGCTCCCTGTCTATCTGATTGGTCTACCTTTAGGTTCTTATAGTTCTTTAAATTAACCAAGAAGGGGCTGGTGAAATGGCTTAGTGTTTAAGACACTTGCCTGCAAAGCCAAAGGACCTAGGTTCAATTTCCCAGGACCCACGTAAGCCAGCTGCACAAGGTGGCACATGCATCTGGAGTTCGTTTAAAGTGGCTGGAGGCCCTGGCATGCCCATTCTCTGTCTCTCTTTCTCTCTCTCAAATAAATAAATAATTTTTTTTTAATTAACTAAGAAGGAGGAACAACATATCCCAAGGGTAGGGTCTTGAAAGACTGGCTCCACCAGGTCTTCTAACCCAATGGGGACATCCTAGTGTTTAAGGAAACAAGAGGTCTCTACCAGGAATAGCCCCTAGAGCACCTCTTAGTAGCCTTAAAGTCAGCGACTCCTGCTTCCCAGGGCACAGTGTCCTCTCTTTCAGATGGAGGGGTGACTAGCTGAACATCCCAAAGGGACTGTGAACTTTAGTACAGAGCCACCAGGAGTTGGGCCTGTCTATCCTCTCTTTTTTCCTCGTTATCTTTGCCCCTATTATAAAAAATAACGAAAGTAATCACTCAGAGGAGGTTGCCAGTGGAAGCCACTGCTCTGTCTGCTTGTAAAATTTTCTCCTAACACCTGGCCACTCAGAAACAACTAAGAATTTCCCTAGACCTCACTTGGCTACTGTAGACTATGGATTCTGAGATATGGGGAAATTGCTGAGTCTTAAGGTCCTTAAGGCACTAAATGACACCCAGTCTTTAATCTGGAAAGAAAGCTCACATGATACATTCACCAACAATCTGTAGGTGCCCAGTGCTAAACAGACTTAGGAATAGCTATATAACACAGGGCTGAACTCTCCCTCTATAATTCCCACTCACTCTCTCAAGTCCTGCCCCCTAGAGGAGATCAAATAGGAAAGGACTTCTTGCATATGCAGGCAGCTGGCAGTACTCTCCAATTAAGTCTAACCAGTTTTGACAACTCTTTCTCTCTCTCTCTCATATGTTGATTTCAAGAATTCCATTCTAGCCACCTTGTTCTAGAGAGTACACATCAGCCTACATCCCTCTTAAAATATGCCACCAAAAGAAGCACAGATCTTTTACTCCTTCAAGCCTCAGCTTCTGAAAACAACAGTTTAAACATATATGGAATGGGGCTAATCTCCATTCTAGGGTGAACACACTTCTGCCACAGCTAAAGACTATGCTGGGTTTTGTAAGTTTCTGTGTCACTGGCTATCAAACTTATGATCAAATAAAACTTTGGGGGGGGCTTTCCCATTGTTTATGCCAGGTCTAAACTTCAAGCATAAATAAAAGAATGTCTAAAACTTTATCTCTCAGGTTCTGACCCCATTTCAGCTTATGAAGTTAATTTTCTTCTTCCTTCCTTTCCTTCCCTTCCCCTCCTCCTACTTCTTCCTCCTCTTCTTTTCTCGCCTCATCCTTTGTCTCCTCCTTCTACTTCCTCCTTCTCCTCTCACTGATCAAAATGCAAAGAAGTATATATATATTATTTAAAATAACCAATTTTTGTGTTTTAGAGTGAAGACCTAAATCTGTAATGAGCGATGACTTTATAAGAAACAACTTGAGTAAATGTGCTGTGGAATCTTTAAAAAAAAATTCTGAAAAGCACACTTTACCTGGTTGATGAATAACATTGCCAAGTTTACGTTGTTCTTCTTCCTCCTCTTCTAAAATGAAGCCTCCTCCTGTGTCAATTATTTTCGGAGCTGCTTTGACATTAGCCATGCCTACAGAAAGCAAATAAAAGTAGTTACTGATTGAACTAGGTAAGGCCATTTGCTCTCTTGTTGGTAAACAGGAATTTTCTTGAGACTTAGATCATCAAACAACCCAAGGATGCACCATCACTACTTCTATTCAATACTGACCTGAGGATCCCTGCTAGTCCAACATGGACAGAAAACCACAAAGGCATAAGTGGGAAGAAAGAAGTAAAATTTATCCACAGATGTGATATGTATGTAAAATACCCACACAAGCCCCCAATTAAAGAATAACAGCAACTTAAGAAGAAATGTATAAAATCTCTGCACTGAGAACTATAGACCATTAATAAATAAAGACCACCAAGAACCATGGGACACATCTGGCATAATTCACTCCCTTCTAGACCATAAAATGAAGCCTTCTCCAAGTAAAGCCCAGAATAGTTCCTATGACTACAACAGATCCAAACCAAAGACGAGGTCTCTCTGAACTCCCAGGCCTATCTGAGGACAAATATCCCTCACTAAATCTTTGATATAAAGTATTTAGGGACACCTCCACCCCTCTTGTCCCTACCAATTTTCCAATGGACTCCCTGAAGTCAGATTCTATAGGCTGAAGACTCAGTCCCCCAATTTCAGATGCTAGTTGCAGCCCAGGTACTTTGACCAACTGGCTATAAATTGAGGGTTCTGTAACTCCTTCTGTGAGTTCAATAAATGTGCTATAGCAACTTACAGAACTTGGAGAAACACTTGGCTAACACTTATCCATTTATGCACAGACTTGGGAAGATGGACGGAGATCATTTCTGACAGCCTATAACTGAAAGAACAGCACTAACCAGCACTTACTACATGTTCACTCCATGCTAGACACTTGTCAACATCACTTTAAGAAGATTATTTTAACCAGAACTAAAAGTGAACAAACAGGATAAGCTTGATGGGCCCTGAGGGTTCAGAGGTAGAAGCAGAAGTGGTTCTTTGTAGCAGCAAACGGAAAATTGTGAAGCATATAATAAATTAATAATGCAGGGCTGGGAAGCTAGCGTAACAAGTAAAGAGCATTTGCCAGGGCATGAGGGCCTGAGTGGACCTGAATGTGATTCCCCAGGACCCACATAAACAGCTGGGCATGGGCATGACCATGCACTATGTCTAAAACCCCAGGCCTGTGGTAAGCTGAGATTGAAGAACTGTTGAGGCTCATAAAAACTAGAGCTCTGCATTCAGAGATTCCATTTCAAGGAAATATATGGATGGACAATAGAGAAGGACACCTGAGGTTCTTTTCTGGCCTCTGTGCTCCTGCGAGAACACTGCGTATACATGTGCATATAGTACACACACATACAACACATATACTACACATGCAAAAAATTCATAATGTACCAATTCCCTCAAATGCAAAGACACCCAACATCCTCCATTGGCCTTCACAGATCTGCAGACCTACACCAAAACAACAACAAAACCAGCAGCTAGGCTATAGTGGCACCTGCCTTTTAATCCCAGCCCTAGGTAGACAGAGGTAGGATTGCTGTTGGAGGCCAGCCTGGGACTACAAAATGAGATCAAGGTCAGGTTAATCTAGAGTGAGACCCTACCTCAAAAACATTAAAAAAAAAAAAAAAAACAGTAAACTACTGCAAATCAAAAACCAAAAGGCAGAAGTGGGATTGAAGGACCAGAATGCAGAAATCTGTAGTTATAATTCGGGTGAATTATTTCCAAAAGCAATGTCAAAACCCAGAAGTATGATCTACAGATTTAAAACATGGCAAATCGACAGTCAAGCGCAACCCTCAAATGCCTAATGTAGCAAGTTCTGATGAATCTAAGTAAATCCCTTTCCACGTCTGGTCTCAACTGACAATTCCATAAAACAGTGGCACCAAGTTCTGAACTTTGTGTTTTCCAGGATGACTGTGAAAATCCAATCAGATACTTTCAAAGTGGGGGAATCGGCAGGTGTTAGTCCGTCACCCCATGAAGGAGTGGCCCATGCCTGTTTGCTGTCTTGTATGCCCAAGGAAAACTATTCTTCTAGGGTTGGGGAGCTGGCTCAGCGGCTAAAGGCACTCGCTTGAAAACGGGTCCTTGGTCCCTTCTGGTTGAGCCCAGGAGCAAGAGCAGGCTTTTCATTGAAATAGGTTACACGTCTTAAGGCTTTACAAGAGGACCCCGCTGGGTCTGCCGAGGCGCTGACAGTCACTGGCTGGAACCTCCAGACCCGGACGGCTGCACCCCGGAAGAGGAGCGAAGCTGGGCAGCCGGGGTGCACAGAGAAAGCCCGGGCGGGAGCCAGGAGTCTGGGCTCTGTCCGGGACCGGCTCTGAGCTCCGTGGGGATTCCACCCGGGACTGCCGGAGCATCTGAAGCGCACGCCGAGTGCATGCCGCGCGCGCCCGTCTGGGGACCCGGGTGGGGAAGGGACCGGCGCCGCCGAGACCCAAACCTCCAGTGGCCGCAGCCGCCGTCGCCGGGTAGGGCCGGGCCGCCAGCCGGGCCTGGCGTAGCATCAGCGCCCGCTGCCGCTTCCGCTCGATGTTCGCGCGCACGGCGGGCGGCAGCTCCGCCCGCTCTTCCAAAGCCGCGGGCTCCGGGGACGCCCGCTCCGCATCGGCCGCCGCCATCGCCAGGCTCGTCTGTGGCTCGGGGATTCAGCCCCACGCACGCGCATGGCCCGCGGAAACGCGCCCACCGGAACGCCCCAAGCCTCTCTGACCCGCTTCCGGGTCTCCACGAACCGGCTTCAGGGAAGGAGTGCGCTTGCGCAGCCGGGTGGCGAGGGCGGAAAGGGGCCGTGGGTGGGGTCTGAGCATGGGCAGAACCTGTAGGCAGGAGGTTTGGATTAAAGGTAAATACTTTTTTTTTTTTTTTCTGGGATGGGTTCTCACTGTAACCCAGGTTGACCTGGAATTCACTCTGTAGTGTCAGGATGGCCTCGAACTCACAGTGGTCCTCCTACCTCTGCTTCCCGAGTGCTGGGATTAAAGGCGAGCACCACCACGCTTGACCTTTTTTTTTTTTTTGACTAAATATTCTTTTAGATTTTTATTTTTATTTATTTATTTATTTTGGTTTTTCGAGGTAAGGTCTCACTCTAGCCCAGGTGCCATCACGCCCTGCTGTTTTTTTTTAATTATGAATTTTTGAGTTTATTTAGGTAGAAATCATAATTTGTGAGGTTTATTTAGGGGAAATTGGTATCTAGGAAAAGGCTGGAGCAATTACACACACATGTGGAAGACTGGACGTAGAAGCTTCTTCAAATAACTAATCAGAGAGGATTAAGAAACAGTGATAGGCTCAGAGATCAAAGATAAATCTTACATATAATCAAATGCAAGACACAGCAGGCAAGAAGAAAAATACCCAAGTCAAGATAAGTATTTTCACCTTCCCAGCCAGGCTGGTTCCAGCCATGAAGAAATAGATTCACATGGATCCTCAGGCCAGGTCACTAGGCAAAAAGAAGAGAATGGGAGAAATTATCCTAACTTTTTTAAAAAATGTGATAAGTGAAACAAAAATGTTTATTGGTTTTTCATTACATAGAACATAATTAAGGGATGGGGAGATGGCTCAATGGTTATGGTGCTTGTCTGCAAAGCCTAAAGACCCAGGTTCGATCCCCAGTACCTACATGAAGCCAGATGCACAAAGTGGCACATGCATCTGGAGTTCGTTTGCAGTGGCTAGAGGCCCTGGCACACCCATTTTTTCTCTCTCTTTTCTCTCTCGCTCTCTTTCTGCTTGCATATAAATAAAATAAAATGTAATTAATGCCAGAAAATAGTAAGTTCTAATGATTACCAAGCACCATCTAAGAGTAATTTTTAGAAATACACACTTAAAGGGGCTAGCTTATCAATTAAGGTGCTTGCTTGCAAAGCCTAATGACCCAAGGATTCCACAGTACCCACACAGAGCCAGATGCACAAGGTGGTGCATGTGTCTGGAGTTCATTTGCAGCTGCTGGAGGCCCTACTTCACCCATTCTATCTTCTCTCTTTCTCTCTCTCTTCTCTCTCTTTTCTCTTTCTCTGCTTTCAAATAAATGAATAAATAAAATTATTTTTTTAATAAATAAATACACAATTGAGGGGCTGGAGAGATGGCTTAATGTGCTGGCCTGCAAAGCCTAAGGACCAGGGTTTAATTCCCCAGTACCAACATAAAGCCATATGCACAAGGTGTCATGTGTGTCTAGAGTTTGTTTATAGTGGCTAGAGGCCTTGACAGGCCCATTCTCTCAACCCCCCCTTATAAATAAATAAAATAAATTGAAAAAAGAAATACCCGATACAGTTCCCACTAGTCAAAGGTTAGAGTTTGAGTACAGTTCAGTAGTGCTAATAGCCATATAGCTTATTTACATATATACATACATACATACACACACATTATAGATATAGATGGATATACACATATGTATGCAGAATCTTGTTTTTAAAATACCTGTTTACACCTTCTGGCTGAATTGGAGATAGAAAAAAATTCAAGCCATCTGTTGCAATCAGGTTCACATTGCTAGCAGAAAACATCCAAACAAGAGCAGCTGGGGGGGGTTATTTTGGCTTACCGACTTGAGGGGAAGCTCCATGATGGCAGGGAAAATGATGGCATGAGCAGAGAGTGGACATCACTTCCTGGCCAACATCAGATGGACAACAGCAACAGGAGAGTGTGCCAAACACTGGCAAGAGGAAGCTGATTATAACACCCATAAGTCCACCCCCAACAATACACTGCCTCTAGGAGGGTTTAATTCCCAAATTGCCATCAGCTGGGAACATGGCATTCAGAACACCGAAGTTTATGGGTGGGGGTACCTGAATCAAACCACCACGTTCTGCCCCTGGCCCCCATAAACTGATAACCATACATGATGTAAAATGCAATGCATTCATCCAACTTTAAAAGTCTCATAGTTTTTAATCAATCCCAATGATATTCAAACATTCCCATAGTCCAAGATCTTTTAACTGAGCCATAATAGCAAAAAAATCCAAAAAACCCATAATAGCACAGAATAAACACACTGAAAAAGATGGCACTAGGCATAGCAAAGAAATATTCAACCAATTCAAAATTTAAACAGGGCAAACGTCAAACTCTGTAACTCCAAGTCAAACAACTGTAGTCAGTGACAAATCTCCAAGTCCAATAATTCCAACCAATGACAAGTCTCTGGACTCACTTCTGCCCCTCCAGCTAGGATACTCACAGTCCTGGAAAACTTCATCCAGGGCTGGCAGCTTTCCTTAGCAGCCATCTTGTGGTCCTGGCATCTCCACTGGGTCTCCACTACAACCCGTGGTTCATCCTCATGGCTCCATCAGGTCTTTATGCAGGTAATCCAACAAGCCTGCTTCACACTGCTATGGCTGTTTCCAAAACACAAGACTGCATTGCAAATTCAATGACCCTCTCTTTCCTGCATTTCTTATATTTCACAATACCAGGCAGGGTGACAACTTGTTAATCCATGGGGGAAATAAAGCAGACTTTGAAGAATAGGAGAGTTCTTCAGCATTCAGGTCCCTGCACAAGAGATTGCATTCTTCCTGTTGTCCCAATACAGGTCAGCTGGCCCATCTCACTGGTTGTAATCTCTCAAACAATTGCAGCCGAATGAGCAGAAATTTTAGCCCAAAGATTTCATTTCTGTGCCATATCCTCTGCACACACCAGACCATTTCTATGAAATGCAACCCTGCACAAGTTTTCAGGACATGGGCATAACAGCAAGCCTCTCACACAAACTGTTTCTAGCCCAGACCAGACAAAGCTCTTTCTCACCCTCATTAGCCAAACTCACAGTCCATAGTTCTTACTGCATTCAGGTCTTTCAACTCTGACCAGAATGGTCCATTAAGCTGTACTTACAGCACTGCAAGGCATCTCTTATGCCAAGATTTCAAATTCTTCCACATTTCTTCCTCAAAAAAATCATCTCCAAAAGGCCAAAATGTACACACTCGGGTGTCTAGCAGCAATGATCACACTTCTCAGAACCAACTTTACTATTGCAGTCAGGTTCACATTTCTGGCAGAAAACACCTGACCAAGAGCTGCTTGTGGGGGAAAAGAAAAAAAGGTTTATTTTGGCTTACAGATTTGAGGGGAAGCTCCATGATGGCAGGAAAGAAAGATGGCATGAGCAGAGGGTGGACATTACTCCTAGCCAACATCAGGTGGACAGCAACTGGAAAGTGCTAAACACTGTCAAGAGGAAGCTGAATATAACACCCACAAGGCCACCCCCAGCAATACACTGATTCCAGCAGGATTTAATTCCTAAATTGCCAACTGCTGGGGACCTAGCATTCAGAACACCTAAGTTTATGGGGGACACCTGAATCAAAACCGTCACACCATCCCTGTTCCCTTTCTCCTTAGCTCACTCTCTGTCTCTATCCACTGATTTTGTCCAGGTGACACCAAAAGCACAAACCACAAAAGAAAAAAGTATATTAGGCTTTGTCAAGGTTAAAAACTCTAACATTTCAAAGAACACAATCAAGGTTAATTAATGGACAACAAAAGAGGTTTCTGGGGTCAGATGACAGATTACAAGCTTTTTCTGCACAATTCCATGAGTGAGAAGAGTGAGGGTAATAAAAAACAGATTATATTTCAAAGCTAGAAAGAGAAGAAGAGGCAGATGTGGTAAAGCTCACCTGTATTCCCAGCTCTTGAGAAGTGGAGGCAGGAAGACCAGAGACCAACTTATTACACAGCAAGTTGGAAGCCAGTCTGGGCTACATGAGGCCCTGTTTGGAAAAAAAAAAAAAAAAACAAAAAAAAAAAAAAAACAAGAAATAAGGTAAAATAGAGAGGGGGGAAAAAGGAAGAGAGGAAAGAAAGAAAGAAAGAAAGAAAGAAAGAAAGAAAGAAAGAAAGAAAGAAACAAAGAAACAAAGAAAGAGGGAGAGAGAGAAAGAAAGAGAGAAAAAATAGAAAAAAGAAAGGGAGATCATTGAGACAAGAAAAGTGACAGAACAGCTAAGAAGCCTAAGGGACAGGTGACACAGAAAAAAATAGGGTATAGTCTGCAGCTCCAACAGTAGCTAGGAGTTGGGAAGATAGAGACCGAAAGTCACAACCACAACGTAAGCCAGGCAGCCTGTGATGAGAGTGACTGTCCTAAATACAGAAGAAACGCACAGTTTTACAGTTTTCGCAAACCTTATATCCAGTGTGTGTGTGTGTGGGGGTGAATTTGTTATGACCATGGACTCCTCTAACATTAGAGCATTAGAGAAGAAATGAATGATCCTGGAGTGGTATAGCTAGGCACCATGTTCCAAGCAGCACTATTCACAGTAACAAAAGCTCAAAGTCCCAAGTGTCTATCAGCTGATTCGTGGATACACAAAGCGGAGTAAGCAGAGTTTTGCCATGCATGGAGCATTATTCCGCTATGAAAAGCAATGCACAGATCCATGATATAACATAGATGAACTTGGAAACATCATGCTAAATGCAACAAGCCCCCCCCCAAAGGTCACATTTTCTATGATTTACTTATATGGCACATCCAGAATAGGAAAACCAGACAGAAAGCAGACTAGTGGTTGCCAAGGTGTGAGGAAAGGGATGCTTGGGATGAAGGACAGCCTGCCTAGTAGGTGTAGATTTCCTTCTGAGGAGACGACAGTGTTCTGGACCAGATAGTGGTGATGGTTGCCTGACATGGTGAGTGCATTGCATTTGACTAATGTGCATTTTACTCTATGGATATCGTACCACAGTGATAATTTTGTTAAACTCAAGTTCGGGCTGGCCCATGGCCAGTGCTTCAGCTGACTCACCCATGAATTGAAGCTGCTGAGCACCGTCAAGAGTGACACTGGGGGCTGGAGAGATGGCTTAGCGGCTAAGGCGCCTGCCTGCTAAGCCTAAGAACGCTGGTTCCAATGTCCAGCGGTTCCAATCTCCAGGTCCTACGTTTAGCCAGAAGCAAAGTGACGCAAGGGTGCAATGCTGCACTTGACCACAAGGGGGTGCACGCATCTGGATTTCGTTCACAGCAGCTGAGAGACTGCTGGTGTGCCCATCTCTGTCTCCCTCTCCCTCTCTATCTCTCTCTGTCTCTCTCTCTCTCCAAAAATAAATAAAAATTAAAAATTAAAAAAAAAGAGTGACACTGAAGCCGGGCGTGGTGGCGCACGCCTTTAATCCCAGCACTCGGAAGGCAGAGGTAGGAGGATCGCCGAGAGTTCGAGGCCACCCTGAGACTACATAGTTAATTCCAGGTCAGCCTGGACCAGAGTGAAACCCTACCTTGCAAAACCAAAAAAAAAAAAAAAAAAAAGAAGAGTGACACTGGAGCAAACTGGAGTGTGAAGGTCCTTCTTAGTCACGTGAGGTCAGCTGTCATACAACTTCAGGGGCTTCACAGAGAATTTGGGTCTTTTGTGGTCTGAGTATCTGATCTTTCGAGAAAAGGTATACCTCTCCAATGTGTGTGTGTGTGTGTGTGTGTGTGTGTGTGTGTGTGTGTGTGTGTTCATATGTGTGGGTATGTATGTGTACAGTTATTCATGCACACATGTGTGTGTGCATGTGGAGGCGAGAGGCTGATGTCAGGGGTCTTCCCCAGTCATTCTCCATCTTATTGAGACAGTCTCCTGCTGAAACTACAGCATACCCATTCAGCTAAACTAGCTAGCCAGCAAGCCCTTAGGAATTCTTCTGTCTCTACCTCCCCAGGGCTGGGGATTCCAAGCATATGCTACCACATCTGGCATTTTACGTGGGTGCTAGGGGCCTGAACTTGGGTTCTCATGCTTGCGCAACCAGCACTTTACCCACTGTGCCATCATCCCAGCTCCCCACCTCTGCAAGTGTCCATAGACTTACAAATCACCTGTCAATCTTGATCCAGATTTGACTTAGTAAGCTTATGGTGGGACTTGAGGATGCACATTTCTAGAACACTCTCTGGTGGCAGCTCTCCAGAGCACACTCTGAAGGGTAAGAGTCTTGGTCACAAGTTTCTGAACTTGCCTAAACATTGGAAACACCTGAGAAACATCATATATATGCTGATAATCAAGCCCCATGCCTGGGGGCACCTGGTGTCACAGGCCAGAGAGGGGATGTGAGCATCCGGGTTCTGTAAAGCCCACCATCCTTTCCCTAGGTCATTCTCATGGGCTCAGCACACGTTGAATGCCAGCTTCTTAGATGATCTCCAGACCCTGGACGATTCTGGCTGTGAGATGTTTCTGGAGGACAGTATCCCCCACAGTGTCCTTTGACTTTCTGCCAATCAAAGCAGTCCATCTTGCATTTGGCAGGATGTGGAGCACAGCATGGTACTACACATGGCCCCTTACTTTATAACACTTGGCAGCCTGTTGGTCTTCTGCAGGTAACTCCCTCTCCTTTGTCTGGTGCCTCAACCAAGCCTACAACCAGACTCCCTCTTTAGAGAAAAGAAGAGTGCATGCCTGAGCGGTACCTCCCCCGGGGTGACAAAGGCTGTAGGGATCACCTAGAGCAAAACCCATGAGTCAGCCTGGCAAAGGCAAACCAGGGGCTCTGTTCTTGCTAATCCCCACTCAGCTGGGGTTGTGTATGGGGGTTGGGCGCCAAACCCATGACTGCACCCACCTTCCTGCTTTGAACCTCTTTCATCTCCCAGACTCACTGAGCCTGACTCAAAGAGGGGCCTGCACAATGGACAAAAGGAATGGAAAGCTTCAATGGAAGCTGAAGAGAGAGAGAAAGAGCAGGCACGTATGAAGGGAATCCAGGACTGGGGAATGAGAAGCCTGCTGGCGTTTCCTGTCCGGGCCTGCTCCCCAGATGTATGAGTGGGATTCATGCCTGGCATGATAGGCTAGTTGTCTTGATCTAGTAACTGGTATGTGTATGCTGCATTCTTTAAAAATTTATTTATTTATTTATTTATTTATTTATTTATTTATTTATTTATTTGACAAAGAAAGAGGGAGAGAGAGAGAATGGGTGCACCAGGGCCTCCAGCCACTGCAAACGAACTCCAGATGCATGCACCCCCTTGTACATCTAGCTAACATGGGTGCTGGGGAATCGAACCAGGGTCCTTTGGCTTTGCAGGCAAACACCTTAACCGCTAAGCCATTCCTCCTGCCCGTATTCTTTTTTTATTTTATTTTTTCCTATGATTCCCTGTGGTGGACCTTAATTGGGTTACTTCGAACTTGGTCACTGGCATTGATTCACAATAGGCTTATGTACCTGCAATGATAGGAAATATTCTAGATTGGTTATCCTATTGTTTTCTGGCTTCACCCACTATTTATTATACTAACAACAATAATAGAAGAAATTTACATGATGCTTACCATACACAAGCTTGGGTTTTGTTTTGCATTGTTTTGAGAGTTAATCTTGCTGTATATCCCAGGCTGGCCTTAAATTCACAATCCTATCAGACTTCCAACTGCACGAGGCAGTTCTAAAGTATTTAACTTTTTTTCTGAGGCAAGCCCAACAGACTGGACTTTTTTTGCAAGAGAGAGAAAGAGAGAATTGGCACACTAGGGTCTGAAGCTACTATAATCAACCTCCAGACTCATGTACCACCTTGTGTGCATGTGTGACCTTGTGCATACGTCACCTTGTGCATCTGGCTTATGTGGGATCTGGAGAGTCTAACATGGGTCCTTAGGTTTCACAGGCAAGCACCTTAACTGCTAAGCCATCTCTCCAGACCTAAAGATTCTTAAATTTTATTAGTTAATATAATCTTTATAATCAATCAGTGTGTGTCTTCGCTAGTCCCAGTCCATAAGTGAGACAGCTAGAGCAGAGATGCCGAGCAAGCTGTTCAAGACCTGGGCAGGAGAGATGGCTCAGTGGTTAAGAGCACTTCCTGCATAAGCATGAGGGCTGAAGGGAGCCTGAGACCGCTGAGTTCAATTCCCCCAGAACCCACATAAATAGCTGAGCATGGTCACACACATCTGTAACTCCAGAGCAGAGGCTGGAGAATTGCTGGGGCTTGCAAAACCACCGAAAGCTCCAGAAGCAGTGCAGATACTCTATCTCAAGGAAACAAACAGATAAACGATGGAGGGAACACCTGACATTCTCCTCTGACCTCTGCATGTGCACGGGGCACTGCATCTGCACACACACACATCACACCTAACACATGTGCACACACACAAACACAGAGCTCATGAATGTAGATCTGGGTTCGAGTAGGTATGGCCTAGCTTCGGCATGAATAGTCAACCAATAAATGGTAAACCTATACATGAGAACAACTCTCTCTTTTAAAAATATTTTTATTTATTTATTTGAGAGATAGGGACATAGACAAAGAGGCATACAGAGAAAGAGAGAGAGAGCAAGTGTGGGCATATCATGGTCTTCTGCCACTGCAAATGAACTCCAGACACATGGGCCACCTTGTGCATCTGGCTTTATGTGGGTACTGGGAAATCGAACCTGGGCCATGAGGCTTTGTAAGCAAGCGCCTTTAACCACTGAGTCATCTTTCTAGCCCTACTTCTTCTATCTTTTATTTATTTATTTATTATTTATTTATTTATTTGTATGGTTTTGGTGTGTGGCTGTGCATGCATGTGTGTATGTATGTTCACATGTGGGTGCGCAAACATGTGCAGGTTCATGCATGCATGTGGAGGCCAAAGGTGGACATCAGATGTCTTTCTTAGTTGCCCCCACCTTATTTTTTTTGAGACAGGGTCTCTCAGTAAACCTGCAGTTCACAATTTGGTTAGACTAGCTTGCCAGCAAACTCTAGAGAACCTCCTGATATCTGCCTCCCCCATGCCAGGATTCCAGGCACTTGTGCCACACTCAGCTTTTCCATGGGAGCTGGCAATCCAAACTCAGGTCCAGACCCTTGTGCAATAAACACTTTACCAACTGAGCCATCTCCTCAGCCCTCTTACTTCTTTCACCAGTTTGTCCTACCTGGCTGAATGTAGAGTGGGGGTCAGAACCCAGGCCCATGTAGCTAACCAAGTGGCTCACCACAGAGACCTGTATCAACCTAGAGCCTGGAGTGATCGTTGCCCATCTTGGGTTGGGTGAGGTGGACGAACATGATCCAGGATTCACATGTGACATGTTTGAATGGCGGCCCACATAGTAGGGCTAGGGGCTTGTGGTTTTGTGTTCTTTTATTACCTCATTGAGGTTTTCCTTCCAATTGCTTTCATAACATTTGTGGTCACAGCTTCAAGCCACAAGCTACTCTGTTTATTGGCACATGCTTCCTCTAATAACTTCAGCTCTGCTGAAGAAGTGAAACACTAACAGATATAACGATGGTGAAAGATGTTTCTGCAGTTTTCAGCATGCCCAGAAAGTGGCTGAATGTCTCTGCCTCAGACCCTTCTCTGGACCCACTGCTGCTGGACTAGTTTAGTCCCTGAACAGCCTCTCGCTTGAACCCCCAGCTTCCAGGCTGAACCCCTCCAATCCATCCTCCACACAGGCTGATGGGACCATCTTTCTAGAATACAGCAATGACCACACTTGTTCTCTACTCAGACATCATTGTTTGACTTCTAGTTATAGATTCTTCTTCTAAGTTCTGGTCCCAACAGCCATAAACCTTGTCATAAACTTAATGCTTTAGCCAAACTGAATGTGATTGCATTTTCTACACCTGCCCTGCACTGCTCTGCACGCTGATATCTCTCCCTGCTGTTCCTTCATCAGTGCCTTCCTCATTCTTATATCTGCATAGTTATTTGTTCAGCACCTGTCCCACACCAGACCCTGGGCTGAGGACCAGGAACACAGCAATGTGTTCATCATAATCCTTCTCTCTAAGACTTTAGAGTCTAATCTGGACTGGTCACATGACCACCTGTCACACTCTTATCTGAAAGGATTTCTCTCTGCACCTTGCATTTTTTCTTAACATTTCAACTGGAAGTGATGTCTTCTCTGAATCCCATTCCTTGCTTTTCATCTCCATCTTCCAGCCTTCCATCTTTTGTGATAACAATGCAGGTGACTTATCTCCTCAGAATGATACAAGATACATTTTAGTTTGAGGTAGAATCCTTGTGCATCCAGGGACCAGAAGATGGACTTACCCACTGCCCATGCTGTGCAGTGACACTGCAGCCACCATCAGCCAGAGAGGACATGACTCTGAGAGGCTGCACAAGCTCTCATGAAAGACAGTGCCACTCCATTTTGCTCAGATGTAAGTCACATGTTGCCCTGTTTACCCACACAAGCAATTCTGTCACTTTCAATATAGTTACACGTTGTGCAACCTCTCTATAATTCATTTTCGAACATTTCTGTAACCTAAGAAGCAAATTCTATCCTTACCCCCTTTCCTTTCAAACCCTTTCAGCCCTGAGCATCCACCGTGCTCAGTAGATTTGACTGTCCTGAACATCTAGGAATAGAGTCATATAATACATGGCCTTTTGTTTCTGGCATCACACACTTAGAAGGTTTCAAGGTCATCTATGGTGTAGTATGTGTCAATATTTCATTCTCTTGGCAACAGTCCATTGTGTGAATAAATGTTTTATTCATCCATTCATCCATTGGTGGACATTGGGTTGTTGTTTTTAATATTTTATTTATTCATTTATGAGAGACAGAAAGAGGCAGGGGGGAAAGAGAGAATGAGAGAATGAACGTGCCAGCACCTCCAGCCACTGCAACGAACTCCAGACACATGCTCCACCTTAGGTATCTGTAATAATAATAATCTGTAAATAATCTCTCTCTCTCTCTCTCCCTCTCTCTCTCTCTCTCCCTCTCTGTGTACATACATATGTGTGCTCATGTGTGAGTGTGGCACATGTGTGTGTAGAGGTCAGAGGACAACCTTGAGTGCCAGTCTTCACCTACTGCCTTGTTTGAGGCAGGGTCTCTTGCTTGTCATTTCATATGCCAGACTAGCTGGCTCATGAACTTCCAGGGATTCTCTCTCCACCTTCCATCTTGCCGTAGGCATGCTGGCATTACAGATGTGTGCCACCACATCTGGCTTTATGTGGGTCCTTGGAATCCAAACCCACATCATCATTCTTGCATGGCAAGTGCTTTATCCACCGAGCACTTCCTCAGTCCCCTTTGCTCACTTTTAAATCAGTCTATTTCCCCTTTAAAGGTATCTGGAGTAGTAATTATTTTCAGTATACCTTTTGCAGTTTCTAGATTTTTCCACAATCTTCACGAATTACATTGGTAAGGGGAATGCATAACTGATATATGATACAGTGTGTGTGAAAATAGAAATCACCCTGATCAAATTTATAAAACAGGAAAGAGGAGTAGCCTATCTTTTGATAAAATCAAGAGCCATTCTTAGGGAACTGAAGCAGTGAGTCTAAACAAAAGGGGACAAATGTGAATGTCCTTATTTCAGACCCCACACTCTGTTAGGTGTGTGCTGAAGGAGTCCCTACATGCTGGCAGCGGGTCTTAGATTACTCCCAGGACCATGCTTAGCCTCCAATGTCTGTGATTTTTCAGTGTAAGTAGTGCCTGGTGACAGGTTTGTGCAGTAACAATCTGAAAGGCTTAGTGTTTCATACCTTGAGATTAGTGTGGCACGACTATGACAAGAGATTATGTGCCCAGTGTCCAACATGGTAGAGCACAACTTGTAATCCCAGCATGCTGGATGCTTAGGTAGAGGGATCATGAGCTTGGGGTCAGCCTGGCTACAATATCAAGTCCTTGTCTCAAAAAAAGGAGAGGGATGCTGGAGAGATGGCTTAGAGATGGCTTGCCTGCAAAGCCTAAAGACCCAGGTTCCATTCCCCAATACCCATGTAAGCCAGATGCACAAGGTGGTGCATGTGTCTGGAGTTCATTTTCAGTGGCTGGAGGCCCTGGTGTACCCATTCTTTCTCTCTGACCTCCACAGGTGCACTGTGATGTGCAGGCACTCACACACATGAACACATATACACCTCTCTCTCTCTCTCTCTCTCTCTCTCTCTCTCTCTCTCTCTCACACACACACACACACACACACACACACACACACACACGAAGCAATCTGTATTGGTTTTTTTTTTTTAGACAGAGAGACATAGAGAGAGAGGAAGAGAGAAAGAGAGAGAGACAGACAGACAGATAGAGAATGGGCACACCAGTGGCCTCTCAGACACTGTGAATGAACTCCAGACACATGCACCACCTTGTGGGCAAGTGTGGCATTGCGCCTTTGCATCACTTTGCATCTGGCTAATTGTGGGACCTGGAGATTGGAACCAGCATTCTTAGGCTTAGCAGGCAGGTGCCTTAACCGCTAAGCCATCTCTCTAGCCCTGTATTAATGTTTTTTAAAGCTTAGCACATACACACTATTGGTTTGTTTGCTCTGAGCCCCATCCTTTATGCTCCTGGAGGCATACAAGCAAGTCTTTTTTTTTTTTAAAGTTTTATTCATTTGAGAGAGAATGGGTTCATCAAGACCTCTTGTCACTGAAAACAAACTCCAGATGCATTTGCCACTTTGTACATCTGACTCTACAAGTGTACTGGGGAATTCAATCCAGGCTGTCAGGCTTTGCAAGTAAGTGCCCTTAATCACTGAGCCATCTCCCCAGCCATAGCATTTCAAGAAGCTCCTGAGCCCAGACATCCAGGTAATGTGGGAAGAATACAGGGATGATAACAGGAGAGGTATGGACATCACAAGTCTTGGAAGTCTTGCCTGGGCTACAGTAATAGCTCAGCAGTTAAGGGCATTTTTTGTGTAAGCATTAGGGCCAAAGGAGGCCTGAAAGATCCAGTAGAGTTTGAACCTCAGAACTCACATAAACAGCTGGGTGTGACCACATGAGTCTGTAAACCTAGTCATGTAGAGGAATAGAGAGCCAAGGAGTTAATGAAAACAAGCAAACAAAAATAAAAAACAGGGGATGGATAGACGACCCAGCAGTTAAAGCAGCTTGCTTGCAAAGCTTAATGGCCCAGGTTTGATTCCTCATTACCCACGTAAAACCAGATACACAAAATGGCACATGCGTCTGGAGCTCAGTTGCAGTGGTTAGAGGCCCTGGCATGCCCATTCTCTCCCCTCCCCCCTCATTCTGCCTGTCTCTCTCTCTCTCTGCTTGCAAATAAATAAATTAATTAATTTTTAAAAATCACAAACAGCAAGTTGTGGGAACATTAACAAACTCCAGCTCATGCATATGCATATACCACACCCACTAAACACACAAGCAAAAATTCTTTAAAAATTGTAATTACAAAATTAAATATTTATTATAGTGTACAAAATGACATTTCAAGAATATATACATTAAAAAAAAAGAATGGAATGACTAGATCAATAAACCTATATATCATCTCGCATGCTTCTCTCTGTCTCTCTCTTGCCCACTCTTTCTGTGTCTTTTTTTTTTTTTTTTTTTTTTTTTGGTGTGGGTTTGGGTGCTCACATACATATGCATGTGGAGGCCTGAAGTTGACATTAGGCCTCTTCCTTGACTTTACCAAAGCAAGGTCTCTTGCTTGAGTCCAAAGCTTGCAGACTGGCTGATCTAGCTAGCCAGCTTGCCCCAGGGATTCCTTCACTTTCTCAAGAGCTGACATTACAGGCGGGCTGCCAGGCCTACCAGGTGTTCATGTGGGTGCTGGAGACCTGCACTCTACTCTTTATGCTTGGGCAGCAAGTTTTTTACTTACTGAGCCATCTCCCCGGCACTCTCACATACTTTTTAAAATTAATTTTTTTTATTTTAGAGCAAGTGTACAAGAGAGAGAATTGGTGTGCCAGGGCCTCATCCATTGCCATTGAACTCTAGATGCTTGCGCCACCTAGTGGGCATGTGCCACCTTGTGCTTGCCTCACCTTTGTGTGTCTGGCTTACATGAGATTTGGAGAGTAGAAGATGGGTCCTTGGGCTTCGCAGGCAAGTGCCTTAACTGCTAAACCACCTCTCCAGCCCTAGCATACTTTTTCATGGTCAGAACAGTAAACATCTATTCCTGGCTACATACCCAGTGGGATTGCTGAATTATAGAATCATTTCATTTTTCATTCTTTTAAACAATATTTTATTTATTTATTTATTTGAGATAGGGAAAGAGGAAGAGTGAGTGAGAGAGAGAGAGAGAGAATGGGCGCACCAGGGCTTCCGGCCACTGCAGACAAACTCCAGATGCATGTGCCACCTTGTGCATCTGACTTACGTGGGTCCTGGGGAATTGAACTGGGGTCCTTTGGCTTTACAGGCATGCGCCTTAACCACTAAGCCATCTCTCCAGCCCCTCTTTTTTTTTTTTTTTTTTTTTTTTTTTTTTTTGGTTTTGCGAGGTAGGGTCTCACTCTGGTCCAGGCTGACCTGGAATTAACTATGTAGTCTCAGGGTGGCCTCGAACTCTCGGCGATCCTCCTACTTCTGCCTCCCGAGTGCTGGGATTAAAGGCGTGCGCCACCATGCCCGTCTACAGCCTCTCTTTTTCAACATCTTATTTGTTATTTGCAAGGAGAGAGAGAGAGAAGAGATGGGCACACCAGAGCCTTTTTTGCCACTGCAAATGAGCTCCAGATGCATGCGTCCCTTTGTGCATTTGGCTTTACATGGGTACTATGAGGAAATGAATCTAGGCTATCAGGCTTTCAAGCAAGTACCTTTAACCACTGAACTATCTCTCCAGTCCCACCATTTTCATTCTTAAAGAAATGCCCTATTGGGCTGGGGAAATGGCTTAGCAGTTCAGGTGTTTGCCTGCAAAGCCTAAGGACCCCGGTTCAATTCCCTAGGACCCATGTAAGGGGGTGCATGCATCTGGTGTTCATTTGCAGTGGCTGGAGGCCCTGGAGCACCTATTCTTTCTTTCTTTCTGCCTCTTCCTCTGTCTCTCTCAAATAAATAAATAAAATATTTTAAAAACTTGTTATCATTAAAAAAGGAAATGTCCTGTTTTTCTTAAAACACATGATTCTTTTGTTATCTTGCTTTCCCTCTTTTGATAAATAGCTGATGAGAAAAATGTTTGTTTTGATTTTTGTGGTCCTGGGGTCAGACTCCAGATCCTTGTGCAAGCTAGGCAGGGACTTCACCACTGAGCTACATTCCCACCCCCTTTTTAATTTTGAGATAAGATCTCTCTAAGTTACTGAGGCTGGATTTGAACTTGCCATCCTCCTGCCGCAGCCTCCCAAGTATCTGGGATTACAGGTGTGTGCCACCATGCCCAGCTACTGTTTTTGTTTCATAGCAATAAAAACAGCAGCGCATGCTTAATGTAAAATGTACCTGCCCATCATCCTCTGGGCTGGGAGGACAAAAAGGAGGGAGGCTGGCAGCAGTGACAGGCTGCAGCAGGCCCAGCGAGGTCAAGTCTTGCACACTGTTAAAGAGGAGCTAAAAATCTGGAGGTTCGTGAGAAATCTTCCATGTCTACACGTTGACACCAGTGTCAGAAAACACGTACAGGCTTGTACTCCCTTCTCAGCATCTCACTGTGAACTTCTTAACTCTGAGTATCTCAGGGATGCGGAGCTAACCTAAGAAGGCAGCCCTCTCTATCTGTGGGCTGTTTGTGACAGCAGAAATAGATGCCTTCACTTAGACTGGAACCCGTCTCACTGGAGTACACCTGCTCACCTACCCCGACCCCTACAGCCTCTGTGATTAGTCCTCGCGCTAGTCTCTAGTCCACTCATCCAACCATTCTTCCGCTCATTCACCTCTGGGCTCAGTGGACAGCCTTTGTGCAATCTAGTGGGTTGTGATGTGTCTTCTTTAGCTCCGATCCCTTGGAGCCTCTTTCCAACCTACAGCCTGGAACAGTGAGCACCCAGACATCCTAGACCTCCCCCCATGGGAACATGTCACCTTCCCATTCCTCCTGTGGATGAAAGTGGCTCAGGGGGGAAAAATGTTCCCTGGAGGACTTTGTTCGCAGTTTTCCTCCTCAGCAGCCTTGCATTTGGCTGGACTTGTGGCCTGAGCAGGTCACTGATGTGCCAGCCTCTGACACCCCAAGGGATGAATACAGCGTTTATACCCACTCCATGGCTTAGGCGAGGCATTTATTTACAAGTCAGTTTAAAGAGAAAGCGCTTGGACACAGCATGAGGACTGAAGCGTGGTATTGATGCCATGGGAGAGGGAAGTACGGGACATGGCCGACTGAGCCCCACAGGACTGGATTTGAATCCAGGCTCAGTCGTTGGGGAGGTTATTTCATCTCCATGAGCCTCAATTTCCTCATCCATCGCTGGGGCCAAAACTGCCCACAGGCCTGAGGGCTAGTCGGATTCAGAATTGGAAATACTGGTGCTTGTCGAACGTCCTAAAAGGGCAGTGGTTGTTGTCACCCATGGCCAGTAGAGGGCAGCAAACTAAACGAAACCGGCCTCAGGTGTGTCTGGGCCTTTATACCCACCCAAGCATCAGGAGATTCAGCAAGCGTGTAGGTGGATACACACACACACACACTCCAGTGTACCAGAAAGTTATAAATTGCACCTTGCATTGTTACTGGTGTGGGCATCTAAAAAAAAATTTTTTTTAAAAAAAGGAATTTGGAAAAAACAAAAAACAAGAAAGCTGAGGTTTTTGTCCTTGCCAGAGTCTTTGTGTGACCTTGGCAAGTCACAAACCCCTGTCTGAACCGCTTCTTGTACCCCAAGATAGTGAGGTCAGAGTACCTCTAAGGAACCTTCCAGCTGTCTCTGGCCAAGTGTCTGGCACACGGTGAGAGGACTGGCAAAGGGCCTGGCCTAGGGACCTCCGGATACCCTCGCTGGGGCCGCGAGCTGGCTCCTCGTTTCCAGCCCAGGGAAGCCACTCCGAGACCCCTTGCTGGCCTCACCAGGGCCCGCGGTGACAGTCGCTGGGTGGCGGCGATGTTTTCCAGCGAGAGAGAAAGAGAGAGAGAGAGCGAGCACGATGCTTATCATCTTTTGTGCGGGTTTGCTGCTGAGCCACGGAGACCACCCAGCCTGACAAAGAAAGGAATTCTTGTCTGCAGTTGACAGCCCTCAGGTTGACGGCTGTACATTTGCCCCGGAGGCTGTCACTCGCAGAACAATGGCAGCGAGCAGGGTGGCTCTCACCTGAGCCGTGCTGCCGCCGAGGCGGGGCGGCGGGGCGGGCGCTGCTCCCGGGCCCATCCGGCTGCAAGATGCTCGGCTCCCCCGCAGCCAGCCGGGCTCTGCTGTCAGAAAGCTGTAGGCACTGAAGGCGTTTATTCTTCATGTTTCAAAAGTCATGACGAATTACTTCTACAAAAAACAAACAAACAAAAAAACCCCAGTAAATCTCAAAAGCGTTATTTGGAGCGAAAGAATCTGGTTACAAAAATACTTGTACACTGTCCATTTCTGGGAGGTTCTAGAGATGGCAAAACTAAGCTAGGGTGATAGACACACCTGGTCAGTGAGGCTTCCTTAGGAGAGGGCAAGGCTGTGAAGGAACTTTCTGGAAGATGGAAACCTTCCGTGTCCTGGTCAGGTGGTGACTGTACGTACCCTTGTTAAGACTCAATAAACTGCCCTCTTAAAATTAGTGCATTTTATTCTATGCAAATTGCACCTCGACACATTGATTTAGAAACTGAATTGCAAAAAAAAAAAAAAAAGCATAAGAAATACGAGCGCATACAGTGTCTAAGGATGTAACTCAGTGATATAGTATGCTTGCCTAGCAAGAGCAGAGCCCGGGATTCCACGTCTGGCATTGAAAAACAAAACTTCACAAAGACTGCAAGAACACAGATAATGAAATAAAGATCAACCCAAATCTCATTACCTAGAGGTTAACATTTCATATCGATAGTGCCTGTCCTTTATTTGTACAAAAATCAGGTTTATGATTTATCATTCATATATATATATATACATTTAACTGACAATATATGTACAGTTAAAACTTTAAGATATAAAAAAAGTCATCAAGTAAAAATTCTCTGTCTCACCTTTCCTCTGGAGCCAGTCACTTCTATCAGTTACTTATAGATTCTCTTACCTACATACTACACGTTAAATAGCCCCTGGCTGATTGGCTTGGCTGACGCTTGAGCTTTATATGGTGGGATGATGCGATGTTTATTCATATGTTTATGTCCTCCCAGTGAGCAATATATGCATGAGATTCGTTCATGTGGCCTAAATCAATGATTTACTCTTGTTGCCATGTATATTATTTCTTTGTACTATACATTATAATTTCTGTATTCATTCTACTGTTCACATGGGCTGTTTCCAGATTGGGGCTTTTTAGCCAGTATAAACATTCTATAAACATTCTTTCAATGTCTTTTGGTGAATCCACCCCTCTCTTTCTTGTTAACTATATGCTTAAGAGCACAGTTGCTAGGTCATAGGTAATAGATATGTTTAGCATTAGCACAAAATGTCATTTGTCTCCAAAAACTGGTTGTCCCAATTTGCATTCCTGCCTGCAGTGTATGAGATTTCTGATTGCTCTGCATTCTTATGTCCATTTTTAAGTTTATTGATTTTTTTTTGAGGTAGGGTCTCACTCTAGCTCAGGCTGACCTGGCATTCACTATGTAGTCTCAGGGTGGTCTCGAACTCACGGCGATCCTCCTACCTCTACCTCCCGAGTGCTGGGATTAAAGGCGTGCGCCACCACGCCTGGCTTAAGTTTATTGATTTTTTTAATAAAAAAAGGTTGCACACATAGACCCCCTCTCCCTGCCCCAATTCTGCTGAGGGTCTTCGGTGGGATTATTGGTATTCATTGTGGGGACCAAGAGTCCCCAGTCTCTGCAGGGATGGGGGAAACATGGTGTCTCAGGCTATTGCCACCCACCCTGAGGCTCTTACAATCATTCCACTATGGTGGGCAAGAGAGAGATCTGATTTAGTGTTGCTTTCTCTGTAGACCCTGGATCTATGTTTTGATGAGGTTTGAGTGACCACAGTGTCTTTTGCCATTTCCCTGGAAATGGATTTCAGGCTCACAGTGAGAGACAATATTTGTGTCACTACTTCCCCTGTAATGACTTCTGGGCTCAGGCAGATGAGGTGGAGGTGACCCATCTCCTGGCAGACAGTCGGCTCTCTCTTCTGGATGTATTGATGTATCCTTGTTCCCCGCCCCCCCCTCCCGTATTCCCCTCCATCTGTAAAATAGAACAGAGTCTCCATCCTATGTCTATTTTAATGGTTACATAACATTCCATTATACAATTTTAAGTCCATTGTTTTACCAGATTCCTCTCGGTCTGGGATTCTTTGCACAGATCTTTGGCACCCTGATGATGCATAAGGCTCCATCTTTCGAACATGATGGAGTGAACTATGACCTTTATTTTGAGCACATTAAATGGCACCACCTAGAAGAAGGTCTAATAACCATAGTAATTGTACAACGAGAATAAATAAATAAAAACAAATTCACAGAAGAGTTTATTGTACTGCTTCTACTATGATTGCATGTCCTGATTTTTAAAAATCTTTTAAACTTTTTATTGACAACTTACATAATATAAACAATATACATACCCCTCCCATTACCCTTCTTTTTCTCCTTTCCATATCCCACTTCAACTGAACCCTTTTTTCTTTCCAACTAGTCTTCCATTTTGGCACTTCTTGATTTTTGACAATTATTCAAATGACATTTATTTATTTATTTAGTGGTATTGGGGATTAAACCCAGGGCTTCATGCATGCTATGCAAGCACTCTACCACTGAACTACATCCCATCTCTTTTTGCATTTTTGAAATTTTTAGACAGGGTCTCATTAAGTTGTCCAGGCTGGCCTTGAACTTGCAATCCTCCTCCTCCCTGAGACTTCTGAGGAACTGGGATTGCAGGCAGGCCTGAGGCACATGGCTGTTTTTAAATTGTTACACAAGAACTTCTTGTGTGTTGTGAATATTAGCTCTCTGTGAAATGTTACCTCTTTTGTTCGCCACACTGTGGAATTTTTAGGATGAATAGAAGTCCTGTGTTTGGTAAAATTGCAAAGATTGGCTAAATGCTGGATAAAGAGGGTAAGAAAAACTTTTATTTAGTTTTTTCAAAGTAGGGTCTTGCTTTAATTTAGACTGACATGGAATTCACTATGTAGTCTCAGGGTGGCCTCAAACTCATTGTGATCCTCCTACCTGATCTTCCTACTGCTGCCTCCCAAGTGCTGGGATTAAAGTAGTGCACCACCATGCCCAGCTAGGAAAAACTATTTTGTACAAGTCCTGGAACTTTTTTTTTTTCTTTTCTTTTTTTAAGTCTCTTTTAAGTCCTCGGACCTTTCAGTTCAATTTTGTAGATGAAGAAACAAAGACTAAAGAGGCCAAAGCTGAACTCACAGAGCAAGAACATTTCTGAGCCACACTCCAACAGCCCCCCACCCGGCCTCGAAATCCCCTGTTCCCCTGGGAAAGGGAGTCAAAGGTCCAAGGTGTGTACACAGACAGCCCTTAAAAGGAATGTGGGGTTTTGTGGCTTGGGATTTTCCTCCCCTTTCTAAGCACGCTTCGCATGCCAGCAAAGGGTGTGCATATAGGGGGAAGAAGGGGGAGTTGCAGGGTTACATGTCATTCCTAAGCCATTTTATAAAGGAGGGCCAAGCCTGGAACCTGTGATGAAGTTCAAAAGTCCCTCCCGGTGTTTTGGTGTCTCATCAGAGCCTCAGTAGAGCTGAACTCCCGCAAGCACTATCTCAGAATGAGATGCAACCCAAGGGTGGGAACTGAGCTTGGGTTCCATGAGATGTGACTCATGAGATGGCTTACTGCGTTCCGTGCATGGGTTTCAGCTTCATAGAATACCCCTTTTGTTACAACAGATCAGACACACTCTCAGCTTCACATCCTTGAAACTAAAAATTAAAAAGATGGAAAAAGTCTTTGCATGCTTATGACACTGCATAGCCCCGTAGGAGCCTCCTCCGTGGGGATAAAGAAAGATTTTCTGCTCAAATGCTTCAGGCAAAAGCTACATATTGTGTGCCCCTCCTAAAAATTCACCGTAATAATCTGTATATCTGAAGCTCCAAGAAGTCACACAAGGATGGGCCTGTGACTGCTTTCTAGGGTTGCCTGCGTCTGACCACTGAAGCTTGTCTCAGGTAACCTCCGTAGGCTTTTGGTTAGGTTTTCAGTGCCATGCATGAATCCCCTCCCATGAAACAGGCCTCAAATCCAAACAGAGAGCTATTGCTTTCCCCCACAACAGACATGCCACCATTGTACCAGTTGTCACAATTGGCCTGGCTGGCCAGCCATAAAGCTTGCAGGCTCTACTGTTGGTTAAGACCATTGCTGATTTTTCTCCTTCAGCAGTTCTGCATAGCTCTTTCCAACATCCTGGCAGCTAGTCAACAGGGAGGAGGTTTCCAGCTCAGCTCCAGCTGGATTTCTCAGTGACCTGCAGCCCAAGCATGTGGAGTCTTCAGAAATAGAGTCTTCTCATCTGGTGGGCAACCAAAAGCCTTGACATACATTGCACTTTAGAGTGACTCAGGTTTGGTTGGCATGTTTATTAATGTTCATTAAATATTTTATTTTCAGGGCTGGAGACTTTGTTTAGTGGTTAAGGTGCTTGCCTGCAAAGCCAAAGGACCCAGGTTCAATTCCCCAGGACCCATGTAAGCCAGATGCACAAGGTGTTGCATGCATCTGGAGTTTATTTGCAACAGCTGGAGGCCCTGGCATGCTATATTCTCTCTCTCTCTCTTTCTCCTCAAATAAATAAATAAATAATAAAAATAAAAAATAAAAAAATCTTATTTTCAAACCTCTTAGTAATAATATCATTCATTTTCTGTTGCTATATTTGTGATATTGCTATGTAGCTCTTTTGAATATTTTATTTTTGTTTATTTATTTGACAGAAAAGAGGAAGAGAAGAGAGAGAGAGAGAGGGAGAGAATGGGTGTGCCAGGGCCTCCAGCCACTGCAAACAAACTCTAGATGCATGTGCCACCTTGTACATCTGGCTAACGTGGGTCCTGGGGAATCAAACCTGGGTCCTTTGGCTTTACAGGCAAACGCCTTAAACACTAAGCTAAAATCTCAGCTTCACATCCTCAAAACTAAAAAGTGAAAAGATAGAAAAAATCTTTGTGGGCTGGAGAAATGCCTTAGCACTTAAGATGCTTGCTAGTAAAGCAAAGGATCTAGGCTCCATTCCCCAGTACCCACGTAAAGCCGAATGAATGCACAAGGTGGCGCATGTGTCTGGAGTTCGTTTGCAGTGGCTAGAGGCCCCAGTCTGTCCATTCTCTCTTTCTGTCTCTCTCTCTCCCCTTTTCTCTCTCTTAAATAAATAATAAAATAATTTTCTAAAGTTTTTAAAATTTATTTTATCTACTTGAGAGAGGTCAGGGGGGTTGGATAATGGGCACGGCAGGGTTTTCAGCCACTGCAAAATACTCCAGATGCATGCACCACCTTGTGCATCTGGCCTACGTGGGTCCTGGGGAATGGAACCTGGGTCCTTTGGCTTTGCAGGCAAGCAACTTAACCACTAAGCCATCCCTCCAGCCCCAAACAAAATATTTTTAAAAAGTCTTTTCATTCTTATGACATTGCATATCTCTGTAGGAGCCTCCTTTGTGGGGATAGAGGTTTTCTTCATCCCACAAAGGAGACTACAGTACATAAATGGGTTTCCCCCTTGGACACGAAAATATTTCTAAATAGAAATCTTTTTAGTACAAGAATAATTTATGAACCTTTTCAAGATTTTATAAAATATAAAAAGGTAAGAAGTTGAGTGTGGTGGCACACACCTATAATTGTATAACTTGGAAAGATTAGGTAGGAGGTTCTCTGTGAGTTCCAGGTCAAACTGGGTTAGGTTAAGACCCTGCCTTTAAAGAAAAGAAAATATAGAAAGGGAGAAAAAAGTCTATCATCTACTCTCAAATACATTTTCATCAATTCTGTTCCTCATAGTTTTTACATAGTTGAAATTCCACTTTGTAATTTTACAGACATTATTGACTCAACATCTTAGCAATAGCATTTAACATTTCCTTTTATATAGTCAATGAATATATAATAAAAAAACAGGACTGGAGAGATGGCTTAGTGGTTACGGCATTTGCCTGTGAAGTCTATGGACCCAGGTTCAATTCCCCAGTACCCACATAAGCCAGATGCACAAGGTGGTGCATCTAGAGTCTGTTTGCAGTGTCTGAAGGCCTTGATATGCCCATTCTCTCTCTCTCAAATAAATTAAATTTAAAAAAATTGAGATGAGGCTCTGCCTTCCAAGAGGTGTTGGTGACTTTTGGGACCTAGAAGGAGTGATGTGCTTCAGGAAAGGTGGAAACAAACAGGAATTTTCCATGGTGACCTTGACCATTCACAAGGTAGGAAGCACCTTGCCCTCAGCAGAGCCTCCCCACCCCAGTTAAGTCTACTTGGGTCTCTGGCAAGCTTGTCCCACCCAGGTACTAGGATATCCCTGCACGAGTCACTAACACGTAAGTCAAAGGACTGAGGTTGGGAGGGATGGGTGGTTTTGATCTTTATGAAATGGAGAAAATCCAGATGAAGGGCTCAGTTGCCAAGGGTTGCTTTTCTTTTTCTCCCAAATTGTCAATAACATGAACATGTTTCACATCACTTTAGAGCTTGAACTCATGGTGAAACACTTGCTTTGTATGGTTCTCCTGGGAACCAGCATCTATGCGGGAGTTGACACCCAGGGGACGACTGTGATTTGACCAAGATCCCTTGGGTTGATGAGTGGCAGTTTCAGAATTGGAGGCCTGCTACCTCTCTGGGCTCCAGCAGGCCTCTGGTCTGGTACCTCTTTGTGCAGACCTGTTCCTGTTTTCAGGCAGGTATGACATGTTAGAAAAGTGCAGCTTTCCTGGGCTGTGTGGAGCTGGGAGACATTTCAACACAGTGAATGGGCTTATTCCCAAATCCTCCTAATTCCTTAGCCAACTCATCTGAGCCCATTTTGGGTCCTCCGCGGCTGGGTTTCATCTGCGGCTGACAGGTGCTGTACATTGAGGGTGAAAAGCACGCCGGCCTGGGAGGTGGCTTTGGGTTTCATAATGGCCACAGGTGTCCTGGTCTGCCATCCTGCTTCACCCCTTTCACACTTTGCCACATGACAAAGACAAGATGACGAGGCTGATCTGCTTTTCTGAGCCTCTGAAAAACTGGGAGGATTTGCTGTAGAAGGCAACTTGCATTTTCTTGTCTGTCTTTCCTTTGGGAAAGTAGAACTCTCAAAACCAGCTCCAAACTATGAAATCTGGAAGGTGGTTCCGGCTTAAACCTGGGTAAAGAAAGGTTTAAAAAGAAAAAGAAAGAAAAACAATAAGAATGAAATTAAAAGCAGCATTCCGACCAAGGCTCATGGGAGATTAAGGTTGGAATTTGTTAGGAACAGCTAGGTATAGTGAGAAAGAAACTGAACTCTACTTGTTCTTTAACAACAAGTACATTTCATCCTGAAAAGCACACCCTTTGTCCTTTGACATCATTACAAATGAATAGATCCCCAAGCCAGAGGCAAACAGAGCTTTGAGCCAAACATTTCCACTTTCTCCTCCAAGCACTTAGAGTTTCTTACACCACTGCACCAAAGATGTGTCGTTTCCCACACTGGGCCTCTGTTTCCTCATTGGAAAGATGGACTTTGAACATGTGACCACTGAGGATCCTTCCAGCATAGTTGGATATATCAGTTCGATTTCTGAAACACCATGGAACACATGTCTTACAACTGCCTTACTCATAGCTGTCTTGCTGTGCAGGTTACAGCTGCAAGGAGCCTGTTGCCTGGTATGGGAGGCCGAAGCCATTAAGTCACTGCCCGCACTTGATGCCTCAGCCATGGTAGAGTGCCCACGTGAAAAGGCATCACGGAGGAGGCAGCATCGCTTGGCTTTGAAGAATGAGAAGAAGGGAAGGGATTCTAGGCAGGGGGAAGAGTGGGAGCCATGCCAGGAAAGCCAGTGATTTGTGGCCTTGAGGATCCCCCCCCATCTTTTTATATTTATATTTATTTATTTATTAGAGAGAGAGAGAGAGAAAGAGAGAGAATGGGCACACCAGGGCCTCTAGCCATTGCATATGAACTCCAGATGCATGTGCCACCTTGTGCATCTGGCTTATGTGGGACCTGGAGAATCAAGGACCTTAGGCTTCACAGCCTCTAAGCCACCTCTCCAGCCAGCCTTCCCATCTTTTGCACTGATGTCCCTAGCACTCTGGTGTCTGGTTGACAGCACTTCCCAGGTCAGGCCTTTCTCACCCAGAATCTCTTTGCCATGGTGCCTGAGAGAAATGGTGCATTCTCACCGTTGCAGGCCTGTGGTGTTGTCTGCCAGTGCATGAGAGCCACAGTTACAGAGTATTCATAAGATGACGGAAGTATGGTGAAGCCCACTCGTGGGTTGGGGCTGCAAAGACAGCTGCAAAGGCCCTTTCCCATACTGTGCCTTTGCCTGCCATGCCTTTATCTGAAGTGTAAACATTCCAGAGCAGCCATGGGGTCTGCTATGTGAGGAGTTAGTTAGGGCCTTCCAACCCACTTACTCCAGGATTCTTCTCCGTGAACCTTGGCCTGCATCTGTACAGTGAAGTTCATGCTCATGTTGCTCAGACTTGTCAGGTGGGTCGTAAAGAAAGGATCAGGGACCAACTTCCAGCTGTCTCCTCCTCCCTTACTTGATGAATGAGGAAACTGGGATCAGAGAAGGTAAGCTACCTGCCTGAGATCCCATAGCAAGTGTGTCTGAGCTGGGGCAGGAACTCAGCTTCACAAGACAACTGTTTTCTTTTCAGCTGGTGATACAGATGGGAGAGACTGTAAATGTCATCCAAGGCCATCCCGTTTAAAGGTGGCTAGACTTCAATCTACCTGAAGGTTTTGTTTTGTTTTCCAAAGTTGTGTCCAGAATGGATGAAGCCCCATGCCTCTGTTTCTAAGCCTTTGAACAGAGAGCTGGGGTATTTGAGTTGTCCCTGCACCATGGGCCTCTGATCCTAATCCTCTCCTGGCCACTGCAGCTGTGACAGCAGCAACTTCACCCACCCCCTGTGCCCCTTAATCAGGAATGCAGGGAATTAGCCAGCACACAAGGCCACTTGACCTTCTGTGGAGTGATGTGATGACAGGGACAGGTGGAGGTTGGCTTTTAGTTGCAAATGTTTCTTACCTGGACTGGGTAAACACTCTTTAAAAAACTATACATCACTCAAATATTTGTCTCTCTGACTCGTGCTTCATTCTTGCCAAGTTGTATGATACAAGAAAGCAGCTTGGGAGGTTTCCAATCCGTGTTTTCTATAATCCAGAATGAAAAGCCTTCTTCCTTTTTTTCCTAGCATTAAAAATAAACAGCAGAACACACTCTCTTAGGGAGCAGGAACGGGTGGAAAGAAGAATGGACACCTGACTCTAAAGCAGCTAGAAACAGCTGACACTCTGTGACCCTTCATTCATATCTAGAGACACCAAGAAAAAGTAATTACAAGTAATTAAACTCCGTAGAGTTAAAACTCAAGTTAGTGTTCATGTCACTCAAATGAGATGGTCCAGGCTGGAGCAGTGACCATGGAGAGGCCTCCTGTGTACTCAGAGATGGTCCAGATGCAGCCAGGTACTCTGTTGTGTGCCCAGCCCAGGTAACAGCCCGTGGAAATGGATGTCAACCAAAATCAACAGCTAGCCCCCTCCAGACAAGGCCAGCCTGACTTTGTTACAGCAGAAGTCTCCAGCTGGCAGTTTCCCTAGATGTCAGTGCTACAGTTGCTAAAATATGAAGTTTTCAGTGAGGACTTGGGATCCATGAGACACTCCTGCCAGCTCCCTTTGAATTATTGCACAGATAGCCACCGAGAAACTGCTCTCTTCAGAGAGTGCAGATTAGCCTTCCTTCCTGAACCATTGTTTTTTTTTTTAAATTTTTGTTCTGTTTTTGTTTTGTTTCTCTCTCTTAAAAATTATATTTATTTATTTGAGAAAGAAAGAGGCAGAGAGAGAAAGAGAGAGAGAGGAGAGAGAGAGAGAGAATAGGTGTGCCAGAGCTTCCAGCCTCTGCAAACAAACTCCAGAAGCATGCACCACTTTGTGCATCTGGCTTACGTTGATCCTGGGAAATCAAACCTGGGTCCTTAGTCTTCGCAGGCAAACACTTTAACTGCTAAGTCATATCTCATCCCTGTTTTTAATTTTATTTATTTATTTATTGGTTTTTGAGATAGGCCTTTAACTCTCTATCTCTCTTTGTAGCCCGAGGTAACCTAGAACTTGCTGTGTACACACTAGTCTGGCCTCAATATCTGTATATAACCCAATAAAGCCTGGGACTTACTATGTAGCCCAGTATGTCCTTGAATTTTTTTTTATTGACAACTTCTATACTTACATACAAAAAACCCATGATATTTCCCTCCCCTCCCCCCATTCCCCTTTAGAACTCCACTCTCCGTCATATCCCCTCCCTCTCTCCATTAGTCTCTCTTTTAATTTGATGTCATCATCTTTTTCTTCTATTATGAGGGTCTTGAGAAGCTATTGCTAGGCACTGCAAGATCATGGATATCAAAGCCAATTTCTGTCTGGACAGTTGCATTGTAAGGAGTCATACCCTTCCTTTGGCTCTTACATTCTTTTCGCCCCCTCTTCTGCAATGGGCCCTGAACCTTGGAGGGTGTGACAGAGATGTTTCAGTGCTGAACACTCCTCCGTCCCTTCTTCTCAGCACTATGTTGCCCTTTGGGTCATCCCAGTGGTCATCACCATCTGAAAAGAGAAGCTTCTCTAACCAGAAGTGAGAGTAGCATTAATATGTGAATATGAACATTAAGTGTAGTGCTTTCAGGGCAGCTTGGTGGGAATAATATATACATTCAGCCAGACAAGCGCAGGCTTTATACCCCTAAGGCTTATGACCTCCCCTGCCATAGACTTTTGCTTAGTTTTTTCAGTAGCAGGCATGTATTCCCTCCCATAGAGAGGTGTCCTTGAATTTATAATTCTCCCATATCAGCCTCAGAATGCTGGTGTGCCACCACAAGGAGCCATGCTCTCTCTTCTGAATCACCATACAAGAGGAGAAGAAAGACATTCTAGTGCTTCATTCAAAAACAAGGCACAGAAGGTCTGAGCATGGGGGAGTAGGTGGAGGGAGGAATGAGAAGATCCATCCATACCCTGAGGAGTTGAGGATGCCAGGATTTGGAGCACCATCTTTATTCTGTAAGTGCTGAGGACCCCTAAAGGTATCTAAGCAGGGAGTGATGTCATCAGAGCAAATGACATCCAGAGGGGACTGGTTCCTTCAGAGGTGTGTGACATTATTAGAGAGGAGTGGCATAATGAAAGGAGTTTTAGGAAAAAAATTCTTTTTTAAACTTTTATTTTATTTTATTTTTGGAAAGAGACACAGTGACAGAGAGGGAGAGGCAGAGAGATAACGGGCATGCCAGCAGCCTCTCAGCTGCTGTAAACGAACTCCAGATGCGTGTGCCCCCTTGTGGGCAAGTGTGGCATTGCACCCTTGTGTCATTTTGCATCTGGCTAAAGGTAGAACCTGGAGATTGGAACCGGCATTCTTAAGCTTAGCAGGCAGGCACCTTAACTGCTAAGCCATCTCTCCAGCCCAAGGAAAAGAATTCTAATGGTGTATGGACAGCAAACCTGATCTGGAAGCGCAAGCACAGATCTGTTTGGGGACAATCATGGGAATTCTAGGTGTGGTGGAGTGGAGTTTAGAAATGAGGAAGGGCCAGAGAGGGGGAAGTCATCTCCTCCTAATGAGCCTTTAGCTGTGGCTCTGCAGAGCTTCCCACGGGACAGCAGAGTCCCGCCCAGCACCAACATCCTGACTTGCAGAGGTAAAACCACTGGGGAAGAGCATTATAGTTCCCAAGTCCCACCAATGTTTCAGGCTTTAGTCTCCTGCTGAAGATGGATAGGGACTGGAGAAATGGCTTAAAAGGTAAGGGTGCTGGGCCTGGAGAGATAGCTTAGTGGTTAAGTGCTTGCCAGTGAAGCCTGAGGACCCCGGTTCAAGGCTCGATTCTCCAGGACCCACGTAAGCCAGATGCACAAGGTGGTACATGCATCTGGAGTTCGTTTGCAGTGGCTGGAGGCCCTGGTGTGTCCATTCTCTCTCTATCTGCCTCTTTCTCTCTCTATCTGTTGCTCTCAAATAAATAAATAAATTTTTTTTTTTAAAAAAAAGGTAAGAGTGCTTTCCATGCAAGTATGAAGACCTAAAGGGGCTGGAGACCACTTGAACTGTACTCCCCAGTGTCTATCCACATAAACAGCTGGTTATGGCCATGCACATCTGTAATTATCATTGGGGCTTACAAAACAGCAAGCTCATACACATCACACTCATACTGTGTGCACACACACACACACATGCACACCAACAAAAGACGCACATGGGTCTTTGGGGAAGAAGTTTCACTTCTCTGACACTCTCCATCTGTAAAATGAGTGGTGTGTGGCAATTGTCATTTGCACAGTCTTTGAGAGGCCAAATGGCAAAGCACAAGTACAAGCACTTAACATGACGCTGGCACAGGACAGACGTTCAACACATTCCAGCTGCTGTCAATGTGACTGAGACATGACCTGAGTCCCAAAGAAGGGCTCATCCCCAGGGACCTTTGTTGGCTCCAGGAAGGGAGCCAGGTCCTCCTGCTGGCCTTTCCCTTTGTGAGCTGCTACTGCACTGCCTTCGTGAACCCACACCCCTGCTGGGCTATTTGCTTTTCCTAGCTGGTTGAAGGGTCATAAGGGCATGCTACTGATCAATCAAAAACCACCCACTACCTTGCCACAGAGTAGGGGGTTGTGTCGTCTGGTCTTCTTTTTAAGGCCACACTCAAAGCTTGTAGGACTTGCAGCCCAGGACTGTTCCTGGTTTTCCTGTCTCTCCAGAGGTTCCCACTCTCCAGACCTCTGAGGACTACAGAAATGGCCAGCTTCTTTTGGCTGTAAGAAGCCAGTTATCCAAGTCTTCAACCCAGCAAAATGTGGTCACAAGGGCACACATACATCCCATAGTGTCCTCTGCATATGTCAAACTTACATACAAAATTCAACTCCTGGGGCTGGGGAGATTGCTCAGTGGTTAAAAGGTGCTTGTTTGCAAAACCTGTTGACTAAGTTTGATCCTCACCAGCCCCCGCATAAAGCCAGATGCAAAGTGGCAAATGTGTCTGTGATCTGAACACACCTGTGACAATGGTAGGCAGAACCGGGAAAATCGGAAGCTCATGGACCAGTTAGCCTGGCATTTGTTTGCAGTGGCAAGAGGCCCTGCCTCTAAGAAGGTGGACGAAGAGCACAGACACCTCTAGGTTGTTCTCTGACCTCCACTTGCATGCCTTGGCATGTATACACCCCCCACACCCTCCCATACCCATACACATCCATACACACAAATAAATGAAAGTTAAAAAAATTAAATTTGTCTTAGTTTTTGTGTGTTTGTGTGTGTATGGTATAAATGCATGTATAGGTTTGTGTGAGTGCAGGTGCATGCATGCCACAGCGCAGGTGTGGACATCAGCGGACCACATTGGGTGTCAGCCCTCACCTTCCACCTTGTTTGAGGCAGGGTCTCTTCTTGTTCACCACAGTGCACACTGAGCTAGCAGGCCTGAGAGCTTTTGGGGACTCTTACGTCTCCACCTCCCACCTTACCACAGAAGCACTGAGATGACAGATGCACAGGCCACCATGTCCAGCTTTACATGGGTTCTCAAACATAGACATTCACGCTTATGCATCAAGTGCATCACCCACTGAGCCATCTCCCCAGCCCCCAATCCCTCAAATTTAATTTTTCACTTGGAAATAATTACAAGTTTACAAGAGAGATCAGAATAAAGGACTCCTTCATACTCCCCTCTGAGAGTCATTAATTCTTACCACGTTGACCTTCCCTTTCTCTGTAAGCCATGTCAAAACCATTTCAGAAACAAACAAAAATCTTTAAGGATAAATTGCGAACATCATGTCTCTTAAATCCAAAATTCCTCAGTGTGTTTTATTAAAAAAAAAAAAAAAGCCCTTTCCTGATTACTGATTTGTTTGTTATTACTACAGACTCATAAGGTTCTGTTTTTCCAGTGGTTTGGTAAACATTATTTTTCTAACAAATTTGATGCTCAGAGTCTTCCAGCTTTAGCTGGGGGAAGTCTCTTTTGGCTAATTCTCTTGTTCTTTTGACAATTTCTCATCACTTTGTAAATCACTGACTTTCCTTCCAATACAAATGTTCCAAGGATGTCTCATGGATAAAATTAGAAAAAGAAGATGGGCCTCACAAATCAGTGCAGATGCCTGGGCCCTGGCAATTACAGGCACCAATGAGCCACTGCATCATCCTGAGCATGCAACCCAGGAATAAATAGCCATGTGTAGAACAAAGGACAGGACAAGTCAGTCTGGGAACTGTGAGAAAAGATTTTCAGATCGCTATTTTTCTACATACTCCAAATTTTATGTGATGAGAATGAATTACTTTTATTTTATTTTTTAAAGACTTTTTATTTGCAAGGAGAGAGGGAGAGAGCGAAGGAAGGAAGGAAGGAAGGAAGGAAGGAAGGAAGGAAGGAAGGAAGGGAGGGAGGGAGGGAGGGAGGAGGGAGGAAGGAAGGAAGGGGAAAGAAGAAAGAAAGAAAGAAAGAAAGAAAGAAAGAAAGAAAGAAAGAAAGAAAGAAAGAAAGAAAGAAAGAGAGATTGATCGGGCATGTCAGGGTCTCTCACCACTGCAAATGAACTCCAGATACACGTGAGTCTCTGTGCATCTGGCTTCACGTGGGTACTGGGAACTGCCTGGGAGGAAGACTCATATGTAAGGGGTGTATGAGGAAGTGCTCCAGGATGCTGGGCAAAGTGGCACACATCTTTCATTCCAGCTCTCGGGAGGCAGCGGTAGGAGAATCGCTGTGAGTTCCAGGTCAGCCTGGGCTAGGGTGAGACTCTGCTTCAGGAACCTGGAAGTGGGCAAGTGGGATGGGAAAAGAAAGGAAGTCCGGCAAACCAGCTACAGCCCAGTCCCACCTGGGAGCTCTGCAGAAGTCCCACCCCAAGGTCGACCTGGTCAAGAACAGGGTGTGCATACACCTCAGCACCCATCAGTTACTGGAGGGGCTTGGAGCACCGCCCAGGTGCTTTAGCGCTCACTCCTGTGTGCCAGCAGCCCAGAGCTCTGTCTCTGATCAAGAGAGGTAGATGGGGCTGCAGGCAGGCCTCCAAGGGGCTATGGAGGAGCATTGGGAGTGCCAACCCAAGGAAGGGACTGATTCCTCAGGCTGGGCATCCAAAGCACGAGAACTAAAGTGAGAACAGTGTCACACACAAGACAGGCCTTTGTCAAGCATGATAGTTAGGCACATGAAGATGGGACTCAGAGAAGATGAGTGACCTGCCCAGGGTCATACAAGTAGCAAAGTCAGGATTCCAGGCCTGTTGTCTGACTCAAAGCCACATTCTCTTTACTATGCTTGCTGTCTCACTGCACTGGGACTAGTGCCTTGTTTCTGAAGGGCCCCCCATACAGAATCCTTCATGCACCGCAGAATCCTACAGGTGCCATCTGTCCTCAGAAATGGGTGACCTCCAGTTGGCAATAGTGATCCCTTGTCAGAGCCCCTCCCTGTTTTCTTGAATTTGCCCATCACAAGGCACCAGGGTGGATTGAATCATGACCTTATGAACTCAGGAGAAACGCCCATGTCTCAGACGCAGGGTGGCCCAGCTACTGGCTACAAAGACAGTATTAGCAATCAGGGGAGAGTCCCTTAGATAAACAGGTACCATCCCAAACAAAAAGCCGTGTGAGCTCATCTGCTCATTGCTCCTTTATTGTTCTTAAAGGCAATTTCCCCACATCCTGTGTTTTGAACATGAGCAAACATGTGAGGGAGACAGACACAGAAGCCCAAGTCACGCAGACCTCACATGTAGCTACAGCAGTGGTCCCGAGCTTAGTCATCAGGTGTCCAAACGTTTTAGGTCTGCCTGAGCATCCTCATTGGTAGAACTGTAAGGCCATGCCTACCCCACAATGATACCATGAAGATCATTGACAGACCTGAAGGCACCACACAAGTTCAAGTTCAACGCACATATAAGTGTATTGTTATCTACATTTGGGTGATTTTTACAAAACCAAGTATGATCACTCTTGTTTCTTCTTGAGACCATTGATACAACATCGTGGAACACCCAGACTTGAATGGTAATGCCTTTGGGAAGCTGTGCAAGATGATGTGAGCCCATATACCTTTATAATGAAACAACCAGGCTCTAATGCCCACTATGTATGTGTATGTGTGTACTCACGTGTTTGTACACACCTCACGTAATTCTAATAATAGTTATCATGTCTGTTTTTTTGTTTTGTTTTTTTTTTTGGTTTTTCGAGGTAGGGTCTCACTTTTGCTCAGACTGACCTGGAATTCACTATGTAGTCTCAGGGTGGCCTCGAATCATGTCTGGTTTTTTTCAGAGTAGAAGCAATCACTCAAGAAGCTGTCCTACTGACCACAGATAAAAAGAAATATTTAACAAGCTGACAAGAAAAATGCCTAAAAGAGTAAAAATGGCCCTGAATTCACTCAAAAATCCTCATGCAAGGCAGAAACCCCCCTGTAATGGGTAGTGTGTCAAGACACTGAGAACCAAGTGGCTGCATGATCTATATTCTGTGTAATAGGCAACCAATAGAAAATTGACTCAAGAATGTCCAACAGTACTAGTCACTAAAACAAGACCATAAAACAGCAATAAAGCCTGGGATATTTTATGTAAATGTAGATTTCTGAACTGAAAGTATTTATGTTGGTTGTAATAAGATGTGTATCAAAGAAAAGATGAAGTGAATTTTGATTAAATAGAATATGAAATATTCTGGGCTGGAAAGATGGCTTAGTGGTTAAGGCCTGTTAAGCCAAAGGACTCAGGTTCAATTTCCCAGTAGCCACATAAGCCAGATGCACAAGGTGGCACATGCATCTGGAGTTTGTTTACAATGGCTGAAGGCCCTGGAGCACCCATTCTCTCTCTCCCTCCCCCCTTTCTTTCTCTCTCTCTCAAATAAATAAACTAATAAAAACTTTAAAAAAATATTTTAAAAGAATATGAAATATTCTGCATCTACTCCTCCCCCCACCCTCTCCTTTCTCCTTCCCCAATCCTGTCTACTGAATCCTTTCTTTTCAACTAGTCTCTCTTCTTTTTGATGTCATCATTTCCCCTTGTATTATGCAGGTCTTGTCTAGGTAGTGTCAGCCACTGTGAGCTCATGAATGCCACAACCAATTTGTATCTGGAGGACAGTAGTGCAAAGCACTCTTATCCTTCTTTTGGCACTTATATTCTTCTTCTTCTTCTTTGGTTTTTTGAGGTAGGGTCTCACTCTAGCTCAGGCTGACCTGGAATTCACTCTGTAGTCTCAGGGTGGCCTCGACTCATGGCGATCCTCCTACCTCCGCCTACCACATGCAGGGATTAAAGGCGTGAGCCACCACACCTGGCTTTTTGGCGCTTATATTCTTCTTCCACCTCTTCTGCAGTGGTCTCTGAGCCTTGGAGTGTGTGACAGAGATACCACTATCATTTCTTCTCAGCACTATGGTGAGTTTTGAGTTTCCCCAGTGGTCACCACTATCTGAAAAGAGAAGCTTCTCTAATCAAAAGTGAGAGCAGCACTAACATATGGGCATAAACAAAAAGTATTTAGAGGGAAGTTTGGCAGGTATAACATATTCATTTAGCCAGACATCAGTTGTAGTTTCCCCCTTGGGGCTTATGACTTCCCCAGCCATAGACTTTTGATAAGCCTTTCAGTAGCAAACATGAATTCTCTACTGTGGAGTGGGCCTCAAGCCCAGAAAGCAGCGGTTTCCTCCATAACAGACATGCCACCATTGTATCAGTTGGTGTATTTGGCCTGGCTGGCCAGCCATAAAGTTTTCAGGGTCCACTGCTGGTTAAAGCCATTGATGACTTTTATCCCCAAACATGCTGTCTAGGTCTTTCCAGCATTCTGACAGCTACTCAAGAGGGAGGAAGCTTCCAGCTCAGCTCCAGCTTGATTTCTCAGTGACTTGTAGTCTAATCATATGGAGTCTTTAGCAATAGGGTCTTACCATCTAGTTCTGGTGGCAATCAAGAGCCTTGGTAATAGTTTACAATGTTTTGGAGGCATCAATGGCCTCTCTGATGAGCTACTCACTGGAAGGTATCCCATCCCTGACACTGAAAATTTCTAGTAACGATCTATGGCCTCTGGGCACAACATTATCCACAGGGTACTTCTGCCCAGACTTTATTTCTTAATATATATATTATTAGCTAGCAAGAAGTAGGTTTTCTTTCTTTCATTTCTTCCTTCCTTTCTTTCTTTTTTCTTTTCTTTTCTTATGTTTTGAGGTAGGGTCTCATTCTAGCCTAGGCGGACCTGGTACTCACCTTGCAGTCCTAGGCTAGCCTCGAACTCACAGTGATCCTCCTACCTCTGCCTCCAGAGTGCTGGAACTAAAGGTGTGCACCACCATGCCTGGCCAGAAGCAGGTTTTCATATGGATTATTCATAACATTTTTTAATTGATTAACCCTACTCCCACTCCTATGTCCCTTCCCCTCACCCCACTTAGACCATTTTACCCCCAGTTTTCTGCCCCTCAAGTTTTTTTTTTTTTTTTTTTTTTTTTTTTTTTTTTTTTTGATTTTTAGAGGTAGGGTCTCACTCTAGCCCAGGCTGACCTGGAATTCACTGTGTAGTCTCAGGCTGGCCTTGAACTCACAGTGATCCTCCTACCTCTGCTTCCCTAGTGCTGGGATTAAAGACATGGGCCACCACACCTGGCAATTTTTTTAAAAAAATCTATTTACAGATATATGTGTGTGTGTGTGTATGTATGAGTTCATCAGGGTCTGCAAATGACCATGTGGCTCTATGTGAATGGCTAGGGAATTGAGCCTGAGCCAGCAGGTGTTGCAAGTGATGGCCTTGAACCACTAAGCAATTTCTTCAACCTCCTTAACTTTTCTTTTCTTCTTCCTTCCCTCCTTCCTTCCTTTCTTCCTTCCTTCCTTCCTTCCTTCCTTCCTTTCTTCCTCCCTTCCTTCCTCCCTTTCTTCCTCCCTCCCTCCCTTCCTTCCTTCCTTCCTTCCTTCCTTTCTTTCTTTCTCTTTTTCTCCTTCTCTCTCTCTCTCTCTCTTCCTCCCTCCCTCCCTCCCTCCCTCCCTCCCTCCCTCCCTCCCTCCCTCCCTCTCTCTCTCTCTCTTTCTTTCTTTCTTTCTTTCTTTCTTTCTTTCTTTCTGTCTTTTTGATGATTTCTTTTTGAGATAGGGTCTCAGTCTAGCCCAGGCTGGCATGGAATTCACTCTGTAGTTCCAGGCTGGCCTCAAACTCACAGTGATCCTCCTCCTAGCTCTGCTTCCCAAGTGCTGGCGTTAAAGGCATGGGCTACCATGCCTAGCCCCCTTAACTTTTTAAAAAATAATATTTATGGGTTGGAGAGATGGTTTACAGGTTAAGGCACCTGCCTGCTAAGCCTAAGAACCCGGTTCCAATCTCCAGGTCCCACATTTAGCCAGATGCAAAGTGACGCAAGGGCGCAATGCCACACTTGCCCACAAGGGGGCGCACGCATCTGGATTTCGTTCACAGCAGCTGAGAGACTGCTGGCGTGCTCATCTCTGTTTCCTTCTCCCACTCTGTCTGTCTCTCTCTGTGTCTGTCTCCAAAATAAAATAAAATAATAATAATAATAATAATAATATTTATTTATTTATTTGTTTATTTATTTGCAAGAAGGGGAAGAGAGAATAGGTGTGCCAGGGCCTCCAGCCACTGTAAATGTACTCCAGATGCATGTGCAACTTTGTGCATCTGTGTTCATGTGGATAATGAGGAACTGAACCCAAGTTGTGAGGCTTTGCAGGCAAATACCTTAACCACTGAGCAATCTCTCCAGTCCCACCTTAACTTTTTTTTTTTTGAGGCAGGGTCTTGCTTTAGCCCAGGGTGACATGGAATTCACTATATAGTTTCAGACTGACCTCAAACTCACAACGATCCTCTTACCTCAGCCTCCCAAGTGCTAGGATTAAAAGTGTGCCTCGGGCTGGAGAGATGGCTTAGTGGTTAAGCACTTGCCTGTGAAGTCTAAGGACCCTGGTTCGAGGCTCGATTCTTCAGGACCCATGTAAGCCAGATGCACAAGGTGGCGCACACATCTGGAGTTCATTTGCAGTGGCTGGAGGCCCTGGCATGCCCGTTCTCTCTCTCTCTCTCTCTACCTGCCTATTTCTGTATCTCTCTCTCTCAAATAAATAATAAAATATTTTTTTAAAAAAAGTGTGCCTCACCATGCCTGCTCCCCCCTTAAGTTTTTTCTTTTGTATTTGTGTGTGTGTGTGTGTGAGAGAGAGAGAGAGACAGAGAGAAAGAGAGAGAGAGAGACAGAGAGAAAGAGAGAGAGAGAGAGAGAATTGGTGCACCAGGGCCTCCAGCCATTGCAATTGAACTCCAGACACGTGTGCCATCTTGTGTGCATGTGTGACCTTGCACATTTGCATCACCTTGTGTGTCTGGCTTACATGGGATCTGGAGAGTTGAACATGAGTTCTTAGGCTTCACAGGCAAGTGCCTTAACTGCTAAGCCATCTCTCCAGCCCCCACCCTTAACTTTTTCTTGACAATTTTCATACATGTATATAGTGTATTTTGGTCATAAGCCTCTCCCATCCCTTCTCTTGTCCCTCCTTCCCCACCCCCTATATGGTGGGAAAGGGTTTTTTTGGGGGTTGTTTTGTTTTGTTTTGTTTTGTTTTGTTTTGTTTTGTTTTGTTTTCAAGGTAGAGTCTCACTTTGGCCCAGGCTGACCTGGAATTAACTATGTAGTCTCAGGGTGGCCTCGAACTCACAGCGATCCTCCTACCTCTGCCTCCCAAGTGCTGGGATTAAAGGTGTGTGCCACCACACCCAGCAAAGGTTTTAACTCTACAGAAATATGGAGAATTACCTATAAGTTCCATGAGAAGACAGAACAAGGAGCTAGACTGCATGTACTTGAGCACAAGTCCCTATGTCCATATGCCTAAGAGAAAGAGACTAGAATGTCAGTGTGCTGTCCTTTCTCCCATCCTGTCCCTCCCTAGCACATTTCCAGTGAGGAAACTGAGGCCAAGTGGCTACCCCTGCTGTAGAGAATCTGTCCTTACAGTTTCTTTCTTTTCTAAAAAATAATGTTATTTTTATTTATTGATTTGACAGAGAGAAAGAGAGAGAGGGAGAATGGGCACACTAGGGCCTCCAGCCACTGCAAATAAACTCCAGACGCATGGGCCACCTTGTGCTAACATGGGTCCTGGGGAATTGAACGTGGGTCTTTTGGCTTTGCAGTTGAATGCCTTAACTGCTAAGCCATCCCTCTAGCCTGGTGTCCTGAGCGGTAGCTGCAAGGGTGGAAGGGGGGAGCTGATCACTGTGCACCAGAGGATGGGGTCATGAAGACACCTGGGCCAGGATGGAGAGAGCTGGTAGGCTTTATAAGCAAGCACCTTTGCTGCTGAGCCATCTCTCCAGTCCCATAGCTTGCTTTTGATTGTGGATGATAGAAGCATAAAGCCTGGTAATGGATTTGACAAGGAATAGCAGCACTGAAGTTGAAGGTATGTGGCATTCACAGTGAAAAGTGTGACATATTATCATTTGTACATTTGCAGGCCACACACTCGACATATCAGAAAAACTGCGGTTAAACTGGCCATCCACTCCTTAAAGGACGGATGAGGCAGAAGAAGATGGTACAGGACTGAGTACAGGAAAGAGAGCAGTGGGATTAGAAAACGGCTCTACTGCAGAGCGAGATTGTGGAGCAGGTGGCTGCTGTCTCCTGGGCCTGCATCCACACACTGCCTGGGTTTCTCTGGCCCTGGTCCCTGGCCCACACAGCCTTGAAGAGGAGGGAGGAGTCCCTAGGCGGGGTGCTCTCGACCTCCCACTGAGTGAGCTTGCTGGAGCTGAATTGCGCCCTACCAGTCCTGGAAGAAATGCATTGAGGGACCCTGTACCTTTAAAGCATCCCTCTGCTGGAGATAGCCAGAGCTGGGAAGACCAGAATATCCTTAAACACAGTGCCAGGAAACAAGGCCCAGGCAGGCTGGATGACTCCACAAGTCCCCACAAAGCCACTGCAGCCTGGGCACCACAGCCACACTCTGCAGGCAGTCTGCGCTCTTCCTGCCTGACCTTGCCTGACCTTACCACTGCTTGGAATCCTCTTAACATGGGAAATGCCAAGGAGCTCTCTGTCCTTCACTGCATGCATCTGACTTTCATTCTTCTTTCCTCCCTACATACTTTTCTCACCTGTTTCTAAATCTCTCTGCCCACAGTCAACCCCTGCCCTTACTTTTGTTCTTGGTAATATTTGTGTCATTTATTATTCTAAGGACTTGTTTACTTTTTTTTTTTTTTTTTTTTTTTTTTTTTTTGGTTTTTCAAGGTAGGGTCTCACTCTGGTCCAGGCTGACCTGGAATTAACTATGTAGTCTCAGAGTGGCCTTGAACTCATGGTGATCCTCCTACCTCTGCCTCCCGAGTGCTGGGATTAAAGGCATGCGCCACCATGCCTGGCTAAGGACTTGTCTACTTTATAAACACTTAAAAAATATTTTATTTATTTATTTATTTAAGAGAGAGAAAGGGCAGAGAGAGAGAGAGAGAGAGAGCGTGCCAGGACCTCCAGCTACTGCAAACAAACTCCAGATGCATATGCCTCCTTGTATATCTGGCTTACGTAGGTTCTGGAGAATTGAAACAGGATCCTTTGACTCTGCAGGCAAATGCCTTAACCACTAAGCCATCTCTCCAGCCCCTACTTTATCACTTTTTAAAGTAACTGGCTCTTTAAATGATTTATTTACTTATGCATGTGTGTGTTCGCGTGTGCATGCATTGGGGCATATGCACTCTTGCTGCTGCAAACACTTCCCCCTCCAGCTTTATGTTTGTGGCTGATAATTGAACTCCAGGCCTGCAGGCTTTGCAAGCAAGTTCCTTTAACCACTAAGCTATCTCCCCAGCTCTTTTTTTTTTTGTTGTTGTTGTTATTGTTGTACTGTCTTTTGGTTGGCTTTGGTTATTTCTATTCTAATACTTGTAACTTCAGCCTATTTTTCTTCCTCTGGGTCTATTTTATTTTACTTTTACTTTTTATTTTTATTATTTATTATTTGAGAGACAGGCAGAGAGAGAAAGAGAGAGAGAATGGGCACATCAAGGCCTCAGCCACTGCAAATGAACTTCAGACCCATGTGTCACCTTGTGCACCTGGCTTATGTGAGTCCTGGGGAATTGAACCGGGGTCCTTTGTCTTCACAGGCAAATACCTTAATCACTATGGCATCTCTCTAGCCCTTATTTTACTTTTACTAGTCTGTTGGATCAAAAGTATAGTTGAGGGCTGGAGAGATGGCTTAGTGGTTAAGACGCTTGCCTGAGAAACCTAAGGACCCAGGTTTGATTCCCCAGTACCCACATAAACCAGATGCACAAGGTGGTGCATGCGTCTGGAGTTCATTTGCAGTGGCTGGAGGCCCTGGTGCACCCAGTCTCTTTCTCTCCCCCCCCTGCCTCTTTCTCTCAAATAAATAAATAAAATAATTTTTAAAGTGTAGTTAATCTCACTAATTTTGTTTTGTTTTGAGACAGGGTCTCTCTAGCCCAGGCTGGCCTTATACTCTTAATAATCCTCCTGCCTCAGTTTCCCAAGTGCTAGGATTACAGACATGCACCACCATACTCAGTATCACTCATTTTATTTTATTTGTTTTACTTTCAATAGTGAGGACAGTTACACAAATTTCCCTTTAAGTGCTGCTTTGACAACACCCCACAAGTCTGATATCCATTCATCCAACAAACATTTTCTCTAGCTTATTGAGGAATGATCGACAAACAAAAAATATATAATATATATTTAGAGTGTATGATATGATGTTTTTATATACATGTACATTTTGAAATGATTACCACAACTAAGCTAATTAATATACCCAGCATTTCAGTTACTATGTGTATCTGTGACAATGTGCACACACACACACACACACACACTATTGAGAACACAAGGAGAATTTGAAACACACAGCACATCACTATTAACTACACTCACTATGCGCTATACCAGCTCTCCAGGGCTCACTCATTTTAAAGCTAATGATAATCAATATGACCAATCGCTCGCCCTCCCTCACCTTCACCACTCTCCTCTCTATTACTATGAGTTTGGCCTGTAAAATTGCACATATAAGGAAGATCATGCGGTCCAACAAATATTTAAGAACTCATTATGTACCTGGAGATAAGAATGGTGCTCTTATTATTTTTCAGTTCTAACAAGTGTTTTTGTCTGTTACACTTTTATCTATTTGCAGGCACATTGCTGTGGTCAGGTATCTGCATTTTTAAAGAGGACCTAACTTTCTTTTTCTTAACTTTATTTTTTTTTTAATTTTAGAGACAGTAAGAATGAGAGAGAGAGAGAGAGAGAGAGAGAATTGGTGTACCAGGGCCTCAACCAGTACAATTGAACTCCAGATGCTTCCACCACCTAGTGGGCATTTGCAACTTGTGCTTTCCTCACCTCTGTGCATCTGGCTAACGTGGGATCTGGAGGGTTGAACATAGGTCCTTAGGCTTCACAGGCAAGTGCCTTAACTGCTAAGCCATCTCTCCAGCCCAAGCACCTATCTTTCAACAGTGTACTTCAATTGCTTCTTATCTGGTCAGTGGACATGGTTTGATGTTCCTGTTTTAGAATTGATTGAGATTTTTCACTACATACTACTTTCTGTAGTTTTAAAAAATATATTTTATTTATTTATTTGAGAGAGAGAGAGAGAAAGAGATAGAGAGATAGTGAGAGCAAGAGAGAGAGAACACGCATGCCAGGGCCTACAGCCACTGCAAACAAACTCCAGATGCGTGCACCTCTTTGTGCATCTGGCTTATGTGGGTCCTGGGGAATCAAACCAAGGTCCTTTGGCTTTGTAGGCAAATGCCTTAACCGCAAAGCCATCTTCTGCAGCAGCCCTTTAGCTTTGTTTTAATTGAAGTATAGCCCACAGTCAGTGAGACACACACATATTAAGTGTACAGCTTGAAGAATTTTCATCATGGTCCCTGCCATATGGGTCATTACAGAGAACAAGTCCACAACATGGATTATCACCCTCAGATTAATAATCTTCATGAATTTTCCATTTATGAATGTTTTAAGTGGGATCATACACTATGTATTTGTTGTGTCAAGATTCTTTCATTCCATGTTATATTTGAAGATTCACCCATGCTTTTGCACAGAGAAATGGTCTATTTCATCTTCACTGAAGCACAGAAGTCTATTGTACAAATGCATTATAATTCACTGTCAGTCTCACTGGTGAAAAACACATTGTTAACAATTTGTGGTTGCTATAAAAGGTGCTGTTATGAACATATCACAAATGTCTTCCGATATATACATATGCATTAGATCCATATGTGGTAGTATTAGCTAACTTTTTTGGTTATTTTTAAATGATTTTATTTTTAAAAATGTTTTCTTTATTTATTTATCTGAGAGAAAAAAAGGCAAATAGAGAGAGAGATAATGAGTGTGCCAGGACCTCTTGCCATTGCAGACAAACTCCAGACACATGAACCAACCACCATGTGCATCTGGCTTACATGGGTACTGGGAAACTGACCCTGGGTCCTTAGGCTTTGTAGGCAAGTGCCTTAACTGCTAAGTCATCTCTCCAGCCCACATTACTTTGTTTTTAACTTAATACAAGTATATATTGTACAGTGAGCGTATCCTTGACCCTTCCATCCCCTTGTACTGTCTCGTTTCTCATCCCTTCTTGCTAGTCCCCTTCACTAGCTTTTATTTGGGGATCTGAAGATTTTTTCCCCTTCTATCAATTTAAATATTATTTGGATGTAGAACAAAAACTACAATCTTCTCACATATAACTATGTCCCACAATTTGGGGCTTTAACTCACAGCAATGTGCTCTGTTGAAGTCCTCTTGGCCCTTGGGAAGAATCTCAAGGCCCGGATCTCCCAGGCCATGGCTCCTCATCTTCTGCCTCAAGGTCACTGGAGGTCTGTGTTAAAGATGTGTCACTCAGAGGTCAAGCACTTGTCTATGATCTGCGTTGCCCTGGGTTTGATTCCCAGCACTTCCAAAACAGAAAAGTGCCATCCCGTCCTGACCTCAAATCACCTCGAAGGACCTGCCTTGCCTGGTCTTCTCTAGAGCAAAACAGGAATCTGCAGTTCAGCCAGTATCCCAGGTGTGGTGGTCACCTTCCTGGTTTCTGTACTTCCATGGACTATGGACCAAGGAGGGCAGACCATCACATTCCACAAGCTCAGGCTAAGGGCAGCAGATAAAACTGGGTTCCAACCCCTATAGCACTACCTCCTCACCTTTGCTGGTAAACAAACAAACAAAACTCCAAAAGCTATAATGCAAAATGGACAGTTTACCAAAGCTATCATTTGCTTTAGATACATCAGGTCCCTTTCCTCACTGCCCCAAGGGAAAACCAAGCTGAATATGGACAAGCCCATGAGGAGTCTGGGTCAGGGAAAAACTGCCCCAGACACACTAAAAGGGAAAGGTCTCACTCCCAACCTCCAGAGAGCACTGGCACATTGAGAGAACTCTGTGTTACACTGAATGAGCCCAGACAGGGAACCAGACCCCAGGCAAAGGTAGTTCCTCTTGCCACAAACGATTCTGGTCTCTGAGTCCTCGGTCCCTCATCTTGAACATGGGAGTAGGGCTGGTATCAGGATTCACACTAATGCATGTGAAGTGCCTGGTGGTGTTGTGGGGGTGAAATATATGAGTGTTATGAGTATGTCTAAGGAGGGTCTAGATCATCCAAGAAGTCTTCTGCTATCTAGACTGTCTCACAGGCCAGACAGAGTACAGGGGATAAAGTAAGTACTGGAAGGAAAAAACAGGCATTGGTTGAGGAGAGCTGCAGGAGAACACATGGACAAGAGCCAGCTCAGTGGTTTGCCGACTGGCCAGCAGAGTGGAAAGGACTGGGAACAAACTCTCTGAAGTCCCTAACATCTGGCTCCCCTCCTCCCAGGGCTCCATCTTCCCACCTATTCTGGAGTTTATCTTTTAGGGAAAATTGAATTCATATAATATCACTGAAGCAGCCAGCGGATATGCAAGAACTTGGTATGAACTCATAGGCATACAGCAAATAAACACACTAAACAAACTCAAAGACAAGAGAGGCCTTTGTGTGTGTGAGAGAGCTAATATTCTCCCATGCCAGAATCCATGTGAATTTGCATGAATAAGTGGTGTTTACAAAGTAGGTTGTCCTCAAAATGACATCCACATGGAGGGTCAGGAGCGAGCTTGCCTCTGACAGCGTCGTGCTGGTTTCTTTCTGGGGCTGTGGTTTTTAGTTCCTGGGCGTCAGGAGGCTCTGGTTCTGAACAGTCCTTGTGGGGCTTGCTCTGTGACTTGGGATTCCCTGACGCTCTCTGGGCCTCAGGATCCCTGTCTATGAGATAAAACCATGAAGCTAATTGTCTCCCAGTGTTCCTGGGTCCTACCGTCTAAGTTGGAATTCTTGCAATAGCCCAGGAGGCAGACATCACTCTGTCCATTCTCCAAGTGGACAGTCAAGACTCCGAGGAGGAAGTCAACAGATTACAGAGCTCATAGCCTGTACCTTTCCATGTGTGTACTGCTAGAAAGTCACTCATGTGTGCACGTGGTGCACATGTGTGCATGTACGCAGGAACGTGTTTCCACATGCACTCACAGTTGCCCTGTACTTGTTCCCAGGATGCTGCATGTGTGGACTCATTTAGCTGGCCCAGGCCTGCTCTGGGCAGTTCCACCCAGTAGGCAGAGGAGCGGGGGGCAGAGGGGGAGCTATACTTACATTTTTGTGCAGCTCACTGATTTGAGCTGCTGAAACTCGGGCTCCTGGCTGCTGTGTATTTAGCTAAGTTTGAGTGACTCCAAACACGGGCAGTGGGCCGGAACATTCCCCTCCAAGCAGCAGAATGACAAGCTCCTTACAGCTGGGATCTGTTCTCGCAGGAGTAGTCATGGCCCTTCTTGTACACACACACACACACACACAACACACACACACACGCACACACGCACATGCACATGCACACACTTGCACTCCTGCACACACATGCAGCCCCCTCTTTGGTTTCAGCTGTCTTTGTCTTGTCAGAGGATCTTTACAGTCATGAACACAGAAGTCAGGTTGTCAACTGTGAAATACTGGGAGACCTTTCTGAGATAACATTCATCCAATCAGCACCCCAACATGAATGGCAGAGAGTGAAACTTCCTTCCCTTTAAGTAATAATATAAGCCGCATAAGCTGACTTTAAGTGGCTACTAGATGCATTACTCTAATCCGTAGGTATTGCTCTTTTACCACAATACAGAGTTGCTGATTTCAGTCTCATAACCATGCTGATGTGTCCCCGTCAAATCCAAGATGGGGACTGGAAAGATGGTTTAGCAGTTAAGGCGTTTACCTGCAAGGCCAAAGGATCCTGGTTCGATTCTCTAGGACCTATGTAAGACAGATGCACTAGATGGCACATGCATTTGGAGTTCGTTTGCAGTGGCTGGAGGCCCTAGCATGCTCATTCTCTCTCTCTCTCTCTTTCTTTCTCTCTCTGCCCTATTTTATTAAATATATATGGCTTGGTGGATGGCCAGAAATAACCTGATTCACACTCCAAAAGGAAGATGCTGTACTGAGGTGGTTAATAGAATGGATGCTGGAAGCCATGTGTGGTGGTTTGCACCTAAAGTGCCAGCTACTTGGGAGGCTGAGGCAGGAGCATCAGGAGTTTGTGACTAGCCTGGACAACATGATATCTCAAAAAAAAAAAAAAAAAAAAGACTAAGACCAGGTCTGTGACTTGCTACTTGTTTTGCATTGCCTTAGGCATGTTACGTCACTGCTGTATACCTTTGACTTATTTGACATAAGGAAGGATGATAATAGCTACTCCATGGGGCAGTTGTAAATGTCTGCCTATATCAAACTGTTGTGTAGAATGTTGCTTTTATCTTGGTGAAAATTAGATGGTAGTGGTGGCGGTGGTGGCACACAGATACAAGGTGATTTATCACCAGTGCCAAAGCTGGCCCTGAGTTCGCCTGCACCCCTCCAGCTGATACTAGCTACTAGCTTGGGAGGCCCTCTATGGTTGGAGGGAAGTAGGTGTACTCTGCCCACAGCTTTGTCCACAGGAGGTTCCAGTGAGCAAAAGATTGGTGCTTTTTGCAAGGCTCACCACAGTCACGTAAGCCTGGACCCTGTGGCAGAGGGTTTGGAACCTTGAAGGTTGTCAGGACCCAGAAAAAGACTACACTAAATGAAAACTTGTGTTGTGCACCTGACATGCTGACATGCTGGTGACCTTAGGCAAGTGGATTCACCTCTTCCAACCAAGTGCTGGTCCTATGTAGGACTCCCTAGGTTTGGAATGATAGAAGTCAAACTCACGTGAACTTAAGTAAAGAAAGTATTTTGTTGTTTTAAGGAATGAAGAAGGGCAGGTGAGGAGCTGGCCTTAGGGAGGTCTGGGATCAGGAACTCAGACAGTAGTCAGAGTCTTCCCTCAGCTTCTCATCTCTAACTGTTGACAACCTTCTGTTCTACCATAGAAGTTTCCATGGGAGCAATCTCTTTTATTTTTTTTTTTAATTTGAGAGAGACACAGAGAGAGAGAGAAGAGAGAGAGAGAATAGGCATGCCAGCAGCCTCTCAGCCACTGTGAATGAACTTCAGATGCATGCGCCCCCCCTTGTGCACATGTGTAACATTGTACACTTACATCACTTTTGCATCTGGCTAAATGTGGGACCTGGAGAATCAAACAGGCATTCTTAGGCTTCACAGGCAGACGCCCTAACCACTAAGCAATCTCTCCAGCCCTGGGAGCAATCTCATAGCTTCCAACAACTCTGCTTCTACAGATTTCCTGACAGCTAAAGGAATCCCAAGTCAGTGCTCTGCCAGGGACCAAGCCCAGCTGCCACGAGGTTGGCATACCCTGTGTTGCAGTCAGGTTTGCATTGCTGGTAGAAATCATCCCACCAAGAGCAGCTTATGGGAAAAAAGAGGTTTATTTTGGCTTACAGGATCGAGGGGGAAGTTCCAAGATGGCAGGGGGAAATGATGGCATGAGCAGAGGTCACCCCCTGGCCAACATAAGGTGAACAATAGCAACAGAAGAGTGTGCCAAACACTGGCATGGGGAAACTGGCTATAACACCCATAAGCCCACCGCAAACAACACACTGCCTCCAGGAGCCATTAGTTTCCAAATATCCATCAGCTGGGAACTTAGCATTCAAAACACCTAAGTTTATTGGAGACACCTGAATCAAACCACCACATTCTGCCCCTGATCCCCATAAACTGACAACCATCCATGATGCAAAATGCAATATATCCAGTCCAACTTTAAAGGTCCCCATAGTTTTTATCAATCCTAATGATGTTCAAACATTCCCATAGTCCAAGGTCTTTTAACTGAGCCATAATACCAAAAAATTCCCCCCCAAGACCCATAATGACACAGAATAAATACACTGCAAAAGATGGCATTGGGCATAGCAAAGAAGCATTCAACTAATACAGGATTTAAACAGGGCAAACATCAGACTCTGTAGCTCCAAGTCCAACAACTCTAGTCAGTGTCAAGTCTCCAAGTCTGATAATTCTAACCAGCAACAAGTCTCTGGAGTTCCAATTCTGCCCCTCCAACAAGGCTAATAATAGTCCTGGAAAACTTCATCCAGGGCCAGCAGCTCTCCTTGGCAGCCATCTTGTGGTCACAGCATCTCCACTGAAACCCATGGTTCATCCATTGGGTCTCCAAGCAGGCATCCAGCAAACCTGCTTCACACTGCCCATGGACATTTCCAAAACACAATTGAAAACTCAATGACCCTCTCTTTCCTGCATTTCTTATACTCCAAAATACCAGGTAGGGTGCCAATTTGTTAATTCAGGGAGAAGGGAGGGGGGATAAAATGTACTTTGAAGAACAGGACACTCCTTGAGCACTAAGGCCCCTTCAAAAGAGTACATTCTTCCTGTTGCCCCAGTGCAGGTCAGCTGGCCCAGTCTCAAAGGTTGTAATCTCTCAATTGCACCTGAATGCCCAGCAGTTTTAGCACAAAGATTTCACTTCTGTGCCATATCCCTCTGCTCACACCAGTCTATTTCTATGCAATGCAACCCTGCACAAATTCTCAGGACAGGAACATAACAGCAAGCCTCTCACACAAACTGCTTCTATCCTAGTCCAGGCAAAGCTCTTTCTCACCCTCATAAGCCAAACTTCACAGTCAATAGTTCTTACTGCATTCAGGTCTTTCAACTCTGACCAGAATGGTCCATCAAGCTGTACTTACAGCACTGCAAGTCATCTCTTAGCCCAAGGTTTCAAATCCTTCCACATTCTCCCCAAAAATCAGCTCCAAAAGACCAAAGCCACACAGTCAGGTGTCTCAGCAACCCCACTCTCGGTACCACTTTACTATTGCAGTCAGGTTCGCATTGCTGATAAAAATCACCCAACTAGAGACTTTGGGTCAAGATGGCATCCTTCTAACCACACCTCACCTCTCAGGGAAGGAAAGGCAAGACCTTTAGGGTTCATTAGTTCATTAGTTCATTCAGTGGGAGGACATAGAGAGCAAAGTAAGGAATCTGCTGATTCCCATGCTCCCGGGTAGCCCACTAGTCCCCCAGTCTCCACAAGTAGCCATCCTAACCAAAGTCCCAGCCACAGGTTCCTCCTGCACTAACTGCAGGCTAAGTGGACACAGGCCAGCAGGGCTGCATTCCCCCTGCCCTAGGCTTCACATGCAAACTCTGTCCCCATCACTGCCGCCCCCCCCATGCGCAGGAGCTCCACACGTGATGCCATCCCCCTTGACACTGCCCCATCATCCCCTTCCCCCCGTGTGTGGACCTGGACCCAGGCCAGCAGGCTATTCTTCACTCCTCACTCCTCTTTCCCACCACCCCACCTGAACCACCACAAATCGCCCCTGCATGTCACCTGACCCACAGAAATCCTATATCCCTGCCCTGCCATGTCACAGGGCCCAGCAGTCCCAGTCACCCCATGCTAACAATCCCAACAGACCCACTGTCCCATCCCCTCAACCCTCAGCATTGTGAAACCACATGCATTCCCATCCTCCCCCACCCACAGCCCAGCTGCAACACCAGTCTGCTTTGTCCCATTCCCCTCCATCCCCTGTCCCCTTGGGCCACCTGACCACACAGTGCCATACCCCAAACCACTGAACAACAAGCCCCTTCATCAGGTCCTCAGGCCCTCACCAGAGCCTCATGGGCTCCTTCCCTCTGAGCAGACAGGCCCCATTGCCATCAGAAGCCTAATTGAAGCAAACATAAAAGGGAATAATCACTTAGACAAAACAAGGGTAAACTGTAGCTTCCTCCTAAATTTAATTAGATTCCTTCACTGTGATGGGCAGACCACAGTGCAAAAGGAATAACATGAAAAATCAAATGCAAATAAATCCAACAAGATTGCCCAGTCCCACAATGGATGTCTCTAATCAAAACATAGAAGAGACAATAAGATCAGAACCCCAAAATGAAGATATAAGCTATGAACTCTGGCCAAGCAAATAGCAGAACTTGAAGAAAATCAACAAAGAGCCAATAATTATATGAATGCTGTCCTTGCTAGATTAGCCCTAATAGAAAAGAACCAGGAAGGGTTCCAAAGACAGTTAAATGATCTGAGGTGAGAAAAAAAAAAAAAAAAAGAGAGGACCTCAATAACCAGCTGGCTAAGCTCAATGAAGACATAAATGCATGCAAGATAAGTTCCAAGAAGCATTAAGAAAATCAGAAAATGACGTGAAAAGGGAACTCAACAAAGGGATGGAAACTATACATAAAACAGTAGAAAATACAAACCAAATTGAACAAGCCAAAACTCTATAGAAGCTCTCAAGAATAGAGTCAGCCATGTGGATGATAGAAACTCAGAACTGAAAGACAAAACAGAAGAAACAGTTCATGAGTCCAAAAGTTTCAATAAGTTCAAAATTTTCTATGAACAGAACATGAGGGAAATGTGGGATACCATTAAACATCCCAACATTCGGATCATGGGAATACCAGAAGGGGAAGAAATTCAGACCAAAGGCATGGAAAACTTATTCAATAAAATTATCAAAGAAAACTTTCCCACTCTCTCAAAAGAAAGTCCCATCAAGTTACAAGAAGTGAACAGAACTCCAAACAGACTGGACCAAAGGAGAAATTCTCCAAGACATATTATCATTAAGACTCTAAACATTGATAACAAAGAGAAAGTCCTAAAAGCAGCTAGGGAGAAACAACACATTCCATATAAAGGTAACCCATCAAAATTACTTCAGACTTCTCAATGAAAACCCTGAAATCCAGAAGGGCCTGGAATGGAACACTGCAAAGTCTAAGAACTTATGGCTTCCAACCCACACTACTCTACTCAGCAAAAGTGTCCCTCATAATAGATGGTGAAAGAAAAACTTTCCACGATAAAACTCAGCTTTACAACTGTATGAACACAAAGCCAAACCTACAGAGAGTACTTCAGGGAATTCTTCACACAGAAGAATCAAATAACCAACCTCAAGAGCCTACAAGAAACAGATCACAATAACCAAACTCAGAGAAGGCATAAAAAACTACAAAGTCCAAAAAAAAAAAAAAAAATAAAACATCATAATGACAGGGATTAAATCAAACCTCACAGTTATTCATATGGATGCCGAACCTGAGGAGAGAATCAGACCATCGCACCTCACCAGGGCCCCAGGTGAAACCATAGAGTAATGGGGGAAATGAGCAAGAGTGGTGCTTTCTTGGTGAACCTGGTACCAACACAAGGGTGAAGGAGATAGATACAGAGAACACTCAACTCCTACCCAACCAGAGATCCAGAGACACAGAGGCTCCCAAGACCTCATCACTGAAGTAGACCTAAAACGAACCCAACATGGCTCAGGGAAATTTGTGGAAGAGGGGGCGGAAAGATTGTTAGAGCCACAAGCTGGGACATTATGCACAGAGACATTACCTCTTCCCCATAACTGGTGGTTACCCCCACAATGCATGAGCCACATTCTCCAATGAAGAGGGTCCCTTCAGGGGGGGAGGACAGGGAGGATGCTAACAATGATACCAGCATGACTGTATTCACACTATGTACATAACTAATAAAAAAGAAAGAGAAAGAAAGACATCACCCAACCAAAAGCAGTTTATGGGAAAAAAAGAAGTTTATTTTGGCTTACAGGCTCAAGGGGAAAGCGCCAAGATGGCAGGGGAAAACGATGGCATGAGCAGAGGGTGGACATCACTCCCTGGCCAACATAAGGCGAACAATAGCAACAGAAGAGTGTGCCAAACAACAGCAAGGAGAGACTGATTATAATCCCCATAAGCCCGCCCCCAACAATACACTGCCTCCAGGAGGTGTTAGTTTCTAAATCTCCATCAGCTGGGAACCTAGCATTCAGAACAGCTAAGTTTATGGGGTACACCTGAATCAAACCACCACACCCTGCTTGGTCCAGCCCAAGTTACATACTCACCCATGGGTGTGGTGTGTTGCTGGAAGAAACAGGAAGGGCCTGCCGTGAGGTACAGCCTCCAGCACAGTGGGCTATAGGAGACCTACCTGCTCTTCTGCTCTGGGTGCTGGGGGTAGCATGCAGCCACATCCTCTCAGCACGGTTTTGGCAGCATGTTTATTATAAGATGTACTCTTTATAGAAACATCAAGACTTAATACAGTTTAATGCGGACCAAATCCACCATCTTCAGCTCCTGTTTACAGAGCTTACACAGTGCTTACAACAGATGAGGCCCGGGCTCTGTGGTCTTCTCCCTGGAGGGACCAGTGTGAGCCTTTTCTTCCTTGGTCCCCAGCCTCAGCAAAACTTTGGCCTTCATTTCCTAGCAGGTCACAAGAAGACAGGTTGAAGCAAATGACAGGTTGAAGCAAAAGGTGATAGTGCTGGAAGAGACCTCAGGACCACCCAGCCCAAGCGAGGGCCAGGTGTCTGCCTACCTAAGGATACAGAGCCCTTTGGGACTTCTTCTGCCCTTTGTATTTGCTACATCCTCAATAGCAGAGAGGCGTTTCAGGGACTGGGGGTGATGTATCTCAGTGGTAGAATGCTTGCTTAGCATGCACAAGACCCCTGGGTTTGATCTCCAGGAAAACACACACACACACACACTGAATAAACAGAGATTTTGAGCCCAGGCTTTCTAATTCCCAGGCCAATATTACTTCTGCCATATCATCCTTCTACTTAACATAGAAATCTTAATTTCTAGGTTAAAAGTGCGTTCTTGTAAGGGAACTGGGCCAGGGACCAGGGTGGGGTGCCTATGGTGCAGTGACAGAATCTCATGTGACACTGTGGGAGGCACATGCAGAGGAGTGACTCAGTGAGGCATCAGGATCCTGGTATATCATGCATGAAAGGCTCCTTGGCATTTGTTTTGCCATTTTTCTCTTTTACAATCACAGTGGGCTTTATGTTAAGTGAGTTTTTATACCTTGTAGGGTTTGATGTTGTTGCTACAGTTTGTTTTCTCCTCTCCATGTGGTACTGGAAATGGAGACTTCCAGAGTAGACAACTCAATAAGAAGATCCCCAAATATGGGCTGAAGAGATGGCTAATTGTTTAAAGCCACTTGCTTGCAAAGCCTAATGGCCTGGGTTTTATTCCCCACTACCCACGTAAAGGCAGATACACAAGATGGTGCATGCATATGAAGTTCATTTAAAGTGGCAAGAGGCCCTGGTGCTCCCATTCCCCTCTTCTCTCTCTCTCCCCCCCCCATTGCAAATAAATAAAAATATTTTATATTGCTGAAGACTCCACATACTTGGGCAGCAAGGTCACTAAGAAATCCTGCTGGAGCTGAGCTGAAAACCTCCTCCCAGTAGACCAGCTGACAGCTGGAAAAAGCTAAGCTTCATGCAGTTCAATGGGAGAGAGAAATCACCAGTGGAGATACTCAACAGTGGACACTGCAAGCCTTAAATTTGGCCAAATGAGCCAACAGGTGCAATAGTGGCATGTCTGTTATGGGAAAACCCAACTGCTCTCTAATTGGAATGGAAGCCCACATCCATGATACTGAAAACATACAACAGGGTAGTCATGGGCCCTAGGCGTGTAATGTCTGCTGGTGTCCAGATAAATATATATACTATGCTCACCAAACTGCCTGGTAAGCACTTCTCTTAATGTTCACAACCATATATTAATGCTATTCTCACTTTTGGTTAGAGAAGCTTCTCTTTTCAGATGGCAGTGACTTTGGGATGACTCAGAAGGCACCATGGTGCTGAGAAGAAGTGAGTGCTCAGCACTTAAATATCTCTATCACACCTTCCAAGGATCAGGGTCCATTGTGGAAGAGGAGGCAGAAAGAATGTAAGAGCCAAAGGATGGGTATAACTCCTTACAATGTGCTCCTCCAGACACAAAGTGGCCTGGATATCCATGACCTCACAGTACCTGACACTACCTACACAAGACCATCATAATAGGAGGAAAAGATCATGACATCAAAATAAAAGAGAGACTGATTGAGAGAGGGAAGGAGTATGATGGAGAGTGGAGTTGCAAAGGGGAAAGTGGGAGGGAGGGAATTACCAGGCGTTATTGTCTATAATTATGGAAGTTGTCAATAAAAAAATAAATTAAAAATATTTTAAAAGATCCCCAAATAAAACTTGAAGAGATATCCCAACAAACAAATGCACAAATCCCAATGCAGAAACACAAGAAATATTAAAAGCAAGCTGAGTATGGTGGCACATGCCTTTAATTCCAGCACTCAGGAAGCAGAAGTAGGAGGATTGCTATGAATTCAAGTCCAACCTGAGACTACATAGTGAATTCCAAGTCAGCCTGGACTAGAGCAAGACCCTACCCCTAAAAACAAACAAACAAAAAACCAAATTTCAAGTTTGCCTGTAAAAATGATCAAGTACCCGAATGAGGACAAAAACAAAAATGTGAATTCAATCCAGTTATAGATAGGAAAGTCAGCAACATGGAAGAAAAACCTAGCAAGAAACTGAGATGCTGAAAGAAATAGCAAATAGAAGCATTAGAAACAGAAAACACAGTTGGAGAGATGGCTCAGCAGTTAAGGTGCTTTCCTGCAAATCCTGAGGACCCAGGTTCAATTCCCCCAGGACCCACGTAAGCCAGATGCACAAGGTGGTGCATGTGTCTGGAGTTCGTTTGCAGTGGCTAAAGGCCCTGGTGTGCCCACTCTGTCTCTCTCTGTATCTGATTCTTTCTTTCTTTTTTCTTTTTTTTCTCTCTCCCTCTCTCAAATAAATAAATATATAAAATATTTTTAAAAAAGAAACGGAAAACTCAGTGAATCAAATAAAAACACCAGTAGACAGGACCAAGCAGAAGAAAGAGAATCAGGGATACAGAATGAGCTTGAGGAAATACTGCTGTATCAATTATTTTTCTCATTGCTATGACAAAAATCCCTCACAAAAGCAACCTAAGGAAGGAAGACTTTATTTTGGCTCACCGTGTGAGGGTATGGCTTGTCATGACCGGGAAGGCGTGGCACAGGAGCATGAGTAAGGAAGCAGAGAGGGGTGAATGCTGGTGTTCATGCTTTCCCAGGACCTAAGCTCATGGAACGGCACCATCCACATTTATGATGGGTCTTCCCATGTCAGTTAAACACCCTCACAGACATGCTCAAAGATTTGTTTCTTAGGTGATTAGAAATCCCATGAGTCAATAATCAATATTAAGCATCACAGGGACTGGGGAGATTGCTCAGTGGGTAAAGCTCTTGCTGTGCAGGCAGGATTGGATCCCCAGAACCCACATAAAGCCACACAGAGTAGTGCATGTTTATAATCCCAGCACTGCTATAATGAGGTAGGAGCAGACACAGAGGAATTCCCAGAAGCCTGTGGGTCAGCTAGTCTGGCACATGTAACAACAAACAACAAGAGAACCTGTCTCAAACAAGGTGGAGGGTGAGGGTGGGCACCCAAGGTTATCCTCTCACTTCCACACATGCGTGTCTGCGCACACACATCATACACACTCAATATTAACTACTCCCAATCTACCCTTTGTCAACTTGACCCCCAAACACATCACTTTTAAGCTGTAATCTTCCCTCCCTTGTCTCAATTGCCTCATGGCCATCTCATAATGCGAAATATATTCAGCCCAACTTCAAAAGTTCCCATGGTCTTAACAGTTCTAATACTGTTCAAAAGTATAAAGTCTCTTCTGAGACTCAAGATAAGCTCTTAACTTTGAGCCTCTATAAAATCAAGAAAATAAGTTATGTACGTCTACAATACAATGGTGCAGAGTTAACATTCCCATAGCAAGGAAAGATCAGACCAAAGCAAGACCAAAACTCAGCAGGGCAAACACTAAATCCTGCAGCTCCATTTCAGACATCGAGGGCTCATGATGGACTATCCACTCCCACACACACCTCCAGCTCTGCCACCAACAGCACACAGCCTCTTCTTGGGCTGGCTCTTCTCCATGCCTGCAGCTTTCATTGGTGAATGTCTCACAGTCCTGGCATCTCCAACATCCTGTGGTCTCCAGTGGAACTTAGCTTCACCTTCACAGCTTTACACAATGGCTTCTTGGGGTCTCCTTGAAGAAAATCAGATCCTTCTTGGCCTCAGAGGCTCTTTGGAACCTTGGCACAAGTCTCCATGACCTCCTCACCCTTGAATTTACAATGTCTACAAAACTGGTACCACACAAATGACATTACCAAGTTCTGTTGAAAGGTTGAAGTGTAGCCTGGCCCCCTTGGACCACAGTTGCATAGGCCTCTGTGCACCTTCCATGCTGACCCTAGGAAAACACTTCCCAAGATGGTTGTTTTCCAGCAGAGAACCCTCCAGTGGTATTCTCAATTTAGGCTCTTTCCTTTCAAATGAATGTGTGCTTTCATAAGACAGAGCCTTCAGTGAGTGAAGTCTTGCCCTTAGATCACCTCTCTTATTGTCCCAGTGCAGAATAGGAGGATTCTCTTTAATGGTGCTAATCTCTTAGCAATTGCAGATGCTCTCTTGGGATTAGCTTTGTCTGCAACGTTAAACTTTCTCTTTTTCTCCATCCAATAGCAAATTTTCATCTTTTTGTTCTACATATCACTCTCACTCTTTCTCTTTCTCTCTCTCATGGGATAAGAGCAGTGAGCAAGCCTAGATGAAATATTGTCTTGAGATTTTCTCCACCAAACAGATTAGTCCATTACTTTTGAATTTAGTCTCACTCAAGTTCTCAGGACATGGGTAGAATGCAGCCAGATTCTTTGACAGAAATCAATATTAATAGTCTCTAGCTCAGTTCCCAATAGAGCCCTTGTTCACCTCTGAAACCTCATGAATCAAGCTTTTACTATTTGCATTTGTCTCAGTATTCTTTTTAAAATATTTTATTTTATATTTATTTTTATTTATTTATTTGAGAGAGAGATACAGAAATAGGCAGGTAGAGAGAGAGAATGGGCATGCAAATGAACTCCAGATGCATATGCCCCCTTGTGCATCTGGATTACGTGGGTCCTGGAGAATAGAGCCTTGAACCAGGGTCCTTAGGCTTCACAGGCAAGCGTTTAACCACTAAGCCATCTCTCCAGCCCTGTCTCAGTATTCTGATTCTCTGAACACCCATCAGCATAAATCATTAAAGTCTGTTTATAAACCAGGCGTGTGGTGCATGCCTTTAATCCTAGCACTCGGGAGGTAGAGGTAGGAGGATCACATGAGCTTGAGGTCACCCTGAGACTACATAGTGAATTCCAGGTCAGCCTGGGCTAGAGTGAGATACTACCTCGAAAACCAAAAAAAAAAAAAAAAAAAAAAAAAAAAAAAAAGTCTGTTTATAGTATTCTAGGGCTTTTATAGCCCAACGTTTTGAATTCTTTCACAAACTTCCTCCCTCAAATCAGTTCTAAAGATCTAATAATCACATGATCAGGTTTATCCCAGCAACAACCCCACTTCTTGGTACCAATTTCCTATATCAGTTACTTTTCTCATTGCTGTGACAAAATACCTGACAAAAGCAACTTTAGGAAGGAAGGGGGGGCTTGCTTTGGCTCACAGTTTAAGGACATACAGCCCATCATGGTGGAAGAGGCATGGCAGTAGGAGTTTGAGGCAGCTGGCCACATTGCATCTGAAGTTAGGAACCAGAGAGGCAAGAATGCTAATGCTTACCTCACTTTCTCCTTTTTGTTCTGTCTAGGACCCCAGTCCATAGGATGGTACCACTCACAGTTAGAGTGGCCCTTCTGGCCTCAACTAACCCAATCTAGAAACTCCCTCACAAACACGTCCAGACCTTTGTCTTCTAGGTGATTCTAGATCCTGTCAAGTTGACAATATTAACTGTCACATCTACATGGAGGCAGAGTTAATATTGCAAAAAAAAAAATTAGCTTTATTACCAAAGATACTGTACAGATTCAACCCAATTCCCACCAAAATTTTAATTGCATTCCTCATGAAGCTAAAAAAATCCTAAAATTCATATGTAAGCATAAAAGACCCTAAACATCCAGAACACTCCTGAGCATAAAGACATATGCTAAAAATGTAATTCTATAGGCATCACAATACCTGCCTTCAGATCATATGACAAATCTATAATAAAAAAACCCAAGCAATACTGACACAAAAATAGCCACACAGGCCAATGAATAGAGAACCCAGAAATAAACCTATACAGCTTCAGTCTCCTAACTTTCAATAAATGTCAACAACATAAAATGGAAAGAAAACAGCCTCTCTACAAAGGGTTCTGGGTAAGCATGTAGCAAATTGAAGCTAGACTATATCTCATACCCTGCACAAAATTTAACTCAAAACGGATGAAAGGCCTTAACACAATCATGAAGCTTTGAGACAAGAGGAAAACATAGGCAAAACACTCAAGATGCAGAAATGGGCAAGGACATTCTGAGAACTTCAATAGCATGGGAAATCATACTGAGAATTAACAAATGGGACTATAAATGAAATGAAAAAGCTTCTTCCCACAAAGAAATAATTACCTGAGAGAAGAGAGCCTACCAAATTGAAAAAAAAGCTTTGCCAACTATATATCATGCAGGGAATAATAATAATAAGTCTATGTATTAATATATGGGATACATAAAGAAGTTAAAAAATTGAGCACCAAAAAAGCCAAATCATCTAATAATCTATGAAATAATGCTGAGTAGAATCTTCAGAAAAAGAAATGCAAATGGCCAATAAATTCTTGAAAAAGTGTTCAACATCCTTAGCCATCAGGAAAGTGTGAATTAAAACTGATGTAACGTTTCATTCCAAAATGGCTATTATCAAGAAAATAAGCTGGGAATGATGGCACATGCCTTTAATCCCAGCACTCAGGAGGCAGAGGTAGGAGGATTGCTATGAGTTTGAGGCCAGCCTGAGACTATATAGTGAATTCCAGGTTAGCCTGGGATAAAGCAAGACCCTACCTCAAAAAACAAAAGACAAAAAGGAGGCTAGAGAGATTGCTCAGTGGTTAAGATGCTGCCTGCAAAACATGAGAACCTGGGTTCAATTCCTCAGTACCCACATAAAGCTAGATGCACAAGGTGGCACATGCATCTGGAGTCTGTTTGCAGTGGCTAGAGGCCCTGAGGTACTCATTAGTTCTCTCTCTCCATCTGCCTTTCTCTTAAATAAATAAAATATTTTTTTAAAAAGAAAAAAAAGCAACAAAGTTTAGCAAGGGTGTGGGGAAAGAAAAACCCTTGTAGGGTGCTGGTGGGAGCATGAACTGCTGCTATAACTACTATGGAAGTCAGTGTGAAAGTTCTTTAGAACACTAAAAATATCATAGGATTGGAAAAATATAATTCAAAGAAGAAGGGATTCAATGGAAGGGGAATTTGGGTGAGGGAACAGGGAAGGTGGTGGGAGGGGATTATTATCATGCTATATTGTATATAGGTACTAAGATTGTCAATAAAAAGTCTTTAGGGGCTAGAGAGATGGCTCTGCAGTTGATGCACTTACCTGCAAAGCCAAAGGACCCAGGTTTGATTCCCCAGTACCCACATAAAGCCAGGTGCACAAGGTGGCGCCTGCGTATGGAGTTTGTTTACAATGGCTAGAGGCCCTAGTGCGCCCATTTTCTCTCTCCATCTGCCTCTTTCTCTTACTCTTTAATAAATAAATAAAAATATTTTTTTAAAAAGTCTTTAAGTTGGGCTAGAGAGATTGCTTAGTGGTTAAGGCGCATGCCTGCGAAGCCTAAGGACCCCGGTTCGATTCTCCAGGTCCCACGTAAGCCAGATGCACATGCATCTGGAGTTCATTTGCAGTGGCTCGAGGCCCTGGCACACCCATTCTCACTCACTCTCTCTCTCCCTCTCTCTGTCTCTAATAAATAAAATAAAATAAATTTTAAAAAAAGTCTTTGGCTGGGCATGGTGGCGCATGCCTTTAATCCCAGCACTTGGGAGGCAGAGGTAGGAGGATTACCATGAGTCTGAGGACACCCTGAGACTACATAGTGAATTCCAGGTCAGCCTGAGCTAGAGTGAGACCCTACCTCAAAAAACCAAAAAAAAAAAAAAGTCTTTAAGCCAGGCATGGTGCTGTATGCCTTTAATCTCAGCCCTTGGGAGGGAGGCTGAGGTAGGAGGATTGCTGTGAGGCTGTGAATTTGACGCCAGCCTGAGACTACTTAGCGAATTCCAGGTCAGCCTGGGATAGAGAGTGAGACCCTACCTTAAAAAACAAACAAAAGAGTCTTTAAAAAACTAAAATATAAGCTGGGCGTGGTGGCACACGCCTTTAATCCCAGCATTCAGGAGGCAAAAGTAGGAGGATCGCCATGAGTTTGAGGCCACCCTGAGATTACATAGTGAATTCCAGGTCAGCCTGGGCTAGAGTGAAACCCTATCTTGAAAAACCGAAAAATGAAAAAACAAACACACAAAAAAACCCTAAAATATAAATATATTTAATATATATTATATATAAATATATTTATATATAAGTATATTATATATAAATAATATATAAATAAAAAACTAAAAATAGAGAACATTCAACTCCTACCAAGCCAGATATCCAGAGACACAGAGGCTCCCAAGACCTCCATCACCTAAGTAGACCTAAAATGAACCCAACATGGCTCAAGAAGGGGTGGATTGTTAGAGCCACAAGTTTGGACATTATGCACAGAGACATTGCCTCTTCCCCATAACTAATGGCTACCCCCACAATGCACGACCCACATTCCCCAATGAAGAGGGTCCCTTCAGAGGGAGGAGGACAGGGAGGAGGCTAACGATGGTACCAACATGAATGTATTCACATTTACACATAACTAATTAAAAAAAGGACCTGGGCAAAAGCCTGTCAGCCCCTATGCCCTCCTGCTATGTGAGAACAAAGAAGGCATGATCTATGAAGAATAGGCCCACACCAGAACTGCTGGCACCCTCACCTTGCACCTCCCAGCCTCCAGAACTATGAGGAATAAATCTGTGTTGCTTGTGGGAAGAAAAAAAGCAACTAAAAATAGCTGGGCATGGTGGCGCATGCCTTTAATCCCAGCACTTGGGAGGCAGAGGTAGGAGGATCACTGTCAGTTCGAGGCCACCCTCAGACTACATAGTGAATTCCAGGTCAGCTCGGGATAGAACAAGACCTACCTCGGAAAAAACAAAAAACAAACAAACAAAAAGCAAAAATTATAACTACCATATGATCCAAAAGACTAGTTAGTCCACATACCACAAAAATATATGCACATCCATGTTTATTACTGTACTCTTCATAGTAGCTAAGAAATGGAACCAGCCTAGAAGTCCATAAACAGATGAATGGATAAAGAAAGTATGGGACACATGCAGTACATATTTTAGTTGTAAATAAAACCATAACATGTACAGAAAAATGGATGGAGCTGGAGATCACTGTGTTAAGTGAAATAAAACAGACTTACAAAGACAAATGCTGTCTGCTTTCTCTCATCTGTGGACTCTATATTTAAATGTGTGTGTGTGTGTGTGTGTGTGTGTGTGTGTGTGTGTGTGTGTTGAAAGTAAGAAAGGGAACTGTGGTGGTTTGAATGTAAACTTTCCTCTATAGTCTCAAGTATTTGTGAGTACGCCTCCTACTTAGTCCCAGCTGATGGAGCCTTTTGGAGGTGGAGCCTTGCTGAAGGAGGTGTGTCACTTGGGGGCAGGCCTTGAAGCCTATTAGTCCAGCCCTCTGGGTGTTCAAAGCTAGCTTCCTCTTGCGGACCCCTCTCCTGCTGATATGTGATGATGTGAGCTGATTGCTATGCTTTCTCCACCATGACGAAACTTCCCCTTAGAACTGTAAGCCTGGAATAAACCCTTGCCTCCCATAAGCTGCTTCTGGTCCAGTGTTTTGTACCGGTAATTAGAAGTTAACTGCTACAGGGGACTATGAGAGCAAGAGCTCTTAAAGGAGGGAGGAAGCAGGGGAGAATGTAATGGAATCCATGTTGCCATGAACACAGAAGAGAGGACTATTGTTGGGGGAAGAAAAAAACCCAGCAAGTGATGGATAGGGAAGGTGAAGAAGGGGGGAAGATGAAGAACAGTCCATGATATATGTATGAGACTATAAGGAAACCCATCACTTTATATGCTGACTTTCAAACCTAATTAAAAAGAAACACCTGGGCTGGAGAGATGGCTTAGTGGTTAAGGCACCTGTCTGCTAAGCCTAAGAACGCCGGTTCCAGATGCAAAGTGATGCAAGGGCGCAATGCCACACTTGCCCACAAGGGGGCGCACACATCTGGAGTTTGTTCACAGCCTCTGAGAGGCTGCTGGCTGCCCATTCTCTCTCTGCCTCTCCCTCTCTCTGTCTCTCTCTGTGTATCTCTCCAAAAATAAAAAAAAAAATTAAAATTAAAAAGAAACACCTTGGGCTACAGAGATGGTTTAGCAGCTAAACTGCTTGCCCATATAGCCTAATGACCCAAGTTTGATTTTCCAGTACCCATGTAAAAGCCAGATGCACAAAGTGACATTTGTAGCTAGATGCCCTGGTGTGCCCATTCTCTCTCTTTCTTTCTCCTGAGAGTGGTGGCTCACACTTTTAATCCCAGCACTTGGGTGGTTGAGGTAGTAGTTGTGAGTTCAAGGCCAACCTGAGACTACAGAGTGAAGTCCAGGTTAACCTGGGCTAGAGTGTGACCCTACGTCTAAAAAATAAATAAACACCCAATTTTTTTCCTTCTGCTATAACTGAGAGAGTATATAACTTTATACAATGGACATAGAACAAAACGAGACAAAATGCCCACCAGTGAAGATCAAGGGTTGTCTTTGCATGCAAAGTTCTCTTTTCATTCCTGGGCAAAAATTATAGCCCAACAAAGAAACGCAGTTCAACATCCTTGCTGGCACCTAAGAGCAAGGCCTCACAGGGACACTACATGGCACAGTTCATATCATCATCTTGCAGAGGTTCAAGTGACCTCTGAGAACCCTGTGGGACAAAAAAATGGTGACCTGTATTTTGTAGATAGAACAATGAAAACTGATGGCGATGAGGACCTTGTCCTGAGGTCACACGCTCATGAGTGGCAGGGCTGGAGTTCATGAGGCTCCAAGAACAGATCTCAGCAAATGCTGTTTAATCCCAGCCCTGCATGCTGTCCTACAGGTATCTCATACACACCTATGTTCATGTGCACACTTTGTGTGAAAGGTCCTCTCACATTCAGGAAACTGGTCTACCTTCCCAAATTGATGGGTGGAAGGCATCCTGCCATGTTTCAGGCCCCAACAGAGACAACATTCCACATGCCAACACCAACTTGGCCCTGTAGATCAGGCCTCAAGCTAGCTGACGGCAGGCTCCTAGGGGACAAGTGTTGGGGTCTGAGGGCTCAGACCCAGTACTGCAAAAAGACACAAGGAAGCCGGGCATGGTGGCGCACGCCTTTAATCCCAGCACTCGGGAGGCAGAGGTAGAAGGATCTCGGTGAGTTCAAGGCCACCCTGAGACTATATAGTGAATTCCAGGTCAGCCTGAGCCAGAGTGAGACGCTACCTCAGAAAACCAAAGACACCAGAAATATGGCAAATCCCCACTCCAGGCAATTGTGTGGTCAGGGTGCTGTCCACCTCACAGTGCTGACCAGTGTTCTGTTGCTGAGAAAGAACAGACCTACAGACAGACCCTAAGTTTGGCCTTCCAGTTTCTAAGCTTTACTGACCAGAGACCAAGGGAGATGGAGACACTATCTCAGCTGAGGGACAAGAAGGAAGTGGAGAATAAAGGACTGCCCTCAGGTTCTCCCCATAAGGTGCCCTTAAGGAACCTCTTCTTCTCATTCTTCCTCTTCTTCTCTCACTCCCTGCTAGCCTCCCTTCCCTTGCTCTGCAGTCTTTTGCTTTCTCCTTCTCTCTATTCCTTCTCACGTCTCTGTTACTTCACATTTCCCTCTCTCTTCTTCACCTATTCACTGTGCAACTTCTCACACATTTCTTAATCTCTCTGGGTGAAAGCCCAGCTATAAAGCTCAGTGTTTGCTTGTGAGAAGATGCACAATCCAAGTGTTTCTGCTTCCCAGTCCTCTTTCTCCCTGATGGGGAGGAGGACAAGTAGGGACAAGAAATCAGCTCCCTTCGTCTTTATAGACTGAGTCTGCCATGCTGGTGGCCCACCAACCTTAGAGAAAGACTAAGGGCATGGCTGGCCTCCTCTCTAACCTGAAGAGAGAGGCCATGGCTCAGCTACATTCAGCAGAGCCATTGGGTGACAGATTGATCAAGAGGCCCAGAGTGGGCAAGCATTGCTTCCTTTGTACCTGGATGCTCTGGTATGGGCTGAGCACCATCACCCGCAGTCATCATGAATGATGGCGACCCATCAGAGTCAGCAGTTAGTGTCTAATGTAATATAAGAGTGAAGAGGTCCAAGGAGACTACAGGTAACACAAATGGCCAATGGTGAAAACAAGTGACTCTACTTCTAAATGCTGTGCTCTTATTTAACCTTTCAAAAATTTATTTGAGAGCTACAGACAGAGAGAGAAAGAGGCAGATAGATAGGGAGAGAATGGGAGCGCCAGGGCCTCCAGCCACTGCAAACAAACTCCAGATGCAAGCGCCACCTTGTGTATCTGGCTTACTTGGGTCCTGGGGAATTGAGCCTCAAACCAGGGTCCTTAGGCTTCACAGGCAAGCGCTTAACTGCTAAGCCATCTCTCCAGGCCCATATTCAACTTTTTATTCCACAAAAAATGTGACTAAACACTGGGGAGGGATTTTGAATAACCCAAGTGTATTTCTGGCTGAGATTCATGCTTCCTGTTGGCCTCAATGTGAACAAGTAAGAGCACTCTCTCACTGCCCCCAGTGGAGCCTCTACATCTGCTATGATGAACTGGAATCCCTCTAAAACCATGAGGCAAAATACATCATTCCTTAAACTGGGTTGTTCAAGTACTGTGTTGTGTGATGAGAAAAGTAACCTACACGCTTAATGACTCAGAGTTTCTGAGGACCAGAGATCTGGGCATGGCTTAGCTGGCCTCAAGAACTCTGGCAAGGTAACAATCAAGGTGTCATATTCAGGGCTATGATCTATTTCATTTGAAGGCTCTGCCAGGGTGACCTGATTCCCAGCCCCCTTCTGTGCGCAGTACAGGATACAGTCTCGCATATTAGGCAGAGTCCTTAGTTCCTTGGCAGGTAGCCTCTATACAAGGTGGCTTACTTTCACAGCTGTCTTATAGCAGAACTAGAGAGAGGGGGAAAAGAAGAGAAAGAGAGAGAAGGAGAGAGAGAGAGAGACCAAAGATTTCAGTCTTTCTGTAATCTAAAGGGACATCCTTTGACATATTCTCGTTAGAATCACCCTGCTAGATCTGACCCACACTCAAGAGGAGATTACTCAGACTCAAGAATACAGGAGGTGGGCTGAGAGATGGCTTAGCAGTTAAGGCACTTGCTGCAAAGCCAGAGAACCCAGGTTCAATTCCAGAGGACCCACATAAGCCAAGCCAGGTTCAATTTCAGAGGACCCACATAAGCCACAATGTGGCACATGCGTCTGGAATTTGTTTGCAGTGGCCAAAGGCCCTGGCATGCCCATTCTCTCTCTCTCACCTTCTTTTTCTCTCTCAAATAAATAAATAAAAATAAAATAATAAAAAAAAATGATTTCATTTTTAAAAAGGATTCTTATACTTTGCCTGCCTACCATGTTTAATATTATAAGCTGTCATCCCTAGGGAAATATAAGCAGGCAGAAAAAAAGTAAGAAAAGTCCTGATGAGTGCTGGAGAGATGTCTCAGCAGCTAAAGGCACTTGCTGCAAAGTTTGACATCCTGAGTTCAATTCACCAGTGCCCACGTAAAGCCATATGCACCAAGTGGTATATGTGTCTGAAATTCGTTTGCAGTGACAAAAGGCCCTGGTATATTCATTCTCTCTCTCCTTGCAACTAAATAAAAAATATTAAAATAAAGAAAGAAAAATCTGAGTACAACAGAAAAAGAAAAACCACAAACCAAAAACCACAAACTCAAAACCAAAGCTTTTATGCCACAGGAAAGCAATTGATCAGAGAGAGAACAGGTATTTGAAATAAGCTTCATGTCTTCAGATAAGTAGAACAGGCATCTGGTCAGGAGATGACATTTATAAAAGGTTCTAAATATTATTTTTCAAAAATTATGGCTGGCAGCATCTCACCACATATGTAGGATGTATATATGGATGCATGTCGAGGTGATACAGCTGACAGTAATGTCTGAAGCTCCCAGGACAGAACTCTCCAGATGTATTAAGAATTGGCAGAGAGGGAAATAGACAAACTGAAAAAAAAAATTTTAAGTACCCATTCTTGAGTATACAGAAGGAAAAACAGTGGGTATCAAAGGGAATACATATTTGAAGAAACAGTGACTAAGCATTTCTGTGATTGCTTCTAAAAGTCTAACCTAGGTGTTTCCACATCCCTCTATAATTATACTACCTATAATTACCATCTGTCTCTATCTATCTATCTATCTATCTATCTATCTATCTATCTACCATATATATAATCTATAATTAGTACTTATATGCTAAAGTCAGTAAAAGAGACTTTTGTTCTTGCATCTAAATCCTACCTAATATTATGCTACTTACCAATAAGAGAATACATAACTTCAACATCAGGAGAAAAAAGTGTTTTTTTACAAATTTAATAATTTTATGAATATAATTGATTAACACTTATTATTAATTATTAGTAACTACCATAGTACACTAGGATATATGGGACAGGGTAGAGAAGATCAGGACAGGAGGCGAACATCTCTCACGTTTGCCTCAGGTGAGCACAGGTATTCTTGCTTTCAGATTATGTCAGGCATTCTATCATCTCTTGCACAGAGAACTTTAGAAATCTGTCACTGTTCTGGTGTTTTCTTGAATGGACCCCCCAACAGAAAGGTGTGCTCACTTATACCTAACCCTCCTGCACCGGGCCTGGGGGGGGAGCCTCTGAGCTGGATGTGCTGGGCACGTGGCGGCCAGGCTCCTGCCTGTTGGAGCTTGAACCCACATGCCTGGCTGATGCCAGACATGATGACACCAAGATCCCCAAAGCTCTGGGACCACTGGATCTCCATTAGTCCTTCCTCACTCCCATGGGATCAAGTCTCTTTCTACATCATTGACTTGCTAGGCAACCACAGATTCTCCGCAAGAATATAGGAAACCTGGCTATCCCTTTGGGGACTGCTCACTGTGGCGTGGGAATGTCCTGGGGTGGTGGGGCTCCTCCTCTTCAGCTGGTCCTTGCAAGATTGTTCTGCTTTCCATCTTTCTTTCACTGTTCTCACAAGAGGCAGAGGAGACAGCATCTGCAGCTCCTTACACCGGGCCGTGCTGACAGTTGGCATCTTCAGGTCGCAGAGGTGAATAGCTGGCATGCTGGCACCAGTGCCATCCTTTGGGCATGCTGGCAGATTGTTAGTTAGGTCCCTGAGTTGTATCAAGAGCTGGATCAAAGCTAGGGTCACAGACTCTCCGTTTGGTCGAGAGGACAACAGTAGGAGGATTTGTGGAAGCTGGCAAGGATGTGGACCCTGGATTTGAAGGCCAAACTGGATGACAAATTCTTTCTCTCTGCATAGTGTGTTGAATGATTATGTGGCCATTTCTGATACAAAATTCCTGTTAGATGTTTGGAGATCTGCTTGTTTGAAGCTCAGTTGACCCATTCTTTCTATGACGGTGGGTTCCAGCTTCTCAGGACCCAGCTGTCTAGAAGGCGGTAGCAAATGCTTCATTTGACCTATCCAAGGATGTTGTAATATAGCTTCAAGAGTTGACCTCTTGATGGGCTCAAGAGCTTAAAATTAATTCTTGTAACCCCTCAGAAAGATGAACTGGCTTTTCATAGTTCCCCGCCATGGTCTTCAACTTTAGCTCTTGAACAATGTCAGCTTGGAAAGGGTGGTTGCCTACTCCCATGAGGTCTCAACTAATCTCTAACCTCCAGAAATCACTTTTAGGATTATCGCGAGATGTACATTTAAAAAGCTCTGTGGGCTGGTTCAGCAGTTAATGAGCTTGCCTGCAAAGCCTAAGGACCCAGTTTTGATTCCCCAGTACCCACATAATGCCAGATGTACAATGTGGCGTGTGAGTCTGGAGTTCATTTGTGGTGGCTAGAGTTCTGGAACAGGATATTTAATGGGGTGCTCTTGTGAGATGACATGCTGCCCTTCTTTAAATCATAAACTTAATCCAAAGTCTGAACATTTGATCCTCCTGTTAATGTCCCAGAGTATATTTTTGGGCTTTAAGCCTGCATGGGCTCCCCCAATGAATGACAGTAGAGCAAGGCACATACTATTTGTTTAAATATGTGACAGACTTCTGCCTCCTCCAGGTAGCCAGCTCTGTTAATATATTTCAGTAATGTTCCTCTAGATACATCACCATGGCAAGACAAGCACACCTCTTCAAATGAATGACTTGAAATAACTTGATAATGTTGCTGTGGTTCAAAGTCTTCTGTATGTTGATTTTTTTTTTTTTTGAGGTAGGGTCTCATGCTGGCCAAGGCTGACCAGGAATTAACTATGTAGTCTCAGGGTGGCCTTTAACTCATGGCGATCCTCCTACCTCTGCCTCCCGAGTGCTGGGATTAAAGGCGTGAGCCACCATGCCCGGCTGTATGTTGATTTCTGATGAAATAACTTGGGAGAACTGTCTTGTCCTTTCAAACATTTTGATGACAAACAAATGTTCGACTCCGGTGGTGGTGGGCTAACAAGACCCATGAAAACCACCTCTGCCAATTACATCAAACAAGTCATACCCCTCTTTAAGTTTTTCCATTTCAGACACTGTGAGGTCTTGGAACCACTCTCTTATCAACTTACTCAGAGGAGTACATACTGTGGAAATAAATACCAAATATCAATGCTAAATAATTTTTAAAGATAAAAATTTAAATTTATTTGAGAGCAGAGAGAAATAGGGAGATGAGAGACAGACAGAGAATGTGTGTGTCAGGGCCTCCAGCTGCTGCAAACAAACTCCAGATGCATGTGCCAACATTGCACACCTGGATTTACATGGGTACTGGGGAATTGAACCTGGGTTGTTAGGCTTTGAAGGCAAGTGCCTTAGCTTTTTCATTAGGTAACAAGGAATAGGTTTCCATATGACTTTCTCATAAGTCTTTGATTTTGGCTAATCTTCCCCTCCACTTATTCTCCTCCATCCCCCAATTTCCACTCCCAGAATCCCACCCCTCTGCTTTCACATCACATGCCTTCTAGTATTCCCTCCCTTTAAGCACATTTGTAGCTTCCTGTCCCCTTTTGCCTCTCATTACAACCTACATACAAGTCTAAATTATTTTTTCAAGGTAGGGTTTTACTCTAGCCTAGGCTGACCTGGAATTCACTATGTAGTCTCAGCCTGGCTTCAAACTCACAGTGATCCTCCTACCTCTGCCTCCTGAGTGCTGGGATTAAAGACAGGCACCACCATGCCTGGTTTACAAGTCTAAAATTTTGAAGCTAGGATCTGTGTATGAGAGGGAACATGTAGCCCAAGAGAAGAAAAGTTAATCTGTCCAATTAAAGGAGGAGGAAAAAATGAAATGGGAGCAGAAAGCACAAAAGATGGAAGACATATCACAATTCTTGAAATAACAGTAAATATAGCAGGCATATTTACTGTAATTATTCAATATCAAATGAAACTACACATACACCTTGTCATCTAGTGTTCCTTAGCCTTGGAGTATGTACCAGAGAGAGTATGACATTGGTTGGTGGAGAAGCATGTGTCATTGTGTATATTACACATTGGCTTGTGATTCTAGAGATTCAGAAACATGAAGAGGTTGGTTACAATTTTAGCACCTAGAAGCAATGACTCAGATATTCAAAGATTAATTTGGATGGATCTTACAAAGTAGAATTGACAAAAAGATCTATAGCATAATGCCCATGTTGATATAAATTAAAAAAGAAATGATGGATAAAACTGGTGCAGAAAGTTCCATTTTGTGGCAACCAGAAATAACAGACTAGGAGAATGTACACATAAGAAAATAGAAATACGTGAGTATATAACAGCAGACCTGCATGCATAGTCACCCAGCCTCTTCAGTCAGCTCTTGCCCTAACAATTTCTATTTGCATCCACTTTACCCTTTCTTATTTTGAATCATGTCTTGGGCCTCATATAGTTTTGTTGACAAATATTTCAGTATGTCCCTTTGTAAGATAAAGCTAATCTCAAAAACACAACTAAGGGCTGGGGAAATGGCTCAGCAGTGAAAGGCACTTGCTTGTGAAGACTACTGGTCAGGGTTCAATTCCCCAGCACCTACATAAAGCCAGATGCTAAGTGGTCCATGCATCTGTGATCCCATCATGGCCTACAACAACGGGAGATGGAACCAGGAAAATCTGAAGCTCACAGACCAGCTAGTCTGACATTGCTTTGCAGTGCAGCAGTTCATTTTGCAGTGGCAAGAGATCCTGTTGCAAAGAAGGTAGAGCACGGATACTTCAAAAGTGTCCTTTGACCTCCATATATATGCCATGGCGTGCATATCCATTCAACACATACACACACACACATAAAATGAAAGATTTTTTTAAAAAATAAAATTTTAGGGGCTGGAAAGATGGCTTAGCAGTTAAGGCATTTGCCTGCAAAGCCAAAAGATTCCTGTTTGACTCTCCAGGACCCACGTAAGCCAGATGCACAAGGGGGCGCATGCATGTGGAGTTTGTCTGCAGTGGCTGGAGGCCCTGGTGCGTCCATTCTCTCTTTCTCTCTCCTTCTCTCTCTCTCTCCCCCTCTATGCCTCTTTCTCCTTTCTCCCTCTCAAATAAATAAATAAATAAATAAATAAATAAATATTTTTAAAATAAAATAAAATTTTAAAAGCCATTACTGTGCTTTAAATGTGATAATTTCAAAGGACTACCATGCAATATGAAGGCACATCTGAGTCCTGCATCCAGACACTTGCCAGGCTCCTCCGGCTTCTGTGCAGCCAGTGTTCATGAAGTTAATGATGCCTCTTCCACGGTAAGACCCTTCTACCCACATCTCATTTCATTCTCCCCCTTCCCTTGAAGATACACAGGACATTTTGAGGAAAACTGAGGCTCATCCATGGTCACTCTGCAAATTAGGGGCAAAATTTGTGCCTAGCCCTGGCCCTGTATCTCCCAGCCTTCCCTCTCCACCGAAGGGATCTCTCCATGAGAAGATCCACTGTCAAGCTCCCGCTGCAGCAGGCAGAAAGCATCTTGTCCAGGGATGTTGGGTGCAGAGTATCCCCTCCAGCTGGCTCTTCCACTTGGTAACAAGGGACCCATTCCCAGCACAGGTTTTCTTGCACACAGTAGCTCCCCAGCAGTGACTGGGGCTTACCACCCAGCCTGGTGGTCAGCATGACTTAAGCCCCCGGCACTATGGCAGATTGGACCCTGAAGTCTGAAGGGCAGCCACAATAGTAGGATCACTTGGGGGGGACCCTATGCTAATTCTACCTTTCACCTAAGTGCACAAGAAGGGCAAAGGTCTCTCTGTGTCTCTTCTGGGAACCTCTTGTCCAGCCAGTCCTGCACATGCAGGGCGTGCCATGGATTCCATTCTAAATCCCTGGCTTTTCTGACTGAGTCTTCCATTAGTCTGCAGGCTACAGAGCAAACCCCTGGGCCTGGTGCACAGGGAAGGGCCTTCGGTCTGTCCCATACCACCTCTGTAGCCTGTTGTAGATAACAAGGAGACTGAGCTGCAATGTCAGGGACAAGAAAAGAAGGCGTTCTGCCAGCTAGCTCCTAGAATGCTCCCTTCTCCAACTTGACCCTGTGTTTTCTGTTTAAATGCAAGCACCATTCCCACCAACTTTGCCTGTTATGTCTCCTTCCATACTTCAGATTTAAAGTCCTAACAACAGAACTGGGAATGTCGCTCAGTGGGAGAACATGTGGCTGGTGTCCAGGAGGCTCCTGTACTCAATCCCCAGGATGAAGGTAAGAATGGAAAAAAAAAAAAAGAAGACAGAAGGAAAGAATATGGAAGGAAGGAAGACAGGAAGGAAGGAAGGAAGGAAGGAAGGAAGGAAGGAAGGAAGGAAGGAAGGAAGGAAGGAAGGAAGGAAGGAAGGAAAGAAGGGGCCTAACAATACCTCTCACCCTCTCTCGCCCATCATTTCAGTTCTCTGTGAATTTGGGCATGCTGCTGCTTCCTCTGCCTGGAGACTTACTCCTTCCTGCTTCACCTGTGTCCCAGGACTCACTGAGATACCATCTCCTCCAGGAAAACTTTCTGGATGCTGTTCTCCCCTCCACACACACTGCCACAGTGGTGGCCGTCATGGACAATCACCAGCATTATGCTTAACTCAATGCATAATACAGCAAGCTGAGGTCTGCCAGGGCCAGGGACCATAGTGCTCATCTCCCTCTTCCCCCAGCCTAAACACTGTTCAGGGCACACAGTAGGCTTTTAGTGTGTCTGCAGCAGCACTATGCTCTCTGGATCCTCACTGTTATTCATGGGCCAAACTTCTCCATGGTTGTGATTCTGCTGATGGTCAGGGAAGCCAACCTCATATGCATATCTCCTATGTCCTGGCCCCAATGCCATCGCTGCTGCCACCCTTCTAGACTGGACCTGGATGCCTGGGCCAAAGCAGCCAAGACAAGGTGGATCAGGAGGCAGTGTCTTTGTCTTATGGACATCTGGGAGTATGGACACCTCCAGTGCCCTCAGGTGAAACCCAAATCCTTGGACCTGGCTTTGGGGCCTCCCTGACCTGCCCTAGGCCACCTCCCGGGCTCACTCTGCAACTCCTTCTTGAGCGCCCCTGCTGAGCCACAACTGCCTGTTCACATGCTGGGCTCTCTGGAGCTTTCAGAACCCTGAGCTGGGGCCTGTGTTCATTGCTTTTATGTCACGGTGACCAAATGCTTGAAGAAACAACGAAGGGAAGAGGAATTTATTTTGGCTGAAGGGTTACAGTCCAACCTGGAGGGAAAACATGGTGATGAGAGTGACTCGTGGCTGGGTTAGCAGGATCATGAAGTGGTCTTCTCACATCTTGATAGACCAGGATGCAGAGGAAGCTCAAGCGGAACCAGTGTCTGCATGTAACCCTTCAGCGCTGCCCCTCAGCCCTCCATCTACCGGTGAGGCCTCGTGTCAAAGAGGTTCTGTCATCTCCTACAATAGCACATAGCTGGGACAATGCCCAGACTCTGTCACCATCATGTCCTAAGGCTCCAAGAGTAACGGGATAAGGAGAGGGAGTGTGTGTATGTGTGTGTCCACTTTATAAGTCTACCCTTCTGTGTATAACATTGTCCTTTGAGGAAATTCAAGATGCAGTTAACATATGAAACACCCCAAAGATTCTTGTATAAATGAAACATTCCACACTGTTCTTTGAGGTTGGAGCAACTCCTTTCTTCCCTCTACCTTTTGTTTATTGAACTCTGTTGACATCCCACAGAGCACTGCTTTACTGAACAGTTTGTGAGAATATAACAGCCTGAATGCACCGGATAAGGAGATGAAGGAAGCCTGAAGTCCTTGTGTTATGCATTGGAAGCCCAGAGTGCTAGGTGCTCTCCTCAGGTGAACAGGCAGGGAAGGGAAGAAGCAGGTACCTGCTTGGGAAAGGGGAGTGCGAGGTGGTGGGGGGGGGTACAGATGAAATTCCCACACCCTCCTGTAGAGGCCGCCCAGGCTTCGGGAGATGGAGACTGCTGGGAGGAGAACTCTCTTAATGAGAAAAATGGTTAGAAAGCAAGGACCACAAAGTCCCACGTTTCCAGAGATCAGATTAAATGGAACTGTCCAAAGCCCCAGAAAGGGGAAAGATTTGTCTAAGGCCACAGAACAAGTTCAGTGCCCAGCTGGAACTAGAATCCAGGCTTCTGCTCTCCTCTCCTCTCCTCTCCTCTCCTCTCCTCTCCTCTCCTTTCCTCTCCTCTCCTCTCCAGGGCTCCCATCTGGCTTTCCTTGTGGCTAGAAGTCTCTCAAAAGCACCCAGAGAGATTCCAGCTCCTGCCAGACTTCTAGCTCCTGATATACGGGGCTAAGGAAATAATGATTATATGAACAAATAAACATACTTGAAGTTTACCAAGACAATTATTTCTCATTTTGATCACTTATGTGACTAGGTTTCACTTTTGGTTGATCCTGAGGGATAAACATTTACTGGCAAAGAATAAGAGCAGCACTTACTTGTGCTCAATGCGCACGTGTGTAGGCACACGCACGTGTACACCCATGCACACACCCACACATGCCAGTTCCCAGTGTAAAAGACAGTGTCCCTTCTGTTCCCTGCCTTTAGAAAGCTTACATTCTGGGGAAAACAGATGCTCATTAAACAATTTATTTCATAATTAATTAGCCCATTAAAACTCAGTAACTGCTACATGGGAGAGGCGATTAGCTTGAGCAGCGTAGAAAGTGCTGGTTAATCTTCCAGATGTTTTGAGAGCCGCCATTAAAACAAACTACAGCAATTCTAAAGAAGAGAGCAGGGTGGAAGGAGTTCTTGGTTATCTGAAGGAAATAAGAAGGTATCCTTGATCTACACACGTTCCTGGCAAAGAGAACCACTCAGGAGCACATGAAAATTCCAGAGATGTCCTGTGAGAACCCCTGAAGAGCACCCCTGTGTGCTGGGCTGCTGCCCATTGGGCAGGCTTCATTATCCCACTCACAGAAGAGAAGCCTATGGGTCAGAGAGGTCAGCCAGTTCTTCAAAGGTCAGCCAGCAACTTCCAAGCAGGACCACAGTGAACCTCAGAATCTTTCCCCAACCCCCGGTGTAGCTTCTAATCGTGAGAGCTGCTTGGAACATAGGACTCTGACATCACAGTCTCCTTATCAATACCACCTCACCTCCACGGAGCCCTGGAGAAGAAATAGTGCGTTTTCTGAGAACCAAGAGGATCACAATGAGAAGCTCTAGATGACGCAAACCACACTTCTTGGGGGGAATGGTTAATGACTGGAATGATTGCATTCCTTTCCCCTGAGATACAGGGTTCTTGAACAAAAAGCTTTAATATTTCATGTATGCAAATGGAGGAACTGTCTGTCCCCCAAACAAGATGCCCCAGTGTGGCCTTTGTCTTTCCAGGCGATTCCACTTCTTTTTTTAAAGCTTTAATTTTAATTTTATTTATTTATTAGAGACAGAGAGCGAGAATGGGCGCTCCGGGGTGTCTAGCCACTGCAAACAAACTCCAGATGCATGCACCACCTTGTGCATCTGGCTTACGTGGGACCTGGAGAATCGAAAGTGGATCCTTAGGCTTCATAGGCAAATGCCTTACCCGCTAAGGCATCTCCCAATTCCACTTGTTGATGGAGCCAAACCTTGTCCAGAGATTCTTCCCCGCTTCCAGAAGTAAAACCCTCTCTTCCTCACTCAGTTAGCTCATAGTTTCCAAGGGACATCAGGGCTTTACTTTTCATTGGGTGAGGATTTTTTCTGGATTCATCTTCCCTCCTGGAGACAGTCTATCCTGTCACACACCTGGGCCTTACCCCACACGTGCCTTTTCTTATCAACATCCGGCTCTATAGAGCCTGTGTCGGCATCCAGAATGAACCCAACTTTGAACACAGACGTGAAGTAGTGCTTTGGTCAAGTTGCCTGCTCGGAAGCTGATCCCACCATCCATGCTGGCCCCACCATGGGGTCTGGAAATCTGAATGTCCACTGCTCTACTACTCCCGAGGCAGCCGTTCAAGCCTTTTCAGAAGGAGCCAGGAAGAGGGCACCCAGACTGGCGTGTCCGAACAGCCCTCCTTCTAAGGAGCCTGCCTTTCAGGTTTCCTAAGAGCCCTATGCCTGTGGATTCCATAATGAGGAGGGATTTGTTTGTTGAAGGATCTTTTCAGCTTTATTGCTTAACTCAAAGGTAAGAAGGAGGTGGGGGCAAGATGAGAAAGGCTCTCCTTGGCCTTCTCAAATAGTCCACATTAAGCTTTGTCTGCTGCCGCCCAGAATCGACAGCCAAGAGAGTTTTGAGGATGAGGACTCAGGAGTCCTAGTCCCGCTTGGCTCTTTGCTTGCTACATGACCAGGACAAAGCCTTTCGTCTCTTTAGACCTTACTGTCTTTTTCTGTTGAGAAGATGGGAGAGGTACAAAGGCCTGTTTCTTCATCTGTGTGATAGCTGTTCACCCTCCTATTTTTAGAAAAACCCACAGGGAGTAATATTGAGTAAATGAGATTTGAGAACCCAAGGCCCTATTTTGACAGCAGGTACATTAAAACCAAAGATCAGAGTTAAAATCCCTTTGGCTTGGAGAAAAAAAATTTTTTTCTTTGGTGGTGGCTAACAGACATGCTTATACAACAACAACAAAAATATTGTTTTTTTTTTAAACTTTTTAAACTTTAAAATTTTTATGTGTGTGCATGTGTATGCATGTGCATGTGGAGGCCAAAGTACAGCCTCAGGTGTCCTTCCTCAGGCACAGTCCACGCCTTCCCAGCACTGGGATTATAAGTGCATGCCATCGACTTTGTTAGGTGGATACTAGGGATTGAACTCAGGCTTCACTGCAAGCACTTTACTGATGGAGCTATCTTAAACAGCTCGAAAACACATTTTGACTTGCAGAAGAGCTGCAAAAGTTATGACAGTCAGTTCCCCCGACGTTCACAGCTTAAATAACTGTAGTGTGAGAATCTAAACCAAGAAACGAATATTGCTACAAAACTATTAATTAAACTATAGGCTTCACTCACATTTCACCAACTTTCCCATAATGATCTTCGTATGCCAAAATCCAACAAAGGATACTAAAAATTTTACGTAACTATTATGTCACCTTACTGTCCTCCAATTTGTGACAGTTTTTCAGAACCTTGACATTTCTGAAGTGTCCTGCTCAGGCATTTTGTAGAATGCCTTCAACTTGGGTTTGTCTAGTTCTTTTTAAAAAAATTAATTTTGGTGAGTGGCTGGAGAAATGGCTTAGCAGTTAAGGTGTTTGCCTGCAAAGCGAAAGGATCCCAGTTCAATTCTCTAGGACCCATGTAAGCCAGATGCACAAGGGGGAGCATGTATCTGGAGTTTGTTTGCAGTGGCTGGAGGCCCTGGTGCACCCGTTCTCTCCCTCTCTCTCTCTCTCTCTTTCTCTCTCTCTCTCCCTGCCTCTTTCTCTGTCTGAACTAAATAAATAAATAAAATATATTAATTTTTTTTATTTGTGAGCAGCAAGAGAAAAGAGACAGACAGAATGGGTGCACCAGGGTCTCCAGCCACTGCAAATGAACTCCAGATGTGTGAGCCACTTTGTGCCTCTGGCTTTTTGTGGGTACTGAGGGACTGAACCCAGGTTGTTAGGCTTTGCAGGTAATTGCCTCAACCACTGAGCAATCTCTTCAGCTCTGTCTAGCGTGACCTGGCAGAGCTGATGAATTTGGGGGAAGAGTGTCACTAAGCTCTCCCATATGGCCGCACCCGTCAGTGTATTACTGATCTTACGACCCATGGTGTTCCATTGGTTATTTGGTCCATCTGTCAAGTTGGCCACTATCAAGTTCTACTTTTCCTTCCTATTCTCTCTCTACCCCCAGAAGAGAATCACCAAGTTCAGCATGAGCCACACACCAAGTTCAAGGAGAGAAGAATTAAGCCCCATTTCCCGGAGGGAGGAATATCAAAGAGTCTGTGGATGTGTTAAATCACCACAATGACTAACAAACATTTGGGGGGAGCGTCTTTGATGCTATACAAATACTCATTTCTCCTTCAAACTTTACCTACCAATGTTATCATAACCAGGGCTGATGCAATTCCTGCTGTGGTGTTTTAATGGCAACTTTTGTGGAGGGTGTTTTCCAAGGCAGTCTTTCACTGTAGCCCAGGCTGACCTGGAACTCACTCTGCAGACCCAAGCTGGCCTTGAACTCCCAATCCTTCTACCTCAGCCTTCCAAGGACTGGGATCAAAGGCATGCGTCACCACACCATGCCTAAGGACGACTTTCTATTGCCTTTGTTGTTCACACCCACTGTCCACAGTTCTGTGAAGGTTTATCCATGCTTTCCTCTCCATGTATTTACCTCGTTCTCTGGTTTATAATCCCGTCCTATATTTATTTACTTTGCCACTCAACTATAGCTTTTGGGAGCTCTTTTCTGTTGACTCTTCTCTCCTTTTGACATGCCCTACCTTATGTTTTAATAATACTTCTCTAGGTTTTAAGAGCATCATTTTTCTTGGCTCAGCCCTAGAATCAGCCATTTCTCATAGAAAGTCAGGTTTCTTTTTACTGGGGAGAATGGCATTTAGGAACCCAGATGGGAACACTCAGTGTGCTCATTGCTCCTGCAGTGTCACTGCTTGTGGGACCTCTCAGAGACAGAGAAAGGAAAAAGGTATGTCCCTAATCTCCAAGACCAAATCTGATATACTCCAAGATCCGAAACTTTTTGAGCAACAAGAGGGCAACAATTTTTTTTAGATTTTGGAGCCTTTAAGAGTAAGGGTGTTCAACTGGTAAGGTCTATACAAATATTCAACATTTAAAAAAAAATCCAGGGCTGCAGAGATGGTTCAGTGGTTAATGGTGCTTGCTTACAAAGCCTGACAAACCCGGTTCAATTCCCCAGTACCCGTGTAAAGTCAAATGCACAAAATGGCTCCTGTGTCTATTCTCTCTATCTCTATTTCTACCATCTCTTCTCTCCTTGCATATAAATAAGTAAATTTTGAAGAAACAAAATCCAACTCTAAAATCTAAGACATTTCTGATTCCCAAGCATTTTTAGGTAATTCTCAACCTGTACATGTACATATCTACTGTATATATGTGTTCGTGTATATATGTACATGTTCTCATTTCTGATTTGTTCTCCTCTAGTGGTGAGAAACTTGCTTCTCATTATTCTTTCTTTGCTTATCTGTTTCTTCAGCCCTCAGATCCATGAAGATTAGTTTCTTCCTGCCAACCTGCACCCCTGAGAGAAATGTGTTTGCCACATATAATACAGCATTTATAAACACTCCCTTTTGCCTTTCACCAAACACCATTTTGAATAGTTCAAAGACAGCCTGGGTGCAAGTCCCCACTCTGCTGCTCCTTGGTTGCCTTGATGTATGGTACAAGCTTAGCTTCCTTTATCTGAGTGTCTGTGTGTAACATATATGATTATGAGAAGCTCTGTTGCACTGCTCCATGGTCCTGATGGGAATGGAATCAGAGGAGACACAAAGGGATTCACAGAAGTGTCCCAATGCCCAGTATGATCCCAACATCACAGTCTCCTGGCTTAGGTTTGGGCCCTGCGGATGGCAGTCCCTGCCCTCTTAGCCTTGTCCTGCCTGCCTTAAGGCACATGTGAGGGACACAAGTGTCCACTCCTTTCTGCATCCAACTCAGTGAGTCTGAGCCAGCCAGTCTGGGAAGGCACCAGCTCTCTGGCTAAATAAACATAGACATAAGAGCATGTGGCTCCTGGAGGCTCTTGCTACCCACTGAGGCGTCTCAGTCCAGCCAGGCTGGCAGGAGGAAGCCCACTGCAGCGTTTGTTCCCACCACCTCCTCTTCTGCCAGCAGTAAGCCTTCCTGGGGGCTTTGGGAAGTCACTCCCACCCCCAAAGATGGGAAGTTTTGCTCCTGCTCTGTACCCCTTCTCTGGTTCTGTTACCCCATCTGGAAAATAAGGGAGCCGGGTTACTTAGCTGTCACAAGCTGGCAGCTCACACAGCAGGCCTTGGCCTTGAGCATTTGAATATGAACTTTGTTCATTTGTTTTAGGTAGGGTTTTTTTTTTTTTCTGCTTAATATTTGAGACAGAGTCTTATGTAGCCCAGACTGGCCTCGGGTTTTCTATGTTGCTGAAGATGAACTTTAAATCCTGATTCTTCTGCCTCCATTTTCCAAGTGCTGGGGTTACAGGTATGTGCCACCACATGCAGCTTCAATGTGTTTTAAATACATATTATATATTAATTATATTAATATATACATTTCACATTTTTGTGAAAATGCCATAATAAAACCATGACTTTGGATGATAAATTTAAAAATAGATAAAGTAGAGAGTGCTTTATACACCCCTTCGTATTCACCCAAGTTTCCCTTATTAACATCTCTGTATTAGCATGGTACACTTCTTACAACTGCTGGGCCAGTGTTGATACATTATTATTATTATTAACTAAAACCTATCATTTGTTCATATTATAAGGGTTTTTTTTTTTGTGTGCGTGTGGTGCTGGAGATTCAACCCAGGTTCTGGATGGTGCTGGGCAAGCACTCTACCATTAAGCTTAACCCCAGTCCCAAGGGTCTGTTTTGTGTTGCAGAGATCTGTGGGTTGTGACAGATGTTTGTGTGTTCATTACTACAGCCACATGCTTCATCCCGTGCTTCATCTGCTATACTTCCTCCTTTTCTCCCCCCGGGCCTCTGTCAAGCCCTGGTTTTATAAACTGTATCTATGGTTTTATTTCCCAGATCCTCCCAGATCTCTTATGGTTTGATATTTTTATTGCTGAATAACATTCCACTATATGGATATGGCACAGTTAATCCAGGATGATACTAAAGTGAAAATAGGGCTGGAGAGATGGCTTAGCAGTTAAGGCCCATGCCTGTGAAGTCTAAGGACCCCGGTTTGATTCTCCAGGTCCCACATAAGCCAGATGTACATGGTGGTGCATGCATCTGGAGTTCATTTGCAGTGGCTAGAGGCCCTGGTGCACCCATTCTCCCTCTCTCTGTCTCAAATAAATAAATAAATAAATAAATAAATAAATAAATAAATAAATAAATAGAAATTTAAAATAAAGTGAAAATATTTGCTAGCATTCACAGTGGAAGGCATCACATTGAAATTCAGGTTTTTAGCTTCTTCTGAAGAATTGAGAGATTTGGTAGCACTGGGTCTATCTTCCAGACGACATGTGGTAGAAATGAAATGCCCCCTTTGGCACAGAGAACCAGAGCATTACATTCTCCTCCTGGCCTTCCTGTACGATCTGCCAGGCTCTGATAAGCATTTGGACCAGGATTTGCATCTGATTAGCAAGATAATTCCAAGAAAGTGTGTGTCTTCCATTTGCACCACTTCCTAGCCCTGGGTCCTAGCTCTGCCCCTTTCTGTCCTGAGACACTGACTTTACCCTGCATCCCAGGCTCTCTCACTGGCTCCTGGTGACAGAGTGTACAAGACACTGGCAAATGTCCAAGGGTGAGAGAGCACAGGACCCACATATGGTCCCACCATACCCCTCTACTGGGGCACCTCTTGGCTGGCAGTAGCTGCAGCTTGCAAGATGGTGGCTTCTACCCGGCATCTGTCTCCCATAATCCCAATGCCCACTAGCACTGGTAAGCCCTGCCTCCCTTTGCTTCTTCCCTCTAGGGCTAGCGTCTGAGTCTCTTGCCTTAACCCTGCCACTCCTCTGTGGGGCTTGTCCTGACTTTCTTCAGGGAGCCATCAGGGGACTCTCTCTTGCTGAGACCAATGTAGCAAGCTGCTCATTTCTACCATGCCTCAGCTTTCTCCTGTGAAAATGAAACTGCAGAGAGAAGAGGAGGCAATTATATGAGAAAATGTCGGCACGATGCCTAGCTCAGTGTTTGGCACCTATGAGGGCTCGCTGAATGTTCATTAATAAAATCATCATCATTAGAATTTATGACCCTGACCGGGTGTGTTGGCGCACGCCTTTAATCTCAGCATTTGGGAGGCAGAGGTCGGAGGATCACTGTGAGTTCAAGGCCAGCCTGGGATTACAGAGTGAGTGCCAGGTCAACCTGGGGTAGAGTGTGAATTTACCTCAAAAAAAAAAATTAAAGGGGCTGGAGAGATGGCTAAGCAGTTAAGGCATTTGCCTGCAAAGCCTAAGGACCCCGGTTCAATTCTCCAGGTCCCACGTAAGCCAGATGCACAAGGGGGCACATGTGTCTGGAGTTCGTTTGCAGTGGCTGGAGGCCCTGGTGTGCCCATTCTCACTCTCCCTCTCTCTCTCTTTCCCTCTCAATGTCTCTAATAAATAAATAAATTTTTAAAAAAGGAAAAGAAAGAATTTATGACCCTGAAGTTGCCTGGCCTCCATAGGTTCTTAAATACAGCTTGTGAATTGAGTGATTCAGTACACAGATGCAAAAGGCTGCCAATACACCCTCAGGGGTCATTTTAATCTCAAAGTAGCATTAAGCTTAGATGGTGGGAACTATAATTATCTGTCACTGTTCATTCATTTAGTTTTATTTATGTGTGTGGATGTGTATGATATATGTGTGCACATGGGTATGCACGTGCCACAGAGCGCTTGTGGAAGTCAGAGTACAACCGTGAGCTGTTTTTTTCCTATCCTCTCATCTTTTTGAGATAGATTCTCATTGTTTTGCCACTACATGTGCATAGTTGGCTTGGGAGCTTCCAGATTCTCCTAGCTCTACCTCCCATTAACATAGGCTTATTCAGGTTCCAGATGCGTAGGCCAGCTTTAGGAATTGAACTCCTGCCAGCAGGTTTGCCTTTATCCATTGAGTCATCTCCCCAGCAGGGCCCTTTCTGTCATTATTTATAAGAATGAGGACTATCCTCCTTTTTAGTTTTGAAAATTTCAGACATACATACAATGTATTTTAACCTTATTCACCCCCACATTACCCTCTATTACACCCTCCTACTCCCACTGCACCACTTCTTCCCAACTAGTTCCCTTCTATACTCCTCTCTCTTTTTTGTGACCAGCTGAGTTTATTTAGGGCTGTTTACATGAATGTGGGTGGGGGCTACTTATTCCAGCATGGTCAACTTTCTTGTGGCTACACCGCTGAATAAAAACCATAACCACCCCTTCACTGGCAACCATTAATTTCCAATAGCTTCCCAGGGAGTGGTGGGGCCTTATGAGCCCCTCTCTCACCCATTCTGGAATATTGATGAGCCCAGTCTTGTTCAGGTAACCTCAACTGCTTTTATGTTCATGAGCACTCTGGTCATGTCGTCTATAAAAGACAGCTCTTCAATTCTTTTGTTTGTTTGTTTGTTTGTTTGTTTGTTTCAGCTTACAGTTCAAGGGTACCATCCATCATGGCAGGGCAGGCAGGGCAGCAGGAGCGTTCAGTGGCTGGGCTCATTGTACCCACTGTCAGAAAGCAGACTCTGATGAGCATGGCTCTTCTGTTCTTACCACCTCCTTGTTTTCAGTGTTTTCTGGCCATTGGAGGGGGTGGTATCCATGTCCTATTTAGGGCTGAACACTCAACAGTCCCTTATTCTTAGCACTTGGACCAGTTACAAGCCTTCACATTACCTGCCACCCACGGCAAAAAACAGCTTCTTTGACCGAGGCTGCAGGCAATACTGGTCTATGAGTGTAAGCAGAGTATTTAGAAGACGGTTTGACTACGCAGAACCATGCCTTTAAAAAAAAGCTTTGATACCCATGCTTTCCATGCGACACCAACCCCATGGAACTCCCTCCACCTTACAGATGACAGCTAAGATCCATGGAATATCCTCTTTTTAAAATTTTATTTATTTATTTGAGAGCCATAGACAGACAGACAGAGAAAGAGGCAGAGAGAGAGAGAGAATGGGTACACCAGGGCCTCCAGCCACTGCAAACGAACTCCAGATGCATGCGCCACCTTGTGCATCTGGCTTACGTGGGTACTGGGGAATCAAACCTTGAATCAGGGTCCTTAGGCTTCACAGGCAAGTGCTTAACCACTAAGCCATTTCTCTGGCCCCCATGGAATATCCTCTTTATGCCGACTACCTAAGTCTTCATCCACGGAGTTGTGCAACACTGCACATTTCTGGCACATTACAAGGCAAAGCAAAGGAGGTTCAAAGAGACTAAGTGACTTGTCCAAGGTCACAAAGTCAATAGACTTTTGCATAGGAGCTAAACCCAGATCAGGTCTCAAGCTTAATGCATTTCCCAGAACAAACCCTGCCCTTTCCCTGGAAGGGACTTGGCCACATCGGCACCCACAGAGTTGCCTCACCACAGAACTCTTCCCACTTCTAAACAGAAGTGTCATTCAGCCTTGCAAATTCCCTAATTAAGTGTGTGAGGATCTTGAGAAATGTAAAGTGATATTGTTGAAGGTTGACCACCTCTTTCCTTGCTGAGTTCTAGCAAACAGCCTCCTCCCTCACTTCCTGATGCCAACCAGTCTCCTGAGCCTACACCCAAGTTGATTTGATCCCCTCTGATGTGTTTCCTATGAGAGGAAAAAGATCCTGAGAGGAGGACGTGGAGGAGGCTCAGATGGAAAATCAAATGCCTCCCCTGGAGTCATAGAAAGGAGGGATGAAGCCGGGCATGATGGTGCACGCCTTTAATCCCAGCACTCGGGAGGCAGAGGTAGGAGGATTGCCAAGAGTTCGAGGTCACACTGAGACTACATAGCCCGAGCTAGAGCAAGACCCTGCCTCGATAAACAAACAAAAAAAAAAAAAAAAAAAAAAAGGAAGGATGAATGGATTATAATGCATTAGAGCTGGGGTAAGCACTCCTCCCCTTCTTTTGGCTCTTACATTCTTTCTGTTATCTCTTTATCAATGGTCTCTAAGCCTCAGTGGTCCCTAGAGATGTTTCATTTGGTGCTGAACACTCCACTGTCACTTATCAGCACTTTGGTGAGTTTTATGTCACCACAGTGGTCACTGCCATCTGAAAAGAGAAGCTTCTCTAACAAAAAATGAGATTAGCATTAATATATGGGCATAGGGACTGGAGAACTGACTTAGCAGGTAAGGTGCTTTGCTGCAAAGCTTAACAACCTAGGTTCAATTCCTCAGCACCACATAATGTCAGATGCACAATGTGGCGCGTTCATCTGGAACTTGTTTGCAGGGGCTAGAGGCCCTGGCATGCCAACTCTTTCTCTTCCTCCTTGCAAATAATTAAATTAAAATATATGGGCATAAACATAAGTACTTAGAGGACAGTTTGGTGGACACAATATTTATCCAGACAACAGTAGTAGTTTCCCGCGAGGGTTTATGACCTCACAAGCCATAAACTCCACTCTCTATCATCTCCCCTACCCCGCCCAGTCTCTTTTATTTTGATGTCATGATCTTTTCATCAATAAAGTCCTACTATCTAGTTCTTGGGAGCAACCAAGAGCCTTGGCAATAGCCTATAATGTTTGGAGGGCATCAGGGGCCTTCCAACAACTTTCTGGAAGATACTGAAATTTTTCTGGCACTGAAAAATTTTCTAATAATAATCTATGACATTTGGACACAACATTAGCCACCTCTACAAGCTACCTCTGTCTAAACTCCTTTTTTAAAAAATTTTATTTATTTATTTGAGACAGACAGAGGGAAAGAGAAAGAGGGGGGATGGGCGTGCCAGGGCCTCTAGCCACTGCAAACAAACTCCAGACGCATGCGCCCTCTTGTGTATCTGGCTTATGTGGGACCTGGAGAATCGAACCGGGATCCTTAGGCTTTGCAGGCAAATGCCTTAACTGCTAAGCCATCTCTCCAGCCCAGCTCTTTCTTTTTAACCCGTGTGTGTGTGTGTGTGTGTGTGTGTGTGTGTGTGTATGCTAACAAAGAAGTAGGTTTTCATATGGCTTATTCACAATCTTAAATTCTTCCTTCTTTTATATTAACACTTTTACAACATTTACAAAATCACTATCCTGCCAATAGCCGGAAGTGGTCCAGAGAGTGTGTGCTACCATCCATTACATGACTGGGAAAAGGGGGTCTCTCAGAGACTGGATGACTTATCAGAAGTCACAGAAGTCTCCTGATACAGAACCCAGTGGTCTTCATACCTTAGTGGTCCAAACATTTACCTGGCTTCCCAGGAATGTTCCTCTCAACCTTAAGATTCACCTGATGATCAGGGCCTACCACAGTGGGAACCAAATTGGGATAAAACTTCATGCTTTCCAACTCTTTCCATTAGACCCCTCCCTTTCTTCTGTATGTCTTAAAATTAGAAAGAAACAGACATAAAGCAATGAGTCGTTGTAACTAACAACTTGAGAGGTATATCTTAGGTTTTCATACACTTCCTAATCAAACTCCCTTACAGTGACTACATGAGGAGCAAAGGCTGGCGAGATCCCTAGAGTCTCATCCTGCCTGCCTACTGGCTGCCTGAGAGACTCAAAGATGGTAGTCAGCCTCAAAACTGCTGGAAGGAGCCAAACTTGGGGACCCCAGGGTACCCGGATGCACACATTTCCCTTTCTAGTACTGCTGCCAACCCAGGCTACAGGTCACTGGATACTCAAGCAGGGCCAGGAGATAAAGGTGGCTGGGTGGCTAAGAGGAGCCAGGGCTCCAGGACATGCTTGACTGGTCTCTCAATGGGGTCAGGGTACTCCCGTGACACCCATGGATACTTCCTTGTAAAACACCCTGTCTCTCTGGAGCCTACTTTTGGTCTTACTAAGAGAGTCGGTGGGAAACAGTTAAGGGTCTCAGTGAATTGAGTAACTATATGGACTTGGGTAAACTGGGACGTTGTGGAGAGACTTGTGGACTGATTTGCCTGATTCAGTGAACATTTCCCAGCTGTCTGGTCTCTGCCAGACTGCATTGGGACCCCTGGGGGTTTTGTATTAAATAGGCGTGATGTTTGCCTTTTATAGACTGGTAAGATTTGGACCCAAGTAGCCAAATTACAAAGAAGAGTATAGCAGGGCCCAGAAGAGGGACCCTGAGATTGTTATGCATGGTTAGTCTCAGTGAAGCCCTACAGTGTTGGGGACCTGATCAAGGGGTTTATTCTGTTGCTTCTCAGCCCAGCCCTGACCTCCCCCTGCCCCACATAGCTACTCTAGAAATGAAAGTAGACAGTAGCCTTGGGAATCAGAGGCTGAATGAGGGGAGGTGGTGATGCTGTTGTTGTGAATGTGGACATGTTTTCTTCAGCAGCTTGTAAAATGCCAGGTATCCAATTGGTGTCATATGCAACCACAGTGAGGCAACTGCCCCATACAGCTCTGTTACCATCTGTATTTGAGAAGTGAGAACTGTAGACTCAGGGAGGGGAGGTGATTTACTCAGGATCACACAGCTGTTGGGGACAGTGCGGGAACTGGAAGCAGGTCATCAGATTCCAGAACTGGTATTCATCCTGGACTTCCTCTTGCGGCTTCCCTTTTCCTCACTTGTTCATTCTGCGATGACCTCTTGACCCCCATTCTCTCTGCTGAACCTTGGGACTGGCTCCAACCACACAGAAGCGGGTGGCACAGCCCCGGAGCCTTGCCTCGTGGATCGACTCTGTCCGGTGGGGAGGACCGACAATGAACAAGCACAGCAACTCTCTCTGAAGACGAGGATCAGGGCCTCTTGGAAGTGGGAGCCGTGTATGGAATCCAGCAATGCTTTTCAGAGACCTTTTGTGAGATTACTGTCCATTGGCCAGACAAGAGTCAAGGAGGAGAAAGCAGCTTAGGGCCTGGAATCAAGTGTTCATGGGCACTCACATGTAATCCCTTCACTCAGGAGTCTGAGGCAGATGGATTGGGAGTTCAAGGTCAGTCTGGGTAACAGGGTAAAACCATGTCTCAAAAACTTAAGAGCTGGAGAGATGGTTTAGCAGTTAAGGCACTTGCCTGTGAAGCCTAAGGACTCATCTTTGACTCTCCAGATCCCACATAAGCCCGATGCACAAAGTAACACAAGTGTGCAAGGTCGTACATGCACACAAGGGGCACACATGTCTGAGTTTGATTGCAGTGGCTGGAGGCCCTGTTGAACAATATTCTCTCTATATCTCTTTCTCTCTCTCTCTCTTCCACTCTCTCTCTCACATAAAAAGTCCATTGGGCCGGGTGTGGTGGCACACGCCTTTAATCCCAGCACTCGGGAGGCAGAAGTAGGAGATTGCCATGAGTTCGAGGCCACCCTGAGACTACATAGCTAATTCCAGGTCAGCCTGGACCAGAGTGAGACCCTACCTCGAAAAACCAAAAAAAAAAAAAAGTCCATTGGGCTTGCCTCAATTAAAAAAAAAAAAACTTCCAACAGGGCTAGGGTGATAGTTCAATGGGTAAGAGTGCTCGCTGTATAAACAGGAAGACCTGAGTTCAATCCTCAGCACCCACATAAAAAGCCAAGCATGGCCACCCACACCTGCAAAGCCCCAGTGGAAGGGTCAGAAACAGGAGGATTCCTGGGACTTGGGAGCTCCAGGTTCAGTGACAGACTCTGTTTCAAAGAAATGAGGCAAAAGATCAATAAAGGACACTCGATGTTTTCCTCTGGCCTCCACACTCGTGTTCATGTGGTACATGCATCTGCACACATGTGCAAACACCACACTCACACATAGACATACACACTAAAAAAAATACATTCAAGGAAGAGGACAGACAGGATATATCAGCCAGGGGACAGAAAGACAGTGAGTGTACACGTAGGAGGAAGAAATGGTCTTGGGATTGGACGAGGATGGGGGAAGAGTCCATGACACATTCTCCTTTTGCCCTGAAGACCTTTGAGAGCCAGCTCGTAAGGTCTCCAAGCCCCTCGTCTTGTGTTTTCATGGCTCCTCATTGTCTTCTGACTGGCTGACTCAGAGGCTGAGTAGGGACAGAGGACAAAGAAACAAAGGATCTGACAATAGACAGGCAGGCAGAGGTTAGCCCAAACCTTCTAGGAGGACACAGAGGAGCCAGGGCAGGGCAGCACCTGGGACAGCTCTCAGTGGCTCTTGGGACTCGGTGATCATTGCTTCCTTCACTCATTCCACAAATATTTATACAGTGCCTACCTTGGTGTGGACCAGAAAAAAAAAAAAAAACCAACAGACAAAATCCCCTGCCCGCTTGGAGGTCACTTTCTAGTAGAGAGAGAGAGAGAAAATAAGCTTAACAAATCTACAGTGATGCGTTAGATTAGAAGGCAGCCTGTGGCTGGAAAGGAGGTTAGGAAGGGGACCCGGACAAGGCTATCAAATGAGTGCTTGGGCTGTGATTATTAGCGGCAGGAGCCCATCTGGTTTATAACCAAGTGTGTCTTTGAGTTGGCCACTGTCCAGGGAAGGGGCAGAGAGAGACAGCTTGTTCATAAGTTGTTACTATGTGACAGACACTTGACAACTGCCCCCTCCCCATGACTACTCCAGGCCACATCATCAGATGAGAATTACCACCTCCTCCTTGCAGCCATGGAGAGTGAAGTTCAGGGAGATTAAGTTACTCCTCTGAATTCACAGTTGCTAGTGAAAGAGCTGACATTTAAGCTGAGGCTTCTGATGACTTCCCCCTGCCCCCATGTTCTGGCAAGGCTCTATGAACATCTGGCATTTTCCATGGCTTTGACAACCAGGGAAAGCTGAGCATGGTGGTACACACCTTTAACCCCAGCACTCAGGAGGCTGAGGTAGGAGGATTGTTGTGAGGTTGAGGACAGAATAAGTTCCAGGTCAGCCTGGGCTAGTGGAAGACCCTGACTCAAAAAATAAGAAACAATGAACAATGAGAGACCCTGCCTCAAACAAGGTGGCTGACACCAGAGGTTGTTCTCTGACCCACCCACACACACACATGATGTTTTTAAAACCACAGTCCCCAGTGTTGTGTTTTCAATTTTTGTTCATTTTCATTTATTTATTTGAAAGTGACAGACAAGATAGAGAAATAGGCAGAGAGAGAATGGGCCCACCAGGGCCTCTAGCCACTGTAAACGAACTCCAGATGCATGTGCCATGTGCATCTGGCTTACTTGAGTCCTGGGGAATCAAGCCTCAAACCGGGGTCCTTAGGTTTCATAAGCAAGCGCTTAACCACTAAGCCATCTTTCCAGCCCCCCAGTGTTTGTGTGTGTGTGTGTATGTGGTGTGTATGGACACACACTGCCTTGGATCATATGTCAGAGGACAATCTTGGGGTGTCAGACCTGTTTGAGACAGGGTCTGTCTTGTTTACTGCTACAAACACCAGACTAGCTGGCCCATAAATTTCGGTATTCTCCTGACTCTGTCTCCCATTGGTGTAGGTGTGCTGGGATTATAAACACAATTGCTGGCATCTGGCTGTAAGTTTCTGGGGATCCAAACTCCAGTCACCTGGCTTGCACAGTAAGTGCTTTTAATTGTGCCATCTGCTAGATCATGATTTTTCTTTTGAATAGAATATAAAAGTGGGATAAAATGTGAAAAGGCCAACTAGGGCAAAAAAGAAAGAAAGAAAGAAAGAAAGAAAGAAAGAAAGAAAGAAAGAAAGAAAGAAAGAAAGAAAGAGGGAGGGGGGGAGGGAGGGAGGGAGGAAGGAAGGAAGGAAGGAAGGAAGGAAGGAAGGAAGGAAGGAAGGAAAAAGAAAGCCAGGCTAAAGAGATGTCTCAGTGGTTAAGGAGCTTGCCTGCACAGTCTAACAACCTGAGTTCAGTTCTCCAGTACCCAAGTAAAGCTAGATGTACAGAGTTGCTCATGTGTCTGGAGTTCATTTGCAATGGCTAAAGGCCTTGGTGCTCCCATTCATTCTCATTCTCTCTCTCTCTCTCTCTCTCTCTCTCTCTCTCTCTGTGTGTGTGTGTGTGTGTGTGTGTGTGTGTGTGTGTGTGTTGGGCATGGTAACACTCACCTTTAATTCCAGAACTCAGGAGGCAGAGGTAGGAGGGTCGCTGTGAGTTCGAGGGCAGTTTGAGACTACCTAGTGAATTCCATGTCAGCCTGAGCTACAGCAAGACCCTACCTCAAAAACAGACAAAAAACAAAAACAAAAAACCTTGAATGCAGGTAAAGGCAAGGGATTAAGGAGCAACCTGCCCTCTTGAACTCAGAAAAGAACCTTTAACCTGGCAGCCTTGGCAGAAAAGAGAGAACAGAACTCAGCCCAAAACGTGGCTTTCATGTTGTATGGAACTAAATGATTTCAGGAGACATTTAGAGGGGGTGGAAATAATCACAAAACTTGCCAGGCTTTGCTTACTAATGTCTACAAGAGAATTTTGGAAACAGGCAGGCTTGTGGATCAAAAATCTAATGCTTACCACTTAAATAGCTTTATTCCTCAACAGCTGCACTAAGTCCCTAAGCCTTCTGCACTCAGCAGAGGGCAACCACTGCTCTTTGCTCCTGTTAGCAACATGGGCCTGGCTCAGAGCCCACAGGAGAAGTAGGGCCCATCCCCGAGGAATGGCCCAAGAGGTCAGAAGGGCTGCTGAATGGCAAATGTAACTTCTTAGATCTTGGTCCCTGGCCCACCAAATCCCATGGTGACCCTGATGTTGGGGGTCTCTATTCGTTTCTTTTTTCATTGCTCTGACAAATTACCTGACAATCAATAGAAAGGGTTTATCTTGATTTGTTATTTAAGAAGGAATACTGTTCACCATGGCAGGGTAGGCATGGCAGCAGGACTGTTAGGTGGTGTCTACAGTCAAGAAGCAGACAGTAGACAGAAAATGAAGCCAGTTATAAAACCTTAAGGTCCACATCCAGTGACCCACTTTCTTCAGTGAGGCTCCACTTTCTTTTATTTATTTATTTATTTATTTTTAAATTATTTTTTATTGACAACTTCCATAATAATAGACAATAAATAACCTATGGTAATTCTCTCCCTCCCCTCCACTTCCCCCTTTGAAACTCCACTCTCCACTATATCCCCTCCCCCTCTCAATCAGTTTCTCTTTTGTTTTTATTTGCTTATTTATTTATTTGTTTGTTTTGTTTTGTTTTTTGAGGCAGGGTCTTACTCTAGCCCAGGCTGACCTGGAATTCACTCTGTAGTCTCAGGGTGGCCTCGAACTCACGCTGATCCTCCTACCTCTGCCTCCCGAGTGCTTGGATTAAAGGCGTGCGCCATCACGCCCGGCTTCTCTTTTATTTTGATGTCATGATCTTTTCCTCCTGTTATGATGGTCTGTGTAAGTAGTAACAGGTACTGTGAGGTTATATGGATATCCAGGCCATTTTGGGTCTGGAGGGAGGTTCCACTTTCTAAGTGTTCCACAACCTTCCAAAACAGCACTACCAGCTAGTGACCAAGTGTTCAAACACAGGAGACCATGGGGGACATTTCACATTCAAGCCACAACAAACAGAAACTATTTGGAGGCCTATTTGGAGTTGAAGAGTGGATGGATCTCAAGGGTCTCTATTGTCCTCCACTCCTGGCTCCATCTTGGGTTTTGATTTGCTTTGCTCATCTCATTAGCCATATTGTGGAACTGCAGTGTAGGACTCACCATGCAGAAGCTGTTGAGGAACCCACCTTCTCATCTTAGAGAACCCCAACATCCTGCAGTGACCCATAAGGCTTGATATGTCTACCAGCCCCTGCTGACAGCCAGGGAAAACAAAAGGGAGCGGCAGGCCTAAAAATGGATTCCAATACATACATCTCTTCCAAGTGTTTAAAACAAAGAAATGGTGGGCTGTAAATAAAAATAAATTAAATTAATTTTTTTTAAAAAAAGAAAAAAAATAAACCAGGCATGTTGGCTCATGCCATTAATCTCAGCACTCAGGAGGCAGAGATAGGAGGATTGCAGTGAGTTCGAAGCCAGCCTGAGACTACATAGTGAATTCCAGGTCAGCCTGGGCTAGAGTGAGAACCTACTTTGAAAAACCAAAAGATAAAGAAGGAAGAGGAGGATGAGAAGAGAAAAAAAAACAGTAAGCTGGAGAGATGGCTAAGTAGTCAAGTGCATTTCTTGCACAAGCATGAGGGCCTGAGGGGATCTGAGGACACCGAGTTCAAATCTCCAGATCCCACTCAAAACCTCTGGGCATGGCCATGCACCCCTGTAACGCCCATTCCGCAGGGAAGCAGAGACCCAAAAATCCCAGCCTTATAAGTTCAGGAATCAGTAAAGAGACTCTGGCTCAAAACAGGACCAGGCAGAAGAGCAATGGAGCGGGACACATGACGTTCTACGCTGGCCACCACAGGTGAGGATGCCCACCTGGAGCACTAAGTACACAGATATGTGGAGAGAGAGAGAGACAAAAGTAAGTTTAAGGGACTGGAGAGATGGCTCAGCAGTTAAAGCCACTTGCTAGCAAAGCATGATGGCCTGAGTTCCGTCATTCTCCAGGACTGACATAAAGCCAATGCACAAAGTGGTACATGCATCTGGAGTTCCTTTGCAGTGGCAGGAGGCCTTGGTGTACATTCTCTCTCTCTCTCTCTCTCTCTCTCTCTCTCTCTCTCTCTCTCACACACACACACACACACAGTCTCTCAAATAAAAATTTTAAAATATATTAAAATAAATAAATTGGGCTGGAGAGATGGCTTAGTGGTTAAGGAGCTTGCCTGCAAAGCCAAAGGACCCAGGTTCGATTCCCTAGTACCTATGTAAGCCAGATGCACAAAGTAGTGCATGCATTTGGAGTTTGTTTGCAGAGGCTGGAGGCCCCTCTCTCTCTCTCTCTCTCTCTCTCTCTCTCTCTCTCTGCCTCTTTCTCTCTCTCAAATAAATAAATAAAAATAAAAATGTTTAAAAAAAAAAAAGAAAAATAGTGGGCTGGAGAGATGGCTCAGAGGTTAAGGCATTTGTCTGCAAAGCCTAATGACCTGGGTTCAATTCCCCAATACCCATGTAAAGCCAGATGCACAAAGTAGTGCATGCATCTGGGGTTTGTTTGCAGTGGCTAGAGGCCCTGGTGCACCCATTCTTTCTGTGTGTTTCTGTCTGTCTCTCTACTTGCAAATAAATAATAAAATATCTTTTATTTTTTATTTCACAAGGGTCTTCTTGTCTTGACCACTCTCCTTCCCCTTCTCTGAGAAAGAAACCATCCTTCAGCAGAGAAGCTTCTCCAAGTCCACAGGGCTGGACTAACCTAATGTTGAGTCCTCCACAATCATCATAGACAATGCTCCTGTGGTGGTATACTTCCCAAAATACAAGCCTGGGAAAGAAATTGTGTAGGCCCCCAGCCTGTGTATGAGGTCAGTGTGGGCACAAGGATGAGCCGTGTGTCAATGTGTCTTCACTGATATGAATAAAAATGCCTACTCCTTCTTCCCATGGACTTCCAAATGGTAATATTCGGGATACCCACATGCTCAGTCTTCAAAGCCGAACAACAAGCCTCAAAGCTTTGCTGTGAAAAGTAAGCACTTTGCTTGGGCTGGCAATGTAGTTCAGGGGTAGAGCGCTTGCCTAATGTGCACAAGGCCCTGATTATTTAATCATTAGTTCTGCAGTAAAAGGACTTTTCTAAAAGGCACATGAGCTGTCCACACAGAGATCCATCTTATCTGCTCCCTTTATGCTTAGGCCAGTTGTAACTGAGTTGCTCTTACTTAAAACTGAAAGGGGGCTGGAGAGATGGCTTAGCGGTTAAGGTGCCTGCCTGCTAAGCCAAAGAACGCTGGTTCCAATCTCCAGGTCCCACGTTTAGCCAGATGCAAAGTGAGGCAAGGGTGCAATGCTGCACTTGCCCACAAGGGGGCGCACACATCTGGATTTCGTTCACAGCAGCTGAGAGACTGCTGGCACGCCCATCTCTATCTGTCTCCCTCTCCCTCTCTCTCTGCCTGTCTCTCTCTGTGTCTCTCTGCAAAAATAATAAATAAAATAATAATTTAAAATTTTTTTTAAAAAAACTGAAAGGGTCTATGATGGTTTAAAAGAAATGTCCCCTGTAGGCTCATGTGTTTGAACACTTGGTCCCCAGGGCAGTGGTGCTATCTGGTAAGGTTGTGGGACCTTTAGGAGGTGGAACCTCCTTGGAGGAAGTGGGTCACTGAGGCTGAGCCTTAAGGTGTGATTGCCCAACACTGCTTGCTGTTTCCTTCCCTCCTTCCTAACTGTTGGTGTGACCGTGTGACCCAAGCTTCCTGCTCCTGCCATGTTTTCCCTGCCATGAAGGACTCCATCCTCTGGGACTGCATGTCTAATTAAGCCCTTCTCCTTCCCTAAGCTACTTCTGGTCAGATATTTAGTCCCAGCACCAAAAAAAGTAACTAAGGCAGGGTGTGGTGGCACACGCCTTTAATCACTGCACTCGGGATGCAGAGGTAGGAGGATCACTGTGAGTTCATAGCCAGCCTGAGACTACATAGTGAATTCCAGGTCAGCCTGGGTTAGAGCAAGACTCTACCTTGAAACACCCCCAAAAAAAAAAAAAAAAAAAACAGACAGGGGCCTAGCCAATGCCTGTGCTAGCTGCTTTCCGTCACAAATAACAGAAATGTACTATCTCAGCAAACAGAAAGTCTCAACTTAAAACAGCTTTCAGGGTGGGTTGATTTAAGGGTTAAAAGATGTCTTCCAGGTTCTTTCAAGCTCCTTACTCTGCCCAGAAGCAAGCTGGGAATTCCAGACATAGTGTCACATCCATATGGCATTATCACCATGACATCACCCTGAGAGAGTGGAGAGACCACCTCTGCCCATGTTGCTTCTCAGGGCCAGTGCAAGGCAACCTTCCCACAAAGCCATCAGCAGGGTCTCCTGCGTTTCACTGGTCAGCACTGGATCTCATGTCTTCTCCCATTCAATTATTTGGAACAGGAGAAAATGGCAAACTACAAGGCATTTTCCTTAGACCAATCAAGCTTTTAGCAAAACTTGGGGGCGGGACATAGGGTGCCCCAGAAGCAGATGGTTATATATGATGGACCTAGCTGATCCTTTGGTTCAGCTAGGAAAGAACAAAAGGAGGAAGAGCAGGACAGGCATCCCACAATATGCCCAGCACTGCATTCGATGGCACCCTGGCTACAGCACTCCTTACACCTGAGCCACATCCACTTCTTCAGCAGGAAGTTTTCCCAAAGGCACCTCTACCAGGGAGTAGTGAGCAGCCGAGGCCTTGAACTCTTATCCTGAAGCAGTTTTGGGGTCTGAAGTGTGCCCTTCCAGCCACATTAAGGCAGGTCTTCTTGGGAGCTATGCTAGAGTGAGGTGGGGGCTAGAGCAGGAATACCCAGTTAGAAGTCAGAACTTTAAAGCCAGGGGACAGCCCACAACTATAGAAACAGGACTCATGGGACAGAAGAGGACTGAAAGGAGCCCTCTCAGAGGGCAGACTATTAGAGATCCTCCCCAGGAGGATGCCCTTCCAGGGGGATGAGGCAGTGAAATGGCTAGGTGAGTAAGCAGTATAGGGAGTTGGCCCCAAAGCCAGAACTTTACTTGTCCTAACTAGTGCCAGGCAGTTCCTTAGTAGTTGGGTTGGACCAGAGACTCTAGTAACACCCCAACCTGTATTATTTTTGACAGAGTATATCATATAGCCCAGACTGGCCTCAAACTCACTACAAAGCTGAGGCTGGCTTTCAATTTCTGATCCTTCTGTCTCAGCTTCCCAAGTGCCAGAATTATAAGCATATGTCACCACACATGGCCTTTTTCATTTTGGGGGCAGAATCTCACTCTGTAGCCCAGGCTCAACTGGAAGTCATTGGGTAGCCCAGTCTGGCCTTGAACTCAGCAATTGTCCTACCTCAGCCTCCCAGGATTCAGATGTGTACTACCACACTCAGCTTGTAACCTGTATTCTCAGTCATGTTCTTTTTGTTTTTTTTTTTTTGTTGTTTTTTTTTTGAGAGAGAAAGAATTGGTATACCAGGGCCTTAGCCACTGCAAACAAACTCCAGATGCGTGTACCACCTTATGTGCATGCGCTACCTGTGTGCATGCATTACTTTATGCATCTGGCTTATGTGGGTTCTGGAGAGTTGAACCTGGGTCCTTAAGCTTCACAGACAAGCACCTTAACTGCTAAGCCATCCCTCCAGCCCTCCGTGTTCTTTTGTACAGTCAAGCCTTTTGATCTATTCTGTTCCCTCATCAGAAAGGCTTTTCCTGCCCCTTTTGTCCTCATATTGCAGACTCCAGAGCCCAGCTGAATGCTTCCAGGTTTGCTCCCACCTAGCTATAAGGTCACATGCCTCCCTCTGGCTTCTAATTCCTGTCCAAATACTAGTCTGTCTAACAGAGAAGCTGTGATCTCTGTGTTATTGGTGACTGTGTGTCTTTCATTTTGGGTATCCCTTCAGTGTCCAGCACAGTGTATGGCCACAGCAATTGCCTAGAAAGCAAGAACAGGACAGGCAAGAAATGCAGAGGTTCCTCCTGCCTTCTTCATAGCTAGATGGTCCCACATGACAGCTAGGAGCCACATGTGGCTATTTAAATAAAACTTAATGGGGCTGCAAGGTCACTGAGAATCAAGCTGGCACTGAGCTGAAAACCTCCTCCCTGTGACCAGCTAACATAAAGCTCAAAAAAGCTATGAAGCATGCAGTGACAATAAACAACAGTGGACACTGCACGTTTTAGGTTTGGCCAGCCAGGCCAAATGAGCCAATGGGTGCCATGTCTGTTATGAGGGAAACCAACTGCTCTCTAACTGGACTGGAAGACCACTCCACAGGAGGGAATACATGCCTGGTACTGAAAACCTAGTCAAAAGCCTATGGCTGGGGAGGTCATGAGCCCTAGGGGAATAATGCCTGTTATTGTCTGGACAAATGCATTTTTATGCTCAACAAACTGCCCTGTAAGCACTTTTCTTAAAGTTCATGCCCATATATTAATTCTACTCTCACTTTTGGTTAGAGAAACTTCTCTTTTCAGATGGTGGTGACCACTGGGCACCATAGTGCTGAGAAGAAGTGACAGAGGAGTGTGCAGCACTGAGACATCCTTATCAAACCTTCCAAGGCTCAGGGTCCATTGTGGAAGAGGTGGCAGAAAGAATGTAAGAGCCAAAGGAAGGGTAGGACTGCTTACAGTGCAATCTTCCAGACACACAATGGCCTGGATATCCATGACCTTGCAGTGCCTGGTTCTACTTACACAAGACCTTCATAATAAAGAGGAAAGGATGATGTCATCAAAATAAAAGAGAGACTAATTGAAAAGGAGAGGGGATATGATAAAGGGTGGATTTGTGAAGGGGAAATTGGAGAAGGGAGGGAATTATTATGGTTTATTGTCTATAATTATGGAAATTGTCAAGAAAAAAGTTTATAAGAAAAGATTGACAGCTCTCCAGAAAAAGAAAAAAAAAAATGGGAGCTAGGTGTGGTGGCACATGCCTTTAATCCCAGCACTCGGGAGACAGAGGTAGGAGGATTGCCATGAGTTTGAGGCCACCCTGAGACTTAGCTAATTCCAGGTCAACCTGGACCAGAGTGAGACCCTACCTTGAAAAAAAAAAAACAAACCAAAAAAAAAAAAAAAAACTTAATGGGGTTGGGCATGGTGGCACATGCCTTTAATCCTAGCACTTGGGAGGCTGAGGTCAGAAGATAACTTTGAGTTGGAGACCAGCCTGAGATACATAGTGAATTCCAGGTCAGCTTGGGCTATAGTAAGATCCTACCTTGAAACACACACACACACACACACACACACACATGGGCAGAAGAATGATAGTGTGGACACCCAACATCCACTCCAGCCATATTGCATACACACACACACACACACAAGATGTACCCACTGGTGCAATAATGGCATGTCTGTTATGGGGATAACCAACTGCTGATTGGATTTTGAGGTGTGATTCATGGGAGGAAATTCGTACCTGATACTGAAAACCTAGTCAAAAGCTTATGGCTTATGCAAGGTCATAGACCCTAGGAGGGAAGCTACTACTGTTGGTTGGCTAAATTGATATGTTGTGTTGATCAAACTACTCTCTAAATGTTTATATTTATGCCCATAGATTAGTGCTGCTCTCATCTTTGGTCATAGAAGCTTCTTTTTGCACATGGTAGTGACTTCTGACATGGTAAGACTCAAAACTTATCCAAATACTGAGGAGAAGTGACAGTTGAGATCTCTGTCACCCTGTGGTAGTTTGGATGTAAATATCCCCCATAGCTTCAGCAGGGGGATGATTAAGTTTCCTAGGCAAAGCCTTCTGGAGGAGATATTACTGGGGGTGAATCTTTTGTCCAGCCTTGGGGCATGTTCAGAGCCGGCTTATGCTTGCTGTTCACTCTGCTATGGATGTCTGAAATGAGCCATGATCAAACTTCCCCTTGAAACTGAAAGCCTGAAATAAACCCTTTCCTCAAAGCTGTTTCTGGTCAGGTGTTTTTGTCCCAACATTGAGAAGATAACTGCAACATACCTCCTTCAAGTCTCAGGGAACATTCCAGAGATGTGGCGGGAAGAATGTAAGAGCCATAGGATGGGGTGAAGTGTTTTGGGGTACTGTCTTTGTAGACACAAATAGCTTTTGCATGCATGACCTCACAGTGGCTGTCATTACCTGCACAAGACCTGGATAATATTGGGCCATCAACATGTCATTGTGGATCATGAAGGAAGACAAAAAAAATGAAAAAGAAAAATAAAAAAGAAACCAGCTGTGGTGGTGCACACCTTTAATCCCAGCACTCTGGGAGGCAGGGGTAGGAGGATCGCTGTGAGTTCGAGGACACCTGAGACTACATGGTGAAATCCAGGTCAGCCTGAGCTAGAGTGAAACCCTACTTCAAAAAAGAAGAAGGAGAAAGAGGAGGAGGAGGAAGAGAAAAAGAAGAAGAAGAAGAGGAGGAAGAAGAAAGCAAGCTTAAAGTATTTCTGCAGCCTGCATGGGGGCAGGCCCCCTGCCACAAGTGCCCTTCCAGTCAAGCCCATCAGAGCTCTCTTTCTGCTACCAGTGGTCTTGTCTGCACTAGGTGTTCCCAGGTTATTAGCATCTTACTCAAAGAATTTTAAAAGCACACACAAATAGCAGAATGGCAAGAAGTTTGGAGAGCAAAGCAAAGCACAGGCTAGATATGCAGCAGGCTCCTTGAGTCACGGTCTTTAAGACTATCATTATTTTCTGAGACTTCCTTTCATGGACGTAGAAGGAGGAGATGGTTGTTAGAGGGGAAGTTGTTTCTGCTTTGATGGAGAGGCTTGGGTTATAGAAGCTTTTATTCATTTGGTATGTCTTTTCCCATGATACATCTGATTTTTAAATTTTATTTATTTGGGGCATATGTGTTGCGTGTGGATACAGGTGCATGTGTTTGGAGGTCAAAGGACACGTTTTTGAGTCATTCCTTGGCATCCAAGAAGGGAATCTCATTGTACACCACTCCATTTGCCAGACTAGCTTCTGGGAAATGCCCCCTGTATTTACTTTTGTTCTCACTGTAGGTACACGGGAATTACTAAAGTCCTCCACAGCTTCTCGCTTTTATATAAGGTCTGAAGTATGAACTCAGGTACTCATAGTTGCTCAACAAGCACTTCATCCATGGAGCCATCTCCCCAGCCCTGATTTTAATCATCTATACCTCTAATCAGGAATTAGGAATAAGATGGTAAATAGGGAATGTTCCTTAAGAGTTCACTGAGGCTGGGCATGGTGGCACATGCCTTTAATTCCAGCACTCAGGAGGCATAGGTAGGAGGATCACCATGAGTTCAAGGCCAGCCTGAGACTACATAGTGAATTCCAGGTCAACCTGGACTAGAATGAAACCCCCCCTCCAAAAAACAGCAGCAACAACAACAAAAACAAAAAGAGTTCACTGAAGACACAATTTTTTTTACTGTGCATGCATCAGAACGAAGTCCAAGGGCTAGAGAGATGGCTTAGTGGTTAAGGTGCTTGTCTGCAAAGCCCTAAGGACCCAGGTTTGATTCCCCAGTACCCATATAAGTCAGATGCACAAAGTGGTGCATGCTTCTGGAGTTTACAGTGGCTAGAAGTCCTGGTGCACCTATTCTCTTTCTCTCTCTCTCTCTCTCTCTCTCTCTCTCTCTCTCTCTCTCTCTCTCTCTCTCTCAAATAAATAAATAAATAAAATAGGGGAAAAAACTAAGTCCAAGATGGATCAGCCCTCTGCCTGTAGTTCCAGGACGTGTTCTAGAATATGTTGAATAGAAACCAACCACAAAATGGGACTTGCTAAGGAATTACTAGAGGTTATTAGTTTGGGGTGGCCAGTTGCTTTGGTTAGAAAGGGATAATTGTACAGCTCTGTGCAGGCGAGGGGCTCAGGTTGCTAAGCACCTTGTTAGGAAAGGAGTGTGTAGTGCAGTCCCCCGTGTCTAAGCTATCTGTATACTTGTCTGTGTCACTTCCTCCCTGCCCGTCTTTCTTTCTGTCTTTCTTTCTCCAGCCCGCTTCCCTCATCCACACAGGGACAAGCAGCTTTGCAATTGGCAAAGCCTTTTCACAGCTTGAGTCCTACAAGGTGAGAAAGGCCTGTAATTTCCATTTTACAGATAAGCAAATCAGAGCCCAGAGAGGTGAAGATGCTTGTCCAAGGTCACCCAGTTGGCAAATGTCAGAGCCTAGAGCAGACCCTGGACCCAGGCCTCTTCTCCTTCAACGCCATGTCACTGCTCACTGCAGCATTCTCTAACCTAACCTGCTGATACAGTAATCCCTTTCACACCCTCCCAGGGCTCCAGATGGAGGAATTAAGAAGTACACAGAATTTTGGCTATGTGTACTAGCCTCAAGGGCAAAAGAAGTAGGTTTAAATTACAGCCATACAAACTGTGTAACCTTGGGTCAGTATGATTATCAGCATTGCAATAGAGGGGTGCTGTAGTCAACTCCAAGCTGTTGGGACAAGCATCCAACCAGACACAGTTTATGAGAGGAAGGGTTTATTTCAACTTACAAATCTAGGGGAAATTCCATCAGTGGTGGAAGAAGCTGCTCACTTCCACAGATCCAAGCACAGAGAAACAACTGCAGCCAGGAAAACACCAGCATCATCAAACACACACGATCCAAGCTCAAACTGTTCTCTCCACACCTGTGGGCTGGAATCAAGATCCAACCCCCAAACATATCTTAGGGCTGGACCATAGGATCCAACCCAAGTGACACCTTCTCCAACAGGCTGCTGGAAACTTAAGCAGGAAATTTAATCTTAATGAAAAATACCTGAGGCTAGGGCTGGAGAGATGGCTTAGCAGTTAAGGCGCTTGCTTGCAAAGCCTAAGGACCCAGATTCTATTCTCCAGGTCCCACGTAAGCCAGATGCACCAGGTGGCACAAGTGTCTGGAGTTCAGTTGCAGTGGCTACAGGTCCTGGAGTGCCCATTCTTCCCTGTCCCATGTCTAATAAATAAATAAAAATAAAACTTTAAAAAATACCTGAGGCTATGGGGGCTATGCATTCACATTCAGACCACCACAAAAGCCATACTCAGGAATCTGTTTCATGTTATCTCACTCCTACACTGAGTCTGGTCAGACCCATGGGTTTCCTCGCCCACAGAGACCCAAATGTCTGAAACCTGAGATGAGTCCAGATGTACTCATGGGAGAGGGGATGGAGGAAGCCTGAAGGGTGCAGGCTGTCCCTGGAGTGAGCTGACATTACCTCTGCAGAAAAATTAAAGGAGTTGGAGAGAAAACACAGGCAGGGAAGGGGAGGGGAGGGAGGAGATAGAAAGGAAAGATGAGAAAGGGACATGAAGTCATGTCACTGCTAAAGGAACATGGCTTTGATGAGTTAGTTGCCCCTTAAGCCTCTGGGTACAGCTCTATCAAATGGAGTGACACTTCCCTGGCTGGAGGCCAAAGGTGAAGTGAGGTGCTGCATGTGAGGCCCTCAGCTGGGGTAGAGCCTATAGCAGTCCAGGGAATGTCTGTGCCTGCATCGTGGAGCTTTGGCATGCAAGGAGGCCCATAAAAAGACATCACAGGCCGGGCGTGGTGGCGCACGCCTTTAATCCCAGCACTCGGGAGGCAGAGGTAGGAGGATCGTCGCGAGTTCAAGGCCACCCTGAGACTACATAGTTAATTCCAGGTCAGCCTGTCCATAAAAAAAACCAAAAAAAAAAAAAAAAAAAAAAAAAAAAAGACATCACAGAAGGCTGGGGGATGGCTCATGACTTAAAGGCACTTGCTTGAGAAGACTGTAGGCCTAGGTTTGATTCTCCAGTACCTACATAAAGCCAGATGCACAATGAGGCACCTGCCTCTGAAGTTCATTTGTAGTGGCAAGAGGCTTTGGCATGCCCAAACTTCTCTGTCTTTCTCCATCTTTCTCCAAATAAATAAACAAACAAAAACTTTTTAGCCAGGTGTGGTGACATACTACTTTAATCCCAGCACTCTGGTGGCCAAGGTAGGAGGATCACTGTGAGTTCAAGGCCACCTTGAGACTACAGAGTGAACTCCAAGTCAGCCTGGGCTAGAGTAAGACCCTACCTCAAAAGATTTTTTTTTTTTAAAGTCATCATAGGGCTGGAGAGATGGCTTAGCGTTTAAGGCGCCTGCCTGCTCAGCCTAAGAAGGCCAGTTCCAATCTCCAGGTCCCATGTTTAGCCAGATGCAAAGTGATGCAAGGGCGCAATGCCAAACTTGCCCACAAGGGGGCGCACACATCTGGAGTTCGTTCTGAGCAGCTGAGAGGCTGCTGGCGTGCCCATTCTCTCTCTCTCTGTCTATCCCTCTCTCTCTGTCTCTCTGTGTCTCTCTCCAAAAAAAAAAAAAAAGGGCATCATAGACGGTGGTTGTGGCTAAATGAGGATGTGGCTACGCAGTGGAATGCTTGCCTAATATGCATGATGTCCTGGATTCAATCCCTAGCACCCAAACAAACAAAAAAATACAAACAGAAAACTAGAGCTTGGGCTGAAGAGATGGTTCAATGGTTAAGGCACTTGCCAGCAAAGCTTAATGACCCAGGTTCAATTCCCCAGTACCCACGTCAAGCCAGATGCACAAAGAGGCACATACATCTGGAGTCCACTTGCAGCAGGAGGCCCTGGCTGCCAGCCCATTCTCTCTCTTTCTCTTCTCTCTATCTCTCTCTGCTTGCAAATAAGTAAAAATATTATAAAATTTTTTTAAAGAAAAGAACAGAGCCCAGCATACATAGGTATCAGGGTTCTATCCTCACCACAAGAAAGAAATAGGGAGGGAGAAAGAGGGGAGCAAAAGGAAAGAGGAGGGGCAGTAGGAAAGGAAGGGAGGAAGGGAGGGAGGGAGGCAATGTAACAGTATAATAACGTAATGCCTACTGTTTCCTTAATGCCAGCACTGAGCCACTCTCCATCAACCTTTAAAGAAGGTCATTATGAAACAAACTGGCAGGAATCAGGATGATGCGCCCAAGGTCACCCAGGGAGCCAAGATGCCAATCATGGCACCCACACCATACTACAGGCAAGTCAAGATGTGGGTCTCTGTGGTCCAGGGTTCAGAAGGCTTGCAGGTTACATTGACCATCTTGGCCCAGGGACCACTTCCTCAGCCCTGAACCCCAAACACTGGGCAAAGTGGAGCAGCAAGAAACACAACCCCACAGCCCTGACTTCTGCCACCCTTTCTACCCCAGGACAGCTGCATGGTCCTCAGTTTCTCTTCCCCTCTTTGGCCTCAGCTTCTCCATGTGTGCAGTAGGGGTCCTGGAATTCAGATGCTAACTCTGTGGGGTGGTGCAACAGCCACAAGGAATCTGAGGGGGAAAATCATCTTCAGTAACAGAGCCAGGCCTCTTCTGAGCAGCAGGATGAGTTAGCAGGTATCATTAGGCTGTGTTTACAAGCAGGTGGTTAGAGTGGGGAGTGGCCCCAGGTTCCAGACTCGGGCAGGGAAAGGATTGGTGAACACCCAGCAGAAGCTACAAATTGCTTCCTGATTGAGGGAGGGATGACCAAGGGGCCCAGAGGGGGGAGGAGCTGCCAGGAGCATGCGACTGTCCTCACAGAGTTGAAGCTCCTTTGAAGGCATCTGAGCCAGTCCTTTGAGTACACAAGTGGCTAGATTGAGGCCCTCAAGAGAGGAGAGACTGGTGCAAAGTCCCCCAGCCAGGGCTTTTGAGCTGAGTTGCTCTGCTGGCTCCTAAGGGGGAGCTCCTCCGTGGCCCTCCCTGAATTCCTAGAGAAAGCGGCCAGCTATAAACCCCCAGGGATTATGTGTGCACTAATGGCTTGTGACAAAGGCAGCTGGGATAATCTCCTGCTCTGCAGACTAAACAAGGCTCAAGGGACCAAGTCAAACAAAGCTGAGGTTTTGCATTGGTCCTAGCTGGTTGGCAGGAGTGACCCAGGCTCTTAGACTCTTAGAGCCCAGAATCTCCCCTTCTCCACTGAGGGCCAGACAGAAGCTTGTCCACAACAGATGTTCTCACTGTGACCATCCTGGCTTTGTGGTACAGAATGCACTTCTTTTTTAGATATTTTATTTATTTATTTGCAATGGGAAAGAAAGAGAGAGAGAAGACAGAGAGTGGGTGTGCCAAGGCCTCCAGCCACTGCACACAAACTCCAGACGCTTGTACCACCTTGTGCATCTGGCTTTACATGGGTCCTGGAGAATAGAACCTGGGTCATTGGGTTTTGCAGACAAATGCCTTAACTGCTGGGCCATCTCTCCAGCCCTTGGAATGTACTTCTAACTCATGGCTCCAAGAGGAAAAAACTGAAGCTCAGAGAGGGGAGGAAGATGCTGTCTCAAGTACAGGTCAAATCAGGCAGGGCCCTGGGGCACAAGACCTCCTAACTTTCCACTTCACCAAGGTCCCCAAATTCTTCCTTAAAATGAGTGTGCCACCTGACATATGCACTTCAGAACAGATGGGTTCAGAGTCCCCACTTTATCCAGGGGGACACACTTCAAGACTCCTGGAAACCACAGATGGGGCCAAACCTTTTATCTACTATGCTTTTTCCTACACACATCACTGTGGCCGAGTTTAATTTATAAATTAGGCACAGTAAGAGACGAACAACAACAATGATGGACAAGCATAACAATACTCTAATCAAAGTTATGAGTTGTCATCTCCCTCAAAATATCATATGGAGCCAGGTGTGGCAGAGCACACCTTTAATCCCAGCACTTGGTGGCAGAGATAGGAGAATTGGTGGGAGTTTGAGGCCACCATGAGACTACACAGTGAATTCCAAGTCAGCCTGGGCTACAGTGAGACCCTACCTAAAAAAGCCACACACACACACACACACACACACACACACACACACACACCTTTTGTAGTAGTGTAGATCTTGGGAATTTTAACAAACATCTTTTTCTTTCCCTATTAAATTGAGAATTTCCCTTTTTCACTTAAAGGGAGCCCAAATGTTCGAACACTTGAGCCTATGGGAACATTTCTCATTCAAACCACAACAGAGGAGCTAAGGAAATACCTCAGCCTCACGAGATGACGACTGGCGTTCAGATCCCAGTACTCCAGGATAAATACAAGGTATAGAGGTGTGCCTATAATTCCAGCCATGAGGAGGCAGACAGGGAATCCTTAGGTCAGTGGGCTAGCCTAAGTGGTGAACTCCAGTCCAATTAGAGACCCTGTCACAAAAAAAAAAAGGTAGATGGGGGCTGAAGAGCTGCTCAGTAGCTAAAATGCTTCCCTGCAAAGCCTAACAACCCAGGTTCGATTCCCCAGTATCCACGTAAAGCCAGACACACAAAGTGGTGCATGCCTCTGGAATTTGCTTGCAGTTGCTGGAGGCTGTGGCGAGCTAATTCTCTCTCTCTCTCTCTCTCTCTCTCTCTCTCTCTTGCAAATAAATAAATTAATCAATATATGTATATTTTTAAAGTTAGATGGTGTTTCTGAGGATAACACCCAGAAGATCATCCTGTGGTCTCCATATGCATATGCACACATATGCACATGCACCCACAAAATGTACCCACACACATGTGAATGTATACACATACACAATGCATGCCTGAAAAGATAATTTAAGTGGGCAGGTTATATAGTTCGGTGATAGAGCACTTGCCCTGGGTTTAATCTGCAGCACCACAAGAAGGAAAAAGAAAACAGAAGCCCTTGGCCACTCCTCTTTAGCATAAGTGGCATTTCCAGCATCACTACTCTTGTGCTTTGCAGCCATCCCAAAGTAAGGGCGACTCAAACCCAGCACTGTTACCCTGAACAGTTGCTCTAATAACTCAGACCTGTGCTGCATGACAAATGAGTGGGTAGCATATACAGCGTGGATACTTTGGATAAAGGGGTGATTCACCTTCAGCAGCAGGGTTCGTCACGCTAAGAATGGCACACAACTTTAAATTTACATATTATTTATTTCTAGAATTTTCTACGGAATATGTTCAGACGGAATCTGTAGGAAGCAAAACTGCGGATCCAGGGGACTAGTGTGCTCCAATTTTTAGCCAAAGTACTGTTCCCACCAGGTGTCTCACTAGAGTCCACAAGATGAAGCCTTGGTCCAGGTAGGGCCCCTGCCTTTTTAGAGCCCCACGGCTTTGGTAGGTTCCTTCACCATTCTGAGCCTCAGTTTGCTTATTTCTGAAGCAGCAGAAATAAGGACCAGCCCTCTCTGATAGCTGCTGTGTCAATTAGGAGAATTCATGGACACAGATGCTTTGTGCATGGTAAGCCCCCAATTATAGCTACTGCTATTAGCAACTCCAGCACTAGCCTGCTGGATGGCGAGGGCAAGGCTCTCACTTTCACTAAGCCTTCTTTCCTAAGAGGGATGTCTAAAAGATAACTTCCACTGGGCATGGTGGTGCATGCCTTTAATCCCAGCACTCAGGAGGACAGGCAGTAGGATTGCCATGAGTTCAAGGCCACCCTAAGACTACATAGTGAATTCCAGGTCAGCCTGAGCTAGAGTAAGACCTTACCTTGAAAAAAAAAAAAAGATAACTTCCAACTCCAGAGCTGTGTACTCTCCATAATACAACCCAAATGAGACTTGGGGACCCCAGAATTGGGAGAAAGGCAAGAGACTTGTTAGTTCCCTCGTTCCTTTCCCAGCCCTGCTGCTTGACCTGCCCCCAGGTTCCACACACCTGTTGCAGGCACTCTGGGCCGTGAGTCCTCACAGCAGCCACCCCGTCTCTTTCCAGAGCTGAGCTGAGTCACTTCTGGCACTATTCCAGAGTGTGCCATTGCCACTGAAAATTGTGACCTTCAGCCTCCCAGAGCTGGGGAGAGGAGGGTCAGGGACATTTGAGAACTGCAAGGGGAAGTACCACCTCCCTCTTCCTTGGCACCTCGGGGTGTCAGGGAGACAAGTCTCCTGGTCCTGAACAAGAGTCACCTCCAGATGACTTGACTCTCTCTCTCTCTCTCTCTCTCTCTCTCTCTCTCCATTACTGTCCTCCCCTCAGGTTAGAGGCACCTCACTCCAGCCTTCAATGGGTGGGGATTGTACTGGTCATTCTAAATGCCATGTCCATTCCATATTGTCGAGTTCATTGCTGAAAACTGAGGGTGATTTGGCCTCATGGGAGGAGGGGAGGGGGTGCAGGGTGGGGGAGGGCGGGGGCATCTCTCTTGCCTCTGGTTCCCAACTGGAGTAAGACGAGATCTGCTTCCTGAGGATTAAGATGGGACTGGCCTCTGCAAGCCAGGGAAGTGCAACAAGACCTGTGATTACCCACCTGACCCTGCTCACCTGAATGTGCATCAAGTTTGAGCCCCTGGAGGGGTATTGCAACTCCTGCTGCTGGGGTTAGAGGGTGTGGAGATGTTTTTCACCTAGCACGTGAAGGCTTCCATGGCTGCTGTTCTGCTCCGTGCACAGTGGCTGGGCTCATTTGTACAGATTTATTACAGTGTATCTATGACCAACATCCCAGGAACCTCTTGTCCTTAAAGTATATTCTGGCCAGGGCAGATTACAAGGAATGTTCCAGACATTATAGTTGGGGAATGTTTCAGACATGGCAGTTCCAGACAGTTATAGCTGGGGAAAAGCTGAGTTGATGTTAAATGCTCTGCTCCTCCAGGGCAATCTTCCATTCCTGGCTTCCATTTCCTAAGCTGTTACCAGAACAAAATAACCCCCACCCATGCCCATTGTTCACGGCAAAAAAGAGGGGGGCTGGAATTTCTCTCTTTCTCTCTCTTTTTTGAGGTAGAGTCTCGCTCTCTAGCCCAGGCTGACCTGGAATTCACCATGTAGTTTCAGGGTGGCGAACTCACGGAGCTCCTCCTACATCTGCCTTCTAAATACTGGGATTGAAGGCATGTGCCAGCACGCTTGCAGCTAGAAGGGGTTTTTTATTTTTTTATTTTTATTATTATTTATTATTTTTTTTTTTTTTTTTTTTTTGGTTTTTCAAGATAGGGTCTCACTCTAGCCCAGGCTGACCTGGAATCCACTATGTAGTTTCAGGGTGGCCTTGAACTCACGGAGCTCCTCCTACATCTGCCTTCTAAGTACTGGGATTGAAGGCATGTGCCAGCACGCTTGCAGCTAGAAGGGGTTTTTTATTTTATTTTTTATTTTATTTTATTTTATTATTTTATTTTATTTTATTTTATTTTATTTTATTTTATTATTTTATTTTATTTTATTTTATTTGGTTTTTCAAGATAGGGTCTCACTCTAGCCCAGGCTGACCTGGAATTAACTCTGTATTCTCAGGGTGGCCTCAAACTCACGGTGATCCTACCTCTGCCTCCAAGTGCTGGGATTAAAGGCGTGAGCCACCACGCCTGGCTTTAGAAGGGGCTTTCTGAGAGGCATAGTGTGGACGAATTCAAGAGCTGATCATTGTCCCTGGAAAAGGAAAAGAAAAACAAAATGCACCACTCAATAGCTTCCAGACATCAGAGTCCAGAAGAAACAGTGTGAGACAGGGAGGTCCAATCTTTTGGCTTCACTGGGCCACAATGAATGAAGAAGAAGTGGTCTTGATGGGACTGGAGAGATGGCTCAGTGATCAAAGTGCTTGCTGCACAAGACTGACCACTGGAGTTCTGATCCCCAGAACCCACCTAAAGTCAAACACAAGGAGTGCACACGACATAATCCCAAAGCACCTGTGGCAATGGGAAGTGGAGTCAGGAAACTCCTGAAGCTCAAGGGTCCGTTAGTCTGGTGTTCACAATGGCAAATAAGAACAGAGACTGTGTCTCAAAGGGGGAGGCAATGACCAACACCCCAGGTTATCCTCTGGCCTCCACATGAACCATGGCATGTGAACACCCATACAGACATACACACAGTAATTGTCTTGGACCACACATTAAGTTTACAAACACTAATGAAGGCTGAGAATGAAGGATCTGTGTATAATTTTTGTGGCATCAATGATCACAAATAAGCAAAATGTCTTCACATAAAATAATTCTAATTACATAATGCCAAGTTTGGAGAGCCAAATTGTTGAGCAGGTCCTGAGTTTGCGATCACCAATAAAGAAAATGAACATAGCTAGGTAATAAAAACTTCATTAATTCCTTTTTTTTAGGATAAAAGTAAAAGAGGGGCTGGAGGGATGGTTTAGCAATTAAGGCATTTGCCTGTAAAGCCAAAGGACTCAGGTTCGATGCCCCAGAACCCACATTAGCCAGATGAACAAGGGTCACATGCATCTGGAGTTCGTCTGCTGGTGTCTGGCTAGATGTATTCTATGCTCACCAAACTGCCCAGTAAGCACTTCTCTTAATGTCCACACCCATATATTAATGCCACTCTCACTTTTGGTTAGAGAAGCTTCTCTTTTCAGATGGTGGTGACCTTGGGATGACTCAGAAGACACCATGGTGCTGAGAAGAGAGAGACAGAGGAGTGCTCAACACTGAAATATCTCAAACCCACCTTCCAAGGCTCAGGGTCCATTGCGAAGAGGTGGTAGAAAGAATGTAAGAGCCAAAGGAAGAGTAGGACTCCTTACAACGTGCTCCTCCAGACACAAAATAGCCTGGATATCCATGACCTCACAGTGCCTGACACTACCTACACAAGACCATCCTAACAGGAGGAAAAGATGATGACATCAAAATAAAAGAGAGACTGATTGAGAGGGGGAGGGGTTATGATGGAGAGTGGAGTTTCAAAGGGGAAAGTGGGGGGGGGAGGGAAGTACCATGGGATATTGTCTACAATTAAGGAAGTTGTCAATAAAAAAATAAATAAATTTTTTAAAATGTCAAACTTCAGAATCAGTAAAAGACTCCATTTCAAGTAAGAATGGGCAGAAGAGTGATGGAATGAGATACCCAGTGTTCTGCTCTGACCACTGCAGGTGTGCACATGGGGTGCAACATGGGCACATAAACAATCACATAACACACACACTATATTACACACACACAAGCATATATATGGCATTGTTCATCACAGGCTGAGAATGTAATTCACTGGTACACTACTTGCATAATGTGCTTAAGGCCCTGGGATCAAGCCCCAATATAACAAAAACAAAAGTAAAATAAAATATTGTTTATCTTGATAATTGAATTTTTGGTGTCCCTTTAAAATACCTCCCTTACCTACTCTAGCCTCAGCCTTAATTCCCACTCCCACTAACTTCCTTTCACAGGGAATTACTAAAGTCTGTGCTTTTTTGAAAAAGGAGAAAATCAAGAAAGAGGAAAGTGTGGAGATAGGGGATGGGTGTGACACATGAGAAAAATACAAAGGGAATCTCAAAAATGTTGGTGATGAGCCTGGTATGGTGGCACATGCCTTTAATCCCAGCACTTGGGAGGTAGGAGGATGACTGTGAGTTCAATGACACCCTGAGACTACATAGTGAATTCCAGGTCAGCCTGAGCTAGAGTGAGACCCTACCTCAAAAAAACAAAACAAAACAAAAAGTTGATGATGAGGGATCCCACAGTGACAGCCATGCACAAGCCAGAGAGGCAAGGGCTCAGATTCCAACAGGACAGAAGCAAGAAGTGGAAACCCATCAATTCAATGTGAACACTGACAGGAAGCATTTAGGATTGACTGGGTGAAAAGTAATTTTTAAAAACTGAACAAGTGGGGCTGGAAAGATGGCTTAGTGGTTAAGGTATCTGCCTGCAAAGCCAAAGGATCCTGGTTCAATTCTCCAGGACCCACATAAGCCAGGTGCACAAGGGGGAGCATGTGTCACTCTAGCATACATCTGGAGTTCATTTGTAGTGATTGGAGGCCCTGGTATGCCCATTCTCTCCCTCTCTCATTCTCTCTTCCTCTCTCTCTCTCTCTCTCTCTCTCTCTCTCAAATAAATAAAATATATTTTAAAAATGGAACAAGTGAAAACACAGATGATTATTATCTCAAAATGCAAAGAAATTAAAGAATAGCAAGAAGTGCTGGGTGTGATGGCACATTCTTTTAATCCCAGCACTCAGGAGGAAGAGGTAGGAAGATCACCATGAGTTCGAGGCCACCCTGAAACTACACAGTGAATTCCAGGTCAGCCTGAGCTGGAGTGAACCTACCAGAACCCCAACACTCAAATAAGAGGGGGAAGCTGGGCATGGTGGTGCACACCTTTAAATCCAGCACTTGGGAGGCAGAGGTAGGAGGACTGCTGTGAGTTTGAAGCCACCCTGGGACTACAAAGTGAATTCCAGGACAGCCTGAGCTAGACTGAGACTCTACCTCCAAAAACCAAAAAAATAAATAAATAAAGAGGTAGGAGGACTGCTGTGAATTTGAAGCCACCCTGAGACTACAGAGTGAATTCCAGGACAGCCTGAGCTAGAGTGAGACCCTACCTCAAAAAACCAAAAAAAAAAAAAAAAAGAGGGGGGCTGGAGAGATGGCTTAGCGATTAAGGCATTTGTCTGTAAAGCCTAAGGACCCAGGTTCAATTTCCTAGTACCCATGTAAGTCAGATGCACAAGGCGGTGCATGAGTCTGGAGTTTGTTTGCCATGGCTACGGGCCCTGACATGTCAATTCTTTCTGTCTTTTTCACATGCTCTCTCTCTCTCTTTCTCAAATAAATAAACAAATATTCAAAACAAAAGACAAGGGTTGGAGAGATGGCTTCATAGTTAAAGCACTTGCTAGCAAAGCCTAAGGATTCATGTTCAACTCTCCAGGTCCCACATAAGCCAGATGCACAATGACGCAAGTGCGCAAGGTCACACATGCACACAAGGGGCACATGCATCTGCAGTTCAATTGCAGTGGCTGGAGGCCCTGGTAGCCAATTCTTTTTTTCTCATGAAAAAGGCAGCCTGTTGGGCTTGCCTCAAAAAAAAAAAAAAAAAAAAAAAAAAAAAAAAAAAAACAAGAAGTAACATTGTACTGGTTTAGCTGTGAAAAGCAATTATGTAATCATATATTAGCCTGCTGTGGTGGTGCAAGCCTTTAATCCCAGCACTGGGGAGGCAGAGGTAGGAGGATCGCTGTAAGTTTGAGGCCAGCTTGAGACAACATAGTGGATTCCAGGTCAGCCTGGGCTAGAGTGAGACCCTACCTAGAAAAAAAAAAGAAAAGAAAAAAAGACAACAAAATCATATATTGACCCAACCGTAAGAATGCTATGACTATTGGGAAATGGGTCATAGGAAAGGTGTGTGCAAATGGTGCAGATGGACAGAAAAGGAAGGTCCATATCATTCTTCCATTGTATTATGTCTAAAACCCAAAAAATTAAGTAGTATCTCATATCAAATTATAGTATTCCAGTAGACTATAGCAAATGAAACAGTTCCTGCACAGCAAAGAAACAATCAAATGAAAGGGTAATCTATTCAATAATAGAAATATTTGAAAATCTTATCTCATAAGAGGCTAATGCTCAAAATATATAAGACATTGTATAGCCTGATAACAAGAAACAGCAGATAACTCAATTTAAAATATTTTTATTTATTTGACAGAGAAAGAGGGAGAGAGAAAGAGAGAGAAAGAGAGAGAAAGAGAATGGGTGCACCAGGGCCTCCAGCCACCGCAAATGAACTCCAGATGCGTGCGCTCCCTCGTGCATCTGGCTAACGTGGGTCCTGGGGAATCCAACCTGGGTCCTTTGGCTTTGCAGGCAAACACCTTAACTGCTAAGCCATCCCTCCAGCCCAGATAACTCAATTTTAAAAATGATCAAATCATAGGAAGAGGACTTGCCTAAGCAAGTATAAGACCTTGAGTTCCTCAGCACCAGAAAGAAAAAAAAAGTCTAAGAACCTGAATAGACACTTTTCCAAAGAAGACATACAATAGCACAAGTATACCAGAAGAAATCTTTCACATCAGTAATCAATGCTTTGTTAGTCAGGTTGCCACTACTGTAACAAATACCAGAGATAAATGAACTTGTGAAAAGAAAAGGTTGGGAGCTGGGGAGATTAACTCAGTCATCAGTAAAACACTTACCTCACAAGCATGAGGACCTAAATTTGATTCCCCAGAGCCCACATCAAATATGACTGTGGCATGCCCCTATAGTCCCAACACTGAGGAGGCAAAACAATAGTGTCCCTGGGGCTTGCTGGCCAGCTGGACTATCTTAATTGGTGAGCTCCAGGACAGTGAGAGACCCTGTCTTAAAGGAGATGGACAGTGTTTCTGAAGATGGCACCTGAGGTTATCCTCTGGCTTCCACACATTCACAAATGCATGCATCACATACACACACACACTTGTAAAAATCAATAAAGAGAAAAGTCTACGTGGGGGTCACAGTTTCAGAGGTTTCAGTTCATGGCCTATTGGCTCTGTTACCTTTGCGCCTGTGATGAGGTAGTACACCATGGCGAGAACACATGGCTCTGGGGCTTTAAGAAGACAGGAAGTGAACAGAGGGGGAAAGCACTAAGGTCTTAGCACCCTCTTCAAGGGCACACCCCCAATGACCTAATTTCCTTCCAGTAGGCCCCACCTCCAAAAAGTTGTAAGACCTCATGAGGTTTGAAGGTATACACATAGAATCCCACACTTGGGGGCGGCGGCGGCAGCAGCAGCAGCAGCAGGGAGGTCAAGAGTTCACAGTCGAGCCGGGTGTCGTAGCACACGCCTTTAATCCCAGCACTTGGGAGGCAGAGGTAGGAGGATTGCCATGAGTTCAAGGCCACTCTGAGACTACATAGTGAATTCCAGGTCAGCCTGGGCCAGAGTGAGACCCTACCTCGAAAAACCAAAAAAAAAAAAAAAAAAGAGTTCACAGTCAGCCTTGGCTATATAGCAAGTTTGAAGCAATCCTCCCCATAAAAGCATGCCGGGAATCAAGCCTTTAACACATAGGCCTTTGAGGGGTACTCAAGATCCAAGCTGCGGCAGGCAGGGAAGCAGAAACCAAAGCCACAGTGAGATATGGCCTCGCACCTGGTGGGATGACTGTTATTTTAAAAAGTCAAGGGAGCCGGGCGTGGTGGCGCACGCCTTTAATCCCAGCACTCGGGAGGCAGAGGTAGGAGGATCGCGAAGAGTTCGAGGCCACCCTGAGACTACATAGTGAATTCCAGGTCAGTCTGAGTTAGAGTGAGACCCTACCTCAGAAAAAAAAAAAAGTCAAGAAATAACAAATGTTGGTGCCCGTGTCAAGAAAAGTGAAGCTTTGATAGTGAAGCTTTGGTGGGAATGTAAGTTGGTACAGCAGTTATGGAAGTTATTTAGTGTTTCTTCCAAAAGTTAAAACTAGAACTGTCACTGGACCTAGCATTCTTTTTTCTGCATGCATATCCAAAGGAAATGCCAGCATGTCAGAGTGCTCCCATGTTACTGGCAGCACCATTCACAAGACAAACTATAGAAACAGCCTGTGTATCCCTTACATATGAATGGAGAGAGAAAATGTACACATACAAATATTACTCAGACTGGAAGGAATGTCTGCTATCTGTAATAATTTGCAATAAACCTGGAGGACATTGTGTTCGGTGAACTAAGTCAAACTCAGGAAACTAATACTGCATGGTCTCACTTATAAGTGTAATCTGGAAAAAGCAAGGATAGAGTTGTGATTACCAGGAACTGGAAGATAAGTATAAAAAGAAGGATACAAGCTGGGTGTGGTAGCGCACATGGGAGGCAGAAGTAGGAGATCACTGTGAGTTCGAGGCCACCCTGAGACTACATAGTGAAGTCCATGTCAGCCTGGACTAGAGTGAAATCCTACCTCAAAAAAAAAAAAAAAAAGAGGGATACTGGTTGTAGTATACAGCTCCATGTTGTTGGGATGGACATCCAAACCGGACACAGTTTATGGGAGGAGCAGGATTTATTTCAAGCTTACAAATCCAGGGGAAGTTCCATTGATGGTGGAAGAAGCTGGCTCCAAGATCCAAGAAAAAGGAGAAACTGCAGCAAGCACAACACCAGCACCAGCACCAGCACACCACAAACCCGCAAGCCCACAAACTCTTCTCTCCACACCTTTGGGTCAGAATCAGATCCACCCCCAAACACTTTGGGGCTGTGATACCTCCTCCAGCCAGGCAGCTGAAGGTCCAAGTTACAAGATTAAAAAGGCACCTGAGGGCTGGAGAGATAGCTTAGTGGTTAAGGGCCTTGCTTGAGAAACCTTATGATTCAGGTTTGATTCTCCAGGTCCCATATAAGCCAGATGCACAAGTGGCACATGCATCTGGAGTTTGTTTACAGTGGCTAGAGGCCCTGGTGCGCCCATTCTCTCTCTCTCTCTCTTTCTCTCTGTTTCTAGTAAATAAATAAAATAAAATAACTCTTAAAAAAAAAACTGAGTCAATGGGGGATATATATTCAAACTACCACGCTGGTCAAAGGTATAAACTTTAAGTTATAAGATGAGTAAGTGCTGAAAGCCTAATGCTCAGCAAGGCAACTAACTAATTTGCAAATAAAGTAGATCTCAAATGTCCTAACCCCCCACACCACACACATACACACACACACACACATACACACATACACACCACATACCCCACACACCCCACAACACACACACACACACACACACACACACACACCACACACATACTCAAGGGTAACTGTGAAACAATGGGTAAATTAATTTGCTTGATCATGACAATCATTTTACAACATACACATGTATAAAAATTATCATATTAGCTGGGCGTGGTGGCACACGCCTTTAATCCCAGCACGTGGGAGGCAGAGGTAGGAGGATCCTCATGAGTTCGAGGCCACCCTGACACTACATAGTGAATTCCAGGTCAGCCTGAGCTAGAGTAAAACCCTACCTCAAAAATCCAAAAAAATATATATCATATTGCATACCTATATATATTCAATTTTAGGTATATTCAATAATAAATATATTCAATTTTTATCAATGATACCTCAATGTTAAAAAATTAAGAGTAGGGCTGGAGATATGCCTTAGCAATTAAGGTGCCTGCCTACAAAGCCAAAAGACCCAGGTTTGATTCCCTAGTACCCACATTATGCCAGATGTACAAAGTGGTGTATGTGTCTGGAGTTCATTTGTAGTAACTAGAGGACTAGTGTGTAGTGTGCCCATTCTCTCTCCTCTCTCTGATTGCAAATAAATAATTTTGTTAAAAAAATGAGGGTAACAATTTAATCCTGCTTTGTAGGGATGTGGTAGAAACATACTGAAGGAATCAAAGATGTTAGGAAAAAATTGCTTTTCAAGTTGGAGGAATGGAAAACGGGGGAGCACAAAGGCTGACTTGTTTATCTGGTACTGAATCTTGTGGAGTTTTTGACTTTTTCAGGTATGAAAATGGATAACTGATAAAAAAAAAATGTTGATAGCAGATAGGGAGATGGTTCAGTGGAGAAAGTACCCACTACTTAAGCCAGAGTAACTGAGTCCGATCCTCAAGCCCCACATGAATAGTCTGAAGCTATGGTAGACTTCTGTAATCCTAGCACACGGACACTGGCAGCAAAATAGGAGGCCAAGAAAGAATTTCCTGGAAGCTGTGGTGAGCACAGCAAAAAAAAAAAAAAAAACTATAGTGTAAGACTTGAGAGCAAGCCGGGCATGGTGGTATACACCTTTAATCCCAGCACTCGGGAGGCAGAGGTAGGAGGATCGCCCAGAGTTCAAGGCCACCCTGAGATTACATAGTGAATTCCAGGCCAGTCTAAGCTAGAGTGAGACCCTACCTCGAAAAACCAAAAAAAAATAAAAAAGAATTGAGAGCGAGTAACTATGTCCCAAATGGAAAGGTGAAGACAGACACAAAAGTGGTCTTCTGACTTCCACACACGTGCTATGCTAGGCACATACTCATGCTCACACACACACATGAACACATGAATCATATACACCATATACACAATTACGTGCACACACATACATGAATATGTTGATTGCTATTTTACAGTTTAGTTGAGCCATGTGGAAAGAACTGGAGAAAGGTACATTAAAAATTCATCAAGGGCTGGAGAGATGGCTTAGTGGTTAAGGCGCCTGCCTCCTAAGCCTAAGAACCCGGTTCCAATCTCCAGGTCCAGATGCAAAGTGATGCAAGGGCGCAATGTCGCACTTGACCACAAGGGGGTGCACACATCTGGATTTTGTTCGCAGCAGCTGAGAGACTGCTGGTGCATCCATCTCTAGCTGTCTTCCTCTCCCTCTCTCTCTGTCTCTCTCTAAAAAAAAAAAAAAATTCATCAAGAGGCTGGGTGTGGTGGCACATGCCTTTAAACCTAGCACTTGGGAGGCAGAGGTAGGAGGATCTCTGTGAGTTCAAGGCCACCCTGAGACTATATAGTTCAATTCCCTAGAACCCACGTAAGCAAGATGCATGGGTGGTGCATGTGTGTGGATTTTGGTTGCAGTGGCTGGAGGCCCTGGTACACCCATTCTATCTCTATTTGCTTCCCCCTTAAATAAATAAATAAAACAATGCATCAAAGCAATTATTAACTCTTGGAAAAGCCAAAAGAGTAGAAAAAGATAGAAATTGTATGTACTTGGCTTACAACTGAACAATATTTACACAGCCATGTTCTTGTTAACATTGGATATTAATTAAGCCAAAACTTGTACTAGAATACAGAGAGGATAAAGGGAGAGAAAATTGGAGATTGTTGGTTAACAACAGTAAACCCTCTTCTATAACAATAGGAAATCAGAAGATAATGTCTAAAATTACAAATCAGGAACCAACTGCATGCACATATCATTTAGAAATGCAGAGATAAACATCAGAGGAAACAGCGAATGGAGTAGAAAATGGTTGTGAAGAGGCAGCCCTGGGGAGTGAAAATGCTTGAGGAAGAGAAGTATTGTTCATTATAAGTACGACTTTCCAAATTCTGCACATGTAGTTTTAGATTAAAACAAGATTAATTAAAAATAAATCTAGAGGGCTGGGGTGATGGCTTAGCAGTTAAAACGCTTGCCTATGAAGCCTAAGGACCCAGATTCGATTCTCCAGGTAGCAAGTGTGTCTTGAGTTCATTTGCAGAGGCTGGAGGCCCTGGCATGTCCATTGTCTCTCCTTCTCTCTCTACCTCTCTCTGTCTCAAATAAAAATAAAATAAATTCAAAAAAATAAATTTAGAGGCAGATGAAAGCTACAGAGGCTGAGATTCCAAGTAAGGGTGTATTTTGTAGTTTCTAGGTCCATGCAACAATGGAGTTGTCTCGTTCTACAGTGAGTTCCCTCATTATCTATCAAAAGCGGCTAAACAGAAACTTTGGGTCCAACCTGTCACAAGCAAAGTAGGAAGTTCTTACTTCAGCTGGGAAGTTAGACTTAAGGAGACCTCCCATGCATTTTAGTTCTATGCATCTATAGAAGCTGGGTATTTTTGTCTGTTACCTCTGAACTAATTAGCTATGCATTTAATAAGCATTTGCTCCAGACCTATTTTGCTTCTTGGTCATGGGTTGGAGGTGGAGGAGTTGGAATAGACACAGTGTCTGCCTCAAGAATTACTAAAGGGGGCTGGAGAGATGGCTTAGTGGTTAAGGCGCCTGCCTCCTAAGCCTAAGAACACTGGTTCCAATGGCCAGCGGTTCCAATCTCCGGGTCCCACATTTAGCCAGATGCAAAATGAGGCAAGGGCGCAATGCCACACTTGCCCATAAGGGGGTGCACACATCTGGAATTCGTTCACAGCAGCTGAGAAACTGCTGGCGCGCCCATCTCTGTCTTCCTCTCCCTCTCTGTCTGTCTCTCTCTGTGTCTCTCTCTAAAAGTGAAAAATAAAAATTAAAAAAATTAAAAAAAAAAAAAGAATTACTAAAGGGCTTCTCTGGATCATTTGTGTGATCCGACCTCTCATTACACTGAGAATTCACCTAAGGTTGCAAAAGAAAAACAGCTGCACCATGTCACACAGAATTGTAGTAGTGAGGACCTTATCTGGGCCTCTAGATTCTTGTGCCTGGACTCTTCTTCACGATCCTTCTCTGGGGAGCACTTCCTTCAAAGTAGTGCTAACAAAAATGAAACCAACTCTTCATGGTGTATTCCTGATCTCACAGAAACATCATTGTGCAATTAACATATTAATTTGAGCAAGCTTTGGTTGCTTGGATATCTGTTGAGAAGGGTATGTGGGGAGCCTTCTGGATACACCATCAATGTTTACTGGACCCGAAGCTTCAAAGCCACTCACCAGAAAGATCTAAAGCAACAGCAATAAAGTGACTGGTGTCCCTTTGTCTTTCCATGTGGGAAGATGCATGAGAATTCTGTGGTAGAGCGTTACTGCTTGTGTCACAAGTAAAATCCCAAATCATTTTGTGGAATTTGTTATTATTCCAACAGCCGAGAGAGAGCCAGTATCTGCATGTACTAACATCTCTGACTAGTATCACTTCCTGGATCCTTTTCCTTCCTTGATTTGGTAGGCCTCTAGTTGACACTTTGGAAAACACCCCATCATCTCCCAGGACTTTTATTTCCTTCTTCTTTTTGTTTTTGTAAAGAAGAGTTAGCACAAATATTAGGCTAGACCAGCACTTTTCATCCAAAGGTAATTTTACCTCCACCCCTTGGAGACATTTGGCCATGTCCAAAGGCATTTCAGGTTGACACAGGTAAGGTAGCATATTACCAGCTTCTAGTGAGGTAGAGAATGGGGCTGTTGCTAAAGGCTCTACCGAGCATAGAGCAGCCCCTCCTGACATGGGTTATCTGGTCAAGAATATCAGTAGTGCTGCTATTAAGAAATTCTAGGCGAGCCTCTCACTTCAAGTGGCAGAGATCCAGTTCCAAGTTGCCTAAGCAAAAGAAAAACAAAAAGAAAGAACAAAATGGCTTTTGGATAGATAGTAATGGATATTATCATTGCTTTTTTTTTTCTTTAAAAGGCACTTATTGATCATATACAAAAATAAAGAAAACCTTATATATCACAAACATACATTATGTACAGCAATAAGCACCCAGGAAACCAGGCCCAGTGCCACCCCAATCATTGCTTTTTTAAAAAGGTGACCGAGGACATAATTCAGCAGTTCAGTTCAGGGAAGGGAGACAGGGAAGAAGAAAGGGTAAGAAGGCTGAAGACAAGAAAACAGGGAAAGGGTTACGTGAAAGAAATTTATATTTATCTTGCCTCTTGCTTAGGAACTGAACTTCAGAGTAGCTAGATGGTAGATGAGTGAAAGCTCTTAATCACAACTACCAAAGAAGGAGGATCAGCATTAGGATATCATGTAAAATTTCAATGAAACAATAGCAGTCATGCCAGGATCATCAATGGCTGCTACAGTAGTTAGGCAAAAGCTCAACACTGCAATGAGCCAGGCTGTGAACACTGAGTCCACTGGTCAACATCTAACTGAGCCAGGTGAAGCAGACAGACCACAGCAACAGCATGCGGCACCGCCTCCACAGCTTTCCCACCTGCAGATTCGGTGCCCTGGAATCTGTCCACACTTCTAGAAGTCAACATCAGGAACTATTGGAACTTGAGAAACGATCCCCAGTGAATGCAACCAGCAAAATCCAGAGCAGGAACAATGCCCTGGGACAACCACGTTTCTTCAAATAATGAATATATTAAGAGCAGATGAAGAAAGACAAACGTGGTGGGGCTTTCTTATAATTTCCAAGACTAGGAAGGCTGAGGTAAAAGGATCATGAGTTTGCTGCCAGTGTAGGCTACATGGCAAAACCCTCCCTTAAAAAACTAAGAGGGGGTTGGGGAGATGAAATAGTGGTTAAGGTGCTTGTCTGCAAAGCCAAAGAACCCAGGTTGGATTTCCCAGGACCCACATAAGCCAGATGCACAAGGTGGCACATGCATCTGGAGTTCATTTGTGGTAGCTGAATGCCCTGGTGCACCCATGATCTCTCTATATCTGCCTCTTTGTCTTTCTCTCTCTCTTTCTGTCTCTCTCAAATAAATAAATAAAAATAAAGCCAGGCGTGGTGGTGCACGCCTTTAATCCCAGCACTTGGGAGGCAGAGGTAGGAGGATTGCCGTGAGTTTGAGGCCACCCTGAGATTACATAGTGAATTCCAGGTCAGCCTGAGCTAGGGTGAGTACCTCGAAAAACCAAAATAAATAAATATAAAGTAAAGGGGGTTGGGGAGATAGTTCAGTGGCTAAAGGCACTTGCTTGCAAGGCCTGCCAACCTGGATTCAACTACCCAGCACCCATCTGGTGTTCATTTGTAGCAACAAGATAAGCTGGTATGCCCTTACACACATACACACCACACACACACAATTTTTTTTTCGAGGTAGGGTCTCACTCTAGCCCAGGCTGTCGTGAAATTCACTATGTAGCCTCAGGATGGCCTCAAATTCATGGTGATCCTCCTACCTCTGCCGCCTGAGCGCTGGGATTAAAGGTGTGCACCACCACACCTGGCTACAATTTTTTAAAGTAGAGGCAAAAGGGAACCTATATGATGTAATAAAGCTATCAAATTCAACATGTAGACTGACTCTAGATTATGTTTGAACACTGACTAAATACTTGATGATACTGAGAAATTATTTTGGGAGCTGGGGAGATGGCGCAGTGGGTAAGAGTGCTCACTATGCAAGGATGAAGACTTGAATTTGATTCTTAGCACCCATATGAAAAGCTGGATGAGCTGGGCGTAGTGGTGCACACCTTTAATCCCAGCACTCAGGAAGCAGAGGTAGGAGGATCGCTGTGAGTTTGAGGCCAATCTGGGACTACAAAGTGAATGCTAGGCCAATTTGGGCTAGAGATAGACCCTACCTTGAAACCCACCCCCAAAAAGCTGGATGTATCCATGCACTACCTGTAGTCTCAGTGCCAAGGGAGGCAGAGACAGGAGGGTGCCTGGGTCTCGTGGGTCAGCCAGTCCAATAGAAAAATGACAAGTTCGAGGTTCAGTGAGAGATCTTCCCTCAAGGAAATAAGGTAAAAGAGCAATAGAAGAAGACATCTAAATTCTACTCTGGCCTTCATCTGTGTGCCCACAGGCATATACCACACACATACAAATACACCCCCATGTTACACACAGCCAAAAAAAAAAAAAAAGAACTTTTTTTTATCTTTAAATATGATAGGATATTATGGGTATTTTTAGAAAGTATTTTGTTTATTAATTTTTGAGAGAGAGAGTGAGAATGTGTGTGCCTGGACCTCTAGCCTCTGCAAACAAACTCCAGATGCACACACCACCTTGTGCATCTGCCTTACGTGAGTACTGGGGAATCAAACCTGGGTCCTTAGGCTTTGCAGTACCTTAACCACTGAGACATCTAGCCAGCCCAGTTTGTTTGTTTGTTTGTTTGTTTTGAGGCAAGCCCAACAGACTAGCCTTTTTTTTTTTTTCTTGGAGAGAGTCAGAGAGAGAGAGAGAGAGAGGGAGGGAGACAGAGAATGGGCACGCCAGCAGCCTCTCAGCCCCTGTGAACAAATTCCAGATGCGTGCTCCCCCTTGTAGTCAAGTGTGGCATTGCACCCTTGCCTCACTTTGTGTATGGCTAAAAATAGGACCTGGAGAATTGAACGGCATTCTTAGGCTTTAGCAGGCAGGTGCCTTAACTGCTAAACCATCTCTCCAGCCCCAGACTGGCCTTTTTTATGTGAGAAAGAGAGAGCAAGAGAATTGATGTGCCAGGGCCTCCAGCTACTGTAATCAAATCCCAGATGTGTGTGCCACCTTGTGCGCATGTGTGACCTTGTGCTTCTGGCTTATGTGAGATCTGAAGAGTGGAATATCAGTCCTTAAGCTTCACAGACAAGCATCTTAACTGTTAAGTCATCTCTCCAGTCCCACCCTAGAAGTTTTTTTTAAAGATAAAATATTTAGAGATCTAAGATGTGTGCACTCAAGATGTATAAATTAATCTGAAAGTAAAAAAGTAGAGGTGGATAGAGTATATTAAATCAAGATTGGGGCTAGAGAGATGGCTTAGTGGTTAAGGTGCTTGCCTGCAAAGCCTAAGGACTCAGGTTCGATTCTCAAAGTCCCATGTTAGCCAGATGCACATCATGGCACATGCATCTGGAGTTTGTTTGTAGTGGCTAGAGGCCCTGGCATGCTCATTCTCTCTCTCCCTCTCCCTCTGACCCTCTTGTATCTAATAAATAAATAAATAAATAAATAAATAAATAAAACAATAAATCAAGATTGACCATATATTGATATTGTTAAAGCAAGTTGACAAAGAGATGAGGAGTTTAAATAACTCTTCTTATAATTTAATCTTTTAATTTAAAAACATAAAATCAAATAGCCCTGGACAAAACAATAAGTCCAGATGGGGTGGGATGTTTTCTTCTGTGGAGTATCTCTGAATGATCTGAATGCAACAAAAGCATTCTGTCCCTCTCCCCCTCTCACCAAATCCCCCTGCACTTATGGGACTGGAAACCTAAAAGGCATCTGAAGTCACAGTTTAAGGATGTATAATGGAAGGGAGTTTGGAGAGGGAACAAAATTATTAAGGAGGATTATACTGTCACCACTCGACACAATGGGGATTGCAGCTCTTACTGCCTTAAACAAGTCTTACTTCATACCAGAGCTGCGACTCAAGCAGGCGTCGCCATGGGAAGTGGATTCTGCCCAGGAGATCAAATCTTTCTTCCTGGCTTGGTCTTTAAGAGCAGGCTCCCTGCCTCTACAGCAGGAAAATGGATGTTGTTCTTAGAATGCTCTTGAAATTCTTTTCCTCTTCGTGGTGTCTTTGTAGCCAGGTATCTTGAAAAGCCCAGGAATGAAGGTGCCTCTGGATCAAGTTGGCCAGGGCTGTGTCTGTGGGGCAAGGGTCCCAGACTTGGGGAACTTGCTGTGTTTATTTCCTCCAAATATAATAGGAAACAGGACTGCATGGGGTTAGCCAGTGGGCTCTCCTCACAAGCTATGCAAACTTGGTCAGGCTGTATAAACTCTATATCTTCCTATTTATAAAGCAGGGATAATTTCTACTTTCTATTGTTGTTGAAAGGATAAACTAGGTAATGATTATCAAGTATGGTACCTAACAGAGTCATCTCTCGGGAGTCATTACTATTGTTTATTTCTCCATAAAATATACATTGGATCTGATGATCACTAAAGGCCCATCTATTTTAATGCTGGAACTTTCTTCATTTACACACCAAACTGTCTATAAGGTGCTAGTACTAAGGTAGAGACATGTCTGATATTGGAGTTAAGGACTAAAGTCCACAAATTAGATAGAAATTTATCATACCAAAATTACTCCTGACAATCCCTCCCTCTCCCTTCATCCAGCTGCCCATTCATTTTCTCTCTCGCCCATAGCTGCTGCTGCAAGTGGGGAGCCTGTGAGACCTGAGCAACGGAGCGATGATAGAGGTCCTGAGAGCTGTCAAAATGTGGTGTCTTGTCTCCCAGATCTGTAACATGAACCCAGTCAACTCTCCTCCTTTCAGAACACAATTGAGCTCCCTCCATGGCCTCTGAGCCCTCAGCCCCAGCACTGGTTGAGAAAGTGAAGAGCAGCCTTAGCAGTCACCTTCTATCTGGTTCACAGTGGCCATGAGATGGTCGTTGCTCTGTAGCCAGGAAGACACTAAAGCTTGGGTAGGTTCTTCATACCTCCACATGGCACTGTGATCCCCACAATTTATCCTAATCACTCCACACAAATATGTTACCCAGCTGCTGGGGGTATGGAAGTGTGTGCTTAGCATGCACAAGGCCTTGGGCTCTACCCCAACACCAACAAATGAATGAGCAAACAAACCAAGATGCCATGCCATGCACTGTTGGCATACATGCAGTAATGTATAGCATGAATGCCAACAATAGCAGAGTGTGGTTGACAGGGCATCAGGAAGGGTCAGGGATGAGTTATGGGAGACTGAGGGACAGGAAGAGTACCTGCCTTTCTGAGAGATGATACTGCAGCTGGCCCATAAAAGACAGGGAAGATCTGAGTGGAAAAACATTGGGGAGGCTGGGGAGATAGCTTATTCAGTAAAGCGCCTGCCTTACAAGCATAAGGATCTGAGTTCAATCCCCCAAAACCAAGTAGATGCTAAGTGTGGTGGCTCTTGCCTGTAATCCCCGAGCTAAGGACAGAGAAACAGGAGACCCCTGGGGCTTGCTGTGCAGCTATTCCAGCTTAATTGGTGAGCTCCAGGCTAATGAGAGACTCTCAAAATAAAAAGATGGATGCCCCCCCCCTTAGAACATCCCTGGATATTGTTCTCTGGTTTCCATACACACATGCACCTGTACACATATGCATGCACATATGTATAACAAAAACCCCGGGGGGCTGGAGAGATGGTTTAGTGGTTAACTGCTTGCCTGTGAAGTCTAAGAACCCCGGTTCTAGGCTCGATTCCCCAGAACCCACATAAGCCAGATGCACAAGGGGGCACATGCATCTGGAGTTCATTTGCAGTGGCTGGAGGCCCTGGTGTGCCCATTCTCTATCTGCCTCTTTCTCTGTCTGTCACTCTCCAATAAATAAATAAAAATAAACAAAAAAAATTAAAAACCTTGGGGAAAAGCCAGGCGTGGTGGCACACACCTTTAATCTCAGCACTCGGGAAGCAGAGGTGGGAGGATCGCCTAGAGCTCAAGGCCAGCCTGGGACTACATAGTGAATTCTAGATCGGCCTGAGTTGAGAGTGAGACCCTACCTCCAACAAACAAAACGAAAAAACAACAACAACAAAATCCCTTGGGGAGTGGAGTCCTAGGATGAAGAGAAAGCACCAGGCAGAGAGGATATGCAGGTGGATCCTGGAGGTGGGGAAGAGGTGGGAGTGGTCAGCAGAGCAAATGGAAGATGGCTATGGCCAGGCCAAGGCAGCAGAGCAGAAATACTGGTACTGGGCTTAGGAAGGAGCCCCAGCTGGGTGTGACATTCTTCTCCCCATCCCTCCCTGCCCCACACCTCTTCATGGGACACTGCATAGCACCCTCCTCCATTAGAAAGCCCCATCTCTGAACCTTTCAGTACCCATCAATCCTTCTTACAATGGCTTCAGCAGCAACTGCGGGCTCAAGAGGTGCAGTGCTTTGTATTTCCCTATATGTTTTCCATCTGCCTCTGGGGAAACCACACCAGGCTGAGTGGAGTAGAGGATGAGATGAAAGCTAAACACAACAAAGACGTTAACTGCGGGGGGCTAAAGAGATGGCTCAGTTGGTAAAGCACTTGCCATGCAAGCAGAGAGAACATGCGTTCAGATCCCCAGAACCCACAAAAGCCCAGGGCGTGGCAGTGTGCACCTAGGATGCCAGCTCTTGGGAGATGGAAGCAGGAGTATGGCTAAGGCTTGCAAGCTCTGGATTCAGTGAGAGACCCCATCTCAATAAATACGGGAGGGAGCAATTGAGGAAAACACCGACATCGACCTCTGGCCTCCACATGTACATGCACACATGTGTAAGCACATGTACCCACACACATTACCCACGCATACAAGCATGCAAACAAACACCACATATATACAAAACATAATGACAAAAATATAAATAGGGGCTGGAGAGATGGCTCAGTGCATAAGAATCCTTACTGCGAAAGCATGAAGACCTGCATTCGATGCCCAGCAGCCACATAAAAATTTGGGAATGGCCATGTATATGCACACACATGCATACAACACACACACAACACATGCACACACAAACAAATAAAGAGAAGTTAACTGGTGGAAAGTGGCAGTAGAACCAGAGTTCCCAATCACACCCATGCAGAAATGCTGGACACTTTGTTTTGTTTTTTGGTGACCATTTTAAATGTATATCTGAGCTTCATGGGATAATGAGGACATTTTCAAGGCAAGGCAAGGCAGGGGGAGAGCTGAGGACTGGAATAAGCAGCAGCAGCCCTGCAGATTTTGAAGCAGGAGATATCAGCCTAACAGGAGGGAAGCCTAGCAAGGATTGTTCCGGAAGGCACCCAAAGAGTCTCTGTGGCTGCTCTAGTCTGACAGTGTAGACAGACAGAAGCAGGGCTGGAGTGGAAGGAGCCCCTGACCCAGCTCTTCCTTTAAGTTCCCTCATTACTTCTTCCCTTTGCATGTTTCAATGTTATCATCTATTTTAAAAAATAGTTTGGGGCTGGAGGGATGGCTTAGCAGCTAAGGTGCTTGTCTACAAAGCCAAAGGACCCAGGTTCAATTCCCCAGGACCCACATAAGCCAGATGCACAAGGTGGTGCATGCATCTGAAGTTTGTTTACAGTGGCTGGAGGCCCTGGTGTGCCCATTTTCTCTCTCTCTCTCAAATAAATAAATATTTTTAAAAATAGTCTATTTATTTATTTGAGAGAGTGAGGCAGAGAAAGAGAGAGAGAGAATGGGCATCAGGGCTTCTAGACACTACAACTTCAGACACATACAACACCTTGTGCATCTGGCTTTATGTGGTACTGAGGAATCGAACTCAGGTCTTTAGGCTTTGCAGGCAAGTGCCTTAACTACTGATCCATCTCCTTTGCCCACGATGTTCTCTTCTTTTAAGTATAAATGATGTCCCCACAACTGACCTCACAAGGCCACTGGGAGAATCCATCCATTCCAATATGTATCAATCAGGGAGTGTGATGAATGCTGGGACAGGAAGATGGACAGGAGAAAACATCTGCCTGCAAAGGGCCCATGTCCTAGTGAAGAAAGATAATAAATAAGTGGAAAGGAAGTGGTAGCAATAAGAACTAGGGAGAGGAGGGATGGGCAAATGGCTTAGCAGTTAAAGTGTTTGCCTGTGAAGCCTAAGGACCCTGGTTCAATTCCCCAGGACCCATTTAAACCAGATGCACAAAGGGGCACATGTGTCTGGAGTTTGTTTGCAGTGGCTAGAGGCTCTGACATGCCCATCCTCTCTTTCTATCTGCCTCTCTCTTTCTCTCTCTCTCAAATAAATAAATAAAAATATTTCTTTAAAAAACTAAAAAAAGGCCGGGCATGGTGGCACACGCCTTTAATCCCAGCACTTGGGAGGCAGAGGTAGGAGGATCGCTGTGAGTTCGAGGCCACCCTGAGACTACATAGTGAATTCCAGGTCAGCCTAGCCTGGACCAGAGTGAGACCCTATCTCGCAAAACCAAAAAAAAAAAAAAAAAAAAAAAAAAAAAAAAAGAACAAGAACAAGGAAGAGGAAAAAGGTTCCCCCAGACTTGTCCCAAAGGTCAGCAGGCCCTGGGAACAGTAAATAGGGACCAAGCTCAGTATGAGGGGCCAGGAGAAGTGGCTCACAAAAATGCGTGGGATTTCCCAGGAATGAACAAAGGTCAGAGTTCAGAGCAGCTTAACATGTAGGGGAATTGCATATGGTGCAGGGCTACTGGGTGATAAAAGAAACAGGGTTAGGACTGGGGGAGGATGGTTCATAGGTTAAAGGCACTTGCTTGCAAAGCTTGACAGCCTGGGTTTGATTCCTCAGTGCCCACCTAGTACTGCAGAAGTATAACAAATGCAGCAAAGAGGGGATCATTGAATTTGCAGCATGTTTTCTTTCATTTTTGGAAATGGCCACTGAAAGGAAAAATAAAGGGGAAGTGAGAGAAAAGTGATTCAAGAAGCAATAACAAATAAACATAAGTTCTTTATTAGAAACATCAAGAACATGAACTGAGGAGATGGTTCAGTAGTTAAAAGCACTTGCTTGAAACATCTAGAACATAAAGCCAGGTGTGGTGGTGCACACCTTTAATCCCAGCGCCTGGGAGGCAGAGGTAGGAGGATCGCCTTGAATTCGAGGCCACACTGAGAATATATAGTGAATTCCAGGTCAGCCTGGGCTAGAGTGAGACCCTACCTCAAAAAAGAAAGAAAGAAAGAAATATCTAGAACACAAGCTGGGGGGATGGGTTAGTGGGGATCTGGAACTAAGCATCTGGAACTAAGTCCAATTTCTAGTATCCACATTAAAAAAAAACTCAGGGAGCTGGAGAGATGGCTTAGCAGTTAAGGAGCTTGCCTGCAAAGCCTAAGGACCCATGTTCAACTTTCCAGGTCTCACGTTTGTACAAGATGACACAAGCACGCATGGTTGCACATGAACACTAGGCATCCCATGTATCTGGAATTCAATTGTAGTGGCTGGAGGCCCTGGCATGTCAATTCTCTCTTTCTGTCTCACTCTTGCTCTCTTACATAAAAAAAAAAAAAAAAATCCATGGGCTGGAGAAATGGCTTAGCAGTTAAGCACTTGCTTGTGAAGCCTAAGGAACCTGGTTAGAGGCTCAATTCCCCAGTACCCACGTAAACCAGATGCACAAGGTGGCACATGCATCTGGAGTTCATTTGCAGTGGCTAGAGGCCCTGGTGCACCTATTTTCTCTCTCTCTCTCTCTGCCTCTTTCTGTATCTGCCTGTTGCTCTCAAATAAATAAAAATAAACAAAAAAGAGCCAGTCTATTGAGATTACCTCAAAACAAACAAACAAACAAACAAAAAAAAAAAAACTCAGGGTGGCTGCACACACATATAATCCCAGTGCTGAGGGGGTAGAGATAAGATCACCCAACTCACTGGTCAGACAGTCAAACCAAAAACAGTAAGCTCCACAGTGAGTGAGAGCCTGTCTCAATGAAATAAGGCAGAAAAGCCTTAGAAAATGACACCTGATACCTTCCTATGGCCTCTACATACATGTGCATGAGGCATGCACATCTGTACACACCTGTGTATAACACACACACACACACACACACACACACACGTATCTAGAATAGGCAAATTTTAAAAATATGTATTTATTTATTTGAGAGAAAGAAAGAATGGATATGCCAGGGCCTCCAGCCACTGCAAACAAACTCCAGATGCATATGCCACTTTGTACATCTGGTTTACATGGGTACTGGGGAATCAAACCTAGGTCCTTAGGCTTCACAGGCAAGCACTTTAACTGCTAAGCCATCTCTCCAGCCCAAGCAATTATTTTAAAGTGACTGCCTAGGGGCTGGGGTGGGAATGGGAGGTGATGACTAATAGGAACAGAGTTTTCCTTTTGAGAGGAGAATGCTCTAAAATTATGGTGATAAATCCACATCACTCACATATGTAATAATGTACATTCAATTATATACTTTAAATTAGTGAGTCACGTGGTATAGAAATTAGATCTCAATAAATCCTTTTCAAAACAAGTGTTCACACAATTTTCCCAATTTTATCATAACATCACATGATAATGTGATGTAATGTTTAATGTATCAGTTTATTTTATTAATAATTTTAAACTCCCAATTGCGTTGAAAAGTATAAATGGAATACACTAACAAGACTAATGAATGTCAAATTTTATGACTAAAACCACAGCAAGGCACAATATAATAAAATTGCTCAATACAAATGTTCAAATCTGGGAAGCAAAGAGATACATTACATATAATAGAAAAGACAATGAGAACAGATTTGTTATTGGAAGGGATGCAAGTCAGAGGAGAGTAAAGCAAATATAGGAGACAAAATACTGTCAACCTAAAATTCTTCACACAGTGAAGTTATCTTCAAAAATAGGGCTGGAAAATGGCTTAGTGGTTAAGGTGCTTGCCAGCAAAGCCTAAGGACCCAGGTTCAATTTCCCCAGTACCCACGTAAACCAGATGCACAAGGTGGCGCATGTGTCTGGAGTTTATTAAAAAGAGAAAAAAATAGGGCTGGAGAGATGGCTTGGCTGTTAAGGCGCCTGCCTGCTAAGCCTAAGAACCCGCTTCCAATCTCCAGGTCCCACGTTTAGCCAGATGCAGTGACGCAAGGGTGTAATGCCGCACTTGCCCACAAGGGGGCACACGCATCTGGATTTCGTTCATAGCAGCTGAGAGACTGCTGGCACGCCCATCTCCATCTGTCTCCCTCTCCTTCTCTGTCTGTCTCTCTCTGTGTCTCTCTCCAAAAATAAATAAAATCAAAAAAATTTTTAAAAGAGAAAAAATAAAATCAACATAATGAGTTACCACTTCACATCCATTATGATGAATGTTATCCAAAACCTGGAAAAGAAAAGGTGTTGACAAGGAAATGGAGAAATTGGAACTATTGTGCCTTACTGCAGAGAATGCAAATGATGCAACCATTGGGCAAAACAGTTTGATAGGTGTTTATAAAGTTAGCCATAAAGGATTACATGGTCCAGCAACTCCAGTCCAAGATATAGACTCAATTTTGAAAACAGAGTTCAGATGGAGAGATGACTCCACAGTTAAAAGTGCTTGCTTTCAAGGCTGTGGATCCAGGTTCAGTTCCCCAGTACCCAGATAAAGCCAGATACACAAAGTGGCACATGTATCTTGAATTCATTTGCAGCAGTAAGAGGCTCTGGTACACCCATATATTCTGTCTCTCATCATCTCCCTCCTTCCCCTAACCTCCCTCTCTCTCCCTATATCTCGCCTAAGGCCAAACCATACCCACACACACACAAGTACCCACACACATACACATAAATGCAAACCACATACACACATGCAAAAAAGGTTAAAATGGTAACTTTTGTTGTTGTTTTTGAGGTAGAGTCTTACTCTGGCCCAGGCTGACCTGGAATTCACCATGTAGTCTCAGGGTGGCCTCAAACTCATGGCGATCCTCCTACTTCTGCCTTCTGAGCACTGGGATTAAAGGTGTGTGCCCACGCCCGGCTAAAATGGTAACTTTTTTTTTTTTTTTGGTTTTGCAAGGTAGGGTCTCACTCTGGTCCAGGCTGACCTGGAATTAACTATGTAGTCTCAGGGTGGCCTTGAACTCTCAGCAATCCTCCTACCTCTGCCTCCCAAGTGCTGGGATTAAAGGCGTGCACCACCACACCCAGCTAAAATGGTAACTTTTGTGTTTTGTGTATTTTATCAGTTTTTAAAACCATTGTGAAATACATTTTATTTAAATGATTAAATAGGGTTAGAGAGACAACTCAGTGTAAAGGTGCTTGCTGACAAAGTCTGATGGCCCCAGACATCTATTCTCTCTATATCTGTCCACAAAGTTTTGTGCACAAATGTTCACAGCAACTTTATTAAATGGCCCAAACCTTGAAACATATGAAGTCCGTCAACACAGGAATGAATAAGGAAATGGTGGTATACTGGAATATTACTCAGCAATACAAAAAGACTGAGATATTTACATGTTTAATAATTGGGCAACTTTAAGTTAGACTGTTCAAGAAGCCAGACAAAAAATGTGTTAAACAGTGTAATATTTCATTTATATAAAATTTTAGAAAAGGCAAAGTAAGGTACGGTGACTAAGCAGCTCAGCAGTTGTCTGGTAACGACATGGGATGTGGAAAGGGATAGGTGAGAGGGACTTCGAAGGGACACAGGAACCAGGTGTGGTGGTGCACACTTGGAATCCCAGCACTTGGGAAGCTGAGGCAAAAGGATCTCAGTGACTAAGGCTAGCCTGTGCTACATAGCAACAGACATAGAAAACTTTTGTGGATAATGGAAAGATTCACTGAAGTGACCATGGCACTGTTTTCATACATGCCAAATTTTATCAGATTGTATTATTTGGGCTGGAGAGATGGCTTAGCAGTTAAGGCACTTGCCCACAAAGCCTAACAACCCGAGCTTGATTCCCCAGTACCCACATAAATCCAAATGCACAAAGAGGTGCATGTATCTGGAGTTCATCGGCATGAGTGGCTAGAGGCCCTGGCATGCCCATTCTCTCTCTCTCTCTCTCTCTCCCTGTTTCTCTCCAATAAATAAATAAATAAATAAATAAATAAATAAATAAATAAATAAATTTTAAGTATTTATTCCTGGCTGGAGAGATGGCTTGGCAGTTAAGGCACTTGCCTGCAAAGCCAAAGGACCCAGGTTCTACTCCTCAGGACCCATGTAAGCCAGATGCACAAGGGGCGCACACATCTGGAGTTCGTTTGCAGTGGCTGGAGGCTCTGGCACGCCCATTCTCTCTCTCTCTCTCTCTCTCTCTCTCTCAAAAAATAAATAAAAATGAAATATTTTTTAAAAGTATTTATTACCTAAAGTCAAAATTATGCTTTTAAAAACTTTCCAAGATCCCAATGAGTTGTGCACATTACTGTTCTAGTTAGAATAGACTAGATCAAGCTACCTCACTAACAGCCCAAAGCAGGGCAGCTTAGTACCACCCAGATTTACTCCTTATGTTTATTCAGGGTGGCCTCCTGTGGCCCAGGCTAATAAAGCCAGAGCCTCCTGGGATATATTGTCTCTTTGTTCCAAGCAGCTGAAAAGACAAAACTAAAGAGCTGAACACTAAATTCTAAACATATTGATTAGCAAAAAGTAGCCACTTGACCACATTTTCCTTCAAGCGACCAGGAAGAAGAGCTGGATAGTTGTGAACATTAGTAGTCTCCCACTACTCCTGGTGTTTCCACACCAATATATTACAGAAAGAGAACCTACTCAGAGAATCCAAATTGTCCCTGAGCTAGAGGTTCTACCTGGAAAAGAAGGGAGAACTGCAGCTCTAGCCACACTGAGGAGTCCCATAGTCACTGTGAGGAAAGCCAAAATTCCAGACAACCAGAGACATCTTGGTTAAATCAAGAAGTCTCTTCAGGGTTGGAGAGATGGCTCAGAGTTTAAAGGTACTTGCTTTCAAAGCCTGTCTGCCTGGCCCCAACTCCCCAGTAGCCACATAAAGCCAAATGCACAAAGTGGTGCATGCATATGGGGTTCAGTTGCAGTAGTGAGAGGCTCTGGTGTGCCAATTCATTCTCTCTCTCTTCCCAAATAAATAAATAAATAAATTGAAGTAAAAAAAAATACGTCTCATGCTGGAGAGATGATTTAGCCAAAGGACCCAGGTTCAATTCCCCAGGACCCATGTAGGCCAGATGCACAAGGTTGCATGCATCTGGAGTTCGTTTGCAGTAGCTGGAGGCCCCAGCATGCCCATATTCTTCCTCTCTCTAACTCTGCCTCTTTCTCTCTCTCAAATAAATAAAAATATATTTTAAAACTGTCTAAAAAACATTCAATAAAATACGTCTCTTTGCTGCCCAGATATCAGCTTTTTTGTACTTGCTCTGCATGCCATCAAATGATTCATTTGACCACCACTGCCTTATACCTAAATCCACCAAGTATGGCCTACGTGCAAGGGTCCACCCAGGTGCTATGGGAACACAGAAGAGGGAGCAATGACCTTTTTCCAAAAAGGATTTTAAACTTGGACCTTAGCGACTTCCCAACCCGCCCCCCCCCCACAGTCTTCTGATATTAATTTGGGTTCCCACTTTGCCATCTCTACAGCTTAGTAGCCAAATCCCTCTACTCTCTGAGACTCAGTTTCCTCACCTGCAAAATGGGAATAAGAAGGCGTACCTCCCAGGATGGCTGTGAGAACAAGCATGAGATCATGTCTATGGAGGTGCTTTCTACACTGCAGTTTTCTATCGGGGCCAGGTTATCAGCACCATCAGCAGCATCATAGCGGCTGCTTGCAGGGTCTAGAAGGGGAGCCCCAGGGAAGGGGAAGGCCCAGAAGAGAGAGGGGCTCCCAGCCCGACCGACCCTCTGACTCTATGGGAGTCAGAGCCTCTCTAATTAACTCCTGCTGGCAGGAGTTTCTTGCAGGACATGTTCGCCTACCACGAAAAGCCAGGTGAGGCTTCCAGGGGCCGCCCACTGGCCCTGACGCACGGGGGAGGAATGATGACTCACAGCCCTCTAACAGCCTTGCTGACAGGCCTCTTGGCCCAGCCTGCCAGGGGCTGCCAAGGGCTGCCAACAGGGCAGCCGGGCCACTGGACTAGTAAGAAGCCAAAGGAAGATGAGAACAAGGGATGGGAAGAAATGGGGAGATAAAGGAAAAGAAAGCACAAAACAGGGAGAGACGAACTGAAAACATAGAAAGTAGAATGTGCTCAGCAGGCTGGAGGAGATGGGTAATGGAGAAGTGTTGCATGGGTACACAGTTTGTTTTGCAAGATGAAAAAATTCTAGAAGCCTGTTGCACAACAGGTGTGGATACATTGAGCACTGCTCTACACTCTGAACTTAGCTCTAAGATGGTTTGTGGGTGTTTTTTAAACCACAGTTAAAAATAAATTTTAAAAGTCGTTTCAAAGCTGGGGAGATGATTCAGTGGGTACGAGTGCTTGGTTCGCAAGCATGAGGACCTGAGTTCCATCCCCAGCACCGACGTAGAAAGCCAGGTGCGGCCCCACAAGTCTGTAACTTAGAACAGATGGAGGTGGAGACAGGAGGATCACGAAGGTTCCTGGCGCTTGCTGGTCAGCCAGTGTAGCGGGAAACCTGCCAGGTCCGGATGGAGGGGAAAGAACGAAAGGAAGAGGAAGTAGGAAGGATGAGAAGGAAAAGCGATGTCACCAGGGAAGAAAGGCAATGAAAGGAGACAGGGACAGGAAGAGTAGCTCCCAGCAGCTGCTGACCGCTTTCTCCCGGCGGAGGGGCGGGGCTTGCCGTGGTGGGCGTGGTCTGAGTATGACGTCATCGCCCCGCGCCCCGGCGTTGGGAAATCGCTTGGCGCGCTGGTGGCCTCGGGGCGGCCGGTGGCGCGCTCCCTGGGTGGTTGCGAGTCCCTCGGCCGCTGGCCTTCTGCCCAGCGGGCCCCGGCGGCGGGAGGGCGATAATTGCCCACAGACGCAGCACTTATCGGGCCGGGTTGTGCAAGACCGCGGGAGGAGGGCCCGGGGCGGCGGCCCTCCCGCCTCAGCGGCCAGGCATGCGCGCGGGCGGCCCGCGAGACGCCGCCTCCCTCTGTCCCTTCGTGCGTGCGTCCCCGCCGGGGCCTGCCGCCCGCTGGCCGAGTGATGCTGGACCGGGCACACACGTCCCCCGGGCGCCAGGCTCCCTGGAGTAAAATCTCCTCCCATCGTGGTTGTGAGGAGGCTTCGATCAGTGCCACGCACGCTATAGTGACTGGTCCGGCGAATCCCACGCCGAAGTTCACGTTCCTGGTTCGCCTGTGGCCCTCGCGCTGCCAATCGAGATGATTCAAGTTGCTGAAACCACTATTTGTTTTACTTTTTTATTATTTATTTATTTATTCTGATAACCTTGGGAAATGTTGCTTTCCTTCTCTGAACTTCCTGAAATTAGGTGATGATGGTCCCTTTCACCCATGTGTTGGGTTGTTAAATTAGTTAACAGCTGAGAAAGTACGAGGAACGCTGGAGAGATGGCTTAGCGGTTAAGGCGTTTGCCTACAAAGCCAAAGGACCGAGGTTTGATTCCCCAGGACCCACTTTGGTAGCGCATGTGTCTGGAGTTCTTTGCAGTGGCTGGAGGCCCTGGCGCCCATTCTCCATTCTCTCTCTCTCTCTCTCTCTCTCTCTCTCTCACTGCCTCTTTCTCTTTGTCAAATAAATAAATAATAAAATATTTAGCCAGGCGTGGAGGTCACCCTGAGACTACAGAGGGAATTCCAGGTGAGCCTGAGCTAGAGACCCTACCTCAAAAAACCAAAAAATAAATATTTACAAAGTGTGAGGAATATGCTGGGACCAGACAGACTGCCACTGTCCTCTCTGGAAACGTCCTTTCTTATCTTCCATGATCCTTGGTTTTCTTCCTGTCTGGTCCTGTCTCCCTGTCAAATCCTTTTAAGATTTAGTGTGTCTTGGGACCCTCTGAGGTGTCCCGTCTTCTTTAGTGAAGGTGACTTGAAGACTTAATCTTTTAACACTTTAGGTCCCAGCAGCCAGCTGCTACCCAGACCTCTCTTCTGTGAGTCCAGGTATACTTATTTACCAGACATCTCCACTCTGATGGGTTCTACAAGAACCTCACATGCAAACATCCCAAGTTGACCATGTCATCTTCCCATCCCAAAGCCAGGGGGGCATTCTGGGTTCTGCATTTTCCAGTCCGGAGAAGACAGAGCCTTTCTTAAGGCTTTCCTCTATTCATCTTGTCCACTAATGCCGTGCCAAGGCCTGTCCTTTCCACCTCTTTACTGTCCCCCCAGACTCCCACTGTTGCTTTCCTCATTCTTGACCCTCTCAATCCATTCTCTCTATGCTGAAGTCAATTACAACTACAGATCTTGTCATTCTGCTGTGGTCTGAATGCTTATGTCCCCTAACCTCAAATTTATGTGGTCAAAGTGAGGGCATTAGGAAGTGAGGCCTTTTGGAAGATGACTAAAGTAGGCCCAAAGGAGTTCCTTACACCTCTTTTACAATGTGAGAAGGACAAAGGGAGAGGTTCCATCTGAACCAGGAAAGGGCCCTCATCTGTCACCCAATCTGCCAGCACATTGACAGTGGATTCCCAGCCTCCAGAACTGGGAAGAACACGTTGCTGTTGTTTATAAAGTCACTCAGTTTATAGCATCTTGTTACAGCAGCCTGAATAAACCATACACACTCCACATCTGTTTCCTGCTCTTCTCTCTAACTGTTCATAATTAACTGCCCTCCAAACCTTAGCCATGTATAGCTTATTTCTGTTCTCAAAACACCATGCCCCTGGGTCTTCTTACATGCTGTTCTCTCTGTATGGAACACTTTTCCTTTGGCTTCCTCATTCTAACAAATGTCCACATAGACGCTTCCTATACATACCTGACTTCTCTGACCCCTCACTAATTTAGGCATTCCTCCTGTATGCTCTCAAAGGAGTAATACATGAGCTCTCATGGTGAATGTTTTAGATACAACTATATGGATCTAGTTTTTGTTGTTTTGATTTGGTTTGGTTTTTCGAGGTAGGGTCTCACTCTGGCCCAGGCTGACCTGGAATTGACTGCATAGTCTCAGGGTGGCCTCAAATTCACGACAATCCTCCTACCTCTGCCTCCCAAGTGCTGGTATTAAAGGTGTGCACCACCACACCTGGCCTTGGATCTAGTTTTTAATTAAAATTCATAGAGAAAGGCTAAGGAGATGGCTCAGCTGGCAAAACTCTCATCACACAAGCATGAGGACCTAAGTTCAGATCCCCAGCACCCATGTAAAATTCCAGGCGTGGTGGCATGTGCTTGTAATTCCATCACTGGGGTTTCCTGGGGTCTGATAGCTAGCCAGTCTAGCTGAGTCAGTGAGCTCCATGTTCAGTGAGAGACCCTGTCTCCACATTAAAGTGGAAAGAGATTGAGGAAGACACCCAACATTGACTTCTGCCAACACACACACGCACATGCACACGTGTGCCAAGAAGCATTCAAGCATGCATACACACACAAAAAAGTAAATAAATAAAATTCACACAGGTAGCCAGGTGTGGTGGCACCTGTAATCCTACCACATGAGAGGCAAAAACAGAAGTATAGCTATAAGTTCAAGGTCAGACAGACTGCCACTGTCCTCTCTGGAAACGTCCTTTCTTATCTTCCATGATCCTTGGTTTTCTTCCTGTCTGGTCCTGTCTGCCTGTCAAATCCTTTTAAGATTTAGTGTGTCTTGGGACCCTCTGAGGTGTCCCGTCTTCTTTAGTGAAGGTGACTTGAAGACTTAATCTTTTAACACTTTAGGTCCCAGCAGCCAGCTGCTACCCAGACCTCTCTTCTGTGAGTCCAGGTATACTTATTTACCAGACATCTCCACTCTGATGGGTTCTACAAGAACCTCACATGCAAACATCCCAAGTTGACCATGTCATCTTCCCATTCCAAAGCCAGGGGGGCATTCTGGGTTCTGCATTTTCCAGTCCGGAGAAGACAGAGCCTTTCGTAAGGCTTTCCTCTATTCATCCTGTCCACTAATGCCGTGCCAAGGCCTGTCCTTTCCACCTCTTTACTGTCCCCCCAGACTCCTACTGTTGCTTTCCTCGTTTTTGGCCCTCTCAATCCATTCTCTCTGTGCTGAAGTCAATTACAACTACAGATCTTGTCATTCTGCTGTGGTCTGAATGCTTATGTCCCCTAACCTCAAATTTATGTGGTCAAAGTGAGGGCATTAGGAAGTGAGGCCTTTTGGAAGATAAGTAAAGTAGGCCCAAAGGAGTTCCTTACACCTCTTTTACAATGTGAGAAGGACAAAGGGAGAAGTTCCATCTGAACCAGGAAAGGGCCCTCATCTGTCACCCAATCTGCCAGAACATTGACAGTGGATTCCCAGCCTCCAGAACTGGGAAGAACACGTTGCTGTTGTTTATAAAGTCACTCAGTTTATAGCATCTTGTTACAGCAGCCTGAATAAACCAATACACACTCCACATCTGTTTCCTGCTCTTCTCTCTAACTGTTCTCCTTTGTTAACTGCCCTCCAAACCTTAGCCATGTATAGCTTATTTCTGTTCTCAAAACACATGCCCTTGGGTCTTCTTACATGCTGTTCTCTCTGTATGGAACACTTTTCCTTTGGCTTCCTCATTCTAACAAATGTCCACATAGACACTTCCTGTACATACCTGACTTCTCTGACCCCTCACTAATTTAGGCATTCCTCCTGTATGCTCTCAAAGGAGTAATACATGAGCTCTCATGGTGAATGTTTTAGATACAACTATATGGATCTAGTTTTTTTTTTTTTGTTGTTTTCATTTGGTTTGGTTTTTCGAGGTAGGGTCTCACTCTGGCCCAGGCTGACCTGGAATTGACTACATAGTCTCAGGGTGGCCTCAAATTCACGACAATCCTCCTACCTCTGGCTCCCAAGTGCTGGTATTAAAGGTGTGCACCACCACACCTGGCCTTGGATCTAGTTTTTAATTAAAATTCATAAAGAAAGGCTAAGGAGATGGCTCAGTTGTCAAAACTTCATCACATAAGCATGAGGACCTAAGTTCAGATCCCCAGCACCCATGTAAAATTCCAGGCGTGGTGGCATAGTGCTTGTAATTCCATCACTGGGGTTTCCTGGAGTCGGATAGCTAGCCAGTCTAGCTGAGTCAGTGAGCTCCATGTTCAGTGAGAGACCCTGTCTCCACATTAAAGTGGAAAGAGATTGAGGAAGACACCCAACATTGACTTCTGCCAACACACACATGCACATGCACATGTGTGCCAAGAAGCATTCAAGCATGCATACACACAAAAAAAGTAAATAAATAAAATTCACACAGGTAGCCAGGTGTGGTGGCACCTGTAATCCTACCACATGAGAGGCAAAAACAGAAGTATAGCTATAAGTTCAAGGTCAGGCCATCCTGAGCTAGATAGAGATATTCTGTGTTTTTTTAAAAAAAATAATACTGTACAAAAAAGAAAAAGAACCAGGCATGGTGGTGCACACCTTTAATCCCAGCACTCAGGAGGCAGAGGTAGGAGGATCGCCATGAGTTTGAGGCAACCCTGAGAATACAGAGTGAATTCCAGGTCAGTGTGGGCTAGAGTGAGACCCTACCTCGAAAAGAAAGAAAGAAAGAAAGAGAGAAAGAAAGAAAGAAAGAAGAGAGAAAGAGAGAGGGAGGGAGGGAGAGAGAGAAAGAAAGAGAGAAAGAGAAAGAAAGAAAGAAAGAAAGAAAGAAAGAAAGAAAGAAAGAAAGAAAGAAAGAAAGAAAGAAAGAATAAATCTTGGGGCTGGAGAGATGGCTTAGCAGTTAAGGTGCTTGCCTGCAAAGCCAAATGACCCATGTTCAATTCCCCAGGACCCACATAAGCCAGATGCACATGGTGGCACATACATCTGGAGTTCACTTTTAGCAACTGGAGGCCCTGGTGCACCCATTCATATTCTCTCTCTCTCTTTCTCTCATTCTCTCTCTCTCTCCCCTCCCTCCCTCCCTCCCTTTCTCTGTATCTCAAATAAACTTTAATTCAATTAAATAAATTCAAATAAATTGAAAGAATTATCTAGAAGAATATCTGACAACATTCAAATAATGTTCATCTGTAGGTAATAGGATTATAAGTATTTAGTTTTGTTCATTTTACATATCTGTATATTCTATATTTGCTATGTGATTTTAAAAATTGTTTGATGACTGACTATTTGTATCTGCAAGGCCTAAGGCAACCTAGCTACAGTAATTTGGCTTTTTGGAGCTCCTTGCCAGCTTGAGAAGGAAAGAGCCTGCATACCATACCCAGTTCAAACATATGGCAATGCCAGCAGAAAGAAAAGATGGTTGCTGATATTGGATATTGAAAGAATTTTCATTCATTGAAGAACTTGGCTTGGAGGTGCCTTCTAGACTGGTAGTACTCATGGATGCCATAGAGAACTTCAGATTCCACCCCCTCACCCTGGATCCTCAAAGACATTTGGCATCTTGCCAAACCTACCGGATCACACAGGGAGGTGATGGCTGAGCTGGAATTTGGATGTGTTCCCACACTTCCTGGCTTCTTCTTATTCCAATATATGTTCCCACCCATCTCCAGCCACGGGTCCAAGACTAGGGGTAAGTGGAGAGTGGGGGCCGAGAGTGGAAGAAGTAGTGGGGGAGCATCTGATCTGACTAATCCTTGGGAAGTGAACCAGTTTAGATCCCCCACCAAACTGTGCTAGAGAGGAATGCTCAGCTCTGTGGCAATTGGATTCCACTCTTCACTAAGACTCGTGCAGAGCTGGTCAATTATTTCCCCAGTTCTCTTTTAATTTTATTCTCCCTGCGAAGTAGGTATGAATGTCCTTTTGTCTTGTGAGAAAAATGAGATTCAAGGAAGTTAAGTCATTTTCTCAAGTAGTAGAGCCAGGATTCAAACCCTTACTCTCAAGAGACTTCTCCACGCCTCAGGGTTCCCTGGTGCACACTGCAAAAACCAGAGTCAGTATCCTCTTTGAATAATCTGCATAGTTTTGAGACCCACAGGAAATGGGAGGTAAAAACACCTTGGAGGTTTTCATTTCATGACATGTTGCATTATTCTAAGAAATCATGTTTTTAGAACAGTTTCAACCATGAACTCTAGACCCTCTAACTTCTGGCTCTGCAACTTACTAATTGTGAAACTTTGGGCAAGTGACTTAACCTCTCAGTGTCTCGGATTTCTCGTGTGTAGCATGTGGAAGCTAATATTCCTTAATTCATTGGGATACTGCAGAATTAAATGAGTTACACCATGAAAGTGTATAAAGTGCACATGGTAAGCCCTGCAAAAGTGGAGAGGTTAATGTGATATCATTATCACAGTTGTCATTTTTAAAAATATTTATTTATTTATAAGAGAGAGAGAGAGATAATGGGCACGTCAGGGCCTCTAGCCACTGGAAAAGAAATACAGACACTTGTGCCTGTTGTGCATCTGGCTTTACATGGGTACTGGGGAATCAAACATGGGTCCTTTGGCTTTGCAGGCAAGCGCCTTAACCACTAAGCCATCTCTCCAGCCCCATGGTTATCATTCTTGCTTTACTTACTTATTTATTATTATTATTTTTACAAAGAGAATATTATATGCCAGTGTTGCAGTCAGCTCCTGTTGCTGCAACAAACACACAACCAGACACAGCTTATGGGAGAAAAGGGGTTTAGTTCAGGCTTGCAGAGTCCAGAGGAACACCGTCAATGGTGGAAGAAGCTGCTCCTTTTCATAGATCCAAGCAGAGAAACATCACCAAAACAGCCAGCACCACCAACACCAGCAAGAACAAACAAGCAGAGTTCACACTGCTCTGAACACACCTAGTAGGCTGGACTCAGATCCACCCCCAAACACACCTTAGGGTGGACTCCAAGATCTACCCCAGTGACACCTCCTCCCCAGTAGGGCTCTGCCCACTGGGGACTCAAAATTCAAGCCTGAGTCTATGAAGCCATACAGTCACACTACCACAACCAGGTCTTAAGATGGTGACTAGTAAGACCAAGATGACAACGACACTGTTCTCCTTGAAGAAAGCATGCCATGGAAGGAGGGTGCAGGCACCCTATATTATCGCAATTTAACAATATAGTAGATGTAGTATCAGAGATACATAGGGATTTAACTTGTCCAAGGGAACAGCATAGTTGGGGCTGAGCCCAGCTCTACTGAGCCTCTTTCTGTTCCTCCTCCCTGGCTGGGAATTGGCCTCTGCACTGCACACATAGGCGTGACCTGAAGTCTTCCCACATGGCACCAAAAAAAGAGATTCCTGAGGCCATGGCTGCCTTAGCTGAGACTGTTACTACTGTGTGCAGATAGTCAATAAACATTTGCTGAGTGAGTCAATGAATCAAAGGTGTTAGTGAAAGGCCTGCCAACTTTCTCCTCGGCTCTCACCTCCTCAGTGATGTGTAGGCATGAGGCAATGGCAGGGCAAGCGGTCCATGGGAGCCCTGGAGGACAGCTGCCTGCTCACTCTTCATCCTCAGGACGAGCCACCACTCACTGATTTCTGATGCCCTTAAGGGAACTTTCAACTCACTAGGTTCAATCACTTCCACAATTACATGATTTGTATGTGCCCCAGTCTGTGGAGAGGAAGATATATCAGCTGCTGACCCTGCCCTTGGAACTTGGATTCCAGCAGAATAAATAAATCAGGGCAAATAGCTGTCATGAAGTGTGGAGTGGAATCAGAACCCCCCGAGAAAGGGACAGACCAAAGATAACTAGAGTCCAGATGATAAAAGTTCTCCCAGAGAGTGTGATAGGTTGTGTCATGGCACAAAGATGTCTGTCTTCTAGTTCCTGGATCTTTATACAGTAAAAGGGTTTTTGCAGTTGTGATTAAATTAGACCTCTTACTATGCAGACAGTGACTTGGATTATCCCTGAGCACTGTAAGTGCAAAACATTTGTTTCAGTAGGTACATGAAACTAAAACGAATTGCTGACTCTTCATGAGGCACTCTCACTGGGTTTCCTACATGAACTACCTGGGTTCAAATCCTCACTTGTCCATTGGTATAATGTTGTAGTTGCCTTCTCATCGCTGTGACAAAGCACCAGACCAAAAGAAGCTGATGGGAGGAAAGTTTTCATTTTGGCCTACAGTCTCAAGGGGAAGCTTCATGATACCAGGGGAAGCATGGCATGAGCAGAGGCTGGACATCACCTCTGCCACAGCACGCGGAAAACAGCAGCAGGAGAGTGAGCTGAACTCTGGCAAGGGGGAGTTGGCTATTATTACTCCCCCCAAGTCCTCCCCCAGCAACACACCTCCTCTAGCAAGGCTCCATCTCTCAAATTTCCATCAGCTGGGAATCAAGCATTCAGAACACATGAGTTTCAGAGGATATCTGATCCAAACCACCACATACAGCTTCAGTCAATTTACCTCTGGCTTCAGTCCCTTGTAGACAGACAAACAGTAACATTTATCCATCTGGCCATAGGAATGATGTGTAGGAAATTCTCTAAATGCACACTGATAGTCGATTCTTCTTTTCTTCCTGGGCACTTGTCGTGTGTCCTGCCTGTTGACTTGTACTAAGGCTGCACCATGTGGTTGTTTCTGACCAAAGAAACGTGAACAGCAAAAATCCAAGTGGAAACTGGGGCATGATGGCACACGTCTTTAATCCCAGCACTCCGGAGGCCGAGGTAGGAGGATCGCTGTGAGTTCGAGGCCACCCTGAGACTACAGAGTGAATTCCAGGTCAGCCTGGGCTAGAGTGAAACCCCATCTTGAAAAAAAAATATTTTATTTTATTTGGGTTTTTTTGAGGTAGGGTTTCACTCTGGTCCAGGCTGACCTGGAATTCACTATGTAGTCTCAGGGTGGCCTCAAACTCACAGCGATCCTCCTACCTCGGCCTCCCGAGTGCTGGGGTGTGCTCCACCACGCCCAGCTAAAAAAAAAAATTTTTTTTAATCCTGGTAGCACCTGGACTACATGTCCACTGACTCATGTCACATGTACCTGTGGACACGTCACGTGTTCTCCCAGACTCAGGGACATGATGCACCTCTCAGGGTTCCTTCCAACATTTGCCTCCCAGGACTCCGAACTTCATTTGGCAAAACAGACAATAAACAAGATGAACAGAGAAGAGATTTGAAAGGGTCCCTGGGAGCAGTGTGAAGCATGTGGGGTGCAAAATGTGGAGGAGTCTCCAAGAGTATACACACACCACCAAAAATGACCATGGGAGAAACTTTGATTTACAATGGTCAATTAGCTTAATAATATTGGGTTTCCAGATAAATTTTCTTTTTAGAATAGATGTTATTTTTTACTTTTTGGTGTGGTTCATATTATGTATGGGGTGTGTGTGTGTGCTCATGTGCACACACACATGGATGCGTACACCCCACGTGCACATATGTGGAAGCCAGAGGAAGACATCCGGTGTCCTCCTGTATGGCTCTTCTGCCTCATTTCCCTAAGACAAAGTCTCTCACAGAACCTGGAGCTCCCCATTTTTCAGTTCGACTGGCTGACCAGAGACCCCAGGAAGCCTCCTGTCTCCACCTCATGCCCTGCCTAGTGCTGCAATTACAGGCATGTGCCTGGCTTCTTACATGGGGGCAGGGGATCCAACCAAGGTCTTTTGTGCATTCGCAGCAAGTGCTCTTACCCTCCGAACCAGCTCCCCAGACTGTATTTTTCGAGGTTTTTAAAAAAATTTAATATTTTTTGTTTATTTGAGAGAGAGAAAATGGGTGTGCCAGGGCCTCTAGCCACCATAAAGGAACTCCAGATACATGCACCACTGTGCATCTGGTTTGCATGGGTTCTGGGGAGTTAAACCTGGGTCCTTAGCCTTCTCAGGCAATCACCTTAACCATTAAGCCATCTCTCCAGCCCACTCCTATATTTTTTAAGTGAGTCAATTTAAAGAAAAAAAAAAACACTCACTAATCTCACAAACGGTAATGGAGGATTCAAAAGACTAAAACCATGCACAACTTCCCTGACAGGATAAGGAGGAAGCAGGCTTGGGGACCAGGTAGGCCAGGGTTTGATTCTGGGTCCCCCACCAGCCTGTAGTGTGGCCTTGTTCTCTTGTTTCCTTACGATTTTCCATGGGATACTTCAACCTCACAGGGTCATGGGAGGTTCAGGACTCCCTTTCCCCTCTTATGGCTTTGTGCTCTTACCTTCGTTACCTATATGTCTTGGTCCAGCCTGGAGATTTGGAGGCCACCCCAACCCACAGACCTCAGTGGGACCAGCTTTCTGCCTTCCAAGAGCTCCCAGTCTAGTGTGGCAACTGACACCAACTCAAAAACAGCCCAAGCACCAGGACACGCAGACAGACATGGGATAGAGATGACCCAAGGGGAGGCAGGGAAAGCTGAGATGGATCATGAGCCCTGAGTGAGATTCTAACAGGCAGAAGGCAAGGAATGCATGCCAGGCTGCCTCACCCTGAGCCTCAGTTTCCTCTTTGATAACATGAATAATACCACCTACCTTTAGCTGTGCTGCTGGGAGGATTAAGTGGGTTAAGTCTGAGGAAGCACCGCCCACAGTGCCAGGTTCACATTAGGCACCAGTTAAATGGAGGCAATTACTTTACATTGTGTTGGATAATGAAGCCCCAGTGGGTGGCCTCCTTCCACAGTAGAACAGTCTTCTCCTTCCCTGTGACTCACCTCCAGGACACTGCCCGTGGCAAGGGTGTCCCAGGCTCCTGGGCAGGTTGGAACCAACCAGCTCCCTGGGGAAAGGTCTTAATTCAAAGGAGATCAACGTTCAGGTGAGCTCCTTCTTCCCACGCCCCATGTTGCAAACCCAGCCAGATCTTGGCCCTCATGGAAGAAACATAACTTCCCCCAAGACAGAGCTGGGTCTCAAGTCCAGATTTTCACCATCTAAGGAGAGCCCCTGAATTAGCCTCGGTCTTTCCAGCCTTATCCTCAAGAATCTAGAGAGACCACCTACCAGGGAGAGGCAGGAGACCAGAGTTTAAGTCTGTTGACATCACAGCCTGTTGCCTCTCTATAGCTACAAGTTCTAAGAATGGAGAATTGTCAGCTGACCATCAAAAAGAGCTGGAGAAATTGCTTAGTGGTTAAGGCACTTGCCTGCAAAGCCAAAGGACTCAGGTTTGATTCCCCAAGACCCATCATAAAGCCAGATGCGCAAGGTGGCACGTGTATCTGGAGTTCATTTTCAGTTGCCAGAGGCCCTGGCATACCCATTCTGTATTTATCTCCCTCTTTTTCTCAAATGAATAAAATAATTTTTTTAAAGAAAACACTAGAATCTGGGTAAAGTGGCATATACATGTAGTCCCCAGCTTCTTGGAAGGTTGAGGCAGGAATTCATACTAGTCTGGGAAGTGTTACCAGAACCTATCTCAAACACCACAGTGACACAGAACAACCAGAGCAGACACTGGCAGGGTGCTGGCTGTCCCCTCCTAGGCCAGACATTCATTCTTTGCTTTCTTGGGATGTCTGGGGGGGGTGTCTTAGGAGGGATCAGCACAGTTAGAGCTGAAGAAGTCCACTGGGACTTCTGGGATTCCCAGTTCTCAGCCCCATTTGCAGTGGGGCTGTCAGGAGCTAGAACGTGTACCATGTCTGTCAGTTCCTAGGTCTCACTGGTCAAGCTCCATGACCATTTTGCACTAGCTCTCCATTCGTGAGTAGAAAACATGACCCACATCCCAGCTTCCTCCTCTTCTGTCAGTGCTGAGAGGGCTCTGGTTCCCAATCCCATGAGTAATCAGTTGCTCAGGCCATGGCAGTAACCAGGCATCCTCTAACCCAGGATGCCTGCATAATCAAGGGCACTTTTTCTTCCCTGTGCTAACCATCTATGTCAAGGGCACACTTTTCTTTGCTCTAGGAATGGATCTGAGTCTGGAGGGCATATGCTGAGACTGCCAGGTTCTTGAATTCTGGAACAAAGAATTAGATCAGGAACACATGGGTAGTGCTATATACATAGACACAGTTTATTAAGAGAAAGGCATTCCTGCCAGGTGTGGTGGCGCCTGCCTTTGATCCCAGCACTTGGGAGGCAAAGGTAGGAGGATCACTGTGAGTTTGAGGCCACCCTGGGACTATATAGTGGATTCCAGGTCATCCTGAACTAGAGCAAGACCCTACCTCAAAAAAAAAAAAAAAAAAAAAAAAAAAAGCTGGGCGTGGTGGCACACACCTTTAATTCCAGTGCTCCGGAGGCAGAGGTAGGAGGATCACCATGAGTTTGAGGCCACCCTGAGACTACATAGGGGAATTCCAGGTCAGCCTAGGATAGAGTGAGACCTTACCTCAAAAAAACAAAAAGCAAAAAGAAAAGGAAGGCATTTGTGAGAATGGAAATGGGCTAGTGAAGTGGAAAGATTGAATGCTCTAATGGCCCGTAGCTACCAGCTTTATAGGTTATTTGCAGAGCATCTGCTTTCTCTCATTTGTATATCTAAAAGCTTTTCTTGAACATACTCTGTCCCTTACATGGAACCCTGGTGAGGACCAGTTTTCAGTCTTCCTCTGCCATTGGTTTCTTTCATGTTAGTCTTAAGGTTTCTTTCTTTTTTTTTTTTTTTTTGTCACTCTGGCCCAACCTGGAATTAACAATGTAGTCTCAGGGTGGCCTTGTCACATCTTCACCTCTGCCTCCCGAGTGCTGATGGAGTGGGGCATAAAAAACCCTACTCCCCTGTCACATCTTCACCGGCAAGGATGGAGTGGGGCATAAAAGTCTGAAGGGGGTTGGGGGCTGGTATAGAGTACAAGTGAGGGAATTCTCTACTTCCCACAGTGGAAAGGGCTTTTCCCCCCTTCTTCTCACCTGCCCTCAAGAGCTGGTACATATCTGGGTATCTGACATGTACTGATTCCATCTCAAGGTCAAATGTGTGCTCTCCAGGTCCCTGTCCCTATGGAATATCCACATTCCCATTGAAGAGGCAGGATCTCATGATTTTAAAAAAATGACATTAAGGGGATGGAGGAGAAGAGGGGGTAGGAGGAGGGGTAATCAAAATTTTAAATATTATAAATAAGCCATATGAAAACCTACTTTTTTACTAGCTAATAATACATATGTTTAAGAGAGAGAGATTGAGCAGAAGTGCTGTGGAGGTGGATAATGTTGTGCCCAGAAACCAGAGATTGTTACTAGAAAATTCCAGTGCTAAGGGTGGGATACCTTACAGTGAGTTGTTGGTCATGGAGGCCCTTGATGCTCCCAAAACACTACACAGTATTGCCAAGGCTCTTGGTTGCCCACCAGAACTAGATGGTAAGACCCTATTGCTAGAGATTCCACATGCCTGGGCTACAGGTCATTAAGAAATCAAGCTGACTGGGCATGGTGGCACATGCCTTTAATCCCAGCACTCAGGAGGCTGAGGTAGGAGGATCACAGTGAGTGTGAGACCACCCTGAGATTACATAGTGAATTCCAGGTCAGCCTGGGCTAGAGAGAAACACTACCTCAAAAAACAAAAATAGAGAAAAGATGAGAAGAGAGAAAAGAAAAGGAAGAAAATAAAAAAGAAATCAAGATGGAGCTGAGCTGGAAGCCTACTGTCTATTGACAAGCTGTCAAAATGCTGGAAAGACCTATGCAGACTGTTGGGGGAGAAAAGTCATCACTGGTCTCAAAAAACAATGGATCCAGCCAGGCGTGGTGGCGCACGCCTTTAATCCCAGCACTCGGGAGGCAGAAGTAGGAGGATCACTGTGAGTTTGAGGCCACCCTGAGACTACATAGTGAATTCCAGGTCAGCATGAACTAGAGTGAAACCCCACCTCGGGGGGAAAAAAAAAGTACACACCACAAAATTCACATAAGTTGTGCAATGCCATGATTTTAGTAGATTGACAGGGTTGTTGCAATCATCACTATAGGCCAAACAAAGACCAGGCCCCCTCCCCCCCCACCACACCTTTGTAGTGAGTTCTCAGCACCAGGCCCAGACAGCAGAGGTCCTATAGATTTTCTTTCTCTGGACATTTCATGTAATCAAAATCATACAATTATGTCATCTTTTGTTTCTGGCTCCTTAGCATAATTTTTTGAGGTTTATCCATACCTTAGTGTATGTGTAGTTTGATTAAAGTGTCCCCCACAAACTTACGTGTTCTGAATGCTAGGTCCCCAGCTGGTGGCAATTTGGGAATTGGATCCTCCTGAGGGCAGTGTATTGTTGGGGGCAGGCTTATGGGTGTTACAGCCAGCTTCCCCTTGCCTGTGTTTGGCACACTCTCCTGTTGTTGTCCACCTGTTGGCCAAGGGGTGATGTCCACCCTCTGCTCATGCCATCATTCCCCCCCTACCATCATGGAGCTCCCCCTCAAGTCTGTAAGCCAAAAGAAACCCCTTTTTCCCACAAGCAGCTCTTGGTTGGCTGTTTTCTACCAGCAACACAAAGCTAACTGCAACAGTGTGCAGGAGTACTTCATCCCTTTCCTCACTGGGTTTGTAGCCCTGGCATCCTTCCAGCCCTTGGTACATCGTAGGTGCTTAGTAGGAAGCTGAAGGATCTCGTTGTAGATTAAATGCCCTTTTAAAATGAGAGCAATGATCTGCCAAAAACTAGTCAACGCCATGAGCTGATCCTCATGCCTACTGCCAATGAAGATGTGCAGCAACTGACCCATCAGCCTCCACCTCAGTGCCTGCCACCCACTTGTGAATCTGCCCTGATCCCCCCTCATTCTGGCTCTGAAAGCCATGCTGACTCATTGCTCCTAGATTAATGCTCTGTCATCATCCCTGAATGGCTGAATTGCCTGAACTAGTCGAGAAGGATGACATTCAAGATGCAATGAGAACAGCCAGGTCTGGTGGCTCATACCTATAATCCCAGCACTCTAGAGACTGGGACAGGAGAATCATCATGAGTTCCAGGCCAAACTGGGCTACACTGTCTCAAAACAAACAACCAGATGCAATGATATCTCCTAAGAGGACATCCACCCCAAATTGGCCAAGGCTGCTTTAATTCCAGAATGCTAAGAATCAACTTTGCCTGTCTTGCTTTACACTAGACTCATCAGCAGCTCTCAAAAGGAGAAATGTTGATGATCTTTGGCACAGCCACTACTGAACAGAAATATTCTATAGAGTGCAAGTGTTACCTGTTCCCTGCAGAGACTTCTGGCCTCCAGCCGCATGCCAGCTACTGAGTTTCTACGCATGTGTCAGGTACTGTGCAAACCATGAAGGGTGGAGACACGTATGTATCAATGCCTGCTCTTTTAGATGGCCATTTTATTTTATTTTGTTTTGAGGCAAGCCCAAAAGGCTGGCTTTTTTTTTTTTTTTTTTATGTCAGAGAATGAGAACAAGAAAGTGAAATAAATACAGGGACAATTGGTGCACCAGGGCCTCCGGCCACTGCAATCAAACTCCAGACACATGCACCAACTTGTGCACATGTGCATCTCTTTGTGCGTCTGGCTTACGTGGGACCTGGAGAGTCAAACATGGGTCCTTAGGCTTCACAGGCAAGCACCTTAACCACTAAGCCTAGATCACCATTTTAACTACATGTGCGTGTCAGTGGCATGAATTACATTGTACAACTAACAACTCAATCTAGTCCCCAATTTTTTCATCACTGCAAACAAATTGTGTAACCTTCAAACAGTAACCCCCAACCACCAGTCACCAGACTCTGAAAAGCACTAATTCACTTTCTTTCTGTATAAATTTGCTTATTAATATTATATGAATATATAAGTATGTATATATTAATGCATATGTATATACAGATATGAATATGCATAACAATGTATCTATATATGTTATATATGTACAATTATATAATATCTGCCCTGTGTGCATGGCTTCTGTCACAGTACAATTTTTCCAAGGTTCATCCAAACAGTAGCATGTACCAAAACTACATTCCTTTTTTGTTTCAGCTAATACTCCATAGCTTAGATATGCCATATTTACCTGTTCACTTATTGTTGGACACAGATGGTTTCCACCTTTTAACCACTTTTAAATAGTGTCACTATAAACCTTCTTTGTAAGTATTCATTTGTTCATTTGAACACATGTTTTCAGTTCTTTGGGGTATATATCTAAGTGGAATTGTTGGGTTGTATGGTAAATGTAGGTTTAGCTTTTTTTGTGTTTTTGTTTTTGTTTTTTCTTTTTTCAAGGTAGGGTCTCACTCCAGTTCCAGACTGGCCTTGATCTCACAGTGATGCTCCTATCTTTGCCTCCCAAGTGCTGGGATAAAAAGCATGTGACCTACACACCAAGCTAGGTGTAGCTTTTTGAGAAACTGTCTTAAACAGCAGCTGTATTATTTTACACTTCCACCAACAATGTATTGTAATCTCTCCTCATCATCTCTAACCTGTGACTTTCCATATATTTGATTTTACTCATACTGGTAAGTGTGAAGTGGGAGCTAGTTGCAGTTTTATCTTCTCCCATTCTATAGATTATCTTTTCACTTGGTAGCATCCTTTGATGCACAAGTTTTTAGTTTTGAGAAAGTCAAATTTATCTGTTTTTAGCCTATGCTTTTGGTAGCATATTTAAGAAACCATTGGGCTGGAGGGATGACTTAGCTGTTAATGAGCTTGCCTAAAAGCCAAAGGACCAAGGTTCGATTCCCCAGGACCCATGTAAGTCAGATGTACAAGGTGGCATGTGTCTGGAAATCGTTTGCAGTGGCTAGAGGCCCTAGTGCACCCATTCTCTCTCCCTTTTTGCTCTCTCAAATAAATATATAAGATATTTTTAAATGTTTTTTTAAAAAATTTTTTAAAAAAAGGAAAGAAAGAAAGAAAGAAACCATTACCAAATTCAATTTCTCCTGTGTTTTCTTCTAAGATTTTTAGCTCTTTACACTTAGGTTTTTTAAAATTAATTTTTAAATGATGAAAGGAATCCTTTTACATGAAAGAAAAACTGTTACTGTTTGAATCTGAAATACCCTCCTCCCACAAGCTCATGTTTTGGAAAGTCACTAGTTTGGGCACTGGCCTTGAAGGCTGTGGAGCCTCCTGGCTGTTCTCTTTTTGAAGGTGATTTTTTCTGACCTGCACTTTCTTTACACTCCACCATGCCTATTATGGTGTTTGGGCCAAAATAACCCTGAAGTGAGTTAATTTTTATATATGATGAAAAGGACTGATTACAAGGAGGGGAATGGCTTAACCAAGGCCATGTGAGAATGCATAAAAAGAAGGGCAGGGGAGGGTCAATTTTTCAAAAGATTGTGAATAAGACTTATGTAAAACTACTTTTTGAATAATGGTAATCTAGAAGCTTACTGTTTGAAAATTTTCTACCTGGGATGGGATACCTTCCAGTGAGTTGTTGGCTCCCGGTAGCTCCCAAAACATTAAAGCTCAAAGCCCTTGGTTTTGAGAAACAGATAGTAAGTCCCTAGTTTCTTGCCTGAGAGGCAAGGTCACTTTGAAAGCAAGCTGGTGCTGAGCAGAAAACCTTTCCTGTAGACCAGCCAACTGGGGAAAAAGCTGCCTGGCTGGGAGACAGAAGTCAGCAGTGAAAACAGGGACACTGAATATTTTTGGCCAGACAGGCCCAAAGACTGAACGGGTACCATGTCTACTCTGCTCTATAATTGGACTGAAGGCCTGCACTTTACTGGTACTGAAAAACCTAAGCAAAGTCTGCATGAGCCTTAGGGCATGCCTTATCTAAATGTATATACTATTCCCACCTACTACACTTAATGCTCATATTGACATATTAATGCTAACTTCCCTAGAAAAGCTTCTCAGATGGCCCACTGGGATGATCCAAAAGCAACATAGTGCTGAGAAGAAGGGATGGAACCCTCTCTCCTCCCTCAAGGCTGGGATTCTGAGGGGGTGGATAGAATGGAAGTGTCTTGTCCCAGACAGAAATTGGCCTTGATATCCATGACCTTGCTGTGCCTAGCAATACCTCCGCAAGACCCTGAAGTAAAAGAAACATCAAATTAAAAAGAGACTAATGGAGAGAGGAGGGGATTGATGGGAATTTCTAAAGGGGAATGGGGGAGGGGCAGAAAACTCACCTTTGGGTGGTCTTGTCAATAAAAAAAAAATAATAACCCTTCCAACCCACACTGTTAATGTCTTGTCACAGTAAAGAGAAGTTACTGATACAGAAACCCTTCGTGGTTTTGATGGGAATTGTACTGAATTTGCAGATCACTTTGGGTGGTCTTGTCAATATTAATTCTTCCAACCCACACAGAATGCCTTTCCATCCATTTATGTTCTCTTTAACTTCTTTAAAAAAAAAAAAAAAACTTTGCCAGGTGTGATGGCGCAAGCCTTTAATCCCAGCACTTGGGAGGAAGAGGTAGGAGGATTGCCATGAGTTCGAGGCCACCCTAAGACTAAATAATGTATTCCAGGTCAGCCTGAGCTAGAGTGAGACCCTACCTCAAAAAAACAAAAACAATATCCAGAGGACTCTTCTCACTACCTTAGAGATACTTGCAAAACCATGTTTATTGCTGCTCTATTCACAATAGCTAGGAAATGGAAGCAGCCTAGATGTCCCTCCACAGATGAGTAGATAATAAAGATGTGGTACATTTACACAATGGAGTTCTATTCAGAGGTAAAGAAAAATGAAATTTGCAGGGAAATGGATGGATCTGGAAAGGATTATACTAAGTGAGGTAACCCAGGCTCAGAAAGCCAAATGTCACATGTTCTCTCTCATATATGGATCCTAGCTACCAATGTATAGACTTGTGTGTGAACTGGAACCAAAAATAGGTACCAGAAACCAGTAAGCTGGTAAAAGGCTATAAGGGAGGGAGGAAAGGGAAGGACTTAAGTGTATGGTAATGCACATATGTAAGTAGAAGAACTGATTTCAGGGAGGGGAATGTCCTAAGTGAGGCCATGGGAAGAGAATGCATACAAGAAGGGCAGGGGGAGGGCCAATCTAAACTCAAGATATTGTGAATAAGACATATGTAAAATTATTTTTTTGAATAAGGGCATGTCTAGAAGCTGTAGACTGTTACTAGAAAATTTTCAGTACCTGGGATGGAATACCTTCCAGTGAGTTGTTGGCCAAGGAGGTCCTGGTAGCCTCCAAAACATTAAAGGCTTTTGCCAAAGCCCTTGGTTTCCCTAGAGAAACAGACAGTAAGACCCTATTGCTGAAGACATCTCATGCCTGAGAGGCAAGGTCACTGAGAAAGCAAGCTGGTGTGGAGCAGAAAATCTTCTCCCTGTAGACCAGCCAACTGAAAGCTGGAAAAAGCTGCATTGCACGCAGCGTATGGGAGACAGAAGTCATCTACAGTGAAAACAGTGGATGCTGAATATTCAAGGTTGGCCAGACAGGCCCAATGACTGAACGGGTGCAATAGTGGCATGTCTACTCTTGGGGTAACCAACTGCTCCATAATTGGACTGAAGGCCCTCTCTACGGGAGGGAATACATACCTGGTACTGAAAAACCTAAGTAAAAGTCTTTGGTAGGTGAGGTCATGAGCCTTAGGGGTATAAGCCTGCTCTCATCTGACTAAATGTATATATTATTCCCACCAAGCTGCCCTGAAAGCACTACACTTAATGTTCATATTCACATATTAATGCTACTCTCACTTCTGGTTAGAGAAGCTTCTCTTTTCAGATGGTGATGACCACTGGGATGACCCAAAAGGCAACATAGTGCTGAGAAAAAGGGATGGAGGAGTGCCCAGCACTGAAACACCTCTGTCACACCCTACAAGGCTCAGGGACCATTGCAGAAGAGGGGCCAGATAGAATGGAAGAGCCAAAGGAAGGGTATGACCTCTTACAATGCAACTGTCCAGACAGAAACTGGCCTCGATATCCATGACTTTGCAGTGCCTAGCAATACCTTTGTAAAACCCTCAAAATAGATAGATCAAAAAGATGATGACATCAAATGAAAAGAGAGACTAATGGAGAGAGGGAGGGGATATGATGGAGACTTGAGTTCGAAAGGGGAATGGGGGGGAGGGAAGGGAAATATCACGTGGGTTTTTTCTTTGTATGTATGTATAAAAGTCAATAAAAAACAATAATTTAAAAAAAAAACCTTTTTATTTATTTGTGTGTGTGTGTGTGTGTGTGTGTGTGTTTGTGTACACCAGGGTCTCTTGCCACTGCAAATGAATACCAGACATATGCATCTGGCTTCACATGGGTGCTGGGGAATTGAACCCAGGATGGCAGGCTTTGCAAACAGGTGCCTTTAACTGCTGATCCACTCCCCCATCCCCATTCTTTAACTTCTTTCAGCAATGTATTATAGCATGCAGTATACAAGCCTTACACTTCCTTAATTAAATTTATTGTATTCTGTTTCCTTTTTTCTTTTTTTAATTTATTTAATTTAATTTATTTATTTGCAAGCAGAGAGAGGAGATAGACAGAAAGAGAATGGGTGCACCGGGACCTCTAGCCATTGCAAACAAACTCCAGATACATGCACCCCCTTGTGCATCTGGCTTACATGGGACCTGGGGAATTGAACCTAGGTCCTTTGGCTTTGCAGGCAAGTGATTTAACCACTCAGCCATCTCTCTAGTCCCATGTTTCCTTTTTTTCTGTACATCCCTTAAATAGTCCATTAGCAAAGCACTGTAGTAACCTGAACTCATGTCTTAGAACTGAAGTGGATGAGCTAACAGGACCTTGGTAATGGAGATAAGAACAAAACATCTCTAAGATAAGGCAGGACAGAATCCATGTCATAAAGGAAGCACACCTAGGAGGCAGTAGAGGATCATTAATGATCTACTCATTTCTTTCATTAATTCAGTCTCTGACCACTTGCTCTGTGCCAAGCCTTGAACTGAACACAGCACTGAGTCTGACACGTTTCCTGGGACTTAGAAGGTTGTGCAGGCTGAACCATTTTAAGGCATATACCTCAGATTCCTCAACTGTGAAATAAGGATGATGTTAACACAGCCTCCACATGGTTGCTGTAAGTGTGGAATCAACTTAAAGTGATAAAACATTTAGGACATCACCCCATGCCCATCCCCAGAGACGTGCAGTGCAGCCTCCCCAGACCTGCTAGGAAGTAAGCCAAGGATTACCATGCTAAACAATAAGAATGGCTTCCAGTTTGGGAAAACCAAAAAGACCTATTCACAGCATGGGTGGCTTTATGAAGGGTGATGTCTAAGCAAGCGGTGAAGAGCAGGCAGACTTCATTCTGCACAGATGCTGTGAGAGTAAGAGCCAAGGGGGACATTGGGGGGAACATGAGTCATTTGTTGGTTGGATCCAGATGCCAGGCTTAGAGTCTGTTCTGCAGGCAATGAAGAGGCATGGTGGGTTTTGAGGATACATAGGTCATAATAACTTGGGAAAGTTCCCCCACACACACACACCGGCAACAGGGTGTGAGGTAGACTGGAAGGGGGCAGGAGTGAGGGTAGGAGACCAGCATGGCAGTGGCTAAATTGCCAGGTGACTGGTGGGAGGGATGGAGAGTATCGGGATGAGGATGATGTCAGGGAGGTGGAGTGGACACTGGCCATGAAAATGGTGACTGGTAGGGGCCTACCTCAAATGCCAACCCCACAAAGCTCCTCTCCTCAGTGCCGGGTCAAGTCCCCATGGTTTGTAGGATTGCTAGACATCATCATCATAGCTAGGCAACCTTGGCTTTATGAGGACCAACCCCAATGTCCTGTGAGCCCTACAGCTTGCTGGCTGAAACTGTGGGGCCACAACCTAGAGCTAAACTTCCCCAGGGGTGAAGGCAAAAGGTCAGAAGAAAATACGGAACAAAGATGTGGGGCCCAAAGGCACTGAGGACCCATTTTGCACCCCACAACAACTCAGTGTCTCAGCCTAGCACCATACTCTGAGATGACTGGAGTGAACCCAAGGAAGCAAGTTCCATCACAGCAAGTATGTAAATCGAAACAGGGCTCTGTCTGGAAGAAATGTTACAGGGGCATTCCATCAGTGGTCAGGGCGCAAGGTTGGGAAAGTACATACCAGACTGCAAGATTCTGACCCATGCTGAAGATGACTAATTAGAAATAGAATGTTTCTGTTTTTTTTATTATTATTTTTATTTATTTATTTAATTTTTATTGACAACTTCTTTAATTGTAGACACTATCCCATGTTATTTCCCTCCCTCCCCCCCCACTTTCCCCTTTGAAACTTTACTCTCCATCTTATCCTCTCCCCCTCTCAATCAGTCTCTCTTTTCAGTTTGATGTCATGATCTTTTCCTCCTATTATGATGGTCTTGTGTAGGTAGTGTCAGGCACTGTGAGGTCATGGATATCCAGGCCATTTTGTGTCTGGAGGAGCACGTTGTAAGGAGTCCTACCCTTCCTTTGGCTCTTGCATTCTTTCTGCCCCCTCTTCCGCAATGGACCCTGAGCCTTGGAAGGTAGGTTTGAGACATTTCTGTTTTGTTTCCTGTTGGCATCCTGTTTGTTTGGTTTTGTGACCAGTGGATGCTCAATTTCATGAGAAGTTGTTAGGATGACACATAAAATGAAGTGTGCGGGCTAGAGAGATGGCTTAGCAGTTAAGGCGCTTGTCTGTGAAGCCTAAGGACTCATGTTTGACTCCAGGTCCCACATAAGCCAGATGCACAAGATGAAGCAAGCAGTGCAAGGTGGCACACATGCACAAGGTGGCACACGCATCTGGAGTTCTATTACAGTGACTGAGGCCCTAGCACACCAATTCTCAATGTGTGTGTGTCACACACACACACACACACACACACACAACAAGACATGAAAGTAGAAGGGAAAGAGTTGGGAAGAAAGGGTTCAGCAGGAGTTGGACCAGGATAAGAGAAGGTAATGGAGGTCAATGCGATCAAAATAGTTACATGTATATATAAAATTTCTAAAACATTAGAAAAGAAATTTAAAAACAAAAAAAAAGTGGTTTCTCTTAGGCTGTGCATGTGGTTAACGCCTTTAATCCCAGCACCTAGGAGGCCAAGTTAGAAGGATTGCCATGAATTCAAGGCCACCCTGAGGCTACAGAGTGAATTCTGTATCAGCCTAGGCTAGAGCAAAACTCTGTCTCGAAAGAAGAAATAGAAAGAAAGAAAGAAAGAAAGAAAGAAAGAAAGAAAGAAAGAAAGAAAGAAGACAGAAGAAAGAAGGAAGGAAGGAAGGAAGGAAGGAAGGAAGGAAGGAAGGAAGGAAGGAAGGAAGGAAGGAAGGAAGGGGGAAGAAGGGAGGGAGGGAAGGTGGGAAGGAGGGAAGGAGGGAAGGTGGGAAGGTTTGAGGAAGGAAGGAAGGGAAAGAAGAAAGAGAGATCGAGGAAAAGAGAGAAAGGAGGGAGGAAGGCAGGCACAAGAGAAGCTCAGCACATAAGGAAACCAGGATTAAGATGGAAGGACCATTAGAGGAAATCTTGAGCTGAGAGTCTTCAAGTCCCAGCTATGCACCTCAACAACCCTGTAACCCCGGGCAAGTCCACTTCCCTTTCTGAGCTTTGGTTTCTTCAGCATTAAAATGAGGACTGGAGCCAGGCGTGGTGGCACACCTTTAATCCCAGCACTCGGGAGGCAGAGGTAGGAGGATTGCCGAGAGTTCGAGGCCACCCTGAGACTACATAGTTAATTCCAGGTCAGCCTGACCAGAGTCAGACCCTACCTCGCAAAAAAAAAAAAAAAAAAAAAAAAAAAAAAAGAGGACTGGACTGGAGAGATGGCTCAACGGTTAAGGTGCTTGCCTACAAAACCTAATAACCAGGGTTCAGTTCCCCAGTAACCACGTAAAGCCAGATGCACAAAGTGGTGCATGCATCTGGAGTTCCTTTGCAGCAGCTGGAGGTCCTGATGTGCCCATTCTCTTTCTCTGTCTCTCTCTCTCTCCCCCCTCTCTCTCTCTCTCTCTCTCTTATCTCTTATCTCTCTGCTTACAAATAAATGAATAAACAAAAAAATTTTTTAAATAGGGCTGGAGAGATGGCTCAGCAGTTATGGCACTTGCTTGCAAAACCAAAGGACCCAGGTTCAATTTCCCAGGACCCATGCAAACCAGATGCACAAGTTGGCACATGTGTCTGGAGATCCATGCAGTGCTAGAGGCTCTGGTGTGCCCATTCTCTCTCTCTCTCTCTTTGCTTCTTTCCCCCTCTCTCTCAAAATAAATAAATAAACTTAAAATGAAATAAAATAAGGTTTATACCACCTACTTACTAGACTCTCTGTGAAGATCCAATAGGCCAATGCATTACAAATGTCTATTACTCACCACTTCATTCCTACTAGAATGGCTATAATGAGAAAGACAAGGCAGCTCTAAGCCTGGACCCCCAAGTCCAGTGTGAGCTACATACTGAGACTCTGTCTCAAAAGAAAAGATGAATAATAACAAATACTCACTTCATATTTTACTGTAACAAATGACAGTACACTGAGTGGCTTAAGCAACAGAAACTTACCTTCTCACAGTTTTGGAAGCTCGAATTCTAAAATGCCAAAAAAGCCAGGCGTGGTGGCACATGCCTTTAATCCCAGCACTGGGGAGGCAGAGGTAGGAGGATTGCCGTGAGTTTGAGACCACTCTGAGACTACATAGTGAATTCCAGGTCAACCTGAGCTAGAGTGAGACCCTACCTCAGGAAAAAAAAAAAAAAAAACTAAAATGCCAAAAAGGCTGCAGAATTCAGCAGCACATCCTGGCTACTCCCAGGCCTCAGCTCATTCAACCCACTCTAGCCTTCAGGTTCTCTTCCCCACCCCACAGCCGGACCCCTTTGCCTGGCAGGCTCCAGCTTCCTGCAGACAGGTCTTCCTGCTAGTCACTCTACACCCCCCACCCCTCCCTTGACTCATTGCATGCCCTAGCAACAGTGCTGGTGGGCTCTTCCATGGTCTCCGTTTTATACATAGGACCCTGCGACATGGTGAAAGGGCATTGCTCAAGCACCTATCCTTAGCAGGCACCCCTAAAGGTTTTGAGCTTTAAGATTGTTATTAACTCCCCATCTTAGTTGATTCTGTACTAATAAAACAGAGTCACTTGTCATTTATCTTTTAATTATTTTTCTGCATGTGTATGGTGATATACACACACATGAGTGTTTGGATTTGTGTGGGCACATGTGTGTATGCATGCATGCGTGTGTGTTTGTGTAAGCCAGAGATATACATTGAGTGACTTCCTCAATTGCTCTCCACCTTTTTTTGGTTTTTATTTATTTGTATGTGTGTGTGTGTGTGCGTGCGTGTGCACATGCACGCATGCATGCATAGCAGGGACTCTTGCTGCCGCAGATGAATGAATGCCCATTTGGCTTTACATGGGAAGCTTGGGAACTGACCTGTAGCTGGTAGGCTTTGCAAGCAAGCACCTTTAACTGCTAAGCCATCCCCCAGCCTCCACCTTATTTTTTTTTTTTTTGAAGATAGAGTCTCTTACTGAATCTGGCACAGCAAGCCCCCAGGATCCTCTTGTCTCTGCCTCACCAGTATAATATTGGGATTACAGATACACTCTACCATACCTAGCTTTTAGGTGGGCATGGGGATTTGAATGCAGGTCTTTGAGCTTGTCTGGCAAGCACTTTACCCACAAAGTTATCTCCCAGACCCCCAGCCTAGGTAATTTATTATGAACAGAAATGTACTGGCTCACACTTCTGAAGGCTGAAAAGCCAAGATTGGGAGTTGCATCTGACCAGGGTTTTTGGCTGTGTTGCAACATGGCAGAAAGCACTGTAGGAATGACAAAGAACAAGAGGGAACCGAGGGGCTGGAGAGATGGCTCAGTGGTTAAGACACTTGCCTGCAAAGCTTAACGACCAGGGTTTGATTCCTCAGTACCCATGTAGATGCAGAAAGTGACGCATGCATCTGGAATTTGTTTGCAGCAGCTACTAGAGGCCCTCGTGTGCCCATTCATTCTCTCTCTCTCCAAATAAACAAAAATACAAATTTTAAAAAGAGGAATTGAATCCTTTTATAAGGAACTCACTCCCACAGTAATGCCATAAGTCTATTTGTAAGGACAATGTCCCCATGTCCCAAACACTTCCCATCACCACAACACCAGGGACAGACTTCCAACACATGAACTTTCAGGAATACAGTCAGACCATACCACCCTTCATCTTCCACACCATGTAAGGTGAAATTAGGGCCCTTCTCTCCTCCCTCACAGAGAGGCTTTAGAAGCTATGGAAATAATAGATGTGGACCCACTTTGTAAATTAGAATGATAAGAATTGGAGTTTAGCCTGGTGTGGCCTTTAATCCCAGCATTTGGGAGGCGGAGGTAGGAGGATCACCATGAGTTGGAGGCCACCCTGAGACTACATAGTAAATTCCAGGTCAGCCTGGGTTAGAGTGAGACCCTACTTCGAAAAACAAACAAAATAAAAAGAATTGGAGTTTAGGGACTAGAGAGATGGCTGGGTGGTTAAGAACACTTCCTGATTAAACATAAGGGGCTGAGGAGGCCTCAGGAGCTGTGTATTCTATCGCTAGGACCCACATAAATGGCTGGACATGGCCACATACACCTATAAGCCCATTCCCCTGGGGAGCAGAGAATGGAGAATCAACAGGGCTTATGGAAAATGGCAAGTTTGATGCCAGGCGTGGTGGCGCACGCCTTTAATCCCAGCACTCGGGAGGCAGAGGTAGGAGGATCGCCGAGAGTTCGAGGCCACCCTGAGACTACATAGTTAATTCCAGGTCAGCCTGGACCAGAGTGAGACCCTACCTCGCAAAACCAAAAAAAAAAAAAAAGAAAAAGAAAATGGCAAGTTTGTAGACCAGTAAGACTCTTGCTCAGGTAAGAAACTATGGAAGAGTGATGGAAGGGACACCTGATGCTCTCCTCCAGCCACTGCAGATAAGCCCAGGGAGTGCCACATAGACATATACAACACACACACACACACACACACACACACTGGAAGCATAAAAAAGATTCCACCTACGTTCAAGTTCCAGTTTCACAGATCACCTCCTGAGTACCCATGTTTAAGTTCACATCCTGGGCTCCTTTTCTCACCTTCAAGGCGGGCACGGTAGCACTTCCCAGTGAGTATTTAGAGCAGCCACAGGCTCTTTGTGTCCTGATGCAGGAAGCTCTGGTACATGGTAGCACTCCCTAACAGCACAATGAATGAAGAGTATTTTTTTAACCCACAGGAAAAGACCATATAGGCAAAAGCCTGATTGGCATCATGGAGTGTGATTTACATGGAAATAAAAAAAATCTGAATAAACAAAATTGGCCAAGCCAGGTGTGAAAAATAAGATCCTGCAGCACTGGTATTTTTAGCAGCCATTTCCCTAACTCTCTGTGGGAACAGGTTTCTAAATATTTGACTGCTGGCCTTCAAACAAATCCTCATTCAAAGAGATCAACACATGACCTCCATTCACTTTTCCTTCATTTAATTACTCATCAGTTTAGTGGGCATTTGCTCAGCACCCTGCTTTGAGCCACTCACTGTGGCAAGTGCTGGGGATACAGTGACCTCCTGGACCCATTCTTGGCATCAAGCAGCCTCTACTCTAGACCAGAAAACAAACAAATTGGCCTCCAGTTATATGGGACAGGGACAGTGCCCCAGGGTGTCAAGGACAGAGGGGTGACAGTAAGTCAGAACCGGGTAGAGGCAAAGCAAGAGAGATGCTTGGAGAAGAGCAAGGAAGAAGGAGGAACCCCAGGAGATGGAAAAGATCATCATGGAGGGTGACACTGGAATGGGCAGCAGGGTGAACACCTGATGAACTAGAGAAAGCAGGCAAGAACAGGCTGGTCACCCCACAGGCCTCTGTGCACTTCGGTGTTCAGCTTTGTTCTCTGTACTAGAGTCTCGAAGGGGTGAGATTCTAAACCCAGCTTTATGTCCTAACTTGCTGCTTAGCCTTGACAAGATTATCTTCATCCACTCTACTCAAGGTTTAAAGAAGAAATGAGACAAATGCAAGATCATAACCCTTGACCCAGAGTCCTGATTCACCATGGTTTCCTGGACATACAAAACACCTGTTCATATCTGGTACCCAGGGACAAAGGGTTATCGATAATAGCAAGAATGAATTGACTGAAGCTTTTGCAGAGGGCTTTGGATATTGTACAGAAATGAATAGTGTGAACATGATTAACACTGTGGCTAAGGTCTCTGGCCAGATGTCAGAGTCCAAGAGTGAGTTAATAAACCCGATCTAAGGGTAGGTTCATTTGAATAAAAATTGCATGTGAAACTAAACTAACAAAATCATACACAGCCAGCTTTTGTGTCTCCCACTCAAGAAAAGGCAACTGTGCTCATTCCATATACCTTAAGAATGGAAGGACACAGATGGGTGTAGTGGCTCATGCCTGTAATCCCAGAACTTGAGAGGCTACAACAGGAGGATCACCAGTTCAAGGCCAGCCTGGGTTACATAGTGAGTTCTGGGCCAGGCCTACATAGCAATACTCTGTCTAAAAAAAAAAAAAAAAAAAAAAAAGCCAGCAGTTTTTGACATTGTTCTTTTTCAGAGATCAGCTATGAGCTGATTGCTGTGGACTCTTGCATCTGCCTGAAATTTGGCAAGGTATACTACAGTTTTAAAATATTTATGCCTTATGCCCTACTAATTCATTTCTGGGACTCCTCTAAAAAAAAAAAAACTATGAAAGCTACAAGCACTCAATGTGCCATTGGCAATTTAAATATATATTTTTGAAATTTCAAGGTAAGGTCTCACTCTAGCCCAGGCTGACCTGGAATTCACTGTGTAGTCTCAGGGTGGCCTTGAACTCATGGCAATCCTCCTACCTCTGCCTCCTAAGTGCTGGGATTAAGGGTGTGCCCCACTATGCCCAGCTAAAAATTTTAACTATATAAAAAAGAACTTTACAAACACTCTTGTAGAAACATATTCATTACCGCATGGAGGTACATTGCATTATGTTTTATATATGTTTGAAATATCAAAAGTTTTAATTAAATCAAAAAATGTTGGGGGCTGGAGAGATGGCTTAGTGGTTAAGGCTCTTGCCTGCAGAGCCTAAGGACCCATGTTTGACTCTCCAGATCCCACGTAAGCCAGATGCACAAAGGTAAGGCAAGCACAAGATTGCATACTAGGTAGTGCAAGTGTCTGGAGTTCAATTTCAGTGGCTGAGGCCTTGACACACCAATTCTCTCTCTGTTTCTCTGTCTCTGTCTCTGTCTGTCTCTCTCTCTCTAAAAGAAATAAAAATAAGTAAATAGATAGATTAAAAAATGTTGGGCTGGAGAGATGGCTTAGTGGTTAAGGTACTTGCCTGTGAAGCCTAACAACCTGGGTTTGATTCCCCAGTACACATGTAAAGCCAGATGCACCAAGTGTCAAATGCACCTGGAATTCATTTTCAGTGACTAGAGGTCCTGGTGCACCAATTCTCTCTCTCTTTCTGTCTCTCTGCCTCTCTGAATGCAAATAAATAAATAAAAATATTTCCTTAAAAAGTTGATGAAATTTATACACATTTTCTCAAATTTATTTATTGAATCAATATAATCCTAGTCAAAATCACAACAGAAAATTTATTAGCTAAATGTACTATATTTTATTAATATTATATTAACATATTAATTAATTGATATAATAAATATATATGAATTGAGTACTAGAGGGGCTGGAGAGATGGCTCAGTGGTTAAAGATACTTGTTTGGAGAGCCTGATAGCCCAGATTCAATTCCCCACTACCCACATAAAGCCAGATGCACAAAGTGGCACACATGTCTGGAGCTTGTTTGCAGTGGCAGGAGGTCCTGGCACACCCATTCTCTCCCCCTCTCTTTCTCTCTCCCTTCCTATCTCTGTCTCTCAAATAAATACATAAATAAATAAATTTTTAAAAATGGAATACTAGATAGCATTTATATTTAAGCAGATTATGGTGATTTGATTGTAAACTGTCCCCAAAAACCTCATGTGTTTGTGATTAAGTCTCATACTTGGTCCCCAGCCAGTGGAGCCTTTGAGAGTTAGAGCCTTCCAGGAGGAGATATGACTCTGGGAGGGGGGTCCTTGGGATATGCTAATCCAGACCCCCTTGATAGCACTAGCTCAGCTCACTCTTGCTGCCTCCTCCTTGCTGCTGATGTACAATGATGGGAGCCAGCTTCCTGTTTCTGGCACACTTTCCCTGCCATGAAGAAGCTTCCCCTTGAAACTGTAAGCCATAAACTGTTTCTGGTCAGTCGGGTGTTTGGTCTCAGCAATGAGAAGGTAATTACAACACAAAGTTTTAAACGTTTTCCTAAGACAGCAAGACCCTACCTCAACAACAACAAAAAAGAAATGTTTTTATATGTATTGTTAAAGGCAGATAATAAAGCATTATGCATAACAATTGTTTAAAAAATAGAATGAAGGAGGATCAGGACTAGATGAAGAAGCTTCTGCGGAGAAGTTTAATCTACTTTATTCGTGGTTTAATCTAGGTGAGGGACTTCTGACCTTCACTAAGCTCCACATACTGCAGTGTTCCTCCACTGTCCCTCCCTGCATGGGGGAGAACTTTAAACATACGCAGGTAACAAGACAACCGCTGAGACACCCCCATTCCAACTAGCCTGAAATGGGACCCAGGCATCCAAAGATTTTTTTTTTTCAAACCTTCCCAGTTGATTCTAATTTGCAAGATTAAAACTCAATGATCTGGGGCTGGGGAGATGGCTCAGTGGTTAAAGACAATTGCTTACAAAGCCTGGTGGCCCTAGGTTCAATTCCCCAGAACCCATATAAAGCCAGAGGCACAAAGTGGCTCATGCATCTGGGATTCATTTGCAGTGGCAGGAGGCCCTGGCCACCCATATACTTTCCGTTTTTCTCTCTCTTCCTTTCCTTCTCTCTCTCCTTGCAAATAAATGAAATATGTTTTAAAAATAATAGTGACACAAGAGACAGAACTGGACCTGATGGCACAGGGCTGTAATTTTAGCTGTCAGAGGCTGAGGTAGGTGGATTGCGAGCTCAAGGCTTGCTGAGACAATTCAGGGGGACCCCCATTTCAAAATAAAAAAGGTAGCCAGGCACAAAAGCTCATGCCTATAATCCCAGTACTCAAGAGGCTGAGACAGATCACTGTGAGTTCCAGGCCAGGCTGGCCTATTAGAATGAGTTCCAAGTTTCCTGGCTAAAGTGAGATTTTGCCTTAAAAAAATTAATTAATTAATGTAAAAAGAGGGCTGCAAATGTGTCTTGGTGGTAGAACTTGCCTAGCATAGATGAGGCCCTACTTTAAATACCCAGTACTGCAGAAAAAGTGTAAATACAATAAAATGTGACATAGACGGGAAGTAGATAGATGGGTAACCGATAGATGATAGTTACATTTTTAATTTGTTTTTGAGATGGGGTCTCATGTATCCCAGGCTGACATTGAACTCCTGACCCTCTTGCCTTCACCTTTTGAGTGCTGGCATTACTGGGGTGTACCAACCCACCGCCTGGCACTCTGCCAACTGAGCTACATCCCCAGCACTTGGTCCATGGTAGATGTATTTTTGATAGCTGACATTTTAAGTAGACAATAGGAAGGTAGACTGTATCTGAAAGTCAAAGGAAGAAGGGAGGAAGGGAGGGAGGAAGAAAGGAAAGGGAAGGGAAGCTGGAATGACACAGGCAGCCATGTCAGAAACCAGAAGCAGGTCTAAACTGTACAAAGAAGAAAATCAAACAACGGTCTAAACTGAATCTGTCCCTACTCATTTCACAAAGACAGCTATGCTGCCCCCAAAGAAAAATGTTGGCAAACAACGTGAACTAGTGAAAATGGAAAAATAGTCAAGGTAAATGCATCCAGCAATGTTCAAAATATTGTTTTATTATATATCAATGAATCTGGCCCTACTTATTTCACAAAAGACAGCAATGCCCTCTGCCCCCAAAGCCTCTGGCCTAAGAAATGCCAGGCAGGAGGGCCTGTGCTGCTTAGTGAACTAGGGGTTTCCTGCTGTGGGGATAGTAAAAAGAAGAAGATGCTGAGGGGAGGACTAGATATAGTCAAGGTTACAGAAGGGAGGACCGTGAGAGGAGGATGCCACTAATGGTAGATTTTATGTTATTTTTTTTAACCACAATAAAACAAAATATTAAAGATATTAAACCTTAGAGAACCAATTAAAAGGGATACAGGCTGAGGGGAGCCAGGGGATGTGGGGCCGGGGCAGTTAAGGTTAAGGGCTGAAGGGAATCTGGGCTAAGCCCTGAGGGGAGGATGGGGGCTGAGGGGAGGATCCTCCCTGGAGGGATGCGGGGCTGAGCCTAAGCCCTGAGGGCAGGATGCCAGGTCAGGCCCGGGCTGGCCTGGGCTGCTGCCAAGGGGAGGATGCGGGCTGGAGATGACAGGCGGAGGGGAGGATGCATTGGCTGAAAGGGGGATGGGGGGGGGGGGGGAGGGGAGGATGCAAAGCCAAGAAGAAGATGAGGGCTGAGGGGAGGATGCTGGGGCCAAGGGGAGGATGCGTGGGGAGAAGGGAGGATGCGGGGCTGAGGGGAGGATGCGGGCTGAGGGGAGGATGCGGTCTGAGGGGAGGGCTGAGGGAGGATGCTGAGGGGAGGATGCCAGGGGGAGGATGATGAGGGCTGGGGGAGGATGCGGGGCTGAGGGGAGATGTGGGGGCTGAAGGGAGGGGCTGAGGATGGATGGGGCTGAGGGGAGGGAGGATGCTGGGGGAGGATGGGCTGGGGGAGGATGCGGGGCTGAGGGGAGGATGCCAGCTGAGGGGAGAGAGGGGAGGATGCGGGCTGAAGGGAGGATGCCTGAGGGGGGAGGATGCGGGGCTGGGGGAGGATGTGGGCTGAAGGGGAGGATGCGGCTGAAGGGAGGATGCTGAGGGGAGGATGTGGGGCTGAGGGGAGGATGCGGGCCGAGGGCTGAGGGGAGGATGGGGGAGGGAGGATGCAGGGAGGAGGATGCGGGCTGAGGGGAGGAGGGAGGATGCGGGGCTGAGGGGAGGATGGGGGGCTGAAGGGAGGATGCGGGGCTGAGGGGAGGATGCGGGGCTGAGGGGAGGATGCGGGGGCTGAGGGGAGGATGCGGGGCCGAGGGAGGATGCACAGGGAGGGGAGGATGCAGGCTGAGGGGAGGATGCGGGCTGAGGGGAGGATGGGAGGGATGCGGGGCTGAGGGGAGGATGCGGGCTGAGGGGAGGATGCCAGGGTGAGGGGAGGATGCCAGGGTGAGGGGAGGATGCGGGGCTGAGGGGAGGATGCGGGGCTGAGGGGAGGATGCCAGGGTGAGGGGAGGATGCAGGGGGCTAAGGGAGGATGCGTAGGGCTGAGGGGAGAATGCGGGGCTAAGGGGAGGATGCGCAGGGCTGAGGGGAGGATGCGCAGGGCTGAGGGGAGGATGCGGGGAGGGCTGAGGGGAGGATGCGGGGCTGAGGGGAGGATGCGGGCTGAGGGGAGGATGCGGGGGCTGAGGGGAGGATGAGGAGGATGCGGGGCTGAGGGGAGGATGCGGGGCTGAGGGGAGGATGCCAGGGTGAGGGGAGGATGCTGAGGGGAGGGTGAGGGGGAGGATGGGGGCTGAGGATGCGCAGGGCTGAGGGGAGGATGCGGGGCTGAGGGGAGGATGCGGGGCTGAGGGGAGGATGCGGGCTGAGGGCAGGATGCGTGGCTGAGGGGAGGATGCGCAGGGCTGAGGGAGGATGCGGGGCTGAAGGGAGGATGCGCAGGGCTGAGGGGAGGATGCGGGCTGAGGGGAGGATGCCAGGGTGAGGGGAGGATGCGGGGCTGAGGGGAGGATGCCAGGGTGAGGGGAGGATGCAGGGCCGAAGGGAGCATACAAGAATGAAGGGAGCATGCGGGAATGAGGGGAGGATGCGGGGCTGAGGGGAGGATCCAGGCTGAAGCGAGGATCCAGGGTGAGAAGAGCCTTGGCCAGGATCCTGCGGGCTTTTGCAGCTTGTGGAGCACCGGGGACCGGGATACTGGAGGGCCTGCCTGCAGGACTCAGACAAAGCGGATGATTTGACAGGCAAAACCGAGCCAGCCTTTGGCTCCCCCGCAGCCAGGGGCTATTCAAAGCCGGGCAGACGATTTTCATGAGGCGCTGACAAACAGGCCGGAATGCTGCGTGGACTTGGCTGAGCGGACGCCCCAGGCAGTCAGGCATGGCGGCCCGCCCGCGCTGGAGCTGTCACTGGGCCCCACCCTGGAGACCGAGAAGGAGCTTTTGGGGCAGTTGTCGGCTCAGCCTTGTGCAGGTCACCTTTGCGCCGGCCCTTTCTGTTGTTCCTCTCTGGAAAGCCTTCCTGGCCTGGCTGGGGAAGCACAGCTGAGGGCAGTTCTTCAGACCTGGGTTTCTGACCAGGCAGCGCCAAAGGAGCATTTGCCAAATGCGTGCTGATGCCAGGCACTAGCTATGGGCTCTAATTGAGGCGCGGGCTTACCTTCTCAGGAGCCCGTAAGGTAAGGACTCCTCATTCCCTATTTTGTACGTGAGGAAACCAGAAATCCCATGAAGGCCCAAGTCACACAACTGGGAAAGGGAGGGGCTGGGATTTGAACTCAGCTCTCCTAAGCACCAGGGGCTCTTTCTTCCTGAATGGAGCCCATCTGTAAGACCCGCAGAATCCTACAATCACCCCCACCCCTTTTTTCCATCACAATGACTGTATTTTCCAGCTCTGTGACTCATCCCTTCTCTTCTCTTCTCTTAGCCTTGACTTACCCATTTGAGATGATTGCAAAATAAATGAGACATGGAGGGAGGTGAGAGGTGTGGTGGCACACTGACTTCACTGCCACATTTTTTCACTGCTCCTAGAAATCGCCTGGGCTTCCAAAAGAGGTGGCCAGACCTGTATGCATGATACTCCTTTCCTCTCTCAGGACTCTGGAAGAACATTAGAGGCTCCCTGTTCTAAGCAACGTTAGTATTGCACCTGGCTCATTTTGTCTACCTCCAAAATGGTCAGCATAGAAGCCAGCACCATGAAGACTGTTGGATGAATGAAGGTATGGATTTGAATGAAGGGTCCACCACAAGATGGACCCCATGTTGTAATGGAAAGAGGTGTAGAACACTATCTGCCAGAAATGACATGGCTGTTGCATCCACGATTTTATAATCACTGTCATTACCTGCACAAGACTTGGATGATAGTGATCCCATCAAGATTCCATTACGGATGGTGGAGAAGGGGGTGGTGATGGGAAAGACCTCAAAGTAGAAGAGGGACTAATTGGAAAGAAGGAGTTCAGGGGACAAGAGAAGGTAACTAGAGGAGAGTATGATCAAAATACATTTTATATACATATACAAAATTATCAACAAAAAGTTTTGAAAAGAAGGAAAAGAAAATGGGAAGGAAACAGGGTGAGGTGGCACACACCTTTAATCCCAGCACTCGGGAGGCAGAGGTAGGAGGATCACCGTGAGTTCAAGGCCACCCTGAGACTACAGAGTGAATTCCAGGTCAGCCTGGGCTAGAGTGAGACCCTACCTCAAAAAAAAAAAAAAAGAAAGAAAGAAAGAAAGAAAGAAAGAAAGAAAAGAAAGAAAAGAAAAAGGGAAGGAAAAGAAAAACGAAGGCCAGGCATGATGGCACATGCCTTTAATCCTAGCACTTGGGAGGCCAAGATAGAAGGATGGCTATGAGTTCAAGGCTACCCTGAGACTACAAAGTGAATTCCAGGTCAGCCTGAACTAGAGTGAGACCCAACCTCCAAAAACCAAAATAAATAAATAAATAAATAAATAAAAACTATTTGTGCTAAATAAAAGTAGTAAGATATTGCATTATTTCATTTGTATAAAATTCTATAGAATGCAAATTCATTTGTAGTGAACATAAAGTAGATCAATGATTGCTTCAAGATAGTAAGGAGGAATGTTTAGACACAAAAGGGCAGGAGGGAGCTGTTAGTACTAGTTAATTATCTTGACTGAGGTGAGTTACATGGTAGACTTGGAGAGAACTTGATAGTGCTGTACTACAGCCATAAAAATGTTCATGGCCTCATAAATCTTGTTCTTGGAGACTTGTCTTAAGGATATTTCAAAAGAAATGCTTGGGCTGGAGTGTTGGCTTAGAGGTTAAGGAAAATGCCTGTGAAGCCTAAGGACCCCAGTTCAATTCTCCAGGTCCCACGTAAGCCAGATGCACAAGGTGGCACATGCATCTGGAGTTCATTTGCAGTGGCTAGAGTTCCCGGTGCTCCCATTTTCACTCTCTCTCTCTCCCTCTCTCTGTCTCTAATAAATAAATAAAAATAAAATCTTTTTTAAAAAGATTAAAAAAAGAAATAAACTCTTTCTAGAAGAAAGGACTCAGTTGAGGGGGAATTTGAAAGGGGGAAAGGATGGTGAGAAGGGATTACAATCATGTATATTGCTTATACTTATGTAAATTATCAATAAAGAATTTAAAAAAATAAACTCTTTCTACAAACATATTCCTAGCAGCATCACTAATACCCAAAATACTGGAAATTATCTAATCGCCCAGCTGCCATGAAAAGATTTGATCAACATTAGGCAATTTCATTCACAATTATAAATGAAAAAGAAGTGAAGAGCCAGGTACAGGTGGTACACACCTCTGATCCCAGCACCCAGGAGGCTGAGGCCAGAGTATCATGAGTTCAAGGCCAGCCTAGACTACATAGTGAGTTTGAGACCAGTTTGAGTTACATAGTAAAACTCAGTCTTGAGGTTAAAAAAAAAAAAAAAAAAAAAAAAAAAAAAAAAAGGGGGAGGGAGGAGCATGATGTAGCTATGTTTACCAAATAATGCAAATGCACTGTGTGCAAAGACCACAGAGTTGTACATACATTATGGTTACACCTATGTAAACATACATATTTCTATATGTGCATAAGAACACAAAGGGGGAAAAAGCACAAAAAAAATACCCTAGATGAATGACAGGTAATTGGCATGTGGGGGACTGTTTTCTTCTTGGTTTGTCTCCTGTAAAGTTACAATGTTTTCATAACAGTTTTTAAAACATCTTCTTGTTGGTTTTGGCTCAGTCTACCCTCCTGGGGATTACTGTACGCCTTCGGTCTGTCAGCTACCAGAATCAGCACCTCCATGTGGTCAGCCACAGGCCCTTCCGCTTGCCTTCTAAGCCATAAAACGTTGACCAAGCCTACACTGTGGTGTGAAAGACACTCCCTTGGAAATCCTCTGCTCCGCTCTTCAGTTTGGACTGTTTCAATACCATAAATGGGGCTGGAGATGTGGCTCAGTGGAAGAGCACTTAGTATGTGCAAGGCCTGGGTATACAAAATCCTCCACACTGTAGGGGAAAAAATACTTTAAATGACAAATTCTAGAAACTCAGTTCTGAAGGGATAAGTAGTAGAAGGTAGGTGGGTGGGTCCCGAGAGTGACTGAGGGAAGGGGTGGAGCTAATTACTGTCGTGCTCATTCACTGGGTAAAGCTGATGTCAATCATCTCTAACAAGCAAACACCAGAGGGTGACACAAACCAGATACAGGAATCTTTTAAGAGAGCTAGGAGAGGGTTAGAACTGTGAAAAGGAAAGAAGCAGAAACTTGCCGCACCTTTATGGAGCCATTAATGTGATTCCTTCAGTAGCTGATTGCTGGCCTCCACCTCTGTTTAAGGTAGGTTCACAGGGCACAGCCCAGCCTGCGGTGACAGAGCCCCACATGACAGCTAACTGATAGCATTTCCCAAGACCAGTCAACTCTACCTCCCAGCCATTTCCAAAGAGATTTGTCTTTTCTTTTCTTTCATTTTTTTTTTTTGAGGTAGGGTCTCACTCTATCCCAGGCTGACTATGCAATCTCAGAGTGGCCTCAAACTCACAGTGATCCTCCTACCTCTGCCTCCTGAGTGTGGGATTAAAGGTGTGCACCACTACATCCTGCCAAAGAGATTTTTCTTCTTCCTCATCTAATGCTATGCCCACTTACTACTGCGCTATCCCACTGACCCAGAACCAAGTACCAACAAGCCATTTGTCCCCACCCTTTGAAGACAGTCTGGCCCAGCCAAGGATTAGGGAATCCAGGGAGCCACCCCTACCATCCACCCTAGTAGAACTCCAACAGCACTCTTTTGCCTTTTTGTTTTTCCACTCTTGAATCATTCCAAACCTGGAGCAGGACAACCCTGGAATCCTGCTTGCTTGTGGGAGCTTCAGAACCTGAGACTGAACTTTGAAAGATGGAAACTGGAACCTAGCTCCATACTGAAAGCTTCCCCCATTCCCCTGCCAAAGGGCTGGGGCAGATTTGCCCAGGCAGAGGCCAGGGCCACAACTTTCTAAGTTCCCAGGACACCAGAGGGAGACCCTCAGACCCTAGCCCAGAAGGATCAAAAGATGGAAATTAGGCTGGAGAAATGGCTTAGCCATTAAGGCACTTGCCTGTGAAGCCTAAGAACCCAGGTTCGATTCCCTAGTACCCACGTAAAGCAAGATGCACAAGGTGGCACCTGTGACTGGAGTTCATTTGCAGTGGCTGGAGGCCCTGGTGTTGTGTCCATTCTTTCTTTTTTAAAAAAACAATTTTATTCCATTTATTTATTTATTTATTTATTTATTTATTTATTTGGTTTTTCGAGGTAGGGTCTCACTCTAGCTCAGGCTGACCTGGAATTCACTGTGTAGTCTCAGAGTGGCCTCGAATTCACGGCAATCCTCCTACCTCTGCCTCCTGAGTGCTGGGATTAAAGGTGTGCGCCACGCCCAGCTTCCTTTCATTTTAAAAATTTTATTTATTTGAAAGAGAGAGAGAGGAAGAGGCAGATAGAGAATGGGTGCGCTAGGGCCACTGCAAACAAACTCCAGACATATGCACCACCTTGTGCATCTGGCTTACGTGGGTCCTGGGGAATCAAACCTGGGTCCTTTGGCTTGCAAGCAAACACCTTAGCCACTAAGCCATCTCTCCAGTCTCCTATTTTTTTCTTTCTTTTCAATTTTTTATTTTATTTGATTTATTTGAGAGAGAGATAGAAAGAGGGAGAGAAAAACAGAGTGAGGGAGGTGAGAATGGGTGCACTGGGGCCTTCAGCCACTGAAAACGAAGTCTAGACACATGTTGCCACCTTGTGCATCTGGCTTAGGTGGGTCCTGGGGAATCAAACCTGGGTCCTTTGGCTTCACAAGCAAACACCTTACCCACTAAGCCATCTCTCCAGCACCCACATTCTTTCTTCACCTGCCTCTTTCTTTCTCTCTGCCTCTTTCTCAAATAAACAAATAAAATATTTTCTTTCTTTTTTTTTTTTAAAAAAAAAGAGGTGGAAATTGCTCTAAGGTAACTTATCTCTCACACCTTTGCCTGAGGTAGAAAACTGTTCAGACACTGACTCTCCCCTTAAGCCATTTGCCACCATTAGCAGCTTCTTCTGCACTCAAACTTGCCTACACGTTCTGTCTTTAGTTGTTATGCTCTGCACTCCTGCTGGACTCCCCAGCACCACCACACTTTGCACCATCCTCCCACAGGGAGCAGGCTGCCAAGGGCTATGGGAACTGACTGGAACATATCTGTCAGCTCCTCTCTTCTGCCACCAGTCAAGAATCAGAGGTGAGCTGGAGAGAGAGACTGGCCCTGAAAGGGAGGCCTCTTATTCCTAACACAGGAAATTGAGTGGTGGGAAGACCTACACTGACCGGCACTCCCAAGATTGCAGGCAGACAAAACACCAAAACTGGGAGAACCACCAGGAAGCCCTCCAAACCCAGAGCAGGAGGACAACCCTGGAACCCTGCTTGCTAGTGGGAGCAAGGCTCAAGCATCTTCTACATCCCCACATTATGGTCAGGCCAAGTGCACGAAGGAACCAATCTGCGGAGCAGTGGGCCTCTGGGGACCTAACCAACCACGTGGCTTCTCTCTGGAGCAGGGACTGAACTAAACTACCAGGCCTCCCAAGATGGCATCCAGGACGCAATCCGAGGCTATCCCCAGGAAAGGGACAAGTCATAGCCTCTCCTGTGATTTTAATGGTAGAACTAGAACCCAGCCTAGGGCAACTCCCTTCTGAAGGGGCCTTTGTGAGAGTATCTTGAAAAAACAGATTTTTTTTTTTTCGCCCCAAATGAACACCTGCAACCACCAGTGCAAAATCTAGGCTTCTGGAGTCCGGAGCCTCGCACAGAGCTTGGTCTAGATCCTAGAACACCCCTCCCCGCCAAAGTTCCCTGAGGGCTGATCTAGTGCCAGGGATCCCCAAACATAATGGGCCTGTGCCTGCCAACCCGGCTGGGAAACAAACAAGTAGTCTGGGTACCACTCCGCCGCCGCCGCCTAGGGCCACAGCTTTCCAGGCAGTGCCCACCCCACCCCTGACCCTTCCCGCTCGCAGCATTGCAGCATCGTCCTCAGTGCGAGCCAAGGGATGTTTGATGCCTTGCGGATCCAAAACTGCAGAGGCTGGAGGCAAGGGCACGGGTTAGTGCAAGGCCGAGCCCTGGCATCTGCTTTGGCTCTGCCACAGACTCGCCGTGGGGGGAACCAGCCCACACGCTCTGGAACTGCGTTCCCTTTCACGGTTCTGCAGGGCTCAGGCTTATTCCAGCCCACTCCTGAGCCCCGAGCAGGAACATAAATATCCCAGGGGCCTGCCACCAGTGTTGACAGAAGGCTCACAGCAAGTTTTGGAGGTGTTTGCTCCTGGTAAACTGGGAGGCTGTAGGTCGGACCTAAGCAACCCGACAGGAGGGGCTCTGCTCTCTGGACCCCTGTTCCTGAATCCCAGGCTGTTGATAATTTTGTTTACAGGGTTGACGTGAATGTAAATGAGTGGTAAGAAAACCCTTTCCAATGAGCTAGGGGGGGCACAGAGATGAAAGCCCAGCTAGAACGCTGAAGATGGTTTACTCAGTCACTCAATTTTACTCAATACTTCTTGGACCCGGGCATCTCACCTCCGCCCACGAGTGACAAAGGCTGAGATTACCCCCAGCTGTTTGTCTTTTTCCATAGTTTGACCTGAAAACAATATAAACGATGGAGAAAATGATTTCAGGATGAAAATGGCAATTAGGCAGCAGCACCCCATTCTCTCAACTCCATGGGAGATCTCATTTCACAGAAGGGTAAACTGAGGCCTAATAAGGGCTTGGGCTGGCTCCAAGGCACTGGGCCTATAATGAATGATCTGGGATTGGAGTCCTCACAAGGAACCCCAGGGATCAGCAGGGCTAAGTGTGAGGCAGGGCCTTTTCTGTAACAATGTTTTGCTCTAATGCTCTCTAGGGCCTTACAGCCAAAAGAGCCTGAGAGGTTGTCCAAAAATAACCCAAATAGAGGTGACTGGGTAAGTGCCTGGTCGTGGGTCCTGGGCTTGCTACACAGGGAGAGCTCCCAGGATGGAGAATTAATGGGGGAGACTTGGAGAAGCCTGGAAAACCCAAAGAGTCACCTGGTTAAGGGTAAGAGGGAGAGGCTGTTCCCTCTCAGCCCATGCCCTCCTCTCCACGAGACTTCAACCAGTCTCCTTCCAGTTCTAATTCCCAAGATTTCTTAGGTCCAAAGGCTGGTTATCTCTGCAACTGTATGCAGGGATAGCTGGGTCAAAAGATGTGGAGGAATTTTCATTTATAACCCCTCCTCATTTTCTTCAGACCTGGGAAAGTAGTTGTTTCAGAAGATGTTCAGGTCTTCTATAGCACCAGAGTGTACGTACATACGTGTACACACCACACACACACACACACACACACACACACACACACACTCTCTCTCTCTCTCTCTCTCAGGCCTGTAGTGAGGCAGGCTGCCCCAAAGGAAACTAAATACTGACAGGAGCTAGTCAGCCTGCCCTCAGCCACAAACCCCACCTCTGCCATACTGGGAGTGATTTCCTAGGGGCTGGACCTGCCTCCCCAGCTTTGAAGTGATTCTTAGCAGAGTCTGTGACCCTACAGCACTAAGAAAGGAGGATGTGACCATGACCAACCCACTTCTACTCTAGAAACTGAAAAGGAAACAAAGAGAAAACAGGAAATGCTCCTGGCACCAAGGAGATTTTATGTATAGTTATGTATAGTTTTGATCCAAACGGGTTAACCTTGTGACCTGTGGACTCATTAAATCATTTAATCTGAACTTTACATCACAGAATCATAGAATCTTCAAAGTGCATTATTTCAATAAAATTTTATGGACTAGAATCTCAGGAGATCTTTATTCATGAAAGTCTTAGTCGTGATCAACACAATTCTGCCTTCAGGAGACTAAAGCAGGGTCTAGCAGAGGTGAAGGAGAGCAACAACAATGCTGGAGACAATGTCAGGGATCAGAATTCTAGAAGAGGAGACCTGGAAAATCTGAAAACATGGAGGCTTTTGCCACAGTCACTGGAGCTCAACAGGAGAGAATGAGTCCTGGGGCATTATTCAAATGCTACTACATATGTATATTACTAGAATAAGATTTTTTTTTGACCTGTTACAAATAGTGGGTCCATTGCTCACATTTTGGAATCAAGGAAAAAAAAGAGTTGTTGATGTATAAATCCAAATCTTCCAGCCAGACATCCCTAAATGGGAATTCAAATTAAATAGCATATACTTTAGAGTATATGAAGAAAAACAAACAAACAAAAAAACACAACTAGAGAAGCGGCAGCTCCCACAGTGGCAGCATAATCTCAGGCACAAAGACTAGTTCCTAGCGTATATTTAAAAAAAAAAAAAAAAAAAGCCTTTCAGACACCTGACAAGAAGTTAAAGCCACAGGAATTCAAGGAATCACATTAGGATGGTAGCCTAGAAATTAAAATATGGAAATGTAGATCTTGAAATCTTGGAAACACAACCAAAGACCCCTTATTAAAAGATTGCAATGATCTAATCTAGCTAGTTAAAGTAAGTTTGTTTTAATTGTTCTCCTTTTGGTAAAAGGAAACAGGACAAACCCTGAATTTTCATTTCTTTACTTTGGAAAAGGGAGCCTGGGGGAGAGCTGTATGGCGTGTAAAGCCCCTCTGCATTGTTGGGGTACCTCTGCAAAGGAAAAAAGTCAAGCAAAGGGCACTTCCACACACTCGGGTCAGCCCAGCAAGACAGGGTCTGAGTTCTTTGGCTCTTTCTTCTGAAGACCGAAGACCTGAAAACCTCTACAAGTCGCTCACCTGAAGAATGCAACTAAAATCCCTGAAGGCTGGCCACCCACGTTAGGCCAAAACTCTCTGCTGGGTTTCTCCACCTAAAAGACACCATCCACCTTCCTTCTGCCAGCTCTGCACCACAGTCCCTTGGGAAAGCTGGAGCTTCTGGAGCTGGCTGCGAGGCCCAAGTCCTAGTGGTGGAAGGAACACACATGCCCCAGGCACCTGCGAGGGAAAAAGGACAGATTTTTTTTTTTTTTAATAGCCATGGAGTAGGCACTAGCCAGTGGGTCTGCACCTCAGAGAGTCCCACTTTGGCACTCAATCTTGCCTTAGGAAGACACTTGCAAATAGTCCCTCTGCCTGGCCCTTACCAGGGAGATGTGCTGACCAGAAGCAGCCCCCACCACAGTACCCTACATCCCACCTCCTATGCAGCTCTCACTCTCCACTGCCCTGGCCAGTTGTTACTGGAGGAAAATGTGATGGCAAAAGGGCAAGCGCCTAGCTTCCCTTGTCTAACTGGGCACCATTTCCATCATACAGAGGATAACCTTCTCTGCCACTCCAAGACAGACGGAGGGTGGGGGGGCATTCCCTGGAAGGACTCTTGTGATCCAAACCCTGGGATAGTGGAGGAGCATGGGACCTAGAACGGCATAGTGGCAGCTCTGGTATACTGGAAAGAGCAGTACTAAAACCGTGCAGAGGATCTTTTTACGTGGCCATGGACTTCAGGGCTTGGAAATCTTCCTCTGAAAGACTAGTCTGGGGAGTGGGGTGGCAGAAATCATGTTGGAAGACCCTGGGGGTCACTCTTTTCTCCACCCTACAATGACCAGGTGCCCCCCTCCACCCCCACCTAGTTCTTGCCCTCTCCCGACAGAAAAGTGAAGCGAGCCCCTTTTCACCTGGGAGTCCCTGTCTTCGGCAGTGGCCAGAGGGGGGAAAAAATTCGGAAGCGATGAGTTCTAACACCGCGATCTCCTGGCTATCCGGGCCTAAGTCTTCCCGCAGGCATGCAGAGGGGGGCTGGCCCCCGGCATCTCCCAGCGCCCTCCCTCGCTCTGACGTTTGTGGGGCTCGGTCTGCACCGCCGCTGCCGCTGCTCCGCTGCTCCTACCTGGGGAGGTGAGCCGGAGGCAGAGACCCGGGGGCGGGCAGTCGGGGGGCGGGCAGGGAGCCGGCTACGCCCCGCGCTTCCTGGCGCCTTTAAGCGGGCGGAGGGAGGAGCTGGCCCAGGTGTGTGCAGGGGAGCATCTCGCCCGCGGTCTAGGAGGCCGGAGTCCACCGCTGCCGAGGGCAGTCTTCGCCCGCGCCCCGCCAGGTCGGCGCGTTCACCTCGCTGCCTGGGTGTCGCCTGTCTTTGGCCGCAGAGTCGCGGCACGGGTGACCCCAGCAGAGTGCTCCGCGCCCATCCTAACTGCCCTCGCCCCAGGTCTTCGGGCCTGCAGTCGGGTCCGCACGCGCGAACTCGACGGTTCTCTTGGGACCGCGGGGCACTTCCGAATCAGCTGCCGCCGCGCCAAACGGGAACCATTTCCGCACCCCTTGACCGCCTGGCACCAGGACGCCCTAGGACTTTTCTGGCCGGTGACCCGAGCCTGGTCCCGATCCCAACGCCGCCGCCACCGCCGCCGCCTCCTGGTCTCGAGCTCGAGAACCTCACGAGCGGAGCCGTCGGTGGGCGGGACACTCCCGAGTCTGCCGCGCTGGCCGGAGCCGAGCGTGCCCAGCTTCCAGCGCGCACGAACCCAGCTGGGTGGCAGCGGCTGGCACTCCCAGAGCTCTCCGCCCGGAGCCCAGCGTCGTTTCCCAGGCGCTCGGGATCCAGGCCCGTAGCTCCCCGAGCCGCCCCCACCGCGGCCGTCGAGAGCGACGGGCGGCGGGGACGCCGGGGACCTCGAGGGACCTCCGCGCCATGACGGCCGAGAGCGGACCGCCGCCGCCACCACCGCCGCCGCCGCCGCAACCCGAGGCTCTGGCGGCCGTGAAAGAGGAGCGCGGCGATGCCACGGTGGCGGGCTCGGGGGTCCCGGCGGAGGCGGCGGGCCGCGGCGCGGGCGGGCGACGCCGCAAGCGCCCCCTGCAGCGCGGGAAGCCGCCCTACAGCTACATCGCGCTCATCGCCATGGCCATCGCGCACGCGCCCGAGCGCCGCCTGACGCTGGGGGGCATCTACAAGTTCATCACCGAGCGCTTCCCGTTCTACCGCGACAACCCCAAGAAGTGGCAGAACAGCATCCGCCACAACCTGACGCTCAACGACTGCTTCCTCAAGATCCCGCGCGAGGCGGGCCGCCCGGGCAAGGGTAACTACTGGGCTCTGGACCCCAACGCCGAGGACATGTTCGAGAGCGGCAGCTTCCTGCGCCGCCGCAAACGCTTCAAGCGCTCCGACCTGTCCACCTACCCGGCCTACATGCACGACGCGGCCGCCGCCGCCGCAGCAGCTGCCGCAGCCGCCGCTGCCGCCATCTTCCCGGGAGCCGTGCCCGGCGCACGCGCGCCCTACCCCGGGGCCGTCTACGCGGGATACGCGCCCCTCGCCGCCGCGCCGCCCCCGCCGCCGCCCGTCTACTACCCCGCCGCGTCGCCTGGCCCCTGCCGCGTCTTCGGCCTGGTTCCCGAGCGACCCCTCAGCCCGGAGCTCGGCCCCGCCGGGTCGGCGTCGGTGCCCGGCGGCTCCTGCGCCTTCGCCTCGTCCGGTGCCACTACCGGCTACCCCGCGGCTGGATGCTCCGGGGCGCGGCCCGCCAACCCCTCGGCCTACGCGGCGGCCTACGCGGGCCCCGACGGCGCGTACCCGCAGGGCGCGGGCGGCGCGCTCTTCGCCGCAGGCCGCCTGGCCGCGCCCTCCTCGCCCTCCACGGCCGGCGGTGGCGGTGGTGGTGGTGGCGGCGGCGGGGAGAGCGCGGTGGACTTCTACGGGCGCACGTCGCCCGGCCAGTTCGGAGCGGCGCTGGGGCCCTGTTACAACCCCGCAGGGCAGCTCGGAGGGAGCGGAGGAGGCGGCGGCGGCGGGGCTTACCACGTCCGCCATGCCGCAGCCTACCCAGGCGCAGTGGATCGCTTCGTGTCGGCCATGTGAGCCGAGTGCGGACGCGAGAACTCAAGAGATAACCTCCGTGCGCACGAACTAAATGTTCCCGCCACCCGGGGACGGGACACGGGGAGGATTGAACAGAGACGACCGGCTGGAAATGCCCGGCGGGGCTGTTAGAGGCCCGATGTTCGGGCGCACCGTTTACACACACCCGACGTGCTTGGTTACGTGGGAGGAGGTGGGGAGAGGCTACCGCAGTTTGGACTGGCACTAGGGACCCTGCAGGAAGCGAAGCACTAAAGGACATTCCTTTCCGATATTCCACTAGGGAGGGTTCAAGACTGGAAGAGGGTGGAGGGGTCAGCGTCGTCGTATATTCCAGAATCTAGGATCCAAACTGCCCAGTCCGATCGCTTCACCATTTGCTATGCTGCGCAAAACTCGGGCCTTGTTATTTGGTCAGCCTCGTGTCCTTTTGAAATAAATAAAAGGCTCTGGCAGCGCCTTTTTTTTTTTTTAAGTGGGGGGAAAGTTGCAAAAGAAGTCGCTTTAAAATTTTTTTTTTTAATCTGCTCCAGTCGAGCTGGGCTAACCCTGCCCTTTAACCACGAACCTCAGTCACATTGGGAACTGTGCCTCGGGTCCCCAGTGCGACCCAGTCCCACCACCTGAACTTTCGATGGCTACCGGCTATACAGGAGGCGGTGTAATTCTAACTTCTCGATATTTTTAATGGCCCCATCACTTAGGTGCCACTTTCTATATTTGGCATCATTGGTAGACCACCCAGGGCTTCTGAGTAGCCACCCCATGCCATCTAGACAATTGGAACAGATTATGGCAAGCGCCTAACCTACAGTTCCCAGGATTAGCTCCAAGCAGCGATTATATCATAATTATTGGACCTTTTTTTTTTTTTTTTTTTTTAGCAGAACGTGTTGGTAATTCCACAGTTCTGACCACCCAGTCAAAAAAAAATCTGATTTTCTGCTGAGGCATACACTCGTTCATTATCCTCAACTACTTCCACCAAACAACTTGGACTCAGTGGGTGAAACTAAAGTTCAAAAATCTGGGAGGATTTGGAGGAACTCCCTGGGGAGGGGTTTTGGTAACTAAAATTCTTCTACTTTTCAGCAGTCTCCCTGGACAAAAAGAAAAGAAAAAAAAAAAAAAAGGCAGTCAGCGAAGTGAGTTTAAAAAAAAAAAAAAACTTAAAACTTCGTTTTGTATCTTGAGGGAGCGGGTTTACCAAAATCGGAGAAATTCCAGCCTCTTCCATCTCTGTCTTGAGACATCTTGTACATTTCGGTTCCCAGCAAAATTTTCTTGTATTAAGTAAAAACTCCACTCACTGTTTTTCAGACAAACAACTGTTCAGCTGAACTGCTTTAATGAAAAAAAAAATCTTGAGCAAGTGGGTTTTGGCAATAGAAGCATAGCCTCTTTCTGCGAGTTAACTTGGTGGGGGAGGATAGGGCTTCGGAGAGAAGATGGTATGAAAAGCACTGGTAATTTTTTTTTTTTTTATGACTACTGTCCTGTTCACAAAGACCAGTGAATCTGATTCAGTCCAGACGGGTATTTGTCTAAATTGCGCTGTCAGAAAAAGTCCAAACCACAAAATGTAATTTTAACTTTTCTAGTAGCCACATTAATAAAGTAAAAAAAAAAAAAAAATGAGATTAGTTGTAATGATGTATTTAAACTGAAGTATCCAAAATATTTCAACATTTAAAAACTTGAGATGTTGTCATCTTTCACGCAATGTCCTTGAATTTTTGAGTGCATTTTCTACTTAAAACGCATCCATCTTTGGACTAGCCACATTCCAAGTGTTCAATAGCAACATGATGCCCATGGCTACTGTGCCTGACCACGAAGGTCCAAGTACTGGGCCTTCCTGGCTTTGGTGATGGTAAGTGACCACCTGGAGGCAAGTGGATACTGGACCACTGACTCCGGACTGTGGGTGCCTCCAGATTCCAAACCAGGCCTGGTACCCTGGAAAAGTCCAGACGCTGGGACCCTTTTCTTTCCCTGTGGACCCTTTCAGGTATGAAGTTCAAGGATCTCTCCATCTAGGCAGGCATGGAGCTGGGGAATCCTTGCCTAGTTGGCAAGAGTGGAAATGGAATGTCCACCCAGTTTTATCCTCCAGCTTGTGGACTGGGGCTGCAGAAAAGCAGTTTTTGCAACTGGTTATTGCAGGAACTGATATTTGTTTCCTTATTGCCAAATCCAGTGCTTTGACAACTCCCCAAGCCTTAAACTAGCCCACCGTTTGCGAAATGGGAGTCAGGGACCAGGGCCTCAGAGGGTCGTCCTCATCGGTACCGGAGACAGCCAAGATAGAAGCGCTTTGCCAGCGGCCAGACTTAGGTGGACTGGACGGCATAAACGTTCTTTTGTCACCCAATTTGGGGCGTCGCGATAAAGCCCCTGAAGGCAGCAAGTTGGTGTGGGAAAGGGAGGTGTCATCGCACCCCAAACAAGCCTGGTGAGATGATGCCAATAGAGAGGGTCAGCGTCACTAGAAAGGGGGTATTGAACGCGAGGGCACCAGCAGACAGCAGGACCTCGGAGGGCTCCAGAACATTCCACCGGACTCAGGCTCCAGAAGACATTCCACTGCAGCGGGAAATAAAACGGTGAACCCGGACCTCGGGCTCCTCGGGTGGCGGTGCTGGAGACGAGGTGCGCTGCTTTCCTTTCTCTTCCGATCACGAACGCGGACAAGCCAGCTCGTCCTTCTCCGGGCCTGGCACCAGCGTCGTGGGCAGGCGCCCCGGGCTGAGGGTAATTAGATGCGTTCTTCCCTAATTGCCCAAGGCTCGTTAGAATTCGCCCTGGAGCTCTAACATTTCTTTCAAATTAACGTTGCTTTGCAATTAAGCTTAGGAAACTAGCAACAAAAGCGGACTTGGCCCGAGGTGGTTAAGCACGAAAACGGATTAGAGAAGGAACCACTTTTCCGATTTAAGGGGAAAGATCCGAGCGGCCCGGCTGGGAGGGAGGCGTCCGGACTGGGACTGGGACCGGGAGCCACGGGGTGCGGTTCCCGGGAACGGACGGCGTTGGCTGCAGCTGGCCGGCCTGTGGCCCTTCCTCCCCAGAAGAGTAAAGAAAATGCTTTCTGGAAGGTTTGAGCAGAACTCCACCAAAGCGATGCTGCTGTATTTGGCTACAGTTCACCAAAGCTCACTCTTACTCTCGTTTTCTGAGAACGCTGCAGAATTTCTTTTATTAAAATTATTTTATCATAAAACCAAGATGTGTTTATTGTCTTGAAATATATGTAAGAGAAAACAAGGGAGAGAAGGAAGAAGCATGGTGGCTCGTGCCTGTAACCATCCTAACAGAAGAATCACCACAGGTTCAAGGCCAACCTAGGCTACACAGTGAACGCTAAGATTGTCTGAGCTCCGTAGTGGGACCCTGTCTCAAAACACACTTCCACCATTACCACCCCCCACCCATACACAGTTGTTTGCACTGAGTTAACATTTCGGTCGCCTTTTGGTTGTGTGTTCCCCAGTTCGGGAGGTCTGAGTCTTGACGTTGTCCCTGCATTACTTTTGTCATTTTTGATTCAAGATCTTTCTGGCACTGGAGAGGCCTCAGTTTCACCATCTTTAAAATTGAGTAGAAGTCTTTTCTGCTCTCACATTCTCTAACTCCTCTTGCGTCCACCGCTTGAATTCAGGACACACTTCTGTCGGCCTGGGAGAAGCTAGAGGGGGAGGGACGCCCTCCCTGAGATTTTCCACAAGACAGAAGAACTGCATAAACACTCTCAGGAACCTGCTAGGACTGCAAGATCTCCGATCCCACTGGAAGCTACTGGCCCAGAACTTTAACAAGTCCAACGTATGATCATGTGCCCTAGGCAAGGCAGAACTTTGGAAAAGTGAAAAACTCTTGTATGTTACTGAGAACAGAGACCACCCCCCAAAAAAAAAAAAGCTTCCAGCAGTCCCTTTTCTGGGTAATACCCCTGAGCGCATGGTGCCACAGCGCTACCTTGTGGCCCTGGCTGCATAAGGAAGAGAGGGCTGGGTTGCCAGGGACAAAGCAGGGTGGGTAATCTTCCTTGTAAGCCTTGGAATTCTGGGCCTTAGAGTGTACCTCGCTGCATCCTTCCAGCGGCACAGGTGACTGACTTCACAACGACATTGGACAGAATCTTTGAGAGCATCTTGAAGCTGGGGTGCTAGGGCTAGGGCAGCTTCTGACTCCCAGCTGAGACACTTGGGTTCTGCACCCTCCCTAAGCAGCAGTTATACATTTACTCAAATATGGAATCAACTTGACCCCTGACCTCTGCTTCAGCTCCAAGTCTGGGATGTTTCTAGTTGTCAAAAATGTAAAGTCATCTTCTAAGCACTCAGTGGCCAGCAGGGAGGAGCCCCTGTCCCTCTGAGCCAGTGTGGCCTGAGAGGTCCTCTATAGATAGCCAGGGTCCTGGGTGCCTTAAGAAATCCTATATACACAAACACCTTTCTGGAGACCTTGGGTTTCTGTGTTCATTCTTCCTGGGAAGTGCTAATTCCTGGTCATGACAAGGTAACTGTGCTTGGTGAAAAGCAATTCTGAAATGAGCCTGGATCATGAAGGACAGGCTGGGGCAGCCCTGTTTCCAGGATCACACAGTAACACACCGAGCCTGGACTCACATCTCCCTGTGCATATGCATTTGCAATTACGGTGGTGAACAGAAATACCATGAGTGTGTGTTCTGTAAAGCCCAAAGGGATATGTGACTTGCCCACACTCTCAGTGCCATCAGTGTTCATGCCACATAGAACCTCTGCCTCCCTCAAGGGCTGTAATGCCTGCTCATGGCTGTAATGAAACATTCTGTGGAAATAGAAGTGATTAATTGGAGAGGGGCGACAGTGGTGGGGCCTGGGGAGTTAGAATGGAGTGTAGCTTGGGAGGGCTTCCCTGTTAAGACCACCAGTGTACAGATGGGCACAACTGGTTAAATAAATAGCTCAGAGCTACCTCGAGGGAAAGCAGACTTGCTCTGCTTCTCAAACCAAAAGGAGCAGGGAGCAAATCAGAAAAATGGACAGTCAAGATGGGGGGGCGGGGGCGGGGGCGGAGAGAAAGGCTCTTCACAAAGCTGGTACCCGGTCTACCCCTATGTCCCCCCTCTCTTTTAGCTGAAGCTAAAGTGGGCTTTGCAGTAGAGTGGTCCTCACTGCTTGGCACCAAGAGAACAACACTCCCCGTGGAGCTCGCATGTCCTTATGCCAGCCCCACATCCCCTCTTCAGAGAGGGGAGGCTGTGATTTCCAGCTGAGTCCCGAAGATTACATGGATACCAGAAAGGAGAGTCAGGGAGCCCCAGGGGTTGGTTGTCATCCCCTCCCAGAGTTAAGAGATGAATGCGGAAGCAGAGTCCGAGTAGATCCCAGGCGGGTGTAGAGTGGGTGTAGGACACTGGCTTATCTGGGAACCAGGAGAAGCTTCTCACCCACTTGGGCGGAGTAGAGAAGCTCCGGTTCTGCAGGCACAGAAGCTTCCAGCAACCAAGAGATACAGTATGAGCACCTCCACTGGGCTGATAGAACCTCCTTACCACCTCTGCCCTTAGCCCCCAGTAACCAGGCAAGGCCCTGGGATGGATCATCCCATTTCCTGCTCTCATTCTGTCCCCCACTGCCAGCCCCCTGCTATCTACAGTACACAGCCATAGCTCCTCAGCCCCTTTGCCATTCCAATGTCACCTTCCCAACTGCATTTCCCACAACTGCCCTTCCTACATCCTAGGCTTCAGCAAGCATGCCATATGCTGTTTCTAGACACTACATGTTCCTGTGGCCATGAACTCACTGACCACTCCAAGGCACCAAACCAGTAGGGACACCTTCTTCTCTCCTACTTGCCAATAGAACTAACTCCCTGTCCCCTCATCTGTCCCTTCTGCCTTCACATAGCAGCCAATGTGTGCCCAGCTCAAACTTCAACCAGACCAGTCCTTCTCAGGGAAAGACCCCAGACATAAGGAACAGAGTGTGATGGGGACATGGCATGTTGTGGACAGTCCTGTGAAGGGGTTCTCATACTGTGAGGAACCATACTTTATGTTTTTTTAATTTTTTAATTTTTATTTGCAAGCAGAGAGAGAGAAAGAAGAGAGGCAGACAGAGAGAGAATAGGCGCACCAGGGCCTCTAGCCACTGCAAACAAACTCCAGATGCATGTGCCCCTTGTGCATCTGGCTTACGTGGGTCCTGGAGAATCGAACTGGGATCCTTTGGCTTTGCAGGCAAATGCCTTAACCACTAAACCATCTCTCCAGCCCCCTATATGTTTGGTTTTTTTCCCCCAAAAGTTCTTCTGCCATGTTTCATTTTCTTTTACCTCAAAAAAATATATAGGGCTGGAGAAATGGCTTAGAGTTAAGACGTTTGCCTGTGATTCCAAAGGATCCCAGTTCAATTCTCCAGGACCCACATAAGCTAGATGCACAAGGGGGAGCATGCATGTGGAGTTCGTTTGCAGTGGCTGGAGGCCCTGGTGTGCCCATTCTCTCTCTTTCTCTCTCAAATAAAGAAAAAGAAAAAGAAAAAAAGAGTATAGCCTGTTATAATTTATACAAAATAATAATAAATAATTTTAAAAATATATATATATATTTTTTGGTTTTTCAAGGTAGGGTCTCACTCTAGCTCAGGCTGTCCTGGAATTCACTATGTAGTCTCAGGGTGGCCTTGAACTCACGGTGATCCTCCTACCTCTGCATCCCAAGTTCTGGGATTAAAGATGTGTGCCACCACGCCCGGCTCTACCTCAAATTTTTATCCGAACTTCATGCCACCATTTAGCCTTCTACTAAGTGGAATCTGTCCTTGCTTTCCTGACTAGGTGCTCATGGGATTGGGCTCAGGCTTGGTGCTGAGGACTGAGCCCTGGGCTTTGAGCATGCCAGACAAGTACTCTGCCACATCCACATCCCCACCCCATTTGAACAGGGTTTTGATGATATAGCTGGAGGTGACCAGATGGAGGACAATGGTACAGTGTGCCACTCTGCACAGAATTCAAACAATCCATCTTCTCGCTGCTATATTCTTCAAGAGACTTGTCAAACACTGCTAGCCCCCATCAGCCATCTTCCTATCTCCTTTGCCCACAGGACCCTGATTTTGTTCAGCTTTCAGCTGCTCATGTGTTTGAGGGGAGGGATGTCTTACCCCTTAGGGTAGCTGTAGATACTGACTTTTTGTTTGTTTGTTTGTTTGTTTGTTTGTTTGTTTGTTTGTTTTCTGAGGTAGGGTCGCACACTAGCCCAGATTGACCTGGAATTCACTATGGAGTTTCAGGCCGGTCTTGAACTCACAGTGATCCTCCTACTTTGGTCTCCCTATTGCTGGGATTAAAGGTGTGCCTCACCATGTCTGGGGGTGAGACAGAGAGAGAGGAAGGAAGCGTAGGTGCACCAGGGCCTTTAGCCACTGCAAATGAACTCCATATGTATATACTGCCCTGTACATCTGGCTTTACGTGGGTACTAGGAAATCGAATTCTGGTTGTTAAGCTTTGCAGGCAAGCACCATAACTGCTGAGCTATCTCTCCAGCCTGCTCGTGACATTTCTAAGGCAGTTGTACTGATAATTACATCACTCTTGTCACAAGGTATTTTGTAGTCAATGAGATGCCTTGGAAAGTCTACGGAGAATTCTGGGAAGCATTTTTCTCTTCTTAAAAATAGAAAAGAGCAACAGTGGCCCTGTTAAACCTCTGGATGCTGGGTGTGGCTCTTGCAGTGTGGCAGCCATGTGGGAGCCAACAGGTCCAGCCTGAGAGAAGAGCCTGCAGAATACAGTGGAGCAGAAAGGTGGGAGGGGAGGGACTTGAAGCCTGGGGACATTCCTGAGCTGCTGAAAGAACCAGCCCTAGAAGCCATCATTCTACTCATGGACACTTGTTGGTGGAAATAACCCATGGCCATCAAGGGTGAGCTTCGGTTTCTTGCAGTTGATGGTATGCCATGCCAACCAATGCAGAAGGTGACCCTTGCAAGGTGTGGTGTTGAGGAATGCACCGACCCTTGGTTCATTCTCTTGGAGACTTCCCTTGCCATGCCAGCAGGAAAGCTAGCTTTCCATGATTACTCAGTGATTTAGCATCGTACACCCCAGGCCAGAATTCTGACCCCACTGCTGGGAGCAGGAACAAGGCTGACTAATATCCCAACAAGACCAGAGCCCACTGTGTTTAGGATGTAGCAAGCATTTTCATATGGCAGCTCTCTCTCTCTCTCTCTTTTCCCAAGGTAGGAGCTCACTCTAGCCCAAGCTGACCTGGAATTCACTATGTAGTCTCAGAGTGGCCTTGAACTCATAGCGATCCTCCTGAGTGCTGGGATTAAAAACATACACCACCACACCCAGCACATGGCACCTGCTCGAATTCTCACAGCTGCCCTGTGATAAAGCAGCCTTCAGCTATGTTTCTTTGTTCAGCTGAGGAAAGTAAGAAGACAAACTTCAGGGTTGGGGAGATGGCACAGTGGGTAAAGTACTAGCCATGCAAACATGAGGACCTGAGTTCGAATCCCTGGAAGCTCATGGGCTAACTAGCCTGGCATGTGCAGGAGCACACAAGAGACCCTTCCTCAAACAAGAAAGAAGGCAAGGGCCTACACGCAAGGTTGTCCTTTGACTTCCAACGCCCTGCACACATGCAGGCATAGATTAAAAAAAAAAAAAAAGCCAGGCATGGTGGCACAAGCCTTTAATCCCAGCGTCGGGAGGCAGAGGTAGGCCTTAAGTTCGAGGCCACCCTGAGAATACAGAGTGAATTCCAAGTCAGGCTGGGCTAGAATGAGACCCTACCTTGAAAAACCAAATAAATAAATAAATAAATAAATAAAGAGACAAAGTCAAGTCCACATGGTCTTTTCATGAACTGGACTTACATGAACAACAAGGTGAATCAGCAGTCTGAGGAATTTCTCTCCCTGAATGCACAGTTGGGACACTTGCCTGTTGGTGCTGCCTGCAGCCTACTTACTCTCTTTGGGCTCTAAGTTGGGTGGCTCCTCTACAGGTCCCTGATGTATCTCCACAAGGTGTGTGAGGCTTAAAGATAATGTCAGGGAAGTATGTGGACCTGGTCGCTTTGAATGGTTAGTGCAAAAGCCGAAGGGAACTGGCTTTGCTTAAAAATAAAAATAAAACCAAGCCCTCCCTTCCCAGGCTGGTGCCCTCTGTCGACCTCCGTAGCTGAGCTCCCACCACGGGAAAGCTGTAGGAGGAAGCTTGGAGTTTATAGAACACCTGGGAGAAGCTGTGGGTAGCTGGGTAATTTCCAAATTAATTATAGGAGAAACCTAACAAAACAATCTGCCGGCTAAGCATCCTGGAGCCCTGCCTCCCAGGAGACTGACAGCTTGGAATCCAGCAAGCACAATGCCCGACCACAGGCTGGAGGGCCCTTCCTCTTAGAGGAGGAGGCCTGACTTCCTTCCAGCAAGGGCCAGTCTGGGCCTGCAACAGGGCGAGAGGAGAGCAAAACCCAGAACTGAAGCAGCTTTCCACCCAAACTGCACTTCGCACACACAGCTTTCCCAAACCACTCCTGCCGGCTGGCTAGCCCAACACTGTGCCCTGGTGCTCCTGAAGTTACCTGCTCACCAGCTTTCTTTGAGGATTCCCCCTGAATTCATCTTCAAGAGATGGCGGCTGCTCCCACTGCACCCTGCAGACAACACACAGGCAGGAAATGAACCTGGCCACAGGAGTGTGGATTCTTTGTAGTTTGCTAAGGTTAACTATCTTCATGAGAAAACAACTGGTTCTGGTCCTGCTTTCATAGGCCAGCAAATCTTGGCCTCGCTTTCTCTAGCAATAAAATGGGCACAACCGCACCTTCCCTCCCTGGTACCAATCGCACAGCCTGACACTTGTGTAGCTCTGTGGGTGGTGCCGTGCTAAGGCTTCTCTGTCCCCTCACACCGCCTGGGAGGGACTGACTACCAACTAGGAAATGCTGGGAACAGAGGAGGAAGCCTCAGAGCCTCACATGACAGCAGTTTCTCTCATTCTCAGAACACTCGCTCTCTGCTCAGGTGTAGGTTCCAGGTTTAGCTGAACGACAGCAGCCAGGAAAATTGGGCTCAGGTCGTCCTTGCTGAGGAACCAGGCTGGGAGCTGCCTCTGACCTTATTGTCACTGACCACATTCCTCAGACCCCAGTGTTGCAGGCACCCACAATGGGCAAGGCACCGTGCCAGGCACAGAGGAGGAATTCATGGGTGTTCCATGGGTATCCTTTCACGTAAACACAGTGAGAGCACAGAGGCCAGTGGGCCACCCAGCTTCCTGGTCACTTCTCTCTGGGCTTCATGTCTCCACACCATAAAACTAGTAAGACTTCCCCATCTTGCCCACTTGTAAGGTTTTGTGAGAAAATTCATAAGATAATGACATGAAAGGGCCTTGAGACCCATAACAAACCACCATAACACAGTTCACAAACGCCTTCACATCCATTATGCCATTTCTGCTCACGACGTTAAGCAGGCATAATCTGGGTTCCCAACCCCCTGCTCTGTCATCCCTTACTGTGTCAGACTTCTAGATGGAGCAGTGATGGTTATCAGGGACACACCACGAGCTGTGGTCCTCATGCCTTCTTCATTCCTCCCTCCCTGTGTGCTCCATACACTCACAAAGTATGGTGGGCTTTTGACTCGTGTCCCCATGGTCCTGGCCTCAGGTAATCACACTGCGCACTCTCCTCCTGATGAGAGTGAGTTGGACTAGCTTGTAATGAACATAATATGGCATACATGATAAGCAGGGGCCTGGAAAGATAGCTTAGTCAGCAAAGCCCTTGATGCCTAAGTATGAGGGCCTGAGCTTAGATTCGCCAGGACCCATGTAAAATGCCAGGTATGGTAGCGTGTACCTGTAACCCCAGGACTAGGGAGGAAGGGACAGGAGGGTCATCAGGGCTTGCCAGCTCACTAGTCTCATCAAATCAGTGAGCTCCAGGTTCAGTGAGAGACCTTGACTCAAAATAAGGTGGAGACAAGAAAAAAAAAAAGCCTGGCATGGTGGCACACAACTTTAATCCCAGCACTAGGCAGGTAGAGGTAGGCAATCACTGTGAGTTCAAAGCTAGCCTGGGACTAGAGAGTGAGTTCCAGGTCAGCTTGTGCTAGAATGAGACCATACCTTGAAAAAAGAAAATCAGGTGGAGAGCAATAAAAGAAGACCCCTAACGTTGGCATCTGGTCTCCGCGGATGCAGTTACATGCTTGTGCACATACACAGACACAAGTGCAAATGTATAGACGTGTCACGCACACACACATGTGATGCTAAGCTGTCCATTCCTGACAGAGAACTGACTTCCACCTTGCTGGTGCTCTTTATCTTGCTTACTCTAATGAAGCAAGCTGCCTTGTTGTGAGATGCTGTCTGGAGAGGCCCATGTAGGAAAGAAAACAATGACAAGAAAGAGGCTTTTGTCCAACAGTCCATGAAGAACTGTAGTTCAGTGGTATGATGCCTGCACTTGATCCCCAGCAGCACAAAAACAAAACAAAACCAGGCAAACAAACAATTTAAAAAAAAAAAATCTGGTACAGGGCGTAGTAGTGCACACCTTTAATCCCAGCATTCAGGAGGCAGAGGTAGGAAGATCGCCATGAGTTCAAGGCCACCCTTCGACTAGAGTGAATTGCAGGTCAGCCTGAGCTAGCGTGAGACCCTACCTCGAAAAACAAAACAAAACAAAAAATCTGAATATTACCAACAAGGAGTGATCTATGAAGCAAAGAATTTCCAATTACATCTTGAGCTGCATGCAGGCTTATGGAAGACCCTGCAACAAGGAACACAGGTAAGGCCAGCCACAAAGACTGAAAGATAATAAATGCTGTCCTTTTTTTTTTTAAATTTGAGAGAGACAGAGAGAGAATGGGTGCTCCAGCAGCCTTTCAGCCACTGTGAACGAACTCCAGACACGTGTGCCCCCTTGTGTGCATGTGCAATATTGCGTGCTTGCATCACTTTTGTGTCTGGCTAAACCTGGGACCTGGAGATTTGAATGGGCATTCTTGGGCTTCACAGGCAGGCGCCTTAACCGCTAAGCCATCTTTCCATCCCAAATGCTGTCCTTTAAAAAAAACAGCTTATTTATTGTGTGTGTGAGAGAGAATGGGTGTATCATGCATGTGCGACTTGCTACTTTTTTAAAAAAATATTATTTATTTATTTATTTATTTATTTATTTATTTATTTATTTATTTGAGACAGAGAGAGGGAGAGAGAGTGTGTGTTTGAGAATGGGTGTGCCAGAGCCTCTAGCCACTGCAAACAAACTCCAGACACATGCGCCACCATGTGCATCTGGCTTACATAGGACCTGAAGAATCAAACTGGGGTCCTAAGGCTTCATAGGCATGCACCTTAACCAGTAAGCCATCTCTCCAGCCTCATGTGCTACTTTTTGCATCTGGGTTTATGTGGGTACTGGGTATTTGAACCCAGGTTGAATCAGGGCCAGCAGGCTTTGCAAGCAAGTGTCTTTAACTGCTGAGCCATCTCCCCCACACAAAATGCTATTCTTTTAAGTTGCTAAAATTCAAGGCAAAGGAGATGCCCAGTGGGTAAAGTGCTTATCACACAACCATGAGGACCTGAACTTGGATTCCATGCACACATGGAAAATAAAATCCAGGTATGGTGGCAATGTGCATGCAGTCCTGATGCTGGGGAGGTGGACCTAGGAGAACTCCTGGGGCTTACTGGCTAGTTCGTTCTTTTTAAAATTCGTGTTGCATATTTTGGTTTGTGGAACATTTGTGGAATTAACTCTGAATGTTTGTGACTGGTTTTGCTTTTTTCCCCCCACGTGTGGAAGACAGCATTCCACAGCACTCTTCCCCATCCTCTAGCTATTTTATTCTTTCTACTCCTCTTCTGCAATGCTCCCTGTAGCTAACTAATTCTAACCAAATTAATGAGCTCTAGGTTCAGCAAGAGACACTGTCTCAAAAAATAAAGTAGCAGGCTGGGGAAATGGTTAGCGGTTAAGGCATTTGCCTGTGAAGCCTAAGTACTCTGGTTTGATTCCCCAGGACCTTTGTAAGCCAGATGCACAAGGGGGTGCATGTGTCATGTGTCTGGTGTTCATTTGCAGTGGCAAGAAGCCCTGGCACACCCATTCTCTCTCTCTCTCTCTCTCTCTCCCTCTCTCTCTGTCTCTAATAAATAAATAAAACTAAATCTTTAAAAAAAAAATAAACGAAGTGGCAGTACATACCTTTGATCCCAGCACTTGGGAGGCTGAGGTAGGAGGATCAAGGCCAGCCTGAGACTACATAGTGAATTCCAGGTCAGCCTGGGCTAAAGCTAGACCCTACCTCAAAAATAAATAAATAAATAAACAAATAAACAAACAAATAAATAAATAAATAAATAAATAAAGTGGAAAGTGACTGTAGAAGACACACAGCATCAGCTTCTGGCTTCTACACTCATGCTTACAGATGTTTCTATGCACCCCCCCCACATGTGCCCATATATATATGAACATGCATACATTTACACACATGCAAAAACGTCACTAAGTGTCAGGTAACTTGTTATGCAGCAGTAGCTGACTGATACATGGGGGCTCATTTACACCACAATCTCTGGCCAGAATGTCCTAGGAGGGGGCGGGAAGGAAGCAGAAGAAGAGAAGAAAGAAGAAAGAGGTGGAGAAGAAAAGGAGGAGGAGGAGGAGAAGCCAGGCATGGTGGCGCATGCCTTTAATCCCAGCACTCAGGAAGCAGAGGTAGGAGGATCACCATGAGTTTGAGGCCACCCTGAGACTAGTGAATTCCAGGTCAGCCTGGGCTAGAGTGAGACCCTACCTCGCAAAACCAAAAAGAAAAAGAAGAAGAAAAAGAAAAGGAAGGAAGGAAGGAAGGAAAAAAGAAAGGGAGGGAGGAGAAAGGAAGAAGAGAAGAGAAGTTGGAGATTTGGATCCTTCTGCCAGATTAGTCAAGACTTGTTGACAGGCATCTGAAGCCTGGGTACCCCACCTTCTGTACTACTGACACTTAGAGAGCGCAGAGACACTGGGAAGCCCCTGAGGTGACAGAAGGAAGGATGATTAGGTGAGCAGACCCTCAAGGAGCCAAGCAACATGGAGTATTTCATGATTTCTGTGGATAGGATCCAAGTTTCACAATACCCAAATCCACTTTGTAGCCTTCTTGAAAAATGACTATGTACAGTGTCAATAAAAATGCAGATTCAACCCACTTTCTTTTGGCTGCTAAATCTGACATTAAGATTAGAATTAACTGCTCCCAAAAGGAAATGAGTAACCGGCATTACAACCTTAAGCGAGAGGCTTACCTCTGGAGACCGCAGCCAGCACTAATCTGCTCTGAGGTTGACTCCTGCTCCAAGCTGTTTGGACCCTTTGAGAGTGACACCACATTTCCTGACATCTCCTTCTGCTATGCACAACATTGCAAGGAAAGCTTGATTATAGCAAGATGTTTCTGAGTGTGCCATAGAAAATTTCGGCAAAAATCTGTGGCATTTTTAAGTAGGGTTATGAATTTTTAAAAGGAAAGAAAGAGAAAGCAGCACATAGGCCAACTGAAGAAGCCAGGATGGGTAGCAGCATGTGTGAAAAAGGCTTTGTGAATGCTAAGCTCCCTGTGAGTCAGGGTGTCGTGAGGCTGCCATAATAATGAATTCTGTTTGAGGCTGCATTCAAAGAAGTAGAGTGCCTGAACTGAGGAAGTGATGGTCCTTACCTGACTGTACCCTTTTCGACCCTCACTCTTTTTTTTCCAAGGTAGGGTTTCACTCTAGCTCAGGCTGACCTGGAATTCACTATGTAGTCTCAGAGTTGCCTTGAACTCATGGTGATCCTCCTACCTCTGCCTCCCGAGTGCTGGGATTAAAGGCATGCGCCACCACGCCCGGTGCCTCACACTTTTGGATGAGCATTGATTAACTGGAATAAATCACTAGTGGGGGCTGGGACCCAAGTCCTGAGAGAATCAGTTTGTGCAGCCTGAAGGAAGTCAGATAGAGCATGTTCTTTCTTCAAGTTTGCGAGGAGTCTGGGGGCAGAGAAGGAGGAGTAGTGGGGCGCACAGAGTACATCAGTGCTATGTAGCACCAGATCTCAGCTAATAAAAGAAAGAAGTTTCACATGGTTAAAGGGAACCAAAGGTGACGCTGACTGCCTCAGGCACTGGTGAGCCCCTGAGTTCTGGAAGGGAGTACAAGCAGTGCTGAAAAAACAATCAGCAGAGATGTCCTACAAGAATCCACCCCGAGGGCAGATGTCCACATGACTCCTAAAGAAGTTTCTGGCCCCAAGACTCTGGGATACCAGATAGCCACTGAAGGCACATGTGCGCTCTCTCTTTCTCTCTCTCTCATACACACACACACACACACACACACACACACACTGCTTGGTTCTACACCCACCTTCTAACAGGCAATCAAGGCAGCCCTTCCCATCACACCACAGTCAAGATGCTTTGACTGCAAGCAACAAAATAATTTTTCAGTAACAGGAATGTATTGGAAGGTAAGGGATATAGTTCAAAGACCAAAGAGAAAGTGTACAATCAAGTCTTGAAGAGGCCTTGCAAATCTGGACAGTAGAATAAGACTAGGAACAATGATATGACAAGCCCTGCCTCTCCTCACCCCAGTTCCACTGTCGTGTGAATAAGTTTGCTGGTCACTGAGCCATTGAGCTCACTCTGGACCAGGGCTCTCTGACTGGTTTCTGTAATCATCCCCTGTATGGCCAGTAGGGGGCAGGCTGTGTTGCCCAAGAGGAAGATCAGTCATGACTAAATCCACCAAACAAATTAAGTAGAGGACTCAGAATAGAGGAACACTATCATCAGGTGTGGCCATGCATACCGCAATCCTAGCATTTGATGTGTGGATGTAGGAGGATCAGGAGTTCAAGGCCATCCTCAGCTACATAGCAAGTTTGAAGCCAGAAGGAAGTGAAGGAGGAAGAGAAATAGGAGGAGGAGGAAGGAACACTGTGCTGGCATAATAAATGATGTGTGCCTTATTTTTGTCAGAAGTTAGCAGGGACATGTTAAGGGTACTATAGTGTCATTTCCTCCAATCTCTTCCACTCTAGTGACAACAATGATCTCCTTGGTCCTATAAAAGGCACACAAAGCCAGGCATGATTGCATACATCTGTAATCCCAGCACCTAGAAGGTGGAGGCAGGAAGCTTGCCATGAGTTTGCTTCAAATATCTCAGACTTGGAGTTGAGGACATGATAACCCCAACATGCCAAAGGGCATAGACCAAAGGTCTCCAAGAGCCTGCTCTCCTTAATCAAGCAAGTAGAGGCAGACAAAAAAAAAAAAAAAAGAAGAAGAAAGAAAGGAACAAAAAGAAAAGAAAAGAAAAGAAAAGAAAAGAAAAGAAAAGAAAAGAAAAGAAAAGTTGTAGGGACTGCAGTGCTGCAGACAGACCTCAGAAAACTTGGATCTCTCCCACATCAACAGGCCAAGTAGTAAGCTTCTACCCAGCCATGTGCTCTCAGACTGAATGATGGATGGTCATCAACAATTCCCACACCCTAATTCTTGGAAACTTTGATGGGTACTTTAGGCAAAGGGACTGTTCAGATGTGATTAGGTTAAGAATCCTGGTCTGGCAAGATGGCTCAGCAGTTGAGGTGTTTACCTGCAGAGCCTGGCAACCCAAGTTCTATTCCCCAGTGCCCACGTAGGACCAGATACAAAGGGTGGCACAAGCATCTGGAGTCTGTTTGCAGTGGTTGGAGGCCCTGGAGAGCCCATTCTCTCTATCTCTTTTCTGTCTCTCTGCTTGCAAATAAATAAATATGGGTACTTGAAAATTTTAAAAAATTTTAAAAAAAAAGAATCCTGACACAGAGGTCTGGGAAGATGGCTCAGCAGTTAAAGGCACTTGCTTGCAAAGTCAGCTGGCCTGGATTTGATTCCCCAGTACCTACATAAAGTCAATGCACAAAGTGGTGTGTGTGTCTGGAGTTTGTTAGCAGTGGCAAGAGGCCCTGGAGCACCCATACTCTCCTCTTCTCTCCCCCACCCCTCTCTCTCTCTCTCTCTCTCTCTCTCTCTCTGTCTTTTTCCAGGTAGGGTCTCACTCTAGGTCAGGCTGTCCTGGAATTCACTAGATAGTCTCAGGGTGGCCTCGAACTCTCAGAAATCCTCCTACCTCTGCCTCCCAAGTGCTGAGATTAAAGACGTGTGCCACCATGCCCGGCTTTCTCTTTCTTGCAAATAAATAACTTTTACAAAATTAAAAGACAGCTAGGCATAGTGGTGCATGCCTTTAATCCCAGTACTCAGGAGGCCAGGGTAGGAGGATCCACTGTGAGTTCAAACCTGAGACTACCTAATGAATTACAGGTCATCCTGGGCTACAGCGAGACCCTCACTCGAAAAACCAATAAAGAAAAGAAAAGTAAAAATTAAAAGGAAAAGAAATCTGATGCAGGACAATTATCCTGGGCCATCAGGGATCCCTAAATATCAACGTCTTATGGCTCAGCAGTTAAAAGTACTTGCTTGCAAGCCTATCATACTAAGTTCAGTTCCCCAGCACCCATGTAAAGGTGAATGCAGCTTTGATCCCCATGCACACATGGCAACATGGAGCTAGGAGAATTTGGAAGCTCCCAGGCCAGCTAGACTGGTGGTCATGCAACAGCAATACAAAAGAGACTCTGGGGCTGGAGAGATGGCTTAGTGGTTAAGGCACCTGTCTCCTAAGCCTAAGAACGCTGGTTCCAATCTCCAGCAGTTCCAGTCTCCAGGTCCCACGTTTAGCCAGATGCAAAGTGACACAAAGGAGCAATGCCGCACTTGACCACAAGGGGGCGCACGCATTTGGATTTCGTTCGCAGCAGCTAAGAGGCTGCTGGTGCTCCCATCTCTACTGTCTTCCTCTCCCTCTTTCTCTCTGTCTCTCTGCAAAAAAAAAAAAAAAAAAGAGAGAGAGAGAGAGACTCTGGCTGGGCATGGTGGCACTTGCTTTTATATTTTTTTATTTATTTGTTTGTTTGTTTGTTTTTGGTTTTTCGAGGTAGGGTCTCATTCTAGCTCAGGCTGGCCTAGAATTCACTATGCAGTCTCAGGGTGGTCTCGAACTCATGGTGATCCTCCTACCTCTGCCTTTCAAGTGCTGGGATTAAAGGCAGCATATGAGAGAGAGAGAGAGAGACTTTGTCTCAAAAAAGAAAGTGGGGGCTGGCGAGATGGTTTAGCAGTTAAAGCACTTGCCTGCAAAGCCAAAGGACCCAGCTTCACTTCTCCAGTACCCATGTAAAGCCAGATGCACAAGGTGATCCATGTGTCTGGAGTTCATTTGTGGTGGTTAGAGGCCCTGGCACTACCATTCACACTCTCTCAAATACATAAATAGAATAAAATGGAAAAAAGTTTTTTTAAAAAAAAGAAGGTGGAGCTGGGTGTGGTGGCGCATGCCTTTAATCCCAGCACTCAGGAGTATCACCATGAGTTCAAGGCCACCCTGAGACTACATAGTGAATTCAGGTCAGCCTGGGCTAGAGTAAGACCTGGGAGGCAGAGGTAGGAGGTTCACCCTGAGTTCGAGGCCACCTTGAGACTACATAGTGAATTCCAGGTCAGCCTGGGTTAGAGCAAGACCCTACCTCAAAACAACAACCACAACAACAAAAATTCCCATCCACACATATACACACATAAACCTTAAAGAAACAAGCAGAAGGAAACTCAACACAAAGAGATGAAATGGTGAACATAGGAACTTGGAGGCACATGGCCATAAGTGCAGGAAAGCGGCTTCCACCAGAGGTAGAAAGAGATGAGGAATAGACTCTCCCCAGAGCCTGCAATGGCTTCCTCAACACCTTGATTTTAGCCCAGATATAATGAACTTTGAATTTCAGAATTGTTAGAAAATAAATGCAAGTTAACCAGTCCTGTTGCATACCTGTAAACACAGTCACATAGGAGGCTAAGGCAGGAGAACTGAGAGTTCAAGAGCAGCCTGGCTAACAATGAGAGCCTATCTCAAAATAAAAAATGAAAAATGGACTAGGAATATCAGGGTGGAGTGCTTGCCTAGCATATGCAAGGTCTTAGGTTCAATCCCTATACCTCAAAAAAAGCAATGGTCTTGGGAGCTGGAGAGATGGCTCAGCAGTTAAGGCACTTGCCTATGAAGCCTAATGACCAGGATTTAACCTCCAAAAACAAAAACAAAAAAATTTTAATTTATTATTTATTTGCAAATAAATATATTTGTTTGTTTATTTGAGAGAGAGAGGGGACAAGCAAATATATAGAGAGAATGAGTGTGCCAGGGCCTTCAGCTACTGCAAATAAACTCCATATGTGTGTACCCTCTTGTGCATCTGGCTAACGTGGGTCCTGGGGAATTGAACCTGGGTCCTTTGGCTTTGCAGGCAAATGCACCTTAATCACTAAGCAATCCCTCCAGCCCTAAGATATTTTTTAAGTGTCTTGCTTTGGGCAGGAGAAATGGCTTAGCAGTTTAGGTGCTTGCCTGTGAAGCCTAAGGACTCAGATTCAATTCCCCAGTACCCACATAAGCCAGATGCACAAGGGGGTACATGTGTTTGGAGTTTGTTTGCAGTGGCTAGAGGCTCTGATGCACCCATTCTCTCTCTCTCTCTCTCTCTCTCTCTCCCCCTTTCTCTCTCAAATAAATAAATAAATTTATTTTTAAAAGTGTTTTGGGGCTGGAGAGATGGCTTCACTTGCCTGCGAAGCCTAAGGACCCATGTTCAACTCTCCAAATCCCACATAATCCAGACATATAAAGGTGAGGCAAGCGCAAGGTTGAACATACCCAATAGTTGGCACAAGCATCTGGAGTTCGATTACAGTGGTTGAGGCCCTTGTGTGCCAATTCTCTCTCTCTAAAATAAAAATAAGTATCTTGTTTTAAGTCACCAAATTTATGGTTTGATAGCTATAAGAAATTAACATAGCTGTCTGCAAGAAACTCACTTTAAAAGTTACATCACAGGGCTGGAGAAATTGCTTAGTGGTTAAGGCTTTTGCCTGCAAAGCCAAAAGACCTAGGTTTGATTCCCCAGGAACGATGTAAGCCAGATGTACAAAGTGGCACATGTGTCTAGAGTTTGTTTGCAGCGGCTGTAGGCCCTGGCGTGCCCATTCTCAATCTCTTTCTCTTTCCCTCTTCTCTCTCTCAAATAAATAAATAAAAATAAGATATTAAAAAAAGGTTTTATTACAAGCCTATCATGGTGGTGCATGCCTTTAATCCCAGCACTCCGAAGGCAGAGGTAGGAGGATTGTGGTAAATTTGAAGCCAGCCTGGGACTACAGAGCTCCAGGTCAGCCTAAACTAGAGTGAGACCCTAACTCTAGAACAAAAACAAAAAACAAAAAAAGTTACATTACAAACAGTTGAAAGTATCATGTAAATATTAATGAAAAGCAAATAAGAGGGCTATATTAATATTGGGTAAAGCACACTTTAGAGCAAAGAAAATTGCTAACAACAAAGCAGAATTACATAAGAAGGAAAAGGCAGACACACCAAGCAACCTCCAATATGTACTCAACAAACAACAGAGCTGCAGGTTATGTGAAGCAAAAACTGACAGAATGGAAGAAGCAGTCACAGTTAAAATCAGAGACTTTGAGCCCAGCGTGGTGAGGCATGCCTGTAATCCTAGTGCTTAAGACATGGAGGGAGGCGCGTCAGGGAGTTCAGGCTTGGCCAGCTTGGCTACATAGTGAGTTCAAAGCCAGCTGGAATATACAAGGTCCTGCCTCAAAAATATAACAATGGCCGGGCATGGTGGTGCATGCCTTTAATCCCAGCACTTGGGAGGCAGAGGTAGGAGGACCGCCATGAGTTCGAGGCCACTCTGAGACTACATAGTGAATTCCAGGTCAGCCTGAGCTAGAGTGAAACCCTACCTCGAAAAACCAATATATATATATATATATATATATATATTATTATTATAATTATGATGACGATAAATAATTCAACAATAAAATAAAATCGGAGACTTCAACACCCATTTCTCAACAGTGATTGAACAACTAGACAGAAAAGCAGTAACAGAACTCAATAATACCCAGCAGAAGGGTCTGGTCACCACTTACAGAGCATTCCACCCAAGAACCACATAGCATACTTGCTTTCAAGCGGCAGTGTGGCATGCACTAGAATAGACCGTAGTCTGGGCCACGAAACAAACCCAACAAATTTAAGAGAAATTAAATCCTACAGAATGAATTTTCAAAAGTTCTCGGAATTTCTAAGAAAGATAGTATGAAAATCTCTCTCTCTCTCTCTCTCTCTCTCTCTCGTCTCTGTCTCTTTTGAGGTAGGGTTTCATTCTAGTCCAGGCTGACCTGGAATTCACTATGTAGTCTCAGGGTGGCCTTGAACTCATAATGATCCTCCTACCTCTGCCTCCCGAGTACTGGGATTAAAGGCGTGCACTGCCACACCCAGCCTAAATAGAACTTTTTAAATTAAAAACTATTTCTGAACTATCTTGTTAAGGAAAAGAAGCAAGCTGAAGATGGGAAAAATATTTGCAAACCACACATCTGACCAAAGATTCCTATCTAGACTATACAGACAACTCAGAAGTCAACAGTAAGAAAACAAACACTGTAGCTAGGAAATGGGGGGAAGAAAGAGAGACCTTTCATCAGAGTGCACATGCAGAGTGAAAACGCAGCAACTAGACACTCAACATCATCAGCCATTGAGAATGTACAAGTTAAAACCAGAGTGCAATATCACTGGACACCAATCAGAATAGCTGAGAGAAAAACAGTGACAGCACCAGGGCTGGCAAGAAGTCAGAGAAATTGGATCACTCAGACACTGAGGCGGGAATGTAAAACCGTAGTGACTGCTAAACAGCTTGGCAGTTTCTTATAAAACTAAACACGCAACAACATACACCTTAGCAATTATACTCCTAGGCATTTATCCCAGGGAAGAAGACTTAGGTTCATACTAAAAGCAGTTTGTGAATGTTTATAGCAGCTTTATTCATAGTGGCAAAACAAAAAAATAAAAACTGGAGGGAAAAAAAGATGTCTTTCAACAGATTAATGGAATACTAGTTGTCAAGAAAAAGGAATAAATTATCAACATACACAATTATGTGCTTTCTCTAGAGAATTATGCTGAGTATAAAAAGTCAGTTCCTTGCCTTTAATACCAGCACTGGGGAGGCAGAGGTAGAAGGATCATCATGAGTTCAAGGCCACCCTGGGACTACATAGTGAATTCCAGGTCAGCCTGGACTATAGAGTGAGACCCTACCTTGAAAAACCAAAAAAAAAAAAAAAAAAAAAGTCAGTTCCTGGCCTGGGAAAATGGCTCAGTGGTTAAAGGTACTTGTTTGCATACACTGCTGGCCTGGGTTCAATTCCCCAGTGCCAAACATACGAAGTGTCTGAAGTTTGTTTGCGGTGGCAGGTGGCATTAGCATGCCTTCTCTCTCTCTCTCTCTCTCCTTCTCTCTCTTTTTCTCTCTCTTTCTCAAATAAATAAAATTGTTAAAAAGAAAGAAAGAAGGAAGGAAGGAAAGAAAGAAGAAAGAAAGAAAGAAAGAAAGAAAGAAAGAAAGAAAGAAAGGAAGAAAAAAAGAAGGAAAGAAAGAGGGCTGGAGAGATGGCTTAGTGGTTAAAGTACTTTCCTGAAAAGCCAAAGGACCATGGTTTGATTCCCCAAGACCCACATAGGCCAGATGCACAAGGTGGCACATGCATCTGGAATTTGTTTGCAGCAGCTGGAGGCCCTGGTGTGCCCACTCTCTCTATCTGCCCCCCCTCAAATAAATAAACAAAAATAATTTTAAAAGAAATAAAAAGTCAGTTCCAATAAATTGCATGCTTCCCAGTTACATTTTTATAATATTTTTGTTTTGAGACAGAGTTTTGTTAGGTAACCCAGGCTGTCCTCTGACTCACCAATCCTCCTGCCTCAGCCTCCTAAGTGCTGGGATTGCAGGTGTGTGCCACCACACCTGGCTTTACATGACAGTCTTGAGATGAAAAATATCATAGAAATGGAGAACAACTTAGGGGTTGCCAAGGAATGACTGTGGGCAGAAGGAAATGGACGTGGATATAAAAGGGCAATGTGAGACTCCGGGAAGCGATGGAAATGCTCTCATCTTGACCATCCACACATCTCTATCCGAGTTACAACACTGTGCTGTGCCACAAAAGGTTACCATTGGGAGAAGCTAGGTAAAGAATACATAGGACCTCTTCTTATTGTTTCGTATGAGCACATGCAAGTCTTGGATAGAAATGATGAACACAAGGTGATGCTTGTATTAGTAAAAAGGTCAAATGGATGAAACTGATTGATATTGTGCTTGTTTGGGGTACATGTCTCTAGGAGTGATATTAGAAATTTTTGCCGACTGGTTCAGCCCAGGGATCAACCAGTCAGAGTAGGAATCCAGCCAATCCACTCACTGTGACGGACGCTGTCCACAGCAACTGGTGAATGTTCGTCCTCCACACCACAGTAATGTAATTATAAAGTCCATGGGGGCTGGGGAGATGGCTCAGCTGGCAAGATCACTGTCCCTGAGAGAACTTTTTGATCCCCAGCACCCACAAAAATAGTAGAACATAGGAGCTGGAGAGATGGTTTAGTGGTTAAGGCACTTGCCTACGATTCCCCAATACCCACATAAGCCAAGATGCACAAGGTATCACATACATCTGGAGTTGGTTTGCAGTGGCTGGAGGCCCTGGTGTGCCCATTCTCTCTCTGTGTCTGTCTATTTTTCTCTCTCTCTCTCTGTCTCTCTCTCTCTCTCTCTCCATATATATATAATTTTTAAAGAACTTAAAAAAATATCAGGACGTGGCTGTGCACACCTGTGACCCCATCCTATGGGGAGCAGTGACTGGAGAATCCCTGGGCCCCACTGGTCAGCTAGTCTGATTGAAAATGGCAACTCCTGATTCAGTGAGCAATTCCTTCTCAAGGAAACACCCAAATGAGGGACATCAAAAGACATCCAACATTTTCCTCTGGTCTCCACATATGTGCATGGGGCTCACACATCTGTACACACAAGCACCCAGTCATGCACCACACACACACACACACCCAGGCATGTGCACAAAAGAAAAGTACATGGGAGCTTGGAGTGCTGCTCAGTGGTAGAGCACTTGCCCAGAAGGCATGAGGCCTTGGGTTCAATTTCCAACACTACAAAAATAATAACACCAGCAAAAGTAATAGTAAAATACATAAGGATGGCCAGGCGTGGTGGCACACGCCTTTAATCCCAGCACTCGGGAGGCAGAGGTACGAGGATCGTTGTGAGTTCAAGGCCACCCTGAGACTACAGAGTATGTTCCAGGCCAGCCTGGGCTAGACTGAAAGCCGACCTTGAGGAAAAAAAAGAAAAAAAGAAAAAACCATAAGGATGATTGGTCCTGAATCCTACTTGGAGTTTATGTCAGGCAGGGAAGAATTAGGAAGAAATAGAGGAGAGGAACCCAAAGGGGTCTATGATGTCTACTCCTTTCCACCAGCTTGTAGGTTCAGGAATGCTCATTTGATGATGATGGTTGTCAATGCAAAATATAACTCTCAGGGCTGGAAAGATGGCTTAGCTGTTAAGGTGCTTGCCTGCAAAACCTAATGACTCAGGGTTCAGTTCCCCAGTACCCACATGAAGCCACATGCACAAAGCGGCACATGCATCTGGAGTCTGTTTGCAGCCACTGGGAGGCACATTAAAGGGAATAAGGGACAGTTTATTCTGAGCCAAATATAAGTGACTATGTCCTGGGAACACAGATTCTGGCTGCCCTAAATAATTTGTTCCAACATGGAAGCAGTTACATGAAGTTTTTAAAAAAAGATTTTATTTTTTAAATTTATTTATTAGAGACAGAGAGAGGGAGAGAGAGGGAATGGGCATGCAAGGGCCTCTATAGCCACTGCAAATGAGCTTCAGATGCATGTGCCACCATGTGCATCTGGCTTATGTGGGACCTGAAGAATCAAACCTGGGCCCTTAGGCTTCGCAGGCATGCGCCTTAACAGCTAAGCCATCTCTCCGGCCCACATGAAGTTTTTATAGTCACAGAACAAAAGTAAGTCATAAGGACCAGAGAGATGGCTTAGCGGTTAAGGCGCATGCCTGCGAAGCCTAAGTACCCAGGTTCGATTCTCCAGGTCTCACATAAGCCAGACACACATGGTGGAGCATGCATCTGGAGTTTGTTTGCAGTGGCTAGAGGCCCTGGCATGCTTATTCTTCTCTCTCTCTCTCTGTCTCTCTCTGTCTCTAATAAATAAATTAACAAACAAATAAAATCTTTTTTAAAAAGTAAGTCATAAAACAAGGCATTTACCAATTACACTAGTGGGGACATCAGGTAAGTGGGTTACAGCAAAGTGGGGAAACCTGCACTACGGGTTGATGTTAGCTGATGACATTCTAGGTTGGGTTGGTGGAGGCTAGTAGTCTGTTATGTTAATACATTTCAAAGGCTTTACCTGATAATTAAAAGGTTGTTAGGTCAGAAGCAGAAGGGGAGTGATAAGTGGTTACAGGGGGACTAAAGACAGCCAAAGATAAATCTGGCCCTGGCTCTGCAACATTCCAACTCTGCACAATCACCATGCCTTTCATCAATCAACCTTCTAGAATCTTCAAAATAGGTGTGGCTTTTTTTTTCCTAGGAACTTTAGTTTACCCAATGAGAGTGATGGGAATGCATGTTCGATCAATTCCCTCCTTTATATGAATGGTGTATTTCAATAAAAGCAGATTTCAAAGAGCACTCAACTTGGAGTCAGACATCTGGGTTTCAGGTCAGATCCATCTCTTGCTAACTTCTGAAGCTCAGAGAGGTCTGACTTAAGTGCCTAAGGAACGGGCTCTTACGCTGGCCTCCTGGCTGCCAATCCAGTACTCTTTCCTCTCTGCCTGTTTCTATGCTAGGGCTTCCTTTTGGTTCTCTCCACCTGAGCCTGGGTTGTTTTTAGTGACAAGTGAAGCTTGTTGAACCCAGTGTTTCCAGGTTGCATGGGCCCAAGGCCACCGTGTACACAACCACCTGTGTGATTAGCACCCCTAAAGGGGCAGCGTGGCACAACCTTGTCCCACTAGTCACCTTAAGGAAATTTTCTGCTAGTAAATTGCACGTGTTCTAGTAAGTAATTCCCTACCCATTTAAACTCAGTGGGACACACAAATGCCCAAGAGGGGAAAAAATTAAGGTAGGAGAGGGACTAGTTAGGAAGAAGACAAGGTTCAGTGGAAGGAAGATGGAGAGGGAGGCCAGAAAGTATAATGGGAAGGGAGAAAAAAAAGAAAAAATGTAGCATTGGATTCAGGAAAAAAAAAAAAAAAAAAAACATTGTCCATACTAGCAAATATTCTGGGAATTTTAAAAGTGGAAAGTTTGGGGCTGGGGAAATTGCTCAGTGGTTAAAGACACTTGCTTACAAAACCTGTTAGCTCAAGTTAGATTCCTAAGCACCGATGTAAAACTATGTAAAATGGGTAAAGTGGTGTGTATGTCTAGAGTTTGTTTGCTGCAACAAGAGGCCCTGGCATGCCCTCTCCCCGCCCTTTCACTCATGCACACACGCAAAATAAATAAATAAATAAATATTAAAACTGGAAAGTTTTAAATGGGTGTGAAGGCTAATGCCTTGGGAAAGTGAGGCAGGAGAATCTCCATGAGTTGCAGGTCAGACTGAGCTACAGGAGTGAGACAGTTTTTTCGGGGGGTGGGTGAAGGTTATGTGAAATTCTTTTTAAAAGTTTATTATTATAGCCGGGTGTGGTGGCGCACGCCTTTAACCCCAGCACTCGGGAGGCAGAGGTAGGAGGATCGCCGAGAGTTCAAGGCCACCCTGAGACTACATAGTTAATTCCAGGTCAACCTGGACCAGAGTGAGACCCTACCTCACAAAACCAAAAAAAAAAAAAAAAGTTTATTATTATTATTATTAACAACATGTTTCATATGGATATGTCATGTGTTGGTACCCTCTTTTCCCTCGTCCCTGCCTCCATTCTGTTGGGGAACACTACTCAGTAGGGTTGCAGGTATTCCCCATGGGGTTGTGGTTTATGCATTGTGGGAGCAGCAGTCAGTTATTTTGGGGGGTAGAGAATGCCTCTGGGCATGATGTCTCAACCTGTGGCTCTTACAGTCTTTTTGCCCCTCTTCCACAAATTGCCTGAGCCACGGTGGGTGAGTTTTAAGTCTACTTCAGTGATGAGCTCTTAAGAGCCTCAGGATCTCTGCTTTGGTAAGTGTTGAGTATCCTCAGGGTCTGTCTCCTACACCCTGATGCTGATTAATAGGTTCAGCATGGAAGCAGCACTCTTGCTCATCTCCCCAATTCCTCTGTGGATTCAGCTGTGGCTTGGCTGAAGTGTGAGAGGTAGTTTATCTCCTCGGGTCTCACTACCTTCAGAAAAAGAACAGATTCTCCAATGAAGAGTGAAGTCAGCATAGTTTAAATGGGATAAGCATTATTAATTTAGGGATAATTTGATGTATGGAACCCCTGTTTTAGCCAAAGACTAGTGAGAGCTTGACACTGGAAAACAAAAATCTTTGTCTCCATAGGATTCTGATCTGGTTCCCAATTCCAAATATGAGTTCCCTTACACTGAGTGGACCTCTTAGCCAATCCGAAAGCTATTGCCCACTGAGGCTGTGTACCACTATTTCACTGGCATTTACCTCATGTCAGGGTGTTTGCTTCTGAGTAGCTTAGACCTCTGGTTGTTCAGACCATTGTTGGCTATTTTCCCACAGTAGCTCATGTAGCACTTTCCAGTACTAGGCAGGCTGTCTGGGGACTGGCTTTCTTCTGAATTCCAGCCAGGTCTCTCCATGCTCTGTGTCAGCAGCATATGGTGTCTTCAGCAATAGGGTCTTAGCTTTTGCCTCAGGCAGGTAATCAAGTCCTTTGACAGAAAGCTGTCTTGATTTGGGGACCTTGGGGGTCTCTCAATCAATCAATGTAGGTAGCAACCAAGCTCTGGTACTGAGAGTTACAGGTCAAAGACAGAAAAAAAAAAAATTCTTTTAAGGCTTCATCACACTCTCAGCAGAGCCCTACTTTTCAGGTGCTCCCCCTTACTCTTTTTGAGGGTTACATCTTTTAGGCTATCTCCAAGAATAAAGGTTTCTATGGTATCAGCTCATTTTGGATTTAATTTTGTATGTCCCCCCCCTTTTCCCCTCCCCCGAACCCTTCCATCCATATTGTCTCAGCCTCGAGTTACCTATCAGGTATGTACTGATAAATGACACCATGCAGAGTTGATCTTTCTGTGATTGTTTGAGTTCGCTGAGTATGATCTATTTCAAGTCTGTCCATTTTTCTACAAATTTCATTCTATCATTTTTTTTCTTACTGCTGAGCAGAATTCTATTGTGTAAATGTACCATAACTTCGTTATCCATTCATCCAATGATGGACATCTGGGTTGATTCAAGTTCTTAGCTATAATGAATTGAGCAGCTATAAACATGGTTGAGCAAATGTCACAGTATTGATGCATGGAATATTTAGGATAAATGCTCAGTAAGGGAATAACTGGAGACCCTGTTTTTAACATTTTATTTTCTTGCCTGTGTATGTGTGTGTGGTGTACATGTGCCTGTGGAGGCCAGCGTTGAAGTTGGTGTGTTACTGGATTGCTCTCTTTCTCATTTACTGAAGCAGGGTCTCTCGCTTGGACCAGAGATCTCTGATTCACTTAGTCTAGCCAGCCAGCTTGCCCCAGTGATCCCCATCTCTGCCTCCTGGGTGCTAGGATTACATTTGCCTGGTCTGGCAATGAGATCTTGTTTAACAATAACAAAAAGAAGAAAGAAAGAAAGAAAGAAAGAAAGAAAGAAAGAAAGAAAGAAAGAAAGAAAGAAAGAAAGAGAGAAAGAGAAAGAAAGGGAGGAGAAAGAGAGAGAAAGAAAGAAAAGAGAAAGAGAGAGAGAAAGAAAGAAAGAAAAGAGAAAGAGAGAGAGAAAGAAAAGAAGAAGAAGGAAGGAAGGAAAGAAAAGGGAAGGGAAGGAAAGGGAAGGGATTAAATCCAACCCTGTTTTGTTTTGTTTTGTTTTGTTTTGTTTTGTTTTGTTTTGTTTTGTTTTGCTTTTCAAGGTAGGGTCTCACTCTAGTCCAGGCTGATCTGGAATTCACTCTCAGGCTGGCCTCGAACTCAGCAATCCTCCTACCTCTGCCTCCCAAGTGCGCCACCACACCCGGCCCAATCCATTTTTTGAAAAATATTTTTATTGGGCTGGAGAGATGGCTTAGCGGCTAAGATGCCTGCCTGCTAAGCCTAAGAACGCTGGTTCCAACGTCCAGTGGTTCCAATCTCCAGGTCCCACGTTTAGCCAGATGCAAAGTGAGGCAAGGGCGCAATGCCGCCCTTGCCCACAAGGTGGAGCACGCATCTGGATTTCGTTCACAGCAGCTGAGAGACTGCTGGCGTGTCCATCTCTGTCTCCCTCTCCCTCTCTGTCTATCTCTCTCTGTCTCTCTCTCCAAAAATAAATAAAAAATAATTTAAAAATTTTATTTATTTGTCTGTGAGGAGACAGAGAGAATAGGTGGGCTAGGACCACATGCCACTGTAAACAAACTCCAGACACATGCATGGGTATTGGGGAATTGAACCCCAGGCTGTCAGGCTTTGCAATCAAGTGCCTTTAGCCACTGAGCCATCTTCCCATCCCTGAAACCATTCTTATAAACTCTTGTCCTATGCCCAGATTTAGCCTTTTGTTTTGTTTTGTTTTGTTTTGTTTTTTTGAGGTAGAGATTCATTCTAGCCCAGGCTGACCTGGCATTCCAGGTTGGCCTCAAACTCACAACGATCCTCCTACCTCTGCCTTCTGGGTGCTCCCGTAAAAGGCATGCACCACCACACCCAGCTTTTGCCTTTTTTCTTTCTTTTTCTTTTTCTTTTTTTCAAAGCAGTTTCTTACTCTAGCCCAAGTTGACCTGGAACTCACTCTTTAGCTCCATGCTGAGCTCAAACTAACAGTAGTCTTCCTACCTCAGCCTCCTGAGTGGTGGAGACTAAAGGTGGGCACCACCACTTCCTTTTCAAAGTCTGCCCACCTGTTCTCCCAGATGCCCTGTCTGTGCCTGTTCTGACAGTCCACTGCTGGTGTTTGCTGCTGGTCTCTGGCAGCTTTGGCAGTTGCTCTATGGCATTCGTGGATGCTCCTCTCTCCGCATCTGAACCATGAACAGTCTAACCTACAGCTACTCATGTCCGCTCACCCCAAGGCCTTTGTAGCCACTGCGCAACATTGCACTGCCACGGTGCTTGTCCTCCCTGTAATTTTCTAGCTCCTAGTAAGTCTTCCCTTCACCCCTCAGTCCTTACCAAGCCAGCAGTTCCGAACATCCAACCTCAGCACAATTGAGATTCCAGCCCAGATAACACTTGGTTTTCAGGAACTGTCCTGTGCATTCAAGGATACTGGGTAACACCTCTGGCTCTGTGTACTACATGGTCATTCCCATGCCCTCCAGAGTTGACATGGAAAATGTCCCCAGACATGGTAAAATCTTCCTAAGGGTTCAGATTATCCTCTATGGAAAAGCACTGCCCTGAGTGCAGAGTACTTTGCCCTTGAGGATGGGGTGGGCCAATTCTTTTATGTGCCTTGCAACTAACATGGCTCTGAAGCTTGGGAGTTTCCAACCTTATAGTTGGTTATGGTGACATGTGTGTGGGATTTAAGTGCTTGGGAGACTGTAGTAGGAGAATCGTGAGTTTGAGGCTAGTCTGGGCTATATGGTGAGTCAGTGTCTCACTTTCTCAACAATAAAATCTTCTACTTATTAAGCACCTATTATGTCCCTAACACTCTGATAGCTACCAGGGTTGGTTACTCTTAGGTAATTCGTAGACCACCTGCTTGATTTTCTTTTTTTTTTTATATATATATATATAAAAAGGCTTTATTTGCAGGGAGTGGAAATTTAATCAAACAAGCCAAATTCCATATCATCATCTGACACTCCTTAGATTCTTCTTTCTTCTCATCCTTCTTCTCCTCAGCTGCAGCAGGGGCAGATCCAGCAGCAGGAGTTGCAGAGCCAGGGGCAGCAGAGACAGCTACAGCCCCACCAGCAGGCCAGGCACACTGGCGAGCTTACCAATACCTTGGGCGATGACATCTTCAATATTTTTTCCCATTCAGCTCACTGATGACCTTGTTAAGCTGGTCATCATCAGCCTCGATGCCCACGCTGTCCAGGATCTTCTTGATGTCCTTGGTGCTGGGAGAGGAGTTGCCCCCAAGGGCTGCCAGCAGGTAGGAGGTGACGTAACGCATGTTGACAGCAGCAGACAGGCCTAGCCCGTGTGACCTCGGCGGCATCGGCAAGCGAAAGGAAGGCCTTCTTGATTTTCTGAGCTTGTTTTTTAATCCTGAGGCCAGTCCAGAATGGAAACAAGTCATTCTTTTTTTTAAAAAATATATTTATTTATTTATTTATTTATTTATTATTTGAGAGAAGAGAGAGAAAGGAGGGGGGAGAGAATGGGCATGCCAGGGCCTCTAGCCACTGCAAATGAACTCCAGATGCATGTGCCCCCTTGTACATCTGACTTCCGTGGGTACTGGGGGATCGAACCTTGGTCCTTAGGCTCCACAGAAATGCCTTAACTGCTAAGCCATCTCTCCAGCCCAATTTTCTGAGATTTTGTTTCTCTGGTTTTTTGTTTGTTTGTTTGTTTGTTTGTTTTGTTTTGCCATATCTACATGCAACTGACACTAGTATTAACTTAGAATTTTTCTTTACATTAGCTTGTGTTATCTCACAGAACCCACGGTACTTAATACAGGGCAGGTGCTTGGTAGATAATTATTGACCATCGCTGAATCTCACTTCCTAGTTCTCAGAATCCACCTCATGAGCCTCTAATTTCTGTGACAAGTGAAACTTCCGAATTTGCTGGGCATAGTGGCGTACACATTTAATCCTAGCACTTGGGAGGCAGAGGTAAGAGGATTGCTGTGAGTTAGAGGCCACCCTGAGACTATATAGTGAATTTCACGTCAACCTGGGCTAGAGTGAGACTCTACCTCAAAAACAAACAAACAAAAAAATCTCCAGAATTTCATATATTTTTGCTTGTGTGTAATGTGATGTGTGTGTGGTGTATGAACGTGCATGTGCCCATGTGGTACCTCATGTGCTCACCTGTGGTGGACAGTGACTCTTCCACCCTTTGTCATTTGAGTCAGAGTCTCTTACTGATCCTGGAACTTGCCTTTTTTTCCTCCTCTTCCTCTCCTTTTTCTCCTCCTCCTCCTTCTTCTTTTTGCAAGCTCTTATAATTCTCCTTCTTGGGTCTTTGCTCTCCACAGAACTAGATGTGCACAGCCATGCGCAGCTGTTTATGTGGGTCCTGGGATAGAATTTGAGAGGTCTTTCAGTCCTCCTCAGACCCTCATGCTTGCACTGGAGGTGTTCTTAAGCACTGAGCCATGTCTCCAGCCTGCATTTCACATTTTTGACACAATGAGATTCATTTTCTATTTGTGGGCCATCCATCTGGAGTACTCCTGGTGCCTAGGTGATTTTACTCTAGTTGGCAGTTTTAGGGCTTCTGGCTTTGCCTTCTCAGGGTTCCACCACAGCTTAGCTTTTGTCTTACCATAAATCTAGTTAGCAAAGGGGGAAAAGCGTGAAGAAGGCAGCCTGGTCCTGGCGAAACCAAGACATGACCTTTCCCTGCTTTAGTGAGAACCACTCCCGAGGTCCCTGCTCAGGCAGGGGCCTGGGAAATGGAGTCGCTAGCTGAGCAGCTCCTACCCAGAAATGACTCAACACTGAGGAGCCAAGTGCATCCATCTTGGTGGACAGCTAGCTGGCCCTGTGTCAGGTCATGTAAGGCACTGCCAGCTCCCGACCTAGGTGTCTGTTTTCATCTCCCAAATGTTCCCTCTGCAGCCTCTCTCACCCAGCCCAGTAAAACTACCCAAACTATTTTAATGACAGCAAATAACACAGGTCAGATGTAGTCAGAGAGGACAGACAGGGAAAATCCTGTCTACTATTCATTCTCACATCAGCATGCCCACCACAGTGCCCCCACCCTGGGCCCTTAGACATGCAGCAAAGCAAAGGGCACTCCCAGAAGGCAGGAGCAGCCAGGATTCCGAGCGCCAGCGCGAGGCTGGTAGCTCTGCACCCATCCCCCACCTTCAAGGGAGCAGAGCCAAGGGAATTAGTGGTGATACCACGCCCCGAACTGAGGTTCCTGACACCTCTTCTTGGATCCAGGCCCTTTCAAAAGGAGCATTTCAAACGAGAGCCATCAGCACACGGAGGGTGGGTCTTAATCCATATGGGATCATTAACTTCACCCAAGTGATGGGACGTCCATCAGCACCTCCCGTCCTTCCACCAATTATCTATCTGCTAATTATCTGGGATTAAGAACTGACACGGAGCGACATGGTCATTAGGTACATATTTGCACGGCTTATTCATGTTAGTAGAGCTGTTCGGTCTCACCGAGTCTAATTGGACACGCCCACAATGCTGCAGAACACATTTCCATGGACCTGGCTGTCAGCAGCCAATGAAAGGCAGCAGGATGTGTTGTTGACTTCCAAAGGGACTTGGCTCTAGGCAAAAAAGCTTTCTCGCAGGCACGCTGGATGCCTTGGCTTTCTGACAGTACAGACTACATAGCGCATAGTCCATCATGTGTCACATTCATTAGCTCAGGCTCTGTACCAGGCACAGCATTGGCCCCAGGAGGTTTCAAAAGATGAATGAGACACCATTCCTACCACCTCTGAAGTTTCCCTTCTACCAGGGAATGAATACACCCAAGCAGAGCCCACAGCCCGAGAATGGCAAAAGCAGTAGGCCATGGTGATGTGACGCCAGAGACATCTGTTTGGTCTGAAACACGGTGGCATCCTCAAGCAGTAAAAGATGGAAAGAGGTTCCTCCAAGGCTGAAGGAACAGAAAAAAAAAAAAAAAAAAAAAAAAAGAGGGCAGAGACCAGCAGGGAGAATAGAGAGGTCACCACAGGTGGGAAGGAGATGGCCTGGTGGAGGAGAGCTTAGAGTGCCCTGTGAGGTCTGGGACTCTCTCCTCTGGGCCTAGGGAGACATGGAAGAGATTGTGTGTTAGTGTGATGTATGGGTAGGAGAGTTTGGGTAACTTTCTCTGGAAGTATAACACACATAGAGAAAAGGGCAGTGCCTTTCACAAGTGGACCACACACACTATGGAATAGCACCCAGATAAAGAAACAAGTCATCACCCGGCAGGCATGGTGGTGCATGCTGATAATCCCAGTGCTTAGGAGAGGAAGGCGGGAGGATCGTAAGTTCAAGTACAGCCTGGGCTATGTGGACAGACCCTGTGCAAGGAGGGAGAGAGGGAGGGGAAGGGAGAGAGGGTCTCTTTCAGGAATTCCCTATCCACAAAGTATTATCTTTTTTTTTTGGTTTTTTTCAAGGTAGGGTCTCACTCTGGTCCAGGCTGACCTGGAATTAACTATGTAGTCTCAGGGTGGCCTCGAACTCTCAGCAATCCTCCTACCTCTGCCTCCCGAGTGCTGGGATTAAAGGTGTGCACCACCATGCCCGGCTTTCACAAAGTATTATCTTGACCAGCACCAAAGTTCATTTTGCACGTCTTATTGTACTTCTTTCACTCAACACTTCTTTTTTTAAAAAAATATATTTTTATTTATTTGAGAGAGAGAGTGAGAAAGAGGCAGATAGAGAGAGAGAATGGGTGCACCAGGGCCTCCAGCCCCTGCAAATGAATTCCAGATACATGCACCTCCTTGTGCATCTGGCTTACAAAGGGTCCTAAGGAACCGAACCTGGGTCCTCTGGCTTTCTAGACAAAAACCTTAACCAATAAGCCATCTCTCCAGCCCTCACTGCACACTTCTGTAAGACTCACTCATGTTCCTAAACCTGAATTCAGATATCTTTTACTTATCACTTTATAACATTTTATGATTGGTAAGTGTTGTGTAGTTTCTAGTTTGGGGCAGTACATACTACCTTCCTGCACATGCCTTTTGATGCTCCATGGATGGTTTATATTTGTATTTGTTGAGTACACATCTAAGGGGTATAAATGCTTAGTCATGTATATGTATTTTCCCTTTGAGTAGATGCTACCAGTTTCCAAAAAAGAGATTTTCTTTTCTTTTTGCACATGTATGTGTATGTGTGTGTGGGGGGGTGTTGTGGTGTATGTACATGAATTACAGATGCAGCATCTCATGTGCACATGTGCAGAGTTCACAGGAGAACATCAGGCACTCCCTCCTTCCATCGATCATCTACGTTTCCTTGAGAGGGAGTCTCTCACGGATTTTGGAGCTTATGAGCCCCAACAATTTTCTGGTATCTGCTCCCCAAAGAACTGGGGTTACAAATGTGCAGAGTCACATCCAGCTGTTTATGTGGGTGCTAGGGAGTGGTCTCAGGCCCCCTCAGACCTTTATACTTGCACAGAAAGCACTCAGCCGCTGAACCACGAAGCCATCTCTCCAGGCCATTTTCTAAGGAGTTTTTGCACATTCATACACCTACCAGGTCCGCACAGGAGTTCCAGCTGCTCTGTACTCTGTCCACACTTGGTATGGTCAGTCTTTTATGCATTGTGCTTCTTCAGAAGATAGGAATTCCTGGTGGAGGTGACATACCATCTCACTCTGGTGGCAGGATGGAGCATGGTGGTTGGAAAAAGGAGAGGTGAGGGAAAATGGAGCCTGTCAGGCTGGAGAGATGGCTAAGCGGTTAAGGCGCTTGCCTGTGAAGCGTAAGGACCCATGTTCCACTCTCCAGATCCCATGTAAGCAAGATGCACAAAGGAGAGGCAAGCACAAGGTCGTGCATGCCCACTAGGTGGAGCAAGCGTCTGGAGTATGATTGCACTGGCTGGAGGCCTTAGCGTGCCAATTCTCTCCCCTCCCCCCCCCTTCTAAAAAAAGAAAGAAAGGAAGAAAATGGAGCCAGTTACTAGGTTAGACACTAACACCCAAGACATGGGTAATAGAAGTAATAGTGATGGAGTGGAAATGGAAGGGCTAAAGGAGCACCACCGGGTGTACAGACTCGGACACAGGCAGAAACAGACCCAAGGTGGGCAGGGGGAGGAAGGTCTCTATGGTGTGGCTGGCTGGGGAGGGAGGTCTGCAGGCAAGGCCCCAGGAACATCCCAGTTTGGGATCCATCATGTGAAATGTGGGAGAGGAGGATAGAGATGCTGGATCCTCTGATTGCTCCATGGATGCCGCTCAGAGATGATTCAGGGCTGGAGACAGAGTCAGGAGATATCACAGAGGTGAGGGCTGAAGTCAGGCATGTGTTGACTTTTCTCAGGGAAAAAGAGAAGGGCTGGAGAGTAGACACTTGCCTTCAGGGGGTGAGCAGAGGAAGAAGAGCGGGAGACAGCATCACTTCCCTCTGAAATGCTGGCAGGGGTTGTGAAGCCTGAGTCAGGCCCTTGCCCTTCCAGCCTGAACAGCCCAGGGTCCGGCTCACCAGCCACGGTTCTGTCCTGAAGGAGCTTGCGTCACCAACTCAGAAGCTGGGTTGTGAAACCCACATCAGATTGCACAGCCTTGGCAGCGTCCTGGGGACAGTGGGCACCAAAGACTCATAGCATCTTGGGATGGGAATCCTCTTCTCCCCCACACATCCCTGCCACGTAGTTACCCAGCACCTCGGGCAGGGAACACACAACTTCCCACGGCGGACCATGCCGACCTTGAGCAAGTGAAGATAGGAGGAAACCGATCTCAACCACGCGGAAAGTCAGAGGAAAAAAAAAAAAATTAAAGCTACCTACTCCAGTGGGAATGGCTCTGGGTAGGATCAAAGGCAAAAACTCAGCATTCTGGAATATGCATTTCTATTCCTATGTCCACCATCACCTTACGGCTGGGCTTGGGGGTCATAATATCTAGCCCCCACCGTGCTCCCCACCCCGCCCCCACCAAATGCAGAGATTTCATCACCATTTGGTACAGCCAGGGAATGCATACGCAGCCTCTGCAGGCATTCCTCAAGCAGTGCCTAACGGGCCCTGGAACCTTGCCAGGCTCTCAGAACCGAAGCAGTGCATGCTACAGCATGGACCCACTGGGCTGGACACGTGGGAAGGATGAGTGGCTGTCAGATGAGACCAAACCCACTGCAAGCAAGAGGGCATGATCATTGCCACTCCGTGAGGACATTCCATTCAGTCTCACCCACCCCCCACCCCACCCCCACCCCCCCCCGCCCCGCCGTGTGTGTCTGGCACCAAGTTTTATGCAGGCCTCTGAGAAGAAGAGAGAGAACAGACCTAAAGTTTATTTATTGATTGATTTTTAAAAATATTTTATTTAAGCCGGGTGTGGTGGCGCATGCCTTTAATCCCAGCACTCGGGAGGCAGAGGTAGGAGGATCGCGGAGAGTTCGAGGCCACCCTGAGACTACATAGTTAATTCCAGGTCAGCCTGGACCAGAGTGAGACCCTATCTCACAAAACCAAAAAAAAAAAAAAAATTATTTATTTATTTGAGAGAGAGAAGGAGGCAGAGAGAGAGAGAGAGAGCGAGAAAGAGAATGGGAACAACAGGGGCTCCAGCCATTGCAAATGAACTCCAGATGCATGCACCACCTTGTGCGTCTGGCTTTATGTGGATATTAGGGAATCAAACCCAGGTCGTTAGGCTTTGTAGGCAAGTGCCTTAACTGTTGAGCAATCTCTCCAGCCCTATTTTTATTTTGTAATATTTTTATTTGTGTGTATGTGTGTGTACACACACGACCATGAACTACAGATACATGTGTCTCTTTTTGTGTCTGATTTTTATGTGGGTACTGGGGAACTGAACCAGGGCCAGCAGGGTTTGCAAGGGCCTTTAACCACTGAGCAATTTTTCTAAGCCTCAGATGGGATTTCTAAATGGCCTCTTTCGTTTTTAAGGAATGAATCACCATTTGGAGAGATAAATGCTTGAGAGTCAAGTGTACAAGAGGGAACTGTGGCTCCATTTTATTTTTATTTTTTTCTTCATTTTTATAAATTAATTTGACAAGCTTTTTTTCAATATATTTCATTTTGTTCTTTTAAATTTTGTTTTGTTGCCATGTATTTGCGTGTTCATATGTGTGATCACAGGTGTATGTGCAGGTACATATACATATACATGTTCGTGGAGATCAGAGGAGAACTTCAGATGCGATAGTCAGGACCACCATCCAACTTTTCTGAGACAGGGTCTCTCACTGGCTTGAAGCTCACCAATTAGGCTATAGTGGCTGGCCAGCATGCCCTAGGGATCATCCTGTCTTTGCCTCCGCAGCACTGAAATGACAAGTGCATACCACCGTACCTGGCATTTGTATGTGAGGTCTGGTCCTTATGTTTGTGAGGTGAGCATTTTGCCAACTGAACCATCTCCCTAATCTCAAAAGCTTATGGGCTGGAGAGATGACTTAGTGGTTAAGGCACTTGCCTGTGAAGCCTAAGGACCCAGGTTCAAATCCCCAGAACCCACATAAGCCAGAAGTTGGTGCATGTATCTGGAGTTCATTTGCAGTAGCTGGAGGCCTTGGCACACCCATTCTCTCTTTCTTTCTCTCTCTCTCTCTCATAAATAAATAAAACGAATATTTAAAAAGAGACTTCTAACAAGAACCAGTGTCCCCTGCCTACCCTCTAATCCCTTCCCACCCAGTTCCCCAGAGCAGCAGCTCTCTGCTGGCAAAACCACCTCTTTGGTTAATTGCTTCCACATTTCTGCATGCTGTTCAAGGGTGACCAGCAGCTCTTCACAATTCATAGTCTCTGCTTTGTTTGTAAATTGTGCTGCTGGGCCTGGAGAGATAGCTTGGTAGTTAAGGTACTTGCCTGCAAAGCCAAAGGACCCAGATTCGATTCCCCAGTACTCATGTAAAACCAGCTGCACAAGGTGGCACATGCATCTGGAGTTCGTTTACAGTGGCTGGAGGCTCTGACACACCCACTTTTTCTCTCTATCTGCCTCTTTCTTTCTCTCAAATAAATAAATAAATACATAAATAGAATATAAATTGTGATACCTGGGATAGAACCCAGGGCCTCATGCATGCTAGGAAAGTGTTCTACCATATTTCCAAATAAAATGATGCCTGTAGTATGTCTTGATTTAGTCACTTTAGGTGTTCTATACTGATCCTTTACTTCATCCACAATCCTAGCAGCTTTGTCATGATTCTTCATTTAGGGCTCAGTAAGTATGATATGTATATGATGTTGTCTGTGACAATATCACTATACAATGCCTCTTTCTCTCCTTCCCTCCCCTCCATTTTCTTTTTCTTTTTCTTTTTTCTTTTATTTTTTGTGCGGGGGGGGTTTTCAGGTAGGGTCTCACTCTAGCTCAGGCTGACCTAGAATTCACTATGTAGTCCCAGCCTGGCCTCAGGCTCATGGAGATCCTCCTACCTCTGCCTTCCAAGTCCTGGGATTAAAGATGTGTGTCATGCCGGGCGTGGTGGCGCACGCCTTTAATCCCAGCACTTGGGAGGCAGAGGTAGGAGGATTGCCACGAGTTCGAGGCCACCCTGAGACTACATAGTTAATTCCAGGTCAGCCTGGGCTAGAGTGAGACCCTACCTCGAAAAACCAAAAAAAAAAAAAAAAAAAAAAAAAAGGTGTGTCACCACTCCCAACTACTTTTTTTTTTTTTTTTTTTCTAAGACAGGGTCTGCCTACATAGCCCAGACTGTCTGGGAACCCAAGATTCTCCTGCTGTGCCTTCCCAGTGCAGAGCGAACAGTTTCACTGAGTCTGAGAATCTTCAGATTTTTAGTTATATTGATATTGGGCCTTACATGGGAGGCTTTTGTGGGGATGTTTCACTGAAGAGTGAACTGATTTTGTGAGTGATTGTCACATCATGATCCTCAGGAACCTCCACTTTTCCCGGGCAGGCCACTGTCATCTCCAGGAGGTCACATGTCCAAACTGACCTACCTTCTGGTAGGACAGTGGCCTTGGGAGAAGGTTCCATGGACCGATGTGCACACTCTTGGTACAGCTCTGCGCTACAAGCCACTCCACAGTGCTTGCATCCAGAACTGGAATGCCCACTCCTGAATGCACTTTCTCTAGCAGGCAACAGAGAGTTGGGGATGAGGTAGAGGAAGAGGGGGATTAAATTGTGCGTGGGAACTGCTTGACTTAGCCAACACCTCAGCCGTATGACTCTGCCCCTTGCTCACTTTGGCGTGTCCAGATCTTGAGTCTTGTGGGTGTCTTGGCTCATCTCAGCATTCAGAGGTCTGAGAAGGCAGACTCCTCTCTGCATCCTTCAGGGAGCTGCTGAGTCGTCTCGGGGGTACCACCTTTTACTTTAGTGTTGGTAGGGTTTCTCTATGTGTGTGGCAGGGGGAAGAGAGCAGGTGGACATGCAGGAATCAGAGGATGATTTGGGGTCCCTCCTCGCCTTTCCAACTCACTGGAGGAAGGGCTTCTCTCTGGAGCTCGCTCTGCTCTGCTTCTTCAGTACACTCACCAGGAGCTTCCGGGAAATCCTCCTGTCTCTGACTCCCATCTTGCCTCGGCACGCTGGGATTACAGAAGCCAGCCATCTGCTGACTTGTCATGTGGAGTCTGGGGATCAAACTCAGGGACTCAGGCATGGGTGGTGAGTACTTTACCTACTGAGCCATCTCCCTGGCTTAGCAGTTAAGGCGCTTGTCTGCAAAGCCTGATGACCCAGGTTTGATTCCCCAGTACCCACATAAAGGCAGATGCACAAAGCTGGGCATGTATCTGAGCCGTCTCCCTCTTCTTCCTGCTCATTGGCACTAGATCTGCTCAAACAGAGCTGGGTGGTCTAGGATGGCCTTCTTAACATATTAGAGACTGGTTTGATGTCTGTGGAGCTTTGGCCCCATGCCTGTCACCGCCCAGCAGGCTTCTTAACTGTAGTAGGAAGATGCTTAGCAGGAAGTGGGTAACCTCTGATGACCAAGCTTCTCCCTCCTTAGTCACTGAGGACCCTTTATGTGTGGTTTCCCAATCAATCCATTTAATGACACGTTTTCCCTGCTACCCCTCATCACTTTCAAGCACTCTTTACTCACGTTGTCCTACCACAATGAAGATCTCTTTATATGTATTTGATCTTGTACCGTGGCAAGGATAGGATGTTAAGCAACAAACTCAGAAAGAAAAGCCTGGAGTGGTGGTGCACACCTTTAATCCCAGCACTTGGGAGGGAGAAGCAGGAGGATACCTGTGAGTTCCAGGCCAGCCTGAAACTGTAGTGAATTCCAGGTCAGCCTGAGCTACAGTGAGATCCTACCTCGAAAAACCAAAATAGAAAAAGAAATATCTAAAGCTCCAACATAAAAAAGATGCTTCTGGAGCCGGGCGTGGTGGCACACTCCTTTAATCCCAGCACTTGGGAGGCAGAGGTAGGAGGATCGTCATGAGTTCAAGGCCACCCTGAGACTACATAGTGAATTCCAGGTCAGCCTGGACCAGGGTGAGGACCCCCCCCAAAAAAAACCCCAAAAAACCAAAAAAAAAAAAAAAAGATGCTTCTGAACCTCCTGGATAGCATCCTCGATCCTTCTGGGACTCTGCCAGCATTCTCAGGTACCAATTCCTCCCCACCCCCACCCCCAGCAGCTCTGCCTGGCACTGCCAACGTGCCAGCCTGACCTTTCTCATAGGTCTCCCCCTCTACCTCAGTACAGCCTTCACTCAGTGGGCACTGCAAGTCATGAGCCCCAAGTGAGTTTTTCTTCTTGACTTAATTGAATTTAGCAGTTCCATTCTGACAGTGGGTGAGTCAGCCCTGGGGACTCATCCCCAGTCACAGGGCCTGGGCTCTCTCTACATGCAAGTACACAGAAAACCAGTGGGTGGCGCTGACAAATGGATCCTGCAAACAGAGACCGACCTTAGTCCAGATGGCTTATACTGCATAGCCTCGGTGAGTACTGGGCTCAGGGGCTCTGGCGGATCAGGCCTCTGTCAGCAGCACCATCCCCTGGTTGCCGCCTTCTCCCTGGAGGCACAATGCTGTGTCTGAAGGCCTGTCTGAAAGAACAGAAAATATCCTTGGGGACAAGGCTTTGGGCTCAGCCCATTACCTTCTCCAAATGCACTCCACTCTCCAGTGCATGTGCAACCTGGGAGGGTTTTAGTGGGTGACCCACAAGTAATGTTCCAGGAAAAGGCAGAAAATGTCTTTAGTCATATGGATTACATTTCAGGGATGAAGGAGGAAGGATGCATAGTTATGAATTTAAATATGCAAGTCTAATTTTCTTGTTAAGTTACACGAACACAGAAGATCTACTCCAGTTTGAATACTGGATGTTTTACTTTCTCATGTTCCACATCTAAGAATAATGTGTACAGAGATGGTCATTGTTAGGCTGGGCATGTAGCTCAGTGGTAGAGCACTTGCCTAGTAGGCACAAGGCCTGTGTTCAGTCCTCAGCATCACTAAAACAAAACCAGTTATTGTCCGTGTATTTGTTTATTCTTCTAGAAAATTTCTACACATGTATAAACAGGGATTTGTATATAACCTTCTCATTTTACACATATAGATGGGATGTGATAATGTGCACTTACTCTTCACATAAATTTCTAAGTTTTCTTTCATGGTTACATAAACCCTTTCAAAACACAATATACATATTTTTTTATTATTTTTATTTTTATTTATCTATTTGAGAATGATAGAGAGAGAAAAAGGCAGAGAGAGAGAAAGAAAGATAGAGCAAGAATGGGTGCATCAGGGCCTCCAGCCACTGCAAACGAACTCCGATGTATGTGTTACCCTGTGCATCTGGTTTACGTGGGTACTGGGGAATCGAGCCTCAAACCGGGGTTCTTAGGCTTCACAGGCAAGCACTTAACCACTAAGCCATCTCTCCAGCCCACAGTCTATATCTTAAAAGTATGTGACAACATGAAAACTTAATCACAAAAACTTTTCTGAGTGGGCTGGAGAGATAGCTTAGCCAGCAAAGCCAAAGGACCCAGATTCAATTCCCCAGTACTCATGTTAGGCCAGATGCACAAGGTGGCACATGCATCTGAAGATCATTTGCAGTGGCTGGAGGCCCTGGCACACCCATTCAGTCTCCCTCATAAATAAATAAATAGATGAAATATTTTTTTAACAAAAAACTTTTCTGGGGCTGGAGAGATTGCTCAATGGTTAAGGCACTTGCCTGAAAAGCTAAGGACCCAGGTGTGATTCCCCAGTATCCATATAAGCCAGGTGCACAGAGTGGTACATGTATCTGGAGTTCATTTGCAGTGGCTGAAAGCTCTGGCACACTCATTCCCCTCCCCCCACTTCTTTCTCTCAAATAAATGAACGAAATAAACTCTTTTAAAAATTGCTATGTATGGGCTGGGGATATGGCTTAGTGGTTAAGACGCTTGCCTTCAAAGCCAAAGGACCCAGGTTTAATTCCCTAGGCCCACAAAAGCCAGATGTACAAGGTGGCACATGTATCTGGAATTTGTTTGCTGCAGCTGGAAGCTCTGGTGTGCCCATTCTCTCCCTCTTTCCTCTCCCCCTCTTTCTCTCCCTCAAATAAATAAAAATAAAAAAATAAAAATTTTAACTGCTATGTAAACTGCCTATACTAATACAAAGAATTATTACACATTTTGTACTTAGCATGTAATTTTAAAAATAAAAGTTGGGTTGGAGAGATGGCTTAGCAGTTAAGGTGCTTGCCTGTGATGCCTAAGGACCTACCTAGATTTGATTCCCCAGAACGCACATAAGCCAGCTGCACATGGTAGTGCATGTGTCTGGAGTTTGTTTGCAGTGGCTAGAGGTTCTGGCACTCTCTCTCTTTCTCCCTGTAATAAGTACATAAGTAAAAATAAAATAGCCAGGCATAGGTGGCACACATCTTTAATCCCAGCAATCAGGGGGCAGAGGTAAGAGAACTGCCACAAATTCCAGGTTAGCCTGGACTAGAGTGAAACCCTACCTCGAAAAACAACAACAGCAACAATAATAAAAGTTAACATGGAATAAAAATTACCTCTTTTTTTTTCTTTCTGTTTATTTTATTTTATTTTTTTTTTAGGTAGGGTCTTGCTCTAGCCAAGGCTGACCTAGAATTAGTCTCAGGCTGGCCTAGAACTCACAGTGATCCTCCTACCTTAGCCTCCCAAGTGCTGTGATTAAAGGGACGTGGAACTGAATGAAAGATTATGTAGGAAAGAATCTGAGAATGCTTAAGCTATCTACAGGGCAGAAGAGGCTGATAACATTGTATTGCATCCAGTCTCACTTGCCAGCCATGTGGTGTGACGTACATCAGGTAATCCCTTCCACTGAAAAATGGAGCATCTTCACAGAGTTTTTAAATTGTTTTTATTTGTTTATTTGAGAGAGAGAGAGAGACAGACAGACAGACAGAGAATGGGTGAACCAGTGCCTTCGGCTGCTGCAAATCAAGTCCAAGCTCATGAGCGTCCTTGTGCATCTGGCTTATGTGGGTCCTAGGGAATCAAACCTGGGTTCTTTGGCTTTGTAGGCAAACACCTGACCACTCAGCAATCTCTCCAGCTCTTCACAGAGTTTTTGCACCAGGGGAATTGAAAAGGCTTTTCCTTTGCTTACTCTTCATAGCCACATGCTCTGGCCCAAGCCTTGAATGCTCTGTAAATTGTACTTGCTAGAACCAACAAAGGCAGAGAGTCTGAGAAAGGATAAATGCTGCAGTGTCATTTTATGACTTCCCTGAATAAGGAAACATTTTCTTTTTAACAACAAAACATCCTTGCTAAGCCTGGTAGTGGTGCACGCCTTTAATCCCAGCAGAGGTAGGAGGCAGAGGTAGGAGGATCGCTGTGAGTTCAGGCCACCCTGAGACTACATAGTAAATTTCAGGTCAGCCAGGGCTAGAGTGAGACCCTACCTCAAAAAAACAAAAACAAAAACAAACAACAACAACAAAAAAAAAAAAAAAGAGCTAGAGAAATGGCTTAGCGGTTAAGGCGTTTGCCTGCAAAGCCAAAGGATCCAGGTTCGATTCTCCAGGACCCACGTATGCCAGATGTACAAGGAGCACATACATCTGGAGTTTGTTTGCAGTGGCTACAGGCCCTGGCGTACCCATTCTCTGTCTGCCTCTCTTCTATCTCTCTCTGCTTGCAAATAAATAAATTTTTTAAAAATTTAAAAAACAAAACAAAAACAAGGCTGGAGAGATGGCTTAAAGGTAAAGGTGTTTGCCTTCAAAGCCAAAGGATCCTAGTTCCATTCTCCAGGACCCACGTTAGCCATATGCACAAGGGGATGCATACATCTGGAGTTTGTTTGCAGTGGCTGGAGGCCCTGGCGTGCCCATTCTCTCTCTCTCTCTCTCTCTCTCTCTCTCTCTCTGCTTCTTTCTCTCTCTCAAATAAATAAATAAATAAAATATATTTTTTTTAAATCCTTGCTACTGATAGAGAGGGGGAGGGGATATGATGGAGAGTGAAGTTTCAAAGGGGAAAGTGGAGGGAGGGAGGGAAGTACCATGGGATATTGTCTACAATTAAAGAAGTTGTCAATAAAAAAGTAAATTAATTAAAAAATAAAAAAACAAAAAAAAATCCTTGCTTTATTTAATTGAGTTGTAAAACTTACAACTTGGGACTAGGGAGGTATTTCAGTGGTTGAAGGCACTTGTTTGCAAAGCCTGCTGGCCCAAGTTTGATTTCCCAGCACCCATGTACGTAAAATTGGACACAGAATTGTGTCTGCATCTGTGATCCCTCTCTCTGTCTCTAATAAATAAATAAATAAAAATAATTTTAAAAGCCAGGTGTGGTGGAACACACCTTTAATCCCAGCCCTCAGGAGGCAGAAGTAAGAGAATCACTGTGAGTTCAAGACCACCCTGAGACTACATAGTAAATTCCAGGTCAGCCTAGGCTAGAGCGAGACCCTACCTTGAAAAACAAAAACAAAACAAAATTAAAATTAAAATAAAATAAAAAGGAAACCCAGGGAAGAGGGAGAAGTTGCCTTGATCAGGTGGCATATTATAGTTGATCTTAAGATGGCAGCATCTTGTGATATCACAAGATGAGCAACCATCAGCCTACAACTTGCTGAAGACTCCTTATTTTTGTTTGCCTTGAGTTTTGTATTATTTTTTTCCTTCTTTTTTGTTTTGAGAGAGAGAGAGAGAATTGGCACACCAGGGCCTCAATCCCTGCAAACTCCTGATGCTTGCGCCACCTAGTGGAAATGTGCGACCTTGTGCTTGCCTCACCTTTGTGCATCTGGCTTAAGTGGAATCTGGAGAGCTGAACATGGGTCCTCATAGGCTTCACAGGCAAGCGCCTCAACTGCTAAGCCACCTCTCCAGTTTGGGTTTTGTTTCCTTTAAGAGATTTTCATAGCCAGGTATGGTGGCACACACCTTTAATCCTAGCACTTGGGAGGCAGAGGTAGGAGAATTGCCATGAGTTTGAGACCAGCCTGTGACTACAGAGTGAGTTCCATGTCAGCCTGGACTAAGTAAGACTACCTCAGGAAAAAAAAAAAAAAAAGTTTCACTATAATCAAAGGCTGGCCTCAAACTTAGCCTTAGCCTCCCAAGTCCTGAAATTACAAATGTGCACCATCATGTCTGGCCTGAAGAATCCTCTAAAAGTATATCTATAATAATAAAGAGGCCACTCAAACATCCCTAGATCGCCCTAAAGTCTACTCATCCGGCCAGGTAAGCCACAGTAAGAGGGTGGGAAAGGGGTTCAATCCTCTACAGCAACACTGGATGGAAGCCAGGAGCAAGTATAAGCATTTTTTCAAGATAACATGATTACTCTTCTCATAAAGAGGACTACAGGCTCAGATGGCCTCTCCAGCAAATTCTATCAAAGATTTAAAATCTAGGCCTGAGGGGCTGGCTAGGTGTCTAGGTGTCTACTGTGTAAGTGTGAAGATCTAAATTCAAATCTCCAGAACCCGTGAAAATGCCAGGCATGGTAGTGCACACCTGTAATCCTAGTGCTTGGGTGGCAGAGACAACTGGCTGGCTAGAGTAGCTGAATCAGCAAGCTCTGGGTTCAGTGAGAGGCGCTGTCTCAATAAATGCAATGGGAGGGCTGGAGAGATGGCTTAGTAGTTAAGGCACTTGCCTGTGAAGCCTAAGGATCCAGGTTTGATTCCCCAGTACCCATGTAAGCCAGATGCACAAGGGGTGTGTGTGTCTGGAGTTCATTTGCAGTGGCTGGATGCCCTGGCACCCCCATTCTCTCTCTCTCTCTCTTTGTCCCTTCTTCCCTCTTTCCCTCCCTCAAAAATGGATAAATATAATAAAAAATAAAATATAATAATAAATACCGTGGGAGCGATTGAGAAAGATATTTGATGTCAATCTCTGGACTTCACATGAACAGTTACACATGTGAACTCATACACAAACACACATGCACACCACACAAATGCAAAGAGTTTGAAATAAATGAAAAAAAAAGATTTAAAATCTTTAGCTGGGCATGGTGCCACACGCCTTTATTCCCAACACTTAGGAGACAGAAGTAGGAAGATCAGAGAGTTCAAGGCCCACCTGGGTCTACAGAGTGAGTTCCAGGTCAGCCTTGGCTATAGTGAGACCCTACCTTGAAAAAAACAAACAAACAAACAAAAAGAAAAGGGAACAGACTCGGGGGCTACACTGGGTGGGCTGGCATCCCATAGGCATGCTACTCAGCCCTTGAACATGCTAGTTAACTCTCATTAGGGTATAAAAAGCATACTGTCCAATACAGAGGACAAGGTGAAAGTACAGTAATGGATGCAGTCTTCATTAGTATTGTGCCCTCATGTGTCATCTGTGGAACTGTATGAGAAAACTGCCAACAAAAGATTGATTCAGCCGGGCGTGGTGGAAATCCCAGCACTATAGGAGGATCACCGAGTTCGAGGCCACCCTGAGACCAACAAAAGAGTTGAAAACAAAAAAAAAAAAAAAAATTGATTCATGTCCTAAACTTTATTTCTGGGCCGGAGAGATGGCTTAGCAGTTAAAGCATGTGTCTGCAAAGCCAAAGGACTTGGGTTCGATTCCCCAGGACCCACGTTAGCCAGATGCACAAGGTGGTACATGTGTCTGGAGTTTGCAGTGGCTGAAAGCCACTGTCTGCCTTGCCTCTCTCTCTCTCTCTCCCCCCACCCATCTCTCTCAAATAAATTAAAGTTAAAAAATTCACTTCCTTCTCTCCAAGAAAAAGCCACAGACACGCAAGCAGAGTGAAGGCCTATGCACGCTCAGTGGTTTAGTTAATGAGTCTACAGGGTTGTACACACCTCCACCCCACCCCATAAAGCAAGCTACAACTTAAGAAAAAATGTACTAAATGCCACTCGCTCTTCTGATCTCTTCTTACATGTGGTTGACACGCGCTGGCATTTCTTATAGAAATTACTATTGTAGAAAGCTGGGGCAGATGTGCCAAAGCCCAAATTACCCCAGCAGTTTGACATTCCATTTACCTCCAAGCTCCATCAAGGGCTCCCCCTACAGGTACCAAGAAGGAATGGCTAAAAATTGGATGGGTGTAATTTATGCCTAGCAGAGAAGTGTTTGTTGCCTTTTCTGCTTTGGAAACGAGTCCAACAACAACAACAACAAAGAAATAAACTTGTTTCAGGCTTGTGCTTCCACCTATTTCCACCTCTGAGATGGAAATCCACAAACTAACTAGAGACCTACATTTCCTTCCAACAGGACACATGAAGTATTTGCCCACAGGGACCTCACAGCTAACACTCAAGAAGAGTTGGGGTGTGGGGAGCAGTTTATGGTCATGTTAGGTGAGAAGCAAAGGAATAGGGGTGTGAAGCAGGGGAGACAGCTCAGTGGATGACAGCACGCATTGTACAAGCATAAGGACCTGAGTTTGATCCCCAGCACCCAAGTAGGAAGCCAAGCATGGCCTTGCGTCCAGCGCTGACAGTGCTGGGGGCTGACAGTGGGGTGGGCAGAGACAGAGGATCACTGGTCACTTGTCAGCCATCTAACAGAAAAATGATTCCAGGTTCTGAGAGATGCTGTCTCAAGGAAATAAGGTGGAAGAGATATAAAAGACGTGATGTCTTCCTCCAGCCTCCACACACACACACACACACACACACACACACACACACAGAGCTCAGTTAAGGCATGGTCGAATGGGATAATTTGTTTGTTTTGGTCTTTGCAGTGCTAGTTGTTAAAACCCAGGCCCTTGTGCCTGGAAGGATGTCCAGGCTTATTCTGTGTGGCCCCATTCATGGATGAAGTTAACAACAACAACAACAACAAAAAAAAAAACAGTATTGATAGTGCACAATGGAAGGACTTTTTTTTTTTTTCAACGTAGGTCTCACTCTAGTCCAGGCTGACATGGAACTCACTCTGCAGTCCCAGGCTGGCCTAGAACTCACAGTGATCCTCCTACCTCTGCTTCCTAAATGTTTTTTTTTTTTTTTTTTTTTTTTTGGTTTTTCGAGGTAGAGTTTCACTCTGGCCCAGGCTGACCTGGAATTCACTATGTAATCTCAGGGTGGCCTCGAACTCATGGCGATCCTCCTACCTCTCCCTTTCCAGTGCTGGGATTAAAGGCGTGCGCCACCACACCCAGCCCTTGGAAGGACATTTTAATAATGGATCCTGTCCATACCAAGTGGACAGGGCAGAGTTTAAAGGTCTTCACTTAAGTAGGAGCTGGAAGGTGGAATCTAGGAATTCTGAAGAAAAGGTTTATGGACTGGCATAAAACTCAACCAAATTATACTTGAAATCCTCAGGGCTTGGAAGATGAAACAGCAGTTAAAGACACTTGCTTGCAAAGCTTGCCTGCCCAGGTTCAGTTCTCCAGTACTCACATAAAGCCAGACACACAAAGTAATGTATACATCTGGAGTTCATTTGCAGTGCAAGAGGCCCTGGTGCGCTCCTTCTTTCTCAAATTATATATATATATATTTGAAAGAGAAAAAAAAGGCAGAGAGAGAGAAAGAGAGAAAGAATGGGCATGCCAAGGCCTCTAGCCACTGCAAACGAACTCCAGACACATGTGCTACCTTGTGCATCCTGCCTACGTGGGTCCCGGATAATGAAACCTCCTGGGTCCTTAGGCTTCACAGGCAAGTGTCTTAACCACTAAGCCATCTCTCCAGCCTATATATGAATTTTATTATTATTATTATTTATTAGAGAGAGGAAGAGGCAGAGAGAGAGGAAGAGGCAGAGAGAGGGAATGGGCGCACCAGCGGCCTCTCAGCCACTATGAATGAATTCCAGACACGTGCGCCCCCTTATGGACAAGCTTGGCGTTGTGTGCTTGTGTCACTTTGCGTCTGGCTAAAACATAGGACCTGGAGATCCAATGGGTGTTCTTAGGCTTGGCAGTCAGGCGCCTTAACCACTAAGCCATCTCTCTGCACTGTATATGATTTTTTTAAAAATTCCTTTTTTAGCTCTCAAACACCAGACATTTCTCTTGTCAGGGGTTGGCTAGTATTATCCCCAGTGTGACCATTCCATATTAAACATCAGTATCTGGATGAGAATGTCAACTGGTACAGCTACTGTGGGAATCAGTATGAAGGATCCTCATAAACAGAACCATTACAGGACCCAGCTATATCCCTCTTGGGTATAGACACCTGAAGGTGTCTAAGCCGGCAAATCAGAGCAACTTGCACATCCATGTTTATTGTGGCACTGTTCACCACAGCCAAGATGTGGACCTGGCCAAGATGACCATCAACAGATGACTGGATCCAGAAAATGAGGCACACATCGTGCAGTTTTATTCAACTGTGAAGAATGAAATTAAGACATCTGCAGGAAAAGGGATAGAACTGGAGACCATTATGTTAAATGAAATAAACCAGACCAAGAAAGACAAATATTGCATGATTTCCCTCCTATGTGGAAACTAGATTTAAATGCAGCTATATAAACAAATAAATAAGATGTAAAAGTAGAAGAGATACTATGAGGGAGGAGGAAGGAAGAGAAATAATAAGAGAGTAATGGGGAAAATAAACTATAAAGGGTTTCTTTCATACAGAATGTACGTATGTAGATATATATATCTGCTGAGGGAGGAAAGGAACCAATGAGCAGTAGGGAGGAGGAATAGGGCAGATGCATTGAGGATAATATGAGAAAAGTACAATATGACATATGTATGAATATGTCATAATGAAACCCATAATTTTTTACTTTCACTAAAAAAATTAAAAATTTTCTGGATATGGTGGTGCATGCCCTTTTGTCCCAGCACTTCAGAGACTGAGGCAAAAGGATCACTGTGAGTTCAAGGACAGCCAGGGAACAGAGTGAGTTCCAGGACAGCCTGGGTGTATTAGTCAGGGTTCTCTAGAGGAACAGAACCGACAGAATGAATTGTATTAAAAGGGAATTTATTGGAATTAGTTTACGGCAGACCAACAATAGCAGGTTGCAGGCCTGAGAGTCAAGGAACCCAGTAGCTGCTCAGTCCACGAGGCTGGATGCCTCAGCAGTTCCAATCCAGCATTGAAGGCCTGGAGGCGTACTGGAGAGTTGTTGCTTTTCAGTCCATGCTGGTCTTCAGTCCACACTGGTCTTCCATCCACACTGGAAAGCAGCAAGCACCAAGCAACAAGCAGCAAACAGCGAGCAGCATGTCAGCTAGGTGGGAGGAAGGGATACTTTCCTTCCCAGAGATTTAGATAAAGCCCCCCCAACCTCTGAGAGGGGCCACCCATTCTAGTGGAAGGGCTCACCCTTGGGGAAGGATTCTTCCTTTAGTTAATCCTTCCTAGAAGCAACCTCAGAGACCCACTTATGAGGCATGTCTGTGGATTCCTAAACAGATCAAGTTGACAAACTTAACCATCACACTGGGTTAGGGTGAGACCCTACCTCAAAATTTTTTTCAAAATTTAAAAACTGTCAAAGTAAAATTCAATATCTTTTAAAATATTATTTATTTATTCATTTATTTATTTGAAAGGAAGAGGCAGATAGAGAGAAAAAAAATGGGCACACCAGGGCCTCCAGCCACTGCAAACAAACTCCAGACACATGTGCCACCTTGTGCATCTGGCTTTACGTGGTTTCTGGGGAATCAAATCTGGATCCTTTGGCTTTGCAGGCAAGTGCTTTAACCACTAAGCCATCTCTCCAGCCCTAAAAAAGTAAGTAATTTATATTTAAGCTGACTGTAATTTTGTTTTAAAATAATTAAAAGACATAAATAAGGTTGGAGAGATGGTTTAGAGGTTAAAGATGTTTGCTTGCAAAGCCTGACAGCCCCGGTTCAATTCTCTAGTACCCTCATGTGGGTCTAGAGTTTGTCTGCAGTGGTAGGAGGCCCTGGCATTCCCATACTCATTCTGTCTCTCTCTCAAATAATTAAAAATATATTTTTAGAGCCGGGCGTGGTTTTAATCCCAGAACTCGGGAGGCAGAGGTAGATGGATCACCAAAAGTTTGAAGCCACCCTGAGACTACAGAGTGAATTCCAGGTCAGCCTGAGCTAGAGTGAGACCTTACCTCGAAAAACCAAAAAAAAAAAAAAAAAAATTTTAAAGACATCAGGGGGCTGGAGAGATGGTTGAGCAGTTAATGGACTTGCGTGTAAAGCCTAACAATCTGAGTTTTATCCCCTAATACCCACATAAAGCCAGATGCACAATGTACCCATGCATCTGGAGTTTGTTTGCAGCAGCTGGAGGGCCTGACGTGCCCTTTCTGTCTCTCCTCTATCTCTCTCTGCATGCAAACAAATTATATAGATAGACACAGATATAGATGATATAGATAGATATAGATGTTTGGTGGTGCATGCTTTTAATCCCAGCACTCAGGAGGCAGAAGTAGGAGGATTGCCTACCATGAGTTCAAGGCTACCCTGAGACTGCATAGTAAAGTCAGGTCACCCTGGCTAGAGCAAGACTCCTACCTCAAAAAATCAAAACAACAAAAAAGAACTGTATATCTGGGCTGTCAAGAATGCTTAGTGGCTAAGGTGCTTACCTGCAGAGCCAAAGGACCCAGGTTTGATTCCCTAGGACCTACGTAAGCCAGATGCATAAGCTGGAGACCCTGGTGCGCCCATTCTCTCTCTTTCTTGCAAATAAATAAATAAAAATAAAATATGCTAAAAGACATCAGGATGGATGTGGTGATGTACACCTTTAGTTCCAGCATCTGGGAGGCAGAGGTAGGAGGATTGCCATGAATTCAAGGCAGCCTGGGACTACAGAGTGAGTTCCAGGTCAGCCTGGGCTATCATGAGACCCTACCTCAAAAATAAACAAACAAAAAGACATTGATATTAAGGGCTAGGGAGATTGCTCAATGGTTAGAGATGCTTGCTTGTATACCCTGCCAGCCCAAGGTTTGATTCCCCAGTTCCTATATAAAGCCAGATGCAAAGTAGCACATGTGTCTGAAGTTCATTTGTAGCAGTAAGGGGCCCTGGTGTGCCCTCTCTCTTTCTCTCTGCTTGCAAGTAAATAAATAAAAATTGGGGGCTGGAGAGATGGCTTAGAGTTTAAGGCACTTGCCTGCAAAGCCAAAGGACCCAGGTTCAATTCCCCAGTACCCACATAAGCCAGATATACGAGGTGGTGCATGCATCTGGAGTTTGTTTCCAGTGCCTGAAGGCCCTGGTGTGCCTACTCTCCCTCTCCCTCCCTCTCTCTCTCCTTCTTTCAAATAAAAATATTTTAATTATTTTTTTTTAAAAAAAGACATCAAAATCAGATGACTGGGAAGGCTGTACCAACGTTAACTTCTTATCTATACAATGTATACTATACTATGTAAATAGCACTGGAAGACGCTAGATAAAGGCTTTAGAAAACCTCTGTATTATTTTTGCAACTCCTACAAATCTTTACTTCAAAACACAAAGCTTTAGAAAAATCAAAGTTAAGATACTTTCCCAAGACATTCTAAGTAATACCAAAGACAACAGCTCCAAACCAGTTTGGCTTGGAAATGCAATGCCATCAGCCACAAAGGACTACACAAGCATCCACAGGCTGTGGGTTACCTTCCAAACCATGATCAATCAGCTTTAAGATCTACAACTGTGATTAGGGAAGTATGTGTCATGTTGATGGGTATCCAATTTGGTTAAGCTGATCATAAATCTTCAGTTATCTCGAACCATCTCATTAAAATCACCTATAGGCTACACATTCCTATAGCTGCTTGCTGCGTGGTACAAGTGCTGTGCAGCGTTAATTAGCTGATCAACCTGTAATACACTAATTTGCTTTTGTATTACTTCCTACACAAACCGTGACTTGCAATACACACTGTATCTTGAGCCAGGTGTGATAGCCTAGACCTGGAAACCCAGCGCTCAGAACGCTGAGGTAGGAGGATTTCAATGAGTTTAAGGAAGGTCAGCCTGAGCTACAGAATGATGCTCCCCAAAAAGTACATCTCTGCCTTGGGGAGATGGCTCAGCAGTTAAAGGCACTTGCTTGAAAACCTTGATTGCCTGGGTTCAATTCCCCAGTACCCAGGTAAATCCAGATGCACAAAGTGGTGGTACGTGTCTGGAATTCAATTGCAGTGGCAAGAGTCAGAGTATACCTATTCTTTCTTTCTTTGTTTCTTTCTCTTTGTCCCAAATAAACAAAATAAAAGATCTACATCCCTGTTTATCTCATGTTAATCACCAAAACCTAACCATAGTAGCTTCTCAATAAAGAGTCATAGAGTATGGGCTGCAGAGATGGTTAAGGCACTTGCCTGCAAAGCCAAAGGACCTAGGTTTGATTCCCCAAAGACCCACATAAGCCATATGCACAAGGTGATACACCCATTTTTTTCTATTTCTCATTCTCTCTCTAGCAGATATCTGCCTCTCTCAAATAAGTAAAAATAAAATACAAGAGTCACAGAGTAAATAAGAAACATACCAGTAATGGTTTTCTCCAGGTTTTGGAAGTGATTTTCTTTTCTGATTTAAGGACATGTACAGAAATCTTAGTTTTTTACTTTGGAACCAAACTCAGATTTGTATTTGTGCACAAGAATGTCACAAATTCTCTGAAATTTTGTCTCTAAAATCTCCATATAACTGCTTATTCTTGGTTAAGTCCCTAAGATAACATAACTCAGTTTGACCTGCAGTAAGAGAGGGTTCAAGCCCTTCCAGAGAGAATAACCAGTATGAGTTACTGAGCAGATCGACTGTAACTCACAGGTCCCTGCCAGAGGCTCTAAGGCCAGTGTGATCAAGGACCAAGAACAGTTTCTTTGGGAAACCCCTGAGACAGCGTCACTTTTGGAAGCTTTGGTATTAACAGGGCAAAAAAGCACACAGCAATTACTCTCTATTTTATATCTCTTAGTTCAGTTTATTAAAATACATTTTTTCAAATAAATATTTTGACCAGCACTGATCAAAGTAGTGAAGCACACACTTTGAAGAAAGAAGCTGCATCCAGACGTCAGGGAGGCTCTCTCAAAATCATGACAGAGGCTCCTGAAGATTCCGTGCCCACAAGGACTCCTCAGGGTCAGTCACCTGAACGGCTCAGAGGCAAGCTTGATCCTTAGAACCTCTGCAAAGCCATCACCAAACCAGCAAGTGACATGCGCCACATCTACAGTAAAGTAGAAAAGGCGGTCCTGGCAGAGCTTCCGGCGATACACAGACCGAGGATCAGCAGACAGCACAGCCTTGATGGCACACTTGGCTTCCTCAGCTGACTGAAAATAGTTAAAAGATGTCTGACCACCAACACCTGCAATGAGAAGGGCCCAAGCTTGTACTCAAAGTCATGCAGGTCAAATTTCATTACAGAGAACTTCAATAGGGACTGTGTTTGGTTCCCTGTATGTCACTTGAAATGAACAGGGTTTGGAAATCTATCTAGTCATTTCAGAGAACATCATCATCACACCCCGTAGTATTTACAGTCATTAAGAGTTAACCTGAAGTAGTGTTCACCACTGCAACATCTCAAACCCACCTTCCAAGGCTCAGGGTCCATTGCAGAAGAGGGGGTGGAAAGAATGTAAGAGCCAAAGGAAGAGTAGGACTCCTTATAACGTGCTCCTCCAGACACAAAATGGCCTGGATATCCATGACCTCACGGTGCCTGAGACTACCTACACAAGACCATCATAATAGGAGGAAAAGATCATGACATCAAACTGAAAAGAGAGACTGATTCAGAGGGGGAGGGGATATGATGGAGAGTGAAGTTTCAAAGGGGAAAGTGGGGGGAGGGAGGGAAATAACATGGGATATTGTCTACAATTAAAGAAGTTGTCAATAAAAAAATAAATTAATTTAAAAAAGAAGAGTTAACCTGAGAGCCGGGCATAATGGTGCACACCTTTAATCCCAGCACTTGGGGACGCAGAGGTAGGAGGATTGCTATGAATTCAAGGCCACTCTGAGACTACATAATGAATTTCAGGTCAGCCTGGGCTTCAGGGAGACCCTACGTTGAAAAAACAAACAAACAAAAAAATAATAGGCTGGCGTGATGGTACATGCCTTTAATCCCAGCACTTGGGAGGCAGAGGTAGGAGGATCGCAGTGAGTTCAAGGCCACCCTGAGACTACATAGTTATTTCCAGGTCAGCCTGGGCCAGAGAGACCCTACCTCAAAAAACCAAAATAAATAAATAAATAAATAAATAAATAAATAGATAAATAAATAAATCTCAGGTGGCCTCCTGCCCTCCTTATAGCCTCTCTGCACTTCCTCAGTCCACTCTGCCATGTGACCTCACATGAGCCACACAGGAACTGTGTACTGGCTATCCTCAGGCTGGCATGCCCTTTCTCTGACCAAGCTGACTCACCCCTTCATCCCTTCCACCTGAAGCTTCTCCTCATGTGTGTCTCCTCAGTAAGGCTTACTCTGGCCATCTATTTAAAATGGCAATACTGGGGCTGGAGAGATGGCTTAGTGGTTAAGGCCTCTGACTGCAAAGCCAAAGGATCCAGGTTCAATTCTCCAGGACCCACTTAAGCTAGATGTACAAGGGGAAGCGTGCATCTGGAGTTTGTTTGCAGTGGCTGGAGGCCCTGGCATGCCCATTTTCTCTTTCTCTCTCTCAAAAAAAAAATAAATAAAATGTATTTAAAATGGTAACACTTAGGAGCAGGTGTGGTGGCACACTTCTTTAATCCCAGCACTTGGGAGGCAGAGGAGGGAGAATTGCCATAAATTCAAGACCACCCACAGACTACATAGTAAATTCTAGGTCAGCCTGGGCTAGAGCAAGACCATAACTTAAAAAACCAAAAAAATAAAAAAAAAAAATACAATGGCAACACTCTGACCCTGTCTACTAACTTGCTTTTTTTTTTTTTTTTTTTTTTCCGAGGTAGGGTTTCACTCTAGTCCAGGCTGACCTGGAATTAACTATGTAGTCTCAGGGTGGCCTCGAACTCACAGCAATCCTCCTACCTCTGCCTCCCAAGTGCTGGGATTAAAGGCGTGCGCCACCATGCCCGGCTCTCACTTGCATTTTTGATAGCCATCATCATTGCTAACACTATGTGTTGGTTTCTGTTTGCTTTCACACTGGGCTCACTTACTATGCTTTCAATTTGTCTCTCTACCTCTTTAGAATGCAAGCTCCATGAAGGCAGAGATATTTTGCTCTGTTTTATTCACTGATGTTTCCTCAAGGGCCCAGAACATCACCTATTGTAGAATAAATTAATGTATTTCTTCCTACAATGAAACTGGCTTTTTTTCTGAGAAACAACATGAAGAACAGCTTCTGTCCTTTGAAATCTGCCATCTCCTGGGAAACTGGCTACTTCTTTCTGGCATCACCATTCCCACCTCCTAAGCGCCAGCCACATCCTTCATTCTACATCTGTTGTGGCTGGGGAAACCAAATAACATGTGCTGACAGCCATGTGTGGAACAGGCTGCATAAAAGGGGCCTGTGGCTTCTCTACTACAGGAGAACACTATGATAGGAAATTCTCTCCCTGTGGGCTCTTAAGAGCCTCTGTGTGAGAGACCGAGCTACTGGCCACTTGACTGTTAACATAAAATGTAACACTTCTCTAGTCAGATAGTAAATTAGATAATAAACTGAGTGCATCTAAGTGCACAATTCAGTCTGTGAATGCTGTATGAAAACTCTAAATAAGACAATTGTAACAGAGAGACCAAGGGACGTGAGTCCTGAGATGGCAACCATTCTCTACAAATGTTCTACTGAGCTCTGAACTGACTACACCAAACAGTTGTCAAACAACAGCTGTCATGTGACACTGTGCCCAAATGGCAGCTTATGCTCCTGTTCCTCAAAAATCACTCAGTAACAAACATTCCATGTGACACTAATAACAAATATGAGCTGGGTGTGGTGGTGAATGCCTTTAATCCCAGCCCTCAGGAGGGAGCTGTAGGAACATCAGTGTGAGTTTGAGGGCACCCTGAAACTACATAGTGAATCCCAGGTAAGCCTGGGCTAGTGTGAGACCCTACCATAGGGAAAAAAAAAAAAAAAAGAAAGAAAGAAATCTGGCTACATTTCATTATGAATAACAAAGTCCTCAATGGTTTGGTCTCCAACACCACAAAACAAAAATAAAAAGCCATAACCAGGCATGATGGTACACACCTTTAATCCCAGCACTTAGGAGGCAGAGGTAGGAAGATTGGTGTGAGTTCAAGGTCATCCTGAGACTAGAGAGAATTCCAGGTCAGCCTTGGCTAGAGTGAGACCCCCACCTCAAAAAAAAAAAAAAAGCCAGGTGTGGTGGCACCCCTTTAATCCCAACACTGGGGTGGCAGAGGTTGGAGGATCAGAGTGAGTTTGAGGCCAACTTGTACGAGTGCCAGGTCAGCCTGGACTAGAGTGATCCCCTGTTTCAAAAAACAAACAAAAAAAAAAAACCCAAAACAAAATAAATATGCCATAGATTCACATCTCATTGGGAACTAGGAAGCCCAGGGTACCCAGCTCACCTCTTGAACTGAGAAGCTCCAGGTCCTCCTCTGCGTGAGGAGTAAACCGGACATGTAAGCGCACCACAGGGGCCTCTTTTACCCAGGTGGGAACCACACTGCGGGAAGCTCTCTCAGCTGTCCTGGCAGGGTGGAGAGGAGCCCACTGTGTCTCCACATGGCTCCTCTGCAGGATGGCCAGGCCATCCACACTCTTTGGCCCCCTATGTGTCCCTTCTTCTAGATCATGTGGGCCAAGCTGCTCCTGCGCCACACCTACACCTTGACCTCTTTTTGATTCCAGCCCCAGATCTGCTGCACTCGCTCTGGGCTCAGGCAAGGCTCGCTGGGTTTCTGTGGTGTCCCTGGGACTCGGGCAGTTTTCTTCTGAAGCTCTATCTTCAGGACATTTAGGTTTCTCCTCAGTGCTATGGCAGGGCTGGGGCTCCTCAAACTCTGACAGCTGCTGCTGGTCACAGCCATCAGTCTTGCCATCAGACTGGAATGCAGCCCTTGGTTTATGTTGGTTATGCTGTAAATTAAAGTCCTCTAAAGGCTCCATGAAGTTTTGTGGTGAGTCATAGTCAGCTATGTAGGGCTTAATGTCCAGCACTGGTGTGCCATGTATCATGTCGATTCCAGACAGGTACACAGCGCCACCTGTAAGGTGAAAAGAAATCCTCTTAGGGGTGTTCACAGTGGGAACAGTACATAAGAATGAAGGACAGAATTAGACTCCAAATGCTCTCCAACACAGTCTACTTGTGCCTCACTGAGCTCACACATACGCTGTTCTTTCTACCAGAAACCCATCCTCTTCTTTAGCTCTAAACTCTCACAGAACACCTCTTCTCAGACCTTTCTGGGTCTTCCAGACACAAGCATTCCTTCTGGGTCCCACAGGAGCCTGTGTACACACCTCTTTCAAGCCCTTTCAGACAGAATGGCAATATCCTTGCCTGGAGCCTGTCAGGCCCCTGAACACTTATCTTTGCATGGCTGGTGCTTCTAACTGTCCCAGACACATAACAGCCCTCTCAGTACATGGCTGAAACCAAAGACAGTTTCTATTGTGGCAAACAAGACTCTAGAAGAGTCTCCCCATTCTTCTCACCTCCCAGTGCTCATACCCTCGTGTAACCTCTTCTCTTGGGTGTAACTTGCTTCTAACACACAGAATATGGCAAATGAGCTCTGATGTCCTCCAGTGATGATGTTTTCACATATGAAATCTGTCTCAACCTAATGAGCCGGGTTTGGATTCTTTCACAGGCAAACCTCCAGGTAAAACCCATCCCAGGGGTTAACTTCATTGCAGAGAATGCAAGTGATCCCATCCACCCCAACCCACAGAAACAGCACTATTTCAAGCACACTACCAATATGTGCTGTCTAAATTAATAACTACATTTTTGATAATTTGTTATACAGAAATATAACATGATATGTTCATCAAGACTCAAACAAGGGACTATGGAGAGGGCTTATTGCATAAACTAAGGATTTGAGTTCAAATCCCCAGCATCACTAAAAGTCAAGCATGTGGACACACACTTGTAATCCCATCACTGGGAAGGCAGAAACAGGAGGAACTGGGCCGAGGATTTGCTGGCTAGATAGTCTAGCCACATCAGTGAGCTCTGGGTTCAGGAAGACTTTATCTCAAAAAAAAAAAAAAAAAAAAGTAAGGTGAGCTGGGTGTGACAGCGCACACGACTTTAGTTCCAGCACTCGGGAGCAGAGGTAGGAGGATTGCCATGAGTTTGAGGCCAGTCTGGAACTACATAGTGAATTCCAGGTCAGCCTGGACTAGAGTGAGACCCTACCTTGAAACCTCCCACAAAAAAAAAGCATGTGGGCACACACTTGTAATCTCTCCTTAGTCGTGCCCTTTTAAAGTATTTTTTTCTTTTACTTATTTATTTGAGAAAGAAGCAGATAGAGAATGGGTACGGGAGGACCTGTAGCCACTAAAAACGAACTCCAGATGCATGTGCCACCTTGTACATCTGACTTGCAGGCGACCGCCTTAACCATCAGGCCATCCCTCCAATGCCTTTTATGATGGGCAGGAAAGGAATCACTCCTTTCTCCGGTCTTCCTCCCTCCCTCTCTCTCTCTCTCTCTCTCTTTTTGGTGTTTTTCAAAGTAGGGTCTTGCTCTAACCCAGGCTGACCTGGAATCCATTATATAGTCTCATCAAACTCACAGCAATCCGCCTACCTCAGCCTCCTGAGTGCTTGGATTAAAGGCGTGCACCACCATGCCCACACATTCTTTATAATTGATTCATATTTGCCTTTTCACCTTTTCTAATTTGACCTCCCCAAGGAAAATGCAAGTTCTTCAGATCAGGAATTTTTTCTGATTTAGATACCACCATATCTCTACACTTAGAACAATGCCTAACACCTTTTCAGTGCTAAAAATGTGTGTGTGTGTGTGTGTGTGTGTGTGTGTGTCTGTCTGTCTGTCTGTCTGCTCAAATGATCATAAAATGTTCCAGTACTGTTATCCAATTTGCTTCATCACCCCAAACTGATAAAACTCAAGGTGGCCAGGTGTGGTGGCACATACCTTTAATCCTAGCACCTGGAAGGCAGAAGTAGGAAGATGACCATGAATTTGAGACCACCTTGAGACTACATAGTGAATTCCAGATCAACCTGAGCTAGAATGAAACCCTACCTGGAAGAAGAAAAAAAAAAAAAAAAAAAAAAAAACACCTCAAGGTGGATCCGCTGCTGAATTTCCTGGAAAACCTAGCTAGTTGAGCACAACCCAGCAGAGGAGTTCAAGTTCTGGGAAAAAAACAAGCAAAACAACCTCCTCTACATAGTGCCTAGTATTTGTGAATACTTTTAAAGCTTGGTCTCATAAGATCTTTAACAACAACAAAAATCCTGTGTAGCCACAGAAAAGGCAGGCCCCTCTCCTTTGCCCACTTTACAAGCAAGCAAGCCTGGAGTAGGTTTCCAACTCTTATCCTCATGCTGTGTTGTCTTTAGATATGTACTGGGCTGAGATATAGCTCAGTTGGTAAAGTTCTTGCCTAGCAAGCACAAAGCCCTGCATTTGAGCCCTAGCACCACATAAACCTGTCAGGATGGTACTCGTCTATAATCCCAACACTCTGGAGGTACAGGCAGAAGGACCAGAAGTTAAAAGACACCTTCACAAGTTTGAAGTCAGCTTAAGATACATGAAACCCTGTACCGAGAAAAAGCTCTTAGGCTAGACAGACGACTTAGCAGTTAAGGTGCTTGCCTGGGAAGCCTAAGGATCCAGTTTTGACTCCCCAGAACCCATGTAAGCCAGAGGCACATGGTGGCACATGTGCCTGCAGTTGGTTTGTAGGGCTAGAGGCCCTGGAGTGCCCATTTTCGCACTCTCATAATTAATTAATTAATTAATTTTTAAAGAAAAAACTCTTGAAAAATTTGTGACAAGCAGTTAAAACCAACCCAGTACTTCTGCAGTCTGACAGTCCTATAATGTGAGTCAGCTTAGGTCACTACCACCCAATACAGCTGATGGCTACACTGCTGCCCAAATGTCTCTCCTCAAGGGGACAAAGAAGAAATAAGATATCACCCTCCTTTACCTGCTTACTAGGTAGACAAGTAAAACTGCTAATTGTGTGTTATATTTGAAAGTATCCAATAAGCCGGACATGGTGGCGCACGCCTTTAATCCCAACACTTGGAGGCAGAGGTAGAAGGATTGCTGTGAGGAGTTCAAGGCCACCCTGAGACTTCACAGTGAATTCCGGAGGTCAGCCTGGGCTAGAGCAAGATTCTATCTAGAAAAAAAAAACAAAACAAAACAAAAAGTATCAAATAAATCTTTTTGCATGTGTGTGTGTAATGTGTGGTATGGTATATACATGGTGTGTGCATGCATGTGGAGGCCACAGCACACTGGGTGCCTGTCACTTCTCCATGGCTCATCCACATGTTTCTTTGAGAGTTTACTATTTTTCATGAGCCCCAGTGATTCTCCGGTCTTTGCTCCCCACAAAACTAGGGTTAGGGGTGTGTGTGACCACGCCAAGATATTTACATGGGTGTTAGGAAATCAAACTCAGGTGTTATCAGGTCCTCTCTGCCCCTCATGCTTGCATGGCAAGAACTCTTCATCACTGAGCCATCTCCCCAGCCCCAGTATTCAATAAATTTTTCAATAAATGTTAATCATTTCATATTTGCTGCATTCAAGGCTGAGAAAATTTAATTGGGGGGGGCGCTTTTCAAAGTAGGGTCTTGCTCTAGTCCAGGCTGACCTGGAATGCACTATGTAATCTCAGGCTGGCCTGGAACTCACAGCAACCCTCCTACCTCTGCCTCCCAAGTGCTGGGATTAAAGGCATGTCCCACCACACCTGGCTTTTTTATCTTTTTAATTTTTATTTATTTATTTATTAGAGAGAGACAGAGAGAGAATGGGCATGTTAGGGCATCCAGCCACTGCAAAGGAACTCCAGAAGCATGTGCCACCATGTGCATCTGGCATATGTGGGTACTGGTGAATCGAACCTGGGTCTTTAGGCTTCGCAGGCAAGCATCTTAACTGCTAAGCCATTTCTCCAGCCCTGACTTTTTTTTTTTAAGGTAGGGCTCACTCTAGTCCAGTCTGACTTGGAATTCACTATGTAGTCTCAGGCTGGCCTCAAACTCATAGTGATCCTCCTACCTCTGCCTCCCAAGTGCTGGGATTAAAGGCTAGAACAAGATCCTACCTCAAAAAAAGTGGGGAGAGGTGCTGGAGAGATGGCTCAGCAACCTGCAAAGCCTAGTCAAGCCTGAGTTCAATTCCCCAATACCCATGTAAAGCCAGATACACAAAGTAGCATATGTGTCTGGAATTTATTTGTAGTGGCCAGAGGTCCTGGAGCACCCATTCTTTCTCTCTCTGCCTCTCTTTTTTCCCCCTGCTTGAAAATAAGCAATAAACATACATATATTTTTTAAAAGGTAAAAGGGCCGGGTATGGTGGTGCACACCTTTAATCCCAGCACTCAGAGGCAGAAGTAGGAGGATCGCCATGAGTTCAAGGCCACCCTGAGAATACAGAGTAAATTCCAAGTCAGCCTGGGCTAGAGTGAGACCCTACCTTAAAAAAAAAAAAAAAAAGGTAAAAGTAGGGATGGGTAGATGGCTCATTGGTTAAAGGTGCTTGCTAACAAAGTCTGCTGCCTAGGTTCAATTCCCCAGCACCCATGTCAAGACAGTCTGGCATTTGTTTGCAGCAGCAAGAGACTCTGGCTTGCACGTATGCATGCACACACAAACATACACATGTGCAAATAAATGATAAAAATTTTTAAGGCAAAAGTAGAAATAAACTTGAGTTACCTTCCACCTTCTCTAGCTTGGCCAGGGTCAATCCTATTGCATTGGGACGATGAGGGCTCCTCGTGGAAAACACTCCAGTCTTTGCCCCATTTAGCCTAGGGGGCTGCACTTTTGCCTTAGTGCTCAAACGACCATTTTTGTGAAAAACAAACAAAATCCTATTGAAAATAAACCAAACCACTTGTTAAAAAAAAAAAGGAATAAGTTACTTTATGTATAATCATTTGAGGAGGGAAATGTAGTATCTCACAAATTAACAAAAAGAATATTTTAATGAAATTCATTAATCAAAATGATACAAGAAGAGCATCATTTCTACACCATCCCTTTTATGTAGCACATGATGGCATACTGTAGGAATTTAACAATGTGTCATGTGCCCAAATAAACAATATTAACTAAATACTGTTTGCCACATAATATGCCAGACATTTTTTTGTTGTTGTTGTTTTTCGAGGTAGGGTCTCATTCTAGCCCAGGCTAACCTGGAATTCACTCTGTATTCTCAGGGTAGCCTTGATCTCATGGTGATCCTCCTACCTCTGCCTCCCGAGTGCTGGGATTAAAGGCATGCGTCACCACACCCAGCTAATGCCAGACATTTTTATACCCATTTCATATAATCTTAACAATCTTTCAGCTGGGCATGGTGGCACATACCTTTAATCTCAGCACTGGGGAGGCTAAGGTAGGAGGTTCACCATGAGTTCAAGGACAGCCTGGGCTACAGAGTTCCAAGTCAAGACTGGACTAGAATGAAAGCCTGCCTAAAAACAAGAAACAGGGATGAAGAGATGGCTTAGCAGTTAAGGTGCCTGCCTGCCAAGCCTAAGAACGCCCATTCAATTCTCCAGGTCCCACATTTAGCCAGATGCAAGTGATGCAAGGGCACAATGCTGCACATGCCCACAAGGGGGTGCATGCATCTGGAATTTGTTCATAGCAGCTGAGAGGCTGCTGACGTGCCCATTCTCTCTCTCTCTCTACCTCTTCCTCTCTCTCTCTCTGTTTCTCTGTCTCTCTCTCAAAAAAAAAAAAAAAAACCAAAATCCTCAATCTTTCATTTTAAAGATGAAAGAAGAAGAAACTGAATCTCAAAGTTAAACAGCTGGGCGTGGTGGTGCACACCTTTAAACGCCAGCACTCCACTGGGGAGGCAGTGGGAGAAGGATCATTGTGAGTTTCAGGCCAGCCTGAGACTACATAGTGAATTCCACGTCAGCCTGGGCTAGAGCGAGACCATACCTCAAAATAAATTAATTAAATTAAATAAACCAGTGCTGGAGAGAGAGCTTAGTGGTTAAGGCACTTGCCTGCAAAGCCAAAGGACCAATTCCCCAGGACCCAACGTAAGCCAGATGCATGAGGTGGCATATACGTCTAGACTTTGTTTCCAGTGGCTGGATTTCCTAGTGCATCCATTCTCATTCTCTCTCTCTCTGCCTCTTTCTCTCAAATAAATAAATAAAAATAAAATATTTTTAAAAGTAAATAAATGCATCTGCATGTACTGCCTTGAAGGCTTTCCATGATATACACTGTTAAATGAAAACAAATCTCATTTTTAAAATCAACACCTACTCTCAATGTGAATACGTAAGACTTTCTATGTATATAAAAAAAAAAAAAGAACAGCAAAAAGGTCTGGCGGGAGCTATATCAAGCCATTAACAAAGAACCAGACTATTGACATAAACCTGCAATTCTGGCTGTTCAGGAGGTGAAGCAGGAGGTTTGGAAAATCAAGGCCCTCCTGAGCAACTTAATGAAACCTGGTCTCTAAATAAAAAGTAAAAAAGAGCTGGGCATTGTGGCATATATCTTTAGTCCCATCAAGGAATGTTCAGGATTATTAAAGATGCTTTTTTTAATCCTCAAACAGGCCTGTAACTGGCTACAAAGAGATGGCTGTCTTGGAATACCATTCTTGGGAGGCAGAGGTAGGAGTATCACTGTGAGTTTGAAAGGAAAAAATAACCTATTTGAGACTAAAAAAATCTTACATCTCCACCAATAAAGTGAAACCAACTCAAACTGCTGGGGTTATAAGGGTAAAGAAAGGTAGAATTCCTAATGACAGGAAAGTAACATCCAGATTTCTTAGCTTTCTTGAATAGGAAGGGCACACTTAATTCTTCAGACTCTATGAGCAGAGTCCACAAGCTTTCTTAGTACTAGTTCCTGCTACAACACTTCTGCTACTGGAGCCAAGTTTCACAAGGGCAGCCACCCCCAGCCCCTGAACAATGGGCATAGCAGACAATGCACACATAAACGAGCATGCAGTCCTGAAGGAGAATGTACAAAAATGGGCAGAGGGTCACATTTGGTGCAGACTCATATTCTGGAGAAGAGCATGATGAGCTGTGGGTACAATCAAGGAGGCCTGTGGTTCAGCTCACAGAAGAGATCCATCATAATTAGAACATGTACCTACAGTGGGTCCCGAGCTTTCCTCAAGGTACCCAAGTGATGCAAATACACACACCAACTTATGGTATGGAATTTCACACATAAACAACAGATAAGGGGGATTTGGACAGTCAACTCCACTCTAAAAACTCGCCTCCAACTGGAATATTTTATTCAAGGTCTAATGTACCACTTCTAAGAATAAAACAACTTACCAAACATGAGAAAACTGCTCTAGTCCCATCAAGGAATGTTCAGGATTATTAAAGATGCTTTTTCTAATCTTCAAACAGGCCCGTGAATGGCTACAAACAGATGGCTGTCTTGGAGTACCATTCTTGGCTGAGAAACAGGATTCCAAGTAGCCTATCGGCTCAGTTAAAAGATTCCCTACAAAAGAAAATTGGGTAAGAAATCACTGCTCAAAAAGTCAAAGATGAAAGAACACATGTTTTCTCTAATGTATTGATTTTGTAGGGTTTTTTTTTGGGGAAGGGGTTGAGATAGGGTCTCACTCTAGCCCAGGCTGACCTGGAATTCACTCTATAGTCCCAGACTGGCCTCAAACTCACAGCAATCCTCCTACCTCTGCTTCCCTGGGGGCTGGGATTAAAGGCATGCATCACCATGCCCAGCTGATTTTACAGCTTTTTTTATTTTATTTTTATTATTACTATTATTTTGTTTTGTTTTTTTGAGGTAGGGTCTCACTCTGGCTCAGGCTGATCTGGAACTCACTATGTAGTCTCAGGGTGGCCTCAAACTCTCGGCGATCCTCCTACCTCTGCCTCCCGAGTGCTGGGATTAAAGGCGTGCGCCACCACGCCCGACTTTATGATTTTTTATTTATTTTTGGAGAGAGAGAGAGAGATAGACAGAGAGGGAAAGGGAGACAGAGATGGGCGCGCCAGCAGTCTCTCAGCTGCTGTGAACAAAATCCAGATGCGTGCGCGCCCTTGCCTCATTTTGCATCTGGCTAAACGTGGGACCTGGAGATTGGAACCGCTGGACATTGGAACCAGCGTTCTTAGGCTTAGCAGGCAGGCACCTTAGCCGCTAAGCCATCTCTCCAGCCCTGATTTCACAGCTTTTTAACATTTTTTTAAATTTCAGTTTATTTGTGAACAAAGAGAGAGAGAGGGAGAGAGAGAGAGAGCGCGCACAAGAGAGACAGTAGTCAAGCAGGAGTGCTCCAGTCTTCTTGTTGTTGCAAAGAAACTCCAGATGCATGTGCCACTTTGTGCATCTGGCTTTACATGGGTTCTGGGGAATCAAACCAGGGCTAGTAGGCTTTGCCAGCAAGAGCCTTTAATTACTGAGCCATCTCCCTAGCCCAACTGCAGGGATTTAAAATCTACTAGGTGTTATGCAACTATTAAAAAAAAATGAGGGGCTGGCGAGATGCTTTAGCGGTCAAGGCATTTGCCTGCAAGGCCAAAGGACCCAGGTTTGATTCCCCAGGACCCACGTAAGCCAGATGTAAAGGTGGCACACGCGTCTGGATTTCATTTGCAGTGGCTGGAAGCCCTGGTGAACCCATTCATATTCTCTCTCTCTCTCTGTGTGTGTCTCTCTCTCTCTCCTTTCAAATAAATTAAAAAATAAAAAATCTTTTAAAAAATGTGGGCTAGAGAGATGGCTCAACAGTTAAGGCACGTGCCTGTGAAGCCTAAGGACCCATGTTTGACTCTCCAGATTTCACATAAGCCACACATGCAGCACACAAGATGGCACATGCATCTGGAGCTCAACTGTAGTAGCTGGAGGCCCTGGTGTGCCAATTCTCTCTCTCAAAAAAAAATTAACACCAGGCATGGTGGTGCACACCTTTAATCCCAGCACTTGGAAAGGCAGAAGTAGGAGGACTGGCATGAGTTTGAGGCCACCCTGAGACTACATAGTGAATTCCAGGTCTGCCTGGGCTACAGCAAGACCCTACCTGGAAAAACAAAAACAGGGCTGAAGAGATGGCTTCACAGTTAAGGTGTTTGCCTGCAAGGGCCAAAGAGCCACGTTTGATTCCCAGTTCCTATGTAAGCCAGTTGCACAAGGGGACGCACACATCTGGAGCTCATTTGCAATGGGTGGAGGTCCTGACATATCCATTCTATCTGCTTCTTTCTTTCTCTTTCTCAAAATAAATAAACAAAATAAAATTTGGCTAGGTGTGATTGTGTACAACTTTCATCCTAGCATTCTGGCTTTATGTAGGTAGGGGAAATCACACCAGAACAGTTAAGCTTTACAAGCAACTGCCTTTAACCACTGACTCATCTCTCTAGTCACTTTCAATGGCATTTTATTGAGAAGCCAAAAACCCAGTAATACATGAATAAGTAGTGTATTGTATGAGCTAAGGGTAGGAAACTTTCTTTCAACTTTGGATAATCCTTAAACATTTGTTAAAGGAAGGAATTAGAGGTATGTGACCTGTTGGACTCTGCTGATCCAGAACACATATACACTCTCATCACAAATGCAATCACATCAGGCCCACCTGTTGTCTTCAACACATCTGTGGGCTCTTTGTTACTGACCTCATGTCTTCAACCCTATGGTCAGCACTTCTTATATGCTTGTTCTGGGTCGAGAATCCAACCAGGTCACTATGGCTTAAGATCACTCAGCACCTCTAAACACGGCTTGTGAATAATGGTCATCTGTGCTGTTCAGGTCAAAGGTCCACCAAGGCAGAGGAAACCCAGTCACTCAGGTCTTCATGCTTACACAGCAACTGTTCTTAACCCCTCCCCGCCCCTGCCAGCCATCTCCCAGCCCCCATTTCTTCCTTTTGGGATGACTTGATAACTTTTACATGCTTGCCTTAACAATACTTCATTTGAGCTATATAAATGACATCAGCTAGGCATGGTGGTGCACACCTTTCATTCCAGCACTCAGGAGACTGAGGTAGGAGGGCTGCCATGAGTTTGACTGGGACTACAAAGTGAGTTCCAGATCATCCTGGGCTAGGTAAGATCCTACCAAAAAAATAAATAAATAAATAAATAAATAAATAAATAAATAAATAAATAAATAAAAAAAATAAAACTGACATTAAGCTGTAAGTTGTCTTCTTAGATTTGCTTTTTGCATTCTTCCACATTGTATATGCTTCTGAGGTCTTTAAAGTTTTTTCTAGGGTTTGTTTACAGGCACTGTATTTTTATTATTGTTACCTATTTGTTTTTATTTTTTTAATACTGTTTTAGCAAGCAAGAACAATAGAGAAAGAGAGAGAGAATTGGCACACCAGGGCCTCAGTCACCGTAATTGAACTCCAAATGCTTGAGCCACCTAGTAGGCATGTGTGACTTTGCACCTGCCTCACCTTTGTGCATTTGGCTTACGTGGGACCTGCATATTTGAGCATGAATTTTTGGCCTTCACAGGCAAGTGCCTTAACTGCCAAGCCATCTCTCCAGCCCTATTTGTTTGTTTTTAAATCTTCACCCATGCTCCTGCAGAACAGAATTAAAGATGAAGAAACTCAGGCAGAATGATTTCATGTATCTCAGAGGCAAGGCAAGAGCTTCCCAAGCATAGATCTAGGTTCAATCCAAACAGTAAAAAGGGGGAGGAAAGGAAGAGATTTAAAAAAAAAAAAGCCAAAAACAAATTGTAAATCATAGGATCCCTAAAACTTATTTACATTTGTTCAAGACATTTTTCCAGTTTCTAAAATTGTCAGCCATTGTGTTAAATTAGGGGGAACTTTTATCACAATGGAATTAACACATGGTTGGGGAGAATGTCACATTCTTTCAATATCATGGGAAATGTCCTATCTGCAGTGACACATTCAAGGACTTGACTCTGATTTAGGGGCCTCTAAGTTTATAACTAGTCCTTTCTCGGAATCAGTCTATGTCTGTTTTTCACAGGTTACATATATGCTGAATGACAACCAGTTTGATGTATTCCAATCCTTTTAGCATGTCTCTACAGTAACATAAACCCTCCATGTTCCTCACTGTTAACAACAGTCTCACAATGAACTGACAATGTACTCAGAAGCTTCTTTGCAGGTGTTCCTCTAGTAATGTCAATCTTAAATGCTTGGGATACTCTCAAAGTATCAAATATCCATATCCTGATATGTCTGAACTCTTCTAGAACCTATTTATAAAGTCTCTATATACACATGACACCACAGATTCTAAGAAATATAAATGATCAAACTTTTCCAAACATAAATGTTTTGTTAGGACTGGGGATGTACCTCAACTGAGTGCTTGCCTAGTGTCTATGAGGCCTTAGGTTTGATCCCAGCACCACATAAACCCAGTGTGGTGCCACAGGTTTGTAATCCCAGCATTTGAGAGGTAGAAGTGGGGGGATCAGACGTTCAATCAAGGTCATCCTCTCTCAGCTACATATAGCCAGTTCAAAGCCAGTTTACAATAAATGCAATTCTGGCCAAATAAATAAATAAACAAGGGCTACTTGAAGCAGGGACCTGAGAGTATTATCTACAATTAGGGAAGTTGTCAATAAAAAAAAAAAAATCAATTAAACTGAGCGTGGTGGCACACATCTTTAATCCGAGCAGAGGCAGAGGTAGGAGGATTGCCATGAGTTCAAGGCCACCCTGAGACTACATAGTGAATTCCAGGTCAGCCTGGGCCAAAGTGAGATCCTACCTCAAGAAACCAAAAAAAACAACAACAAAAAAAAATCAATTAAATAATTTTTAAAAAGAATTCTGATCATCTTCCTTTTGCCTCATATCTCAAAAAAAAAAAAAAAAAGTTAAAAAAAAAAAGAAGTAAACCGGGCGTGGTGACACACACCTTTAATCCCAACACTTGGGAGGCAGAGGTAGGAGGATTGCCATGAGTTTGAGGGCACCCTGAGACTACACAGTGAATTCCAGCTCAGCTTGGGCTAGAGCAAGACCCTACCTCAAAAAACAAAACAACAACAACAAAAAAAGAAGTACCTATCATTTGGCAAGCACTGTAATATGAGACAGAAAACAATGGGTCCCTGCTATCAATGACTTCCAATGTACCGACAGATGGAAAGATAAACAATTCTAACAGACACAAAATAAACTAGGCACTAGGCATGTGGAAGCAGTGTATGTCTAAGAACTACTTGGAAAGGAAAGCAGTGGTCCTTGGGAGGCTTAAAACCTATCAGGTGATAAAATACAGAACCACAATACTAGATATGTGCCCTTGGGCAAAATTAGCTTACCGCCCTCATCATTTATAAAAACAAAGATAACATCTAGTTTGCAAAGTTGTAAAGTACTAAGAAAGTACATAAAGCTCCGAGTATAAAAGAGTACTAAACAAGGAGTGTTTGTTTTAAATATTTTTATTTTATTTTATTAGTTATTTGAGAAAGAGAGGCAGGTAGAGAGAGAATGGGCATGCCAGCACATCCTGCCACTGCAAATGGACTCCAGACACAAATGCCACTTTGTGCATCTGGCTTTATGTGGGTACTGGGGAATCAAACCTTGGTCATCAGGCTTTGTAAGCAAGCTTCTTTAACCACTGAGTCATCTCTCCAGCCCATGGAGCTGTCTTTTTTAAAGCCCTTGCCCAGGCATCCCCATATCCAGCCCAAAAAGCACATGGAGCTGTTTTTTGTTTTTTTTTTTTTGGTTTTTCAAAGGGTCTCACTCTGGCCCAGGCTGACCCCTTAACTATATCTCAGGGTGGCCTTGAACTCATAACTCCTCCTACCTTTGCCTCCCGACTGGGAAAAGCACACGCCCCTGCTACATGGCAAGTTTTTACTGCAGGTTTTTGTATACAAAGCTTATCCATAGGTCTTGCTCAGGTTCTTTCCATCTCTGTCTGGATTATCAAATTAGCCTTGTATCCCTTGTATATTTCTTTCTCTCTCTCTCTTTTTCTACAGGTCCCTGCCACGGCAAAAAAAACAAAAAAAAATCCTTCACACTGCTATAATTCTTCGTATATACTACTGTTGAAACTTTGCATGCTGCCGGTTGTGAACAAACTTCTATTTCCTAACACAGTGTTCAAGCTTCCTTCTCCCCAATATGAAAAGCCCCACTTCTAATCCAACATTTTAAAATATAGCTCCCCCACCCCTAGCTCTGAACATCTCTTAGCCATGGTTCCTGCCTGCACTTGCCTTTAGGAATATTAGATCTGTATTCTGGAAGTGTACAGCTCCCAGGAAATTTTACTAAAGAATATACACAAAGACTTCGGAATTTTCTTGTTTGTTTTGTTTTTTTCAAGGTAAGGTCTCACTCTAGCCTAGGCTGACCTGGAATTAACCTGTAGCCCCAGGCTGGCTTCAAACTCACAGGGATGCTCCTACCTGGGCCTCCAGAGTTTTGGGTCTAAAGGTGGGTATCACCACATAGGGCCAGTAATTTTCATTTAAAACAATGAAAACTGACAAAACGTAAACCAACAGCAGGTAGCTGGCACATTAGAATGTATCTCTAGGAGGGCATGGTGGCACACACCTTTAATCCCAGCACTCAGGAGGCAGAGGTAGGAGGATAGCTGTGAGTTCCAGGCCACCCTGAGACTACATAGTGAATTCCAGGTCAGCCTGAGCTAGAGTAAGATCCTACCTCGGAAAACCAAAAAAAAAAAAAAAAAAAAAAAAAAAGTATCTCTAAAACAAAATAGTAGGTGCTAGAGATGGTTCAGTCCTTAAAAGGTGCTTGTTTGCAAAGCCTGGATGCATTCATTTTGCAGTACCAAGACCTTGGTGTAAACATACACACACAGGTGAAAATAACCAAAATAACATATAACCCCTTAAAATTAAAATTGTCATGGGAAGGTTTTTGTGGGAAAATAGCATTTTTAAAGCAGTTATAAAAACAGAGGAAGGCAGGCGTGGTAGCACATGCCTTTAATCCCAGCACTTGGGAGGCAGAGGTAGAAGGAGCGCTGTGAGGCCACCCTGAGACTACATAGTGAATTCGAGGTCAGCCAGGGCTAAAGCGAGACCCTAACTCGACAAAGAAAACAAAACCAGAGGAGCCCCAATGTCAGCACGGAGTGAAACAGAGATGGGAGGCCAATCCCAAGATATTAACCGGGTTTTTAAATTTGTTTTTTCAAGGTGATGGTTGGCTATTTTTACTTTTTTGTCTAGTTCTTCTAGTTTCTAACGAGCCGGGCGTGGTGGCCCACTCAGGAGGCAGAGGTAGGAGGATCGCTGTGAGCTCCACGCCACCCTGAGACTACATAGTGAATTCCAGGTCAGCCTGAACTAGAGCGACACCCTACCTCGAAAAAAAACAAAAACAAAAAAATAGGCTTAGTGGTTAAGGTGCTTGCCTGCAAAGCCTAAGGACCTCGGTTCGATTCCCAGTACCCATGCACAACGTGGCGAATGCATCTGGAGTTCATTTGCAGTGGCTGGAAGCCGCCTCTCTCAAAAGAATAAAATTAAATTAAAAAGAAAGAAAAAAAACAAAATAAAATAAAATGGCATGTCGCTTCCTGGAAACAGGAGGAAAGAGGCACACACATATGCCGACTTTCCAGGCCCAGTCTAAAACTGTTTCCTCGGTCTCCTGGCACGGTACGTTACTTGCTAACCCCTGTCCTGCAGCACGGAGGACGCTCAGGAGAAAGGGAACACGTCACAGCGCACGTGGCGACCCCCCCCACGCCCTGAGCCCCTGCAGTGACGTCACGCCGGGCCGCCTCCGACGCGTCACGTGGTCCGCTGAGCACGTGACCCGGGCTTTCGCGGTAATTAGAACAATGACGCACGTCACGCTGCGATCTCGCACATCACAGCCATCTCCCCCACCAGGTCGGCTATAGGCTTAGGCCTCTCCCGAGGGCCGAGTGTCCAGTTTTCTGTTACCTGTCTCCAGGGCCGGCTTTGGACACCCGCACGGGGTCGCTGTGGGCCGCGGCCCCGGCTCCTCCAAACCGCGCATGGCTACGGGTCGCTGAAGTGCCCACGCGACGTGTCCAGCCTTCCGCTTCCGCTCCCGCTCGTCAGGCTTCGGCGCCTGCGCAGAGGAGCTGCGCTGTGTGTGGCCCGGAGAGTGCGCGCGCGCGGTGTGCGGTGGCCGCGTGGGGGCCTCCGTGTGCGTTTGGAGAGGGTTGCGTGTGAGCCTGCGGACCTGTCTCCTACTTCCACCTGGAGCACGGCTTTTTGGCGCTCATTCACTCACTGTAGCATCCCCATCACGGGGCAGTCGGGTAGTTCCCTCACCTTCCGAAGGACGGTGGCAACACATGAAATTTGCACTCAAAAAAAGTCTTTAAACCAGGCGTGGTGGCGCACGCCTTTAATCCCAACACTCGAGAGACAGAGGTAAGGAGGATCACGTTGAGTTCAAAGCCACCCTGAGACTACATAGTGAATTCCAGGTCACCCTGAGTTCAATCCCCAGTATTACAAAAAAGAAAAAATGTATATTTCTTCTAAAAAAGGCTCTGAATTAGCCGGGCATGGTGGCGCATGCCTTTAATCCCAGCACTCGGGAGGCAGAGGTAGGAGGATCGTAGTGAGTTCAAGGCCACCCTGAGACTACCTAGTTAATTCCAGGTCAGCTTGGGCCAGAGTGAGACCCTACCTCGAAAAAACAAACAAAACAAAAAGTCTCTGAATGATTACAAACTGCCCCACTGACCAATGAATGACCCTGATTTTTACAAGTGCATATCAATAATGACATAAAAGAACTGGAGATCAAATGGTCAGAATTCTTCTTGGGTGGTGAGAATGCAAATTATACTCCTCAAATTACATTCCACTTTATCCAGAAAACGATTTGTCAGAAAAGAATCCCAACAAAAGCATGTGTCATGGATGTTGTAGACCTCTTACAGCAAGTCTAATAAAAATAGTTTCTTGTGGTCCAAACTTCACTGGAACTGAAGTGCGGATGAAATGAGGTTCAGTGTGCACACTGGGAGGGTTTACTGTCGTTTCTGAGCACCTGTGGAAAGTTGAGGGCCAATAGGAATCCTTTTTTCACGTTATGTAATGACCACTTGTCCTTACATGGGCAGTCTCTTCTATACCACCTGTAGAATCCTTTCACCCACATTTTCTCTGTATACATATAATTGTTTATAACATTTAAAAAATATTTTATTTGCTGGGCATGGTTTTGAACGCCTTTAATCCCAGCACTTGGGAGGCAGAGGTAAGAGGATTGCCATGAGTTCAAGGCCACCCTGAGACTACATAGTAAGTTCCAGGTCAGCCTGGGCTAAAGTGAGACCCTACCTTGAACACCCCCCCCAAAATTTTTTTTTTTTTTTTTTTGCCAGGCATAGTGTTGAATGCCTTTAATCCCAGCGCTTGGGAGGCAGAGGTAAGAGGATTTCCATGAGTTCAAGTCCACCCTGAGACTACATAGTGAATTCCAGGTCAGCCTGGGCTAGAGCAAGACCTACCTCGTAAAAAAATATATATATTAGAGAATGGACACATCAGCCTCTAGTCACTGCAAATGAACTCCAGACGCATGTGCTATCTTGTGGGCCTGGTTTAACATGGGTATTGGGGAATTGAATCTCCGTCCTTTGGATTTGCATGCAAGTGCCTTAACTGCTGAGCCACCTCTCCAGCCCATAGTTATAGTTTCTTCTTGTTTGGTTTTTTGAGGTAGGGTTTAACTCTAGCCCAGGCTGACCTGGAATTCACTGTGTAGACTCAGGGTGGCCTCAAACTCACAGTGATTCTCCTACCTCTGCCTCCAAGTGCTGGGATTAAAGGCGTGTGCTACCACGCCCAGAGTTGTTGTTTTGTTTTTCAAGGTAGGGATCTTACTCTAGCCCAGGCTTATCTGCAATACACTATGTAGTCTCAGGCTGGCCTCAAACTCACAGTGATCTTTTTGCCTTGGCCTCCAGAGTGCTGGCATTAAAGGCATGCGCCATCACGCCCAGCCCATGTTTATAACTGTTTAAAAATACTTTATTTGAGAGAGAGAGAATAGGCACACCAGGACCTCTAGCTGCTGCAATCAAACTCTAGATGCATGCGCCACCTTGTGCATCTGGCTTATGTGGGTTCTGGAGCGTTGCACCTGGGTCCTTTGACTTTGCAGGCAAACACCTTAACTGCTAAGCCTGATTCAGAAGGGGAAAAATACATAAAATATTAGGGCTGGAGAGATGGCTTAGTGGTTAAGAAACTTACCTGCGAAGCCTAAGAACCCAGGTTCAATTCCCCAGTACCCACATAAGCCAGATGCACAAGGTGGTGCATGCATCTGGAGTTTGCTTGCAGTGGCTAGATGCCTTGATGTGCCCATTCTCTATCTGCCTCCCTCTCTTTATCTAAATCAATTTCTTAAAAAGTGCTGTCCAGCTGGAGAAACAAGTTTGAGACCCATTGTGCTACTTATGGCAGGGTAGCTGACTTCCCTTATTTGGCATCTTAGTTGAGCATAAAGTCATATTATCCATGCGAGCTAGGAAAAGTATTTCTACTCCAGAAAGGCATGATAAATACTTGATAAACACGCCATAGTACATGATCACCAACTGTGGCATCTACTGAAACTCAAAGTAGACTTTGAGATGTAGACTTTAGGAATCTGCTTTTCAAAACAAAGTAACTGGACTGAAGAGATAGTTCAGCAGTTAAGGTGCTTGCCAGCAAAGTCAAAGGACCAAGGTTCAATTCTCCATACCCACATAAGGCAGATGCACAAGATGGTGCATGCATCAGTTCATTTGCAGCAGCTGGAGGCCCTGATGTACCCACTCTCATTCCCTCTCTCTCTCTCTCTCTCAAATAAATAAAAATAAATTACTTCTTTTTTTAAATATTTTTTTCATTTATTTATAGAGAAAGAGGGAGAGAGAGAGAATGGATGTGCCAGGGCCTCCAGCCACTGCAAATGAACTCCAGACTCATGCACCCCTTTGTGCATCTGGCTTATGTGGATCCTGGAGAATCGAACCGGGGTCCTTTGACTTTGCAAGCAAAGCTGTTAACTGCTAAGCTCTCTCTCCAGCCCTCTTTCAAATAAATAAAAATAAATATTAAAAAAACACATCAAGAGATAGGTCAAGCCTGTAGTATTCTAAGAAACCCTTCTCAATAAAGTGCATCGTTTGGGGGAGGGGGAAGGGGATTTATTTTTTTCTAGGTAGTGTTTCTCTGTAGTCCTGGTTGACCTGGAACTCACTCTGTAGTCCTAGTGAACTCACATCGATCCTCCTACCTCTGCCTCTCACCTCTCAAGTGCAGGCATGAAATCATGCAAAAATTACAAGATGGCGCTTCCATATAAAAAACCGTGTCTAAGGTATGCGCATCAACCTGTCCCAAGCCTATCCCGACCTGGTGATGGCAAGCTGGTCAACCAATCAGTAAACGCCTTGTAGCAGTACACTCTATAAAAGCAGCTGCAGATTTGGGGCCCCTCCGCCATCAACTCATCTGTTAACCAAGTGCTCAATAAAACTGTGATACAAGAAGGATCTTCGTTGTGGCCGTTCCTTTCCTGCTGGTTTGGGAAGGGTCGCCGCAGGGGGACGCCGACCTTTCAAAGACGGGCGGAGGGCCAAGAAGATTCAGAACTTTTTCATCCCCGGCTTTGTTCTCTGATGGATTTTCGAGTGACCCTTTCTCTCGCCTGTTTTTGCCTGTTTTGTTTGGGGTTTTATCTCTTCTGGATCATGGGCTCATTGAACACTTTTCTGGGCTGATTAAAGCTCTATTGAAACAACGTGATATTCAGATTTCTACAGTAACCATCAGACGGATTCTTAGAGATTCAACAGCCCCCTAGGATCCTCCCTCCTGGGAGAAGTTGGGGCCCTCGACAGGCAGAACAGGAAGGAAGTTTAGGGAAGGGCACCTCTGGTTCATTGCAAGTGCAGGAAAGGAACGGCCACAAACGAAGATCCTTCTTGTATCACAGTTTTATTGGAGAGCACTTGGTTAACAGATGAGTTGATGGCGGAGGGCATGCAGCTGCCTGGTTTACAAGGCGTTTACTGATTGGTTGCGACCAGCTTGCCATCACCAGGTGCCACGGGATAGGCTTCTTAGGTAATGGCGACTGCCACGGCTCCCCTGCACCATCACACCTGGTTTACCTACTGTTCTTAGGGCACAAGCTTACTGCTTTCTTTTGGAATTGTTTGTTTTGTTCTACTCCACCATGAGACTAAACCCTGGTGAGCAAGGATGGATGAGTCATGTATGTGTTCTAACCCCGCCCCCTACAGTGCTTACCATGATGCTGTCCACACAGTTAAACATGTAAAAATTATTTAATGTACATTTTCATAAACACGATATTTAAAAAGTAGAAATATAAACTCCAAGTTCAAGCACAAAAAGTAAATCACATCCATCAATTCAAAAACATCTTTCTAGGAGTCTCATCAAGCATTGTTCAGACAGAGCAACACAGAGAGCCACATAAAGCTTGAATACGTTTCTGGTGGTGGTGTGACATCAATAAATGAATGAAGTTTATAAAGAAGCTATATACTCCCAAAATTTAAAGTGTTCACATTAAGTCTTATGTATGGGCTCTTAAGAATTAATCAAATACCATAACTAATAAAATAAATAAATTAAAAAGAAAGAATCAAATAAATGTTCTTATAAGGAACACCAATTATCCAGCCCTTCTCCTTGTCTTATTTATTCGTTTCCCCCACTATCTCCCTCATGTACAATTATGCTTACTGAACACACACACACACACACACATACACACACACTAGTGGAATACTATTTGTGTGTTAAAGCCTTAAAAATGTTAGTTCTCTATTTCAGGCATGGTCTATAAATGAAAGAGACTTAAAATAGTAATGGAAATTGTAGAGGCTGCTACCATGTTTTGAGAAAAATCATACAAAATATTAAGACATACTCTGTTGGACTACAACTTTATAGTTGAGTATTGTTAAAACAAAACATAACTATAGATGTCATTTTCTGGGCAACTCTCTTGAGCAACATGTGGAATTGCTGGTATTTCAGGTTCTTCTGCTTTGGCTTTTTCTCTCATTTCTGTAAAATTAAATAAAATACAAAAATTGATTCAATGAATTGAAAAGATTGATTATTCTGGTAGAGAAAAAAAAATCTCTACCTCAAATGTTGGACAAAAACAAACTTGATCTGGATTAGATATTAACATGTTGTGCCTGGCATGGTGGCACACACCTTTAACCCAGCACTTGGGAAGCAGAGGTAGGAGGATTGCCAAGAGTTGGAGGCTACCCTGAGACTATATAGTGAATTTCAGGTCAACCTGGACTAGAGCAAGACCTTACCTCAAACCACCACCACCCTCACCACGCCCCGCCAAAAAAAAAAAAAAAAAAGTTGTGTCCTAAAAAACAGTAGTGTTTTTATAATCTTGGGATTCTAAGACACAGAGACCAAAAACCATAAAGGAAAACATTGACAAGCTTGAATACCTTAAGATTAAAATTCCAGAACTGGGTGTGGTGGCGCACGCCTTTAATCCTAGCCAGATGCACAAGGTGACACATGTGCAAGATCGCACATGTGCACAAAATGCATGCATCTAGAGTTTGATTGCAATGGCTGGAGGCCCTGGTGCACCAATTCTCTCTCTCTCTCTTCACGAATTTGCATGTCATCCTTGTGCAGGGTCCATGTTAATCTTCTCTGTATCGTTCCAATTTTAGTATATGTGCTGCCAAAGGGAGCACCTTTTTATTTATATTTTTGGTTTTTTTGTTTGTTTTTGAGAAAGAATCTCACTCTAACCCATGCTAACCTGGAGCTTACTCTGTAGCTCCAAGCTGCTGACTTTGAACACATTCTTTTTTCTTCTTATTCTCCCTCCACCCCTCCCCCCCCCCCAGGTAGAATCTCACTGTCACTGTCTCTGGTCCAGGAACTCACTCTGTAGTCCCAGACTGACCTCAAACTCACAGTGCTACTCCTACCTCTGCCTCCCCAAGTGCTAGGACTAAGGCGTGTGCCCCCACACTTACTTTCAACTTCTTTTATCAACAGCTTTCATACAGGTATATAATGTATTTTGATAATAATCCTCTTCCATTACCTTTTTTTTTTCTTCCAAGTAGGGTCTCATTCTAGCCCAAACTGACCTGGAATTCACTATGTAGTCTCAGGCTGGCCTCAAATTCACAGAGATCCTCCTACCTCTTGCCTCCCCGAGTACTGGGATTAAAGGCATGTGCTACCATGCCCAGCTCACTCTTTTAATATATTTAATATATTTAATTTATTTATTTGAGAGAGATAAGGAGGCAGAGAAAGAGAGAGAGAGGGAGGGAGAATGGGTGTGCCAGGGCCTCCAGCCACTGCTAATGAACTCCAGATGCATGTGCCCCCTTGTGCATCTGGTTTACATGGGTCCTCGAGCATCAAAGCAGGATCCTTTGGCCTTGCAGGCAATCACCTTAACCTCTAAGTCATCTCTCCAGCCCCTGGCTAACTCTTTTAAAAATATGTATATGGTGATATGGTGCTAGCACTGAATCATGACCCTAATGCATGCTAAGCAAATGATGAGCCACTGAACTATACTCATAGCCCTGGCAAAGATTTTTTTTTTTGTTTTTTGGTTTTTGAGGTAGGGTCTCACTCTAGCCCAGGCTGACCTGGAATTCTCTATGTAGTGTCAGGCTGGCCTTGAGCTCACAGCAGTCCTCTCACTTCTGCCTCCTGAATGCTGGGACCAAAGGTGTGTACCACCATGCCTGGTAACATTGTTGTTTGGGGGTGGGTTAAAAAATATTTTAGGGGGTCTGGAGAGATGGCTTAGTGGTTAAGTGCTTGCCAGTGAAGCCTAAGGACCCCAGTTCAAGGCACAATTCCCCAGGATCCATGTAAGCCAGGTGCACATGGTGGCACATGGGTCTGGAGTTTGTTTGCAGTGGCTGGAGGCCCTGGCACACTCATTCTCTCTCCCCTCCCCCCTTTCTCTGTCTCTAATAAATAAATAAATAAAAATTAAAAAATATTTTGGGGGGGATAGAGAGATGACTTAGTGGTTAAGGTGCTTGTCTGCAAAGCCTAAGGACCCAAGGTTCTATTACCCAGTACCCATGTAAAGCCAGATGCACAAGGTGGCCCATGCATCTGGAGTTCCTTTGTAGTGGCTAGAGGCCCTAACACACCCATTCTCTATCTGCTTCCCCAACCACACACATAAATAAATAAAAATATTTTTAATTTTTTAAAATTTATTTGCAAGGAGAGACAGAGAGACAAAGAATGAACATGCCAGGGCCTCTTGCAAACTCCAGACATGTGCCACTTTGTGCATCTGGCTTTATGTGGGAATTGAAGCTAGGCCAGCAGACTTTGCACACAAGTACCTCTAACCCTATTCCAGCCCTATTTTTTGTTCTTTTCCAGGTAGGGTCTCACTCTAGCTCAAGCTTACTTGGAACTCACTCTGTAGTACCAGGCTGGCCTACAGCGATCCTCCTACCTCTGCCTCCCCAGTGCTGGAATTAATGACATGCACCACCATGACCTTGCCCAGCTGCTCATTCATTCATTCATTCATTTAAGAGAGAGATAAAAAGAGACAGCAAGAATGGGCATGCCAGGGTCCCTAGCCACTGCAAACAAATTCCAGATGCATGCACCACTTTGTGCATCTGGCTTTACAAGGGTACTGAGGAATCAAACCTCAGTCCTTTGACTTTGCAGGCAGTGAGTGCCTTAGCATCTCTCCAACCCTGTTTTGTTTTTTCAAGACAAGGTGTCACTGTAGCCCTCCTGGAATTCCCTCTATAGCTCCAAGCTGGCTTTGAACTCACAGTGATCCTCCTATCTCAACCTATTGAATGTTGGGACCACAGGCATGCATTATTTATTTATTTATTTATTTATTTATTTATTTATTTATTTATTTATTTTTGGTTTTGCAAGGTAGGGTCTCACTCTGGTCCAGGCTGACCTGGAATTAACTATGTAGTCTCAGGGTGGCCTCGAACTCTCGGTGATCCTCCTACCTCTGCCTCCCAAGTGCTGGGATTAAAGGCTTGCGCCACCACGCCCTGCTCAGGCATGCATTTTAAAGGGAAGACAGAAAGAATGGGTGCACCAGGGCTTCCAGCCACTGCAAACAAACTCTAGATGCCTGTGGCCAGAAGGGAGTCAGACAGGAAAATTTCCTGGTAACTGGCTAAGGGGTCAGTGAACAAGGAGCGACCCTGCCCTAAATGAGATGGAAATAGAGGGACCAACTTGAAAGTTGTCCTCAGCCAGGCGTGGTGGCACATGCTTTTAATCCCAGCACAGAGGTAGGAGGATTGCCATGAGTTCGAGGCCACCCTGAGACTACATAGTGAATTCCAGGTCAGCCTGGGCTAGAGTGAAACCCTACCTTGGAAAAAAAAAGGGAAGAAAGAAAATTGTCTCTGACCTCCACACATAAACTATGGTGCCCTACCAGCACACACTAACTTCCCCTCCCCCATATAGACCAAATAAAAATAATTTACATATCCAATTCTGGGTTAGTTTTGCTTACTATGGTTTCTCAAACTAGGTAGCTTGCATTTTTAATTTTCTTTTAATTATTTGGAAATGTGCCAAGACAGACTATTGACTACATGAAAATATATTTTAGGGCTCAGCAGTTAAGGCCCTTGCCTGTAAAGCCTGATGACCAGGGTTCGATTTCCCAGTACCCATGTAAAGCCAGATGCACAAAAGGGCACGTGCATCTGGAGTTCATTTGCAGCAGCTAGAGGCCCTGGCATGTCCGTTCTCTCTCTCTCTCTCTCTGCTTAAAAATAAATAAAAATATTTTTTAAAGATTATATATATTACTATATATTTCAAGTTATACATATATAAGTTGAAAATATCCAATGATAGGCATAGTATCTGATGAGATAACTAAGTGCTATCAAAGAGTTGTAAATTGCAGCCTTTACCTGGAAAGAAAATGCAGGCATCCTTGGCACTTTCCTGATGTGCATTAGGGTCCTGGTCTTGGGGCCCACCTGCTCCTTGGCTTGGTTCTGGAAGGCAATCTTTAGGCGCATCCCTATTCTTATAAGTCTTAATAGAGAGATCTTCAGGCCCAGGCATTTCTTGGTAGGTTTCAGGTGAATAGTTCTCAGGCTCAGGTGTTTCTTGGTATATTTCAGTCGAATATTCTTCAGGCCTGGGTGATTCCTGGTAGGTTTCAAGTGAATAATCTTCCAACTTAGCTGTCTCTTGGTCTATTTCAGGTGAATATTCTTCAGAACCAGGTGTTTCTTGGATTGTTTTTTGAAAGGAAATAGTAGGCACAGCAATTTCTTTACATGTCTTATGAGAAAAGTATTCAGGTTCAACTGCTTCTCGGTGTGTTTCTGCAGAAACATCTTCAGTCAGCCCTATGTCTTGTGCTTTGGCAAAGGAACCTTCAGCCCCATCCATTTCTTGATCTGGTTCGGAAACAAATTCCTCTGGTACAACCATTGTTTGGCATGTGTCAAGAGGATGGGGCTCAGGCACATCTGCTCTGGGGGATACTTCAGGAGAGCATCCTTTCGGGTCAGCTTCGTCTTCAGATACAGAAGCAAGGTCTTCGGGAAGAGCTGTCTCTTGGCACGTTTTAGGAGCATGGACTTCAGGTTCAGCCATATCTTGGCATACTTTGGAAGAAAGGACTTGACATATAGCCGTTTCTTGACACATTTTAGGAGAAAGGACTTCAGGTCCAGCTACATCTTGGATTATTTTGAAAGGATGGTCTTGATAGACAGCTGTTTTTAGGGACATTTTAGGAGCGAGGGCTTCAGGTTCAGCCACATCTTGGCCTGTTTCAGGACAGTGGCTCTGTACTGCTGGTTCGTGGGACTCAGAACTCTCCTGGTATGCAATGCTTTCTTCATGTGTTTCAGATGGATGCTCTGCAGGCACAGCTTCCGGCGGGGAGGCTGGCAGTGGAAGTGCTTCGGTGACAGGTGGCTGGGTGTCTTTCTCAGCAAGTACGGGCACTTTTTCCACTTCCTCTTCTATTTGTGATGGAGGCTCTACCTTTGGTTCTGCATTTCGTTGTCTTTTTTGGCCTCTTTGATTTCCTTTTCCTGTTCTCTGATACTTGCGTTTTTTCTGTTCTCTGCAGAAAAACCAAAATTAGTGTTAAAAACAGGGCTACAGGGTTCCAATAAAGGCTTCTCATAACAGTCCCAGGTCCCTTGCTGCCTTGTTGCATGACCTTGACAAAATCATTTAATCTCATTTATCTCTGTAGTCTTCATTCTTTTTTTAAATTTAATTTATTTTTTATTTATTTATTTATTTATTTATTTATTTATTTGAGGCGGGGGGGCAAGAGAGAGAGAATTGGCACACCAGGGCTTCCCACCCTGCAAACGAACTCCAGATGCATGCGCTTTGTGCATCTGGCTTATGTGGGTTCTGGGGAATCAAACCAAGGTTCTTTGGCTTTGCAGGCAAGCACCTTAACCACTAAGCCATCTCTCCAGCCCAGACATCATTCTTTGTTTTCAACATGGACAGTTCCAGATAGTCACAACTATTAGGAGAAGAATTTTTCCTTCAAGAATGTTTGGGTTTTTTTAAATTAATTAATTAATTTATTTATTTGAAAGCAGAGAGAGAGAGAGACTGAGAGAGGGGAAAGGGGACTGTTTGGTTATGATGTGAGGTAGAGACAGAGACAGAGAAGAATTCTTAAAGTTTGGTCATGGAAGATGTGCACATGCTTTTTATTTGGAGAGAGAGAGACAGAGACAGAGAGAATAGGCACGCCAGGGCCTCAGCCACTGAAATCAAACTCCAGATGCTTGTGCCACCTGTGGGCATGTGTGATCTTGTGCTTGCCTCATCTTTGTGTGCCTGACTTACATGGGATTTAGAGAGTTGAACCTGGATCCTCAGGCTTCACAGGCAAGTGCCTTAACTGCTAAGCCATCTCTCCAGACCCCTACTTCAAGTTTTACGTTAATAGACTGACACCTGATTTACATGTACACTCACTCTGAGTTTAGTCTGTGTGCGGGAGCCCCACTGTCCCTGGGTAAATCAGCACATTTAAGGTGAGTCTGGCTCTGTGACACAGCATGGCTTGTCTTCTGTGCAGGCTGCAGGCAGGTGGTGGGCATGGCTTGCTTGTGTGACACAGTACCTTCTGTAAAGACTGCTACCTACAATATGTAGTCAATGAGGTGTGCCATGCGCAGGGTCAAAGGTTGCAAAGAGAAGCCTTGTAGAAAGGCATGAGTAGCATATTATTCCTAATGAGTAGATAAAGATCTAGAAAATGAAAGTATATGCATGTAAATTGCAGCCAATGACAAATTTTTAGGCACTGCAAATATAACCAAATACAGATGGCTAATACAGATGGGCAGGGGTGGGGGAGGTGCTATAAATAAGCATTTCATCATTTCTCCAAACTTACTGAAATTCTGTTCCATTCTACCTGCTCGTGGCACCTTCTCTAACAGACCAGAGGGCTGAAATGCTCTCCCTGCTTAGCCTTCCTGTGGGAGCTCTGGTGAAGATCATGAAGACCACGGTTCATCTTACAGCAAGGCACACAAGCTGCTTCCTACTGTTGTTATTTCTCAAGAAACCATGTTTTGTTTTGTTTTGTTTTGTTTTTAGTTAACCAGATGCTTATTGGGTAAAACCAGTGTTTTCTAGCTCTTTATGGGGCTCAATAAATCAATGTATACCCCTTTAAAAATTTGTTTTTATTTTTGAGGCAGGGTCTTGCTGTGTTGCCCAGGCCATCCTCAATATATATATATTTTTTCAAGGTAAGGTCTCACTCTAGCTCAGGCTGACCTGGAATTCACTATGTAGTCTCAGGCTGGCCTTGAACTCACAATGATTCTCCTATCTCTTCCTCCTCAGTGCTGGGACTAAAGTTTGTTGTTTGGTTTTTTGGTTTTTGAGGTAGGGTCTTGCTCTAGGCATGGCTGGCCTGGAACTCACTCTGTCGTCAGTTCTAGGCTTGCTTCAAACTCACAGCCGTACTTCCACTCTGCCTCCCAAGTGCTGGGATTACAGGTGTGTACCATCACACCTGGCCTTATTATTTATTTTTTTGTTTGTTTGTTTTTCGAGGTAGGGTCTCACTCTGGTCCAGGCTGACCTGCAATTCACTCTGTAGTCTCAGGGTGGCCTCGAACTCACAGCGATCCTCCAATCTTTGCCTCCCGAGTGCTGGAATTAAAGGCGTGTGCCACCACATCCGGCTTTTTTATTTCTTTTTAAAAATATTATTTATTTGTTTTTTATTTATTTGCAAGCAGATAGAGAGATAGAGAGGAGACAGAGAGAATGGGTGCAGCAAGGCCTCTGGCCTCTGCAAACAAACACTAGACGCATGCACTACTTTGTGCACCTGGCTCTACGTGGGTACTGGGGAATCAAACCAGAGTCTTTAGGCTTTGTAGGCAAGCACCTTAACCTCTGAGCCACCTCTCCAGCCTTTTTTTTAAACTCTATTTTTACTTATTTGCAAGCAGAGAGTAAGAAAGTGTTGCCTAAAAGCCTCTTGTCACTGCAGACAAAATTCAGACACATGTCACTGTGCATCTGGCTTTACATGGGTACTGAAGAATTGAACCTGGGCCAGCCCCTAGATGATTTCTTCCAAAAAAAGTGTGGACAAACTGCCCTGTGAGCACTTTTTAAAGGTTTATATTCATATACTAATGTTACTCTCACTTTTGGTGAGAGAATGGGGGTGGGAATTATCATGATTTATTGTCTATAATTATGGAAGCTGTTAATAAAATGTTGAAAAAAAGTGTGGGGGCTGGGGAGATGGCTCAGCTGTTAAAGACACTTACTTGCAAAGTCTGACAGCCCTGGTTCAATTCCTCAGGACCCACATAAAGGCCAGATGCACAGAGTAGTGGGTTGGATCTGGAGTTTGTTTGCAGAGGGAGGACCACTGGAACACCTATTAATTCTCTCTTGGTCTCTCTCTCTCTCTCTCAAATAAGCATTTCAAAAAAAAAGAAAAAAGTAAACCCAGCATGGTGGCGCACACCTTTAATCCCAGCACTTGGGAGGCAGAGAGAGTCACCATGAATTCGAGGCACCCTGAGACTACATAGTGAATTCCAGGTCAGCCTGAGTTAGAATGAGACCTTACCTCGAAAAAAAAAAAAAAAAAAAAAAAAAAAAAAAAAGGTGGTGCTTTTATTTTTAGAGACAAGAGGCCCTGGCTTGCCCATACACAACCACACACACATGAATACACGGGTGCAAATAAATAAAACTTTAGCTAGGCATGGTGGTGAAAGCCTTTAATCCCAGCACTCAGGAGGCTGAGATAGGAGCACCTCTGTGAGCTCAAGGCCAGCTGGGGCAACACAATGAGTTCAAGGTCATCCTGAACTACAGTGAGACCCTGACTAGAAAAATAAAAAAAAAATGTAAAGCAAAAAATCCAAAAGGAGTCGGGCATGGTGGCGCACACCTTTAATCCCAGCACTTGGAAGGATTAGGTAGGAGGATTGCTGTGAGTTCAAGGTCACCCTGAGACTACATAGTGAATCCCAGGTCAGTCTGGGCTAGAATGAGACCCTACCTTAAAAAAAATAAATAAAACAGGGGCTGGAGAGATGGCTTAGCAGTTAAGGCACTTGTCTGCAAAGCCAAAAGACCCAGGTTCAACTCCCCAGTACCCATGTAAGCCAGATGCACAAGGGGGCACAAGCATCTGGAGTTAGTTTGCAGTGGCTAGAGGCTCTGGCATGCCCATTCTCTCTCTATCTCCTCTCTCTCTCTGCTTGCAAATAAATAAATAAATAAATAAATAAATAAATAAATTTATTTTATTTTATTTTATTTTATTTTATTTTATTTTATTTTATTTTATTTTATTTTGGTGTTTCAAGGTAGGGTCTCACACTCAGTGAATTCACACCTGGAATTCACTATGTAGTCTCAGGGTGGCCTCGAACTCATGACGATCCTCCTACCTCTGCCTCCCCAGTGCTGGGATTAAAGGTGTGCGCCACCCACACCCAGCTAAATAAATAAAATTTAAAAATTAAAAACAAACAAATTCCAAAAGGTATAAATGAGCTGGGCCTAGTAGCAGACATCTGTAATCCTATCATTTGGTTGGCTGAGGCAGGAGGATCATAAATTTGAGGCCACTCTGAGCTACACAGTGAGGTCCTGTCTCAAAAAGTCAAGGGCTGGGGATTTAGCTCAGTGGTAAAGGGCTTGCCTAGCGTGGGTAAGGCCTTGAGTTCAATTTCCCTTAAGTTCTATTTCTAGCACTTCAAACAAAGCATATATGTAATAGCACAGTCAAAAGTAAATATTAAGCCAGGCATGGTGGAGCACACCTTTAATCCCAGCATTTTGGAGGCAGAGGTAGGGAGGATCGCCCTGAGTTCAAGGCCAACCTGAGACTACCAAGTGAATTCCAGGTCAGCCTGGGCTAGGAAAGACCATACCTCGAAGAAAAAAAAAATCACATAAAAGGGATTGGAGACACAGTTCAATTTGTAGAGTGCATAGCATAGCGCTATATGAAACCTTGTCAGAGCAGGAGGGAGGGGAGAGGAGAGGGGTCACTAAAAGCAAGGGGAATCTAAAGATGGGGTTATGGCACCACAGCATTTTAAATCATTATTCCAAGCTTTTGAGGCCCTGGTTGACCTCAAACTTACAATCCTCCTGCCTCTTCCTCCCAAATGCTGAAGTTACAGGATGTCCCATCACACCAAGTTTTGTCAAATTATAAAATTCTTTTTTCTTCAAAGTGGGGTCTCTCTCTAGGCCAGGCTGATTTGGAATTCACTATGTAGTCTCAGGCTGGCTTCGAACTCATAGCGATCCTCCTACCTCTGCCTCGTGAGTGCTGAGATTAAAGGTGTGTGCACACCTGGCATGAGTAATTTACTTTCATTAGCTCATGTAATTCTTCATATGGAGCTACGAGGTGGACACTCTTCTCTCCACTTTGCAGATGGCATATCTGAAGCACAGAAATACTGAGCAATTTGCCTAAAGTCAATGACTAGGAAGCTGGGCATGCCAAGCTAGTCATTCTGGTTTATCAGCCATGCTCTGGACCATTACCCTCTGCCATCACTCTCTGAAGCCACTACCACTGGGTACATATATTGTAGTGAGAATAAAGGGCACAGTCCTCAGTCAAATAAAGACATGTCAGCAGAGCAAGTCTAGCCAGTTAGTTCCCTGGAAGTTCACCATGGTGTCATCTGCCTTGTTGACTTCCTCAACTCAGAAAGCTTGGAAACCATCCATCAGTACAGTAACAGCAGCAGCATCTACAGTGGAGCTCAGCCACCAGGTATAGAGATAGATAGGCAAACCTGAAGACCAGTTTTTGTTTGTTTGTTTGTTTGTTTTGTTTTGTTTTTCAAGGTAGGGTCTCACTCTAGCTCAGGATGACCTGGAATTCACTATCTAGTCTCAGGGTGGTCTTGAACCCATGGTCATCCTCCTACCTGTTCTTCACAAGTGCTGGGATTAAAGCCATGCTCCACCGCGCCTGTTTTATTTTTTCTTCTTCTTTTTTAAAAAAATTTATTTATTTTCAAGCAGAGAGAGATAGGAGAGAGACAGAGAGAATGGACATGCCAGGGCCTCTAGCCACTACAAACAAACTCCAGACACATGTGCCCCTTGTGCATCTGGCTTACAAGGGTCCTGGGGAATCAAACCTGGGTCCTTTGGCTTCACAGGAAAACACCTTAACAGCTAAGCCATGCCCCCAGCCCTCAAGACCAGTTTTTTTTTTTTTTAAATTAGCAATGACAAATAAAAAGGCACATAGTAAAGAAAGCTTGAACAAAAGGAATGCAAAGTAATCAAAGGCAGTCCTCTGTAGGTACGCCCCGGAAACCAAAAGAGATCAAGATTGCTCAACTGAGGACTGGATGTAGCTCGGTAGGTAGAAAGCTTGCTTAGCATGCACAAGGCTCTTCAGTCTGTTCTTCAGCACCACATAACCCAGGTGTGGTGATGCATTCCTGTTATCCAGAAACTTAGGAGGTGAAGGCAGAAGGGTCAGAAGTTCAAGCAAGATAGAGACCAGCGTGAGCTATCCTGAGAGGAAGACAGAGAGAAAGAGAATAAATTCTTCTGCTATAACTTTTACAGCACTGTGTGATTCTGTGAGCAAGGTAGCCCCTGCTCTCCCTTGTGTTTGTAAAACAGGGATAACAGCAACACCTGACTTAAAGGAGTGTAGGAAAGGTAGAATGGCGTGTGTTAGCATAAGCAAGACTGTGTGCCACACAGCATATTCTGTCAGTATTCATTCCTTTCCCATGTGGTAATATCATGCCCCAGGAGCCACTGTGTGATAATTCATCCCTTTCCCATGTGATAGGACCATACCCAAGGAGCCATTGTGATGTCTGCTTCTCTTGGGCTTCAGCTTTTCTTTTCCTGAGTTGGTCTCTATTTCGCAGACGCCATGTTCCAGTGATTTCTATAGGGACAAAATAAAAGTTATTGGAGAGTGTGATAATGGTCCATGGTACTGGTTAGTAAAAGAATCCTATTGTAGAATGGGAGAATCCCTGTCCTAGGTTTTTCTCTGAGACTTTTGAGGACAAGGACCATGTATTAATTATCCTTGTACCTCTAGACAAGCAGAATATTTAGTAAATAGTATTTGTCCATAGGTGTGCTATCAATTTTTTGCTTTATTCAAAATAATTTGATATGGTGAACAAATAATAAAAGAAAAAATTGGGGGCTGGTAAGATGACTTAGTGGTTGAGGAGCTTGCCTGAGAAGCCTGAGGACTCAGGTTTGATTCCCCAGTACCCATGTAAGCCAGATGCACATGATGCTACATGTGTCTAGAGTTTGTTTGCAGTGGCTAAAGGCCCTGGTGTGCACATTCTCTTTCTCTTACCTTCCATTTGCTCTCTCTCTCTCTCTCCAATAAATAAATAAATAAAAATATTTTTTAAAAAAAGAAAAAAATTGGGCTAGAGAGATGGCTCAGTGGTTAAAGGCTAATGACCCAGGTTCAAGTCCTCAGTACCTACATAAAGCCAGATGCATGAGGTGGCACATGCATCTAGAATTTATTTGCAGTAACTAAAAGCCCTGGTGCATTCATTCTCTCTCTCTTTCTTTCTATCCTTGGAAATAAAGAAAGAAAAAACTGATATCATAGGCAGGCATGGTGGCATACGCCTTTAATCCCAGCACTTGAGAGGCAGAGGTAGGAGGATTGCTGTGAGTTCAAGGCCACCCTGAAACTACAGAGTGAATTTCAGTCCAGCCTGGGCTAGAATGAAACCTTACCTTGAACATAATAACCTGCTTTTATTTTATTCCTCAATTCTACCCAAGCCTTATATCATACGATAGCATAACGTGATTTTATCTCTCTTTTTTGTTTGTTTTTGTTTTATTAGAGAGAGAGAGGGAGAAGGAAGGAAAGAATGGGTAGGCTAGGGCTTCCAGCCACTGGAAACAAACTTCAGACACCAGACGTATGCACCACCATGTGCATCTGGCTTATGTGGGTTCTGGGAAAATTGAACCTGGGTCCTTAAGGCTTTGCAGGCAAGTGCCTTAACTGCTAAGCCATCTCTCCAGCCCTGATTTAATTTTTTTAACCTAACATTATCTCTGAACTATTTTCCAAAGCATAGTCTTCATAACTGTAATTTTAATGTGACTTTGTACTTAAACTAGCCTATGCATTCTTGTTTACCTAGTCATTCCACTTATAATAAATATAAGGGTATTGTCACTTATTTTTTGCTTTGTTACTAAACTATAATAAGCATACTGATTAAATATAACTTTTCTTTCTCTTGTTCTTTTGGAGGAGAGACAGGGAACAGTTCTTCCCTATGGTGTAGCCCAGGCTAGCCTTGAACTCTGTCCTCATCCTCCTAAATGCTGGGATTATAGGTATGCACCACCACACCCTGCTCAGCTTTGTCATTTGGGTTTTCCCCTTAGGACTGTGTTTCTTAAAGTTATTTGTACTCTTGAGGTTATTTTGTATTATTATTATTATTTTTTTAATATTTATTTTTATTTTGGAGAGAGACAGAGAGATAGGGAGAGGAAGACAGATAGAGAATGGGCACACCAGCAGCCTCTCAGCTGCTATGAACGAAATCCAGATGTGTGCACCCCCTTGTGGGCAAGTTCGGCATTGCGCCCTTGCGTCACTTTGCATCTGGCTAAACGTGGGACCTGGAGATTGGAACTCACGTTCTTAGGCATAGCAGGCAGGCGCCTTAACCGCTAAGCCATCTCTTCAGCCCTATTATTTTGGTTTTTGTGGTGGGGGAGTAAGTTCTCACTCTAGCCCAGATTGACCTGGATCTCTATAACTCCAGACTGGCCTCGAACTCACAGCAATCCTCCTATATTTGCCTCCCAAGTGCTGGGACTAAAGGTGTGTGCCACCACTTCTGGCTTAAAAATTTAAATCTTTATTTCTATTATTAACAACATATTTCATATGGGTACATCATGAGTTGGTACCCTCTTTTCCCTAGTCCCTGCCCCCATTCCATTGGGGACGCTCCTCAGTGGGGTTGCAGGTGTCTCACTGTGGTACAGGCTGACCTGAAATTAACTTGTGGTTTCAGGGTGGCCTCGAATTCTGGCGATCCTCCTACCACCTCCCAAGTGCTGGGATTTATGGGGAGGAAATTTTTTTAATTATTTATTTATTTATTTATTTATTTGAGAGATAGGAGAGAGAGAGAGAGAAAGACAGAGAGAAAACAAATGAGCACACCAGGGCCTCTTGCCTCTCCAAAAGAACTCCAGCTGTGTAGACCACTTTTTGTATCTGGTTCTATATGGGTACTGGGGAATTGAACCTGGGCTTTCAAGCAAACAAGCACCTTCAACTGCTGAGCCATCTCTCCAGCCCTGCTTTCTTTATTTATATTTTTTAAGCAGGGTCTCACTCCAGCACAGGCTGACCTGGAACTCTATAGCTCTAGTCTGGCCTTGAACTCACAGTGATCCTCTCACCTCAGTCTCCTAAGTGCTGGAATTCAAAGTGTGTACCACCACACCTGACAGAACGAGGGCTCTTTTTAAATATATATTTATATTTATTTATTTATTTGAGAGACAAAGAGAGGCAGATAGAGAAAATGGGTATGCCAGAACCTCCAGCTGCTGCAAATGCAAACAAACTCCAGACATATGTGCCACCTTGTGCATCTGGCTTATGTGGTTCCTAGGGAATCGAACCTGGGTCCTTAGGCTTTGTAGGCAGCACCTTAACCACTAAGCCATCTCTTCAGCTCAGAATAAGGGTTCTTTTTGTTGTTGTTTGTTTATTTTTTGTTTGTTTGTTTGTTTTTCGAGGTAGGGTCTCACTCTAGCTCAGGCTGACCTGGAATTCAATTCACTATGTAGTCTCATGGAGGCTTGGAACTCATGGTGATCCTCCTACCTCTGCCTCCCAAGTGCTGGGATTAAAGGCGTATGCCACCACACCTGGCTAAGGGTTCTTGATGGGAAAACCCTATCTGTATTTTTATCAACTTCTAACTAAATTTACAATTTCCTTCAAATTATGAACATGGGTTGCAAAGCACAGTAGTTTTAGTAGTATGTAACTTTTTCACCCAAAGAAATTACAGATATTTTTCACATCACATTCCAGTTATTGCAGATTTCTTAAAATACTACTTATGAGCAGGACGTGGTGGTGCACACCCTTAATCGCAGAACTTGGGAGGCAGAGGTAGGAGGATTGCCATGAGCTCAAGGCCAGCCTGAGACTACATAGTGAATTCCTGGGTTAGAGCAAGGCCCTATCTCAAAAAGATTTTTTATGGTCTGATAAATTTGATACTGATTATTATACCTTTCATTTATCTCATTATTTAATGCATCTATAAATATGTATATCTTTAACTGTTACAATTTTTAAGATTTTTTTTTTTTTTTTTTTTTTTTTGGTTTTGCGAGGTAGGGTCTCACTCTGGTCCAGGCTGACCTGGAATTAACTATGTAGTCTCAGGATGGCCTTGAACTCTTGGTGATCCTCCTACCTCTACCTCCTGAGTGCTGGGATTAAAGGCGTGCGCCACCATGCCCGGCCAATTTTTAAGATTTTAACAACTTTCTTTTTTTTCTCTAAATTAAACACCTTTTATTTCAACAATAAATAATGCTGACATTTTGATTCATTAGAAAATTGAAGATTTTTTTTCTACAAATAGAGATGTTTAAGTTTAATAATGATATGGTAGAAGAAAATGTTTTCATTGTTTGCCTAAGGTCTCTGTGGATAAGAATGCCTACCTTGAAGCCAGGCATGGTGACACATACCTTTAGTCCCAGCACTAAAGGAGGCTGAGGTAGAAGGATCTCTATGAGTTCAAAGCCAACCTGAAGCTATAGAATGAGTTCCAGGTCTGTCCGGGCTAGAGTGAAATGCTTAACAACTTTCTTAAAACAACTGTAACCTTTGTAATCTTATGTATTCAATTTTATGTCTTTAATTATTACAAGAAGGGGTCTATCAGTTCATCAGAATACCAGAGATCCATCAAACCAAAAAGTTTTAAAACACTTAGGACGTCTCAGGTCCTAGGGTTCTAGAAAACACTTTGAGAAATGCTGCTTCATAGCAGATGTAAAGACAGAATAAAAAAGAGTAAGCTCTATTCTAATTCTTGCATCCTGTCACCAGATCTCTTTCCAAATGTCACATCAAATTTACTCTGCCACACACAGCAGTGGGATGCACTTGCTTTACTGCAGCCACTCTGTAGTGGGTATTTTCATTGTCTCTCATTAAGCAGGTTTCTTATTAATGATTTATTATCCCCATGTGTTTCTCTGGCCTATTTGATACCAGTTCTTCACACCCAAGGTTATAAGAAATGTACTCAGTTATGCTTGCCACCCCCAGATCCATAAAAAAAAAAAAGGAAAAAACAATCATAGCCCGAGTCTTTGTAACAGTGACCACCCCAGAAGATCCCTTCGTTACCTGGCACACGGGACTCCTCTGGATGAGGGGCCAGTGTCTGATGGAGCTTCTGATGAGACTGGTCCTTCCCCAAGTCCATATTGCTGGCCACAAAGTCTCCCTGGTATGTGCTCTGACTTCCACAAGCAGCCTAAAACCTTTTTGAAAATATCAAAACCAGCTCACACTTAAAAGAAATGCCCACATCCAACTTCACTTGTCACTTACTGCCCGCCTAAAAGTTTTATCTGGTTGGACCACAGCTGTGGGCGAATTCTACTTTCTTTATCACATAGCACAGGTGTGAGTGGGGAAATGGCTGGGGCTGTCCTGGTTTGCCAGCATAGCTTGCTGTTTATACAGGGAACCCCTCTGGCACAGCCCAGCATGTACAGTGTCTGGCCCAGCAGCCAGCAAGCATCCACGTTCCTTTTTATAACACCAAATGACTGACCTAGAAGCTGTGGCTGAAGGGATTCCATTTTCACACATGGAGGTGGCCAAGCTAGTTATAGAAAGAATCCTGGGTCTAGGTTCCAACTAGATCAGTGGCCCCATACCAAGTTACTTCCCTTCCTGTGACTTTCTTCCTAATTTGCATACTGAGTAAATAGTTCTCCTCTTGTTTTTTTCATACAATCAATTATTGTGAACATGAAAAGATGGATATGAGAATTATGAATTTTTCTGGACAGTGGCATTCTTCAGCTTAAACAAAATATTATCAAGTGCGCCACCATGCCCTGCTTTTCTGAGGTATTCTTTAAATTTGTGTTTGCCTCAGAGCTCACAGCCCCTCATGCAAGGGTGTAGCAAACTGGACTGAATGTCCACTATGTGCCACCTACTGAGCCAGACTATTGGGCTACAGAGGTGTTCCTGGGCTCTGGGTACTGTAGACTCAAGGAGGACAGGGGACACACATCTTTATTATAATGAAATGCTTCCTGGTGTGATGGCGCATGCCTTTAATCCCAGTACTCGGGAGGCAGAGGTAGGAGGATCACCATGAGTTCAAGGCCACCCTGAGACTACATAGTGAATTCCAAGTCAGCCTGGGCTAGAGGGAGACCTTACCTTGAAAAAAAAAAATTCTCCCCGTCCCGCTGCCCCCACAATGACTGACTGCTGCTCTCCCAACTCATAACCCACAACTCCAGGGTAAATACCAGCAATCCCACTAACAAAAACCTCTGTGAATTGGGGACAGGGAGGGGGGAAATGATGGGACCAACACATGATGTGTCCACACAGTTTCTACTTAATAATAGTAATAATAATAATAATAATAATAACAAAAGCCAGGCGTGATGGCGCACGCCTTTAATCCCAGCATTCAGGAGGCAGAGGTAGGAGGATCGCTGTGAGTTCAAGGCCACCCTGAGACTACATAGTGAATTCCAGGTCAGCCTGGGCTAGAGGGAGACCCTACCTTGAAAATTTTAAAAAAAAAAATGGAATTTATATTTTTTCATACCCTGTCACAATTTGTTCCTAAGTTGATTCTGCCCCTCCCCTATTTTCCCTACATCAAGAAGAAAAGTGGGGAGCACTCCCCTGCAAGAGGGCAGGGTCTAATGTTAACAGCAAACTGAGGGCAGTGCTGGGAGGAGGGGAACCAGTGGAGACACTGTGGAGCAAACTAGATTGGAAGTCAGGCAAGGTGTCTCTGGTGTGATAAGCAGGCAAGAGCGGGAATGTGGGACAGAAATAGCCACACTATAAGTTTACAAGCCATAATTCATGGTCCTTTCTCTCTGTAGAAAACTCTAGAGCTATTACCAGCACGTTAGAGGACAGGCATTAAGAGGCCAAATATTTGCAGCCAATGCTCCCTGGTTCTAGAACTGTGTGTCTATGTATACAAATGTATATCAGCCCTCTCACTATGGCACAAACTCTTGGAAGGCTGGTACCATCCTGAGTCCCCTGTTTGTTTCAACAGCATGATCTCCCAGGAGGCTTGGCTCCAGCCATTTCCAAAATGCCCTCACTGCTTATGTGTGGGCCAGGTTCTTGAGTGTGCCACCTCAAGTAGTTCATACACACAGAGGGGTTGGTGCTGTTATGAGCTACCTATAGCAATACCATCATCTGTCATTCATCTGGTGCCCACATAGTAAGACCCTGTCTGAAAGAGAAAAAAAAAGTCTTTGCCATTACAGAGCTTGGATTTGTTAAAATGTATTTATGTGGTATGTGTATGCATGTTTGCATATGTGTGGGCACACAGATGTTCATGTGCATGTGGACGTCAGAGGTCAATATCAGGTGTCTTCCTCTGTTGCTCTTGACCTTTTTTATTTTAATTAATTATTTATTTATTTTGGTTTTTTGAGGTAGGGTCTCACTCTAGCACAGGCTAACCTAGAATTCACTCTGTATTCTCATGGTAGCCTCAAAATCACAGTGATCCTCCTACCTCTGCCTCTTGAGTGCTGGGATTAAAGGTATGCACCACAACACCCTGCTTTGACCTTCTTTTTTGAGACAGGGTCTGTCATTAAACCCAAGCTCACAAATTTGGCTAGACTGGTTGGGTGGCCAGTCTAGCCAAAGGAATCTTTCTATGTTTGCATCCCAGTGCTGGGATTGCAAGCATGCACCACCACACACCGCTGGGATCCAAACTCAGGTTCTCATGTGCGTATGATAAACACTTTACTGACTGAGCCATCTTCCCAACCCTAAGCTTGTACTTTTTTTTTTTTCAAGTTTGCTCTAACTTTATTTTTTTATCTTTTTTTTTAATTATTATTTTTTATTGACTTTTAATCTTACATACCAAAAAACCCCACCTGATATTTCCCTCCCCTCCCCCACTCCACTTTAAAACTCCAGTCTCCATCATATCCCCTCCCTCTCTCCATTAGTCTCTCTTTTCATTTGATGACATCATCTTTTTCTTTTATTTTGAGGGTCTTGCAAAGGTATTGCTAGGCACTGCAAGATCATGGATATCAAGGCCAATTTCTGTCTGGGCAGTTGCATTGTAAGAGGTCATATCCTTCCTTTGGCTCTTCCATTCTATCCGCCCCTCTTCCGCAATGTTCCCTGAGCCATTGAAGGGTGTGACAGAGGTGTTTCAGTGCTAGGCATTCCTCCATCCCTTCTTCTCAGCACTATGTTGCCTTTTGGGTGATCCCAGTGGTCATCACCATCTGAAAAGAGAAGCTTCTCTAGCCAGAAGTGAGAGTAGCGTTAATATGTGAACTTGAACATTTAGTGTAGTGTCCCCAGGGCAGCTTGGTGGGAATGATATATATATTTAGTCAGACATGAGCAGGCTTATACCCCCAAGGCTCATGACCTCACCTACCAAAGACTTTTACTTAGGTTTTTCAGTACTAGGTATGTATTCCCTCCCGTAGAGAGGGCCTTCAGTCCAATTATGGAGCAGTTGGTTACCCCAAGAGTAGACACGCCACTATTGCACCCGTTCAGTCATTGGGCCTGTCTGGCCAAGATTGAATATTCAGCATCCACTGTTTTCGCTGTTGATGGCTTCTGTCTCCCATATGCTGCGTGCATTGCAGCTTTTTCCAGCTTTCAGTTGGCTGGTCTACAGGGAGAAGGTTTTCTGCTCTACACCAGCTTGCTTTTTCAGTGACCTTGCCTCTCAGGCATAAGATGTCTTCAGCAATAGGGTCTTACTATCTGTTTCTCAAGGGAAACCAAGGGCTTTGGCAAAAGCCTTTAATGTTTTGGAGGCTACCGGGACCTCCTTGGCCAACAACTCACTGGAAGGTATAGCTTGTACTTTTTTAAAACAGAGACAGACAAACAATAAGCACAAATATATCAGATAGCAATAACTCTTTTGGAGAATAGTGAGCTGGGAATTCTAGGATGAGATTAAGGGGAAGTGGGGAAGGTCAATGGTAGCTGCTTGCTTTTCTTTTGTTGTTTGTTTTTTGTTTTTTGAGGTAGGGTCTCACTCTAGTCCAAGCTGACCTGGAATTCACTATGTAGTGTCAGGGTGGCCTTGAACTCACAGTGGTCCTCCTACCTCTGCCTCCTAAGAGCTGGGATTAAAGGTGTATGCCACTATGCCTGGCATTTATTTATTTTTTATTTTTTTATTTTTATTTTTATATATTTATTTATTTATTTTGGTTTTCAAGGTAAGGTCTCACTCTAGTCCAGGCTGACCTGGAATTCACTATGTAGTCTCAGGGTGGCCTCAAACTCACAGTGATCCTCCTACCTCTGCCTCCTAAATGCTGGGATTAAAGGCATGTGCCACCATGCCAGGCCTTGTTTTTTTTGCTGTTGTTGTTGTTTGTTTGTTTGTTTGTTTTTGTTTTTGTTTTGGTTTTGGTTTTTAGAGGTAGAGTCTCACTCTGGCTCAGGCTGACCTGGAATTCACTCACGGTGGCCTCAAACTTTTGGCGATCCTCCTACCTCTGCCTCCCAAATGCTGGGATTAAAGGCGTGCGCCACCAAGCCCGGCTTGTTTGTTTTTTTTTAAGAGAGAGAGAGAATTGGCATGCCAGGGCCTCAGCCACTGAAAACTCCAGACACTTTTGCCACCTAGTGGGCATGTGAGATCTTGCACTTGCCTCACCTTTATGGGATCTGAAGAGTAGAACATGATCCTAAGGCTTCACCGGTAAGTGAATGAACCTTTAAGCCATCTCTCCAGCTCAGTAGCTGCTATCTTAAGTAGTGTGGGCAGGTAAAGCTTGGCTTTGGCAGGTACACAGAATGGAAGGAGAGAGGAGATTGCTGACAGCTGGAGAGGGCTTCCTGAGTGGCACTAGCCAGTGGCCTATAAAGAGGAAGCAGCCAGGCATGGTGGTGGACGCCTCTAATCCCAGCACTCAGGAGGCAGAGGTAGATGGATTGCTGTGAGTTCAAGGCTAGCCTGAGACTACCTAGTGAATTCCAAGTCAGTTTGAGCTAGAGTAAGACCCTACCTCGAAAAACCAAAAAAAAAAAAAAAAAAAAAAAGGAAGCAGTGCAGAGGTGGGATCAAAGGTGGATGGAGCAGAAGAGCGATGCAGTCTGACTCCTGTGTTTAAAGGATCATTCTGATACTATGTGTGTTGGGGCGGGGTGAAGCAGGGAGAGCAATCAGAAGGGCAGGGACTGATCCAGGTGAGAGATGAGTAGGGCTTGGACAGCTATGGTGGTGGTGGTGAATGGGAGGCTCAAGAGAGAGGCAAGCATGGAGAACAGCTTAGCAACCCAGGACACTGCATCTAGCAACCAGCATCAAGCTGCCCGTACACAAGTCAAGCATTGGAATAAATCTCTAGTGACCATTAATAACTTCCTTATTGTGGTAAATTTCTATCCATATATGTTCCATGATATATCCAGGATTGAGAGAGACATATCATCTGGCCTGGGCTGGTTTGGGGTGCATGTACAGTAAGAAAAACTATGTCCCCTGAGTGATTTTATTTTTTTTTTTTTTAGGGAAAACACCCTATTTACCATCTGATGCCTATGCATTACTGGCAATACTTATGATTAAAATCAGACACATCATAGGAAGAGACATGGGCTGTAAAGAAAAGGTTATGTTCTAGGGCTAGTGGGGTGTCTCAGCAGTTAAAGGCACTTGCTTACAAAGCCTGAAAGCTCAGGTTAAATACCCCAGAATGCACATAAAGCCAGATGCACAAAGTGGTGCATGCATCTGGGGTTCATTTGCAGCAGCAAGAGACTCTGATATGCTCATTATCTTGTGTCTGAAATTCATTGCAGCAGTAAGAAGCCCTGGCACATGAATGTGTTTTCTCTCTCTCTCTAAAAAGCTTTTAAAAGAAAAGGTAGGAGCCAGGTGGTGATTCACACTTTTAATCCTAGCACTTAGGAACTGGAGGTAGAATTGCCATGAGTTCAAGACCAGCCTGGTATTACACAGTAAGTTCCAGGTCAGCCTGGACTAGAGTAAGACCCTACCTTGAAAAACACCAAACTAACTAACTAAATAAAATAAAATAAATTAAAAAAGAAAATGTTGTATAATTTGTCAATAAAATAGAGAACCACCCAAACTATGCCCCTTAGCAACCAGCCCCTCATTCCTGTGACTCCTTAAAAAGAAGCCCCAAGTCAGGCGTGGTGACTCACACCTTTAATCCAAGCTCTGGGGAAGCTGATGTAGGACAATTTCTATGAGTTCAAGGCCAGCCTGAGCTATGCAGAGTGTGTTCTGGGTCAGCCTGGGCTACATTGAGATCCTGCTTAAAAAAGAAAAAGCCGGGAGGCTGGGCGTGGTGGCGTATGCCTTTAATCCCAGCACTTGGGAAGCAGAGATAGGAGGATCACTGTGAGTTCAAGGCCACTCTGAGACTACATAGTGAATTTCAGGTCAGCCTGAGCTGGAGTGAGACCCTACCTCGAAAAACTAAAAAAAGAAAAAAAGAAAAAAGAAAAAGCCAGGCTGGAGAGATGGCTTAGTGGTTAAGGCCTTTGCCTGCAAAGCCAAAGGACCTTGGTTCGATTTCCCAGGACCCATGTAAGCCAGATGCACAAGGTGGTGCATGTATCTGGAGTTTGTTTGCAGTGTCTGGAAGTCCTGGCTCACCCATTCTCTCTATCTCTCTCTGCCTCTTTCCCTCTCACAAATAAATAAATAAAAAGTTGAAAAAAGAAAAAAAAAAAAGCCCATGGGCTGGAGAGATGTCTTAGTGGTTAAGGTGCTTGCCTGTGAAGCCTAAGGACCCAGGTTTGATTCCCCAGTACCCACGTAAGCCAAATGCACAATGTGGCACATGCGACTGCAGTTTGTTTGCAGTGGCTAGAGGCCCTAGTATACCCATTCTGTCTATCTGCCTCTCTCTTTCACTCTCTCTCTCTTTCTCTCTCAAAGTAAATAAAGCTGGATGGTGGTGGGACATGCCTTTAATCCCAGCACTCTAGAGGCAGAGGTAGGAGGATCGCCAAGACTTCGAGGCCACCTTGAGACTACATAGTGAATTCCAAGTCAGCCTGAGCTAGAGCAAGACCCTATCTAGAAAAAACAAAACAAAATAACATAAAGAAAGAAAACAGGGGGCTGGAGAGATGGCTTAGCGGTTAAAGCACTTGCCTTTGAAGCCTAAGGATCCAGGTTTGATTCTCCAGGTCCCATGTAAGCCAGATGCACAAGGTGGCACATATATCTGGAGTTCATTTGTAGTGGCTAGAGACCCTGGACTGCCCATTCTCTCTATCTCTCTGTCTCTAATAAATAAAGACATATAAATAAATATTTTTAAAAATTAAAAAGAGCCAGGCATGGTGGTGCACACCTTTAATCCCAGCACTCGGGAGGCAGAGGTAGGAGGATCGCCACGAGTTCGAGGCTACCCTGAGATTACATAGTGAATTCCAGGTCAACCTGAGCTAGAGTGAGACCCTACCTCGAAAAACCAAAAAGAAAGAAAGAAAGAGAGAGAGAGAAAGAAAGAAAGAAAGAAAGAAAGAAAGAAAGAAAGAAAGAAAGAAAGAAAGAAAGAAAGAAAGAAAGGGAGGGAGGGAGGGAGGGAGGGAGGGAGAGGGAGGGAGGGAGGAAGGAAGGAAGGAAGGAAGGAAGGAAGGAAGGAAGGAAGGAAGAAAGAAAGAAAGAAAGAAAGAAAGAAAGAAAGAAAAAGAAATCCCTAAACAAGCCGGATGTGGTGGCGCATGCCTTTAATCCCAGCACTTGGGAGGCAGAGGTAGGAGGATCACCATGAGTTCGAGGCCACCCTGAGACTACATAGTGAATTCCAGGTCAGCCTGGACTAGAGTGAGACCCTACCTCAAAAAAAAAAAGCCCTAAACAATAACTGGGGATCATAATGAGTACTTTCCCACTCAGATGTCCTGTAACCTCTCTTGGCAGTGTGCTGTCACTTTGGTCTTGAAGTTTCTTGCTACTGACTTACTGTGTGTGTGTGTGTGTGTGTGTGTGTGTGTGTGTTCTAATTCTTTGAATAAGATGCCAAGGACCTGAAAGCAGACAGACAGACAGACAGACAGACAGACAGAGGCTACCAGTAAGTCAGATTCTGGGTCAACTTACAGATAGGATGTGGTGGAGAGATAGAAAGCCAGAGACAAAGGGTTCTGGGTTGAACAGCTGGAGTGACGGTTACCATTACAGCTGGAAAAGACCTAGAGATAAGCAGTTTAGTCTGCATATACCACCAAGGAGGAAGAACACAGCTGCAGGGCAGCCAAGGGGCAGGGCAACCAGAGAGGTGTAGCGTGTAGGAAGCCAGATGGAAAAAAAGTGCTTCCTACCCTGAGACTACATAGTGAATTCCAGGTCAGCCTGGGCTAGGGTAAAACCCTACCTTGAAAAACAAAACAAAAGTGCTTTATGGTGAAGACCAATCCCTCCCCCTTACAATTTCTTTTAAATTTTGCTAAAAATAGGTAAAGGCAGAACTGGAAAATTGTCCTAACCATTTCTTTTCTAACTATTCCATTCAAGTTAATTACAGACTATGACACCCAAAGAGGTTAAATATAGTCTTGGCTGTGCACATACAGGTTAGACAAGCTACATAATTTGCTAGGGCCCAAGGCAAAATGAGGACACAGGGTTCTCCCTTCCAAACGTAAAGAACTTTAAGACAGCATCCACAGACAAGTAAGCCTAGCCCAGGAAAGCCTACTTTCACAAGTGTTTCACTGAGACCTTGCAGCATGCTTACACTGTAGCTATTATTATCACCCCCTTTCGGATTAAGACACTGCTGCTCAGCACACTGAGTGATATGATCGTGGTCCCAGACTTAGACTGGTAGTCTGAGCCTGGAAGCTGAGCTCTCAGTCTCTAAGACCAGCCTTCTTACTAGACCAAGCTTGGGTATGGGGCCGGGCGGGGCTGCTCTCTGGTCTCCTGACCACATGCAGCAGGTTGAAGGACAGGCATCTGCAAAGGCCCAAATGACCTGGAAAACATGGCAAGAAGGAGGCACATTGCTAAGAACTTCTGCCCCTGGGCTCTTCATGGAGTGCTCAATTAGGCAGCATGGGGAAAATAGCTCCCCATATAGTAGATACCATTTAGTAAAAATGTGACTATATTTGTGTGTGTGTGTGTATATAGTATTATGTGATATGGTATGTGTGATGCACATATGTGTGCAGATGCACATACCCCATGGACATGTATAGGGGAGGCCAGAGAACATCAGATGTCCTTTTCTGTCACTCACTTGTGTGATTTTTTTCTTTTCATGAGGTAGGGTCTCACCCTAGCCCAGGCTGACCTGGAATTCACTCAGGGTGAATTCACTCAGGTCTCAGGGTGGCCTCAAACTCACAGTGATCCCCTTACCTCTGCCTCCTGGTGCTGGGATTAAAGGCGTGCGCCATCATGCCCAGCACTTGTGTGTTTCTTGAGACAGAGTCTCTCACTGAACCCAGGGCTGCCATTTTCAGTCAGACAGGTTGACCACTGCCCCATCACTCCTCTGGTCTCCACTCCCCGCAGGACTGGGGTTATAGCATACATGGCCATGCCCAGATTTTACATGGGTGCTAGGGAATCGGACTCAAGGTGAATCAGGCCTTCTCTGGTCCTTGTGCTTGCCCAGCAAATGCTCTTACCCGCTGAAACATCTGCCTAACCCCATGGCCATATCTTTTTAAGTACCTGAAATTAATATCATTTAAGGCTAGATTGAGGGGATTTTTTTTCCTAGTGTTCATGATCGAACATAGGACCTTGTGCATAGTAGGTAAAGTCTCATTACTCAGCAGCATCCCCAGCCTTGTTTTTATTGTAATTTTTTTTCTGATTTATTTTTATTTATTTATTAGAGACAGAGAGAGAGAGAATGGGTGCACCAGGGCCTCTAGCCACTGCAAACAAACTCCAGATACATGGCCACCATGTCCATCTGGCTTACTGTGGGACCTGGAGAATTGAACCTGGATCCTTAGGCTTCATAGGCAAGCACTGTTTTAACCCTAAGCCATCTCTCCAGCAACCCCCTTTTTTTGAGACAAGCTCTCACTAAGTTGTCCATGTTGGTGTTGACCTCACTTTGTGAGTCAGGCCTTAAATTTTGATCCTCCTGTCTCAGCCTCCCCAATATCTATGATTATAGGCCTGTACCTACCACCAACTAGATAGAATTTTACAACTGTTTGACTTGTTACTCCAGAGCCAAAGTGTGAAGTCATGAAGGCCATGTGAACAGTGTTTGCATGTATATCTTGAAAAGAGCAAGGTATGCGTTCCGCCATTTCCTTACTAGGCAATTTAGGGAGAAAATCACTTAATTCTTTTTTTTTTTTTTCTTTTTGGTTTTTCAAGGTATGGTCTCGTTCTAGCCAAGGCTGACCTGGAATTCACTCTGCAGTCTCAGGGTGGCCTCAAACTCATGACAATCCTACTACCTTTGCCTCTTGAGTGCTGAGATTAAAGGTGTGTCCCACCCCCCACCCCCACCACTTCATTCTTTATAAACCTCAATTTCTTCCTCTGTAGAAAGTAATATGTCAGAGATTCTGTGAGGATTAAGGAGCTCCTAAGACCTTTTATGAAATGAAAAGCACTATGCAAATGTAAATCACATACATTTGGGCAGTGGTGGTAACAGCTCTCCATTGAGTACCTGGGCTTGTTCCTGAAATGCATCTGGGGAGAAGAGTCAAGGAAGGAGAGACACTGGACATGTGATATTCTTTGCATCCTTGTTGAAATACTCTCGTGGGGCTGGAGAGATGGCTTAGTGGTTAAGGCACTTGCCTACAAAGCCAAAGGACCCAGGTTTGAATCCCCAAAACCTATGTAAAGCCAGATGCACAAAGTGGCACATGTGTCTGGAGTTTGTATGCAGTGGCTAGAGGCCCTGGCATGCCCATTGTCTCTCACTCTCTCTACCTGCCTCTTTCTCTTAAATAAATTAAAACAAAAATTTAAAAAATACTTTCTTGAAGCTTTCACATACTCAAAGAATTGTTTCCTATGTGGGAAGGAGTTCATGCTTCCCTCTCTCGGTCTGCGGATGCATGATAAATGAACTCTGTCTCTGCTCACACAGATTGCTGCACGCATGCACACAAAAGCGCGCGCGCACACACAGATAATGTGTCCTACAGCTTCGGAACAGCTGCAGCCTGACTTCCATCTAGATTGTTCCAAAACCCTTCCTCTAACCTCCTGCAGCCAATACTGCCTTCTGTTAAAGTCTACACAAATAAACATCGCTGAATAGACATTGGTGAGTAGAAAGACCATCTACTCCTACCTTGTGAGACACCATCCTACCTCTGTCCTTTTGTTCCTGAACCTCTTGAACTCATAATGCCTTCTCAGGCCCTCCTTTTCCACACCACTTCATGGTGGTAGAGCACTTGCCTAGCATTCACAAGGCAAACACGAACAAGAGCCACCACACCACCCATTCCTTTGCATCTGCAGCCTCACTTATTCTTCTGCAGAATATCCTCTCATAAGTCATCAATGAATTCCTAATGGCCAAATACAGTGGTCCCTTCTCAGTATTTTTAGGGGGGGGGGGCAGATAGAGAGAGAATGGGCATGCCAAGGCCTCCAGCCAGTGCAAAATGAACTCCAGACTCATGTGCCACCTTGTGTATCTGGCTTACATGGATCCTGGGGAATCAAACTGGGGACCTTTGGCTTTGCAGGCAAGTGCCTTAAACACTCCATCTCTCCAGCCCTCAGTTGGTTTTTACCTCCCTGCAGCTAGCTCGTGATTCCTCTGGGCACTTTTCAGTTCTGTGAGGTGTTCATCTCTGACCCCTCCTCCTCCTTCACAGGTTTCTCTTTTTCTGCCCTAGAGGGAGGGATTTTTTTTTTTTTTCTTTCTGAGGTAGGGTTTCACTCTAGTTCAGGCTGACCTGGAATTTACTATGTAGTCTCAGGGTGGTCTCAAACTCACGGTGATCCTCCTACCTCTGCTTCCTGAGTGCTGGGATTAAAAAGGCGTGCACCACCACGGCCAGCGAGGGAGGGATTTTATAAGGATGAGACCCAGTCCTATCGGGTTTTTTGTTGTATTTTATTTTTTGTTTTTTCAAGGTAGAGTCTCACTCTAGCCCAGGCTGACCTAGAATTCACAATGTAGTCTCATGGTGGCCTCAAACTCAAGACAATCCTCCTACCTCTGCCTCCTGAGTGTTGGGATTAAAGGTGTGTGCCACCATACCCGGCCAATCCTATCATCTTTTTTTTTTTTTTTTTTTTTTGGTTTTTCAGTTGATTCAACTGTCCAGGCTGACCAGGGTTTCTGCAAGTGCTTAAAGCGTGCGCCACCACACCCGGCTCCTATCATTGCAGCTCTATTCAGTAGTGTCTACATAAATGAGTACACAGATCACCATTAGTGTCTCCTGATGATCATTCTTAACCACCTAGAGATCTCATGGAGCCCCAAACTTAGTTCAGCTGAAATAAATTTGTATTCAGCCAAGTCTGTGTGTGCTTACTCTGTGTTGGAAGGTTAGCACCACGGCTGGCATGCAGTGGCACATCTTCAGAATTGTTCCTTTTTAAAAATATTTATTTATTTAAAAGGAGAGGAGAGAGAGAGAATAGGTACACCAGGGCCTCCAGTCACTGCAAACAAACTCCAGACGCATGTACCACCTAGTTCATCTGGCTTACAAGGGTACAGGGAATAGAACCTGGGTCCTTAGGCTTCACAGGCAAGTGCCTTAACTGCTAAGCCATCTCTCCAGCCCCAGAATTGTTCTTGACACACCCATTTTCTGTTTCTTATACCACCACTGCATTAAAAAACAAAAAACACCAAGGTAACAAAGAAGGGCCATCTAAGCAAGCTAAAGGGAAGCAGACAAAAAAACCTTCCCAGAAAAGGTAAGCTTGATCTTAATTTTGGGGGGTGAATAGAGATTAACTTTTGTGTGTGTGGTACTGGAATGTAAACCAGGACCTCACACACACTGAACAAGGACTCTTTTTCTTTCTTTCTTTCTTTCTTTCTTTCTTTCTTTCTTTCTTTCTTTTTTTTTTTTTTTTTTTTTTTTTGAGATAGGGTCTCACTTTAGCTCAGGCTAACCTAGACTTCACTAGGTAGTCTCAGGATGGCCTTGAACTCATGGTGCTCCTCCTACCTCTGCCTCCTGAGTGCTGGGATTGAAGGCACATGCCACCACACCCGGCCTTTACTTATTTTCAAGACAGGGTCTCTCTAAGCAGCCCTGGGTGGTCTTGAACTCATTCTGTAGCCTAGGCTGGCTTTGAACTTGCAGTCCTCTTGCTTCAGCTGGGGTTATTGGCCAGTGCCACTGGCTACTCATACAGTTCTATGAGTCTATTCTTCCTAACACCCCTCCAGGTCCTCCTGTCCTTTTCTTCTCTTACCACCACCAGAGAGGAAGATTTCACATGTCTGTTGGAAATATAAACACAACTTCAGGGCTGGAGAGATGGCTGCTAACAGTTAAGGCGCTTGCCTGCGAAGCCTAAGGACCCATGTCTGATCTCTCTCCAGATCCCATGTTAGCCAAACGCACAAAAGTAAGACAAGAATAAGGTCGCATGTGCCTATCAGGTGGCACAAGTATTGGAGTTCAATGGCAGTGGCTGAGGCCCTGGCACACCAATGTTCTCTCTCCCTCTCTCTCTCCAATTAGAAAAAAACTTCATAAGTGGTTTCTTCCCCTCCATCTATGCTCATCCTCCCAACCCATCCTGTACAAACAGCCAGAACATTCCTCCTGTAGCTGGCACTGAAGCCTGCCGTCCTTAGAATGAATGCCAAAAGTCTCAGTACTGTCTATGGAACGAAGACTGACCTTCTCAGTCCAGCAGTTAAGGCCGGCTTCCGGAGGTCCTTTCCCATTCCAGGTGAGTAGCACTGTTTGCCCTCTCTGCTTCAAGCGCGTCCTGTCCCTTTGGTCACTCAGAACTCTCCACTGTGTCTGACCATCCAGGCGACACAGGCCTGTGTCACAAAGCCTTAGATGATGCTGGGGAGATGACAAGATGCTAGCCCTCTCTATGAGCTCACAATGGTACCTGGCACTTCACCTGCACTATTTTACTCAGAACTTCTGAGCAGTGTCACCCCCATTTCACTGATAAGCTGCAGTGTAATTAGGTTGAATTGCTGGGTCACATAACTGACCAATATAAGTGACAGAGTTAAGGCTCAAAATCAAGGCTATTTCACTCTGAAAGTTCACAGGCATTTTATGGGTTTTTAAAAAATTTTTTTGTTTGTTCACTCACTCTGGCCCAGGCTGACCTGGAACTCACTCTGTAGCCTATGCTGGCCTTGAACTCACAGTGATCCGCCTATCTAAGCCTCTCAAGCTCTGGGATTAAAGTTGTGCACCACCATGCCTGACTCTAAAGTTCACAGATTTAACCACTATTATTACTATTTGAATATTGATTGATTAAAGACAGAGACAGAGGGATTATAGGCATGTTACGGCCTCCTGCCACTGCAAATGAACTCCAGACACACATGCCATTTTGTACATCTGGCTTTACAAGGGTACTGGGGAATCGAACCTGGGGCCATCAGGCTTTGCAAGCAAGTATCTTTAACCGCTGAGCCATTCTACTGCCCTTAGCTTTATTTCCTAATGCTTTTTTGTGTGTATGGTCTTTCAAGATAAGGTCTTGCTCTAGGCCAGGCTGTCTTGGAATTCACTATGGAGTCTCAGGGTGGCCTTCAGACTCATGGCGATCCTCCTACCTCAGCCTCCTGAGTGCTGTGATTAAAGACATGCACCACCACACCTGACCTTTTCCTTTTTTTATATTAATTTTATTTTATATTAATTATAACAGGTTACTCTTTTTTATCCCCTTGTCCCAGCTCCTATTACCCTGGAGACCCTCCTCAGTGGGGTTATGGTGTTCACTGTGGGATCATGAAGGCCTCAGTCAGTCTCTGTCGGGCACTAGGGGACCGTGCCTCAGGACATTCCTAACCACTGTGGCTCTTACAATCTTCCTGCCCCCTCCCTACTGCCTTTTTCTACCTAGAATTCATTGATATTTATTTATTTATTTGAGAGAGAGAAAGAATGGGCATGCCCACTGCCTCTAGCCACTGCGAATGAACTCCAGATGCATCACGTGCATCTGGCTTACTTGGGTACTGGGGAATCAAACCTGGGTCCTTAGGTTCTGAAGGCAAGTGCCTTAACCACTAAGCCATCTCTCCAGCCCTGATCTCTCTTTTTGAGAATTATGATTATTCTTGAGTTGAGCCTATTTATGGTAAATATCACATAATATTTTTCTCTTATAGTTCATATATATACAGCTTTGTGCTATATTTATTCAGCAAACATTGAACACATTGTTCTTTTTGTTTGTTTGTTTGTTTTGGTTTCTTTTTTTCTTCTTTTTTCTTTTTTTTTTTGTGGGGGTTTTTCAAGGTAGGGTTTCACTCTTGTCCAGGCTGATCTGGAATTCACTATGTAGTCTCAGGGTGGCCTTGAATCATGGTGATCCTCCTACCTCTGCCTCCCAAGTGCTGGGATTAAAGGCATGCGCCACCACGCTCAGCTTGTTTTGGTTTCTTAAGATAGGGTCTCACTCTAGTCCAGGCTGACCTAGAATTCAATATGTAGTTTCAGTGTGGCCTGGAACTCATGGTGATCCTCCTACCTTTGCCTCCCAAGTATTGGGATTAAAGGCATGCATGACTACGCCTGTCATGTTTTTTTGAGATTGGCCTTGACCTTGCCATCTTCTTGCTCAGCATCCTGACTTCTAAGGTTACAAGCATGTGCCATCATGCCTGACTACACTGTGATCACTTAATATTAATATCCACAACTGCTCTTAGTGCAGAAACAGGGGGCTTAATGCTGCCACTATAGCATTGAAAGATTAGGTTATATCACATGTTATAACAAGGTGATAATTCTCTCTCTTTGTAACTGCTTGAAAGGACCCTGCCCTTGGCTATCAGCTAAAGTTGGGAGGATGAAGTGCTACCTGTACATTATAGCACCTTTTTAAATATAATTTAAGAGGTTTTTTTCATGTTTATTTATTTATTTAAGAGAGAGAAATAGGCAGGGGAGAGAGAGAGAATGGGCACACCAGGGCCTCCAGCCACTGCAAACGAACTCCAAATAAATGCACCTCCTTGTGCATCTGGCTTATGTGGGTTTTGGGGAATCGAACCTGGGTCCTTTGGCTTTGCAGGCAAGTGCCTTAATTAAGCACTAAGCCATTTCTCCAGTCCTATAGCACCTTTTTGTATGTGTACATGTGTGTGATGAGTGCCCTAGCAAATATGTTGAGGTAAGACAACTTTGGGGTGTTGGTCTTCACCTTCCACCTCATCTGAGGAAGCATTTCTCTCTCATTCTCACTATTGTGATTTTTTTTTTTTTTTTTTTTTTTTTGGGCTCTCCCCAAGATTCTGAGCTACCAGGAAATTCTCCCAACTCTGCTACCCATCTCACCATCAACGCACTGAGATTACACAAGCTCGCCACAGTTTCTGACTTTTTAATGTGGGGTCTGGGGATAAAACTTGTGACTCAGGCTTGAGTGGCAAGCACTCTTCCACTGAACCAGCTCCCCAGCTGCAGCGTCTTGTTCACTTTATATAAGTCATATTTTTGTCACTTTTATCTATTTCACAGAAATTACAGTAATAGCTGATCTTTGGGAAGCAGTTACTTGCCATATCCTAACACTGTCTTAAGCACTTTATAAGAACTGTCAGTCCTTTTTGTTTTGTTTTGTTTTGTTTTTCTTTTGGGGGTTTTGTTTGTTTGTTTGTTTGTTTGTTTGTTTGTTTGTTTGTTTGTTTGAGGTAGCGTCTCACTCTATCCAAGGCTGACTTGGAACTCACTCTGTAGTCCCAGGATGGCCTTGGGCTCAAGGAGCTCAAGGAGATCCTCCTACCTCTGCCTCCCTCCCAAGTGCTGGAATTAAAGGCATGTGCCACCACACCCAGTACTTTTTTTTTTTTTGAGGTAGGGTCTCACTCTAGTCCAGGCTGACCTGAAATCCACTATGTAGTTTCAGGCTGGCCTTGAACTCATAGTGATCCTCCTACCTTTGCCTCCCAAGTGCTGCCTTCATTTTCTATGAATGGATTTTTAGAAAAAAATTGTCTTTGTATACCCAGCATCATGCACAGTTCTGGGCATGGAAGGTACCAAATGAGCCCAGAAACAATGAATGTGAAGGAAAGGGGGGGGCCTGGAGAGATGACTCAGCGGTTAAGGTGCTTGCCTGCAAAGCCAAAGGACCCAGGTTCGATTCCCCAGTCAGTACTCACGTAAGCCAGATGCACAAGGGGGCGCATGTGTCTGGAGTTCCTTTGCAGTGGCTAGAGGCCCTGGTGCACCCATTCTCTCTTTATCTCTCTCTCTCTCTCTCTCTCTCTCTCTCTCTGCTTGCAAATAAATAAGTAAATAAAATAAGCTTTTTAAAAAAGGAGAAGGGAATTGAATAAGAAAATATGTTGCTACCTTACTGCATTGAATACCAAAGTAGAACCGAGCCAGGAGAGCAGGGCGATGAACACAGAGCCTGCCAATGCAAACTTCCCAGCTCTGCCACCTGCTAGAGTGTGGGTTCGGGCTTCCTTGCTTGCTTGCTTTTTGGGTTTTTTTGTTTTTTGGGTTTTTTGGTTTTGTTGTTTTGTTTTGTTTTGTTTGTTTTTGTTTTGTTTTGTTTTGTTTTGTTTTGTTTTGTTTTTTGTTTTGTTTTGCAAGGTAGGGTCTCATTCTGGTCCAGGCTGACCTGGAATTAACTATGTAGTCTCAGGGTGGCCTTGAACTCTTGGCAATCCTCCTACCTCTGCCTCCCAAGTACTGGGATTAAAGGCGTGCGCCACCACGCCCGGCTTTGTTTTTGTTTATGAGGTAGGGTCTTGCTCTAGCCCAGGCTGACCTGGAATTCGCTATGTAGTCTCAAACTCACAGCGATCCTCCTACCTCTGCCTCCCAAATGCTAGGATTAAAGGCGTGCACCACTATGTCCATATCTTCCATGCTTTCTTTATGGAATAGGGGTCTCAATAGTGCCAACCTTGAAGGATGTTGTAAGGACTAAATTAAAGCTAGGTGTGGTGGCACACTCCTTTAACCTCAGCACTCAGGAGGCAGAGGTTGGAGGATTGCCTTGAATTCAAGACCACCCTAGACTACATACTGAACCCCAGGTCAGCCTGGGCTACAGCGAGACCCTACCTTGACAAAAGAAGCACAAGAAAAGACTAAGTGAGTTATTACAAAGTGCTTAGGACAGTGTTAGGATATGGCAAGTAACTGCTTCCCAAAGATCAGTTATTACTGTAATTTCTGTGAAATAGATAAAAGTGACAAAAGTGTTCCTTATATAAAGTGAACAAGATGCTGCAGCTGAGGAGCTGGCTCAGTGAAAGAGTACTTGCCACTCAAGCCTGAGTCCCAAGTTTTTTAAAATATTTTATTTTATTTATTTGATAGAAGGAAAGAGACTGAGAGAGAGAGAAAGAGAGAGAATGGGCACACCAGAGCTTCCAGCTACTGCAAACTAACTCCAGATGCATGCACCACCTTGTGCATCTGGCTTACGTGGGTCCTGATGAATCGAACCAAAGTCCTTTGGCTTTGCAGGTCTTGACCACTAAGCCATCTCTCCAGCCCCTGAGTCCCAAGTTTTATCTCCAGACCCCTGAAACTAAGCCGGGTGTGGTGGCACACGCCTTTAATCCCAGCACTTGGGAGGCAGAGGTAGGAGGATTGCCATGAGTTCGAGGCCACCCTGAGACTACATAGTTAATTCCAGGTCAGCCTGGACCAGAGTGAAACCCTACCTCGAAAAACAAAAACAAAAACCAAAAAAAAAGTCAGAAACTGGCGAGCTTGTGTAATCTCAGCGCATTGATGGCGAGATGGGTAGCAGAGTTGCAGGAATTTCCCAGTAGTTCAGAATCTTGGGGCGAGCCCAGCAAAAAAATCACAATAGTGAGAATGAGAGAGAAATGCTTCCTCAGATGAGGTAGATGAAGACCAACGCCCAAAAGTTGTCTTACCTCAACACATTTGCTGTGGCATTCACATATGAGCACGCATCACATGTATGTAAGCCAGACGCACAAAGTGGAGTATGTGTCTGGAGTTTGTTTGCAGTGGCTAGAGGCCCTGGCATGCCCATTTTCTCTCTCTCTCATAAATAAACAAAAATATTGTTTATTTTTATTTAATTTTTTGCTTACTTTTATTTATTTATTTGAGAGCAACAGGCAGAGAGAAAGAGGCAGAGAGAGAGAGCAAATGGATGCACCGGGGCCTCCAGCCAGTGCAAACGAACTCCAGATGCATACACCACCTTTTGCATCTGGCTTATATGGGTACTGGGGTATCAAGCCTCAAACCGAGGTCCTTAGGCTTCACAAGCAAGCGTTTAACTCCTAATCCATCTCTCCAGCCCAAATAAACAAAAAAAAAAAAAAAAAAAAAAATTTTAAGGTAGATACTCCAAATGGCTCAGGTCCCATGTGTGGCAAAGTCTGGTACGTGGCATCTATTCAGTATAGAGGCCATCTGAACCAGTGGGACTATAGACGCCCCTGACTAGAGCTGCTGCCACTAGGTGGACATGAATAGAAATTGCATCATTGTGACTTGTCAATCGGGTCATGAGTTCTGGTTCTAGCTCTTTCTCTTTTAGGCTCCCTCTCTCTCTCTCTCTCTCTGACACTGTTTCCCCCTCCCTCAAAGTCCTCAAGGGGAGTTAAGCACTGAGAATGTTTGCATTCCAAACACTTAGCTAATCAATATTCTTATCACAGTCTGCTCAACAAATGTTAGATAGTTGTGTTTTATATTCTTATCACAACGTGCTCAACAAATGTAAGGTAGTTGTATTTTTAATGCATTTTGCTATTATTTGGTGACATTTAGGTTGTCTTGTTAGCCAGGTTGGGGAAAGAAGAGTGACGTTAGCAGGCAGGTCTTTCTTCCCCAGCATGTTCCTAAGGGACTGTGAGTACTTTTAACAAAGGGTGCTCAGGACATGATCTGATCTGCTTTTATCAGCATGTATCCTGGGAACATCCAGTGTGAGGGTAAGCATCCCTCTGTGCTTCTCTCTGCTCTGTGTTGTCACCCTTTGTGTTAGCACTCACTCATCTCATTCCAAAGAGGCAGCCATAGGACTGGGAATTGGCACAGATGGTACAGTGCTTGCCAGGCATGCACAAGGCCCTGAGTCCATCCTCAGCAATGTGAGGATGGTTCTGTAATCCCAGCAGTAGGTAGAGGCACGATACTTACAAATTTAAGATTATCTTCAACTATGTAACAAATTTGAAAACAGGCTGGGATAGAAAACACTCTGGGTCAAAAATAAATAAAGGGGGCCTGGAGAGATGGCTTTCTGGTTAAAGCACATGCCTGCAAAGCCTAAGGACTCAGGTTCGATTCTCCAGGTCCCATGTAAGCCAGATATACATGGTGGCACATGCATCTGGAGTTCGTTTGCAGTTGCTAGAGACCCTGGCGCACCCATTCTCTCCCCCTCTGTCTCTAATAAATAAAATTAAAAATAAATAAATAAATAAAGGGGCTGGGCGTGGTGGCATGCTCCTTTAATCCCAACACCTGGGAGGCAGAGATAGGAGGATCACCATGAGTTCAAGGCCACCCTGAGACTACATAGTGAATTCCAGGTCAGCCTGAGCTAGAATGAGACTCTACCTCAAACCCCCCACCAAAAAAAAAATAGAAAGAAAGAAAGAGAGAGAGAAACAAAGAAAGAAAGGGGTTTGGAGAGATAGCTTAGTGGTTAAGGTGTTTACCTGCAAAACCTAAGGGCCCATGTTTGACTCTCCAGATCCCAGGTAAGCCAGATGCACGAGGAAAGTATACAAGATCACACATGCGCACAAGGTGGTGCATGCATCTGGAGTTTGACTGCAGTGGCTGGAGGCCCTGACCCACCAATTCTCACCCCTCTCATAAAAAATAATAAATAAAGGGCTGGAGATAGGGCTCAGCAGTTAAAGTACTTGCCTGTGAAGCCTAAGAACCCAGTTTCAGTTCCCCAGTAGCCACGTAAAACCACATGCACAAGATAGGACATGCATCTGGAGTTTGTTTGAAATTGCTGGAGGCCCTGGTACACCTATTTTCTCTCTTTCTCAAATAAATAAATAAAAATAAAATATAAGCTGGGGTTGTGGGCACATGCCTTTAATCCCAGCACTCGGGAGGCAGAAGTAGGAGGATCACTGTGAGTTCAAGGCCACCCTGAGACTACATAGTGAATTCCAGGTAAGCCTGAGCTAGAGTGAGACCCTACCTTGAAAAACCAAAATAAAAATAAAATAAAATATTTAAAAAATAAAGCTGGTATGGTGGTTCACTTCTATAATTCCAGCACTTGGGAGGCTGAGGTAGCTGAAGTAGGAGAATTGCTGTGAGTTCAAGGCCAGCCTGGACTACAAGTAAGGTCCCAGGTTAGACTAGGCTACAGTGAGACCCTGCCTCAGGAAAAAAATTAGGATTGGAGATATTGCTTAGTGGTTAAGGCACTTGATTGCAAATCCAAAAGACCCAGGTTTGATTCCCCAGGACCCACATAAGCCAGATGCACAAGGTAGTACATGTGTCTGGAGTTTGCAGCAGCTAGAGACCCTGGTATGCCCATTCTCTCCATTCTTACTCTCTCTCTCTCTCAAATGATAAAATACCCAAAATATGTACATCAATAAAAAAGCCAGCCTTGCTCAGCCCTTGGAGAATTCTGTGTGGGAGCTGAAGAACAATGATTCACATCACACTCCACTGGAGCTAAAGGAGGTGGTAGTCCTGCAGCAAGAAGCACAGAGACAGGGTCTGGCTACGTAGCCCACTCAAAGCAATCTTCTTCCTTTTTTCCTATTTTTAATTTTATTTATTTATTTATTTTTATTTTTACTTTTTTTATTTTATTTATTTATTATTATTATTATTATTATTGTTATTATTATTATTGATTTTTCAAGGTAGGATCTCACTCTAGCTCAGGCTGACCTGGAATTCACTATGTAGTCTCAGGGTGGCCTCGAACTCACGGCGATTCTCCTACCTCTGCCTCCTGAGTGCTGGGATTAAAGGCGTGCGCCACCACGCCCGGCTAATTTTTATTTTTGTTAAGGAGCACAGTTTTTAAACATGAACTTTTATTTATTTGAAAGAAAGAGGCAGAGAGAGAGGGAGAATGAATGAGACCAACGCCCAAAAGTTGTCTTACCTCAACACATTTGCTGTGGCATTCACATATGAGCACGCATCACATGTATGTAAGCCAGACGCACAAAGTGGAGTATGTGTCTGGAGTTTGTTTGCAGTGGCTAGAGGCCCTGGCATGCATTTTCTCTCTCTCTCATAAATAAACAAAAATATTGTTTCTTTTTATTTAATTTTTTGCTTACTTTTATTTATTTATTTGAGAGCAACAGGCAGAGAGAAAGAGGCAGAGAGAGAGAGAGAGAGCAAATGGGTGCACCGGGGCCTCCAGCCACTGCAAACGAACTCCAGATGCATGTGCCACCTTGTGCATCTGGCTTATATGGGTACTGGGGCATCAAGCCTCAAACCGAGGTCCTTAGGCTTCACAAGCAAGCGTTTAACTGCTAATCCATCTCTCCAGCCCAAATAAACAACAAAAAAAAATTTTAAGGTAGATACTCCAAATGGCTCAGGTCCCATGTGTGGCAAAGTCTGGTACGTGGCATCTATTCAGTATAGAGGCCATCTGAACCAGTGGGACTATAGACGCCCCTGACTAGAGCTGCTGCCACTAGGTGGACATGAATAGAAATTGCATCATTGTGACTTGTCAATCGGGTCATGAGTTCTGGTTCTAGCTCTTTCTCTTGTAGGCTCCCTCTCTCTCTGACAGTTTCCCCTCCCTCAAAGTCCTCAAGGGAAGTTAAGCACTGAGAATGTTTGCATTCCAAACACTTAGCTAATCAATATTCTTATCACAGTCTGCTCAACAAATGTTAGATAGTTGTGTTTTATATTCTTATCACAACGTGCTCAACAAATGTAAGGTAGTTGTATTTTTAATGCATTTTGCTATTATTTGGTGACATTTAGGTTGTCTTGTTAGCCAGGTTGGGGAAAGAAGAGTGACGTTAGCAGGCAGGTCTTTCTTCCCCAGCATGTTCCTAAGGGACTGTGAGTACTTTTAACAAAGGGTGCTCAGGACATGATCTGATCTGCTTTTATCAGCATGTATCCTGGGAACATCCAGTGTGAGGGTAAGCATCCCTCTGTGCTTCTCTCTGCTCTGTGTTGTCACCCTTTGTGTTAGCACTCACTCATCTCATTCCAAAGAGGCAGCCATAGGACTGGGAATTGGCACAGATGGTACAGTGCTTGCCAGGCATGCACAAGGCCCTGAGTCCATCCTCAGCAATGTGAGGATGGTTCTGTAATCCCAGCAGTAGGTAGAGGCACGATACTTACAAATTTAAGATTATCTTCAACTATATAACAAATTTGAAAACAGGCTGGGATAGAAAACACTCTGGGTCAAAAATAAATAAAGGGGGCCTGGAGAGATGGCTTTCTGGTTAAAGCACATGCCTGCAAAGCCTAAGGACTCAGGTTCGATTCTCCAGGTCCCATGTAAGCCAGATATACATGGTGGCACATGCATCTGGAGTTCGTTTGCAGTTGCTAGAGGCCCTGGCGCACCCATTCTCTCCCCCTCTGTCTCTAATAAGTAAAATTAAAAATAACTAAATAAATAAATGGGCTGGGCGTGGTGGCATGCTCCTTTAATCCCAACACCTGGGAGGCAGAGATAGGAGGATCACCATGAGTTCAAGGCCACCCTGAGACTACATAGTGAATTCCAGGTCAGCCTGAGCTAGAATGAGACTCTACCTTGAACCCCCCCCCAAAAAAATAGAAAGAAAGAAAGAGAGAGAGAAACAAAGAAAGAAAGGAGTTTGGAGAGATAGCTTAGTGGTTAAGGTGTTTACCTGCAAAACCTAAGGGCCCATGTTTGACTCTCTAGATCCCAGGTAAGCCAGATGCACGAGGAAAGTATACAAGATCACACATGCGCACAAGGTGGTGCATGCATCTGGAGTTTGATTGCAGTGGCTGGAGGCCCTGACCCACCAATTCTCACCCCTCTCATAAAAAATAATAAATAAAGGGCTGGAGATAGGGCTCAGCAGTTAAAGTGCTTGCCTGTGAAGCCTGAGAACCCAGTTTCAGTTCCCCAGTAGCCACATAAAACCACATGCACAAGATAGGACATGCATCTGGAGTTTGTTTGAAATTGCTGGAGGCCCTGGTACACCTATTTTCTCTCTTTCTCAAATAAATAAATAAAAATAAAATATAAGCTGGGGGTGGTGGGCACATGCCTTTAATCCCAGCACTTGGGAGGCAGAAGTAGGAGGATCGCTGTGAGTTCAAGGCCACCCTGAGACTACATAGTGAATTCCAGGTAAGCCTGAGCTAGAGTGAGACCCTACCTTGAAAACACAAAATAAAAATAAAATAAAATATTTAAAAAATAAAGCTGGTATGGTGGTTCACTTCTATAATTCCAGCACTTGGGAGGCTGAGGTAGCTGAAGTAGGAGAATTGCTGTGAGTTCAAGGCCAGCCTGGACTACGAAGTAAGGTCCCAGGTTAGACTAGGCTACAGTGAGACCCTGCCTCAGGAAAAAAAAAAAATTAGGATTGGAGATATTGCTTAGTGGTTAAGGCACTTGATTGCAAATCCAAAAGACCCAGGTTTGATTCCCCAGGACCCACATAAGCCAGATGCACAAGGTAGTACATGTGTCTGGAGTTTGCAGCAGCTAGAGACCCTGGCATGCCCATTCTCTCCATTCTTACTCTCTCTCTCTCTCAAATGATAAAATACCCAAAATATGTACATAAATAAAAATAAAAATGCCAGCCTTGCTCAGCCCTTGGAAAATTCTGTGTGGGAGCTGATTCACATCACACTCCACTGGAGCTAAAGGAGGTGGTAGTCCTGCCCAGACCCTGTAACAAGGTCATGGCACGTCAGCAAGAAGCACAGAGACAGGGTCTGGCTACGTAGCCCACTCAAAGCAATCTTCTTCCTTTTTTCCTATTTTTAATTTTTTTTATTTATTTATTTTTATTTTTTATTTTTTTATTTTATTTATTTATTTTATTATTATTATTGTTGTTATTATTATTATTGATTTTTCAAGGTAGGATCTCACTCTAGCTCAGGCTGACCTGGAATTCACTATGTAGTCTCAGGGTGGCCTTGAACTCACGGCGATTCTCCTACCTCTGCCTCCCAAGTGCTGGGATTAAAGGCGTGAGCCACCACGCCCGGCTAATTTTTATTTTTGTTAAGGAGCACAGTTTTTAAACATGAACTTTTATTTATTTGAAAGAAAGAGGCAGAGAGAGAGGGAGAATGAATGGGCTTGCCAAGGCCTCCAGCCACTGCAAATGAACTGCAGACACATACGCCACCTTGTGCATCTGGTTTATATGGGTCCTGGGGAATTGAACTGAAGTCCTTTGGCTTTGCAGGCAAGTGCCATAACCACTAAACCATCTCTCCAGCCCTGTATTTAAAAAAAAAATTTATGTATTTATTTGGGGGGGGGAGAAGCAGAGAGAGAGAATAGGCACACCAGGGCCTCTAGCCACTGCAAATGAACTCCAGACACATGCCCACATTGTTCATCTGGCTTTATGTGGGTATTGGGGAACAGAACCTGGGTCCTTTGGCTTTGTAGGCAAGTACCTTAACTGCTAAGCCATCTCTCCAGCAGAGGTAGAGGTAGGAGGATCGCCATGAATTTGAGGCCACCCTGAGATGACATAGTGAATTCCAGCTCAGGCTGGACTAGAGTGAGACCCTACCACACACAAAAAAATAAAATAAAGTAAATTTTTTTATTTATTATTCATTTGCAAGTAGAGAGAGTGGGGATGGAAATTGGCACACCAGGGCCTCTTGCCAATGTAAATTAAGCCAGATGCATGTGCCACTTTGTGCATCTGGCTTTACATGAGTACTGAGGAATTGAACTCTGGTTTGCAGGTTTTGCAAGCAAGCACCCTTTTGTTGTTGTTGTTGTTTATTTGTTTGAGAGAGAGACATAGAGAAAGAGAGAGAGAATGGCATGCCAGGGCCTTCAGCCACTGCAAACAAACTCCATATGCATGGCCACCTTGTACATTGGGCTTACGTGGGTCCTGGGGAATCGAACCTGGGTCCTTTGGCTTCTCAGGCAAGTTGTTTAAGTGCTAAGCCATCTCTCCAGCCCAAGCAAGCACCTTTAACCACTTTGCCATCTGCCCAACTTATAAATAGGTATTTTGTTATTTTTTTAAGGTAAGGTCTCACTCTAGCTAGATGCACAAAGTGGTGCATACATATGAAGTATATTTGCAGTGGCAAGAGGCCTTGGTGTGCCCATTCCTTCCATTCTTTTTCTGTTTGCAAATAAATAAGTGAAAATATTTTCAACATTTATTTATTTGAGAGAGAGAAAAAAAAGGAGAAAGAGAGAGAGAATGGGTGCACCAGGGCCTTTAGCCACTGCAAGCAACCAACATCAGATACATGTGCCACCTTGTACATCTGGCTTTATGTGGATACTGGGGAATCAAACTGGGGTCCTTAGGCTTTGCAGGAGCCATCTCTCCAATCCCCAATAAAAATATTTTTAAAAGGGCTGGAGAAATGGTTTAGTGGTTAAGGCACTTGCCTGCAAAGCCAAAGGCCCTCAGTTTGATTCCCCAGGACCCACGTAAAGCCAGACACACAAGGTGGCGCATGCATTTGGAGTTCGTTTTCAGTGGCTGGAGGCCCTGGTGCACCCATTCTTCCTCTCTCTCTCTATCTCTATCTTCCTGTGCCTTGTTCTCTCTCTCAAATAAATAAATAAAAATAAAACATTTTAAAAATACTTTAGCTGGGCGTGGTGACACACACCTTTAATCCCAGCCTCAGGAGGCAGAGGTAGGAGGATCACCGTGAGTTGTAGGCCACCCTGAGACTCCATAGTGAATTCCAGGTCAGCCTGGACCAGGATGAGACCCTACCTCGAAAACCCAAATATATACATATATATATATTAAAAAGAATAGTCTTGAGACCTTTTTAAGCCAGATAGATGGGGTACTTGTTATTCTGGAAATTGCTTGCAAGCTGATCATTTCTGAAGGTGAGATAGGTTATGAACTTGAGATACAGTCTATACTTAATCTATGACCCCTTTGATCCCAGCTATTTAGGAGCCAAGATGGGAGAATTGAGAGTTTGGCAACAGCCAGGACAATAAAGACCCCATCTCAAGAAATTATTTTTTTGAAAATTTTCACATGAGTGTGTGTATATGGGTGCACCGGGGTCTCTTGCTGCTGCAAAGGATGAACTCCAGACACATGTGTCACATTGTGTCAGGCTTGGCTGGGGGTGGGAATTGAACCCAGGCCAGGAGGCCATACAAGCAAGTACCTTTTACTACTGAGTCAACTTCCCAGCCCCAAAAATTTAAGCAACAACAAAAAAAGAACTAATGTCATTTAGTCAAATTTCCCAAGAGACAACTGAATTCCCTCTACAGACTCAATTTACTAGAAAAGAGTTCTTTTATCTTAAGCATTTTATTAAAACAACCACCAAAAAAAAAACCTTGAATCAGGCATAATCTCACACACCTATAATCCAAGTACTTTGGGGGTAGAGGTATGAGAATCACAAATTCAAGGTTATCCTTGGCTAACAATGAATTCAAGGCCAGAAAACTAGGGCTGGAGGAATGGCTTAGCAGTTAAGGCATTTGCCTGCCAAGCCAAAGGATCAAGGTTCAATTCCCCAGGACCCATGTTAGCCAGATGCACAAGGGGGCGCACACATCTGGAGTTCGTTTGCAGTGGCTAGAGACCCTGGCGTGCCCATTCTCTCTCTGTGTGTGTGTGTGTGTGTGTGTGTCAAATAAATAATTAAAAATAAAATATTTTTTTAAAATAAATATAAATATAAAAGGAGAAAACTAAAGAGAGAGAGAGAAAAAAACAGCAAAGATTTTTAAAACATAGCCCCTATAATAGTTCTGATTATTGTTTCATAGCCCTGGGAAAGTGACTTTTATTTTATTATTTATTTATTTATTTTTGGTTTTTCAAGGTAGGGTTTCACTCTGGTCCAGGCTGACCTGGAATTAACTATGTAGTCTCAGGGTGGCCTTGAACTCATGAGGATCCTCCTATCTCTGCCTCCCCAGTACTGGGATTAAAGGCATGTGCCACCATGCCCTGGCTGTGCCTTTTTTTTTTTTTTTTTTTTTTTTTTTTTGGTTTTTCGAGGTAGGGTTTCACTCTAGTCCAGGCTGACCTGGAATTAACTATGTAGTCTCAGGGTGGCCTCGAACTCATAGCAATCCTCCTACCTCTGCCTCCCAAGTGCTGGGATTAAAGGCGTGCGCCACCAAGCCCGGCTTCCGGCTGTGCCTTTTATTTTTATGGGCTTTTGCTTATAATGTGTGTTGCTTTGGGCCACTTTCCCTTTCTAGATATTAATGTCTTTATCTATAAATAATAACCCTGGCACTCAGGAGGCAAGAGGTAGGAGGATTGCCAAGAGTTCAAGGCCACTCAGAGAATACACAGTGAATTCCAGGTCAGCCTGGGCTAGAGTAAGACCCTACCTAGAAAATAATAATATAAATAATAATAATAACAACCCTGGGCCTCCCTTACCTGCCCTTGAGGGGAAATAATTGGCTAAAGTAGATGATGGTAGTAGAAGTTGTACATTTAAGAGAGAGCATTAAGCCAGGCATGGTGGCAATGCTGTAAGCCTAGCACTTAGAAGGGTCAGGAATTTGATGGGCTGGAGAGATGGCTTAGCAGTTAAGGCCTTTGCCTGCAAAGCCAAAGGATCCTGGTTCAGTTCTCCAGGACCCACATAAGCCAGATGCACAAAGAGGCACATGCATCTGGAGTTCATTTGCAGTGGCTGGCAGCCCCTGGTATGCCCATTCTCTCCCTCTCTCTCTCTCTGACTCTTTCTCTCTCAAATAAATTAATAAATGAAATATATTAAAATCTCTTCTTTTAAAAGAAAGGTCAGGAGTTTGAAGCCAGCCTGGGTTATACAGTGACACTCTGCTTTACAAAAATGATAAAGTCGGGCTGGAGAGATGGCTTAGCAGTTAAGGTGCCTGCCTTCTAAGCCTAAGAACGCTGGTTCCAATCTCCAGGTCCCACATTTAGCCAGATGCAAAATGATGCAAGGGCACAATGCTGCACTTTACCACAAGGGGGTGCACACATCTGGATTTTGTTCGCAACAGCTGAGAGGCTGTTGGCGTGCCCATCTCTATCTGTGTTCCTCTCCCTCTCCCTCTCTCTCTCTCTGTCTCTCTCCAAAAAAAAAAAAAAAAAAAAGATAAAGTATCACATGTGGTGGTTCAGTATCTCACTCTGGTCCAGGCTGACCTGGAATTAACTATGTAGTCTCAGGGTGGCCTCGAACTCTCGGCAATCCTCCTACCTCTGCCTCCCGAGTGCTGGGATTAAAGGCGTGTGCCACCACGCCCGGCTGTGGTTCACATCTTTAATACTAGTACTCAAGAGGCTGAGATCAGAGGATTGTCATGAGTTTGAGGGCAGCCTTGGCTACAAAGTGCATTCCAGTCAGCTTGAACTAGAGTAAAATCCTGCTTCAAAAAAAAAAAAGTGCCAAGGCATGGTGGCACACACCTTTGATCTCAGCACTCAGAGGCTGAGGTAGTAGAATCACCATGAGTTCAAGGCCAGCCTGAAGCAACAGAGTGAGTTCCAGGTCAGCTAGAGTAAGACCTTGTCTCAAAGTGTTGCTAACCCTCCTACATTCCCTAGCCAAAGAACATCTTTCCTATACAACAAGAGCAATGTTTCACTCCCTCCCTGCCCTACTAAAAAGTCCCCTCCCCATTAGAGTTTGCTGCAGAGCAGTTCCTACAAGAGCATTCTTCAAGGGGTTCAGTGTTGTAATGAAAAACAAGGAAGGGGCTTGTGCAGGCTGCATGTCCGCTGGGGTCACAGCCTGCAGACAGAGAGGCTTTCAGCAGGAGCAGCTGCAACCTCTCACTTTTGCCCACATTCTCAACTGCCAAGGCCATGGGTCCCAGGGGCCTCTATCAGCATGGGTGAGCTCCCAGGAGCTGGGAACATGGGATCCTCGCAGGCACTCCAAATGGTGCCGACTTGTGCAGTCTGCAGGATGTGTAGTCAGTGCTAGTCATGAGTAAGGTCCTGGAGATGAGTCAGATGGCTGCTGGGCCTTGAAACCTCACAGTTTACTGAGAGAAACAGACCCATGAGTGTCATCCGCAGAAGTGTGATGACCAACGCCTACAGTCTTTGGACACAGCTATGGGTCACTAGAACCTGTGTGAAATGAGATTTTAACTGGCCTTAAATGGATTAATCATTGGATAGGGGCTGGAGAGATGGCTTAGTGGTTAAGCTCTTGCCTGTGAAACCTAAGGATCCCGGTTCGAGGCTCGATTCTCCAGTACCTGCATAAACCAGACGCACAAGGTGGCTCATGCATCTGGAGTTTGTTCGCAGTGGCTGGAGGCTCTGGCGCCCCCCATTCTCTTTCTCTCTCTCTATCTGCCTCTTTCTCTCTCTGTCTGTAGCTCTCAAATAAATAAACAAACAAAAATTTTTAAAAAAAGAAAATCATTGGATAAGCAGGCATGGTGGTATATATAAGCCTAGCATGTGAGAAGTAGAGGCAGAGGCAGGAGGATCAAGTTCAAGGCTAGCCTAAGTAAGCTATGTAATGAGCTCTGTCTCAAAAATTAAAAAGTAGCTGGGCGTGGTGGTGCATGTCTTTAATCCAAGCACTCAGGAGACAGAGGTAGGAGGATCACCATGAGTTTGAAGCCACCTTGAGATTACATAGTGAATTCCAGGTCAGCCTGGGCTAGAGGGAGACCCTACCTCGAAAAAAAATTAAAAAGTAAAAAATGAGCTGGACGTGGTGGTGCACGCCTTTAATCCTAGCACTTGGGAGGCAGAGGAAGGAGGCTCGCTATGAGTTCAAGGCCACTTTGAGACTAATTCCAGGTCAGCCTGAGCTAGAGTAAGACCTTAGCTTGAAAAAAAAAAGAAGAAGAAGAAAAAAGAGAGAGAGAAAGGGATCCGGGCATGGTGGCACGTGCCTTTAATCCCAGCACTTGGGAAGCAGAAGTAGGAGGATTGCTATGAGTTCAAGGCCACCCTGAGACTACATAGTGAATTCCAGGTCAGCCTGAGCTGCAGTGAAACCCTACCTTGGGGGAAAAAAAAAAGCTTTAGTAACTAAAGCTTGTTTTTACAGCTATGGAAGGGCAGTTGCCATATAAACTCTTCCTCAGGAGAAGTGAACAAATGTCTCTTCACCTCCAGATAGAATCAACAACAGACCAAGGAAATGATTACACCCAAATCTAGCTTTTTGATCCAGTGAGTTCATGGGAGTCACTGGAGTATGGGTGAGGGGTTACTTACAGAAATATGGATGACTCAAAGGCAGCTGCATCACCAAAAAGGTGAAAACTCACAAAACCTGGGTCCCTGCTGCTCACTGCGCCTCTTGCAGGCAGCTCCGCTGCTCAGGGGCCTCTCCTCCTGAGTAGTTCTCACTCTGTGTAACCTTGTAAAGGGACCTTAGGAATCTTCTATGTTTTGGGAACTTCTGGAGACTCCTAAGATGCTTACATTCTGGGTCTTTTACTTCCTGAACCTTAAACTAGCTTCCAGAGTCTTCATATATAGCCTTCACATGTATCAGTTTGGAAGTTCCTAAGGGGCCTTCTTCCAGGATGAAATGAGTCCATTCAAAGCACACTTCTTTCTTCCTTCCTTCCTTTCTTTCAAATATATATATTTATTTATTTAAGAGAAAGACAAAGAGAGAACAGGTGCACTAAGGCCCTCAGCCACTGCAAATGAACTCCAGACACATGCACCACCTTGTGCATCTGGCTTACATGGGTACTAGAGTATTGAACCTGGGTCCTTAGGCTTCACAGACAAGCCCCTTAACCACTAAGCCATCTCTCCAGCCCTCTTTCTTCCTTCCTTCCTTACTTCCTTCCTTTCATTCTTTCTTTCTTTCCTGCCCTCCCGCCCTTCCTCCCTTCCTTTCTTTTTGTTGAAGTAAGGTCACACTGTAGTCCAGATTGACCCAGGACTCATTCTGTAGCACCAAGCTGGCCTAGAACTCAAGGCAATTCTCCTCAGCCTCCCTAGTGCTGGGACTAAAGGTGTTGTGTCACCACAGCCACTCACAGCACATTTCTACAACATCAATGGATTCAGCAGCTCTGGCAATGGTTCCTTGTTCCCTCCCTTTCTGCTTCTCTCCCACAGGTCTGAGCTCACACCTGTAGTCTCAGCACCCAGGAGGCTGAAGCAGGGAGATTGCAGAGGGTGTGAGGCCAGCTTGGGCTGCCATGGGAGTTCCAGATTATCCTGGAGTACAAAGTGATAAAGGGGATGCTTTCTCTACACACACAGCCAGAGGAAAGTTAAGGATGGAGAAATATCTGTGCTAGGATCATCACAGTGATGGAAATCCTGGTATTATCACTAAGAACTGTGCTTCTGAAGCATATAGTTACACACATCAAGAAAAGTGTAATGAACTGACAGGAGTTGAATCTTGAAGGAAAGTAAGAGAAAAATAAAGACACTAATATGATGACATCCTGCTTGGTTTGGCTTTTTACAAGACTCCCTGAAAAAGGTTACAGCTGTAGCTTAATGGTGAAGTGTTTGCCTAACATTGCAAGGCTCTGGGTTTGATTCTAAGTCCCCCTCCCCCGACACACACACACAGGAATGATCTAGAACAGCACTGTCTAGCAGAGCTTTTCAAGAATGACAGAAGCGGGCATGGTAGCATATGCCTTTAATCCCAGCACTCAGGAGGCTGAGGTAGGAGGATCACTGTGAGTTCAAGGCCAGCCTGAGACTAATTCCAGGATAGCCTGGGCTAGAGCAAGACCCTACCTCAAAAAACCTAGGGCCCATGATCAATTCCCCAGTAATCACGTAAGCCAGATGCACAAAGTGATACATGCATCTGAAGTTCACTTACAGTGGCTGGAGGCTCTGGAGTGCCCATTTCTCTCTTTCTCAAAACCAAAAAAAAAAAAAAATCAAATAAATAACATAAAATAAAATTATTAAAAAGAAAAAGGCTGCCCCAGAGCCAGGCGTGGTGGCGGGGACCAACTGTCAGAACACCTGGAGCAGAGCCTTTAATCCCAGTACTTGGGAGGCAGAGGTAGGAGGATCGCCATGAGTTCGAGGCCACCCTGAGACTACATAGTGAATTCCAGGTCAGCCTGAGCTAGAGTGAGACCCTACCTCAAAAAACCAAAAAAAAAAAAAAAAAAAGAATGACAGGGCTAGAGAGAGGGTTTAGCAGTTAAGGCACTTGCCTGCAAAGCCTAAGGACCCATATTTGACTCTCCAGGTCCCATGTAAGCCAGATGCAAAGTGACACATGTGCACAAGGTTGCACATGCACACTAGGTGGCACACGCATCTGGAGTTAGGTTACAGTGGCTGGAGGCCCTGGCATGCTGATTCTCTGTCACATACACACACTTCCATTCTCACTCTTTTGCATTAAAATAGGGCCAGTCTCTTGGGCTTGCCTCAAAAAAAAAAAAAAAAAAAAAGAATAATAAAAAAAAGTGTGACAGAATGTTCTTGTATACCATCCAATATTTTGGTAAATCCTAATCAGTCGTATTTGAGGGGAGCTAATATTTTGTGTTTAAAAAATATATTTTAATTTTAATTTTATTTGAGAGAGAGGCAGAAAAAGGGAGAAAGGGGAAAAAAGAGGGAGAGAATGTGTATATCATGGCTTCCAGCCACTGCAAACGAGCTCCAGATGCATGCACCACCTTTTGCATCTGGCTTACATGGGTCCTGGAGAATCGAACCTGGGTCCTTTGGCTTTGCAGGAAAGTGCCTTAACTACTAAGGCATCTCTCCAACCCTTGTTTGTTTTTTGAGCTAAGGTCTCATTCTAGCCCAAGCTGTCCTGGAACTCACTATGTAGTCTCAGGCTGGCTTTGAACTCACGGAGATCCTCATACCTCTGCCTTCTGAGTGCTGGGATTAAAGGTGTGTACCACCACGCCTGGCTATTTAAAAACTCACAAGATTTTCCTGTCACCATCTCTGTTGCAATTAACTTATTAAAAAAAAATTTAGGGCTGGAGGGATGGCTTAGCTGTTAAGGCATTTGCCTATAAAGCCAAAGGACCCAGGTTCGATTCCCCAGGACCTACGTTAGCCAGACCACAAGCAGATGCACGTGTCTGGAGTTCATTTGCAGTGGCTGGAGGCCCTGACACACCCATTCTCTCTCTGTGTCAAATAAATAAATAAATAAATTTTAAAAATTGATTAAAAAAAAAAAGAGCCAAGCATGATGGCACATGCCTTTAATCCCAGCACTCAGGAGGCAAAGGTAGGAGGATCACCATGAGTTCAAGGCCACCCTGAGACTACATAGTAAATTCCAGGTCAGCCTGGGCCAGAGTGAGACCCCACCTCAGAAAAAAAAAAAAAGGCTCAGTGTCCATTGTGGAAGAGGGGGCAGAAAGAATGTAAGAGCCAAAGGAAGGATACGACTCCTTACAATGCAACTGTCTAGACAGAAACTGGCCTTGAAATCCATGACCTCAGAGTGCCTAGCAACACCTTCACAAGACCCTATAATAGGAGAAAAAGATGGTGACATCAAATTAAAGGAGAGACTAATGGAGAGAGGGAGGGGATATGATGGAGAGTGGAGTTCTGAAAGGGAATGGGGGGAGGAGAGGGAAATATCATGGCTTATTGTCTGTAAGTATAGAAGTTGTCAATAAAAAAGAAGAAGAAAGAAAACAGGAAAAATTAAATGTATTTGTGGTGGTTTGATTCAGGTGTCCCCCATAAACTTAGGTATTCAGAATCTTAGGTTCCCAGCTGATAGAGATTTGGGAATTAACACCTCTTGGAGACAGTGTCTTATTGAGGGCAGGCTTATGGGTATTATAGCTAGTTTCCCCTTGTCATTGTTTGGCACACTCTCTTGTTGCTATTTTCCACTTATGCTGGCCAGGGGGTGATGTCCACCCTCTGCTCATGCCATTGTTTTCCCCTGCCATCATGGAGCTTCCCTTCAACTGTAAGCCAAAACAAGCCTTTTTTTCCAACAAGCTGCTCTTGGTCAGGTTGATTTCTGCCAGCACTGTGAACCTGACTTCAACAGTATTTTATTTATTTATTTGACAGACAAAGAGAGAAAGAGAATGGATGCACCAGGGCCTCTAGCCACTGCCAATGAACTCCAGACGCATGTGCCACTTTGTGCATCTGACTTTACATGGGTACTGGGAAATCAAACCTGGGTCCTTAGGCTTTGCAGGCAAGTGCCTTAACCACGAAGCCATCTCTCCAGCCCTGCAGTTACCTTCTTGTTGCTGGGACAAAGCACCTGACCAAAAACAGCTGGTGGGAGAAAAGTTTTTCTCATGATGGCAGGGGAAAGCATGGCATGAGAAGAGGCGGGACACCATCTCTGCCACAGCAGGTATAAACAGCTCAGGAGAATGAGCTGAATTCTGACAAGGGGGTCCTGGCTATAAGACCCCTAAGCCTGCACCCAGAAATACCCCCTCCAGCAAGGCTCCACCTCCCAAATTATCACCAGTTGGAGACCAAGCATGTAGAACACATGAGTTTATGGGGGGCATCTGATTCAAATCATCATGATTCTAAACGGATTGGTGCACTGATAGAGAGACAATGAGCAGAGCACAGGTCAGATGAGATTTCTCCTTCGAAAGGCAGTCACAGACTTCCAGCGGGCTCAGCAAAAGCCAACAAGTGAAAACTAGAACAGATTTTAACTCAGTGCTAGGAAAATATTTCCAGCGCTCAGAAGTGTGATTTCTGGTGACCTAACCTGAAGGACAGTTGAGTAGAGATCCTGTAGGGACCATGTTAAACATGCCCTCAAGCCAGCTTGCTCAAGTATGCGTTGTCTCCATAGTGACGGTAGCTCATTGAAAGTGAGGAGGCCCTACACTCCTTGACCCCATTTAGTTCACAGGTGCTATACTGTCAGACTTCTCTCATCTCGCTCAACATTCTAATTAAACAACCTTAGCTTCCTTGTACATGGAAACAAGTTCCAAGCACAGAACCCCTAGCATCAAGCAAAATAGCAACGTAATTTTAGCTCCTGAGCAAAATGACTCTCACAATAGCATCAGTACAGTATGCACATTAACATTTGAATATGCTGTATAATAAGCATGCTAATTATAGCAGGGAAAAATACTTGAAGAATAGAATAAGCGGTGGCTATTGGAGGAGAAAGGGGTCAGCATGGCATGGGCTGCTGCTTGATGGTATTCAAAAGTACATGATGGACAGCCAGTGGCATGGTGGTGCATGCCTTTAATCCCAGCACTTGGGAGGCAGAGGTAGGAGAACCACTGTGAGTTCGAGGCCACCCTGAGACTACATAGTGAATTCCAGGTCAGCTGGGCTAGAGCGAGACCCTACCTGTAAATAAATAAATAAATAAATAAATAAATAAATAAACAAATAAATAAATAAAATAAAATAAAATATCCATGATGAGCTGAGCATGGTGCACACAACTTTAGTCCCAGCACTCAGGAGGCAGAGGTTTGAGGCCATCCTGAGACTACATAGTGAATTCTAGGTCAGCTCTGGGCTAGAGCAAGACCCTACTTTGAAAAACCAAATAAATAAATAAAAAGTACATGATGGGGCTGGGAGATGGCTCGGTGGGTCAAGTGCTGGACGCCCAAGTATAAAGACCTGAGTTCTGAGTTGGATCTCCTGCAGTCACATACAAGCTGGATGTGATGCACACCTGGAATTCACACACTGGGAGGCAGAGATAGTAGGATCACTGGGACTTCTGGCTAGCTGAGTTTTGCTGTCCCAGTGAACTCTCGATTCTGTGATACACTGTCTCAAAAAATAAGAGGGGTAGGCTGGAGAGATGGCTTAGGGGTTAAGTGCTTGCCTATGAAGCTTAAGGACCCCGGTTTGAGGCTCAATTCCCAAGTATCTATGTAACCCAGATGCACAAGATAGTGCATGCATCTGGAACTCGTTTGCAGTGGCTGGAGCCCTGGTGCACCCGTTCTCTCTCTCTCTCTCTCCCTCTTTCTCTCTGTTGTTAATAAATAAATAAAAATAAACAAAAAAATAAGCTGGGGTTGAGGTGATTTCTCAGTAGTTGAAGATGCTTGCAAAGCTTGCTGGCCCAGGTTCAATTCCCAGTACCTATGTAAGCCAGATGCACAAGGTGACGTATGTGTCTGAAGTTTGTTTGCAATGGCTAGAGGCCCTAGCATGCCTATTCCCTCTCTTTCTCTATCTGCTTCTTTCTCTCTCTCTCTCAAAAAAAAAAAACTATATATTTTTTAAATGTTTACATTCAACCCAGGTGTGGAGGCGCACACCTTTAATTCCAGCACTAGGGAGGCAGAGGTGGGAGGATTGCTGTGAGTATGAGGCCACCCTGAGACTACATAGTGAGTTCCAGGTCAGCCTGGGGTAGAATGAGACCCTACCTTGGAAAAACCAAAAATAAGTTTAAATTCAAAAGAAATAAAGTGGAGGGAGCTGGGGAGATGGTTCAGTGGTTAAAGATGCTTGCTCATGGGCTGGAGACATGGCATAGCAGTTAGGTGCTTGTCTGTGAAGCCTAAGGACCCAGGGTTGCTTCCCCAGTACCCATGTCATCTAGACGTACAAGGTGGCACATTCATCTGGAGTTTGTTTGCAGTGGCTAGAGGTCCTGATGCACCCATTCTCTCTATCTTGTGCTATCTGCCTCTCTTTTTCTCTCTCAAATAAATAAATAAATTTGTTTTTTTTTGGGTTTTTTTTTTTTTTTTTTTTTTGTTGTTGTTTTTTTTTTTTTTTTTTTTTTTTTTTTTCAAGGTAGGGTCTCACTCTGGTCCAGGCTGACCTGGAATTAGCTATGTAGTCTCAGGGTGGCCTCAAACTCACGGCAATCCTCCTACCTCTGCCTCCTGAGTGCTGGCATTAAAGGCGTGCGCCACCATGCCTGGCAAATAAAATATTTTTTAAAGAGATGCCAGCTCACAAATCAATTTCCCAGGACCCACATAAAGCCAGATGCAAAGTAGCACACTCTTGTGATTCCAAGTACCTACCACCATGGGAGGCAGGGCCAGGAGAACCCCAGGCTCCTGCTACTCTGACTTTCATTTGTAGTCTGGCAGTTACTTTACAGTGACAAAAGACTCTGGTTTACCGACAGAGATATTGTCCCATGACCACTACCTGTGTGTCATGATACATGTCCCCCCCCAAACACACACATACACACTCATAAATAATTTTTTGAAAAAAAGAAGGTAGAGCTGGAGGGATGGCTTAGCAGTTAAGGCACTTGCCTGCAAAGCCAAAGGACCTAGGTTTGATTCTCCAGGACCCACGTAAGCCAGATGCACATGTGTCTGGAGTTCATTTGTGCACCATTCTCCCTCTCTCTCTCTCTTTCTCAAGTAAATAAGTAAATAAAACTAAAATATGAAAAAAGAAGGTAAGACACCTGATATTGACCTCTGGGCCTCTACAAGCACACATATATATGTGCATCTTTGTCCATACACATGAGCATGCAAACATATCACACTCACATATTTTTATTTATTTTATTTTATTTTATTATTTTATTTTATTTTTTTTATTTTATTTTATTTTATTTTATTTTATTTTATTTTATTTTGAGGTAGGGTCTCACTCTAGCTCAGGCTGACCTGGAATTCACTGTGTAGTCTCAGGATGGCCTTGAACTCACAATGATCCTCCTACCTCTGCCTCCCAAGTGCTGGGATTAAAGGCGTGTGCCACCATACCCGGCACATTCGCATATTTTTTAAAAAGGATGTGGGGCTACGAGATGGCTTAGCAGTTAAGGCATTTGCCTGCAAAGCCAAAGGATCCTGGTTCAACCCTCCAGGACCCACATAAGCCAGAGGCACAAGGGGGTGCATGCACCTGGAGTTCATTTGCAGTGGCAAGAGGCCCTAGCGCGCCCTTCTCTCTCTCTCTGTCTCTGCCCCTTTCTCTCTCTCAAATAAATAAATTAAATTAAATTAAAAGGATGTGATGACTCATCAGAGAAAGGAAATTAATGTGATAAAAATTGTAGGGCTGGAGAGATGGCTTAGCAGTTAAGGTGCTTGCCTGCAAAGCCAAAGGACCCAGGTTCAATTCCCCAGAACCCACATAACCCAGATACACAAGGTGGTGCATGAGGCTGGAGTTCATTTGCAGTGGTTGTAGGCCCTGGTGCACACATTCTCTCCCTCGTTCTCTGTCTTTCTCTCTTTCTCAAATAAATAAATAAAAATTTTAAAAAAATAGAATAAAACTTAATTTAGTTTTAAGAAATTGTATCCCAGCACTCAAGGGGCTGAGATAGAAGGATCACTGTGGGTCCAAGGCCAGTCAGGAGCTACAGAGTAAGTTCCAGATCAGCGTGGACTAGAGTGAGACCCTACCTTGGAAAAAATAAAAATAAATGCAGGTGTGGGGAGATGGCTCAATGGGTTAGAGTCCTTACCACGTAAGCATGAGGACCTGAGTTCAATTCCACATCATCCATGTAAGCGATGGGGGTGGCCACTCATACAAGTAACCCAGCCTTGTGGGGAACAGAGACAGGAGAATCCCCAGAGCTAGCTGGTTAACCAAAATGGCAACTCTGGGTTCAGTGAAAGGAAATACACGGAACAGCAATAGAGAAAGACAACTTGTAATCCTCCTGCATGCCTACCAAGTAGCTGGGACTACAGAACTGCGTCACCAAACCTGGGCATACATTCCCTATTGGTTGTTATTTATTTTTATTTATTTATTTGATTGATTTGAGAGAGAGAAAAAGAGAAAAGGCAGATAGAGAAAGAATGGGCACACCAGGGCCTCCAGACACTGTAAACAAACTCCAGATGCATGTACTACCTTGTGCATGTGACTTACGTGAGCACAGGGGAGTTGAACCTGGGTCCTTTGGCTTTGCAGGCAAGTGCCTTAACCACTAATCCATCTCTCCTGCTTGCCTGCTTGCTTGCTTGCTTTCTTTCTTTCTTTCTTTCTTTCTTTCTTTCTTTCTTTCTTTCTTTCTTTTTCTTTCTTTCTTCCTTCCTTCCTTTCTTTCTTTCTTTCTTTCTTTCTTTCTTTCTTTCTTTCTTTCTTTCTTTCTTTCTTTCTTTCTTTGAGGTAGGTTCTCACTCTAGCTCAGGCTGACCTGGACTTCACTATGTAGTCTCAGGCTGTCCTCAAAATCATAGCAATCTTCCCACCTCCGCCTCCTAAGTGCTGAGATTAAAGACATGCATCACCATGCCTGGCAGAGAGAGAAAGAAAAAAAAAAAATGGGCATGTCAGGGCCTCTTCAAACAAGCCAACAAGCTCCAGATGCATGTGCCACTTTTTGCATGTGGCTTTACATGGGTACTGGGGAATTGAACTCAGATTGTTAGGCCTTGTAGGCAAGTGGTTTAACCACTGAGAAATCTCTTCAGCCCAGTAAAAAATTTTTTTAATTGTTTTTGTCTATTTGAGAACAGAGAAAATAGGAGAGACAGAATGGATTCACCAGGGCCTCCTGCCACTGGAAATGTACTCCAGATGCATTTTGTGCATCTGGTTTTACATGGATACTAGGGAATCAAACCTGGGTCAACAGGCTTTGCAAGCAAGTGTCTTAAACCACTGAGCCAACTCCCTAGCCCAAGTTTTGTTTTGTTTTTTAATGTGAGGAACTAGGAGCTGGAGAGAGAGATCAGCAGTTAAGGCCTTTGCCTGCAAAGCCTAAGGACCTAGGTACAATTTCCCAATACCCATGTAAAGCCAGATGCACAAAGTGGTACATGTATCTGGAGTTCATTTGCAGTGGCTAGAGGCCCTGGCACACCCATTTTCTCTCCTTTCTTTCTCTGCTTGCAAATAAATAAATATATAAGAAAGAGATGGTTTCATGGTTAAGTTCTTGCCTGCGAAGCCTAAGGACCAAGGTATAGTTAGGTTCCTTAGTACTCACATACGAAGGTGGCACATGTGTCTGGAATTTGTTTGCAGTGGCTAGAGGACCTGGTGTGCCTATTCTCTGTTTGCCTCTCTCCCTGTCTCCCACAGATAGATAGATAGATAGATAGATAGATAGATAGATAGATAGATAGATAGATAGATAGATAGATATAGATAGATAATAGATAGATAGATAGATAGATAGATAGATAGATAGATAGATAGATAGATAGATAGATAGATAGATAGATAATAAACGTTTCTTGCTGGGGTGGTGGTGCACACCTTTAATCCCAGCACTAAGGAGGCAGAGGTAGGAGTATCACTGTGAGTTTGAGGCCAGCCTGAGACTACATAGTGAATTCCAAGTCAGCTTGGGCCTACATCAAAAAAAAAAAAAAAAAAGTTTCTAACCCTTCCTGGGTCATGTAAATTGAGTATTAAACTTTCTTTTGCCTTTACTTTAATCCCAGCACTAAGAGTCTTGAGTTCGCCACCCTGAGAATACAGAGTGAATTCCAGGTCAACCTGGGCTCCCTACCTTGAAAAAACAAAAACAAAAAAAAAAAAAACTTTCCCTAGAAATCTTATGAATGTTTCTATTCATTTCTATTCAGAGGAAATAGCTACACAATACCTAGTTAGTGAAACCCTGGTGAAGGTGGAAGGAAGGGGAGGAGAAAAGGCATGTGTCTGGAGTTTGTTTGCAGCAACAGGAGGCCCTGGAGCACCCATTCATTCTCTCTCTCTCAAATAAATAAATATTTTTTTAAAAAAGGAAAATTCATAGAGATAAACATTTGTGTTTGCCAGAGACTGGGGGAGGTAGAACAGGGAGTAACTACTTAATAAACACAGTTTCTTTTTTTTTTTTTTTTTTTTTTTTTTTTTTTTTTTTTCAAGGTAGGGTTTCACTCTAGCCCAGGCTGACCTAGAATTCACTATATAGTCTCAGGGTGGCCTCAAACTCATGGTGATCCTCCTACTTCTGCCTCCCAAGTGCTGGAATTATTAAAGGCATGCACCACCATGCCGGCTACAAGGTTTCTTTTGTTGTGATGAAATGTTCTGGAACTAAGTAATAGTGGTACTTGCACATTATCAAGGTATTTAATGCCACTCAGCTGTCTATTTTTAAATGGTCCTGTAAACTCTACCACACACATTAAAAAGTAAAGGTCAGCCGGGCACACACCCTACCCAAAAAAAAAAAAAAAAAAAAAAAAAGTAAAGATCAATTTCATTGGAACTTTTCCTTTTTTTTTTTTTTTTTTTTTTGCTGTTTTTCGTGGAAATATCCTGGAAGATTATCTGATCTGGAAGTCCTCTTTGGCAGATCTACCCATAGCTACACTTCTGAAAGTTATGAAACATCTTTATTTATTTATTTATTTTTGGTTTTGTGAGGTAGTGTCTCACTCTAGTCCAGGCTGACCTGTAATTCACTATGTAGTCTCAGCATGGCCTCGAACTCATGGCGAAGCTCCTACCTCTGCCTCCTGAGTGCTGGGATTAAAGGCATGCACCATCACGCCTAGCTTGAAACATCTTTATTGCCTCGGTATGCTAAATTCTTTTCAACCATCTATTTGGCCAGGCACATGCCTTTAATCCCAGCACTTGGGAGGTGGAAGCAGGAAGTTTAAGGTCATCCTCAGGTAAGTGTCTAGTTTGATGCCAGTCTGGGATACCTGAGACACACACACATGTGTGTGTGTATATACTTAATAAAATTATATATATAATTATATATTATTTATTTATTTACTTCTTTATAATTATATTCCAATTTTTTAAATCTCGTGGTGTCTTTTTTATTTTTATTTATTTATTTGAGATAGAGAAAGAGACAGACACAGATAAAGTTGATGCATCAGGACCTCTAGCTACTGCAAATGAACTCCAGATGCATGGGCCACCTTGTGCATCTGGCTTTATGTGAGCATTGGGGAACCGAACTAGGTACTTTGGCTTTGCAAATGCCTTAACCGCTAAGCCATCTCTCCAACTCTCATAGTGTCTTTTTAAAAAATATTTTAGCCAGGTGTGCGGTCTGCACAACTCCAGCAGAGTCTCAAATGGTGGCCTCAATTCTTGTCTTATGAATTTAAAGAATTAAAATCCATACACCAAGCCAGGTGTGGCGGCACATACCTTTAATCCCAGCACTTGGGAGGCAGAGATAAGAGGATCGCCGTGAGTTGGAGGCCACTCTCAACTACATAGTGAATTCCAGGACAGCCTAGGCTAGAGCAAAACCCTACCTTGAAAAACCCCCAAAAGAGGGGGCGAGCAGAGAGATGGCTTAATGGATAAGGTGCTTGCCTGCAAAGCCAAAGGACCCAGCCAGGTTTGATTCCCCAGGACCCATGTATGTCAGATGCACAAGGTGGCACATGCGTCTGGAGTTGTTATAGCATCCGGAGGCCCTGGCATGCCCATTCTCTCTCTGCCTCTTTCTCTCTCAAATTAAAAAAAAAAAAAATCCATACACAAGAGAGTAAGGTTTAGAGAGACGATTAGATTAAGAGGAAAGAGGAGCAAGTACAGAGAGTTCCCACCATAAGAGAGGCAAAGGGGGTAAAGCCCATGTGTAAGTAGAGGTGGGGTAGGGTCTCACCTCTTCTCAGGCAGCTGGGCTGAGATGAGGGAAGGCTTACCAGAACCTGGAAGTTCAGGAGCCAGCCAAGAGAGAGGCTGCCCACCTGGTAAGTGTCTACTTATAACCTCATTGTGGTAAGCCTTACCTTCCTGCTCAAGTAAGCCAGAGTGAGGGCTGATTGGTCTGGGTTAAGGGCTGGCTCAAGAGGAGGCCTGCCATGAAGACAAGTTTTGGGGCTGAGTTTAACCAACCACAATGCCAGGATCAGTTTTGAATTCTAAGAAAGGAAAACTCCCTCCCAGGAGGGGCACAGGTTGTTTGTAGAAAAACAGATCTAGCTAACTTCTTTAATCAAGAGATAAGGAGTCAGGTGTGGTGTCACATGCTTTTAATCCCAGCACTTGGGAGGCAGATGTAGGAGGATCACTGTGAGTTTGAGGCCAGCCTGAGACTATGTCCTGAGACTGAAGGGATCAAACTTTGGCCTAGTCAGGGCAGCACCTTACTGAGGCCTGTCATCTCTGTGTTGCTTTAAAGAAAAAATGTTGTTTCTATGTTAACCATTCTGGTGTTATAAAAAACAATCTCAAAGCTGGTACAAATCTATGTTTAACTGGTCCCCCTGCTAACAACTTTAACTTCTGCCCTAACAGGTCCCCTTATCCTTTTGTTGCTTGCCTTCACGTGTGGGTCCTGTGTTATTAATGCCTTGGTCAAATTTGTTAAGGATCACTTAGTACAATTAATGGTTCAGAGACAACAGTACCAACCTTTAGATTCATCTCAAAGATTTGAACTGGAACCAAACTCAAGGGGGAATGAAGGGACCAAACTGACGTCATGACAGGCCTCAGTAAGGTGCTGCCCTGACTAGGCCAAAGTTTCAATTTCCAGGAGGGGCGAGCTCTGAGGGCTGAGTATGTACAAACATAACTGCTGCTTGTTTAGCCAATCACGTTAGGAGGTTATCTCCTCTTTCTGAAATTACCCTAGACTTGGCAGTCAAAACCTTAAGACCAATCAAAAAAACACAAGTACAGTTACTGTTCAAATTAGCCAATCATGTTAAAGACTAAAAGCCCACCAAAATTCCTTTAGCTGTGCTTAAAAGGGAGCCTGAGAGCTCCTTGGGTTGTCGCCATTTGTACGAGTGGTTGACCCAGCATGCTGGCTAATTCTGCAGAATAAAAGCTTTATGCTTTTACATACTATTTGACTCTGGAGTCTTTCTTCAGCGATTTTCAGACCATTACAAGACTACGTAGTGAATTCTAGGTCAGCCTGGGCTAGAAAGTGAGACCTTACCTTGAAAACCAAAAACAAACAAAAAGATAGCATTGGGCATAGCAAAGAAATATTGAACCAATATGAGATGTCAAACAAACAGAGCAGGCTGGGGAGATGGTTCAGTGGTTAAGTCACTTGCTTGCAAAGCCTAACAACCTGGATTCGATTCCCCAGTACCCATATAAAGCCAGATATACAAAGTGGCACTGTAAGACCCAGGAAGTGAGGACTCCATTAACCCCGTGAGGCATTGGGGATCTTCTGGAAAAGGAGGGTGGTTAGTTTTTCAATTGTAAAGATCTGCAGAGGAGAAGGGCCAATACTGGAGGGGTGTAGACCATCCGGCCCCAAAGGTGCACCCATGATCCCATCTGTCCACTCTCCTCCTCTCTGACTCCCAGGCAGAACAAATTTTTTCAAATAAATTGTAACCTGTGTAGAGATGTCCTAGGTAATCAACCAGAAGATTTTCCCCTCCTTTTGTTCCTACATCTCACCTGCCATTTCAAGGTTATCATCTTTACCTTCTTTTCAGCCCAATTTTCTAACCTGCTCCATCCATCTGTCTCCTGCCAGGGTGCCCCAAACTTTTTAAATTTATTTTCCTTTTGTTTCCCTTTTTAACCACATTTTTTTACATCGACACCCTTTATTTTATTTATTTTTATTGTCCATTTACTGTTGCACACACCTTCTGCCTAAACACTTGACATTTTATCCAAATCATAAGACCTTTCTCTGGTCCTCATTTGTTTCTTAAATTCCTCAAACTCAGTTTCTGTTCCAATTGCCCTCCCTTTCTACCTTAGATTTTTTTCCCTTGACACAGGACAAACATCTGCCTTTCTCTTTTTGTATGTGAATCCCCTCCTGTGTTCTTTCACCCCTTATGGGTCTCTCTCCACACTCTAGGCCTGCCAACATATACATTTTTTTCCCAACTTTTTTATTATTTCCCATCCCAGCAGAATGTAAGGGTTGGAATGGGACTGGCAAATTAACTTTCCTGCAAAGGATGGTGCCAGGGACTGTGGAGCACCTTTTGGATCTGTCTGGCTGATTGTCCAGAGGCCAGCTTGGAACTTTGAACTGAACCAGTCTAGGAACCAGGAGCTGACACCTGTGACCCCCATATCCTAGGTGCCCACACAAGACCATCCACAGATGAGGAAGTGGGGTTCCTAGCCTTGCACTGCAGTGTTGGAATCAATCTTGGTGGACACAGACTTCCTGGGAAAATGGACTCTTGGTTTTGCCCAATGTCATTTCAAAAAACTTTCAAAGCCTGTAGCCAACCATTTTTCAATTTTTCCCCCCAAAGTTTTTTCTTTTAGGTTTATTCTAATATTGCATTTGTTATATTCCATGGTACCAGGTGAGCTACCAACTTGTTAATCAAGGGGGGAATACAACAGACTTTGAAGAACAAGACACTCCTTCAACATTCAGGCCCCTTCAAAAGAGTCTACATTCTTCCTGTTGTCCCAATGCAGGTCAGCTGGCCCAATCTTGATGGTTGTCATCTCTCAAACAATTGCAGCTGAATGAGCAGCAGTTTTGGTCCAAAGATTTTATTTCTTTTTTTTTTTTCTGTGCCATATCCTTCTACTCACACCTGTCCATTTCTATGCAATGCAACCCTGCACAAGTTCTCAGCACATGGGAATAACAGCAAGCCTCTCACACAAACTGCTTCTAGCCCAGTACAGGTAAAGCTCTTTCTCACCCCTATAAGCCAAACCTCACAGTCCTTAGTTCTTAATGCATTGAGGTCTTTCAGTTCTGACTAGAATAGTCCATCAAAGCTGTACTTGAACAGCTTTTTCTTTTTTTGATGTTTTATTTTTATTTATTTATTTATTTGACAGAGGAGGGGAGAGAGAGAGAGAGAGAATGGGTGCACCAGGGCCTCCAGCCACTGCAAATGAACTCCAGATGCATGCGCACCCTTGTGCATCTGGCTAACGTGGGTCCTGGGGAATCAAACCTGGGGCCTTTGGCTTTGCAGGCAAATGCCTTAACCGCTAAGCCCATCCCTCCAGCTCTGAACAGCTTTCTTAGGCCAAGGTTTCATATTCTTCCACATTCCTCTCAAAAATCAGCTCCAAAAGGACAAAAGCCACACAGTCATGTGTCTAGCAGCAATTCCACTCCTCTGGTACCAATTTTTTTATTTTTTTAGAGAGAGACAGACAGAGAGAGAGGGAGAGGGAGACAGATAGAGGATGGGCGCACCAGCAGTCTGTCAGCTGCTGTGAACGAAATCCAGATGCGTGCACCCCCTTGTGGGCAAGTGCGGCATTGTGCCCTTGTGTCACTTTGCATCTGGCTAAACGTGGGACCTGGAGATTGGAACCAGGTTCTTAGACTTATCAGGCAGGTGCCTGAACCACTAAGCCATCTCTCCAGCCCCTCTGGTACCAGTTTTACTGTTGCAGTCAGTTTAGAGTTGCTGCACAAAGAACCTGATCCAAAGCAGTTTATGGGAGGAAAGGGTTTATTTTGGCTTACAGACTCGGGGGAGCTCCATGATGGCAGGGGAAACTGTGGTATAGCGGAGGCTAGACATCACCTTCTGGACAACATCAGGTGGAGAACAGCCTCAGGAGAGTGTGCCAAACACTGGCAAGGGGAAGCTGACTATAACACCCATAAGACCATCCACAACAATACATCACCTCCAGGAGACTCCAATTTGTAAATTGCTACCAGCTAGGGACCTAGCATTCAGAACACATATGTTTATGGGGGACACCTGATTCAAACCACCACACTTTGTGTGTGTGTGTGTGTGTGTATAGTTTATTTATTTATTTATTTATTTTTATTTTATTTTATTTATTTATTTATTTATTTATTTATTTATTTATTTATTTATTTATTTGGTTTCTCGAGGTAGGGTTTCACTCTAGTCCAGGCTGACCTGGAATTAACTATGTAGTCTCAGGGTGGCCTCGAACTCTCGGCGATCCTCCTACCTCCGCCTCCCGAGTGCTGGGATTAAAGGCATGCGCCACCACGCCTGGCTTATTTTTATTTTTTGGTTTTTCAAGGTAGGGTCTCACTCTAGCTCAGGCTTACCTGGAATTCACTATGTAGTCTCAGGGTGGCCTCGAACTCATGGCAATCTTCCTACCTCTGCCTCCAGAGTGCTGGGGTTAAAGCTGTGCGCTACCACGCCTGATTATTTATTTATTTTGAAAGAGAGAAAGAGGCAGAGAGAGAGAGGGAGAGAATGGGCATGCCAGGGCTTCTAGCCACTGCAAATGAATTCCAGATGCATCACCCCCTTGTGCATCTGACTTACATGGGTCCTGGAGAATCAAATGAGGATCCTTTGGCTTTGCAGGCAAATGCCTTAACGGCTAAGCCATTTCTCAAGCCCTGCTTTTTTTTTTTTTTAACTTTAATTTCATTAATTTCACAGTAGCCCATGGACAGAGTTTTAAGTGTCAAATAGGTCTGCTACAAAATTGGTTACCACAAACTGGCAATCCAAACTGGCAGGGGCCTTAGCCCTTCCTACCTCACTTCTCATTCTCCAAAGAAGGCATTTGCAGTTCTTTAAGCAAGGGCTGCTGGTGCTTGCTGCCTTTCCTTTTTCTTTTAAAGACTTTTAAAAATGTTTGTTTATTTATTAGAGACACAGAGAGGGAAAGAGAGAGAGGGAGAGGGAGAATGGGTGTGCCCAGGCCTCTAGCCACTGCAAACGAACTCCAGATGCATGTGCCCTCTTATGCATCTGGTTTACGTGGGACCTGGAGAATTGGACCAGGGTCCTTAGGCTTCGCAGGCATGTGCTTTAAGCACTATGCCATCTCTCCAGCCCTTGCTGCCTTTTCTATGAAGACCATGAATATATTATTATTTTTTTTTCTTCAGTGCTAGACATGCATGCTAAGCAAGTTCTACCATTGAGTCATATTGATGCTGGATTTTGGGGTTCAGGAGGGAGTCCCTCCTATTTATAAACCCCAAGTTTGGGTTCTGTCCTAATTTTTTAAATTTTTTTTTTTTTTTTTTTTGAGAGAGAGAGAGAGATAGAGAGAGGGGGAGAGAGAGACAGATAGAGATGGGTGCGCCAGCAGTCTCTCAGCTGCTGTGAACAAAATCCAGGTGTGTGCGCCCCCTTGTGGTCAAGTGTGGCATTGAGTCCTTGAGTCACTTTGCATCTGGCTAAACGTGGGACCTGGAGATTGGAACCCGGTTCTTAGGTTTAGCAGGCAGGCACCTTAACTGCTAAGCAATCTCTCCAGCCCCTGTCCTACTTTTAACAAAGAATTGAGAAAGAAGAACTCAAGAAGGCTAAATTATGAATTATTAAGTTTATTTAAGGAGAAATCAGAAATTATGGGGAATATTTTAAGGGAGATTGGGATCTAAGATGGAAGGCTGGAACAGAGTCATAAACATGTGGGAAGTAGGAAACATGCTCTCATGTGGAAAACACTGCATAGTTTATAAGGTTCATTTAAGGGAAATTGAGGCTTTCAAGAAAGACTGGAGTAGAGCCACAAGCACATGGAGGATAGAATTTAGGAGCTTGTACAGGGAGATTTAGAAGAAACACCCATCTGCCATAGAAGAAAGTTAATGGTGGTGACAGAAGAATAGCAGAGAGAAAATATGAAAGCAGAGACCAAGAAATTCAGCAAAGAAATGAGTAGTTAAGAGAGTTACACTCATGGTTACTGTGAATTTAAAGAAATTACAAAGGGGTTGGACAGATGGCTTAGCGGTTAAGGCATTTGCCTACAAAGTCAAAGGATCCTGGTTCGATTCTCCAGGACCCACACAAGCCAGATGCACAAGGAGGCACATGCGTGCCCAATTCTTTCTCTCATTCTCCCTCTTTCTCCCTCAAATAAATAAATAAATAATAGTTGATTTTAAAAAAAGAAATTGCACAGGGAAACTTCATGGCCATTAGCAGAATGAGTATGTTCCATACTAGAACATTTATTTTCCCTACTCTTCCTCACAAACAATCCAATTACTATTAAAGGTTAATACCTTCCTTATAATTTGTTTATAAATAGCAAAGTACTTCAAATTAGCTGGGCATGGTGGCACAAGCCTTTAATCCATGAATTCGAGGCCACCCTGAGACTCATAGTGAATTCCAGGTCAGCCTGGGCTACAGCAAGACCTTTCCACGAAAAACAAAAAACAAAAAAGGACTGGAGAGGTGGCTTAGCAGTTAAAGCACATGCCTGCAAAGCCTAAGGACCCTGGTTTGATTCTCCAGGTCCCACGTAAGCGAGATGCACTTGGTGGCACAAGCATCTGGGGTTTGTTTGCCATAGCTAGAGGCTCTGGTGTGCCCATTCTCACTCTTTCTCTCTCTCTCTCTCTCTCAAATAAATAAATAAATGAAAACAAAAAAAAATAGCAGGCCTGGAGTTAATGAGAGCACCCACGTTGTAGATCTAGAATGTAAAGGAAATATGCATGTGGTAGATTCAGAGAGCAGAGGAAAATCATGCATGTAATAATTAAAGTGAGAAGTGACTCCAAACTTTTAAGCAGAGGCAAGCAGAAGAGTTCCCCAGACCCAAGAAACAGTGTTATGCTCTCCTCCTGCACCACACAGCCGGGCTGAATGAGGAGGAAGCTAGACTCATGGGTATCCAAACTTATGCCTCCCAGCATTTGGAAGGTGGAGGCAGGAGGATCAGGAGTTCAAGGTCAATACCAGGCAAGCTTCTTAACTGCTAAGCCAGCTCTTCAGCCCAAGGTCAATATCAGAGCTCCAGACCAGCCTATGCTACCCTGTCTCAATTGAGAATATTTCTTTTTTTTTAAGACGGCTGGAGAAATAGTTCAGCAGTTAAGGCACTTACCTGAAAAACCTAGTGACCTGGGTTTGATTCCCCAGGACCCATGTAGGGCCAGATGCACAAAGTGACACATGCATCAGGAGTTCGTTTGCCACAGGTAGAGGCCCTGGTACACCTATTCTTATTCTCATTCTCTCCCTCTCCTCTTGCAAATAAATAAATAAATAAATAAATAAATAAATAAATAAATAAATAAATAAATAAATAAATAAATTCTCACCCTGAGAATACAGAGTGAATTCCAGGTCAGCCTGGGCTAGAGTAAGACCCTACCTCGAAAAACCAAAAAAAAAAAAAAAAAAATTTTTTTGAGCCAGACATGGTGGCACACATCTTTAATCCCAGCACTTGGGAAACAGAAGTAGGAGGATTGCTATGAGTTTCAGGCCAGCCTGAGACTACACAGTGAATTCCAGGTCAGCCTGTGCCAAGTCCTCCAGCCACTGCAAACAAACTCCAGATGTACACGGCACATGCATCTGGAGAGAGAATGGGCACACCAGGTCCTCCAGCTACTGCAAACGAACTCCAGATGCATGCGCCCCCTTGTGCATCTGGCTTTCGTGGGTCCTGGAGAGTCGAACCTGGATCCTTTGGCTTTGCAGGCAAACGCCTTGACTGATAAGCCACCTCCCCAGCTCCACGAATGCTTTTAATCCCAGCACTTGGGGAGGTTTGGAGTATCAGCATGAGTTTGAGGCCAGCCTAAGCCTATGAAGTATAGAGAATAGGCACACCAGACTCTGTAGCCACTGCAAACAAACTACAGATGCATACACCATTTTCTGCATCTGGCTTTATGTGGGTACTGGAAATTGAATCTGGGTCCTTGGGTTTTGCAGGCAAGCATTTTAACAGCTGAGTCATCTCTCCATCCCTAGAGGCCTGAACTACTTTTTATGCCGGGTTTTTTGTTTTGTTTTGTTTTGGTTTTGGTTTTTCAAGGTAGGGTCTCACTGTAGCCTAGGCTGTCCTAGAATTCACTATGCAGTCTCAGGCTGGCCTTGAACTCATGGTGATCATCCTACCTCTGCCACTGGAGTGCTGGGATTAACAGTATGCCACCACCCCTGGCTAAGTGCACTTTTATAACCCCATCATTTGGATGGTAGAAGCAGAGTTCCAGGCTACATAGCAAGACTCTGTCTCAAGAAATTAGTAATGTAGGCTGGGAAGATGGCTCAACAGTTAAAGGTGCCTATTACAAAGTTTGCTGGCCCAGGTTTGATTCCCCAGTACCTAAGTAAAGCCAGATGCACAAAGTGGTGCATGCTTCTGGAATTCATTTGCAGTAGAAAAGGCTCTGGCATGCCCATTCTCTCTTTGCTTAAACACACACACACACACACACACACAAACACACACACACACAAATATCCTTAAGGAATATATATTATATATTATTCAATGATATATTACAAACTAAAAGTAGAAAATTATGTTAGCATGCCACTTTGAAAAAAGTGTCCCAAATATAATGCAGTACTACCTAAGAACCATGATACCTTTTTTCCCACCCATTTTTTTAAAAAAGGGTGTCTGGTATAATTTATATGAATATTTAATGTTGTTCTCCCTGCCTCCTGAAAAGCTGTTACTAATGAGACGGTTCTACTCACAAGCTGAGACTTGAGACTGCGCCATATGTGTGCAAAGACTGGAGAAAGAGACAACAAAACATGTCAGAGCTCAGCCCAGGGCATTTCTCTCTTTTTAAAATTTTTATTTATTTATTTTTATTTTATTTTAATTAATTAATTAATTTTGATTTTTCAAGGTAGGGTCTCACTCTAGCCCAAGCTGACCCTAAATTCACTATGTAGTCTCAGGGTGGCCTCAGACTCATGGTGATCCTCCTACCTCTGCCTCCCAAGTGCTGGGATTAAAGGTGTGTGCCACCACACCCGGTTTACATTTTGATTTTTTGAGATACAGTTTTACCATTTAGCCCATGCTAGTATTCAATTTGCAATCCTCCTGCCTCAGCCATCCAAGTTGCTTAGGATTACAAACTTGTGCCACCAGGCCTGGGTAACATTTTTTTGACATTTTAATATTCCTTTTTTGGTTTAAGTGTATTTTCCAAGTTTGCTATAGTACACACAAAGATGACCTGGCTGACCTGATTTTCAAAGAATTAGAGTGTGAGGCTATTTGAGAATTTGACCTTTATCAAGAAACAAGACAGGGAGCCGGGCGTGGTGGCGCACGCCTTTAATCCCAGCACTTGGGAGGCAGAGGTAGGAGGATCGCCGTGAGTTCGAGGCCACCCTGAGACTATGTAGTGAATTCCAGGACAGCCTGAGCTAGAGTGAGACCCTACCTTGAAAAACCAAAAAAAAAAAAAAAAAAAAAAAGAAAAAGAAACAAGACAGGGGCTGCAGAGATTCTTAGTGGTTAAAGAGTTTTCCTGCAAAGCCAGAGGATCCCGATTTGACTCTCCAGGACCCATGTGAGCTAGATGCACAAGGGAGTGCATGCATCTGGAGTTCCTTTGCAGTGGCTGGAGGCCCTGGTGTGCCCATTCTCTCTTTCAAATAAATAAATAAAAATATTTTTTTAAAAAAAGAGGGGCTAGAGAGATTGCTTAGTGTTAAGGTGCTTGCCTGCAAAACCAAAGGACCTCAGTTTGATTCCCCAGGCCCCACATAAGCCAGATGCACAAGATGGCGCATATGTCTGGAGTTTGTTTGCAGTGGCTGAAGGCACTGACACACCCATTCTCTCCCTCTCTCAAATAAATAAATAAAATAAAAATATTTTTAAAAAAGAAAGAAACAAGACATTAGCCGGTCATGGTGGCACACGCCTTTAATTCCAGCAGAAGAAGTAGGAGGATCCTCATGAGTTTAAGGCCACCCTGAGAATATAGAGTGAATTCCAGGTCAGCCTGGGCTAGGATGAGACCCTACCTCGAAAACAAAACAAAACAAAACAAAAGAAATTAAGAAAGAAGAAAGAAAGAAAGAAAGAAAGAAAGAAAGAAAGAAAGGAAGGAAGGAAGGAAGGAAGGAAGGAAGGAAGGAAGGAAGGAAGGAAGGAAGGAAGGAAAGGAAAGGAAAGGAAGGAAGAAGACATTAGGGGCCAGGTAGAGCACCTCAGGGCTGTCAGGATCTAGAGTGAGACTAACCACGAATCACTGCAGAGGCTCGCGGATAGGCAGGGCAGGTAAGCAGAGCTGGGGAACAGATGGTGGCATTCAGACAGCAGGAACTGGCTTCGGATCAGCTTTGGTTCCCAGTGGACAACGAAATCCCTGTGTGCAGGGAGACCTCCAGATGGCGAAAATGCTGCCTAATTATTGTGGAGGGCACTCATCTATTTTCTAGTCTAGCTCAGGGGCATGTTCCAAGTTCCTCAAGAGAGACCAAGGATAGTGAAACTGATGGAGTCTGACCCCCTAGGGTTTCAAAACTTCTATCAGGGTTGGAGAGATGGTTTAGCAGTTAAGGAGCTTGCCTGTAAAGCCTAAGAACCCAAGTTGACTCTTCAGGACCCAGGTAAGCCAGATGCACAATGTGGCGCATGTGTCTGGAGTTCGTTAGCAGTGGCTGATAGGATGGAGAGTGAAGTTTCAAAGGGGCAAGTGGGGGGAGGGAGGGAAATAACATGGGATATTGTCTACAATTAAAGAAGTTGTCAATAAAAATAATAATAAATAATAAAAATAAATAAGTAAATAAAAGTGCACAGGCAATAAGAAGGAAATGGGATTTTTTTTCTCTTGGAGTCTTCTAAACCTCAGCTTCTTTCTGTATTTTGGAGGAAAATGAAGGGTTTTTAAAAATATATATTATTTATTTATTTATTTATTTGAGAGAGAGAAAGAGGCAGGGCCTCCAGCCACTGCAAACGAACTCCAGATGCATGCACCAACTTCTGCATCTGGCTTACGTGGGTCCTGGAGAGTCAAACCAGGATCCTTTGTCTTTGCAGGCAAACACTTTAACCGCTAAGCCATCTCTCCAGCCCATGAAGGAGGTTTTAAATTTTATTTTATTTTTGTTTTTTGAGGTAGGGTCTCACTCAAGCCCAGTCTGACCTGGAACTCACTCTGTAGTCTCAGGCTGGCTTCCAACTCAGTGATCCTCCAACCTCTGCCTCCTAAATTCTGGGACTAAAGGTGTGCACCACCACACCTGGTTAAAATATTTTTATTCATTTATTTGCAAACAGTGAAAGAGGAGTAGGGAGGTAGAGTGTGGGTATGCCAGGCCTTCTTGCTTTTGCAAATGAACTCCAGACACATACTGTGAGCATCTGGCCTATGTGGGTACTGGGGAATCAAATCCTGGCTGGCAGGCATTGCAAGCAAGCACCTTTAATCAATGAACCATCTCTCCCCCTATTTCTAATTTTTTTTTTTTTTTTTTTTTTTTTTTGTTTTTCGAGGTAGGGTCTCACTCTAGCTCAGGCTGACCTGGAATTCACTATGTAGTCTCAGGGTGGCCTCAAACTCATGGTGATCCTCCTACCTCTGCCTCCCGAGTGCTGGGATTAAAGGCGTGCGCCACCACGCCCGGCTTCTTTTTTGTTTTTTGAGGTGGGGTTTCACTCTAGCCCAGGCTGACCTTAATGTCCTTAAGTCTGCCCTTGCAATAGGATAGTTACCTAGATCTGTTTTTCCAATGATCATGGTATCTCCCCTGCCAGGTAAGTATGGATCTGTTTTTCCATAAACAACCTAAGCGCTTCCTGGGAGGGAGTTCCCCTTTACTAGAACTCAAACCTGATCCTGGCATTGTGGTTGGTTAAACTAAGCTCAGCCCCAAAACTTGGTGTCATGGCTGGCCTCTTCCTGAGCCAGCCCCTTGAGTCCACACCAATCAGCTCTCTGTTTGCTATTTTCTTTTTTGTTTTTGTTTTGTTTTTCAAGGTAGGGTCTCACTCTAGACCAGGCTGATGTGGAATTCACTATGTCATCTCAGGATGGCCTTGAACTCACAGTGATCCTCCTACCTCTGCCTTCCCAGTGCTGGGATTAAGGCGTGCACACCTCCATATCTGGGTTCAATCTACTCTCTTAGGCTCACTTGAGCCTAAAGGTAAAGCCGGCCACAATAAGGTTATAAATAGATCCTTACCAGGTAGACAAGCCTTCTTTTTTGGCTTAGCACCTCTCCTGAATTTTTAAATCCCTATTCTGATAAGCTCCCTGCTCATCTCCGCCCTGCTGGTCTGAAATGGGGAGTGAGACTCCTAGCCCTGTCCCTACTCCCACATGGGCTCCTATTCCTGCCTTCCACATGGCAGAAACTCTCATACTTTTCTTCCTTTTCCCTGAATAAATGTAGTAACTTGATAATTTAATAATTATCCACCAGGCATGGTGGTGCACACCTTTAATCCCAGCACTTGGGAGGCAGAGGTAGGAGGATCGCCATGAGTTTGAGGCCAGTCTGGGGCCACAAAGTAAATTTCAGGTCAGAGTAAGACCTTGCCACAAGAGGGGTGGGGGCTCGGAAGATAGTTTACTGGTTAAGCTTTGCTTGCAAAGCCTGACAGTTTGAGTTCAATTCCCCAGTACCCACATAAAGCCAGACCCACACTGGCACATGCTCTAGAGTTTGTTTGTAGTGGCAAGGGACCCTGGTGAGGCCATTCTTTCAAATAATTTTTTTTTTTTCGAGGTAGGGTTTTACTCTGGCCCAGGCTGACCTGGAATTAACTCTGTAGTCTCAGGGTGGCCTTGAACTCACAGTGATCCTCCTACCTCTGCCTCCCGAGTATTGGGATTAAAGGCATGCGCCACCACACCCAGCTTCAAATAAAAAATATTTTTAAAAACCAGAAAGAGGGCTGGAGGGATGGCTTAGCGGTTAAGGCGTTTGCCTATGAAGCCAAAGGATCTGAGTTCGATTCTTCAGGACCCACATAAGCATCTGGAGTTTATTTGCAGTGGCTAGGGGCCTCTGTCTGCTTCTCTCTCTCTCCCTTGCAAATAAATAAATAAAAACTTTAAAAAAAACCAGAAAGCTGGAGGGATGGCTTAGTTTAAGGCATTTGCCTGCAAAGCAAAGGACAGTTCTGGAGGACCTGGTGTGCCCATTCATCTCTGGAGTTTGTTTGCAACAGCTGGATTTCCTGGTGTGCCCATCTCTCTCTCTTAAATAAATAAATAAATAAATAAATAAATAAATAAATAGTCTTTAAAAAAAAAAAACAGAAAGAAGGGCTGGAGAGATGGCTCAGCAGTTAAGGCACTTGCCTGCAAAGCCAAAGAATCCAGGTTTGATTCTCCAGGTTCCATGTAAACCAGATGCACAAGAGGGCACATGCATCTGGAGTTCATTTGCAGTGGCTAGAGGCCCTGGTGTGCCCATTCTCTTTCTCTCCTTGCAAATAAATAAAACATTTTAAAATAAAAAAAAAAACAGAAAGAAAAAGCTGAATGGGTATATACCTTGGTGATGGTTCTATCTCAATGGTGGTAATTGACCTATTTATATATGTATGCATGCACTTATTAATTTTTTTTGAGACAGGCTCTCACTCAAGCCCAGCCTGGCCTTGAACTCACAGCAGTTCTCCTACTTCTGTCTCCTGAGTGCTGAGATTAAAGATGTGTACCATCATGCTCAACTCCTATCTATGTTTGTTTGTTTGTTTTTTCTCTTTGAAAGTATTTTACTTCAGGGCTGGAGAGATGGCTTAGTGGTAAAGTGCTTATCTTCAAAGCCAAAGGACCCAGGTTTGATTCCCAGGACCCATATAAACCAGATGCGCCAGGAATGATAGCACACGCCTTTAAGTCCAGCCTGGGCTAGAGTGAAACCCTACCTTGAAACACAAAACAAAACAAAACAAAACAAAAACAAAAACAACAACAAAAAAAACAGATGCACAAAGTGGCACATGCATCTGGAGTTTGCAGTGGCTGGGGCCCTGGCACACTCGTTCTATCTTTATTTGCCTCTCTCAAATAAATAAACTATTAGAAGAAAGTACTTTACTTCAGATTTTAAAATGAACAGTTTAGAGCTGGAGATGACTTAGCAGTTAAGGCACATGCCTGCAAAGCCTAAGGACCCAGGTTCAATTCTCCAGGTCCCACATAAGCCAGACAAACATGGTGGCACATGCATCTGAAGTTCATTTGCAGTGACTAGAGACCCAGGCATGCCCATTATGTGTGTGTGTGTGTGTGTGTCTGTGTGTCTCTCTGTCTTAAATAAATAAATAAATAAATAAATAAATAAATAAATAAATATCTTTATACAAAAATGAAGTTTAGCTGGGCATGGTGGTGCATACCTTTAATCCCAGCACTCAGGAGGCAGAGAAAGAACAGCTTTCATACTGCTTAATGCAAAAATGCAAGATACCCAGTATTCCCCCAATACAATGCTTCTGGTAGCCTTGAACTCATGGTGATCCTCTTACCTCCGCCTCCCAAGTGCTGGGATTAAAGGCAGTCTTGCGCCACCATGCCCAGCCTGTTTTTGTTTTTTTTTGTTTGTTTGTTTTTTTATGTTGTTGAATTTTGAGATAGGGATTCATTATCTCAGCCAGGCCTTGAATTCGCTAAGTACCACAGGCTGGCCTTGAACTTGAAGTGGTAGTGCTGCCTTAGACTATTGAGTGCTCTAGGATTATAGGTATGCACCACCACACCCAGCTAATATTTGTACTTTTTTGTTGTTGTTTTTTCAAGGTAGGGTCTCACTCTAGCCCAGGCTGTCCTGGAATTCACTATGTAGTCTCAGAGTGGCCTCGAATTGCCTCCCAAGTGCTGGGATTAAAGGTGTGCGCCACCACACCTGGTTGTACTTTTTTTTTTTTATCCCACATACATATATAATAAGCATGTAAATCTTTATTGAGAGAGAGTTTCACTATGCAGTCCAGGAACTCATGATGTAGATCAGGCTGGCCTTGAACTCTACACCAGGCTGTTTCTGTCCCTGGAGTGCTGGGATTGTAGGTGAGTGTCACAACACCCAGCTTCATGTAAATCTTTTTTTTTTTTTTCCAGAAATGATTGTTAGGACTAGGGGATGAAAGTGATGAGATGAATTGCAATGAGTCTCAATGACAAGATCCAGCTTCTTACCAGCTGTTTCAGCAAACCCACTTGGCTTTGCTGTTTCCTAAATTCTGAAAGAGTGGATTATAAACCTGTCCCAGGGAGCTGTTGCCAGGATTGAGAAGCACTGTGCACAAATGTTCCACACAGTGCTTGGCTTAAGGACAGTGCTTAATAATTATTAAAGCTGACTCTCCAGAAAGGAACTTGGTTGCCTTGACTGGTGCCCTTGAGTGGCCCTTAGCTGCTTACACACCCTCCTTCTGTTTTGACCATGAGAGTCTAATAGGATCTCATTCCTTAATACATTTTTACCTGATTGCTATCCCCATTCCCTTTCTCAACTATCTAAAGTGGCTAAATGGCAATTCTTAGTATATTTGGCAAATTGGCACTGTGCCTGTGTGTGTATGTGTGTGTGTGGTGTGCGCACGTGCGCACCAGAGGGAGCAGAGCATGTGGAGGTCAGAATAGCCTAGAGGTGTCTGTGCTCTTCTTCCACTTTTTAAAAAAAATTTTTTAATTAATTTATTTTTTTATTGACAACTTCTTTAATTGCAGACAATATCCCATGGTACTTCCCTCCCTCCCCCCACTTTCCCCTTTGAAACTTCACTCTCCATCATATCCCCTCCCCCTCTCAATCTGTCTTTCTTTTCAGTTTGATGTCATGATCTTTTCCTCCTATTATGATGGTCTTGTGTAGTAGTGTCAGGCACTGTGGGATCATGGATATCCAGGCCATTTTGTGTCTGGAGAAGCACGTTGTAAGGAGTCCTACTCTTCCTTTGGCTCTTACATTCTTTCTGCCTCCTCTTCTGCAATGGACCCTGAGCCTTGGAAGGTAGGTTTGAGATGTTTCAGTGCTGAGCACTCCTCTGTCACTTCTTCTCAGCACCATGGTGCCTTCTGAGTCATCCCAAGGTCGCCACCATCTGAAAAGAGAAGCTTCTTTAACCAAAAGCGAGAGTAGCATTAATATATGGGTGTGGACATTAAGAGAAGTGCTTACTGGGCAGTTTGGTGAGCATAGTATATACATTTAGTGAGACACCAGCAGACATTACACCCTTAGGGCTCATGACTACCCATCGTACGTTTTCAGTATCAGGGATGTATTCCCTCCATGGAGCGGGCCTCTAGTCCAATTAGAGAGCAGTTGGTTTCCCCCATAACAGACATACCACTATTGCACCCATTGACTCATTTGGCCTGGCTGGCCAAATTTAAAGCTTGCAGTGTTCACTGTTGAGTATCTCCAGTGGTATTTTCTCTCTCCCATTGAACTTTTTTTTTTTTTTTTTTTTTTGTATTTTGAGGTTGGGTCTCATTGTAGCTCAGGTTGACCTGGAATTCACTATGTAGTCTCAGGGTGGCCTGAAACCCATGGTGATTAAAGGTGTGTGCCACCATGCCTGGCCTTTCTTCCACTTTCTTTGAGACAGGATCATCTAAAGATGGTCCAAAGATGTGGGCTCTGTCGCTTAGCTGGTTAAAGCGCCTGTCTAGTAAAGATGATCCAAAGCTTCTCTTCTCCAATCATCATCCAGAAATGTCTGTCTGTTCACACAGCAGCTGAGAAGATAGATCCTTTTTCTCTCTCTCTCTTCTTTTCTTTTTTCCCCTTCCTCCAGTTTGGTGTCATTCTCAGGACTGAACCCAGGGCCTTGTGCATGTATGGCAGGCAAGTGCTCTACTGTTGAGCTCCACTCTCACTTCCTGGACATTAGTTTACCAGCAAGCATTTGTTGCTAAACTGCTATAAAAGTATCTACAGTGTTGTAAAAAATGGGAGAAGCCGGGCGTGGTGGTGCACACCTTTAATCTCAGCACTCGGGAGGGCAGAGGTAGGAGGATCACCATGAGTTTGAGGCCACCCTGAGAATACAGAGTGAATTCTAGGTCAGCCTGTGCTAGAGCGAGACCCTACCTTGAAAAAAAAAAAAAGGGAGAGAGGGTTTGAGAGATGGCTTAGTGGTTAAGGCGTTTGCCTGCAAAGCCAAAGGATCCTGGTTCAATTCTCCAGGACCCACGTAAGCCAGATGCACATGGGTTGCATGCATCTGGAATTCATTTGCAGTGGATGGAAGCCCTAGCGTGCCCATTCTACCTTCTTCTTTCTCTCTCTCAAATAAACAAATAAATGGGAAAATTTTTCTTTTGGTTTTTCAAGGTAGGGTTTCACTCTAGCTCAGGCTGACCTGGAATTCACTATGTAGTCTCAGGGTGGCCTTGAACTCATGGCAATCCTCCTACCTATGCCTCCCAAAGGCTGGGATTAAAGGCAAACATCACCAATGCCTGTTGAAAAAAATTATATATATATGGGGGGGGGTTCAAGATAGAGTTTCACTCTAGCCCAGGCTGACCTGGAATTCACTCGGTAGTCTCCGGGTGGACTTGAACTCATGACAATCCTCCTATCTCTGCCTCCCAAGTGTTGGGATTAAAGGCATGTGCCACCACGTCCAACTGAAATTTTGTTTTGTTTTTTTTTCGAGGTAGGGTTTCACTCTAGTCTAGACTGACCTGGAATTCGCTATGTAATTTCAGGATGGCCTCGAACTCACAGCGATCCTCCTACCTCTGTCTCCTGAGTGCTGGAATTAAAGGCGTGCACCACCATGCCCGGTGCAATATTTTAATTATTATTTTTTTATTGACAACTTCTATACTTACATACAAAAACACATGATATTTCCCTCCCCTCCCCCATTCCACTTCAGAACTCCAATCTCCATCATATCCCCTCCCTCTCTCCATTAGTCTCTCTTTTAATTTGATGTCATCATCTTTTTCTTCTATTTTTGAGGGTCTTGCGAAGGTATTGCTAGGCACTGCAAGGTCATGGATATCGAGGCCAATTTCTGTCTGGGTGGATGCATTGTAAGAAGTCATACCCTTCCTTTGGCTCTTCCATTCTATCCGCCCCCTAATATTTTTTTTAATTAAAAAAATATGAGCTGTAGAGATGGCTCATCTGTTAAAGCACTTGCCTGCAGAACCTAACAACCCAAGTTCGATTCACCACCACCCACATAAAGCCAGATGCACAAGGTGGCACATGCATTTGGAGTCTGTTTCCAGTGGCTGAAGGCCATGATACTCATTGTCCCTATCTGTCTCTCTTCTATCTTCCCTTGCAAAACAAAAATATTAAAAAAAAATTTTTTTAATAGGGAGAGGCCAGACATGGTGGTACAAACCCATAATTCCAGCACTAGTGAGATGGATGCAAGAGGATCAGGAGTTCAATGTCATCCTAGGATACATACTGAGTTTGAGACCAGCTTGGACTACATGAGACCCTGACTCAAAAAAGGAGGGTTTTCCAGGTTAGCCTGAGCTAGAGTGAGACCCTGCCTCGAACCCCCCCAAATAATAATGATAAAAATAATAAAATAAATTAAATTTTTAAAAAGGAGGGGGCTGGAGGCATGGTTTAGCGGTCAAGTGCTTGCCTGTGAAGCCTAAGGACCCCAGTTCGAGGTTTGGTTTCCCAGTACCCATGTAAGCCAGATGCACAAGGTGGCACATGCATCTGGAGTTTGTTTGCAGTGGCTAGAGGCCCTGGTGTGCCCACTCCCCCTCCTCAGCCTCTTTCTCTCTCTGTCTGTTGCTAATAAGCTAATAAATAAACAAACAAAGTTAAAAAAAAAAAAAAGAGTTGGAGAAATGGCTTAGCAGTTAAGGCATTTTCCTGTGAAGCCAAAGGATCCTGGTTCGATTCTCCAGGACCCACATAAGCCAGATGCACAAGGGGCACATGCATCTGGAGTTTGTTTGCAGTGGCTAGAGGCCCTGGCATGCCCTTTCTCTCTCGGTCTGCCTCTCTTCTATCTCTCTTTCTGCTTGCAAATAAATAATTTAAAAAAAAGAGAGGCCTGGAAAGGTGGCTTAGCGGTTAAGCGCTTGCCTGTGAAGCCTAAGGACCCCGGTTCAAGGCTTGATTCCCCAGGACCCACATAAGTCAGATGCACAAGGTGGCACATGCATCTGGAGTTCATTTGCGGTGGCTGGAGGCCCTGGTGCGCCCATTCTTTCTATCTGCCTCTTTCTTTCTCTGTCTGTTGCTTTCAAATAAATAAATAAAAATGAAATTTTTTTTTTTAAAAAAAGGAGGGTAGGAGTCGGGCATGGTGGTGCACACCTTTAATCCCAGCACTTGGGAGGCAGAGGTAGGAGGATCACTGTGAGTTTGAGGCCACCCTGAGACTACATAGTGAATTCCAGGTCAGCCTGAGCTCCTGAGCCCTGGTACACCCATTCTATCTCTCAAATAAATAAAAAATATATATAATAAAAATATTGTATTTTTATTTTCTTATATGAGCTGGAAAGGGCTCAGTGGTTAAGGTGTTTGCCTGCAAAGCGTAATGACCAGGATTAGATTCCTCAGTAACCATGCAAAGCCAGATGCACAAAGTTACGCATGTGGAGTTTATTTGCAGTGGCTAGAGACCCTGATACACCCACTCTCTCTCCTCTCTCTCTGCTTGCAAATAAATAAAAATTCTAAAAAAAATATTTGCAAGTGTGTGTACATAGGTCTTCTTGCCACTGAAAATATAAGCCAGATATATACTTCACTTTGGTGCATCCAGCTTTTTGTGTTCCAGCTTTACATGAACAGTGGGGAATTAAATGTAGGCCTTCAGGGTTTTCAAGCAAACACCTTTAACCACTGAGCAATTTTTCCTGTCATATTTTATTGTTTTGTTTATTTATTTTTTCGAGGTAGGGTCTTGCTCTAGCCCAGGCTGACCTGGAATTCATTATGTAGTCTTAGGCTGGCCTTGAACTAATGGCGATCCTCCTACTTCTACCTCCCTTCCCAAATGCTGGGATTAAAGGCCTGACTTTAAAAAAAAAATTATTTATTTTGCAAGCAGAGAGAAATAGGCATGTGCCACTTTGTACATCTGGCTTTATGTAGGAACTGGGGAATAAAACCTGGGTTTGTAAGCTTTGGAGGCATGCACCTTAACCCCTAAGCCATCTTTCCAGCCGTATTTTATTTTATTTTATTATTATTTTTTTGGTTTTTCGAGGTAGGGTCTCACTCTGGTCCAGGCTGACCTGGAATTAACTATGTAGTCTCAGGGTGGCCTCGAACTCTCGGCGATCCTCCTACCTCTGCCTCCCGAGTGCTGGGATTAAAGGCGTGCACCACCACGCCCGGCTCCCAGCCCTATTTTATTGTTTTGAGGTAGGGTCTCACTCTAGCCCAGGCTGACCTGGGACTCATTCTGTAGTCCAGGCTGGCCTTCAACTTAAAGCAGTCCTCCTACCTCAGACTCCACAGGTGTGAGCCACAGTGCCTGGCCCTGGGGTATTTTAACGCTTACTAGAATTCACACACTTATGAGCAAGCAGTTTTAAGGCTGAAAGAGGTGCCACAGCCTGGCATTGCTTGATATGATTTCTTATTGGACAAGGAGCATTAATGGAAGAAATTCATACCTCATTCAGTCTCTCTGATAAACTAAGCTGGTTCCACTTTCCCCTTCCAGCTCAAGCTCAAATCCATAAATCCATGGGCAAAAGAACTCCAGATTAGATATGACTGTATGTTCTCTGTCTTCCTTACACACAGATGCACACAGAGTGATGTTAAGTACAGCAATATTCAAAAGCCAGGCCCTGTGACAACAGTCCCTTCAGGCTTGTGGACTGAGAGTCCTGTAAATGCTGGCAGGGCAGCGAGACACACCCTGTTCTGCGTGTGTGATTTATGCCTCTGGCAGCGAAGTCCCTGACAAAGAGGCATGTCACTGGAACACATGCTCTTTGTTCACGGAGGTGCATGCCAGCACCGGCTGTGTAAGAAGGCACAGTGCCCTATCTGTAGTCTCTCCTCCTCTGGCTCTTTTGCTTTCTTTCTATTTGCTGCACGTTGTGGCTGTTTATGAATTACTTTGTAGCTTAATCTTATATAACTCACTTTTATTCTGTGAACTATGTACCACAGGGAAAGTTCTTCATACCCCAGTTTGTCATAGAGGAAACAGCCTCAAGATTTGTGTCCATCCTCCCTAGGGTCAGTACCAACCTCTCTTGGGAGTCACGAGGTTACCCCTCCTGTAGCACAAACCTAATTCCTCTCTACTACACACAGAATGCCATCAACAGCACCCCCTTCACTTGCAAGAGGACACCTGCATACTATCTGGTATCAACGTTCTCTGCAACTGCTAATCTACTGTTCCAAAGCAGGTGTGCCCTGCCCATGACTCAGCCTAAACTGAGGGTGCAACAGAAAGATGACAGCCTTTTTGCAACCAGAACTATCTAAGGCTGAACCCTAGCTCCACATCTTGTTGGCAGGGCTTCTTTTATAAAGTGCCTAAAACTCAGTTCCTCACCTGTTCAGTGCAATTAAAATATCACCCATTCCACAAGATTGTCTGGGGATAAAATGATACAGCTAGCCCTTAAAAGCTGATGTTCCGTGATTGCCTTTTAGCTCATGGAACTGCATCCAGATTTTATTGCTGCAATTTGTTTGTACCTTCGTTTTCATAACCTTAAGTCCTCTGGTAACAGTTAAGGAGCACACCCTTTCTTCTGCTTGTTTCCTTAAGTACTTCATTTATTTTTATTTATTTATTTTCGAGGTTGGGTCTCACTCTAGCTCAGACTGACCTGGAATTCACTATGTAGTCTGAGGGTAGCCTTGAACTCAGTGATCCTCCTACCTCTGGCTCCCCAGTGCTGGAATTAAAGGTATGAGCCACCACCCCAACCTAAGTACTTCTTTTATTTATTTTAAAATTCTATTTATTTATTTATTTGACAGAGAGAAAGAAGCAGAGACTAGAGAGAGAGAGAGAGAGAGAGAGAGAGAGAGAGAGAACGAGAGAGAGAATCTGCAAAGACAGTCCAGACGCATGTGCCACCTTGTGTATCTGGCTTACTTAGATCCTGGGGAATCGAACTAGGTCCTTTGGCTTTGCAGGCAAGTGCCTTAACCGCTAAGCCATTTCTTCAGCCCGTTAACTCTATTTTAAAAGTTGATATGTAATTGATTTAAAAGTTTGGACTGCTGGCCACTAAGGCAAAGTGGGAAGGAGAAGGCTTAACTTTTGTAATACCTTAGGTTAATGCATAGAGATTTACACTTTTGTCCAATAAACTGTGTTTAACCTTTGATGACTCCTGTCAATACTAGAAACAAGAAGGTATCTGACTTGTCACATTCTCTGTATGCTTTTACTCCCTAGAGGCCGGTAAAGCACTCACCCTAACATTGTGCTCTAACTACAGGGACCCTCTGAGCCAGACCATAACAAAGGCTGCCTGCCAGGCTTCCCCTAAATGGAGGCCAAGAATTTACACACCTCACCGGGGTGCCCCAAGGATTGAGAGGTCTGCTGGGGAGCTCGGGACTGAGGCTCCTTTAAAAATGTTTGCATTTGCTAACTCACATTAAAATGTTTAAAAACAAACACAGAGGGAAAGCTCCAGACTAGGACTGCTCACTTAGAGCATCGCTTGGACAAGCGGCCGAAGCTGCCTCGGTCCCTGCACAGTTCTTTGGAGGCTAAACCGCTCCCGGTGCCACGAGGTACCATTCAGGCGGGCAGCGATTCCGTCCCCACAGGGGTCCTCGATGGCACTTGAGAACCCATTTGGCCGAGAGAGACTGCGGGGATCAGGCTGTTTGCCCAAGATTGAGAGTGGGTGAGTGAACCCCAAAACCCCAGCCTAGGACTGTGCGGGCGGGGGTGGGGGGGAAACTTCACATCCCCTGCCGGCGCGGACGAACTTGGGTCCCGGGAGGAATCCCCGCAGCCGCACTGGATCAATCCTCTCGCTCCAACCAACGTCGGGACAAGAGAACGGGGTTCCAGCTGGGCGGGGGCGCTGAAGCCCCCTGGAAGGTCTTACATCAGCTGCCCCACGTGCGGCGGCCGGAGGGAGGGCGGTAGGAGGAGCGCTGGGTTCCCGGGGCTGCGCCTTAAGCCTCCGCCCCGCCTCCCGCCGCGCGCCTCCCCGCCCGTCCTTGGTGCAGCCCGGGTGCCGAGCCGAGCGGCGCCGCGCAGGGCCGAGTGGAGCCGAGCATCGCTCGCCGCGCCGCGCCGCGTCGCCGGTTTAAACGCAGTGCGGGGCCGCGGCCGGGGGCGGCGGTAGTGAGGCCAACGCCGCGCTCCAGCCCCCTTTTCCCTCCATGGTTTCTCTCCGCTCCCGCGAGTAACTTGGCTCCGGGGGCTCCGCACGCTTCTCGCCGCACGCCGTCTCGGATCGCGCCGCCGCTGCCGCCGGCAGACTTCCCTCTCCCCCCCTGCCCCAACCCCTTCCGACGGCCCTCGCCGCGCAGGCCGGGACGCCTCTCCCCCCTCCGCCCCCCGCCGCGGAAAGTTAAGTTTGAAGAGGGGGGACGAGGGGAACATGGACATGAAGAAGAGGATCCACCTGGAGCTGAGGAACCGAACCCCGGCAGCTGTAAGCAGAACCCCCCCCCCCGCCTCGGGCGCCCGCGTCCGTTTCTCCTTCCCTCCCCCATGACTTGCACGTAATGGTGGCCACCTGCGGGGCCGTGGGTCTCCGGCCGCGACTCGCGGAGACGCTTGCTCGCAGCTCGGACGGGGACGGGCAAGGCTGGCAGGCAGGCGGGCGGGCGGGCGGAAGGCAGGCGCGGAGGGGGAGCGAGCGCGCGGGCATTAACTCTTTGGCGCCCGCGGGCCCCCGCGGCCGCGGGGAGGGCGGCGGGTGGAGAAGCAAACTTTGAGCTGCTCCTCTTCCCGCAGGGAGCGCGTGTGCGTGTGGCCAGCGGCGAGGGCGGGCGGGCGCGGGGGTTGTGTAACGCTGGGAGCCATGTTTGCAGCCTCCCGACCGGGATGCGCGGCCGGGCGGAGGCCCCGGGGCCTGCCGAGGAACCGCCACCGTCAGTCCCGTTGGGCCCGCCGCCGGCCAGGCCGGGGCTTAAGGCTCCGTGCGCCCGGGTCTGGCGACCTAGAGGGCCGGCGGATCGGCCCTACGAACGAACGAAGGAACGGTCTCCCGGGGTCGGGGCCTGGCGGGTGGCGGGGTGGGCCTTGCGGAGACGGGCCGGGGGTCGAGGACGGGGGTTCGGAGCCCCTGGAGCGCGGGGCCTTGGGCGGGCGCGGCCTGGCGCGGAACGGGGGAGGGGCGGGCCTGGCGGCGGAGGTGGCGCAACCGCCGCCCCTCCCGAGGCCAAGTTTGAAAAAAGGATGCGGTTCCCGCCATTTTTTCAAGCCTTAAAAAAAAAAAAAAAAAAAGACAACTTTTCTTCCTCATTTGCCTCGTTCTCCTTCCGCCCTCGGCTTTCGCCATGCCGTCCTTCCCGGTCGGCCCGATACCTTCGTGGACGGTAGCTTTCACCCAACCCCCGCGTCGCCGCCCGGAGCCCTGACCGAGAGAGCCCGGCCCCTCGGTGTGGGCGGGCGGCGGCTCCGCGCGCCAGCCTGGGCGCGCCACAGCGCCATGTTGGCGGGCGCCGTCTTCCTCCGCCGGGTGAGCCGGTCGTGTCCACCCGCCTTCGCCCTCGGCGCTGGCCGCCGGGTCCCCGGGGCTGCCTCGTCCTCCCTCCCCCCTCCTCCGCGCGCTGGCTCCGCTTGGCTCCGTTGGCCCCGGCAGAGCGGCGCTCGGCCTCATCTGCTGGTGGACGTCCCGCCGGCCACCCCTCCTCCTCGTTCTTAAAAGGGCAACGGGGGTGGCCACCGGCACACGGGGCTCGGGCGGCCTGTGCCCCGCACGTGCTCGGCGCGGCCTCTGCGGCCCACGGCGCGCCCCAGGCCGCGCGTCCGACGCCTCCCGTGCGTGCGGCGTGGGTCTGGGTCCCCGGGTTCACGCCAGGCGACACCCCCCGCCCTCCCCTCCACGCTGATAGATGAAGTGGTCTCCGATCGAGGGGACTCTACCGAGCTACCACCTTGCCGGGGTTGGCGCGAGGCCGCGCCCGGCGCCCGCAGGTGGCTGTGGTCAACAAGTGGTGAACCTGTGGGGGATGGCCGACCAGGGTGTGCCCCTGGGATGCTGGAACCTTTTGTGCTGCCGCCGACACCCGTCCTCCCCCACCCCACCCTCGGGCCTCGAGGTCACCGTGGCCAAGGTGGAGGGCGGGCCCCATGAAAGGAGAGGGCTGGCACTCGCTCTCCCGCGGCTCGTGGGGGTTTAAATGCACATGTCTCTTCCCGTCTCTCCGTCAGACATTTTGTGCCTACCACGTGCTAGCTAGTACATTGAATGGCTAACCGTCCTCCCTGGCCAATTTGCAAAGAGGTGCTCTCGCCCTCCTGGACTCGCTCATTCCAGACTTTTTGCCGTGCAAATCAACGGAGTAGGAAGTAACTAAATGTAGCCAAAGTGCTCATTTTTCAACTTGAGTCTTTAAAAGCCCTCTTGCCAAAAACAGGACAGAGCCATGTAACTAATTAAGAAGTCAGTTTGTGGGTCATACTAGTCACATGAAAAGTGCCCAAAAGCAACAAGTGGTTAGTGGATACTGTGCTGGACAGGGCTGCCTTAATAACTTAACAACCACACTGGTTTATTAAATAGTTGACGACTCACAGAATTTATTCCAGGGCCCGAGAAACCGGCGTGAACAAGATTCATAAGCCTCGGACTCTGGGGCCAGGTTAGTGCCCCATGGTGCCTGGGTACCTTCGTGTAGTGGCACTGGAGTGGTGGCAATTAGGTACTCAGGTCGGAGGTCTTAACCTAAAACCGGAGGGTTTTGAAGAAATAATGCTGTATTTTTTGGTTTTCCGAGGTAGGGTCTCATACTAGCCCAGGTTGATCAGGAATTCACTATGTAGTCTCAGGGTGGCATCAAACGATGGGCAATCCTCTACCTCTGCCTCCTGAGTGCTGGGATTAAAATCGTGTGTCACCATGCCAGGGTTTTTTTGTTTGTTTGTTTGTTTGTTTTTTTCTTTCCCAAAGTAGGGTTTCACTCTAGCCCAGGCTGACCTGGAATTTGTAGTCTCAGGGTGGTCTTGAACTCACCGTGATCCTCCTACCTCTGCCTCCTGAGTGCTGGGATTAAAGGCATGCACCACCACACCCAGTTTGAATTTCTTTTTAAAGAGATGGTCTCTGTGTATCTACTGGCCTGCAACTTGCTATCCTTCTGACTCAATTTTCTAAATGTTGAGATTACAGGTATGTACCATTATACCTGGAAATGCTGTAGACATTTTTTTCTCCTGATGTAGGGTCTCACTCTAGCCCAGGCTGACCTAGAATTCACTATGTAGTCTCAGAGTGGCCTCAAACTCATGGTGATCCTCCTACCTCTGCCTCCCTAGGGCTGGGATTAAAAGTGTGCACCACCACATCTAGCCCATGCTGTGGTTTTTGAAGAATTTAAAATTTGAGTTTTGCACCAAGGTGTGTTATCCTTATGGCAAATGAAAAGTTCTAATATGGCACGTTTTTAATGTGTGTTGTCTTAGAGTATGCTACAGCAATCTGTGTTATTTCTAGCTGTTAAGGAATAGACTTGGTTTCTGGGCCTCTGCAGACTCAGTTGCTTGGGAAAGTGGAAATATCTCATTCCCCTGCTGAATGTATTAAGTATGGACAAGGTGCTTTTTGAAATAGGACAGTATGTCCTCATGGTTAACCTGAATGCTTTTCAAAATCAAGTGAAATTAAATGAGGAGGTGAGTGGGCATTGACTTTATTATGTTATTATTATTATTATTTTTTGAGGTAGGGTCTCACTAGTCCTGGCTGACCTGGAATTCACTATGTAGTCTCAGGGTGGCCTCAAACTCACAGTGATCCTCCTATATCTGCCTCCCACGCGCTGGGCTTAAAGACATGTGTCACCATGCCTAGCCCATTTTAAATTTTTTTTATTTTACTTATTTGAGAGAGAATAGGTGTGCCAGGGCCTTTAGCCACTGCAAATGAACTCTAGAAGCATGCCCCATCTTGTGTATCTGGCTTAAGTGGGTTCTGAGGAATCGAACCTGGGTCCTTTGGCTTGAAGGCTAGTGCCTTAACTACTAAGCCATTCCCTCAAGCCCCATAATGTTTTTAAAAACCAAATGGTATGCTCGTTTCCCCAAGAAAAGTTTGTAAGGACATACTTAATTCAATTTTTCTATATTTAAGCCCATTTCTTTGGGGTGGGTGTTTGAGGCAGGATCTTTTACTCTAGTGCAGGCCAGCCTTGGACTCATAGCAATCCACTTACTAGTATTGGGAATATAAAGGTGTACACCAACATGCCTCACCAGAGTAGATTTTTATACTGGGGGAAATGCTGTAAAATGAGATTGCAAAAAAGTTTAATATAGGGCTGAAGAGATGGCTTAGTGTTTAAGGTGCTTGCCTGCAAAGCCTAAGGACGCAGGTTTCACAGTATCTCTGTAAGCCATATGCACATGGTGATGCATACTTCTGGAGTTTGCAGTGTCTAGAGGCCCATACTCATTCATTTTCTCTCTCATAAATAAAAATAAATAATATTTAATGCAAAAAGAAAGAGAAAGCCTGGTGTGGTGATGCACATCTTTAATCCCTGCACTTGAAAGGCTGAGGTAGGATCACCTTGAGTTTTAGGCCAACAGAGTGAATTCCAGACCAACCTGGGTTAAGAGTGAGGCCCTGCTTCAGAGGACAAAAAAAAAATTATAGACATGAGTAGGAATTTTTTGCTTTTTGGTGCTGTGAATTGGACCCAGACCATGTGCTCTATCAATTGGCACGATCCCCAGCCCCTAGGCTTACTGGTAGGGGTTGTAGCTCAGTAGTAGAGCACTTATCTTGTATGCATTTGCCCCTGATTCAATCCCCCATGTTGCCCAGAAAAAAAAAGGTGTGAATTACTTCGCCAGGAATAAATTGAACAGTGTTACAACATACCATATATGCCACAGAAATTGGGGTCATTATGAGAAAGCCCTGGCATGCAGTAGCAGCATATAAACCAAATTTAGTTGTGTACTAACACAGGAAAGGAATACCTGTTCTTCCTTATGTGAGGGTCTCATCTTTCCATTGCATGCGCATGCTGTGTCATGAGCACCGATGAGGCCTGCAGCTCAGGACTGCTACCCTTCATATTTCATTCAAGGTTAGAAAGCCCAGTAGCAGCTTCCTGAAGTGATAAACATTCTGTGCCCTGTGAAACACTGTACAGCATGCTGGACTGTGATGATTCTCATGCTGTTAGTCTTCCTTCACCCTTGTTTGTTGGGGGAAATTGACATGTTTCCTTAGCTTGCATTTTCTTCTTTGTTGCCCTGTTGCATCTCCTACCCCCCAACTTTTGGCATTTATTCTCTGCTGTGATGTGATTTTGAGCTCTACTGGATAGTCTAATTGGTTGCATAGCAACTAATTGGGGGGGGTTCCCCCTTGTACAAAAAATACATCTTTAAAGAAAAATTAGATACAAATAAGCCAAAAATTGAAAGAGGTAAGCAAAAATATATATCACACATCTATGTATTTAGGTGTGTAGTTTACAAGATTGTTTAATTTTCCAAACTTGGGCCATGCTGTTAGCATATACTATCTTATTATCTTTTAAAATAAATACTAGAGTGAACATCTTTATCATTTAATATTTTATAGCCTTTTTAGTGTCTGTACAAATTGCTAATAGAATCCTTCCTCTCTTTACCTACCAGGACAATATAGGAACTTCCCTTTCGATGTATCCTACCTGATTTTTCTGCCACATGTGAGCCTGATGTACACACCTGTAACTCAGGCACTAAGATAGGGAGAGACAGGGCCTGTTGTCATTTTCTTTATTGTTCTTGTCTGGCAAGCACTCTACTACTGAGTTATACCTTAACCTTTTATTGATTTGCAGATATTCGTTTAAAATAAAAGGGTAGCCGGGCGTGGTGGCGCACGCCTTTAATCCTAGCACTCAGGAGGCAGAGGTAGGAGGATTGCTGTGAGTTCAAGGCCACCCTGAGACCACATAGTGAATTCCAGGTCAGCCTGGGCTAGAGTGAGACCCTACCTCAAAAAACAAAAAACAAACAAAAATAATAATAATAATAATAAAAGGGTAAAAGGGCTGGAGAGATGGCTCAGCAGTTAAGGCATTTGCCTGCAAAGCCAAAGGACCTCAGTTCATTTCCCCAGTACCCATGTAAAGCCAGATGTACAAAGTGGTGCATACATCTGGAGTTCATTTGCAGTGGCTAGAGGCCCTGGTGCACCTTCTCTTCCTCTCCTCCCAGTTTTTCTCCCTCTGTAAATAAACATTTTGGGGGTGGGGCTTTTTAAGGTAGGGTCTCACTCTAGCCCAGGCTGACCTGGAATTCACTATGTAGTGTCAGGGTGGCCTTGAACTCACGGTGATCCTCCTACCTCTGCTTCCCAAGTGCTGGGATTAAAGGCATGAGCCACCACGCCTGGCTCAATTTTTAAAATATGTTTTATTTATTTGAGAGAGAGTGGGCATGTCAGGGCCTTCACCAATGCAAACAAACTCCTGATGCATGCACCCCCTTGTGCATCTGGCTTACATGCATACTGGGGAATCAGACCTGGGTCTTTAGGCCTTACAGGCAAATGCCTTAACTGCTAAGCCATCTCTCCAGCCTCTAAACAATTTTTTTTAAATTAGTTTGAACATTGGTTAACTTTGAAGAATGGAAAATGTACTGAGGAAATTCATTTCCTATATTTTTAGATTATTTCACTTATTAGGAGCATAGTCACTACATTTTATGTTTTTATTTTATTTTATTTTATTTTTATTTATTTTTATATTTTATTTTTATTTTTATTTTTATTTTTGAGGTAGGGTTTCACTCTAGTCCAGACTGACCTGGAATTCACTATGTAGTCTCAGGGTGGCCTCGAACTGGGATTAAAGGCATGCACCACCACACCGGGCTTTTACATTTTTATTTTTAAAGAGAATAAGCTAAATACATTGCAAGGAAACCAGGTGTAGTTCATGCCTTTAGTCTTCTACCACTTGGAGGAGGATCACTGGAGCTACAAAATGAGTTCCAATCAGCCTGGGCTGGAGTGAAGATCCTTAAAAAAAAAAAAAAAAAAAAAAAGGGCTGGCTGGGCGAGGTGACTCACACCTTTAATCCCAGCACTGGGGAGGCAGAGGTAGGCTTGCCCTGAGTTCCAGACCACCCTGAGACTATATAGTGAATTCCAGGTCAGCCTGAGCTAGATGCAAAAGGTGGTGCGAGTGTCTAGAGTTTGTTTGCAGCGGCTGGAGGCCCTAGCATGTCCATTCACTCTTCTCTCTCTCTCTCAAATAAATAAATAAAAGATATTAAGGAAAAAAAGAGCTGGGTGTGGTGGCGCATGCATTTAATCCCAAACCTTGGGAAGCAGAGGTACAAGGATCACCCTGAACTCAGGCCACCTTGAGACTACATAGTGAATTCCAGGCCTGCCTGTGCTAGAGGAACACTCTACCTCAACCCCTCCACCCCCCACCCCCCACTTCCCCCCACAAAAAAAAATAAACAGAAGAAAACAAAAGCCTGCATGCCTTTAATTTAATCCCAGCATTTGAGAGAGGCAGAGATAGGAGAATTGCTTTGAGTTCAAGGCTACCCTGAGACTACATATTGAATTCCAGGTCAGCTGGGGCTAGAGTGAGACCCTACCTCGAAAAACAAAAAGACATAAGTAACAAACAAAAAAATCAAAGCCGTACGTGGGGACACGTGCCTTTAATTCTAGAACTCTGGGATGTGGAGGTATGAGGATTGCTTTGAGTTTGAGGCCACTCTAATACTATATAATGAATTCCAGGTCAGCCTGGCCTAGAGTGAGATTCTACCTTGAAAAACAAAAAAAAAAAAAAAAAAAAAAAAAAAAAAATCAAACTTGCAAAGATAAGCAGGTGTGGCAGTAATAGTTGAACCACTGTCCACTTACTGCTTTTCTGAATTGATCATTGGCAACTGGACATTGAGGTGCATACTGTAATCCCAGCACTTTGGAGGCTGTGGCAGAAGAAGCACAAGTTTGAGGCCAGCCTGTGTTACAGAGTGAGATCCTGTCTCAAAACCAAAACAACGAAAGAATTGGCAACTCAAAATGGTATTTAATTTCTCCATGCCTTTCTCCCTCTCCTATCATAGGAATGCAATTGTGGAAGGTGACCCAACCAGTTAGGTAAAATTGATCCTTTTCCAGAGTAGCTGAGGCAGTGGCAAGTGAGAACATGATGGAGAGGAAGAAAGGAAAAACCTGTGTGATCACAATATATAGTTCAATTTTCAGTGAAAAATTAGACTAATGTGGAAAAAAAAATTTTTAATTTGTTTATTTACTTACTTGAGAATGAGAGAGAAAGGAAGATACAGAGAGAGAGAGAGAGAGTACAGGCACACCAGCATGTGGCTTACATGGGTACTGGGGAATTGAATGTGGGTCCTTAGGTTTCATAAGCAAGTGCCTTAACCATGAAGCCATCTCTCCAGCCCTAATATGGAAATTTTGAGACAGGGCCTTATGTCGTTTAGAATGGCCTCCAACTTCCTGTGAGCTCCTGGTACTCACCTGCCAAGTGCTGGAATTACAAACCTGAACCACCATAACCATTTAGTTCCTAAGTGTTATTACTCTATTCATTTTTGTGGTTTTTCAAGGTAGGGTCTTTGGCCTAGGCTGACTTGGAATTTACTATGTAGTCTCAGGGCAGCCTTAAACTCATGGCAGTGCTCCACCATGCCCACCTCTATTCATGTTTGAGAAGAAGCTAGCTTAATAGGAGAATGACCAAAAAAAATAGTGATTTTTGTCTTCAAAAGCTAAGTTTTCCATCTTTGAACAGAAGGTCACCTAATTCTCTCTTGGACCAAATAGCTCCCTAAATTGTACAAACACAGAACTATGCCTTTCTTCCTTCTTTGTTTTGTTTTTTCGAGGTAGATCTCACTCTAGCCCAGGCTGACCTGAAACTCACTATGTAGTCTCAGGGTGGCCTCGAACTCAGGGCCACCTACCTCTGCCCCCCAAGTGCTGGGATTAAGGGCGTGTGCCACCACGCCTGGCTTCTTCCTTTTCGACTTTTTGGCTTTTTGAGGTAGGGTCTTGCTGTAGCCTAGACTGACCTGGTATAATTCGCTACGTAGTGTCAGGGTGTCTTCAAACTCACGGGGATCCTCCTACCACTGACTCCCAAATGCTTGGGATTACTGGTGTGTTTTCCCATGTTTAGCTCCTCTTTGTTTCTTTTCAAACATCCTTGCTAAGTAACCCAGGCTGACTGCGAGCCTCCTGCTTCAACCTCCTGCATAACAGGGATGACTAGCCTTTGCCACCCGTTCTGTTTAGAACCTTAAACAGATTAGAAGGCAACTGGTGGGGTTTGCAGACATTTTACCACTGAGCATGACCTTAAACAAGACCCTACTTTATGTAGTAATTCTTACTCTTTGTGCTTATTCTCCAGTGGCTTATTTTACTGAGCTTCTGCAGCTCTGCTCCAGGGGTAGCACATTTCTTGACATTCTCAGCATTCCTAGAAGTCAAGGGACAGGTCTTTTTTGCTTAGCCAGGCAGCCTCCGTCCTATTTATTGGCTCCTACTGGGGAGGAAAATTAATTCTCACTCAGGTGCGCATTCCTTGAACTACTTGTTCTCTCATTTTGAAACTTAGCTACATCTGTACTCATCCAATCTCTTCTCCAGAGGGAGAGTCATCTCGCCTGTGTCACTGAGCTATTCCCCCCCCACCCTGTCAGCCCCCCTCCCCCATTATTTGTGTGTGGGGGGCGTGTGTGTGTGTGTGTGTTTTTTTTCGAGGTACAGTTTCACTCTAGTCCAGGCTGACCTGGAATTCACTATGTAGTCTCAGGGTGGCCTCAAACTCGTGGTGATCCTCCTACCTCTGCCTCCCGAGTGCTGGGATTAAAGGCGTGCGCCACCACGCCCGGCTTCATTTGTGTTTTTTAAACAGGATGACTATGTAGCCCAGGTTGGCCTTGTAGTCCTCCTGCCTCTACTTCCCAAGTATTGGTATTAAATACATATACCACTACACTCAGGATTCATCTCTTGGGTTTTTTTGTTTTGTTTTGTTTGAAATGCCATATTATGATTCACCTTATTTATTTTTATTTAGGTTTTTTAAGGTAGTCTCACTCTAGTCCAGGCTGACCTGGAACTCACTCTGTAGTCCCAAACTGGCCTTCAACTGACTTAGTCCTCCTACCTTTGCCTCTGAAGCACTGGGATTAAAGGTGTGTACCACCACGCCTGGCACCTTATTTATATTGTCTTTTTGCCTGTGTGGGTGTGCACGTGTAAGTACAGATGCGTGTGCCCTGTGTGAAGACCCAAGGAAAGCATGGGATATCTCTATGTTAACTCTTCTGCAGTTGTTTCCTTGAAAATGGAGTCTCTCACCACACCTAAAGCTTCTGTTTCCATTCCGTTGGCTGGAGAGCTAATACCAGCAATTCTCCTGTTTCCACTTCCCACAAGACTGGGGTAATAGGTTGTGTGTTGCCATGCCCTGCTTTTTATGTGGGTTCTGGGTATAAGTTCGTAGGGTCTTGCTCCAGCCCAGGCCAACCAGGAATTCACTATATAGTCTCAGGATGGCCTCAAACTCACGACAATCCTCCTACCTGCCTCCCAAGTGCTTGGATTAAAGGTAGGCGCCACAACCCTGGCATACCTTTTTTATTTTGTTTTGTTTTTGAGGTAGTGTCTTGCTCTAGCTCAAGTTGACCTGGAATTCAGTATGTAGTCTCAGGATGGCTTTGAGCTCATGCTGATCCTCCTACCCTCTGCCTCTTGAGTGCTGGGATTAAAGGCGTGCACCACCACACCTGGCTCAGCCCTTGTTTATCTTAGGCTGGCCTAGATCCTTCTGCCTCTGCTTCCTAGTGCTAGGATTACAGGTGTGTGCTACAATACCCAGTTTTATTTTCCTAGATGTCTGAAATTAATGCATTAGGTATAGGCGCCACTCCTTTAATTCCTCCTATGTCCAGCCTTGATTCTCTGTCTTCCACACCCAACTTGCAACTCAATCAAACCTGAACATACCTCTTTTCACAGCCCCATTCCCCGAGTTGCCTCTTCACAGTCTTCATACTGTTTGACATTTGAGACAGGGTCTCACTATATAGCAAAGAGGATGGCCTTGAATTTGAAATACTCCTGACTTTCCCTCCTGCCTTCTGGGATCGTCATGTGTAGTAGACAGCTTCAGTTGCTGGGATGAACCTCCAGACGAAACACAGTTTATGGGAGGAAGGGATTTATTGAAGCTACAGATAAGAGGGGAAGTGCCATAATACAGAAGAAGCTGGCCCACTTTCACAGGTCCAGGCAGAGAGGGAAAAATAAAGCAACCACCACCAGCACAAGCAAACACACTCAGGAACTACATAATGGCAGAACTCCAGCACTCTGCATGTCTTTTGTCTAGAAACAGATCCACCTACAGTGACACCTCCAGCCAGGCAGCTGGAGATCTAAATTACAAGCTTTAATAAACTCATGAATGTATTCGGAGCCATCCATTCAAACTACCATACTGTGGTACTCCCCCCATAGCAGTTTCCGATGACCCCTTACAGTAGTTAAAATAGGATTTTATTGAGCCCTGCTTGGTCACACACCTTTAATACTAGTACTCAGAAGGCAGAGGTAGGTGGATCACTATGAGTTCAAGGCCACCCTAAGACTACATAGGGAATTCCAGGTTAGCCTGGACTAGAGTTAGACCCTACCTTGAAAAATCAGGAAAAACAGGATTTTACCCTAAGTTGGAAGGCAGTGTGGCAGGTTCTCTTCTCACTTAACCTATGGGCATAGGAGTATCATTTGTATAACATTCTGTTGTCTGATCTAGTTTTGTAAATGGACCGTGGAAGTGCAGAACTGTAATACCAGCAGTCAGGAGGCTGAGGCAAGAAGCTCCAGAGTTGAAGGCCAAACTGGACCTACATAGTGTATATATTTCAAGACACCAGGGGAAATAAGTGGAGGGGGGGTATCACTCTCTTTGTGTAATTGTGTCCTATTTTTTGGACTTTTTTTTTAGGTTTTTGAGTTAGGGTCTCACTCTAGCCCAAGCTGACCTGGAATTCACTATGTAGTCTCTTGGGTAGCTTTGAACTCACTGTGATCCTCCTACCTCTGCCTCTCAGAGTGCTAGGATTAAAGGCGCATACCACCACATCCAGCAGCAGACCAAGTTTATCTCCATAGATAGCTCAGTTCTGGTCATAATTGGCTTGAGTTTTCAGATAGGCTGATTCCTTATAAAACGAGGGAAAAGATAGATGGCAATGGTGTTTAGGAAAGCAGAAAAAAAGGTATAAAAGTTATACTAGTACTGGGCATGGTGGCACAGGCCTGTAATCTCACCACTGCAGTAGGATCTTGGGTAATTTAGTCAGACCCTATCTCACAAAGAGGGGAATAAATGTTCATGGTAGGGTGCTTTTCTAGCACATGAGGCCCTGAGTTCAACTCCCTAGCATCCCCTCTGCCCCCAAAAAAAAAAAGTGTAATAAATATACATGCTTCTGGAACCAAGACTCTTGAACACTGAGAAGTGGTGAGTCATTTAACACGTTGAGAGAACTGATGGCGTCCTTCTTTGTAAATGTACCATCCAGTGGTACGAGTACCAAGCCAGTATGTATGGCCCACTTGTTAGTAGTGATTGGAGTAGCATCACTGGATTTGTACTGGAGGATACATTGTTACTAGCACCTCATCTCTTTAGGTTCTCAGTATCTCCCATGTGCATGCTTATTTGGAGCTGTTAAACATGATAGATTCTCACAAGAATGCTTTTGTGGAGCTATTAAAACTGCAGTTGCCATCCCTGTCAATAGGTCAAAGTGTGTTAAAGTAGCAGGCTTCAGAACCAACCCCACAGCAAGAGAAATTATGGTAGATTTACTCAGTAGACTACTAAATAATTAGTATTCAGAATCATCAGCCACGATACCCTTGTATGGATTTGAATTCTGAAAAAGACTTAGGACTGAAGAAGGAATCTAATGTCTTCAGAGTTTTCTACCCTGTAACCCAGGTGGGACTTGTATGTGTGTATGTGTAATATATGATGTGGGAGTGTATGCACGTGCATATGCCCAGGTGGTTCCCTGTATGCTTCCTTGCAGTGGGGTGTACTCTCCTACAGCGGCCTGAGGGGTCATTGGGTGTCCCATACCATTGCTTTTCCACCATTATTATTTATTTGCATATGTGTGTAGGAGGCATACCAGGGCCACTGGAAGAGATAATTGCACTACTTTTTTCCCCTCTTTTTCGAGGTAGGGTCTCTAGCCCAGGCTGACCTAAAATTCACCATGTAGTCTCAGACTGGCCTTGAACTCAGTGATCCTCCTATCTCTGCTTCCCAGAGTGCTGGAATTAAAGATGTGCATCACCACACCTCAGGGTGTCTTCAAACTCACGGGATCCTCCTAATACTGACTCCCAAATGCTTGGGATTACTGGTGTGTTTTCCCATGTTTAGCTCCTCTTTGTTTCTTTTCAAACATCCTTGCTAAGTAACCCAGGCTGACTGCGAGCCTCCTGCTTCAACCTCCTGCATAACAGGGATGACTAGCCTTTGCCACCCGTTCTGTTTAGAACCTTAAACAGATTAGAAGGCAACTGGTGGGGTTTGCAGACATTTTACCACTGAGCATGACCTTAAACAAGACCCTACTTTATGTAGTAATTCTTACTCTTTGTGCTTATTCTCCAGTGGCTTATTTTACTGAGCTTCTGCAGCTCTGCTCCAGGGGTAGCACATTTCTTGACATTCTCAGCATTCCTAGAAGTCAAGGGACAGGTCTTTTTTGCTTAGCCAGGCAGCCTCCGTCCTATTTATTGGCTCCTACTGGGGAGGAAAATTAATTCTCACTCAGGTGCGCATTCCTTGAACTACTTGTTCTCTCATTTTGAAACTTAGCTACATCTGTACTCATCCAATCTCTTCTCCAGAGGGAGAGTCATCTCGCCTGTGTCACTGAGCTATTCCCCCCCCACCCTGTCAGCCCCCTTCCCCCATTATTTGTGTGTGGGGCGTGTGTGTGTGTGTGTGTGGTTTTTTTTGAGTACAGTTTCACTCTAGTCCAGGCTGACCTGGAATTCACTATGTAGTCTCAGGGGTGGCCTCAAACTCGTGGTGATCCTCCTACCTCTGCCTCCCGAGTGCTGGGATTAAAGGCGTGCGCCACCACGCCCGGCTTCATTTGTGTTTTTTAAACAGGATGACTATGTAGCCCAGGTTGGCCTTGTAGTCCTCCTGCCTCTACTTCCCAAGTATTGGTATTAAATACATATACCACTACACTCAGGATTCATCTCTTGGGTTTTTTTGTTTTGTTTTGTTTGAAATGCCATATTATGATTCACCTTATTTATTTTTATTTAGGTTTTTTAAGGTAGTCTCACTCTAGTCCAGGCTGACCTGGAACTCACTCTGTAGTCCCAAACTGGCCTTCAACTGACATAGTCCTCCTACCTTTGCCTCTGAAGCACTGGGATTAAAGGTGTGTACCACCACGCCTGGCACCTTATTTATATTGTCTTTTTGCCTGTGTGGGTGTGCACGTGTAAGTACAGATGCGTGTGCCCTGTGTGAAGACCCAAGGAAAGCATGGGATATCTCTATGTTAACTCTTCTGCAGTTGTTTCCTTGAAAATGGAGTCTCTCACCACACCTAAAGCTTCTGTTTCCATTCCGTTGGCTGGAGAGCTAATACCAGCAATTCTCCTGTTTCCACTTCCCACAAGACTGGGGTAATAGGTTGTGTGTTGCCATGCCCTGCTTTTTATGTGGGTTCTGGGTATAAGTTCGTAGGGTCTTGCTCCAGCCCAGGCCAACCAGGAATTCACTATATAGTCTCAGGATGGCCTCAAACTCACGACAATCCTCCTACCTGCCTCCCAAGTGCTTGGATTAAAGGTAGGCGCCACAACCCCTGGCATACCTTTTTTTATTTTGTTTTGTTTTTTGAGGTAGTGTCTTGCTCTAGCTCAAGTTGACCTGGAATTCAGTATGTAGTCTCAGGATGGCTTTGAGCTCATGCTGATCCTCCTACCCTCTGCCTCTTGAGTGCTGGGATTAAAGGCGTGCACCACCACACCTGGCTCAGCCCTTGTTTATCTTAGGCTGGCCTAGATCCTTCTGCCTCTGCTTCCTAGTGCTAGGATTACAGGTGTGTGCTACAATACCCAGTTTTATTTTCCTAGATGTCTGAAATTAATGCATTAGGTATAGGCGCCACTCCTTTAATTCCTCCTATGTCCAGCCTTGATTCTCTGTCTTCCACACCCAACTTGCAACTCAATCAAACCTGAACATACCTCTTTTCACAGCCCCATTCCCGAGTTGCCTCTTCACAGTCTTCATACTGTTTGACATTTGAGACAGGGTCTCACTATATAGCAAAGAGGATGGCCTTGAATTTGAAATACTCCTGACTTTCCCTCCTGCCTTCTGGGATCGTCATGTGTAGTAGACAGCTTCAGTTGCTGGGATGAACCTCCAGACGAAACACAGTTTATGGGAGGAAGGGATTTATTGAAGCTACAGATAAGAGGGGAAGTGCCATAATACAGAAGAAGCTGGCCCACTTTCACAGGTCCAGGCAGAGAGGGAAAAATAAAGCAACCACCACCAGCACAAGCAAACACACTCAGGAACTACATAATGGCAGAACTCCAGCACTCTGCATGTCTTTTGTCTAGAAACAGATCCACCCACAGTGACACCTCCAGCCAGGCAGCTGGAGATCTAAATTACAAGCTTTAATAAACTCATGAATGTATTCGGAGCCATCCATTCAAACTACCATACTGTGGTACTCCCCCCATAGCAGTTTCCGATGACCCCTTACAGTAGTTAAAATAGGATTTTATTGAGCCCTGCTTGGTCACACACCTTTAATACTAGTACTCAGAAGGCAGAGGTAGGTGGATCACTATGAGTTCAAGGCCACCCTAAGACTACATAGGGAATTCCAGGTTAGCCTGGACTAGAGTTAGACCCTACCTTGAAAAATCAGGAAAAACAGGATTTTACCCTAAGTTGGAAGGCAGTGTGGCAGGTTCTCTTCTCACTTAACCTATGGGCATAGGAGTATCATTTGTATAACATTCTGTTGTCTGATCTAGTTTTGTAAATGGACCGTGGAAGTGCAGAACTGTAATACCAGCAGTCAGGAGGCTGAGGCAAGAAGCTCCAGAGTTGAAGGCCAAACTGGACCTACATAGTGTATATATTTCAAGACACCAGGGGAAATAAGTGGAGGGGGGGTATCACTCTCTTTGTGTAATTGTGTCCTATTTTTTGGACTTTTTTTTTAGGTTTTTGAGTTAGGGTCTCACTCTAGCCCAAGCTGACCTGGAATTCACTATGTAGTCTCTTGGGTAGCTTTGAACTCACTGTGATCCTCCTACCTCTGCCTCTCAGAGTGCTAGGATTAAAGGCGCATACCACCACATCCAGCAGCAGACCAAGTTTATCTCCATAGATAGCTCAGTTCTGGTCATAATTGGCTTGAGTTTTCAGATAGGCTGATTCCTTATAAAACGAGGGAAAAGATGGCAATGGTGTTTAGGAAAGCAGAAAAAAAGGTATAAAAGTTATACTAGTACTGGGCATGGTGGCACAGGCCTGTAATCTCACCACTGCAGTAGGATCTTGGGTAATTTAGTCAGACCCTATCTCACAAAGAGGGGAATAAATGTTCATGGTAGGGTGCTTTTCTAGCACATGAGGCCCTGAGTTCAACTCCCTAGCATCCCCTCTGCCCCCCCCCCAAAAAAAAGTGTAATAAATATACATGCTTCTGGAACCAAGACTCTTGAACACTGAGAAGTGGTGAGTCATTTAACACGTTGAGAGAACTGATGGCGTCCTTCTTTGTAAATGTACCATCCAGTGGTACGAGTACCAAGCCAGTATATATGGCCCACTTGTTAGTAGTGATTGGAGTAGCATCACTGGATTTGTACTGGAGGATACATTGTTACTAGCACCTCATCTCTTTAGGTTCTCAGTATCTCCCATGTGCATGCTTATTTGGAGCTGTTAAACATGATAGATTCTCACAAGAATGCTTTTGTGGAGCTATTAAAACTGCAGTTGCCATCCCTGTCAATAGGTCAAAGTGTGTTAAAGTAGCAGGCTTCAGAACCAACCCCACAGCAAGAGAAATTATGGTAGATTTACTCAGTAGACTACTAAATAATTAGTATTCAGAATCATCAGCCACGATACCCTTGTATGGATTTGAATTCTGAAAAAGACTTAGGACTGAAGAAGGAATCTAATGTCTTCAGAGTTTTCTACCCTGTAACCCAGGTGGGACTTGTATGTGTGTATGTGTAATATATGATGTGGGAGTGTATGCACGTGCATATGCCCAGGTGGTTCCCTGTATGCTTCCTTGCAGTGGGGTGTACTCTCCTACAGCGGCCTGAGGGGTCATTGGGTGTCCCATACCATTGCTTTTCCACCATTATTATTTATTTGCATATGTGTGTAGGAGGCATACCAGGGCCTTTTGCCACTGGAAGAGATAATTGCACTACTTTTTTCCCCTCTTTTTCGAGGTAGGGTCTCTAGCCCAGGCTGACCTAAAATTCACCATGTAGTCTCAGACTGGCCTTGAACTCATTGTGATCCTCCTATCTCTGCTTCCCAGAGTGCTGGAATTAAAGATGTGCATCACCACACCTGGTCTACTCTTGCCTGCCTCCCTCCCTCCCTCCCTCCCTCCCTCCCTCCCTCCCTCCCTCCCTCCCTCCCTTCCTTCCTTCCTTCCTTCCTTCCTTCCTTCTCTTTGAGGCAGGGTCTCACTCTATTCCAGGCTGACCTGGAATTCACTATGTAGTTTCAGGGTGGCCTCGAACTCTCAGCAATCCTCCTACCTCTGCCTCCTGAGTGCTAGAATTAAAGGTGTGCACCATCATGCCCAAGTAAAACAGTTATTTTATTTATTGGGGGGGGGGTGCAGTGCGCAGGTGTATTGTGCATTTTGTGGTGTGCACGTGGAGGTTGGAAGACAACTTTTGGGTCAGTCTGCTGCCTTCCACCTCATTTGAGGCAGGCTTCCTTGCTCTGTTCTTTGCTGTGGTTGCCACAAGCTTCCAGAAAATTCTCCTGTCTCTGCCTCTCCTATATAGCTGTCAGCTGTAGCACCAGTGTGTGGGATTACAGAAGTATGCCACAGTTTATGGCTTTTTTTTTTTTTTTGGTTTTGCGAGGTAGGCAGCTTATGGCTTTTCATGTTGGGTCTGGGGATGGAATTTGAGTTTGAGTGGCAAGTGCTTCATCTAATGAGCCATTTTCCCACCACCTGATCTTACTTGAGCAGGAGTCTCTTACTGATGCCAGAGTTTGCTGGTCCATACCCCATTCTATTCTCCAGTCTCCACTTTCTTTAGGGACTAGGGTTACACGTGTGCTTGGCCATGTGCACCTGTTTATGTGGGTCCACAGGAAGTGCTCTTATCCTTTGAGCCATCTTCTCCAGCCTTGTTCATCTTTGTGTGTGTGTGTGTGTGTGTGTGTGTGTGTGTGTGTGTGTGTGTTCAAAGTGGGTCTCACTCTAGGTCAGGCTGACTTGGAATTCACTCTCAATTCTCAGGGTAGCCTAAAACTCATGGCGATCCTCCTACCTGTGCCTCCCAAGTGCTGGGATTAAAGGCATGCGCCACCACACCTGGCTCTTGTTCATCTTTTGAGAAAGGATCTCATGTAGCTGCAGCTGCCCTAGTTCTCCTACCACCACCTATTAAGTATATATACCACCATGTGCAGCTTAGATGGATCTTTTTAAAAAAAATTATTATTTATTTTATTGGTTATGTGCATAATGTGAATACATTCATGTTGTTGCCTTCAATAGCCTCTCTGTCCTCCCCCCTCCAAAGGGTCCCTCATTGGGAAATGTGGGTCGTGCATTGTGGTGGTAGCCGTTAGTTATGGGGAAGAGGCAATGTCTCTATGCATAATAACCCAGCTTGTGGTTCTAACAATCTTGACGCCCCCTCTTCTGCGAATTTCCCTGAGCCTCCCAAGGTCTCATCACTGAAGTAGACTTAGATGGTTCTTACTTGAGTTAAGATTGCTAGTGTCTCTGTTCCTTCCATGGTAAAGATCATTTTAATAAAGACTGGATTGGAAAGTGCAGGTATAGAAACTGTTACCCAGAACTTCTTAAGAGATCTTGATAGGGAAAGGAAAGCTCTCTCTTTGCTTATGTCTATCCTGGGCTTTACAGCGGACAGCTTTAAGAAATGTCTCTGAAGCCGGGCGTGGTGGCGCACGCCTTTAATCCCAGCACTCAGGAGGCAGAGGTAGGAGGATCGCCGAGAGTTCGAGGCCACCCTGAGACTACATAGTTAATTCCAGGTCAGCCTGGACCAGAGTGAGACCCTACCTTGCAAAACCCAAAAAAAAAAAAAAAAAAAAGAAAAGAAATGTCTCTGTTCGGCACTTGCACTTAGACAAAGCCCTGTCAAGGCACAGCCTTAAGAAGAAGAACCAAGGGGACACACCTTAACTAAAATCCTGACAACCGTGCTGTTTCTGAAAATACAGTTGAAACCATTATACTATTAGTTAACATTTGTCTTTGAATCTTTTTCCTTGTATGTTGCCACTAGCAACATTTATTTGTAGCTATGTTACTGGTCTCAGTAAAGAGTTGCCCCTCTACATGAATGTTTTGTGGGATCTTTAAGATTGGAGTTTTTGCTTTGTTCTCCTATATGCTTTTGAAAACTTACCCCCCCCCCTTTCTTTTATTCACAGGTTCGAGAACTTGTCTTGGACAATTGCAAATCAAATGATGGAAAAATTGAGGGGTTAACATCTGAGTTTGTGAACTTAGAGTTCCTCAGTTTAATAGGTGTAGGTTTGATGTCAGTTTCAAATCTACCCAAGCTACCTAAATTGAAAAAGGTAAGTGCTTTTTACTCAAAAACATTTTATTTATTTAAGAGAGAGAGAGAATGGGTGCGCCAGGGCCTCCAGCCACTGCAAACAAATTCCAGGCACGTGCGTCCCATTGTGCTTCTGGTTAACGTGGGTCCTTCGGCTTTGCAGGCAAATGCCTTAACTGCTAAGCCATCCCTCCAGCCCTTTTTCTTTAATTTTTGGTAAGCTGGAACCATCTGGGAAGGTAATGTATTGGGGGGGGGGGTTCAAGGTAGGGTCTTGCTCTGGCTCAGGCTAACCTGGAATTCACTATGTAATCTCAAGGTGTCCTTAAACTCACAGTGATCCTCCTACCTTAGCCTTCTGAGTGCTGGGAGCCATGTCTGGCTGTCATCATTTTGCAGGTCTTGTGTAAGTAGTGTCAGCTGCTGTGAGGTCATGAATACCACAGCCACCCTGTGTCTTGAAGACAGTATTACAAAGCACTCCTCCCCTTCCTTTGGCACTCATTTTTTTTTTCTGCCATAATGGTCCCTGAGCCTTGGAGGTGTGATAGAGATGTCTCACTTAGTGCTGAACACTCTGCTGTCACTTTTTCTCAGTACTTTGGTGAGTTTGAGTCTCCCCAGTGGTCACCACTATTTGCAAAGAAGCTTCTCTAACAAAAAGTAAAAGTAACATTAGTATATTTTTAATGATAGGATGGGGAGCTGGTTGGAGAGATGGCTCAACAGGCAAGACCTTTACCTGCTAACCCTAATGACCCAAGTTCAGTTCCCCAGTACTCATGTAAAACCAGGTGCACAGCCGGGCTTGGTGGCGCTTGCCTTTAATCCCAGCACTCGGGAGGCAGAGGTAGGAGGATCGCCGAGAGTTCGAGGCCACCCTGAGACTACATAGTTAATTCCAGGTCAGCCTGGACCAGTGTTAGACCCTACCTTGAAAACCAAAAAAAAAAAAAAAAAAAAAACCCCAAAAACCAGGTGCACAAAGTGATGCATGCATCTGGAGTGCGTTTACAGCTGCTGAAGGCCCTGGTGTCCATTCTCTGTGTCTGTCTCTGCTACAGATAAAATATTTTAAAGGAAAAGAAATAAGAATCTTTGTTTTGGAGAAGGTTTTTCTTGTGAGATAGGCTCTCACTATGTAGCTCAGGCTGGCTTCACATATTGAATTATGAGGGTTACAAAGTCTGTGCAAACATGCCTATGATTAGTTTATCTTAATAAGTGTTTGAGAACTATTTGCTATTTGACATTTTAATGGGGCATGACTCTGTATTTGTGATGTGTTTTATAGCTTGAGCTCAGCGACAATAGAATCTTTGGAGGTCTGGACATATTAGCAGAAGAACTTCCAAATCTCACACATCTAAACCTAAGTGGAAATACACTGAAAGATATCAGCACCTTGGAACCTTTGGTAAGTAATTGAGAATTTGGAAACTAAGAGTTACAGGTCATTTTCATTTTCATATTTGTAGCTGAGGAAATGGTTGGGAATAATGATGGTGAAAGTGATGGTTTTCTTGCTTTTTACAGGAGTCCCAATTTTAAGTATGGGGGCTTCTATGTAGATTCCTATGGTTTTGCTCTCCCTGCCTGATGTTATATTTTTTGTTTATACTTTTTGTTCTTTTAATTTTTTATTAACCTTTAAACATGTCTCGAGTTTTTCCCCAGACTAGCCAGTTGTTTTACACTTTAACAGAAAAGTATTGGATTTTGTGGCCTTTCTGAGCTGTAACTGGAACAATCAAGGGCATGTGATTACTGATCTTGTGCTCCTGCATCATTGATACAGTTTTTGCATGTGAACTTCTTGATCTTGCTCAGTCTTACAGATTGGGATAAGTTACAGAAAGCTAAGTATAAGTGTCACTTGGGTTATAAACTTGCTGTGTGACCTGGGTCACATTGCGTCTTCTGTTTGGGCCTCACTTTCCTCATTCATGAGCAGAGAGGACAATGATCCCTGTCTTCCTTGGGCTCTGAAGACTAAGTCAGATTTACTTTGTCTTGTAGGTTGGAAAGCTGCCGATGGGAGTTTAGCCCCAGCCCCTGTGGAAGTCTTAGTGCCAAAAACAGCATGTGTAGTAAGCAGGAGTGAGGTGGTTAGCCTGATAGGCTATGTTCTGTGGGAGGGAGATAGGTCGCAGATACCACAGTATATTACAATAAGGGGTGTTACCTCACTTGTGAAGAATGTTCTTTTGGGAGCTGGGATGTCAGTTTCTAGGGTGCTTGCCAAACATGTATGAAATTCCAGGTTTGATCCCCAACACCACATGAAAGTGGGGATGGTGGTACTCACCTATAGTCCCAGCACTCAGGAGGGGGAGGCAGCAGGCTCAGTTGAGGGTCATCCCTTGGCTACATGGCAAGATTGAGACCCTATCTCACACAACAAAAAAGAATGCTCAGAGTTAAATCAGTGAAGAGGATTTCCTGCCAGAATGAAGTGTTTTTCTTCCCATTTAGTAATAGAAACTGCTGTAGTACAGATTTAGTCATCATCTTTTGAGTCCCTTTATTTTTACATTTCATTCATATATGAGTTTATATTTCTTACAGATTTGAGAGCTTATTTCTTATCCTTATTCCACAAGTTCTACTTTTTTTTTCTGTTGTTAGTTACACCCAAATACTTGTACTCTCTCACTTTTATTGGCTTTGTTCTCATCATAGCAGCCCCCATTTCCAATGTATAAACAGACTTTTGAGTTACTATATCCAAAGGCGTTTAGTCCTTGCTCAGTGTAGGTTCATGTGGCCCAGAGATAAGACTGTCCTCCCATCTAGAGATAAGAGGAAAACTGAATTTTAAAAGTTCATGGAATTACTTGGGATAACTGGCAAAGTCAGGATCAAATTATTTTACACTATTCTTGGACCTGTTCCCTCCCCCCCCCAGCCAACCTATAAATAAGTTATTCCTTATCCAGATTTCTGTAATATGGAATTCCAGCAAGAATACCAAGGGAGTGGCCCTTTCCTCTCATTAAAAAAAAATTATTTATTTGAGAGAGAATGGGTATGCCAGGGCTTCCAGCCACCACAAATGAACTCCAGATGCACATGCCACTTTGCATCTGGCTTTACATGGTTCTGGGGGATCGAATCCCAGGTCAAACAATGGTTTTTGGTGCTACATAATCAATTATTCCTAATTCTCTTGGCAACCTGAGTTCTCTTTGCTTGTTGGAATCCTGGGTCAGTGTTTTAGCACATGGGCAGAATACTGTATGCTCAAGTATTCTTGAGCTGCTGTAATGGACGAGGGCCCCCAGGACATTGAAGGGTAAACGATCTTTGTGTTTACCATTTTTAGAGGTTCTGCTGTCTGTGCTCATACTTTACACTAGTGGGTGCTTAATGCATGGTATCCTATTAGTAATTGTTGAAAAATGTTTCTGAAAAGTAGATATAGTATGACCCTTGTTTCACATTGAGGAAGCTAGAGCCTGGATGAAGTTCAATCTCTTGTCCAGAGTAACACTCTGAGGCTGAGCCACTATGTTGCATACCAGGCTGTTTGGAAAATCCTGGACTCCACCATCTTGTGCTACTTGCTCTTCCAGGTGCTAGGTTCGCCTCCTGATACTCTAACTTGGAATAAGGGAAATATGAAGGAAAGGTGAAGGGGGGAGATGGCTGGGTCCATTTTGGCTTCTGAAAGTATTCTTCAGTGGGGAAAACACCATCCTCATCCTCATTAATCACATACATTTTGAACACTACGTTGAGCCCAGTTCCTAAAGTCAATGCAATGATTGTGAATGCCTCTGCTTGCTACAGGGACATTAATCGAGAGACAAAGAAGGCATCAATTCAAACTTCCTTGGACACCTTTTTTAAGAGACCTGGGCCATCCAAACCATCCCCAAAGCCCTTCTAAATTCTAAGAAGGCAAGCAAAATTATTGTTAATAAAATGTTTAATGTTTATTATGGCTAGCCTTTAGCTTAGGTCAAATTTCTGGAATGGTAGAGTTGTAAAATTTCTAGTAGTATTTGCACATTACATTGGGATCCTGCTTAATCTGTATTTTGTGCCTATTAGGCCTTAAACACAATCCTAGAGATTTGTGGTTATTTGGGATTTGTTGTTGTTTACTTGATTTCATTTTATTTTCTAGCATACTGTTTGGCATGTCCAAATTATTTGATAATGGGTAGTTCATGTTGTTCAGAAACAGGAGATCCTGTTTGGAGTCTGGCTCAGTCCATTAAGTAAACAGTTTTTTAGGTATTGTAGAAAGGTTGGTGTGCATTATAATCCCAGCACCTGAAAGGCCAAGGCAGGGGCTCTTGAAAATGGGCTTGAGGGCCAACTAGGCTGTAGAGCTAAACACTACAACAAAACAAAACAAAAAGCTGGCTATGACAGCCCACACCTTTAATCCCAGTACTCAGGAGGTAAAGGTAGGAGAATTGCTGCAAATTTAAGGACGTCCTGAGACTACATTGTGAATTTCAGGTCAGCCTGAGCTAGAGCTAGAGAAAGAAGGAAAAAAAGAAGAAAGGAAAGAAAAAGAAAATTTTGGACGAAACTGGAAAAGCTACTAAATTTATCTTTGTCTTGGCTAATACAGGGTTAGGTTATCCTTGGTGAACAGAAAATCCATATTGTACCAGGTATGGTGGCGCATGCCTTTAATCCCAACACTTGGGAGGCAGAGGTAGGAGGTTCACTGAGTTTGTGGCCAGCCTGAACCTTCAAGGTGAGTTCCAGGTCAGCCTGGTCTGGAGTGAGACCCTACCTCAGGAGAAAAAAAAAAGAAAATCCATAATGGGTGTGATGGCACATGACTTTAGTCCCAGCTGAGTAGGCAGATGGCTGTGAATTTAAGGTCAGCATGGGACTACAGAATGAGTTCCAGGTCAGCCTGGGCAAGAAGAAAAAAAGAAGAAGAAAAGAAAATCCATATTATAGCAAGGTGTGGTGGTACATTCGTGTAATGCCAGCACCCAAAAGGCTGAAGCAGGAGGATCACCTGTTTGAAGAAAGCTAATAACTGTGCTAGTTACTCAGTGGTATTGCAGCATTTTCCCTCTATGGCAAGAAGCCATACGGGTTTCTGGAAGTGAAGACCTGCCCAGTAGGAAACCTGATATGAAAGTTACCTGATACAGAAACAGCTCTTCATAGGAGTAGCAGAGCTAAGACTGCTTTCTTAAGACATCAGGGAGATGGCTTTATTAAGCAGATTATTTGATCTCACATTTTGTGTTTTTGGTTTTTCGCGGTAGGGTCTCATTCTAGCTCAGGTTGACCTGGAATTCACTGTGTAGTCACTGGGTGGCCTTAAACTGATGGTGATCCTCCTACCTTTGCCTCCTGAGTTCTGGGATTAAAGACGTGTGCCACTACACCCAGCACCATTTTGTGTTTTGAGGAATACGGCATTTGCCTACTCTGGGCTCTCTGGCTCTGTGTTCATGGGGATTTATTTCTCTGAGAATAAAACCAGTGTGGGAGCCTCTTCCTGTCAAGGGACATAAAGGTTGTTCTGTAGGGGTTAGCAGTCTTCTCTAAAGGCACTGATAGTCGATTCATGAGGTTTTTTTGGGAGACAGGGGTGTCACAGCTGCTCAACTCTATCATTACAGTCTGAAAGGAGACATGCACAGTACATATGTGGCTATGTTTCCATGCAGCTTCATTTTACCAAAACTGGTGATGAGCCAGAATTGGCCAGTGGACTGGTGTTTGTCAGCTGCTAAAGCACTAAGGCGACTTTCAAGATAGTTTATGTATTTCCTTAGAATTATATAGATGCTGTAGGCCTAAAAGCAAGGATCTCTTTTGTCCTCATTTCTTCCCAGGTCCTGCAAATGTGGAAGTAACTCCAAATAAAGCATCAAAGTCTTTTAAGTATCAACATTTATTAGAACTAATTACACACACAGCCCATTACTGGTGGGTTTTTTTTTGACCAGGGGTGGGGGGAGGGCAGTTTGTGACCAAATAGCAAACTTTATCTCAAATTTGGAACTATTGATTATTTTAATTTCCACTAAGTATAACTTTTTAAACTTTTTACTGATGATAGTTCTCTTTAAAAAAGTATATAAAATAATGTGCACTCCAGGCTTCCTGCTGCATTCTAGAATGCATCCAGCCATGTACAGCTACACATTCTGTACTGCTTTCTACTGGCTGCTCACTCTCCTCCCTTCTGTGAGGGTCTGCTGTCACTTCCTGTTGTGTCTGACATGCCTGTAATAGTGCCTCTACCATCAGTCTCTTTGTTAATTCGCCCCAAATTGAACTTTAACATACTCAGAATTAAAATATGTATCCATTGATTGATAATACCACAAATGAAAGTCATGAGTAAAATACGTGGGAATTTCTTGTACCCACTTTGGCTAATCAGAAACCCTTTCTTGGACCTCATTTTTAGATCTTAACTGTTTTTAGATACATGAACTTTAGGGTTCCAAACAAGAGGTACTTCAAGGAAGGTATGGCAAAATCTAAAGTTTACCTCAAAAGTCTGGTGATAGTCATTCTTTTCCCCAGATCTTGCAAAGGAAGAAAGGAGTATAATGGTTGTCTTTATTTCTGAAGTCTCAACTCTTGAGCCATCTTCTTTTCCCTGTCCTGTATTGACTCCTGTCCACACTACCACACCTCATACTTTGTCAACATTCCATCCTGTAGTACTGCACAGCTCCCCTGAGCACAGTGAAAAATAAAGTGCCTTGAGATTGAGGGTGTATAATGTGTTTCCCTAAACATGTTAAAAAAAAAAAAGCCTGGTTTTAATAAGTCATTTCAGATTGAGACGCCAGATGCTGCCAGAAGAAAACATAGTTCTGTAGAGAAGTAGGTGCCAGAAGGGAGGGGCTAGTTTATATCTAGGAGGCTGATAGGAAGATGGCACAGAACTTGCTAATGTTTTCCTGTGTACAAGACTGAGTGGGTAGCAGCTAATTGAATATGGAGCCTAGAACTTTATACCGCTTTTGGAGATAGATTTGGTGGCTTATGTTCCTTTGGCTTATGACTTGTGCTTTTTGGCTGTTTCCTTCAGAAAAAGTTGGATTGTCTGAAAAGCCTGGATCTGTTTAACTGTGAGGTCACTAACCTAAATGACTATCGAGAGAGTGTCTTCAAGCTCCTGCCCCAGCTGACCTACCTGGATGGCTATGACCGAGAGGACCAGGAAGCCCCTGATTCAGATGCAGAGGTGGATGGTGTGGATGAAGAGGAAGAGGATGAAGGTGTGTAGCCTTCTGCTTTTGTCAAGGTTCTGATCAATGCTACTGAAGTCTTGCTATTGAGGAAAATAATCTATATCTATGCATGAAGGCACTCTATGAAATTTGAATCTTGGAGCAATTTTAATAAACTCTTGGGACATCTAAACCTTAAAATGATAGAAAAGTAAAAATTAGTCAGGCGTGGGAAAACCAAAAAAAAAAGTAAAAATTACATGTTAGAAAATGTCTGTTCTATTTGGGACCTAGAGATCATTGACTGCTCCATACAACACATTAAGATTCTTTAATGCACTTAAAGAACCTGAACCTGTGGTATCCTAGATGGCCATGCCTACCGCCCTTCCAAACTCAGCTATGTCGGTACCTGCAGGAGGTGTTCCTTCACCCACAAGTTGCACAGCACTAAACTGTCCTCTGACCTACTGTTTTCTGATTACCTACAGGACTTGGCACTTGGTGGGTACTTTGGCTACCTGTTGTAGTCATAATAATCAGTAGCTTTCCTGCCTTTCATACATGGCTGCAGTTAGAAAATACACTGTGTGAGAGTCTGTTTATTTATTATAAGAGAAATTAGTCCTAACAGCTGGATGTGGTAGCATACATCTTTAATCTTTGCACGCCAAAGACTGAGACAGGAAATTATTTCAAGTTAAAGACCAGCCTAGGCCACATAGCAAGCCATTTCTCAGCCTAAAAGAATCCGTCTCACAGAAAACAACAATAAAAAAGTCGTTTTCATACTTTTTTTTTTTTTTTTTTTTTGAGGTAGGGTCTCACTCTAGCCCAGGCTGACCTTGAATTCACTATGTAGTTTCAGGGTGGCCTCAAATTCATGGTGATCCTCCTACTTCTGCCTCCCAAGTGCTGGGATTATAGGTGTGCACCAAGGTTTTTAATTAATTTATTTATTTGAGATAGAAGAGAAAGGGCATGCGAGGACCTTTAGCCACTGCAAGTAAACTCCAGATGCATGTGCCACCCTGGGCTTCTGGCTTACTTGGGTCCTGGAGAATTGAACCTGGGTCCCTTGGCTTTGCAGGCAATTGCCTTAACCATTAAGCCATATCTCCAGTGCTTGATGAAAGCTTTTTGCCTATTAGGCTTCTTTTGTTTCTAGTACAATGAGTTGAACCAGGGACCTGCACATGTGTATAAGCATGCCAAAGTTTCTTGTTGCTGTGAACAAATACCCATCCAGCTTTACATGGGTGGCTGGTGAATTTAACCCAGGCTAGCAGGCTTTGCAAGCGACTACTGGGCCATCTCTCCAAACTACCCTTCTCCCAATTTTTTATTTTTTTTCTGAGGCAGGGTCTCACTATAGCCCAGGCTGACCTGGAACCCACTCTGTATTCTCAGGGTGGCCTCAATTCACAACAATCTTACCTCTGCCTCCTGAGTGCTGGGATTAAAGGTGTGCACCACCATGAGTTTGAGACAAATCCCAGACATTCTGTCATTTTTTTCAGACTTTTAAGCCACCTAATTTTAGGTTGTTCTCTTAGATGAGGGGCTTCTAGAAAGAGGAGTGCTGCATGCAAGTCTCCCCTGATGTTTGTGCAGTTGAGCATTTCTCCTGCAGGCCCAGCACATGGCTGTACATTTCTGCAGGCATACCCTGTGGAGCATCAAGAGTATTCAATGAATTCCTTTGGACTAATTTCAGAAGGAGAAGATGAAGATGATGACGAGGAGGAAGATGGTGAGGAGGAAGAGTTTGATGAAGATGATGATGAAGATGAAGACGAAGATGTAGAAGGAGAAGATGATGAAGATGAAGTCAGTGGTGAGGTTAGTGTGTCTGTTTTCTCTTATGTTTATATAAAGATAAAGGTGGGGCTCAGGAAGAAAGAAGGCAGAGGCCTCCAGACTAGACTGCCAGGAGGCTGACGGCCACAGCTTTTGTCTTCACTTTTAAGTTCTAGATGTGATGCTTACTGAATGCTACCCAGACACAGTACTTGTCCCTACAAGGTAAATTTTTTCCTTTGAAATTGAGGAAGAAGGAATGAGTTTAATATTCAGCAGTGTGAGAAGATGAAAATGCTGAGCCGTTTATGAACATCCACTAATACAGTAGAGAACTTCATAGGACAGGAGAAGGGACCAACTCAGCTTTGCCTCTATAAGAATGGGAATGTAGCTGGACATTGGGGTGCATAGGTATAACTAAGTACCTGGAAGATCATAAGGTCAAGACTAGCGTGACCTAAATAGCAAGATGTCTCCTAGGGAAAGAGAGAATATGACTGTGTGTATGTTTTTATGTAAGAGAGAGTATGTAAGAATGTAGTGGGATATATAATTCGCCTAGTTGTTCAAGGCCCTAGAGTACATTACACCCATACCGTTCTAAAGATGTCTATAAGAAGAAATCTTTGAACAACCCTACTTTGAAATTTATGGTTTTAAAAATCATTTTTAGCCAGGTATGGTAGCTCACCCCTGTGTCAATAAGAAAAATAAATAAGGGCCGGAGAAATGGCTCAGTGGTTAAAGGCACTTGTTTGCCTTTAACCTGGGTTCAATTCTCTCTAGTACCACCTAAAGCCAAATGCACCAAGTTTGTTTGCAGTGGCAGGAGGTCCGTGTGTGTCCATATTCTAATTTCTTGAAATGTAACTGGTATGCTAATTAACACTTGTCAAACGTACTTCTGACTAGTTTCTTTTCTTTTCTTTTTTTCTTTTTTTTTAATTCTTTTTGTTTATTTTTATTTGTTAAGTTGAGAGCAACAAACAAAGAAAGAGGCAGATAGAGAATGGGCACACCAGGGCCTCCAGCCACTGCAAATGAACTGCAGATGCATGTGCCACTTGTGCATCTGGCTCACATGGGTCCTGGGAAGTCGAGCCTCGAACCAGGGTCCTTAAGCTTCACAGGCAAGCACTTAACCGCTAAGCCATCTCTCTAGCCCCTGAAGTTTCTATATATAAATTTATTTGCAAGGAGAGAGAGAGAGAATGGATGTGTCAGGGCCTCTAGCCACTGCAGACAAACTCGAGATGCATGCATCACCTTGTGCTTCTGGCTTTACATAGGTACTAGGGGGTCGAGTATGCTTCAGCATGCATGGAAGGCAAATGCCTTAATCACAGAGTTGTCTCTCTCTCAAGCCCTGAATAGTCATATTTTTTATTTTAATGTTTACTAAATTTTGAGGGTTAGTTGGTTTTTGGTTTTTTGAGGTAGGGTTTCACTCTAGCCCAGGCTGACCTGGAATTTACTCTATATTCTCAGGGTGGCCTTGAACTCATGGCGATCCTCCTACCTCTGCCTCCTGAGTGCTGGGATTAAAGGCGTGCACCACCACGCCTGGCTTTGATTGGTTTATTTTGATAGTATTTCAGGCTAGCCTCTGTAGTGAGGATGACTGAATTTCTGATCCTTCTGTCTCTACCGCCCAAATACTGGGACTTCTTTTTTTTTTTTTTTTTTTTTTTTTTTTTTTTTTTTTTAAGGTAGGGTCTCACTCTAACCCAGGCTGACCTGAAATTCACTCTGTAGTCTCAAAGTGGCCTCAAACTCAGTGATCCTCCTACCTCTACTTCCCTAGTGCTGCGATTAAAGGCATGCACCACCACGCCCAGCCTTTTGTTTTGTTTTTTGAGGTAGGGTCTCGCTCTAGCCCAGGCTGACCTGGAATTCACTCTGTAGTCTCAGGGTGGCCTTGAACTTATGACTATCCTCCCACCTCTGCCTCCTGAGTGCTGGGATTAAAGGCAAAGGCGCGCGCCACCACGTCCAGCTTCAGCCTTTTTACTTATTTAAGAAAGTGAGGAAGGGAGAGGGAGAGAATGGTAGCACCAGGTCCTTCAGCCATTGCAGATGAACTCCAGAAGCATGTGCTGCTTTGTTCATCTGGCTTATGTGGGTCTTGGGGAAATCAAACTTAGGTCCTTGGGTTTCACAGGCACACGCCTTAACCATTAAGCCATTTCTCCAGACTGATTTTGGTTTTTTGAGGTAGGGTCTCACTCTAGCCCAGGCTGACCTGGATTTCACTGTGTAATCCCAGGCTGTCCTCAAACTCACAGTGATCCTACCTCTGCCTACCAGTGCTGTGATTAAAGGTGTACGCCACCACGCCCAGCTTGAAAATGTATTTCTTTTATTTTTACTTTCTTATTTTTTGAGGTAGAGTCTCACTGTAGACCAGGCTGACCTGGAATTCACTATGTAGTCTTAGGGTGGCCTTGAACTCACGGCGATCCTCCTACCTCTGCCTCTGAGTGTTAGGATTAAAGGTGTGCGCCACCACACCGGGCTTGAAAGTGCAATTCTGCTGAGGGGAAGAAAGAGTGAGACAAGCACTTATGTGACCCAGGCTGGCTTCTAACTCATTGTGTAGCTGAGGATGACTTTGATTTATTTGTTTGTTTTTTTAATTTATTTTTTTCGTGACAACTTGCATAATTGTAGACAATAATCCATGGTAATTCCCTCCATCACCCCACTTTCCCCATTGCAACTCCACTCTCCATCATACCTCTTCCCCCTCTCAATCAGTCTTTTTTATTTTGATATCATCATCTTTTCCTCCTATTATGATGGTCTTGTGTAGGTAGTAACAGGCACTGTGAGGTCATGGATATCCAGGCCATTTTGTGTCTGGAGGAGCATGTTGTAAGGAGTCTTACGTTTCTTTTGGCTCTTAAATTCTTTCTGCCCCCTCTTCTGCAGTGGACCCTGAGCTTGGGAACATGTGATATAGATATTTCAGTGCTGAGCACTCCTCTATCACTTCTCAGCACCATTGTGCCTTCTAAGTGATCCCAAGGTTACTGCCATCTGAAAAGAAGTTTCTCTAACCAAAAGCGAGAATAGCATTAATATATGGGTATGAACATTAAGAGAAGTGCTTATCGTGCGGGTTGGTTAGCATAGTATATACATTTAGCCAGACACCAGCAGTTATTACACCCCTAGGGCTCTTGACTACCCCTGTTGTAGGTTTTCAGTATCAGGGATGTATTCCTTCCCATGGAGTGGGCCTCCATTTCAATTAGAGAAGAGTTGGTTTCCCCCATTACAGACATGCCACTATTGTACCTGTTGGATCATTTGGCATGGCTGGTCAAATTTAAGGCTTGCAGTGTCCACTGTTGAGTATCTTCACTGGTGATTTCTCTTTCCCATTGAACTGCATGAAGCTTAGCTTTTTCCAGCTGTCAGCTGGTCCACATGGAGGAGGCTTTCAGTTCAGCTCCAGCAGGATTTCTCAGTGACCTTGAAGCCCAAGTATGTGGAGTCTTTAGCAATAAGGTCTTACCATGTATTCCTGGTGGGAAACCAAGAACCTTGGCAATGGCCTGTAATTTTTAAAATATATATATTATTTATTTATTTATTTGAGAGAGAGGGAGAGATAGTGAGAGAATGGGCGTGCCAGGGCATCCAGCCACTGCAAACGAACTCCAGACGCAAGCACTCATTTGTGCATTTGGCTTATGTGGGTCCTTCCTGGAGAATTGAACCGGGTCCCTTGGCTTTGCAGGCAAGTGCCTTAACCACTAAGCCATCTCTCCAGCCCAATGGCCTGTAATGTTTTGAGGGAATCAGGGACCTCCCTGGCCAATAACTCACTGGAAGGTATCTGTAGCAGACAGCTTCAGGTTCGCTGAGATGAACTTCCAGACCAGGCACAGTTATGGAGGAAGGGATATTATTTATTGAAGCTTACAGATCCAGGGAAAGTTCCATAAGGGTAGGAGAAGCGGCCTGCTCTCACAGGACCAGTCAGAGAGAGAGAAAGCCAACCAGCCACCACAGCACACTTCAGGAACTCCTGCTAGGCATATTTGCATATCTTTACAATGGAATCTCAAACCCACACCTTAAGACCAGCCCCCAGTGACATTGCCTCTAGCAAGGTGATTGCAGATGCAAACTATAAAGTAAAACGCTGAATATATTGGGGGACATATATTCAAACTACCACAGTATCCCATCCCTGGCACTGAAAATTTTCTAGTAATAATTTATGGCTTCTGGTTGTTCCATTGTCCAAAAATGTAGGTTCCCCTATGACATATTCATAGAGGATGACTTTTAACTCCTGATCCTCCACCCTCTACCTCCAGAGTGCTGGGTTTACAGGCATGTGCTACTAAGCTCAGGTCTGTTATTTATTTTAGTTTGGCAGAATCTAATTTTAAGTTCTTCTCTGTTATATAGGAAGAAGAATTTGGACATGATGGAGAAGTTGATGAAGATGAAGAAGATGAAGATGAGGATGAGGATGAAGGTGGGTCTGCATATACCTTGGTCCCCCTGAGTTAGAAATTAGATGAAAATGCTTACATACAATTTAGATCTTTTTTGAAACAGGTCTTCCTCTGTTGCCCCAGCTCACCCTGGACTAACAGTCTTTTGACTCAGCCTCCAGAGACCTGGGATTACAAGCATGTGCCGTAGTACCTGACTGTATTTAGAATAAGAGTACTGACAGATGGAATACCTTTGGCCCCTTTATGCAACTGCATACTAGCTGCACCGTCCACCAATACAGCTGTGATGTGTGCTACTGCTGTGGTTACTGACATTTGATGGCTTGTGATCAAATCTTATTTGGTTGGCTGCCAAGCATGAAATTTTTATACTAAGAGTTCTCATTAATGAGGCTTAATTAATAATTGTGATTGAGTCGGGTGTGGTGGTGCATGCCTTTAATTCCAGCACTCAGGAGGCAGAGATAGGAGGATCACTGTGAGTTCAAGGCCAGTCTGGGCTCCATAGCTTGGTCTCTAAAAATTGGAAAGGAATGTTGATCCTAATTTTTCAGAGCATATTAATAGTACTCTCTAGTTCTATCAGTGTTACTTCTTTTCTCCACATACAGCAAGATGAGCTAGTGAAGCAGCCTAATGCATACTCAGTGAAAGTACGCGTTCTCCTTCTTGTTTGGGTCTCAGAACTGAGGTGTTGTTGCTGTGTTTCCTATTGCTTCATATGTGGTCAGCACCAACTACCACACATTGGTCTAAACTTGCTAGATATAGAACTGGTTAGGGCTTGGTCACTGCTTTCAAGGAGCTTTCTGGAACATGATTTAATGTACATTTTATTAACTTCATTTAAGATTATGGATTTTAAGTAGTTGATTAAACAGTATTCTTTTTGTCTCAAATGTCTCAAGGACATAAGTTATCCTAAGAAATCCCATTTGTTTATTTTTGAGATGAAGCGTCACTATGTTCAGCTGACCTGAATCCCTGAACTCAAGGGACCCTTCTTCCAAAGCACACCCAGTTAGAAATTCCTTTTCAGCTAATATTTATTATTTATTTATGAGAAAGTGAGGCACATTGAGAAAGAGAGAGAATGGGTATGCCAGGGCCTCCAGCCACTGCAAACAAACTCCAGATGCATGTGCACTACCTTGTGTGTGTGGCTTACATGCATCCTGGGGAGTCAAACGTAGGTCCTGTGACTTTGCAGGTAAGTGCCTTAACTGCTAAACCATCTTTCAAGCCACCTTTCGGCTAATATTAATTGGAAGTTTGATTATTAATGCTAAATACCTTGTTGTGTTTAATTCTCAGAATGTCACTACTGCTGCCCTGTCTTCTTGAGGTTATGTGTTTTGTTTGCCTAGAGTCACTTGTACATGAGTACGGCTCAGTAACATGGGTTGACTCAAATCCTGGCTATGCATTTTAGTAAATGCTAGATTATTGTTGCCCAAAAGCTCTTAAGGAAAAGAACATTGGAAAACAATGGATTAATTTAGCAAGTAAATTGAGGTGCTAATCGGCCATCTGCCAAAAAGTTGTTGCCTTCATTAGCACTGTCCACTGCAGAATGTCTTTTCAGTGATCTCAAAGTCAATTTTTGTTATTATGCAGAAGAGGAAGAGAGCGGGAAAGGCGAAAAGAGAAAGAGAGAAACAGATGATGAAGGAGAAGATGATTAAGACCCAAATGAACTGCAGAAACAGAACTGTTCAGTATTGGTTGGACTGCTCATGGATTTGGTAGCTGTTTAAAAAAAAGGTAGCTGTGATACAAACCCCAGGACACCCACCCACCCAAAGAGCCAAAGAATAGTTCCTGTGACATTCCACCTTCCTCCATTTAGTCCCTCTTGGTAATCCACCACCAAGCTTGGGGACTTCACCCCAACAAAATTGTAAGCGTTGTTAGGTTTTTGTGTAAGACTCTTGCTGTAGCGTGGATAGCTGTGATTGGTGAGTCAACTGTCTGTGGCTACCAGTTACACTGGGATTGTAACAACATTTTTACTTTCTGTAAAACAACAAAAAACTTTGTAAATAAAATCTTAACATTTTGGGTCTGTTTTTTCATGCTTTTTTGGTTGTTTCGTTTTTTACACATTAGGACATTTTATGTGACAACTGCCAAAAAAGTATTTTTTAAGACTTTAAGTGAAATAAACACATTACTCTTTGGTAAAGCCTAGTTGTATGCTTACATTTTTAAGTTGGGTTCTAGCTATAAGCTTGTGTTCAAACACTGAAGAGCAGGGGATTTGCTGCTGTTATGTAGGATTTCTGAATGTCTGGTTCCCCCCACCCTTTTTTTTTTTTAAGTTTTGTTTTGTTTTGGTTTGGTTTTTTTGAGGTAGGGTCTCAGTCTAGCTCAGGCTGACCTGGAATTCACTCTAGTCTCAGGGTGGCCTCGAACTCATGGTGATCCTCCTACCTCTGCCTTCCGAGTGCTGGGATTAAAGGCACGCACCACCATGCCCGGCTCTTTTAAAATTTTTATTTATTTATTTGCAAGCAGAGAGAGAGGTAGAAGAGAGCCAGACAGAGAGAGAATGAGCACGCCAGGGCATCTAGCCCCTGCAAACGAACTCCAGATGCATGTGCCCCTCGTGCATCTGGTTTATATGGGTCCTGGAGAATCAAACTGGGATCCTTTGGCTTCGCCTTAACCGCTAAGCCATTTATCCAGCCCTGTCTGATCCTCTTAATGAGAATAGATGGATCTAGGGAATGGTTCATGGTAGAGCACTTCCTTAGCATATGCAGGAACCTGAGATTAAGCAGCCCCTCCCCATTAGAAAAGGTAATATTTGCAATTAAATAACTGGCTTGAGTCTTGGATGAATTAAGGGCAGCATGCAGGGAAAGAAAGGCCTTCGCCAGACTGTGTTCTAATTATGGCTCTGCAATCATTTCCTGTGTGACCTGTATTGACTTCTGGGTCTTCTCAGTCTAAATTTGATGAGAAGTGGAAATGCTATTTTGTTGTTGTTTTGTTTTTCTAAGTAGGGTTTCGCTCTAGCTCAGGGTGGCCTTGAATTCATGGAGATCCTCCTACCTCTGCCTCCCAAATGCTGGGATTAAAGGCGTGCGCCACCACACCTGGCTACTCTTAAGGCTCTTAAAATGGGGTTGAGAGAAGGGGAAGGTGGTGGGCAGTCTGTCCAGTGGTTTGACCACTGAGTGTAAATAGATGTTTGACTGCATTATTAATAATGCAGGTTTTTTATACTGGAAGATTTGAGGCTTGGGAAAGTCTAGATATACCATGTAAAATCAATATGAAAGACTGAAATCTGAATTTTTAACCGGGAAAAACTGCATAGTCCTTATGGAGCTTTTAAATTACACACTTTAAAATTTAAGTCTTGGGCTGGAGAAATGGCTTAGCGGTTAAAGCACTTGCCTACAAAGCCAAAGGACCTAGATTTGATTCCCAGGACTCTTGTAAACCAGATGACAAGGTGGTACGTAAATCAGGAGTTCATTTGTAGCAGCTGAAGGCCCTGATATGCCCATTCTCCCTCCCTCCCTCCCTCCCTCCCTCCCTCTCTCTCTCTCTCTCTCTCTGCATTTTTCTCTCAAATAAAAAAAAATTATTGGGGCTGGAGAGATGGCTTAGCGGTTAAGCGCTTGCGTGTGAAGCCTAAGGACCCTGGTTTGAGGCTTGATTTCCCAGGACCCTCGTCAGCCAGATGCACAAAGTGGCGCATGCATCTGGAATTCATTTGCAATGGCTGGAGGCCCTAGCATGCCCATTCTCTCGTCTATTTGCCCCTTTCTCTGTGTTGCTTTCAAATAATTTTTTAAAAATTGTTTATTGTTTTGTTTTCTGATTTATTTATTTATTATTTATTTGAGACAGAAAGTAAGACAGAGAGAGAGAATGGGCTCACCAGGGCCTCTAGCCACTGCAAACAAACTCCAGACGCATGTGCCACCATGTGCTTCTGGCTTATATGGGACCCAGAGAATTGAACCTGGGTCCTTAGGCTTTGCAGGCATGCACCTTAACCGCTAAGCCATCTCTCCAGCCCCATTTATTGTTTTTTTGAGGTGCAGGGTCTTTCTCTAGCTCAGGCTGCCCTGGATTTCATAGTGTAGTCTCAGGGTGGCCTTTAACTCACCCTTGATCCTACCTCTGCCTCCCAAGAGCTGGGATTAAAGGCATCTGCTACCACGCCCAGCATAAATTTTTTTTTTTTTAGTTCAAGTCTCAGCTGATTGAGAGGGGGATAGGATATGAAGTCTCAGACAATTTGCTTTGCAAAGAAAACAGTTGGTTTCTGATTGAAGCTTATTTTGATGTCTTTAGTATGTTAAAGTGGTTTCTTTGCAAACTAGGTGTCCTTAAAAGTTTTGTATATCAAGCTGGGCGTGGTAGTGCACACCTTCAGTTCCAGGCAGAGGTTGGATCACTGAGTTCCAGGCGACCCTGAGATTCCAAGTCAGCCTGGGCTAGAGTGAGACTCTACCTTAAAAATAAAAATAAAAATAAAAGTTTTACGTATCTAGGGTAGCTGTGGAAATGACTCAGTGAGTGAAGGCACTTGCTCTACAAGCTTCCTGACCAGAGTCAGATTGCCAGCACCCAGGTGGAAACCCCACACCACCTTGATGCATGCATCTAATCCCAATATGCTTACCGAAATGGGAGGCTTGGCCAGGAGAGCCCCAGAGCTCAGGGGCCAGCTAGTCTGACCTTCCCAGCTGCAGAGAAGAGAGACCTCACTTTTCAAAGTTTAAACTTTCCAGTGTCTACCTTAGGATAGGGCATGCTCATTATAGCTGGACAAAAGAGGGGCTGCACAGATCCCTAAACTGCTCATAACCAGTAAGAAAAGACACCAGCATGTGAGGGATGCTCTGTAGAGCTGAGGAACTCAAGGTCCAGGCATCTTTTCCAGGGGAAATTTCTAGAAATGATTTAAGCTGGGTGACAAGTATGAAAGGAGAAAGGGAGAGTCGTAGCAAACTGGTCACTGGTAGGAAATTGCTGACATTTAGTTACCAAGGAACCCTCCTTTTTTTCTTCCTTTCTATCAAGGTACACATTTGACGGAAGAGAAGAATGGAAGGTGAGGCAGGAGAAGTCAATTGAACTCTGCCATTAGAAGGCCTTTGTGGGCTGGAGAGATGGCTTAGCCTTTAAGGTGTTTGCCTGCAAAGCCAAAGGACCCAGGTTCAACTCCCCAGGATTCACATAAGCCAGATGCACAAAGGGGCACATATGTCGAGTTCGTTTGCAGTGTCTGGAGGCCCTGAGCGCCCATTCTCTTATCTGCCTCTTTCTCCTTCTCTCTCTCAAATAAATAAAAATATTTAAAAACAAAGAAGGTCTTGGTAATGCCAGCTTGACCTGCTTAAACCAGTCAGTTACTTAGGTGGTCTTCAAGCTAAGAGTTTGCTTCTGTCATGATTTTCTTTCAAAATTAGTTTTACTAGAAGTCTCCGACATGATTCTGCCCTTGAGAGGCTCAGCTTCCTTTGCCTGAAGAGTGCCAGAAAGTTCTGGGAAGCAAGTTTTGTGATGATAAGGTCACAGAGCAGAATGTATTTCTGGATTTGTCACCCACTTGAAGGACTTGAGACTGTGTTTGCTTCCAGCGCATAGAGAAAATGTGCTTTTTTAGTTACAGAATATGTATGCTCAGTAGAAGCTAGGATGGGTTGGGTGACCAGGCCTGGCCAGCTCCTGTGGGGTCAATTGGAGGTATGATCCAAGGCATGCCTGAGTGTGACACATAAGCAGACCATTCCACTTGAGGCCACTGCTATGGCCCATGTAAGATTGGAGCCATTGCTTTTTGTAGAGCTGAGAGACGGACGTGAGGCATGGGAAAAAAGCCTGCAATAGGCCCATAGTGTCCTGATGAAGTATTGAAAGAACTTAAGGGCAGAGTCGATCATTCCCATTCTGGTACCCCTGTTCTAGCTATACCACCGTATCACCAGAGAAGGGCTAGACAGAACCACAAAGCACTCTACCCTTTTCTGTGACCTTCCGCTTTCTCCAGCTCTGTCGGGTTGTGCTGACATGAATTTTAATGAGACTGATGATACCGCTGTGTTGACAGTTTGAATCGGGAGTCAAGTTACTAGCAGACTTCAGGCAGCCAAGCATTTGCTCTGCAGGAAAACCAAGACTGCAATCAGCCTGGAAGGTGTTCCCAGAGCCAGTTAGCCAGGCCAATAATGTGAGTGGGGAGGGCATGTAAGAGAAAAGTCAATTCCTCCATAGAATTTTTCTGTCGGGGCTGGAGAGGTGGCTTAGTGGTTAAGGAGCTTCCTGTGAAGCCTAAAGACCCATGTTCAATTATTCAGTACCCACGTAAGCAGATGCACAAGGTGGTGCGTGCATCTGGAGTTCATTTGCAGTGGTTGGAGGCCCTGGCTTGCCCATTCTCTATCTGCCTCTTCCTCTTAAAAAATTTTTGTTTTTGAGGTAGGGTCTCACTCTAGCTCAGGCTGTCCTGGAATTCACTGTGTATTCTCAGGGTGGCCTTGAACTCTTGGCGATCTTCCTGCTTTTCCTCCCGAGTGCTGGGATTAATAAAGTACCACGCCTGGCATAAAAAAAAATTTTTGTTAGCCGGGCGTGGTGGCGCACGCCTTTAATCCCAGCACTCGGGAGGCAGAGGTAGGAGGATTGCAAAGAGTTCGAGGACACCCTGAGACTACAGACTACACAGTGAATTCCAGGTCAGCCTGAGCTACAGTGAAACCCTACCTCGGAAAAGCAAAAAAAAAAAAAACAAAAAAAAAAAAAGTTTTTTTAGATGAAGGGGCTTAGAGATAGAGGGCATAGCCCTGCACTAGCCCGAGGAAAAGGAGTGACATCTCACACTGAGGTCCCAGAGCAGAGCCCTGGGCTCTGGCCACTTGCTTGGTATTTGGGCCTTCTAAGCCACTTCCCCTCCACAAGCCTCTGATTTCTCATTGCATACTGGGGCTTAGCTCAGAACCCTGACAGGTCACTTAGCTGCCCAGGTCCCAGTGTGTTCCACTGAGTTCTAACAAGCAGCAGAGTGTGGTTGGCACTGCCTCATGCTCTCCTTTCCACTTTCCCTCTGGAAAATAGCTCAGGGTTTGGCTTGGAAGGTGTCAGCTGTGTTGGAGGCAGATGGAGGAGGCCCATGAAGAGGCTGTTAGTGAGGTAAGTTCATCAGACCAGCCAGGTGTCTAGGAACCTCATGGACTTGGAGCAGGGCAAGCAGGGGACACAGTACCTAGAGGCCACTTCAGTTGGAGGAGAAAGGATACAGGTGGTCATTGAGATGGCTCTCAGCACTCCACTTCCCTGAAAAAATAGGGATTTAATGACCTGCCTTAGACAAAGTCACATAGCCAGCAATGGCTGGCTAGTCTGGAATTCCTATACTTCTCTGTTGTTTTGTCTCTGTTTCTCCCTAGGGCACCAGGTTCTTCGTTCTGGTGGAAAAGTTCGTATGTATGTATGTATGTATGTATGTATAAATTTTTGATTTAGCTGGGCATGGTGGTGCATGCCTTTAATCCCAGCACTCGGGAGGCAGAGGTAGGAGGATCACTGTGAGTTCGAGGCCACCCTGAGACAACATAGTGAATTCAGGATGTGCTCACACACTGCATCAGTACTGATGCCTTCCACTCTTCATTAAGATGGCTTTGCCTTTCACAGGCAGCCCTGCCATGTACCACTTTGGTGAATTGCAAAAGACCCTTTGCTTCTTGAAACTCAAGTTTTTCATCTGTAAATTGGAGGTATCCTACTTTGAAAAACCAAAACAAGGGCTGGAGAGATGGTTTAGCAGTTAAGGCGTTTGCCTGCAAAGCCAAAGGACCTCAGTTCAATTCAGTTCAAAGGACCCACGTAAGCCAGATGCACAAGGTGGCACATGCGTCTGGAGTTCCTTTGCAGTGGCTGGAGGCCCTGGCATGCCCGTTCTCTTTCTCTGTCTCTCAAATAAATAAATAGAATATATTTTAAAAAACACCTGGCATGCCTTTAATTCCAGCACTTGGGAGGCAGAGGTAGGAGGATCGCCATGAGTTCGAGGTCACCCTGAGACTACATAGTGAATTCCAGGTCAGCCTGGGTCAGCGTGAGACCCCACCTCGAAGAAAAAAAAAAAAAAAAAAAAGAAAACAAAACTTAAGGGTTTGCTCAAAGTGAGAAAAGGAAATAGAGTTGCATCATGGACTCACTGTCCCTCCTGCAGGGCTGCAGGGAAAGGCAGGGCCCACCCAAGAGGGAGATTCTCTTCAGTTTTCATTGCTGCCCTCTGGTGGTGGCTGCCCTCACTTCATACAGGGGAAATCTGAGGCTTTATCAGCTCTGGAAGGTGAACCTGGGCCGATTTATTCTAGACCTTCTGCTTTGGGGTGTTTGATCCTTTCTGGTGCTGGGGATTGAACCCAGGGTTTCCCACATGCTAGAGAAGCACTTTATCACTGAGCTACACCTCAGTCAACCCTGTGTGTTTGTTATATTATATGGGTTTAGCATCCTGTGGCATGCAGGAAGAGATTCTCACCATTTGGAAGGAATTGGGGCTGAAAATCTCAGCCTAAAAGACCATTCTTAGCTGGGCGTGGTGGCACACACTTTTAATCCCAGCACTCGGGAAGCAGAGGTAGGATCGCTGTGAGTTCGAGGCTACCCTGAGACTACATAGTGAATTCCAGGTCAGCCTGGGCTAACGTGAGATCCTACCTTGAAACACCCCCCCCCCAAAAAAAAATAGTCCGTTCTTAGGGATTCCACCTATGGAGAGGACCAAGGATGAGGAAGTGGGCATTACCAGCAAAATGCCTGAGGTGCCAGGTATGGTGGCACACGCCTTTAATCCCTGCATAGTGAATTCTGGCCACTTGACATCAGAGCAGGTCCTTGGCAGCTGGGGTTGGAGATTGAGCAGCTTGCTAACTCACTTCTTCCCCAGAGGAAGCTGGCAGACATCTGACTTCAGCCACAACTTGGAACAGTCATGTTCACTTAAGCTGAATGAGGTCTGAGGCATAAACCGATGACGTAAGTTAGACCTCAGTCTACCATTGTTTCTTTGCCATGCTTGCTCATTCAGAAAATGTTTAGGCTTCGACTAAGTGTTGAGGATCCCTGTGCTTGGGGTTGGGAACACAGCAGTCAATGGTCCAGGCCTTGCTCTCCAGACAGTCCCAGCTTTGCAGAACATAATTCCTTTTGTTTCTTTTTTCTTTTTTTAAAAAATATTTTATTTATTTGAAAGACAGAAAGAGAGAGAGGGAATGGGTACACTAGGGCCTCCAGCCACTGCAAATGAATTCCAGACACATGCATACCCTTGTGCATCTGGCTTACACTGGTCCTGGGGAATCGAACCTAGGTCCTTTGGCTTTGCAGGCAAGTGCCTTAGCCACTAAGCCATCTCTCCAGCCCCCTTTTGTTTCTTTTAAGTTTATTTATTATTTACTTGCACACAGAGGAAAGAGAAACAGGAGAGAATGGGCATACCAGGGCCTCTAGCTGTTGCAAACAAATTCAAGACACATACCACTTTGTGCATCTGGCTTTACATGGGTACTAGGAAATTGAATCCAGGTTGTTAGGCTTTGCAGATAAACATCTTAACCACTGATCGCCATGCCATCTCTCCAGTCCTTTTTTTTTTTTTTTTTTTTTTTTTTTTTTTGGCGAGGGCCAGGGTTTCTCTCAAGCCTAGGCTGACCTGGAACTCATTCTGTAGCCCTAGGTTGGCCATGAACTCAAAATCTTCCCACGTCAGCCTCCTGAGTGCTGGGACTGAAGGTGTGCACCACATTATTAGCTGGGTGTGATGGCACACCTTTAATTCTAGCACTTGGGAGTCAGGGGTAGGAGGATTGCTCTGAATTGGAGGCTGCTCTCAGAATTCCAGGTCAACCTGACCCTGAGTGAGACCCTACCTCAAAAAACAAACAAAAAATTATTTATTTGCAAGGAGAGAGAGAGTGGGCGTGCCAGGGCCTCTAGCTACTACAAATGAATCCCAGATGAATGCTTGTGCATCTGGCTTTATGGGGGTACTGAGGATTCGAACCCAGGTCATTAGGCTTTGTAGGCCAGTGCCTTAATCACTGAGCCATCTCTCCATTCCTCGTTTTCATTTTGAAACAAGGACTCACTATGTAGCTGAGGCTGGTCTGGAACTTCTGATCTTGCTTTAGCCTCCTGGCATGCTAGGATTACAGGTGTGTCCAGTTCTGCTGGGCTCCAGAACAAAGTTCTAATAAATGGCTGAAAGCAGGTCTCTGCCTCTTCTGGGCACTGTGTATTCCTAGGGCTTTGTCCTGGGGTTGGCTCCTGACCCCTAGGAGCTGGAGAGATGGCTTAGAGGTTAAGGCATTTGCCTGCAAAATCAAAGGATCCTAGTTCGATTCTCTAGGCTCCACATAAGCCAGATGCACAAAGGGGCACATGCATCTAGAATTCGTTTGCAGTGGCTGGAGGCCCTGGCATGCCCATTCTCTCTCTGCCTCTCTTCTGTTTTCTCTCTGCTTGCAAATAAATAAATAAATAATTCAAAAAAAAATTTTAAACAGCCGGTTTTCTCCCTGCTTGCAAATAAATAAATAAATAATTCAAAAAAAAATTTTAAACAAAAGAAAAGAAGAGAAAAGGCAGCTGTGTTAAAACATGAGATATAAAGCCAGGCGTGGTGGCACATGCCTTTAATCCCAGCACTAGGGAGGCAGAGATAGGAGGAGCGCCCAGAGTTCGAGGCCACCCTGAGACTACATGAATTCCAGGTTAGCCTGGGCTAGATCGTGAGATACTACCTCAAAAACCAAAACAAGAAAAAGGATGTTCATGGACATGGTGGCACACACCTTTAATCCCAGCATTGGGGAGGCAGAGGTGGAAGGATCACTATGAGTTCAAGGCCACCCTGAGATTACATAGGGAATTCCAGGTCAACCTGGGCTAGAGTGATTTCCTACCTCAAAACATCCAAAAAAGCTGGGTGTGGTGGCACACACCTTACTCCCAGCACGTGGGAGGCAGAGGTAGGAGGGTCACCGGGAGTTCTAGGCCACCCTGAGACTACAGAGTGAATTCCAGGTCAGCCTGGACTAGAGTGAGACCCTACCTCGGAAAACCAAAATAAATAAATAAATAAATAAATAAATAAATAAATAAATAAATAAATAAATAAATGAATGAATGGGATGTGGGTAGACATGACATGACAATTCCATGGGAACTCAGAGAAGATTGTCAGGGGATCAGAGAGGAAGTGGCTTCTATACAGAAGATGGCCAGGCAAGGCTCAGTGTGCTGGGTTGGAGGAGTACAGAATGAACACTCTCCGGAAACTGTCTGGGCCAATCTGACAGGACATGATTAGTCAGAGGACTCAAAATAGTTTGCATAGTTGGACCACAAAGTGGCAAAACGTTAGACAGAAGTCCCAAACTGGAAGAAGTTTTGTTGAAGCCAAGCACGTGAGGGACTGAGCACTGTCTGGGTAGCCCCGGACCTCAGGTCTAATGTGGAACTTAAGGATGCTCAACCTCAAGGCCAAATAATCTAGTTTCTCCAGAAAGCTTTTCTTTGCCCTCTCCTGCCAGTCACAAGAAAGAGTGCCTCATCGTTTTTAATCTATTTTGAAAAACCTTCCCACATGTTATCACACATTTGTACAAACTAAATATTGACTCATTAACCAAGCAGAAAAAGCTACAGAAAGCACTAAAATGACCATTAAACACAAGACCAAGAGTGGAATAAATTGCATCCTGTGCTGGGGATGAAGCACAGTAGAAGAAACTTCCTAGTAAGCCAGAAGTACTGAGTTTCATCTCCAGCACTGGAAACAAACAAACAAAAACAAGCAAATAAAACCCTTTACTCCTTACTGCAGTGAGGTAAAGAGGGGTTTTCTTTATTTGTGTTTTTTTTTTTGTTTATTTATTTGAGAATGACAGAAAGAGGCAGAGAGAGAGAGAATGGGTGCACCAGGGCCTCCAGCCATTGCAAATGAACTCCAGATGTGCCACCTTGTGCATCTGGCTTATGTAGGTACTGCAGAATCTAGCTTGAACCTTAGGCTTCACAGGCAAGCGCAAGGAAGGGTCTTGCTCTAGCCCAGGCTGACCTGGCATTCACTATGTAGTCTCAGGGTGGTCTCAAACTCACAGCCATCCTCCTGCCTCTTGCTTCCCCAGTGCTGGGAATAAAGGTGTGTACTACTACGCCTGGTGGAGAGATTTTTGTAAAAAGAAGTATATATAAGTTAAGATAGAGGGAGAGATAGATTGGGCACACCAGAGCCTTTTGCCACTGCAAACAAACTCCAGATGCATATGCCACTTTGTGCATAAGATTTTATGTAGATGCTGGGGAGTTGGACTCAGACAGGCAATGACAGCAGTGCCTTTAATAGCTGAGCCATTTCCTCAGCCCTGATTTCTATTTATTTATTTATTTTTTCGAGGTAGGGTTTCACTCTGGTCCAGGCTGACCTGGAATTAACTATGTAGTCTCAGGGTGGCCTCAAACTCATGGTGATCCTTCTACCTCTGCCTGAGTGCTAGGATTAAAGGCGTGTGCCACTACACCCGGCTAGCCTTGATAATTTTTATTTAATAGCATCAGCCTAACTTGCTTTAATTTATTTATTTATTTATTTATTTATTTATTTATTTATTTTTGAGGTAGGGTTTCACTCCAACCCAGGCTGACCTGGAGATTACTATGTAGTCTCAGGGTGATCTCAAACTCTTTTTTTTTTTTTTTTTTTTTTTTTGAGGTAGGGTCTCACTCTGGCCCAGGCTGACCTGGAATTAACTATGTAGTCTCAGGGTGGTCTTTTTTTTTTTTAATTATTTTTTTTATTTATTACAGATAGACAGGGAGAGAGAGAGAGAGAGAAAATGGGTGCGTCAGGGCCTCCAGCTACTGTAAACAAACTCCAGATGCATGCGCCACCATGTACATCTGGCTTATGTGGGTACTAGAGAATGGAACCTGGATCCTTGGGCTTCACAGGCAAGCACCTTAACTGCTAAGCCATCTCTCCACCCCTGATCTCAAACTCTTGGCGATCTTCCTACCTCTGCCTCCCAAGTGCAGGGATTAAGGGCCTGTGCCACCACACCCAGCTGCTTTTATTTATTTTTAAAATTTTATTTATTTATTTATTTATTTATTTATTTATTTATTTATTTATTTATTTATTTATTTGAGAGAGAGAGACAGATAGAGAATGGGCACTCCAGGGCCTCCAACTACTGCAAAGGAACTCCAGACGCATGTGCCACCTTGTGCATCTGGCTTACGTGGGTCCTGGGGAATGCAGCCTAGGTCCTTTGGCTTTGCAGGCAAGTGTCTTAACTGCTAAGCCATCTCTCCAGCCCTTTATTTTTATTTATTTATTTTATTTTTTTCGAGGTAGGGTTTCACTCTAGCCCAGGCTGACCTGGAATTCACTGAGTCCCGGGTGGCTTCAAACTCATGGCAATCCTCCTACCTCTGGTCCTTTGGCTTTGGCTTAGTACTAGAGAATGGAACCTGTGGCAAGCACCTTAACTGCTAAAACTCTTGGCATCTTCCTACCTCTGCCTCCCAAGTGCAGGATTAAAGGCTGTGCCACCACACCCAGCTGCTTTTATTTATTTTTTAAATTTTATTTATTTTTTATTTATTTATTTATTTATTTATTTATTTATTTATTTAGTAGGGGGCACTCCAGGGCCTTACTGCAAAAAGAACTCCAGACGCATGTGCACCTCTGGTCCTTGGCTTTGCAGGCAAGTGTCTTAACTGCTAAGCCATCTCTCCAGCCCTTTATTTTTATTTATTTATTTTAGTTTTTTCGAGGTAGGGTTTCACTCTAGCCCAGGCTGACCTGGAATTCACTATGTAGTCCGGGTGGCTTCAAACTCATGGCAATCCTCCTACCTCTGCCTAAAGAGTGCTAGGATTAAAGGTGTGTGCCACCACACCTGGCTATTTGTGTTTTTTTTTTGGGGGGGGGTTCAAGGTAGGGTCTCACTCTGGTCCAGGCTGACCTGGAATTTACTATGTAGTCTCAGGGTGGCCTCGAACTCTTAGTGATCCTCCTACCTCTGCCTCCCAAGTGCTGGGATTAAAGGCGTGCGCCACCACACCCGGCTGTTTTTTTTTTTTGAGGCAGGGTCTCACTCTAACTAGCTCAGGCTGACCTGGACTTCACTGTGTATTCTCAGGATGGCCTTGAACTCACAGCGATCCTCCTACACCTGCCTCCCAAGTGCTGGGGTTAAAGGTATGGTGGCATATACACACCCGACATATTTTATTTATTTATTTATTTATTTTCTGAGAGAGAGAATGAGAATGAATGGGTGGGCCAGAGCCTCCAGTCACTGCAAATGAACTCCAGATATATGTGCCATCTTTTGCATCTGGCTGTATGTGGGCACTGGGGAATCGAACCAGGGTCCTTAGGCTTTGTAGGCAAGCACCTTAACTGCTGAACCATCTCTCCAGCTCCTTTAACACACACACACATATATAATTTTTATTTATTTATCTATCTATCTATTTATTTATTTTTGTTTTGTTTTTCGAGGTAGAGTCTCACTGTAGCCCAGGCTGACCTGGAATTCGCTCTGTAGTCTCAGGGTGGCCTTGAACTCATGGTGATCCTCCTACCTCATCCCTCTGACCCTCTGAGTGCTGGGATTATAGGCGTGAGCTACCACACCTGGCTGTCTTTTTTTTTTTTTTTTTTTTGTTTTTTTTTTTTTTTTTCGAGGTAGGGTCTCACTCTGGCCCAGGCTGACCTGGAATTAACTATGTATTCTCAGGCTGGCCTTGAACTCACAGTGATCCTCCTACCTCTGCCTCCCAAGTGCTGGGATTAAAGGTGTGCGCCACCACGCCCGGCTCCCTAGCTGTCAATTTCTTTGCCAAAAATGACTGAGTTTTTTTAGTGTCATGTTTCATTTTCCCTGTGATCAGGATCTGTTGCTCAGCCTCTTAAACCTGAGACAGCAAGCTCCTGACAACTAATGGAACATGCCCCTGTCCTTCCCAAGAGTGAGTCCAGCTTCCATTTCCCTCTTTCCTCACTGCTCCTCCAACGTCTGCAAGCACGCACTGCCTCAGAAGCCTAAACTCTGGGGCTCTCATCAGTTTTGGCCCCACCTACTGCAACATAGCACATATTCTTCTTGTTCCACATGGTTCCTCAGCTCCCCTTTTGCTATCAAATTGACTCTCTGCAGTGGCCTTCTCCAAGTCCTCCTTTGGTCTTTTCTTGTTCCTCATTCTCCAGCAACTGGACCTTTACAACTGACCTTTCCCCTCCTCAGGACACGCACTGGTTCTCTGTGGGCCACCCACCCCCTGTCAGTGCTTGCGGTTACCTTTGGCTTGCTGGGAAAACACCCGACCAGAAGCAGCTTAAGGTAGTTGAGGGTTAATTTCAGGCTTATAGATTCCAGGGGAAGCTCCATCATACATAGGAAGCTGGCTCAGCCCGGCATACATACTAGCATAGACAAAGACCAACACCAGCAAGCATTAACAGCCAGAACTCAAACTGGCTCTCTACACACATCTGAGGGCTGGACCCTAGGTTACCACCCCCAATGACACACCCCTAATAGGGCTCTGTCTACTAGAGACTTAAGAAAGAAGCTTAATTTTTTTTTTTGGTTTTGCGAGGTAGGGTCTCACTCTGGTTCAGGCTGACCTGGAATAACTATGTAGTCTCAGGGTGGCCTCGAACTCTTGGCGATCCTCCTACCTCTGCCTCCCGAGTGCTGGGATTAAAGGCGTGTGCCACCACGCCGGGCTTCAAAAGCTTAATTTTTTTTTTCTTCTTTGAGAGAGAGAGAAATAGGCAGGGGGAGGGGGGGAGAGAGCGAGAGAGAGAGAATGAGCGTGGCAGGGCCTCCAGCCATTGCTAACAAACTCCAGATGCATGCACCCCCTTGTGCATCTGACTTATGTGGGTACTGGGGAGTTGAACCTGGGTCCTTTGGCTTTGTAGGCAAGTGCCTTAACTGCTGAACCATCTTTCCATCCCTGGCTCTTACATTCTTTTTTTTTTTTTTAATTTATTTATTTATTTCTTTGAGAGAGAGAAAAATGAACATGCCAGAGCCTCCAGCTGCTGCAAATGAGCTCCAGATGCAAGCACCCCCTTGTGCATCTGGCTTATGTGGGTCCTGGAGAGTTGAACCGGGATCCTTTGGCTCTGCAGGTAAATGCCTTAATCACTAAGCCATCTCTCCAGCCCAGCTCTTCTAGCCTTTCCACCACCTCTTCCACAATGTTCCCTGAGCCTTGGAGGGCATAATAGAGGTGTCTCTCACTGAGTGATAACACTCCAATGTCACTTCTCAGCACTTTGGCCATTTTTGAGTCACCTCAGTGGTCATCATCATCTGAAAAGAGAAGGTTCTTGAACCAAAAATGACAGTAGCATTAATATATGGACATAAACCTAAGTGTTTAGAGCACAGCTTGATTGTCCTAATTATCCATTAGCCAGACAACATTAGTAGTTTCCCCCTTAGAGCCTATGACCTCCTCAGCCATGTTTTTGACTAGGTTTCTCATATCAGACATGAATTCCCTCCTATAGAGTAAGCCTCAAATCCAATCAAAGAGAAATTGACTTCCTCCCAAACAGACATGCCACCATTGTACCACTTGATACATTTGGCTTGGCAGGCCAGCCGTAAAGCTTGCAGGGTCCATTGCTAGTTAAGACCATTGATAACTCCTCTTCCCCAGCATCTCAGCTCCAGCTTGATGTCTCAGTGACCTGCAGCCCATGCATGTGATGTTTTCAGCAATACGGTCTTCATCATCTAGTGCTGGTAGGCAACCAAGAACCTTGGCAATAACCTGTAATGTTTTTGGCTCATTAGAAGGTACCCCACTACTGGCAGTGACATTTTTCTAATAACAATCTCTGGCTTTTGGGACAACATTATTCACTTTCATAGGATAGTTCTGCTCAAACTTACTCTCATACACTCTCTCTTGTTTTTGCAGGGTGGGGGTTGAGGTAGGTTCTTGTCCTAGTTTGGAATTCACTATGTAGTCTCAGGCTGGCTTTAAACTCAGTGATCCTCTTACCTCTGCCTCTTAAGTGCTAGGATTCAAGGTGTGTGTCACCATGCCCAGATTCTTTCTCTTTTATTTTTAAAATTTTCTTTAAAATTATATATATATATGGGCTGGAGAGATGGCTTAGGGGTTAAGGCGCCTGCCTCCTAAGCCTAAGAACACTGGTTCCAATCTCCAGCGGTTCCAATCTCCAGGTCCCACATTTAGTCAGATGCAAAGTGACGCAAGGGCGCAATGCCGCACTTGACCACAAGGGGGCGCACACATCTGGATTTTGTTCACAGCAGCTGAGACACTGCTGGTGCACCCATTTTTGTCTTCCTCTCCCTCTCTCTGTCTCTCTCTGTGTTTCTCTCCAAAAAAATAAATAAAATAATATATATATATTTATATGGGGGGGGGAGAGAGAACTGGCATGTAAGGGTGTTAGCCACTGCAAACGAACTCCAGACATGTGTGTCACCTTGTGTGCCTGCACAACCTGTGTGCATGCATCACTTTGTGCATCTGGCTTACATAGGGTTCTGGGGAGTCGAACCTGGGTCCTTATCCTTTGCAGGCAAGTGCTTTAACTGCTATGCCATCTCTCCAGCCCTCTCTCTCTCTTTCTCTGTCTCTTAACATATATATTATTAGCTAGGAAAAAAGTAGGTTTCCATATGACTTACTCATAACATCTTAATTTTTAAAAAACATTTTTGTTATTTATTTGAGAGAGAGAGAGAGAGAGAGAGAGAGAGAGAGAGAGAGAGAGAGAGAAATAGGCATGCTAGGGCCTTCAGCCACTATAAATGAACTCCAGACGCATGCCCCACCTTGTGCATCTGGCTTAGGTGGGTCCTGGGGAATGGAACCAGAGTCCTTTGGCTTTGCAGGCAAACACCTTAACCACTATGCCATACCTTCAGCCCTTAAATTTTAATTTAATTTAATTTATTTATTTGAGAGTGACAGACAGAGAGAGATAGAAGCAGAGAGAGAGAGGGAATGGGTGCACCAGGGCCTCCAGCTACTGTAAACAAACTCCAGATGCATGAACCACCTTGTGCATCTGGCTTATGTGGGTACTGGGGAATTGAGCCTCAAATCGAGAACTGAGGTCCTTAGGCTTCACAGGCAAGCACTTAACCACTAAGCCATTTCTCCAGCCCCCAATTTTTTTATTAAATATTTTATTTAGGGCTAGAAGGGTGGCTTGGTGGTTAAGGCACTTATCTGCAAAGCCTAAGGGCCCAGGTTCATTTCCCAGTACCTATGTAAGCCAGATGCACAAGGTGGTGCATGTGTCTGGATTTCCTTTGCAATGGCTGGAAGCTCTTGCATGCCCATTCGAGATAGAGAATCTGTGTCTTCCTCTCTCCCTCTCAAATAAACAAATAA